>CM073937.1:30578774-31818774 GCA_037179545.1 Sesamia inferens | reverse complement strand
CCTAACCTAACCTAACCTAACCTAACCTAACCTAACCTAACCTAACCTAACCTAACCTAACCTAACCTAACCTAACCTAACCTAACCTAACCTACTAACCTAACCTAACCTAACCTAACCTAACCTAACCTAACCTAACCTAACCTAACCTAACCTAACCTAACCTAACCTAACCTAACCTAACCTAACCTAACCTAACCTAACCTAACCTAACCTAACCTAACCTAACCTTTTTTTTTTTTTTTTTTTTTTTTTTTTTTTTTTTTTTTTTTTTTTTTTTTTTTTTTTTTTTTTTTTTTTTTTGTCGCTGGGGAAAATGACAATTACGCATCCCCTCCCGTCGGGGGACGGGAAGGGTATGTGGGACTCCCCGGGAGAGAGCCTCCCGGTATACCCACTAAAAACCCCAGCGGCGCTCCGGCATCGCCATAGTGGCGGGGGAGTGGGAAACTAGCACAGCCTGGGCTTCCTCTCCCCCGCCGGCGAAACCCGCCTAGTAAGGCGGGCCCTCATTTGCCCCTCCTATGAGGGGGACCGAAGCTCCCACACGTGGTGAGCCCTGCAAGGCGGGCGCGGGCACCCCCGTGCCTCACGCCCGCCGCTCACCTCAGGGCGGGAGAAAGCGGGCGAAATCCCGCCTTCTCCTGCCCCTACGCCGCCTACGGAGCGCCGGAGCGAGGGGATCCTCCTCCCGCTCGCGCTCCGCGGCCTCCTTCTGCGACATCACGAGCTCGCAGAAGGAGGCCATCGCCGCCCAGGCCCCCTCGCTCCCCACCATCGCTCTGACGACGGCGGGCAGCGAGAGGTCCCCTCCTACCGCCGCGACAAGATCGCGGCGCGGCACGGCCCACGACGGGCACACCGCGAGGGTGTGGTCCGCCGTGTCCTCCGCCGCGCCGCAACCGTGGCACGACGGCGTTTCCTCTCGTCCTATCCGGTGCAGGTACCTGCCGAAGCAGCCGTGACCGGAGAGTACCTGCACCAGACGGAAGGAGAGGAACCCGTGACGCCTGTCGAGCCAGTCCTTCAGGACTGGCCCGATGGCGTCGAGGGTGCGACGGCCGAACACCGCGGAGGCGAGGTCGCGCGTCCAATGTTGGACGATGGCGTCCCTCGCCTCCCGGCGGACGGCCTCCCTCAACTCCGGGGCCGGACGCTCGCCCAGCGCCCTGCGCCCCGCCGTCCGCTCGTACACTCTGGCGAGCACCCAGGCCTCGAGCTCCCAAGGCGGGGTGCTCGCCAGAGCGCATGCCGAAGCGAAACCTACCGTGCGGTAGGCCCGCGCTACCCGCTGGGCGATGGCCCTTTGGGGCGCCCGAAGGGTGGTGAGGTTCTCCCTCCTGTGGAGGGAGTCCGCCCAAATTGGGGCCCCGTAAAGGGCCATGCTCCTCAGTATGCCGGCGTATAACCGCCGGCACCGAGTGCTCGGCCCTCCCATGTTCGGCATGAGCCATGAGAGGGCGTCCGCGGCTTTCAGCAGGCGCGTCGACAGCCCGCTAAAGTGCGGGCCGAAGCGCAGCCTGCTATCCAGCATGAGGCCCCAGATACTTCATCTGGGCCTCAACCCCGACCCTCACCCCCTCCACATAAATGTGGGCGTCGGGTGGGGGGCGCTGCCGGGGGCCGTGAAAGAACACGGCCTCCGTTTTGTGCAGCGCCACCCTCAAGCCCAGGCGGCGGATCCTTCCCGCCACTAAGGATCCGCCCGAACCTAACCTAACCTAACCTAACCTAACCTAACCTAACCTAACCTTTTTTTTTTTTTTTTTTTTTTTTTTTGACGCTGTGGGAATGCATTTACGCACCATACCCCGAAGGGCGTGTGTGGGACTCGCCCAGCTCTGTAGCCAGGAATACCCACTAAACCCAACAGCGGCACACCGACATCGCCTTAGTGGCGGGGTCATGGGATGTAGCAAGCCTGCCGTCCACAACCCGCCGGCGATTCCTGCCCGAAGGCAGGCCCACAGTGGGCCCTCCATAGGGAGGGGCCCGGCTGGTCACGTCTCCGTGTGCGAGAAGACGCAGCAGCCACGGGTTTTTTAGCGAGGTGTCCTTCCTCTTAGCCCCACTCGTTTGCCCGAAGACAAACGGGGCCCCCAGCTCCTCTCAGTGAGGAGACCGGGTTGCCCGACGGTGACCCGGAGTCCAGGTCACGTCAGCCACCTGGAGTGGTGGCCGACCCGCCGCGCGTGACCGCCGAAGCGGTCCCCACTTCTGGTTTTGGTCCGCGCCGGTAAACCGGTAACCCCCATATCTGGGGGCCGTTCCCCTATCCGCCACCTGGGGACGCGTCCGATGGCAGGTCCAGAAACTGCGCACGGAAACCTAACCTAACCTAACCTAACCTAACCTAACCTAACCTTTTTTTTTTTTTTTTTTTTTTTTTTTGTTCACCCAGTGGAAATCTCTACCAGACCGTCCTCCGTCGGGGGGTCGACGGAGGGTGTGCCGGGCTCTCACCGGCTAAAACCACTGGAGCGTTCCTCTTCCTGCCTATGGCCGGGGGTGCGGGGCCTAGTTTGCCATTCACCGCATCCCCGGCAGGCTTGACCCGCCGGCGCGAGCTCGGCGGGTCCCTCTTCCTCCCCTCCTTCCATCAGGTAGGCGTGCCGAACTGCCTCTACACGCCTACTCCGGCCCTAGTGACGGACGTCGGACCCCCCCGGTCCTCGGCCCGTCGGCCTCTCGTTATGGAGAAGCGGATCGACCTCGGCTTCCCTCCTCCTTCGACCAGCGCGCCGTCGGCGGGACGGGAGAGTGCTCAGTGCCTCCCTCTCCCGCTCGGCCGTCTCCTTCTGCGCGATTACATCCTCGCAGAATGAGACGACCGCGTCCCATGACTCCTCGTTGTCGACCATGACTTTGACCACGGCCGACAGCGAGAGGTCGGTACCGCCGATTGCTGCGGTTAGCGCACGGCGCGGCTCGTCCCATGCGGGACACTCCTCGAGGGTGTGCCGCGCCGTGTCCTCTGCCCCGCCACCGCAGTGATGGCACGCCGGTGTCGGCTCCCGACCGATACGACACAGGTAACTGCCGAAACACCCGTGTCCGGTCAGCACCTGCGTCGCACGGAAGGTGAGCACCCCGCGCCTTTTTCGGGTCGATCCACTTCTCCATGCAGGGTCTTACCGCCGCTATGAGGGCGTGCCCCGCACTGGGTTGCGCAAGTCTCGCAGACCACTCCGCCACCAGGACTTGGCGGAGCTCGGACCGCTTCGCTTCGATCGCTCTCGGCGGAAACGGTCTTTCACCCCGCTCTCGGGCCTCCCCGCGCCACTTGTAGAGCGACGCGAGGGCTCGGGCCTCGAGATCCCAGGGCGCCGATCCGGCTAGGAGGCAGGCCGCCTCGTAGGAGACCGTGCGGTATCCTCTTATCACCCTGACTGCCGTCGCTCGCTGCGGCCCGTGGATGACCGCAAAATTGCGAGGCGTCAGGGCGTCCGCCCACACTGGGGCCCCGTAAAGGGCCATAGACCGCACGACTCCTAGGTACAACCTCCGGCACGATGAGTCGGGCCCCCCCAAGTTGGGCAGCAGTCGCGATAACGCTGCCGCGGCCGTCCTTAGTTTGGGGGCCAGTTGCCGGAAGTGCGGCCCGAAGTTCCACCTGCCGTCGAGGACGAGACCGAGATATCTCATCGTCGCCCCGACGGCAATGCGAACGCCTCCTACCTCGATGTGTGAGCCTGCAGGTGGGCCTCGCCGAGCCCCGTGAAAACACAGGGCCTCGGATTTGTTGAGGGCCACCTCCAGGCCCAGACGCCGGATCCTCTGGACCACTTGCGCAACCCCTGCCGTCGCTAGGATGGCTGCGTCGCGATATGTCCTCCCTCGCGCGGTGACGAGCGTGTCGTCAGCGTAGCACGTGACGACGACGCCGTGGAGGAGCGCGCCACGCAGCACCCAATCGTAGCCGATGTTCCACAGGAGAGGGCCTAGAACCGACCCCTGTGGAACACCGCACGTTGTCTCTCGCCGATGCCAGGCACCACCGTGACCCGGGTAGATGACCTGCCTCTCTGCAAGGTAGGCCCCGACTGTGCGGCGGAGGTAGGGCGGCACCCCGTGGAATCGGAGCGCCTCCCTGATGCAGCTCCAGGGCAGGGTGTTGAACGCATTGGCGATGTCCAAAGACACCGCCAACACCACTTCGCCCCGGGAGACAGCACTCTCCGCCGTGGTCTTTACGCGCATTATCGCGTCGACTGTGGAGCGCCCTTGGCGGAAGCCGAACTGGCCGTCCGCTAGGTCCGGCCCCGATCGTGTTTAGATGGCGGACGAGGCGGTCTGCAACTACTCTTTCAAAGAGCTTGCCCACCTCGTCCAGCAACACTATTGGCCGGTACGCAGACGGCGAATCCGCCGGGCGCCCCGCCTTCCTCAGCAGGACCAGTAGGCCCGTCTTCCATGGGCGTGGAAACTGGCCCCGCTCCAGGCACGCGCTGAAAAGGCCCATCAGTCGAGGCCCGAGAGCCTCCGCGGCCAGGACCCACGCTCGGCCAGGAATGCCGTCGGGCCCTGGGGCGGTGTTCTTGGCTTGAAGCCGGGACACCGCCGCTCTCAGTTCTGCCCGGGTCACGTCGGGCACGTCGTCGTCGTCGTCGTCGTCCGCGTTGGCGTTGGCGTCAGCGGATCGAGGCGGAACCATAGGCGGTGGGATGTGCTCCGCTCTAGCAGGGAAGAGGGCACTCACCACCTCTCGCAGCAACTCGGGCCGCATACCCTGGGTGAGCGGAGGCGCCCAAGGGCGCAGCTTGTCCCTTACTGCGCGATAAGGACGCCCCCACGGATCGCGATCCAGGGTAGCTAGCTGCCGCTCGCGGGCCTCTGCCTTCGCTTTGGCGATGGCCCCCTTCAGTGCTTTTCTCGCTTCGCGGTAAGCCTGGTATAGTTCCGCCTCTCTGGCTTCAGCGTCTGGCGGGCGGCGCCGCCTTCTTCTATGCCGGGCATACTGGCGTCTAGCCGCGACACAGGCGGCACGGAGGCGTTCGATGTCCGCCGACCACCAGTGCACCCGGCGCCTAGATGGCTCTTGACGCCGTCTAGGCATCGCCGCATCGCAGACGCTGGTCATGGCCAGCCGGAGCTGCTCAGCCTCCTCGTCGATGTTGACAGGCCTGTCCGGTGTAGTCACCCAGGCCTGGACGATCGCGGCTTCGAGGAGCAGCTCCCGATCCAACTGCTTTAAACGCCCAACGCGGACCGATCGAACCAGGGGTCGTAGGGCCGGCGCTGGGACAGGCGCAGTGGGGAGGGCGGAGAGGTTGAATCGGATATATCTATGATCCGACAACGTCTCCACCCCCTCCATGACACGCCAGTCTTGGACACGACGTGCGAGGGCGGGGCTAGCGAACGTGATGTCCACTATTGAGCCGCCCCGCTGGCGCACGCACGTGTCCACCGAGCCCTGGTTAAGGACGGCGAGACCGTGCTCGACCGCCCACTCTTCCAGCACCTCGCCGCGAGCGTCAGTAGTCGGGGAACCCCAAGCGCCTGCCTTGGCGTTGAAGTCCCCGAGTACGACCACGGGGCGAGGGTGGTTTCGTCTGACGACGGTGCCCAACTCCTCCAACCATGCCTCAAATTCGGCGAGAGACCTGCTCGGAGAGAAGTAGACCCCTACGATCATCAACTCTCCGAGCAGTGCCGAGACGAAATTCCGTCCTTTGGCGACGGCTTCAAAGGACGGGGTCCCGGCCGATCTTCTCAAGATCATGACCACCGAGTCGTGGACGTCGCTCACCCAGTCATCCCTGGGGGGTACGAACCACGGCTCGGCGACCACCGCAATGTCGATCAACCACTGCGCCATGCTCTGGAGGAGAAGATCCTGAGCGCGGGCGCAGTGGTTGATATTGCCCTGAAGGAAACGAAGGGAAGCGGACGCAGACATTACTCAGTGTCCATGGTCCGCTCCCCCTCCGGCAGCGAGTCGGCTGCCTTAGGGGGCGGGGTCTGCCGCGCTATAGGCGCCGCAGCGCCCTGGGCAGCAGGCCCAACCCCCTTGGTCCCCTTCTTCTTCTTGCCCTGCTTGGTGTGGGTGTCGGCGCAGGATTTGCTGCCGATCCGGTGGTCGGCGGGCCTGTCCGCGGCCGCACATTTTGGGCAACTCGGCGGGGCGTCACATGCGGCGGCCTTGTGACCGGACCGGCCGCAGCGGAAGCAGAGCCCGCCGACTTGGATGGTCGACGAGCAATGCACGCCCAGGTGTCCCACCTCCAGACACCGGAAACACCTCTGGGGTCGGGGCGAGAGGATTTTGACCCGCGCCAACACCCACCCAACAAGCAGGTTGCGGCCGCTCGCTTCGATGCGATGAGCCGCCGCAACCGGGCAGGTCACTATTGCGGACCTGAGTCCCCGAAGGCCGGGCCCGATTTCGCCGGGCCGGACCTGCTCCAGGGGGCACTTGCCCGCCTCCGCGACTGCGGCCCCGAGCTCCTTTTCCGTCACCGTGTCATCCAGGCCCGAAACACGCAAATTTAGCGTTTTCACGGGCCTGGATATTATTGCGTCTGGAAATTGTTCCTTGAGAGAGGCCTTGAGCCTCTCTGCAAGTGCGTCTGCTTTTGGGTCGCTCGTAGCGCCGGGCACCTCGAGCAATCGGGCACCGGTTGCCGCCTCCTTCCAAACGATGCCCGTTATCCCCAGGTCCTTCAAATTAATGTCGGCCTTGGCTTTCGCCAAGACCGACGCGTATGACACGCCCCTCTCTAAGGCCTCCGGCGGTAGCTTGATAGCCACCGCCGTGGACTTCGGGGCGCGGAGCTTCTGTTTCTGTTTTTCTTTCGCTGCTCTTGTCTTCTTCTTCTTTTTCTTCTTCTCTTTCTTCTTGTCACCAACGGTCACCCAATCTTGCGAGGTGGCCGTTGGTGCGCTCGTCGTCGTCGCCGGGGCCGTTGGTGCAACTGGGGCTGCTGGAGCAGCCGGAGCAGCAGCAACGGGCTTTGTCTTAGCCGGTTTGGCCGGCCTGGGCGCAGCAGCTTTCGCCGCATACGTCTGGGCCGGCGGTGTCTTGTCGTGGGCCAGTGGAGGCCGCAGCACCTTGCTCTCAATGACGGAGAAGCGGGCAGATAGCGCCGCCATCTCCGTCTTGAAGAGCCGGACTAACTCCGACTCCTCCGCAGAAGGCCGGGAAACGGGTTGCGCCTCCGCCGGCCCAGAGGTGTCTTCTTTCTTCCTTTCCTTCATCAGGTTGCGAATCTCCGCACGGAGCTCTTCCTGCTCCTTCCGGAGATCCGCAACCTGGGCTGTTAGGCGAGCGTTTGCCGCCGTCAGTCTTCTTGTCTCGTCCGAGGAGGAGCGCTGTAGTAGCTCCTCGGCGACCTCCAGCATGGTGGCCGCTGCCCCCTTTAGGGCCTTCTGGCAGGTCCCCTTCAGGCCACTGGACACCCTGGAGACCTCCCTCACCGTCTCCACGGCGTTCCGGAGCCTTTCGCCCAGCTCCGTGGCCTGAATGTCTTCGACCGATGACACGGCGGAAGAAGATTCCGACAATTGCTTGACCCGTCCGGTGTTCACCTTCCGGGCCAGCTCGGCTACCCTGCGCTCTTCCACCGCGCTACGCTCCTCCTTTTCGGCGGCCTTTTGGGCGGCCTGCAACTCTTTTCGGGCCTTGGACAGGCCGACATATTGGCCTGTCGTAGGCGGTCGTCCTCTACCGCGCTTGGCGGTCGGGGTGCTCGATCGACTGATGTACAGCACCCCTTCGTCGCTTGTGCCGGCCTGTGTCTCCAACACAACCACCGGCTGCGAGTTAGTTCGCTTCAAATACGGTGTCACGTCCGGTTCCGTTCGGACAGACTCCAGTGAGCCCGTACTGTCGGCGTCCGACAAAACAGGCTCGGGAGCTTTCTCCGGGTCGGAGACTGCTCCCTCTTCTCTCCTGACTCCTCTGTTCTTCTTTAGTATGGTTTTGTTATTTGGTTTATTCTTCTTCATACTGTTCCCACGAGACTTAGCGTATTATTCGTCCATCCGGGCAGAGCGTCGTACTCCGGATAAGCCTGATTACTGCTGGGGGTCGGCAGGTACCCAGCAGGTGAGCGTTAGCGACCGGTCTCCCACCGGCCACTCATCCCCTCGGCACGCTCCCACCTTGGGATTAGGCTTGTAGGGGGCCGGGCGGTTAAGCCAAGCCCCCAGATGACGTCGGCATTAGACATGCCTCCGTGCCGCTGTCCAACTAGGCGCAGCGGCACACGTCACCATCCGTAAACGGATATTCGTTGCACTAGAGCGCCCGCTTCAGCGCAACGTTTGGGCCGAACGGTGGTCTGTGTCAGACCGTGTCCCGGACCGGGACCCGTCGCCCCTAGGCTGGGTGCGTCTTCTTGAACAAGAAGACGCAGCAGCCAAGGGTTTTTTAGAGAGGTGTCCTTCCTCTTGGCCCCACTTGCATGCACGCACGCAAGCAGAGCCCCCAGCTCCTCTCCATGAGGAGTCCGGGTTGTCCGACGGCGACCCGGAGTTCGGGTCACGTCGGCCACCTGGAGTGGTGGCCGACCCGTCGCACGCATGACCGCCGAAGCAGTCCCGCGTCTGGCTTTGGTCCGCGCCGGAAAACCGGTAACCCCCATATCTGGGGGCCGTTCCCCTATCCGCCACCTGGGGACGCGTCCGATGGCAGGCCAGAACTGCACACGGAAACCTAACCTAACCTAACCTAACCTAACCTAACCTAACCTAACCTAACCTTTTTTTTTTTTTTTTTTTTTTTTTTTTTTTTTTTTTTTTTTTTTTTTGTTCTCGCTGGGGAAAATGACAATTACGCATCCCCACCCGTCGGGGACGGGCAGGTATGTGGGACTCCCCGGGAGAGAGCCTCCCGGTATACCCACTAAAAACCCCAGCGCAACTCCGGCATCGCCATAGTGGCGGGGGAGTGGGAAACTAGCTCAGCCTCAGCTACCTCTCCCCCGCCGGCGAACCCCGCCTATTGAGGCGGGCCCTCATTTGCCCCTCTTAAAGAGGGGCCGCGGCTCCCTCGTGGTGAGCGGTGCAAGGCGGGCGCGGGCACCCCCGTGCCTCACGCCCGCCGCTCACCTCAGGGCGGGACAAAGCGGGCGAAATCCCGCCTTCTCCGGCCCCTACGCCGCCTGCGGAGCGCCGGAGCGAGGGGATCCTCCTCCCGCTCGCGCTCCGCGGCCTCCTTCTGCGACATCACGACCTCGCAGAAGGAGGCCATCGCCGCCCAGGCCCCCTCGCTCCCCACCATCGCTCTGACGACGGCGGGCAGCGAGAGGTCCCCTCCTACCGCCGCGACAAGATCGCGGCGCGGCACGGCCCACGACGGGCACACCGCGAGGGTGTGGTCCGCCGTGTCCTCCGCCGCGCCGCAACCGTGGCACGACGGCGTCTCCTCTCGTCCTATCCGGTGCAGGTACCTGCCGAAGCAGCCGTGACCGGAGAGTACCTGCACCAGACGGAAGGAGAGGAACCCGTGACGCCTGTCGAGCCAGTCCCTTAGGACTGGCCCGATGGCGTCGAGGGTGCGACGGCCGAACACCGCGGAGGCGAGGTCGCGCGTCCAATGTTGGACGATGGCGTCCCTCGCCTCCCGGCGGACGGCCTCCCTCAACTCCGGGGCCGGACGCTCGCCCAGCGCCCTGCGCCCCGCCGTCCACTCGTACACTCTGGCGAGCACCCAGGCCTCGAGCTCCCAAGGCGGGGTGCTCGCCAGAGCGCATGCCGAAGCGAAGCCTAGCGTTCGGTAGGCTCGCGCTGCCCGCTGGGCGATGGCCCTTTGGGGCGCCCTAAGAGCGGTGACGTTCTCCCTCCTATGGAGGGAGTCCGCCCAAATGGGCGCCCCATACAGGGCCATGCTCGCAGTATGCCGGCGTATAACCGCCGGCAATGACTGCTCGGCCCTCCCATGTTCGGCATGAGCCATGAGAGGGCGTCCGCGGCTTTCAGCAGGCGCGTCGACAGCCCGCTGAAGTAACCTAACCTAACCTAACCTAACCTTTTTTTTTTTTTTTTTTTTTTTTTTTTTTTTTTTTTTTTTTTTTTTTTTTTTTTTTTTTTTTTTTTTTTTTTGACGCTGTGGAAATGACATTTACGCACCATACCCGAAGGGCGTGTGTGGGACTCGCCCAGCCGAAGCCGGGAATACCCACTAAAACCGAACAGCGGCACACCGACATCGCCTTAGTGGCGGGGTCATGGGAAATAGCATGCCTGCCTACCAATCCCCCGCCAGCGATTCCCGCCCGAAGGCAGGCCCACAGTGGGTCCTCCACAGGGAGGAGCCCGGCTGGGTACGTCTTCGTGTGCAAGAAGACGCAGCAGCCAAGGGTTTTTTAGCGAGGTGTCCTTCCTCTTAGCCCCACTCGTTTGCCCGAAGGCAAACGGGGCCCCCAGCTCCTCTCAATGAGGAGACCGGGTTGCCCGACGGTGACCCGGACTTCGGGTCACGTCAGCCACCTGGAGTGGTGGCCGACCCGCCGCGCGTGACCGCCGAAGCGGTCCCCACTTCTGGTTTTGGTCCGCGCCGGTAAACCGGTAACCCCCATATCTGGGGGCCGTTCCCCTATCCGCCACCTGGGGACGCGTCCGATGGCAGGCCAGAAACTGCGCACGGATAACCTAACCTAACCTAACCTAACCTTTTTTTTTTTTTTTTTTTTTTTTTTTTTTTTTTTTTTTTTTTTTTTTTTTTTTTTTTTTTTTTTGACGCTGTGGGAATGCATTTACGCACCATACCCCGAAGGGCGTGTGTGGGACTCGCCCAGCTCTGTAGCCAGGAATACCCACTAAACCCAACAGCGGCACACCGACATCGCCTTAGTGGCGGGGTCATGGGATGTAGCAAGCCTGCCGTCCACAACCCCGCCGGCGATTCCTGCCCGAAGGCAGGCCCACAGTGGGCCCTCCATAGGGAGGGGCCCGGCTGGTCACGTCTCCGTGTGCGAGAAGACGCAGCAGCCACGGGTTTTTTAGCGAGGTGTCCTTCCTCTTAGCCCCACTCGTTTGCCCGGAAGCAAACGGGGCCCCCAGCTCCTCTCAGTGAGGAGGCCGGGTTGCCCGACGGTGACCCGGAGTTCGGGTCACGTCAGCCACCTGGAGTGGTGGCCGACCCGCCGCGCGTGACCGCCGAAGCGGTCCCCACTTCTGGTTTTGGTCCGCGCCGGTAAACCGGTAACCCCCATATCTGGGGGCCGTTCCCCTATCCGCCACCTGGGGACGCGTCCGATGGCAGGTCCAGAAACTGCGCACGGAAACCTTTTTTTTTTTTTTTTTTTTTTGTTGTCGCTGGGGAAAATGACAATTACGCATCCCCACCCGTCGGGGGACGGGCAGGGTATGTGGGACTCCCCGGGAGAGAGCCTCCCGGTATACCCACTAAAAACCCCAGCGGCGCTCCGGCATCGCCATAGTGGCGGGGGAGTGGGGGAGTGGCACAGCCTGGGCTTCCTCTCCCCCGCCGGCGAATCCCGCCTAATTAGGCGGGCCCTCATTTGCCCCTCCTAGGAGGGGGACCGAAGCTCCCACATGGTGAGCTGTGCAAGGCGGACGCGGGCACCCCCGTGCCTCACGCCCGCCGCTCACCTCAGGGCGGGAGAAAGCGGGCGAAATCCCGCCTTCTCCTACCCCTACGCCGCCTACGGAGCGCCGGAGCGAGGGGATCCTCCTCTCGCTCGCGCTCCGCGGCCTCCTTCTGCGACATCACGACCTCGCAGAAGGAGGCCATCGCCGCCCAGGCCCCCTCGCTCCCCACCATCGCTCTGACGACGGCGGGCAGCGAGAGGTCCCCTCCTACCGCCGCGACAAGATCGCGGCGCGGCACGGCCCACGACGGGCACACCGCGAGGGTGTGGTCCGCCGTGTCCTCCGCCGCGCCGCAACCGTGGCACGACGGCGTCTCCTCTCGTCCTATCCGGTGCAGGTACCTGCCGAAGCAGCCGTGACCGGAGAGTACCTGCACCAGACGGAAGGAGAGGAACCCGTGACGCCTGTCGAGCCAGTCCTTCAGGACCGGCCCGATGGCGTCGAGGGTGCGACGGCCGAACACCGCGGAGGCGAGGTCGCGTGTCCAATGTTGGACGATGGCGTCCCTCGCCTCCCGGCGGACGGCCTCCCTCAGCTCCGGGGCCGGACGCTCGCCAAGCGCCCTGCGCCCCGCCGTCCACTCGTACACTCTGGCGAGCACCCAGGCCTCGAGCTCCCAAGGCGGGGTGCTCGCCAGAGCGCATGCCGAAGCGAAGCCTACCGTGCGGTAGGCCCGCGCTGCCCGCTGGGTGCGCACGGAAACCTAACCTAACCTAACCTAACCTTTTTTTTTTTTTTTTTTTTTTTTTTTTTTTTTTTTTTTTTTTTTTTTTTTTTTTTTTTTTTTGACGCTGTGGGAATGCATTTACGCACCATACCCCGAAGGGCGTGTGTGGGACTCGCCCAGCTCTGTAGCCAGGAATACCCACTAAACCCAACAGCGGCACACCGACATCGCCTTAGTGGCGGGGTCATGGGATGTAGCAAGCCTGCCGTCCACAACCCCGCCGGCGATTCCTGCCCGAAGGCAGGCCCACAGTGGGCCCTCCATAGGGAGGGGCCCGGCTGGTCACGTCTCCGTGTGCGAGAAGACGCAGCAGCCACGGGTTTTTTAGCGAGGTGTCCTTCCTCTTAGCCCCACTCGTTTGCCCGAAGGCAAACGGGGCCCCCAGCTCCTCTCAGTGAGGAGACCGGGTTGCCCGACGGTGACCCGGAGTCCAGGTCACGTCAGCCACCTGGAGTGGTGGCCGACCCGCCGCGCGTGACCGCCGAAGCGGTCCCCACTTCTGGTTTTGGTCCGCGCCGGTAAACCGGTAACCCCCATATCTGGGGGGGGGGGGCCGTTCCCCTATCCGCCACCTGGGGACGCGTCCGATGGCAGGTCCAGAAACTGCACACGGAACCTAACCTAACCTTTTTTTTTTTTTTTTTTTTTTTTTTTTTTTTTTTTGACGCTGTGGAAATGACATTTACGCACCATACCCCGAAGGGCGTGTGTGGGACTCGCCCAGCCGAAGCCGGGAATACCCACTAAAACCGAACAGCGGCACACCGACATCGCCTTAGTGGCGGGGTCATGGGAAATAGCATGCCTGCCTACCAATCCCCCGCCAGCGATTCCCACCCGAAGGCAGGCCCACAGTGGGTCCTCCATAGGGAGGAGCCCGGCTGGGTACGTCTTCGTGTGCAAGAAGACGCAGCAGCCAAGGGTTTTTTAGCGAGGTGTCCTTCCTCTTAGCCCCACTCGTTTGCCCGAAGACAAACGGGGCCCCCAGCTCCTCTCAATGAGGAGACCGGGTTGCCCGACGGTGACCCGGACTTCGGGTCACGTCAGCCACCTGGAGTGGTGGCCGACCCGCCGCGCGTGACCGCCGAAGCGGTCCCCACTTCTGGTTTTGGTCCGCGCCGGTAAACCGGTAACCCCCATATCTGGGGGCCGTTCCCCTATCCGCCACCTGGGGACGCGTCCGATGGCAGGCCAGAAACTGCGCACGGAAACCTAACCTAACCTTTTTTTTTTTTTTTTTTTTTTTTTTTTTTTTTTTTTTTTTTTTTTTGTTGTCGCTGGGGAAAATGACAATTACGCATCCCCACCCGTCGGGGGACGGGCAGGGTATGTGGGACTCCCCGGGAGAGAGCCTCCCGGTATACCCACTAAAAACCCCAGCGGCGCTCCGGCATCGCCATAGTGGCGGGGGAGTGGGAGAGTGGCACAGCCTGGGCTTCCTCTCCCCCGCCGGCGAATCCCGCCTAATTAGGCGGGCCCTCATTTGCCCCTCCTAGGAGGGGGACCGAAGCTCCCACATGGTGAGCTGTGCAAGGCGGACGCGGGCACCCCCGTGCCTCACGCCCGCCGCTCACCTCAGGGCGGGAGAAAGCGGGCGAAATCCCGCCTTCTCCTGCCCCTACGCCGCCTGCGGAGCGCCGGAGCGAGGGGATCCTCCTCCCGCTCGCGCTCCGCGGCCTCCTTCTGCGACATCACGACCTCGCAGAAGGAGGCCATCGCCGCCCAGGCCCCCTCGCTCCCCACCATCGCTCTGACGACGGCGGGCAGCGAGAGGTCCCCTCCTACCGCCGCGACAAGATCGCGGCGCGGCACGGCCCACGACGGGCACACCGCGAGGGTGTGGTCCGCCGTGTCCTCCGCCGCGCCGCAACCGTGGCACGACGGCGTCTCCTCTCGTCCTATCCGGTGCAGGTACCTGCCGAAGCAGCCGTGACCGGAGAGTACCTGCACCAGACGGAAGGAGAGGAACCCGTGACGCCTGTCGAGCCAGTCCCTTAGGACTGGCCCGATGGCGTCGAGGGTGCGACGGCCGAACACCGCGGAGGCGAGGTCGCGCGTCCAATGTTGGACGATGGCGTCCCTCGCCTCCCGGCGGACGGCCTCCCTCAACTCCGGGGCCGGACGCTCGCCAAGCGCCCTGCGCCCCGCCGTCCACTCGTACACTCTGGCGAGCACCCAGGCCTCGAGCTCCCAAGGCGGGGCGCTCGCCAGAGCGCATGCCGAAGCGAAGCCTACCGTGCGGTAGGCCCGCGCTACCCGCTGGGCAATGGCCCCCTGGGGCGCCCGAAGAGCGGTGACGTTCTCCCTCCTATGGAGGGAGTCCGCCCAAATGGGGGCCCCATATAGGGCCATGCTCCGCAGTATGCCGGCGTATAACCGCCGGCAACGACTGCTCGGCCCTCCCATGTTCGGCATGAGCCATGAGAGGGCGTCCGCGGCTTTCAGCAGGCGCGTCGACAGCCCGCTAAAGTGCGGGCCGAAGCGCAGCCTGCTGTCCAGCATGAGGCCCAGATACTTCATCTGGGCCTCAACCCCGACCCTCACCCCTTCCACATAAATGTGGGCGTCGGGTGGGGGGCGCTGCCGGGGGCCGTGAAAGAACACGGCCTCCGTTTTGTGCAGCGCCACCCTCAAGCCCAGGCGGCGGATCCTTCCCGCCACTAAGGATCCGCCCGCCGACGCCAAACTGGCCGCCTCCCGGAAGGTGCTCCCGCGGGAAGTGAGGAGAGTGTCATCTGCGTAGCAGATGACACTCGTACCTCGTAGGAGGATTCCCCGCAGGAGCCAGTCATAACCGACGTTCCACAGAAGAGGCCCTAGAACGGACCCCTGTGGAACGCCGGTTTCTACGCCATACCGCCGGACCTGGCCAGCCCCGTCCACGAGGAGGACGGCACGGTCCTCCAAGTAGCTGGCCAGGAGGCCCCGCAAATAAAGGGGCACACCGTGGAACCGGAGCGCCTCCAGGATGGTGGAGTGGGGGACGGAGTTGAAGGCGTTGGCAATGTCGAATGACACAGCCAACACTCCATCCCCCACTCCTACCGCCTCTGTCACCTGGCCCTTGAGAAGGGCCAGGGCGTCCACTGTCGAACGGCCAGCTCGAAAACCGAACTGGGCGTCCGACAGGTCCGGTCCCACGTTCCGCAAATGGCGCTTCAGGCGGGCGGCGATAATCCCCTCGAACATCTTACCGGCCTCGTCAAGCAAGACGATGGGCCGGTAAGCCGAGGGGGAGTCCGCCGGCCGCCCTTCCTTCCGGAGGAGGCACAGTTGGCCTTCCCGCCAAGGTTTCGGGAACCTCCTCGACGCGAAGCACGCGTCGAAGAGGTCCCGAAACCTTCCCTCCATCTCCGTGGCCGCGATGGCCACCACCCGAGCGGGAACGCCGTCCAGGCCAGGAGCCGTCTTTTTGGCGCGGAGACGGAGAGTCGCCGCGCCAAATTCCTCCTCTGAGACCGGAGGAGGAGGAGCTTCCTCCTCCGGTCCTACCCTTGGCGGGCCCATCGCTGGTGGGGTGAAGTGCGGATCCCTGCGCGGAAACAGGGACCGCACCACCCCATCCAGGAGCGCTGGTTCCAGGGTCTCGGCAACCGGGGGACCAATGCGACGCAGTTTGTTCCGCGCCGCCTTATATGGCCTCCCGAATGGGTCGTTGTCGAGACCCTCCAGCAGCTCAGCCCTCGCCGCGTCCTTGGCGGCGCCGATGGCCGACTTGAAGGCCGCCCTCGCCTCCACGTATGTGGAGTAGAGGCGGTCCTCTTCGGCCTCGTCCCGTCGGCGCCGCCGACGCGAGCGGGTGTAGGCCCGCCGTGCCGCCACGCAGGTGGCCCGCAGCTCCGCCAACTCCTCCGACCACCAGTACACGGCGCGTCGGGGAGGTGGACGTCTCGACCGAGGCATGCTGGCGTTGCACACCTCGGTCAATGACCCCCTCAGTCGGGCCGCCGCCGCGTCCACGTCCAGGACGTCCCCGCCGGGACCTGGCCAAAGCCAGTCCTGGACGAACGCGGCCTCCCGTGCCGCCTCCCGATCCAGGTGGGTCAGAGCCCACCTTGGAAACGGGGAACGGCCCGACGATGAGGGGGTGCTGCGGCGCCCCCGTGGATTCTGGGGGGAGATCTCGAATCGCACGTAGCGGTGATCCGAGATCGTCTCCCCCAGTTCCACCCTCCAATTTCGAATGCGGGCGGCCAGTGCGGGCGTGGCAAAGGTGAGGTCCACAATGGACCCGCCCTGCCGCCGCACGCACGTCTGGACGCTCCCCCTATTCAAGAGGGAGAGACCAGACGTGGCCGCCCACAATTCGACCGCCTGACCGCGGGCGTCGGTGGCCGGATTTCCCCAGACCACCGACTTGGCATTCAGGTCTCCTAACACGGAGACCTGTCGTGGCGCCGTCCTCCCAATGACCGCCGTCAGGACCCCGAGGAAATCCTCGAAGTCCTGGAGAGGGCGGTTTGGGGAGAAGTAGACCCCCACAAGGGCCAACCCTCCCCACGCGGCGGCCACGTATCCCGGTCCCCTCTCTAAGAGCGAGAGGGGAGGGGAGTCCGAGGAAGACCGCGCCACGATTGCCACCGAGCCGTCACTATCTCCCAGCCAATTGCTGGGAGTATAGTACGGCTCGGCCACCACTGCCACATCCACCAACCACTCGGCCATCGACTGCACCAGTAAGTCCTGGGCAGCCCGGCAGTGGTTGGTGTTTGCCTGTAGGATGCGATGGTCGATACCCATTATTCGACCATCGCATCACCCTCGGCCACCGCCGCTGATGGGACATCAGCGGGAGTGGTGGCAGCAGCGGCAGGACGGCTTATAGCCGCCTGCGGCTTGCCCCTCTTGGTTGGGGGTCGGCATGAGCTCCCCCCCATTATATGGTCCGCAGGGCGGCCACTGTCGGCGCACGCCGCGCAACGTGGCTTGGCGGCGTCGCACGAGGCCGCCATATGTCCCAGGTTCCCGCAGCGGAAACATGTGTCCGCCCTATCCACGGTGGACGGACACATGGCTCGGGTGTGGCCGATGCCGAAGCACTTGAAGCAGCGCATCGGCGCTGCCTCAAGTACCCGGATCACGGCCCGGCTAAAGCCCACGAATAGCCGCCCCTGGCATTTAGCCTGGGCGGCCAACACTGCGGCGACTGGGCACACCAGCCGGATAGTGCCCAGTCCACCGCGGCCGGGCCTAATCTCCCGAGCCTGCACCGCTGCGGGGTCGCAGCCTCCTGCCGAGGCGATGGCGGCCACCACCTCCTCCTTGGTGACCGAGTCATCAAGACCGGTCACCTCGATGGCCGTGGACTTCACCGGCCTGGCCACCTTCGCCACATCGGCAAGGGCCTCCCGCACCTTGCTGGCGAACAAATCGGCATTTCTGCCGCCGTCCTTCCCCGGAAACTCGAATAACCGAGCTCCGGTTTGGGTCCGACGGCAGGCACCGATTCCCAGCTGGGCGGGGTCTGCGACGGTACGAGCCCGTCTTAAGACGGACTCGTACGTTACCCCCTTCTCCGCGGCCTCGGGCACGATGGTCACCGTGACCGCCGCGGATTTGGGGGCAACCAACTTCGGCGCCTTTGGGGCCGCCGCTGCAGCTGCCGGGGCAGCTGCCGGGGCAGCCGCCGGGGCAGCCGGGGCCTGGGACGCCTTCTTGCCCTTCCCCTTTCCCTTCCTAACCACCTCTGACCACGACTGGTTGGCTGGGGTGGTGGAAGGGAGGAGGGCGTCGACCTCTCGAACCTGTGGGGCGGGTGCCGCGATGGCAGCCGGCCCCGGTTTGGCGCCCGCACTCGTACCGGGGGGAGACGGAGCCCCCGGCGACTTCTTCCCCTTGCCCTTGCCCTTTGAGGGCCTCGGGGCCTGGGGAGCCGCTGTCGGCACCTTGTCGGCCGCCAGCGGCGGACGGAGCCGCCTCTCCGGCAGCAGGCGGTCCTCTATGCCTGCGAAGCAGGCACGAGTGAACGCCCTCTCCTCCATGACCACCTTGCGGAACAATTCCTCAAGGTTGGAGGAGGAGGGGGCGGGAACCGCCGCTGCCGACGGGGCCGCTGCCGACGCGGCCGCTGCCGACGGGGCCGCGGCCGACGGAGACGGGGCCGTAGCCTCAGCCAGCTTCTTATGAAGCTGGCTGACTTCCGCTTGCAAGCGATCCACCCTCGCCTGCAGCTGCCTGGTCTCTTCAGACGCAGTCCGCTGCGTCATCTCTAGGACGATGCCGTGCAAGCTTGTTGCACGGCATTTTAGTGCCTTCTGGAAGGTCCCCTTGAGGTTGGAGGACCTGGAGGCGACCTCGACGATCTCCTCCTTGTCCTCCTCCGCCAAGCGGACCAACTCAGCCACTGACAGGCCGTCGAAACTGACGAGGGCCGAACCATAACCGGCCCTCGCCTTGGCTGCGCGCCTCTCCTTGGCGGCAACCATCTCCTCCAGTTCCAGCTCGGCCTCGGCCCGTCTGGCCAAGCCAAGCTGACGCTGGGCGTCCGCCAGACCCACATCGTGGGTGCCGGCCTGAGACGAAGTCGAAGGCGAAGCAGAAGACTGCTTCGCCTTCGACTTCCTCTTGGGCTTACTCTTGCCCGAATCCGAGGAACCCTCGGACCCGAGCTTCAAGTAAGCCCGCTTCAGGCTGCTCTCCGCAACCACCCCACACACCGACGAGTCCAGGACCACGGACTCAACATCCGAGTCCGAGAACTCGTCTGCTACACTCATGCAGAGGCTAGCCGCGGATGGTGCGCGACTGGCCTCTGAGGCAGACAACTCGTCCGGGTGGCCCTGAGAAGGGCCGTTTGGTTGGCCCTGAGAAGGGCCTTTTTTGGCGAAACGCCCGGAGGCATTCCGCAATGGTTTCGGCATCGCGTCCACCAACAACCACAATTAAAAAATAAAACCCACAATAAAACTCAAATAAAAACCTCAGTAAAATCAGAATAAAACCACAATAAAATCAGAATAAAACCCACTACGAATAAAAACCCACAATAAAATAATATAAAATCCACAATGTACGTAATCGCCCTCAAGTAAAATAAAATCGCAAGATCACGTACGTCACAGCGCTTGTTAGCCACCGGTCTGCCACTCCGTTACGGTGGTCAGACACGGCGTTGCCCGGGGAACACTGCGAGGAAGTCAGCACTGTGGGGCGTCCCCCAAACCTAACCTAACCTAACCTAACCTTTTTTTTTTTTTTTTTTTTTTTTTTTTTTTTTTTTTTTTTTTTTTTTTGATGTCGCTGGGGAAAATGACAATTACGCATCCCCACCCGTCGGGGGACGGGCAGGGTATGTGGGACTCCCCGGGAGAGAGCCTCCCGGTATACCCACTAAAAACCCCAGCGGCGCTCCGGCATCGCCATAGTGGCGGGGGAGTGGGGGAGTGGCACAGCCTGGGCTTCCTCTCCCCCGCCGGCGAAACCCGCCTAAGAAGGCGGGCCCTCATTTGCCCCTCTTAAAGAGGGGCCGTGGCTCCCGCGTGGTGAGCGGTGCAGGGCGGGCGCGGGCACCCCCGTGCCTCACGCCCGCCGCTCACCTCAGGGCGGGAGAAAGCGGGCGAAATCCCGCCTTCTCCTGCCCCTACGCCGCCTGCGGAGCGCCGGAGCGAGGGGATCCTCCTCCCGCTCGCGCTCCGCGGCCTCCTTCTGCGACATCACGACCTCGCAGAAGGAGGCCATCGCCGCCCAGGCCCCCTCGCTCCCCACCATCGCTCTGACGACGGCGGGCAGCGAGAGGTCTCCTCCTACCGCCGCGACAAGATCGCGGCGCGGCACGGCCCACGACGGGCACACCGCGAGGGTGTGGTCCGCCGTGTCCTCCGCCGCGCCGCAACCGTGGCACGACGGCGTTTCCTCTCGTCCTATCCGGTGCAGGTACCTGCCGAAGCAGCCGTGACCGGAGAGTACCTGCACCAGACGGAAGGAGAGGAACCCGTGACGCCTGTCGAGCCAGTCCTTCAGGACCGGCCCGATGGCGTCGAGGGTGCGACGGCCGAACACCGCGGAGGCGAGGTCGCGCGTCCAATGTTGGACGATGGCGTCCCTCGCCTCCCGGCGGACGGCCTCCCTCAGCTCCGGGGCCGGACGCTCGCCAAGCGCCCTGCGCCCCGCCGTCCACTCGTACACTCTGGCGAGCACCCAGGCCTCGAGCTCCCAAGGCGGGGTGCTCGCCAGAGCGCATGCCGAAGCGAAGCCTACCGTGCGGTAGGCCCGCGCTGCCCGCTGGGCGATGGCCCTTTGGGGCGCCCGT
This sequence comes from Sesamia inferens, assembly GCA_037179545.1. NCBI lineage: Eukaryota > Metazoa > Arthropoda > Insecta > Lepidoptera > Noctuidae > Sesamia > Sesamia inferens. The sequence goes on along the minus strand of CM073937.1, from coordinate 31,798,240 downwards.
AGGGCGGTGAGGTTCTCCCTCCTGTGGAGGGAGTCCGCCCAAATGGGGGCCCCGTAAAGGGCCATGCTCCGCAGAATGCCGGCGTACAGATGCCGGCACCGCATGCTCGGCCCTCCCATGTTCGGCATGAGCCATGAGAGGGCGTCCGCAGCCTTCAGCAGGCGCGTCGACAGCCCGCTGAAATGCGGGCCGAAGCGCAGCCTGCTGTCCACAATGAGGCCCAGATACTTGATCTGGGCCTCGACCCGGATCCTGACGCCCTCCACAAAAATGTGGGCCTCAGGTGGGGGGCGCTGCCGGGGGCCGTGAAAGAACACGGCCTCCGTTTTGTGCAGCGCCACCCTCAAGCCCAGGCGGCGGATCCTCCCCGCCACCAAGGATCCGCCCGCCGAGGCCAAACTGGCCGCCTCCCTATAACTGCTCCCGCGGGAAGTGAGGAGAGTGTCATCTGCGTAGCAGATGACACTCGTGCCTCGCAGAAGAGTTCCCCGCAGGAGCCAGTCATAACCGACGTTCCACAGAAGAGGCCCTAGAACGGACCCCTGTGGAACGCCGGTTCCCACAGCGTATCTCCGGAGCTGGCCAGCCCCGTCTACGAGGAGGACAGCACGGTCCTCCAGGTAGCTGGCCAGGAGGCCCCGCAAGTACAGGGGCACTCCGTGGAACCGCAGCGCCTCCAGGATGGTGGAGTGGGGGATGGAGTTGAAGGCGTTGGCAATGTCGAATGACACAGCCAACACTCCATCCCCCACTCCTACCGCCTCTGTCACCTGGCCCTTGAGACGGGCCAGGGCGTCCACTGTCGAACGCCCAGCCCGAAAACCGAACTGGGCGTCCGACAGGTCCGGTCCCACGCTCCGAAGATGACACTTCAGGCGGCCGGCGATGATCCCCTCGAACATTTTACCGACCTCATCGAGCAAAACGATGGGCCGGTATGCCGAGGGGGAGTCCGCCGGCCGTCCCTCTTTGTGGAGGAGGCACAACTGGCCTTCCCGCCAAGGTTTCGGGAACCTCCCCGACGCTAAACACGCGTCGAAGAGGTCCCGAAACCTTCCCTCCATCTCGGTGGCTGCGATGGCCACCACCCTGGCGGGAACGCCGTCCGGGCCAGGAGCCGTCTTTTTGGCGCGGAGACGGAGAGTCGCCGCGCCAAATTCCTCCTCTGAAACCGGAGGAGGAGGAGCTTCCTCCTCCGGTAGAGCCGCTGGTCTTGGCGGGCCCATCGCTGGTGGGGTGAAGTGCGGATCCCTGCGCGGAAACAGGGACCGCACCACCCCATCCAGGAGCGCTGGTTCCAGGGTCTCGGCAACCGGGGGACCAATGCGACGCAGTTTGTTCCGCGCCGCCTTATATGGCCTCCCGAATGGGTCATTGTCGAGACCCTCCAGCAGCTCAGCCCTCGCCGCGTCCTTGGCGGCGCCGATGGCCGACTTAAAGGCCGCCCTCGCCCCCACGTAACTGGAGTAGAGGCGGTCCTCGTCAGCCAGATCCCGTCGGCGCCGCCGACGCGAGCGGGTGTAGGCCCGCCGTGCCGCCACGCAGGTGGCCCGCAGCTCCGCCAGCTCCTCCGACCACCAGTACACGGCGCGTCGGGGAGGTGGACGTCTCGACCGAGGCATGCTGGCGTTGCACACCTCGGTCAATGACCCCCTCAGTCGGGCCGCCGCCGCGTCCACGTCCAGGACGTCCCCGCCGGGACCTGGCCAAAGCCAGTCCTGGACGAACGCGGCCTCCCGTGCCGCCTCCCGATCCAGGTGGGTCAGAGCCCACCTTGGAAACGGGGAACGGCCCGACGATGAGGGGGTGCTGCGGCGCCCCCGTGGATTCTGGGGGGAGATCTCGAATCGCACGTAGCGGTGATCCGAGATCGTCTCCCCCAGTTCCACCCTCCAATTTCGAATGCGGGCGGCCAGTGCGGGCGTGGCAAAGGTGAGGTCCACAATGGACCCGCCCCGCCGCCGCACGCACGTCTGGACGCTCCCCCTATTCAAGAGGGAGAGACCAGACGTGGCCGCCCACAATTCCACCGCCCGCCCGCGGGCGTCGGTGGCCGGGTTTCCCCAGACCACCGACTTGGCATTCAGGTCTCCCATCACGGAGACCTGTCGTGGCGCCGTCCTCCCGATGACCGCCGTCAGGACCCCGAGGAAATCCTCGAAGTCCTGGAGAGGGCGGTTTGGGGAGAAGTAGACCCCCACAAGGGCCAACCCTCCCCACGCGGCGGCCACGTATCCCGGTCCCCTCTCTAAGAGCGAGAGGGGAGGGGAGTCCGAGGAAGACCGCGCCACGATTGCCACCGAGCCGTCACTATCTCCCAGCCAATTGCTGGGAGTATAGTACGGCTCGGCCACCACTGCCACATCCACCAACCACTCTGCCATCGACTGCACCAGCAGGTCCTGGGCAGCCCGGCAGTGGTTGGTGTTTGCCTGCAAGATGCGATGGTCGGTACCCATTACTCGACCATCGCATCACCCTCGTCGGCCACCGCCGCTGGGATCACAGCGGCGGTGGTGGCAGCAGCGGCAGGACGGCTTATAGCCGCCTGCGGCTTGCCAACCTAACCTAACCTTTTTTTTTTTTTTTTTTTTTTTGATGTCGCTGGGGAAAATGACAATTACGCATCCCCACCCGTCAGGGGACGGGCAGGGTATGTGGGACTCCCCGGGAGAGAGCCTCCCGGTATACCCACTAAAAACCCCAGCGCAACTCCGGCATCGCCATAGTGGCGGGGGAGTGGGAAACTAGCACAGCCTCAGCTACCTCTCCCCCGCCGGCGAACCCCGCCTATTGAGGCGGGCCCTCATTTGCCCCTCTTAAAGAGGGGCCGTGGCTCCCGCGTGGTGAGCGGTGCAAGGCGGGCGCGGGCACCCCCGTGCCTCACGCCCGCCGCTCACCTCAGGGCGGGAGAAAGCGGGCGAAATCCCGCCTTCTCCTGCCCCTACGCCGCCTACGGAGCGCCGGAGCGAGGGGATCCTCCTCTCGCTCCCGCTCCGCGGCCTCCTTCTGCGACATCACGACCTCGCAGAAGGAGGCCATCGCCGCCCAGGCCCCCTCGCTCCCCACCATCGCTCTGACGACGGCGGGCAGCGAGAGGTCCCCTCCTACCGCCGCGACAAGATCGCGGCGCGGCACGGCCCACGACGGGCACACCGCGAGGGTGTGGTCCGCCGCGTCCTCCGCCGCGCCGCAATCGTGGCACGACGGCGTTTCCTCTCGTCCTATCCGGTGCAGGTACCTGCCGAAGCAGCCGTGACCGGAGAGTACCTGCACCAGACGGAAGGAGAGGAACCCGTGACGCCTGTCGAGCCAGTCCTTCAGGACCGGCCCGATGGCGTCGAGGGTGCGACGGCCGAACACCGCGGAGGCGAGGTCGCGCGTCCAATGTTGGACGATGGCGTCCCTCGCCTCCCGGCGGACGGCCTCCCTCAGCTCCGGGGCCGGACGCTCGCCCAGCGCCCTGCGCCCCGCCGTCCACTCGTACACTCTGGCGAGCACCCAGGCCTCGAGCTCCCAAGGCGGGGTGCTCGCCAGAGCGCATGCCGAAGCGAAGCCTACCGTGCGGTAGGCCCGCGCTACCCGCTGGGCGATGGCCCTTTGGGGCGCCCGAAGAGCGGTGACGTTCTCCCTCCTATGGAGGGAGTCCGCCCAAATGGGGGCCCCATAAAGGGCCATGCTCCGCAGTATGCCGGCGTATAACCGCCGGCAACGACTGCTCGGCCCTCCCATGTTCGGCATGAGCCATGAGAGGGCGTCCGCGGCTTTCAGCAGGCGCGTCGACAGCCCGCAAAAATGCGGGCCGAAGCGCAGCCTGCTGTCCAGCATTAGGCCCAGATATTTCATCTGGGCCTTGACCCCGATTCTGACGCCCTCCACAAAAATGTGGGCGTCGGGTGGGGGGCGCTGCCGGGGGCCGTGAAAGAACACGGCCTCCGTTTTGTGCAGCGCCACCCTCAAGCCCAGGCGGCGGATCCTCCCCGCCACTAAGGATCCGCTCGCCGAAGCCAAACTGGCCGCCTCCCTGAAAGTGCTCCCGCGGGAAGTGAGGAGAGTGTCATCTGCATAGCAGATGACACTCGTGCCTCGCAGGAGGGTTCCCCGCAGGAGAACCTAACCTTTTTTTTTTTTTTTTTTTGTTCTCGCTGGGGAAAATGTCAATTACGCATCCCCACCCGTCGGGGGACGGGCAGGGTATGTGGGACTCCCCGGGAGAGAGCCTCCCGGTATACCCACTAAAAACCCCAGCGCAACTCCGGCATCGCCATAGTGGCGGGGGAGTGGGAAACTAGCTCAGCCTCAGCTACCTCTCCCCCGCCGGCGAAACCCGCCTAGAAAGGCGGGCCCTCATTTGCCCCTCTTAAGGAGGGGCCGTGGCTCCCGCGTGGTGAGCGGTGCAAGGCGGGCGCGGGCACCCCCGTGCCTCACGCCCGCCGCTCACCTCAGGGCGGGAGAAAGCGGGCGAAATCCCGCCTTCTCCTGCCCCTACGCCGCCTGCGGAGCGCCGGAGCGAGGGGATCCTCCTCCCGCTCGCGCTCCGCGGCCTCCTTCTGCGACATCACGACCTCGCAGAAGGAGGCCATCGCCGCCCAGGCCCCCTCGCTCCCCACCATCGCTCTGACGACGGCGGGCAGCGAGAGGTCCCCTCCTACCGCCGCGACAAGATCGCGGCGCGGCACGGCCCACGACGGGCACACCGCGAGGGTGTGGTCCGCCGTGTCCTCCGCCGCGCCGCAACCGTGGCACGACGGCGTCTCCTCTCGTCCTATCCGGTGCAGGTACCTGCCGAAGCAGCCGTGACCGGAGAGTACCTGCACCAGACGGAAGGAGAGGAACCCGTGACGCCTGTCGAGCCAGTCCCTCAGGACTGGCCCGATGGCGTCGAGGGTGCGACGGCCGAACACCGCGGAGGCGAGGTCGCGCGTCCAATGTTGGACGATGGCGTCCCTCGCCTCCCGGCGGACGGCCTCCCTCAACTCCGGGGCCGGACGCTCGCCCAGCGCCCTGCGCCCCGCCGTCCACTCGTACACTCTGGCGAGCACCCAGGCCTCGAGCTCCCAAGGCGGGGTGCTCGCCAGAGCGCATGCCGAAGCGAAGCCTACCGTGCGGTAGGCCCGCGCTGCCCGCTGGGCGATGGCCCTTTGGGGCGCCCGAAGGGCGGTGAGGTTCTCCCTCCTGTGGAGGGAGTCCGCCCAAATTGGGGCCCCATATAGGGCCATGCTCCTCAGTATGCCGGCGTATAACCGCCGGCAACGACTGCTCGGCCCTCCCATGTTCGGCATGAGCCATGAGAGGGCGTCCGCGGCTTTCAGCAGGCGCGTCGACAGCCCGCTGAAGTGCGGGCCGAAGCGCCACCTGCTGTCCAGCATGAGGCCCAGATACTTTATCTGGGCCTCAACCCCGACCCTTACCCCCGCCACATAAATGTGGGCGTCGGGTGGGGGGCGCTGCCGGGGGCCGTGGAAGAACACGGCCTCCGTTTTGTGCAGCGCCACCCTCAAGCCCAGGCGGCGGATCCTCCCCGCCACTAAGGATCCGCCCGCCGACGCCAAACTGGCCGCCTCCCGGAAGGTGCTCCCGCGGGAAGTGAGGAGAGTGTCATCCGCGTAGCAGATGACACTCGTGCCTCGTAGGAGAGTTCCCCGCAGGAGCCAGTCATAACCGACGTTCCACAGAAGAGGCCCTAGAACGGACCCCTGTGGAACGCCGGTTTCCACGCCATACCGCCGGACCTGGCCAGCCCCGTCCACGAGGAGGACGGCACGGTCCTCCAAGTAGCTGGCCAGGAGGCCCCGCAAATAAAGGGGCACACCGTGGAACCGGAGCGCCTCCAGGATGGTGGAGTGGGGGATGGAGTTGAAGGCGTTGGCAATGTCGAATGACACAGCCAACACTCCATCCCCCACTCCTACCGCCTCTGTCACCTGGCCCTTGAGAAGGGCCAGGGCGTCCACTGTCGAACGCCCAGCTCGAAAACCGAACTGGGCGTCCGATAGGTCCGGTCCCACGTCCCGCAGATGGCCCTTCAGGCGGGCGGCGATAATCCCCTCGAACATCTTACCGGCCTCGTCAAGCAAGACGATGGGCCGGTAAGCCGAGGGGGAGTCCGCCGGCCGCCCTTCCTTCCGGAGGAGGCACAGTTGGCCTTCCCGCCAAGGTTTCGGGAACCTCCTCGACGCGAAGCACGCGTCGAAGAGGTCCCGAAACCTTCCCTCCATCTCCGTGGCCGCGATGGCCACCACCCGAAGGAGAACCTAACCTAACCTTTTTTTTTTTTTTTTTTTTTTTGACGCTGTGGGAATGCATTTACGCACCATACCCCGAAGGGCGTGTGTGGGACTCGCCCAGCTCTGTAGCCAGGAATACCCACTAAACCCAACAGCGGCACACCGACATCGCCTTAGTGGCGGGGTCATGGGATGTAGCAAGCCTGCCGTCCACAACCCCGCCGGCGATTCCTGCCCGAAGGCAGGCCCACAGTGGGCCCTCCATAGGGAGGGGCCCGGCTGGTCACGTCTCCGTGTGCGAGAAGACGCAGCAGCCACGGGTTTTTTAGCGAGGTGTCCTTCCTCTTAGCCCCACTCGTTTGCCCGGAAGCAAACGGGGCCCCCAGCTCCTCTCAGTGAGGAGGCCGGGTTGCCCGACGGTGACCCGGGGTTCGGGTCACGTCAGCCACCTGGAGTGGTGGCCGACCCGCCGCGCGTGACCGCCGAAGCGGTCCCCACTTCTGGTTTTGGTCCGCGCCGGTAAACCGGTAACCCCCATATCTGGGGGCCGTTCCCCTATCCGCCACCTGGGGACGCGTCCGATGGCAGGTCCAGAAACTGCGCACGGAAACCTAACCTAACCTAACCTAACCTAACCTAACCTTTTTTTTTTTTTTTTTTTTTTTTTTTTTTTTTTTTTTTCTCGAGTGGAAATGACAGTTTACGCACCATACCCGTCGCTAGCTAGGCGACGAGCGTGTGTGGGACTCGCCCGGCCGAAGCCGGGAATACCCACTAAAACCACCCGGTTACCGTCGGGCCCTGTGTTGAGAGTGTCACGGGGCCGACCCGAAGGCCAAGTACTCCGTGACACCCTCAGGGCTTGCCGGCCCTCCCCTGTAGGGCCGGTTTCCGCGCCAAAGGGGGATTACCCGGTAACGGAATAATCCCCAGACGTGGTGACCGCTGTGCAATGCACGTGCGGGAGCTACCCGCACGCGCTGGTCACACCCTGGGGCTAAAGGAGACGGGGGTTCGTCCCCCGCCTTCTTCGCCCCACCCGTCTACGCCGGAGGGGAGCGGCAAGTACGTCCTCTTCCCGCTCCCTCTCCGCAGCCTCCTTCTGCAAGAGGACGGTCTCGCAGAAGGAGGCGGCAGCCTCCCATGCCGTCTCACTTTCAACCATGGCTCGTACCATGGTTGCCAGTGAGAGGCGTCCGCCTCCGAGCGCCGCAACGAGATCGCGGCGCTCGTTCCGCCAGGCCGGGCACTCCACCAGGGTGTGCTCGGCCGTGTCGTCGGGGGAGTCGCAGTGATGACACCGCGGTGACTCCTCCCGACGGGCGACCCGGTGCAGGTAGTGACCGAAGCACCCATGTCCGGTCAGTACCTGCACCAAGCGGAAGGTAAGGCTGCCATGCCGGCGCCCAACCCATCCCTCCAACACCGGACGAATCGCTCCAATCGTCCGGTGGCCGGCAGCTGGGGAGCGGAGCGCCTCCCTCCACCGGCTCAGGGCCTCCCCCTGAGCCGCTAATCTGACCCGCCTTACTTCCTCGAAGGCGGGTCGTTCCCCCCGTTCCCGGGCCGCGACACGGTGTCGATGCACCTGGGACAGAACCAGGGCATCGACCTCCCACGGGGGCGTGCCCGCGAGCACGCAGGCCGCCCCATGACTGACCGTGCGGTATGCCCGCACGGTCCGTGTCGCGATGACCCTCTGCGGCCTCCGCAGCAGGGCCACTGTGCGCCGGGAAAGGCGCTCCGCCCACACCGGGGCTCCGTAGAGTGCCATCGACCGCACCACTCCCTGGTACAGCCGACGGCACGCCGAATTCGGCCCCCCCAAATTGGGGAGGAGCCGTCCGAGTGCGGCTGCGAAAGAGCACAGCCGCGGAGCGAGGAGCCTGAAATGCTCCTCGAAATTCCAGCGGGGATCCAGGATCAGGCCGAGGTACTTGATGTGCACCTCGACGGGAACCCGGACCCCCTCCACTCGGATACGAAGCCCCGGTGGGGTTCTGCGTCGTGGGGCGTGGAAGGTCATGGCCCTCGTCTTCTCAAGAGCCACTTCCAGCCCCAGGAGGCGGATGCGCCGGACGACCAATGAGGTGCCGACCGACGCAAGGTGAACCGCCTCCTCCCAGTCACGCGCTCTGGCCGCGACTAGGGTGTCGTCCGCAAAGCAGACGATGTCCATCCGCGGCAAGAGCGCGCCACGCAGAACCCAGTTGTACCCCAGGTTCCAGAGCAGGGGACCGAGCACTGATCCCTGGGGTACTCCTACATTGACGGTCCACGACTGGACGCGACCCTCTGCGTCCTCGTACAGCACCTTCCTCTCACGGAGGTAGTCCCGCACGAGGGCGCAGAGGTAGAGGGGCACTTCGTGGTACTTCAGTGCCGCCTCTATGCATTCGTGGGGGAGGGTGTTGAACGCGTTCGCGATGTCTGGCGACACCGCGACTACACCCTCACCCCTCGCTGTGGCCGCCTCAGTCCACCTCTTGAGGCGAGCCACCGCGTCCATCGTGGACCGGCCGGTCCGAAAGCCGTACTGGCAGTCCGCCAACTGCGGCCCACGGCTTTCCAGGTGCTCCTGGATGCGAGAGGCGATGATCCTCTCAAAGCATTTCCCGCTTTCATCCAGGAGCACGACCGGCCTATAACCCGACGGTGAGTCGGCAGGACGTCCGTCCTTGCGAAGGAGGCAGAGCCTGCCCACCCTCCACCTCCTGGGGAAGCGGCCCGTCGCGATGCATGTGTCCATGACCGCGCGGAACCGGTCCCCCAGGGGCTCTATGGCAATTGCCATCACCTTCGCAGGGACGCCGTCCGGGCCCGGAGCCTTGTTCTTGGCTCGGAGCCTCTCCCGGACAGAGTCCAACTCACCGTCGGATACGGGAGGCCCATCGGTCCACACCTCCAGAGTGGATGAACTGGAGGCGGGCATCCTGGGGGGCGTGAAGGGTCCCGGGTTCGGAAACAGAGTTTCCAGGACCCTTCTAAGTAGGCCCGGCTCCATACAGGATGTGGGGGGTGCCGCTCCCTGCAGCTTCCCCCTCACCACCCTGTAGGGCCTTCCCCAGGGGTCGCTGTCGAGGAGTGCGAGGAACTCCTCAGCGGCAGCGACCTTTGCCCTGCATATGGCGGTACGCAGGGCTCGATGAGCCTCCCTGTATGCCCGGCGAAGACCGTCCTCTTCGCCGGGCGCCCTTACGGCGCGCCTCCTGCACCTCTGGTAGGCGCGCCGTGCAGCCATACTGGCGGCACGCAGGTGAGCGAGTTCCTGCGTCCACCAGTATGTCTGCTTTTTCCGGCGGGGTCCCTGGGCCCTCGGCATGGCGGCGCTGCAGACCACTTCCAGGTCCTCAGCGAGTAGGTCCGCCATGCCGTCCGCGTCTCCAATGAGGTGGGCCGGTGGTTCGGCCCACGCTCGGAACGTCGCCGCCCCCTCGGCAACGTCCCTCCGGAGATGTGCAAGCGCCCACCTCGGGAACGAGGAGGCGCCTGCCGCTGGGCCCAGGTGGAGCGGGGCCGCTGGCCCCGCAGTGGAGATCTCGAAGCGGACGTACCTGTGGTCCGAGATCTCCACCGCCGTCTCTACCCGCCAGTTCCGAACTCGGTCAGCTAGGGTCGAGGTGGCCAGGGTGACATCCACTATTGATTCACCCTGCCACCTCACACACGTCGGGGTGTTGCCCCGGTTGAGGACCTGGAGACCCAAGCAGTGGGCCCACTCCACCAGGTCCTCGCCGAAGACGTTCGTGACGGGAGACCCCCACGCGCCATGCTTGGCGTTGAAGTCTCCCGCCACCAACACGGGGCGTGGAGCCGCCCTCCTGACCGTCCCCTCGACGGCTGCCAGGAGGCGCTCGAATTCGGCCCGGCCGCGATTGGGGGAGAAGTAGGTCGAAATGACCACCACTCCCCCCCACTGAACCGCGACGAACCCCGGACCCCTCTCCCTGAGAACGAGAGGGGGGCCGGTGCTCGCGGCGGGTCGCGTGATCGCCGCCAGGCCGTCCGACGACCCTAGCCAATTGACCGAGTTCGGAACAAAGTATGGCTCTGCCACCACCGCCAGGTCTGCTCCCCACTCCGCCATGTCCTGACACAAGAGGTCCTGTGACGTGGCGGAGTGGTTGACATTAACCTGTAGAATGGCACCGATGGACCTACTGGGCATTAGCAGTGTCCATCGGTGTCCCTTCCGTTGCGGTGGTCGCAGAGCCGGCCGCTGGTGGTCCCGCAGGCGGTCCCACTACGGGGCGGCCTCGGACCGGAGGGGCTCCGCATGCGGCGCCGGCCATTCTGTGGCCGCTGGGCAGGCCCCTGTCTGCGCATAGCGCGCATTTAACAGGGGCCTTACAGGCCGCAGCCAAATGGCCCTCCTTGCCGCACCGGAAGCAGAGCCGGCTCCGGTCCTTGGCGGAGGGGGGGCAGAGCGCCGCAGTGTGCCCCCTCGCGAGGCACCTGCGGCAGCGCATTGGGCGTTGCTCCAAAAGGTGGATGGTGGCCACACTCCAGCCCACCACCACCTTGCCCCGTTCCGCCAGCCCCTTCGCGGCCTCTATGGGGCACGAGACCCGGACCGAGCCCGTGCCCCGCGCCCCCAGGGCTATGGTGCCCACCCGAAGTTTGTCGGGCGGGCACTTGACCGCCTCGGCCAAGGCCTCCCTCACCTCCTCCGGAGTGAGGGACTCCTCGAGGCCCGCCACGCGGATCTCGGCAATTTTCGTGGGCCGGGTAATATCGGCCACCTCCCCGACCACCTCAGCCAATTTCTTGGCCAAGGCGTCGGCCTGGGAGGGGGAGGTCTCTTTTGGGAGCTCCATAATCCAAGCTCCCGTCATGGACCTCCTCGCCTTACCCGGCCCAACCCCGATCTCCGCGAGGCTGATGGCCGCCCGCGCCTTCCGGAGGACGTCCACGTACGTGGCGCCCTCCTTCACGGCCGCGGGCTTGAGGGCCACCAGCACAGCGGGCCTCTTCGGCGCCCGGGGCGCCTTTTGGGGGGCCTTCTTTGGGGCCGCCGCTTTGGGCCCCTTAAGCTTCTGGGCTGGAGCGGGAGCGGGAGTCACGGTGGCCTTCTTCTTCTTCTTTTTGACCACCGTGGCCCACGACTCCCCCTCCTCCCGACCCTCCAGCACCAGGGGCTGCACGTCCCTGGAGCCTCCGGCGACCTGCTCCTTCGCGCGCTTTGGCTCAGGGGCAGGGGCCTCTGCCCCTCCACGCCCGCTCGGCCCCTTCGGCTTCTTCTTTGGAGCCGGCCTAGCCTTTTTGGGCATGTTGGCCGGCGGCATCAATGTCGCCGGCTCCGTCTCCTGCCTCTCCCTCGCCTGGGGCTGGCTCGCTCGCCTGTCGGCCGCCAGCGCGGGGCGATGGGACTTGGCCGGCAGAAGCCGACCATCCTTGTCGAGGCCCTCAAAACGCGCGCTGATGGCACCACTGCAGTGGTTCATCACCTCGCGTTGGAGGGCCTCCATTGCCCGGGCAAAATCGTCCCGCGTAATCATCGCCCCCCCGGTAGGGGGGGGCTGCGGGACCGTCCTCGGGCCCGGCTGTTCGGGCCGCTTCTTTTTGGAGCGAGGGCTTCCTCTCTCTGAGAAAGCCCTGCGCAGAGCCGCCACTTCCTTCTGCAAGGCTGCGAGCTGCCCTTGCAGGCGCTTATTGTCCGCCCGCAGCCTTGCTACCTCCTCGTCCTCCTGCCGGGAGGCCAGGGATTTGACCGCATCGAGCATTTTGGTCGACGCCTCCCTGATCTCCCGGATGCAGGTACCCTTGAGGTTCCGGGACTTCTTCAATACCCCCTCGATGGCCGCCGCCCCTTCCTCAGCCTTCGCCCGAAGGTCCTGAGGTGCAGCCACCGAGGGAGCAGTCCCCTTGCCCCGCCTGGTGTTTTTGGGGGACACCGTCTCGGAGTCAGTCAATGTGGACTGTGACTCCGAGTCCGACGGACCATCCCGCAAAAACCTCCTGGCCTGGGAGAGCCCCACCGAATGGTGTAACCCGCCCCTGCCAGCTCCCGTCCTCAGGATCTTGGAAGCTGGTCTCTCCGGTGATCCGGATCCAGCTCCCTCACCCTCCGACGCACTGTCTGACCAGTGCTCCCGTGAGGCCTTCCTGCTTCCCCCCACGGAGCCACTTTGGGCAGATGGTGTGTCGCGAGACCCTCCACTTGACTCCAACGTTACCACTGACAATCGTCCAGTGGCACCGGTGGCGTCAAGCTCCTCCATTCTCCTAACGGTCTCATTCCCAATCGTTGTGCTTTCGGTGTCAAGTAAAGCGCGCCTGTTGTCGTTTTTTTTTTTAATTTCCGGTCCGTTTTTTTCGTTAAGCAAATCAAAGTCCATATCAAGTCCCACGAGTCTTAGCGTAAGGGGTCGTCACCACAAGGACAGAGCGTCGTATCCCAGGGAAGCCTACATACTGTGGAGGGCGGCAGGGTATCCACAGTGGGGAGCTCTAACGACTGGACATCCCCCAGCCATTCATCCTCTCGCCGAGCCCCCAAAACTTAGGATTAGATCGCACTTTCGACGGTTATTAGTCCGTCAGGTTCGCGATAACCTTGAGACGGGATATGCCGCCCGTGGTTCGGCCGTTTTATAGAGGTGTCCCCTCGCGGCCCGGACAAATGCCCCGACAGCCCCCGGTCCCCGAAGGGATTACGGTATGACTCCGGCATGCGACCACTTACCATACTCTGCAAGCAGACTGGGAAGCGGTCGCATGCTGATCCCCTTAGGCCAGGCTCCCATCAACGACCATCAAAGATGATCGGTGATTGAAACCTGACTTAATAGATCACACTTTCGACGGTTATTAGTCCGTCAGGTTCGCGGTAACCTTAAACGGGATATGCCGCCCGTGGTTCGGCCGTTTTATAGAGGTGTCCCCTCGCGGCCCGGACAAATGCCCCGACAGCCCCCGGTCCCCGAAGGGATTACGGTATGACCCCGGCATGCGACCACCTACCAAACTCTGTAAACAGACTGGGAAGTGGTCGCATGCTGATCCCCATAGGCCAGGTTTCCATCAACGACCATCAAAGATGATCGGTGATTGAAGCCGGACCTAATAGATCACACTTTCGACGGTTTTTAGTCCGTCAGGTTCGCGGTAACCTTAAACGGGATATGCCGCCCGTGGTTCGGCCGTTTTATAGAGGTGTCCCCTCGCGGCCCGGACAAATGCCCCGACAGCCCCCGGTCCCCGAAAGGATTACGGTATGCCCTCCAGCATGCGACCACTTACCGCACTCTGCAAACAGAGTGGAAGTGGCCGCATGCTGATCCCCATAAGCCAGGTTCCCATCAACGACCATCAAAGATGATCGGTGATTGAAACCTGACCCTTCCCCGTGTGAAGATTAGCCGCCAGGCCCAAGAGTCCACCAGAACGCGGTGGGCAGTTGGGGCCGGCGTTGCCCAGGGTGCGCCACGAGGAGGCTCTTCGACTTGCACCCCAACCTAACCTAACCTAACCTTTTTTTTTTTTTTTTTTTTTGTTCTCGCTGGGGAAAATGTCAATTACGCATCCCCACCCGTCGGGGGACGGGCAGGGTATGTGGGACTCCCGGGAGTGAGCCTCCCGGTATACCCACTAAAAACCCCAGCGCAACTCCGGCATCGCCATAGTGGCGGGGGAGTGGGAAACTAGCACAGCCTAAGCTACCTCTCCCCCGCCGGCGAAACCCGCCTAGAAAGGCGGGCCCTCATTTGCCCCTCTTAAAGAGGGGCCGTGGCTCCCGCGTGGTGAGCGGTGCAAGGCGGGCGTGGGCACCCCCGTGCCTCACGCCCGCCGCTCACCTCAGGGAGGGAGAAAGCGGGCAAAGTCCCGCCTTCTCCTACCCCTACGCCGCCTACGGAGCGCTGGAGCGAGGGGATCCTCCTCCCGCTCGCGCTCCGCGGCCTCCTTCTGCGACATCACGACCTCGCAGAAGGAGGCCATCGCCGCCCAGGCCCCCTCGCTCCCCACCATCGCTCTGACGACGGCGGGCAGCGAGAGGTCCCCTCCCACCGCCGCGACAAGATCGCGGCGCGGCACGGCCCACGACGGGCACACCGCGAGGGTGTGGTCCGCCGTGTCCTCCGCCGCGCCGCAACCGTGGCACGACGGCGTCTCCTCTCGTCCTATCCGGTGCAGGTACCTGCCGAAGCAGCCGTGACCGGAGAGTACCTGCACCAGACGGAAGGAGAGGAACCCGTGACGCCTGTCGAGCCAGTCCCTCAGGACCGGCCCGATGGCGTCGAGGGTGCGACGGCCGAACACCGCGGAGGCGAGGTCGCGCGTCCAATGTTGGACGATGGCGTCCCTCGCCTCCCGGCGGACGGCCTCCCTCAATTCCGGGGCCGGACGCTCGCCCAGCGCCCTGCGCCCCGCCGTCCACTCGTACACTCTGGCGAGCACCCAGGCCTCGAGCTCCCAAGGCGGGGTGCTCGCCAGAGCGCATGCCGAAGCGAAGCCTACCGTGCGGTAGGCCCGCGCTGCCCGCTGGGCGATGGCCCTTTGGGGCGCCTGTAGGGCGGTGAGGTTCTCCCTCCTATTGAGGGAGTCCGCCCAAATGGGGGCCCCGTAAAGGGTCATGCTCCGCAGTATGCCGGCGTATAACCGCCGGCAACGACTGCTCGGCCCTCCCATGTTCGGCATGAGCCATGAGAGGGCGTCCGCGGCTTTCAGCAGGCGCGTCGACAGCCCGCTGAAATGCGGGCCGAAGCGCAGCCTGCTGTCCACAATGAGGCCCAGATACTTGATCTGGGCCTCAACCCCGACCCTCACCCCCTCCTCGAAGATGTGGGCGTCTGGTGGGGGGCGCTGCCGGGGGCCGTGAAAAAACACGGCCTCCGTTTTGTGCAGCGCCACCCTCAAGCCCAGGCGGCGGATCCTCCCCGCCACCAAGGATCCGCCCGCCGAGGCCAAACTGGCCGCCTCCCTATAACTGCTCCCGCGGGAAGTGAGGAGAGTGTCATCTGCTACGCAGATGACACTCGTGCCTCGCAGAAGAGTTCCCCGCAGGAGCCAGTCATAACCGACGTTCCACAGAAGAGGCCCTAGAACGGACCCCTGTGGAACGCCGGTTCCCACAGTGTATCTCCGGAGCTGGCCAGCCCCGTCTACGAGGAGGACAGCACGGTCCTCCAGGTAGCTGGCCAGGAGGCCCCGCAAGTACAGGGGCACTCCGTGGAACCGCAGCGCCTCCAGGATGGTGGAGTGGGGGATGGAGTTGAAGGCGTTGGCAATGTCGAATGACACAGCCAACACTCCATCCCCCACTCCTACCGCCTCTGTCACCTGGCCCTTGAGACGGGCCAGGGCGTCCACTGTCGAACGCCCAGCTCGAAAACCGAACTGGGCGTCCGACAGGTCCGGTCCCACGCTCCGAAGATGACACTTCAGGCGGCCGGCGATGATCCCCTCGAACATTTTACCGACCTCATCGAGCAGAACGATGGGCCGGTATGCCGAGGGGGAGTCCGCCGGCCGTCCCTCCTTGTGGAGGAGGCACAATTGGCCTTCCCGCCAAGGTTTCGGGAACCTCCCCGAAGCGAAGCACGCGTCAAAGAGGTCCCGAAACCTTCCCTCCATCTCCGTGGCCGCGATGGCCACCACCCTGGCGGGAACGCCGTCGGGGCCAGGAGCCGTCTTTTTGGCGCGGAGACGGAGCGTCGCCGCGCCAAATTCCTCCTCTGAAACCGGAGGAGGAGGAGCTTCCTCCTCCGGTAGAGCCGCTGGTCTTGGCGGGCCCATCGCTGGTGGGGTGAAGTGCGGATCCCTGCGCGGAAACAGGGACCGCACCACCCCATCCAGGAGCGCTGGTTCCAGGGTCTCGGCAACGGGGGACCAATGCGACGCAGTTTGTTCCGCGCCGCCTTATATGGCCTCCCGAATGGGTCGTTGTCGAGACCCTCCAGCAGCTCAGCCCTCGCCGCGTCCTTGGCGGCGCCGATGGCCGACTTAAAGGCCGCCCTCGCCCCCACGTATGTGGAGTAGAGGCGGTCCTCTTCGGCCTCGTCCCGTCGGCGCCGCCGACGCGATCGGGTGTAGGCCCGCCGTG
The DNA here is from genome assembly GCA_037179545.1 of Sesamia inferens. Taxonomy (NCBI): domain Eukaryota; kingdom Metazoa; phylum Arthropoda; class Insecta; order Lepidoptera; family Noctuidae; genus Sesamia; species Sesamia inferens. The sequence continues at coordinate 31,781,971 of CM073937.1, read as the reverse complement.
CATCCTAACCTAACCTTTTTTTTTTTTTTTTTTTTTTTTTTTTTTTTTTTTTTTTTTTTTTTTTTTTTTTTTTTTTTTTTTTTGACGCTGTGGAAATGACATTTACGCACCATACCCCGAAGGGCGTGTGTGGGACTCGCCCAGCCGAAGCCGGGAATACCCACTAAAACCGAACAGCGGCACACCGTCATCGCCTTAGTGGCGGGGTCATGGGAAATAGCATGCCTGCCTACCAATCCCCCGCCAGCGATTCCCGCCCGAAGGCAGGCCCACAGTGGGTCCTCCATAGGGAGGAGCCCGGCTGGGTACGTCTTCGTGTGCGAGAAGACGCAGCAGCCAAGGGTTTTTTAGCGAGGTGTCCTTCCTCTTAGCCCCACTCGTTTGCCCGAAGACAAACGGGGCCCCCAGCTCCTCTCAGTGAGGAGACCGGGTTGCCCGACGGTGACCCGGAGTTCGGGTCACGTCAGCCACCTGGAGTGGTGGCCGACCCGCCGCGCGTGACCGCCGAAGCGGTCCCCACTTCTGGTTTTGGTCCGCGCCGGTAAACCGGAAACCCCCATATCTGGGGGCCGTTCCCCTATCCGCCACCTGGGGACGCGTCCGATGGCAGGCCAGAAACTGCGCACGGAATCCTAACCTAACCTTTTTTTTTTTTTTTTTGTTCTCGCTGGGGAAAATGTCAATTACGCATCCCCACCCGTCGGGGGAAGGGCAGGGTATGTGGGACTCCCCGGGAGAGAGCCTCCCGGTATACCCACTAAAAACCCCAGCGCAACTCCGGCATCGCCATAGTGGCGGGGGAGTGGGAAACTAGCACAGCCTAAGCTACCTCTCCCCCGCCGGCCAAACCCGCCTAGAAAGGCGGGCCCTCATTTGCCCCTCTTAAAGAGGGGCCGTGGCTCCCGCGTGGTGAGCGGTGCAAGGCGGGCGCGGGCACCCCCGTGCCTCACGCCCGCCGCTCACCTCAGGGCGGGAGGAAGCGGGCGAAATCCCGCCTTCTCCTGCCCCTACGCCGCCTGCGGAGCGCCGGAGCGAGGGGATCCTCCTCCCGCTCGCGCTCCGCGGCCTCCTTCTGCGACATCACGACCTCGCAGAAGGAGGCCATCGCCGCCCAGGCCCCCTCGCTCCCCACCATCGCTCTGACGACGGCGGGCAGCGAGAGGTCCCCTCCTACCGCCGCGACAAGATCGCGGCGCGGCACGGCCCACGACGGGCACACCGCGAGGGTGTGGTCCGCCGTGTCCTCCGCCGCGCCGCAACCGTGGCACGACGGCGTCTCCTCTCGTCCTATCCGGTGCAGGTACCTGCCGAAGCAGCCGTGACCGGAGAGTACCTGCACCAGACGGAAGGAGAGGAACCCGTGACGCCTGTCGAGCCAGTCCCTCAGGACTGGCCCGATGGCGTCGAGGGTGCGACGGCCGAACACCGCGGAGGCGAGGTCGCGCGTCCAATGTTGGACGATGGCGTCCCTCGCCTCCCGGCGGACGGCCTCCCTCAACTCCGGGGCCGGACGCTCGCCCAGCGCCCTGCGCCCCGCCGTCCACTCGTACACTCTGGCGAGCACCCAGGCCTCGAGCTCCCAAGGCGGGGTGCTCGCCAGAGCGCATGCCGAAGCGAAGCCTACCGTTCGGTAGGCCCGCGCTGCCCGCTGGGCGATGGCCCTTTGGGGCGCCCGAAGGGCGGTGAGGTTCTCCCTCCTGTGGAGGGAGTCCGCCCAAATGGGGGCCCCATATAGGGCCATGCTCCGCAGTATGCCGGCATATAACCGCCGGCAACGACTGCTCGGCCCTCCCATGTTCGGCATGAGCCATGAGAGGGCGTCCGCGGCTTTCAGCAGGCGCGTCGACAGCCCGCTAAAATGCGGGCCGAAGCGCAGCCTGCTGTCCAGCATGAGGCCCAGATACTTGATCTGGGCCTCAACCCCGACCCTTACCCCCTCCACATAAATGTGGGCGTCGGGTGGGAGGCGCTGCCGGGGGCCGTGAAAGAACACGGCCTCCGTTTTGTGCAGCGCCACCCTCAAGCCCAGGCGGCGGATCCTCCCCGCCACTAAGGATCCGCCCGCCGAAGCCAAACTGGCCGCCTCCCTGAAAGTGCTCCCGCGGGAAGTGAGGAGAGTGTCATCTGCATAGCAGATGACACTCGTGCCTCGCAGGAGGGTTCCCCGCAGGAGCCAGTCATAACCGACGTTCCACAGAAGAGGCCCTAGAACGGACCCCTGTGGAACGCCGGTTCCCACAGCGTATCTCCGGAGCTGGCCAGCCCCGTCTACGAGGAGGACAGCACGGTCCTCCAGGTAGCCGGCCAGGAGGCCCCGCAGGTAAAGGGGCACTCCGTGGAACCGCAGCGTCTCCAGGATGGTGGAGTGGGGGATGGAGTTGAAGGCGTTGGCAATGTCGAACGACACAGCCAACCCTGCATCCCCCACCCCTACCGCCTCTGTCACCTGGCCCTTGAGACGGGCCAGGGCGTCCACTGTCGAACGCCCAGCTCGAAAACCGAACTGGGCGTCCGACAGGTCCGGTCCCACGCTTCGAAGGTGACACTTCAGACGGCCGGCGATGATCCCCTCGAACATTTTACCGACCTCATCGAGCAAAACGATGGGCCGGTATGCCGAGGGGGAGTCCGCCGGCCGTCCCTCCTTGTGGAGGAGGCACAACTGGCCTTCCCGCCAAGGTTTCGGGAACCTCCCCGACGCGAAGCACGCGTCGAAGAGGTCCCGAAACCTTCCCTCCATCTCGGTGGCTGCGATGGCCACCACCCTGGCGGGAACGCCGTCCGGGCCAGGAGCCGTCTTTTTGGCGCGGAGACGGAGAGTCGCCGCGCCAAATTCCTCCTCTGAAACCGGAGGAGGAGGAGCTTCCTCCTCCGGTAGAGCCGCTGGTCTTGGCGGGCCCATCGCTGGTGGGGTGAAGTGCGGGTCCCTGCGCGGAAACAGGGACCGCACCACCCGATCCAGGAGCGCTGGTTCCAGGGTCTCGGCAACCGGGGGACCAATGCGACGCAGTTTGTTCCGCGCCGCCTTATATGGCCTCCCGAATGGGTCGTTGTCGAGACCCTCCAGCAGCTCAGCCCTCGCCGCGTCCTTGGCGGCGCCGATGGCCGATTTGAAGGCCGCCCTCGCCTCCACGTATGTGGAATAGAGGCGGCCCTCCTCGGCCTCGTCCCGTCGGCGCCGCCGACGCGATCGGGTGTAGGCCCGCCGTGCCGCCACGCAGGTGGCCCGCAGCTCCGCCAACTCCTCCGACCACCAGTACACGGCGCGTCGGGGAGGTGGACGTCTCGACCGAGGCATGCTGGCGTTGCACACCTCGGTCAATGACCCCCTCAGTCGGGCCGCCGCCGCGTCCACGTCCAGGACGTCCCCGCCGGGACCTGGCCAAAGCCAGTCCTGGACGAACGCGGCCTCCCGTGCCGCCTCCCGATCCAGGTGGGTCAGAGCCCACCTTGGAAACGGGGAACGGCCCGACGATGAGGGGGTGCTGCGGCGCCCCCGTGGATTCTGGGGGGAGATCTCGAATCGCACGTAGCGGTGATCCGAGATCGTCTCCCCCAGTTCCACCCTCCAATTTCGAATGCGGGCGGCCAGTGCGGGCGTGGCAAAGGTGAGGTCCACAATGGACCCGCCCTGCCGCCGCACGCACGTCTGGACGCTCCTCCTATTCAAGAGGGAGAGACCAGACGTGGCCGCCCACAATTCGACCGCCTGACCGCGGGCGTCGGTGGCCGGATTTCCCCAGACCACCGACTTGGCATTCAGGTCTCCTAACACGGAGACCTGTCGTGGCGCCGTCCTCCCGATGACCGCCGTCAGGACCCCGAGGAAATCCTCGAAGTCCTGGAGAGGGCGGTTTGGGGAGAAGTAGACCCCCACAAGGGCCAACCCTCCCCACGCGGCGGCCACGTATCCCGGTCCCCGCTCTAAGAGCGAGAGGGGAGGGGAGTCCGAGGAAGACCGCGCCACGATTGCCACCGAGCCGTCACTATCTCCCAGCCAATTGTTGGGAGTATAGTACGGCTCGGCCACCACTGCCACATCCACCAACCACTCGGCCATTGACTGCACCAGCAGGTCCTGGGCAGCCCGGCAGTGGTTGGTGTTTGCCTGCAAGATGCGATGGTCGGTACCCATTATTCGACCATCGCATCACCCTCTTCGGCCACCACCGCTGGGAGTACAGCGGGGGCGGTGGCAGCAGCGGCAGGACGTGCTCAGGAAGCCGGCGCGTCCAGACTATGCCCGCGCAAAGTCGTATCGCCCCATTGGACTACTTTCCATCTTGGGCAAGATACTTGAGAAGATTCTCTGCCGGCGAATCCGCTGGCACTTCTTGCCCAAGTCCAATGCGCGGCAATACGGCTTCGTTCCGCAGCGGAGCACGGAGGACGCGCTGTACGATCTGGTGCAACACGTCAGGGGCATCCTCCACAAGAAGGAGATCGCCCTGATAGTCTCTCTTGACATCGAGGGGGCGTTCGACAATGCATGGTGGCCTGCTATAAAGTGCAGAATGATAGAGAAAAGTATTCCCGTTAATCTTAGACGTCTTGTCGAGGATTACTTCAGGGACCGGAGCGTAGTCGTGCGCTACGCGGGGAGGACGGTGCGGAAGCCCCAATCCAAGGGCTGTGTCCAAGGCTCCATCGGTGGGCCTCTCTTCTGGAACATGCTGCTGGACCCTCTACTGGACAACCTGGATTCGCTGGGCGCGTACGTGCAGGCGTTCGCGGATGATATCGTGTTGGTGTTCTCTGGGCACACGGCGCTCGGGATCCAGCGGGATGCCAATGCCGCTTTAGCCTGTGTGCACGAGTGGGGTGTCATAAATAAACTTCGCTTCTCCGCCGAGAAGACTCTGGCGATGGTCGTCACGCGGAAGCTTAAGTATGACACTCCGGTCGTGTAGATGGGTGGCGTTGACATCTCGATGGTGACCGAGCTCAAGATCCTCGGAGTCATCGTCGACAGTGAGTTGACCTTCAACAAGCATATTTCATATGCTTGTTGCAAGGCAACTAACCTGTATAGGAAACTGTCGGCGATGGCTCGGGTGGATTGGGGCTTGTGTCCGGAGATCATCAGGACGATATACACCGCAGTGGTCGAACCCACCATCCTGTACGGCGCGAGCTCCTGGGCGAAAGCCGCCGAGAAGATCTCTGTGCAAAGAACCTTTGCTACCGTCCAAAGGGGCTTTGCACAGAAGATCGCCAAGTCACATCGTACGGTGTCGCTCAATGCAGCGCTCACGCTGTCGGGTCTCCTCCCGCTCGATCTTCGAGTGTTGGAGGTCGCCCGGCTGTTTGAGTGCAAACGGGGACGTCCGATTGATGAGCTGGAATCCCGCGAACTGGAGGAGCGTAGGGCCTTTACGGAGGCCCCTCACCCCGCCAGTGAGCCAGATGTTGATTATCAGTGTCTGGAGAATATGCTCCCCGAAACTGTGGCTCAGCTACAGCTCCCCGCTCATCTGATTTACACAGACGGTAGTAAATCGGATGAAGGGGTCGGGGCGGCATATTCATACTGGCGGGATGGGTCCGAGATTCGGACCAAGCGAATGAGGTTGGAGCCGATGTGTACCGTCTTTCAGGCGGAGCTGCTCGCGATAGCCAGGGCTACGGACCTGGTTGTCCTGAGAGGCTTCGACTGCGCGGCGGTGCTCAGCGACTCTCGATCCTCGCTCGACTTGATCCGAAACCCGGAAACGCACCATCCCCCTGCTACCCATATTCGTAAGAATATCAGGGAGCAAGAAGGGAGTGGTAAAGTCCTCCGGTTCTTTTGGGTGAAAGCTCATGTCGGGATCCCCGGCAATGAGCGCGCCGACGAACTGGCTAGGCAGGCGGCGGCCCAGTCCAGGGTCGCCCCAGCGTATGACAGGTGTCCAGTCTCTTACGTCAAGAGACGTTTGAGAGAGGGCACAGTAGCTGTCTGGAACGGGAGGTACACCGGCGGGGCTACGGCTGGGGTCACGCGGATGTTCTTCCCCGATGTGGTGCGCGCGCGCAAGGTCCTGAAGTGCCTCGTCAGGACGTCTATCTGGGCGCAAATCATGACTGGTCACGGCGGCTTCGCCGCGTACCTGCACAAGTTCAAGTTGAAGAGTAGTCCAGCCTGTGTGTGTGACACACAGGCGTACGAGACGATACAGCATTTGCTGTTTGAATGTCCGAGGCACAACCGCGACAGATACGACCTGGAAGTAAGTACAGGATTAAATTTGTCGGAAACGACCATTGCAGAAATTATAGCAGATAAGCACTCCAGGCCGTATCTGGAGCGGTTCTGCCTCAAAATCGCGAAGGCTTCCATTGAACGAAATCGGACAAGGGCAGCACAGCCAAGCGCTGTGCCGTCGGCAAGGATCACGTAAGTTAAGTGGAATTGTAATTATATAAAGAAATAGAAATAAGAATATAAATAAAAAAGATGACAAAAGAAAACATGACAAAAGAAAAAATGACAAAAAGAAATGACGCGGGAAAATAGTGACCCGAAAAAAAATGACAAGGCCAATGCCGCAAAAAAGAGAAAGTGCGGAAAAAAACGAATTGGCAGAAAATAAAATAGTAAAAAAGGATCCTTGCCATGCAAGGAGGGAATTGACGGCAAAAAACCTAAATGTGCAATTCCCTCGCACACTCCCCAAAATGTATCCTATAGAACACCGAAAGGCTGGCTACTCTACGCCTGTGCTCTAGGCTTTGGAGACCAACTCGAGTTAAATCAAGGTCACCAATCAGCCTCTTCGCACGCCTCTCCACTGAATCCAAAGTGGCCAGGTGACACTTAGCAGCACCAGCCCAAATGTGGCTGCAGTACTCCACACACGAACGGACCTGTGCTTTGTACAACATTAGAAGCTGCCCTGGTGTGAAGTACTGCCGGACCTTTGTGATAACGCCAAGTTTTCTGGCAGCCACCTTGGCCTTGGACTCAACGAACCGCCCAAAGTTTAGGTTCGAGGAAATCTCAACACCCAAAAGCTGAAGGCGGTCGGTACACTCCAAGGATACATTCCGGAAAGTAGGAGCCAAGGTGAACGGGCTCCTTTTGGCGGTGAAAAGACACGCCTGCGTTTTGGCGGCATTGAATGCTACAAGATTGGCATTGCCCCATTCGGAGACTGCCTGAAGTGCAACACTCGTTCGCTCTACCATGGCTTCTCTTTCGGACCGGATTGATTCCCTACTAGCCCGAGCATCCGGCAGGTATCTCTCCACAACTGTGCTGTCATCTGCATACCCATAGATACCGGGCATCAGCAGATCGTTAATATGCAGCAGGAACAGAGTTGCAGAGAGAACAGACCCCTGAGGAACACCGGCATTAGTCGACATGGGCTCAGATGAGCATCCGTCGACAACAACTCGGAGGGACCGTTCAGTCAGGAAGTCTTTTACCCAGCCAGTCAGGCTAGGGGAAATGCCGTACGCTGGAAGCTTACTCAAAAGGCCAGCGTGCCATACCCGGTCGAAGGCCTTCGAGACATCAAGGGAGACAGCAATCGCCTCCCCATTTCTCTCGAGGGCCTCGCCCCACAAGTGAGTGGCATACACTAGTAGGTCCCCAGTTGACCGATTGCGGCGAAACCCGCACTGTCGGTCACTGAGGAGATCCTTACCTTCCAGGTATGCCAAGAGGAGCGAGTTCAATACACGCTCCATAATTTTGCAAAGTATGGAGGTGATCGAAATCGGCCGATAGTTGGTAGGATCGGCACGACTACCCTTTTTGGGCACGGGCTGCACGTTGGCAAGCTTCCAGGACTTGGGCACTATACCAGTCCCAAATGAGAGGCGATACAAGCGTGTCAATACAGGAGACAACTCGGGCACACATGCTTTTAGAACAATCGCTTGTATACCATCCGGACCACTAGCCTTATTCACGTCCAGACGACACAATGCTCTCAGAACCTCCTTGTTCCGAATGCGAACCTCAGGCATTGAAGTACCGCAGTGGGGTAAAATAGGTGGAGTAGTACTGCTAATATCAAGACGCGTGGGTGGTGTGAGTGACAGTAAGATCATAGCTGACCTATTTAGAGAACATTTTCGGGTGAGCTCACCACTTGGTCCTTCAAAGACGATGCCAAATGCGGATCCTATCATGATTGGTGACTTGTTTAATGTAACTGTTAAGCAAGTGTCTGGTATAATAAAAAAGATGTCCACGGGCAAGTCGCCGGGTCATGATGGGCTCAGCATTGAACATCTAAAGTATGCTGGCGTCCATCTATCACGCGTCCTGGCAATGTTTTACACGTTATGTCTGAGTCATTCATACTTGCCCAATGACCTCATGCGTACTATTGTAGTGCCAATTATAAAAAATAAAACGGGTGACTTGTCTGATAAGGGCAATTATAGGCCTATATCATTGGCGACAGTGGTGGCGAAGGTGCTGGACGCTGTGCTTGATTCAGAGCTCGAAAAACATCTCGATATACATGATGCTCAGTTCGGGTTCCGGCCCGGACTTTCTACTGAAAGTGCTATTCTAAGTCTTAAGCACACCGTCCAGTACTATACACAGAGGAGTACACCTGTATATGCATGTTTCCTCGACCTGTCAAAAGCTTTTGACCTGGTGTCTTATGATTTTCTATGGGAAAAGCTTAAGAAAACGGAAGTGCATACGCAGGTACAACGTCTCATTCGCTACTGGTATGCTAATCAGACAAATAATGTTAGGTGGGCAGGTACACTGTCTGAAATGTACAGGTTGGAATGTGGGACGAGACAAGGTGGGTTGACTTCTCCCAAGCTCTTTAACCTGTATGTAAACGAGCTGTTGGTTGAGCTCAGCAGCACGCGTGTTGGATGCTCGGTTGATAATGTTTTTATTAATAATATCAGCTATGCTGACGACATGGTGCTGCTGAGCCCAGCTGTCGGTGCGATGAGACAGCTTTTACATGTTTGTGAGAGGTATGCAAATAAACATGGTCTCATGTGTAACTGCACGAAAAGAGAGTATTTGGTCTTTAAGTCTTCTGGTAAATGCCCATCTAGTGTGCCCAAATTGACACTAAATAATAATGAACTCAAGCGGGTAAGTCATTTTAAATATTTGGGACACTATGTTACCGAAGATCTTGATGACCAAATGGACATTGAAAGGGAGCGCAGGGCACTGGCGGTTAAGAATAACAAGCTGGCACGCAGGTTTGCTCGTTGCAACGAGAATGTTAAAATCTCTCTTTTTAAAGCGTACTGCCAAACCTTTTACACGAGCAGTCTGTGGTTTTGTTATACACAGAGATCGCTCGGTGCCCTGCGAGTCCAATACAACAACGGTTTCAGGATGTTGCTGGGATTGCCCCGTTTCTGTAGTGCATCTGGCATGTTTGCGGAAGCCCGTGTTGATGGCTTTCATGCCATTATACGCAAGAGAACCGCCTCCTTGCTACGTAGAGTACGGGGTAGCACTACCAGCATTTTGAAAGTAGTCGCTGATAGGACCGATTCCAAAATAATGGAGTGTTTCATGCGGGTCCTAGTTAGACAGTAAAGAGTGTCTGGCTGCGCTCGCAAATACTTTAATATGTCTTAGTTTTTATTACTACTAACATAGGCTTCAGATTTTTGTAGTACTAACCGAATATGGATACCTACTGTCCGAAATAAATTATTATTATTATTATTTCGTTTATTTTTATATACACACATCAAAAGGCATTTGGCATACTCAAAATGAGTTCATCCAAATCACGCTGTGGAATGGCCGCCCATGTTCGTTGCAACAACAAAAAAAGGTCTTCTTGCGACTGGATACCCTCCATATTCGGCAGAGCTCTTCTCTGTAGCATATCCCATGCATGCTCAATCGGGTTCAAGTCTGGCGACTGAGCAGGCCAGGGCAGGACATTGATGTTAGCTGCGGCGAGAGCCTGTCTTACAACTCTTGCGGTGTGCGGTCGTGCATTATCATGCATTAACTGAAATAAGGGACCGATTTGCACTTGTAGAGGAACGATGACGTCTGATACAATCGTCTTAGCATAAATTTGAGCGTTGAGGTTGCCTCTGATCTAAATCAACTCAGTTCTTCCGCCGATCCAAATACCCGCCCATACCATGATGGTTCCACCACTATAAGGATGGACTTCCTGGCAGGATTTTAATCGCTGTTGGCGTCCAGGGGTTCTCCAGTGTCGTATACGTCTTGTCTCTGGTCTCATACCAAAACGAGACTCATCAGAAAAGCACACGAAACGCCATTGTTCTTCTGCCCAATTTCTGTGTTCAAGAGCCCATTGATATCGAATCCTACGATTGTGCATTGCTATAGGTGGTACCCGTAGCGGTCTTCGGGAATGAAGGTTCACTTCATGCAAGCCGTTTCTGACTGTTTGGTCGCTAATTAAGTTCCCTGAAGAGTGATGAAGTCTCACGGCTAACATCATGGCGGTTATTGTTGGAGCTCTTCGAGTTAAGATTTGAATGTATCGGTCTTGTCTCCGTGTGGTGCAGCGATACCGTCCTCCATGGCGCTCAGCCACGGTACCAGTGCTTCGGTAACGTGTCCAAAGTCGACTGATAACACTCTGACTTGTATTCAGAGCTAAAGCCACAGTACGTTGCCGGGAACCAGCTTCTATCATTCCCACGGCTCTGAGCATTTCTTCCCTGCTTAAATGACGTCGCCGCTCCATAATAACGTTTTAATCAGTAGTAGGGAAACAGTAGCACTAATAATGTCTTCAATGCGTTGTATGTTTTTATAGGGAAAATATTGACAGCTGATTTTCATCTTTTACTCGAATTTGATTCACAGTTCCTGATTCAAATTATGAAATGCACCAAAAAGGATCCATATAAATTTATAAAATCATAAATTTATTACAAAGCCACATCTCAATCTCAAGAAATCCGCATAAAAATGCTTGATCCCTAGACACTTTTGATGTGTGTATATACATATTCATTTACATTTTTAAATATTTATAAAAAACATAAAAACATTTAAAAATATAAAAAATAGTGTTCCACCGATGGCGGGAGCGGGGTCCAAGCTACCGGTGGTTAGAGCTCCAGAGACAGGAACCTCCTCACGATGCGGGCCGTATCGAGGAGTATTGCCTTTTGAATCTGGCCTTTGATCCAACTGCCTAACGAGAGCCTCAATAGATGTTGGTCGAGGCTCTTGGCTATCAAACCATTGGCCGATACGACAATTGGTACAATGACTGCCGAATTCACAAAAAACATTCCACATGTCAACAATCTCATGCGCCAAGTCGAGATATTTAATTTGTTTTGAAGTGAAACTTCTTTAGGCACGCTTGACTTGGGGAGTAAGCTGGCGAAAGCGTTACGAAAAATGATCGGGCAAGGCGAACGGAAGTTAAGTGGGGGATATAAGCACAGAGGCGCCCGTGGCGCGAGCTTTGTACTACAAGGTCTACAACGAGTTTTTTTTTTTTCAATAAAAATAGAAGATCTATGCAAATTTTTTTTTTTTTTAAATTTTGAGACACGGATACACTTATTTATTTATTTATTTATTTACACTTAACACTATACATTAAATTTTATGTTGACTGACAACCATTAAGGGGGTCAGTTAACATAAAATTTGGTACCGCCTACTTCACAGTCCCTCCTGTATCCCCCCCCTCCCTCACCCCTTAATATTCCGACGAAACTACCCCCCCCCCCCCGACCCCCCTCATTGATTACCTCACCCCCCGTGGATTCTATCGGGAACCAGAGGTCGTGGACTACCCGAGTTTGGGGTCCCCTGAATCAGGAGGAGCCCGACCTTTTGGCCCCGAGGGAATCCACTCCCCCCCCTCCCCCTACCCCCGCAACCCCACGAAACCTCCCCCCCGACCCCCTTTAGTTACCTCACCCCCCCGTGGATTATCTCGGGAACCAGAGGTCGTGGACTACCCGAGTTTGGGGTCCCCTGATTCAGGAGGAAGAGCCCGACCTTTTGGCCCCGAGGGAATCCACTTTTTTTTTTTTTTTCAATAAAAATAGAAGATCTATGCAAAAATATTAATTTACCAATGAAACCATGAAATAAATTTAAATATTTATAGAAAATTAATATATGTATATGTGTATACATGTATATATTGTACACACTTATATATATATATATATACAGTATGTTAAGAAAACCCTGTCCGACCCGTGAAGGTGTTGTTAGGTATCGATAACTGATTCTACTACTGCATACAAAACCGGGCTAAACTTAAAAAAAAATCCCCCTAAAAAAATTAATATTATTTCGCAAAAGGAGGTAACTTAATAAACGTGCGTTGAACACCCTTCGCCTGCCGCCCGCGGGGTGCGGGCGGCAGGACACGCGGCACGTGATCGCATCGCTATTGGCTCATAATAATACCGGTGTTGTCACTTTTTAAAAATTACCAAATTTCGGGGAAATTGGAATAATTCGCGGGAAAAAAAGATTATTTCAAAATTCATTTGTATTGGTACTATGATGAATACGTAAAATTTTATATTATATTTGGTCATGTGTTTACCTAACCTTTATTATCCTTATGGGTCGGACAGGGTTTTCGTAACATACTGTATATATACATACAGATGGAGCGAAAGAAGTCTCACTTCAGTCGTGTGGTCATAAGCACACTCGTTTTTTTTTCTTTCTCACCTTTCACGAGATTCCCGTCATGTGGAATGGTAACATCGACAATCATTGCAAGGCGCGCTAATCGATCTATCACCACTATATCAGGCTTATTGGCAACAATAGTCCTGTCAGTAATGATAGACCGATCCCAGTATAACGTGACATGGCCATTTTCAAGAACTGGGTCGGGCACATACTTATAATACGGTACCTCAGAATCCACAAGTTTATATTTCAAAGCAAGTTGCTGGTGGATAATCCTAGCTACTTGGCTATGCCTGTGCAAATACTCGCCGTTAGCTAAACGAGAACAACCAGAGATAATGTGTCTGATGGACTCACCCGGATGGTGACATGCCCGACACACGTCAATCGTCCCGTCCTTCATAATATATCTTCGGTAGTTATTCGTCAAGATAACTTCGTCCATAATTGCACAGACGAAACCTTCAGTTTCCCCGAAAAGGTCACTGAATCGTAGCCAGGATACGGAAGCTAAAAAGTCAACATCGGGCTCATGAAGAGCCCGATAAAATCGCCCGTGAAGTTCCTTGCTTTGCCATATCATCCTGCGGTCATCAGTGGTAAGTATTATAGGCTTGTGCCAGTTCTCTTTCGCCATGGATAGCGGAGTAAGCCCCTTGTCTACTGTGACCACATCATGATGCATACCCACTACGGTTTTTAAAAAATGTTCTCTGAGACTGCATACCTCTCGGTTGTGAAGGGTCTTCGCATTTAAAAAGCCTCGACCTCCACACTTCCGCGGAATATACAGTCTCATCACCGATGATTGTGGGTGATGCATCCTGTTTGCTGTCAGCAGTGTACGGACCCTTCTATCCAGGGCATCGTGTTCGGTCTGAGTCCATTTAAGTATGCCGAAAGAGTACATCAAAACCGGCATGACCCACCCGTTGAAGGCGCGCACATTATTTCCGCCCGAAAGAAGACTATTTAATACCTTCCTCAGGCGACCAAAGAAGCGCTCCTTCAACGATTGCTTCATGTCAGCATCAGTGATACCTAACGCTTCCGACATACCTAAATATTTATAGCTCTCGAATGAGGAGAGGGATCTAAGGTGTATGGAATCCGGGAGTGTAATTCCCTCGGATTCCATAATCTGCCCTCGCATGACTGCACATTTATCCACGCCAAATTCCATTTTGATGCCACTACTAAAAGTTTCTGTTACATTCAGTAGCTTCATCAGATGCAATTTATTGGGGGCAAAGAGTTTCAAATCATCCATGTAGAGAAGGTGAGATATGACCTGACCGCCTCTCTTCAATCGATAACCCAGACCTGAATCTTCCAGCAGTGTGCTTAGAGGATTCAGAGCTAAGCAGAACCATAGTGGACTCAGACTGTCGCCCTGGAATATTCTCCGCTTAATCCATACAAGTTCATCATTCCCCTGGATCTGTCGACTCCCTGGATAGCGAAGGACTGTCTTCCATTGCCCCATACACGACTTAAGGAAAGTGCGTAGAGTTGCATTTATCTTGTACAACTCCAGCACCTTCATAAGCCATGTACGTGGCACCGAATCGTAGGCCTTCTTATAATATATCCAGCAGGTGGAGAGATCCTTGCGCGACCGACGAACCTGTTGGCTGATGGCCATGTCTATGAGGAGTAGCTCCTTAGTACCACGGGACCGGCTCCTACATCCATTTTGAGAGACAGACATGATGGAGTTACTGTCAAGATGATTGTTTATTTTAGCTTTCAAAATGGATGTAAGAACTTTATAGACCGTTGGTAAACAAGTGATCGGCCTATAATTTTTAGGTTCCGCGGTGCTACCTGATTTATGGAGCAGGTGGGTAATTCCAGTTGTTAAGAACTGGGGTAGCGAACCAGACTCTAAGGATGACTGGAATTGAGATGCCAAACAAGTGTGTGAACTACTTAGCCATTTTAACCAAAAGTTATGCAGCCCGTCCGGTCCCGGTGATTTCCAGTTCGGTAACGAACGGACTGCTGTGGCTACGTCTGATGGTGTTATCAAAATAGTATCCATTTCTGGTAAGTTTTCACACCCTTGTTCAACATCCTGCATCCAGTCACCCTCAGTGTGACAAACGGATACCGACCATATACCGCGCCAGAATGCACTTGTGGTGGCATCATCCGGGCGGTACACGTCAGCCCATACCCACCTCTCATCGCTCTGGAACATGCGATTCTGCGTATATCGATTCACTCGCCGCTTATACCGCCGAATACGGCTCGCCCATGCACAAACTTTCTGCTTCAGGATGTCGATGCGCTCTGTGACATTATTTATGTATTCTCGAGGGCTGATACCAGTCCCCGAGAATGCCTGTCTCACAAAGCGCATCACTCGTGGTCTAGTATTGCCCTCCCTGAAGCAGTATAGTTTGCCGATGAGTACCCTGGTCCCATCGATACGACGCTCGATTCTGCGTTGCCAGGCTGGTACGGCTGGTTTTGGTCGAGTAGCTTCATCACAATTTGGCTAATCGACATGCCGCTACAGCCGCGCAATACAGGATCGAGTGTGTATCAATGAGATCCTCGCTGCTCTCGAAGAAATTCTTGAGCTGCGAGTCCAAAGCACACACCAGCGCCCTATTTTTTTTGTGCATAGGTAGCCGTGGTAACCGGGGTCTAAGGTTGGTCGGAGTGGATCTATAGTCGCGGAACGCATCCTCCAGTGCGCTCCTCAGTCGGTCGTTATACTGGCTACTTTCTGTTTCAACCCTATCATCCTCTTCTTCGACACGATTGGACCGCGGCGGAACAGCATCAATAATTGACGCTTGTGCCGCGGTCTGGGTCAGAGTCGGGGCGATTTGGTTGCTCAGTACCTCTGAGCGCAGCCTATCAAGTGCGATATCGTCCAACCTGTGATTGCGCTGGATGACCCGCACCTGATCCGAAAGTCGTTGGGCCGAGACGTTGACAGTTGGTTCCAGTGCCTGAAACAAAGACAGCATCCTTTCACGGTACGCAGTGAGGTTAGTTCCCCCCTCTGTAGCCCCGTAATATGCGCGCATGACGTTCTCATTCATTGTCTGAGTCCATCTCATGCGCTGCACACAACCACCGGCAGTGGGGACCCGGCTCGGGGCCGGACGGCCCCTAAGTCCCAAGCTCTTCGGTGGCCGGCCTCTCCCCTGCCGACGTACAGGTGTTGGCGACGTCGGCGGAGAGAAATACTCGTCGCTCGAGCTCGACGCAACTACCGCGGCCGGTGTCGTCACAGCGTTCACAGTGAGGCTGGAGACCGGCGGCGGCGAGGCGGAGCTGGGCGACGAGTCTGGGGGTGGTGAGCGTGCACGTCGAGCGGCAGATCTTGTCAACATTTTCGATATTATTTTCTCATATTTATAATTTTTCTTGGTTTGGCATGACAGATGTCACAGTTTGTCTTGGCTATTTTTATTAAAAACATATTCAAAAAAATATTTTCCTTGTATATTTATAGGTTCCGATTTGTAGGTATTTCACGTATTAGGTAAAATAAATATAAAAAACAGCGTCTATTGTAATAATTATTTAGAAATGTGAAGAGACAAAATAATCCTTGATGTTGACGTTGGTGTTGGTGTTGCCATTATTATTATTATTATTATTATTATTATGGGCAAAGAGAGATACAAAGAGACTTGCTTTCTCTCTCGCCGTATGAGCCAGTGTTCCATCAGGCCTAACCAGCGGAGGCAGTGAGGGCCGACAGAAGTTCGCCTCGACCGATTTGGCAAGGGACCAAAAAAGATCTGCTACCGGAAGGCTGCGCAGATAACTTATTGCCAATATGGGTAATACGGTCGAAGCGAGCCTTCTTTAGCGCCTTTTTGTAGGACTTGGCAGCACGGTTAAAGGCTCTCTTCTTTGAGCTTAGATCCGGAGCTCCGCGGTCACGAGCGTCAACCCAGGTGAGAAATGCCGTGTTCTTACGCTGTTCGGCTTGAGCACAATCGGCATTGAACCATGGGCGAGCCGAGCCACCGACGGGCACGTCATTATAGGGAATAAAATATTCCATAGGTTGACGCACCACATCGGTTATAGCATCCGCACAGCTCGACGGATTGCTAGAAGAGAAGCAGACCTGCTGCCAAGGATAAGACGCAAAGAAATGGCGCATCTCATCCCAGTCTGCTGACCTGTATCGCCACATTCGCCGTTCACCACGAGAGTCGTGATCTGGTGGGGAGAAGGTCGACACAGACTTCACCAGACAGTGGTCTGAAGTTCCCAACGGTGAGGAAACTGTTACAACACACCTGTCCGGATCAGTGGTCAGCAGAAGGTCCAGACAATTGGCAGTATGACCAACTACATCAGACACCCTAGTCGCTTGCTTTACTAGCTAGGAAAGGCCCATTGAAAGCGCGAAGTTTCGCGCTTCTCTCCCAGCGTGGTCGGTCCTCTGGTACGGGAAAAGCCAGTCCTGATGGCAGGCATTGAAGTCCCCCAGAGCGACGAACTGTGCGTCAGGGTGCCGGTGCAGCGCATTGTCAGCAGCCTCACTGAGGTGGTCAAATAATCGAGTTGTCTCCTGATCACCGCTGTGCGATCGGTAGACACAAGTGTAAACAATTTTGTCCACACCAGTGTCTACCAACAGCCATAGGGACGAGAAATGAGGGTCTTCGAGGTGACGGAGGCGCCGGCAACAAATGTCATTACGGACATACACACAGACCCCGGCACGCTGCAGGAAATGATGCTCCAATGCGTATCCCGGGTAGCTAAGGTATGCCGCATCAGACGGACATCTGATCTGGGTCTCCGTCAAGAAAAGTAGATGGGGCTTCTCAGTCTCAAGGTGGTGATGTACTGCAATGAGATTGGAGTGCAGACCTCGAATATTAGAGAGGTGCACTTTGAAAGAGAGGACGTGCGCCCGCTGTACACACCTACTTTTCTTATTAGACTTTTTCATTTGAAAAAAAAAATTGAGTGAATAGGAAGGAAGACGGCAGTTGAGTGAGGTGATGCAATGTTAATCCCAACAATGCGACCAACGATGCCGGGCCAGAGGGAGATTGATCTGGAGACTGCGGGGACGCCCGAACCCCCCCAGGGATCGCCATCGGGTCCTCTCGTCCGGTCGCCAACCGGCACGATGGGGCCACCCTGGGATTTTTCGCAGTTGGCGGGGCAGCCTTTCGTATGTGGCTGGCACACTACTTGGGCCCCCAACTACCTGCGGTCGGCCAGCGGAGCACCGTGCTTCGGATCCCGCTACCCTCCACGACCAAACTCCCGACACGACAACAATTGGCGCATCGTACCCGACACACATCGCAACACAACTGCTCAGACCCGCCCTCCAAACGGCTTCACCAGACATCATGCCGGAACACGACGAATCGCTTGGCGGCATGACTTTGTTTGGTGGGTGGTAACTACGCCGGCGGCCGATGTTGTGGCCTACCACCGAGACCCTTATGTTGTTAACACCACTACGATCCGGACGAAGCGTTTCGCCTCCTCCTTTATACCGCTTACATCGAGGGATTGGAACAATTTGCATGCGAAGTACGCACAGAACGAGGATCGCCAAATAAAAAAATAAATTTGTAGAAGTGCTAAATAGGTTCTGCCAGAACCCACGCCGGCTTCTCATGTAGTAATATTACTTATAAAGTGACCAGGAACCTTAATACAGAAATATGGATCACTTTCCGCTGTGGCGGTGTTTCCGTCGGACTACAATTTGAGTGTCTTCAAGGCTAGAGTGAATAGGCTCTTAATAAACTAGTGCGCTTTACCATCAACGATTGCGTCACTGCTTACCATCAGGTGGGACTGCGGTCTAGCGCTATTTTATAAAATAATAAAAAAAAATTAGGTCTCTATTACAGAACCTCACTCAAAACTCAAGATTTACTTAAATCTCGTTTGAAGCTATTTAATTAAATAGCTTTATTTAAATAGCAGATGAGTAAGGTTCTGTAATACGGTCCTAAGTTTCACTTTATACATATATTGTTTTGTTCACTATAATAAAGGACATGATACCTAAAAAGTGATCCATATTTCTGTATTAAGGTTCCTGGTCACTTTATAAGTAATATTACTACATGAGAAGCCGGCGTGGGTTCTGGCAGAACCTATTTAGCACTTCTACAAATTTATTTTTTTATTTGGCGATCCTCGTTCTGTGCGTACTTCGCATACACAGGCCGCTTAGACGATTTTCGCTCATGGTTGGACCCGCCGTAATGTACTGAATGATCGTTCTATTGTACAAGTCGTACATGGCTGGACAAGACACTGGGATAAAATTGCATTTCCAAAATCTTGATGAGATCCGCCACTATTCCTCCAATACAATAATTTCCGTACTTTTATCTTCCAAAAATTATATCACATTTCGCTTGAGAAAAGAATCTGTTTTTTTTTTTGTTTCAAAAACTCGTGTGTGGCAGACACGCCGTCCAAATCCTCCAGCAGAAGTCTTTGTGATATGCGATATTGACAAATCAATCCCTAGAGGGACTTATTTTTTTTTTTGTGTATCTTTCTTACGGATATTATGATTGTTTTTGGTAAAAGAAAAAAGTATTTTTGCGCGCCCCAGCTTGCCCCAGTGTGGCTACGCCCATGTGTCCTGGTGTCAGACAATTGTAACAGAGGCTATTCTTCTTAACAAACTCGTTCCTCTGCATAGGTTGAAGCTTTATAAAATCTTTACAATGACATAGAGAGTGGTGTTCTTTGCACATTGTACACGTCTTATTCGGTGCGGTTGCAGAAACATGGCATAACTTATCTTTGACAGTTTTCTCCCTTGGGATAGCTGCAGAATTACTAGCGGTCACCAACTCCAATGTACGACACTTAGACTCCAAAAATATATAAAATTCTTTCAAAGTGGGTAACTTACTAAACTCCTGAGTGTACGTATGCTCCTCCCAATCTTTATGGGTATCAGGATCTAATTTCTGAACCACTAAAAAAATAATTAGAGGGTCCCAATTGTCAATAGATAAATCCTGATTTTGTAGACTATTCAAACATTCAGTTGTAGTATCTAGCAAGGACCTTATGTGATTTGCAGTTGGTGTCTTAATCGCCTTTTGTCCGGTAAGTCGTTTTAACAAAGTATTTACTATCACTCGTTTATTTCCGACGCGATTTTTTAATATATTCTAGCTTGTTCGTAGTTATTTGAAGCTAAACATATAAAGATTATGGAACCTTTATATGTTTCAGCAAGGCTTCAGCTTCGCCGGTAATACTTGATTTCAGGTATTGCAACTTCTGTACCAAACTTAGCGACGTATTGTTATGAACGAGTGAAACAAACAAGTCTTGATAGGTGGGCCAATCATCGTAATTACCATTAAACTCAGGCAGGTGGATTCTCGGTAATTTAACTTGAGTTTGGTTTATCATCGCGATGTTACTACATGCTTCTCCTGATAGTGACAATGTAGAAATCATGTCCTTTAAATCTCCTTGTAAACACAAGAACAAGTCTTCAATAACATAATAATCTTCGTTCACAAAGTATGTTCGCACGTTGATCTTTCGGTGTACACTTGACCAGTTCTTCATGTGTTGACTTGAATTTCTGCCAATACTCCTCTATACATTGTAATCTTGCTTGAATGTAACCTTTTGTTAATCGTGCCTTACCAGCTGTTTCTTCTAGAAGATTGAGTGATTGACTGCTTGAATTACTCATTTTTGTAAAAAGTCACTTTTACTCGTTTGATTTAAATCCAAATTCACATAAATACACTAACTAATAACTATAACTAATAACTCGTAATTTTATAAGGTCTTCACTAATGCGCTTGTTATCCACTCTTATGTGCGAACCTTTTGTATTCAATCGGTAAAACTGTTTTTTTTATATTATTAAATTTAACTACACTATTGAATCCGCTCGAAAGACTATATGTTTAGCATAGCAATAAGGTTCAATTTAGGTTGGCACAGAAACTGTAGTGAATAAGATATGTGTTTGCTTCAATGATTTATTTTCCACTGACTTGACTAATATAACATGGTGCTCGCAGATCAAGAAGGCAATTTGCCTGAAGAAGAAAAAAAACTTTACGCATATTTCGGTTAAAATTCAAGTTTGTCCAGTATATATATATTTTTTTTTTGTTCAGCGTAAATTCCAAAACCCACATAGATAGCATGAAGTTATCAGGTTGCCCGCGAATAAGCATAAACAAGCACATATACTGTTCGCGCTCGTTTTATCGGTCGAGTCCGATTGTTAGTTAGTCGAGTTTGATAGACGGCGACCGGTAGGGGCGAGCGCAATTATTGTAATCTGTGGTGATCGGTGACGCGCTAACCACACAACGTTTTGAGACCGCGCCGGCTGCGGTCGTTGCTTGAACTTCTTGACGAAATCCTCGCATGCGTGGCGTGTTTCGGACGAGTGAATTTCGGGAATAAATCCACCGGCCGCGTTTTATATAGTTTGTCGCGATTGTTGCCCGTGTTTTGAAGTATTTACTTGAACTATAAAACGTAACAGTGCGCCTGTAAATTGAGTTGAATTTGAATCGGAAACGTGGTTTCATTGGCGATCTTTGTCGGGCGTGATTGACACTGCTAAATAACTTCTTACGTTGGTGAGCTTTGGTGCCCTATTAAGGGAACTTGGTGTGTGTCGACTGGTATGGGACAGTCAGTGCAATGCGCGGTAGATGTACGCGCTGTCGTACAGCGCGTACATCTACCGCGCATTTGTCACGGCTTATTCAACAAACAAGGTCGGCCTACACCACAAGTAAAATCAATCTCCGATCACACTCTAGTAAATCCACGGGACTTACCTGGGACTCAGTGTGCTCCGTCACGACGTGAAGTCCGGAGAAGTCGACGCGCGCGCCGACTTTATAATGACGTCCGAAGTCTTCAATTCACTGACTGTCCCATACCAGTCGACACACACCAAGTTCCCTTAATAGGGCACCAAAGCTCACCAACGTAAGAAGTTATTTAGCAGTGTCAATCACGCCCGACAAAGATCGCCAATGAAACCACGTTTCCGATTCAAATTCAACTCAATTTACAGGCGCACTGTTACGTTTTATAGTTCAAGTAAATACTTCAAAACACGGGCAACAATCGCGACAAACTATATAAAACGCGGCCGGTGGATTTATTCCCGAAATTCACTCGTCCGAAACACGCCACGCATGCGAGGATTTCGTCAAGAAGTTCAAGCAACGACCGCAGCCGGCGCGGTCCCAAAACGTTGTGTGGTTAGCGCGTCACCGATCACCACAGATTACAATAATTGCGCTCGCCCCTACCGGTCGCCGTCTATCAAACTCGACTAACTAACAATCGGACTCGACCGATAAAACGAGCGCGAACATCCCCCCGCCCCGGACAGTAACAAACGGTCCGACAATTCAATCTAAGGGCAGGCGAGAAAGTGTGGCGCTCGCGCGCTTCAAGACAGAGTCCCCCACCAGGACCTCGGCAAACCTGGGAACACCATCCGACCCCGGATACAATTTAACAATGCGTCCACGACGCCATCGGAGGGGTGGCAGGTTTGGGTCCTTTAACAGAACAAGGTCTCCGACCCTTGGTGGGTTCGTCTTGTCTGACCACTTAACGCGCTGTTGTAAAATGTGCAGATACTCCAGATGCCAACGGCGCCAAAAACTCTGCGTAAGCTGTTGAAGCAATTCAAATCGCGAGAGCCGTCCGGAGTTAATGTCCAAATAAGGATACTCAGGCAGGGCGTTAAGTGGTCTCCCTATCAAGAAATGGCCCGGCGTGAGGGCCTCCAAATCATTCGCGTCGGATGACAAAGGGCATAACGGACGCGAGTTGAGGACCGCCTCAACCTTACAAAATACGGTCGCGAGCTCCTCAAAAGTTAGGATACTATCTCCAATAACGCGACGAAGGTGAGTCTTGGCGGCCTTTACAGTTGCTTCAAATATACCTCCCCAGTGGGGGCAGGACGGCGGTGAGTACTGCCATCGTACCCCTCTGCGGGAGAGTGTGGATCCGATCTCAACATTATGTTTATCTAAGAATTCACAAACTTCCTTCAAATAACGATCGGTACCCTTAAAGTTGGTCCCACAGTCGGATCGAATTAAGGACGGCAGTCCGCGACGCGAAACAAATCTGCCTAGAGCAGCGACGAACGCCTCTGTTGTGAGAGCACTAACCACCTCGAGGTGGACCGCTTTAGTAGCTAAACACACAAAAACGCACAAGTAAGCCTTCTCGGTCTTAGCGTTACGGAGACGCGAAGCTTTTACTACAAATGGTCCCGCAAAATCCGTACCAACTCCAGCAAAGGGCATCGATTCGGTGACTCGATCGGCAGGCAAATCCCCCATTTGGGGCTGCACGATGTCCGCCTTCAAGCGGTAGCACGGGAGACAACGAAAGATAACATATCGGATCACTCTCCGCGCAGACAAAATCCAAAATTCCCGTTGGAGGATCGTAGTAAGAGCGTTGCATCCGGCATGTGCATTTTTCACATGGCGGTCTGCGATCAACAACTTCACCAAGGGGCCGTTCTTGGGGAGCAACAATGGATGACGAGCCCCATAGGGGAGCTTAGCATTTCTAAGCCGACCTCCGACACGCATCAAACCCTGATCATCCAAGAAGGGATTCAAGCGCCCTAAGGGTCCCTTCAGATTGGAGGTGCGTTGGCGGAGGGTTTTCAACTCCGATGCAAATTCACTCTCTTGAACTATCCGCACCCAATACAACAGAGCGTCATTGCGCTCTTGCGGTGAGAGGACCGGAGACTCAAATTTACCACGAGGGTTACGACAGTTGTGGATGAAACGCCGTATCCAGGCGGTGACGCCGAGCAATTTATCCAAAGAGCTGTAGCGCTCAAGCAAAAACTCCGGATCTGGAGCCGCTACAGTCTCGGTGGCGTGAACATGCACCCCTGGCGTAAATGCCCCGACCACTGCGGGGGTATGGGGTCAAGAACCCTCCAGCTGTAACAACCATGGTGGACCCCACCACAGCTGGAGATTCACAAGTTCGGGCGCCTCGCAGCCGCGGGAAGCGCAGTCTGCGGGGTTCAATTCGTCAGGCACGTGACGCCAAATCAACGGGGCTTTCGAGGTATGAATTTGAGACACCCGGTTGGCCACGAATACCTCGAGGGTATGGACTGAACTTTTCAGCCAACAAGGACGACTTGGCTGTCAGACCATACAAAGATCGACCTAAAGTCGACCCTAGCTCCCAATCTCGGAGCAGGTTGCCGGAGAGGATGTCCGACAAGGCAGAACCAACAGCGAGGTCGCTGTCTGCCGAAGGGGGGTCTGGGACGTCCCTAAACGATCCCATTACTACATGACCCAACAACAAAGAGGTGGATATGGCTACAAAACCGGCTGCCTGCAAAACTCGCTCGCTCCCACGCAGCAAACGACCTAGCACATTCACACCGATCAACAAATGGATCGGGCCAGGTCGGTGGAAGTGAGGATCAGCGAGAGCCAATCCAGCCGACACTTCAAAGGCGGCGTGTGGGGCTCGCACTTGCGGAAGCGGCCCGACCACAGGTCTATCAGGAAATCCGCAGGTCTCCAACGCCCCGTACCGATTCCCTATGCGGTACAATATTTAAGTCCAACTGTCGGACGAGCCAAGTAGAGATTACGCAACCCTGGGCCCCTGAATCCAAAAGGGCACGCACTGTGACAAAATCACCTTTGGGGCCCCAAACACGCACGGAGGCTGTTGGCAACAGCACAAACTCCGGTGGGGGGTTGCGCCCGACAGTGCATTAATGAAAACCCGGGGGGGGTGATTGCCCCCCTGGACCCCGGTTGGACTGAGTCGAAAAGATGGGAGGGGGTCGCCGACAGTAGGCGAGAGGGTCCCACTCCGTAGCATCAGGACTCCTTCCAACACTACTCCGGGGTGTGGGCCAATAACCGTGGGCCGCGTACGGGGGAACATAACGCCCCAGTCGAGGGTAATCAATCAAGGGGGGGGAGCAGCGTACCGCCCGCCTCCCCGAGCCCCCGACGGCCACCGCTACAATCTGCGGGGGCCCCCGCCCGTGGGGCCCCCGCCCTTGGGGCCCCCGCCCGTGTGCGGGGAATCTGGGCCCCTTTCGGACCCGCCACCATTGCGGTTCAAGCACAGGAGAGCGTGATGTCTCCCGCCGCAATGTGGACAAGCCTTAGCCTGGGGACACCCTGACTGGAGGTGGTCCCCCAGGCACATGTAGCACCAGGCGCGTTGCTTGGCGAGGGCTCTTCGATCTGCAGTCCGGAGGCCCCCGAACTTCTCGCAAGCACGCACATCATGTCTGTCCCCCCGGCAATACCGGCACCGTTTACCTGGTGCGGGGGGGGAGTCCCTTCGGACAGCCGAGTATTGTTTGGTCGGACGGCGGGGTTGTCCCCTCGCCGCCACCGGACGACCTGTGCTCGTTCCCGGTGTGGGGTCGGTCAGCTGGTCCAGCACTCTGCACTCGTCCTCCAAAAAACGAAGCAGGTCCGAGAAGGGGGGGAGGTACGAGGCGCTATTGCCCCCGTACCTCTGTTCAAATCGCCCCTTTACGTCTGCGGGCAATTTCGTTAGGACGATGTGCAGAAGCAGAAAAGACCACTGGTCGATCGGCAAATCCAGCCGGCGCAACGAGTGGACGGCGGTCAAGAGCGGGTTGACCAAATCCTTCCTTAGTGAGGAAACCCGCGTTGCCTTCGGTAAGGCCAAAATGGCTGCCACATGGGTGTCCGCTAGCAAGCGGACGTTTTGGTAGCGGTCCAGCAACAACTGCCGCGCAACCTGGTAGTTAGCATCGCTGACTATCAGGTGCTGGACCACTGCACTGGCTTCTCCGCGGAGGGCGGAGCGCAAATAAGCCAGTTTCTGGCTGGGGGACAAATCTTCCCTGGAGTCCACCAAGCTGTCAAACAAGTTGATGAAGCCCATCCAAGCCGTGAGGTCCCCGTCAAAGTGGGGAATCTCCAATGTGGGCAGTCTCCCTAACAAAGCCGGCGGGGTCGGTTTAACCTCCCCGCTCCAAGTCGGCTTTCCCCTACGGGCAGCCAGGAGCCCTTCTGCTGACTCCGTAATTTGGTCAGCCAATTCGTACGCCTGGTCGACATCCCTTTTAAAGGTCTCCACTATGGCTTCATCCGCTGGAGGGTGTTCCAAAACGTACGCATGGAAGTCGACAACGTGTCGCTCCAAGCCTTCCATGCGCGCAGGCAACCCTTCATAACGGGTCAACAAAGCCTGCACCCGATCCGGCCGAATAATCAGGGCGGCCGCACCCGCGAGCCAACGCAATGCGGCCTGGACCTCGGCCTTCGCCGTAGCATGCGGACTGGGAGCCATTTCAAATAAAAGCCTTTAATTCAAATTAACAATTAAATTCAATTAAAGACGCGCGGAAAGCAACAAAAACAAGCGTAAATAACTCAATAAATTCCGCGAGACCGTGTGGGGACCAAAGCTAAGGGCACCGTTACAAACAAAACACTAACATGTACAAATAAAAAATATTACAAAGTATACATACAAAATATCAGTGTTCAAACGGCCTAACTTAAGTGCGACACAGATCAAACTTATTAGCAAAACAAAATTATTACTACCAATCACACAATAAATCAACAAACAAACCGAACAAAATTATTACTGTGAATTATGTAATAATTCAACAAAATTACGACTATGAATTACGAGCTAAATCAACAAAACCACGACTATGAATTACGAGCTAAATCAAAACATTCAAACACGAACCATCCGGTTCGCACAATACACGAGTTGACCAAAACAATAACAAAACATATACAGAGGTCAAATTAAGTAACCTCACGGAATAGATAAATCTGTTCTGTGAGTAACCTCCTCGTTTTTGATGTCGGTTAAAAATAATTTATATTGGCCTTTTATTCACATAGGATAGAGTTATCCCGCTATTATCCAGCACCGAAACTTATGCAGGTGAAAGAGCAGGGCGCTGCCACTAATAATTTATTTATTTTATTACCGATGTTGGCTTAAGACTTCGCTTCGCACAATTGTGCCTATTTGTAGCGATGGTTAGGTTAGCAAAACAGCTCCGAAGTTCCAAACGGCATTCTGTGAGGTGTCGTCGTCAGCGGCGGTCGCGTTATGCGTGCGCTGTCATGTGCCATCACTGCAGTCAGTGTCGCGGTGTGGGTCAGCGCGAGGGAGCGCGCGCTGGTGGGCGGAGCAGTGCGCTTCGGGGCGCTGTTCGCCGTGCATAGCGCGCCAGCAGACGCGCGTGCGGGCGCTAAATGCGGCAGCGTACGCGAGCACTATGGCATCCAGCGCGTGGAGGCGACTCTGTTGGCGCTGGACGCCATCAATGCGGACTCTCGGCTGCTGCCGAACCTGCGCCTGGGAGCCGAGCTGCGCGACTCGTGCTGGGCGCCCCCCACGGCGCTCCGCCAGACCATAGACCTGGTCCGCGACGCCATTGCCCCGCCAGACGCGCGCCACCAACGCGACCCGCCTGACACTGACGCCGCCGCCTGCTTTGTGGTCAGTCATGAGTTCAGGACTCGCAAACTTAAAGAACTTACAATTGCATTGTTATTGTTTTTTAAACCGACTTCAAAAAGGAGGAGGTTACTCAATTCGACCGTATGTATGCTTTTTTTTATGTTTGCTTGCGGACAAGTTCATCGTTTATGAACCGATTTTGATAATTCTTTTTCTGTTGGAAAGAATTCCCAAGGTGGTCCCATGATAAGGACATCAGAGTTAGATGGTGGAAGACCAGAGAAATCAAGGGAACTTTTAAAAATCGTAGGGCAACCAGTGCATTTGTAAGTTTTTTCATTAAGTATTTTAGCGTCAGCATCCAATCTAACCAGATACAGCTTAACAGTACTTTTCACAACTAAAAAGTGTAAAAAAAAACTTTTTTACAAAAAATTATTTCGGAAGTCGGTGTCAAAAACTAATATACAAAAACCAAAGACACCGACTTCCGAAATTAGTTATTTTTCACTTTGTAGTGTTGTTTGGAAGTCGGTTTTTTTTTTTTTTTGTAAAAAACGTTTTTTTTTTCTTTTCTCCCCTTGTTGCTTACGTATTTAAATGTCCCGTACATTTAAATACGTAAGCAACAAGGGGAGAAAAGGAAAAAAAAAAGTGGAGCCTTCAACTACAGGCATTTCTATGCCTAAAAGGAGACTCAAAATGCAAACTAAGCCAAATTGATATGAAATTACCTTTTTTTTTTTTAATTGTTTACTAGCTTTCCGCCCGCGGCTTAGCCCGCGTGGAGTTCGGTTATATCGCGCTTTTTAGATTTCCCTCGCGAATATTAATTTTTTCCGAGATAAAAAGTACCCTATTATTTATTCCGGACTTCTAACTTTACATCTGTAAAATTTCAAAACAATCGGTTCAGTAGCATCGAGCACATATCCATCGATGTTCAGTAGTAACGGCGTGAAAGCGGAACAAATAAACAAATAAACTCACTTTCCCATTTATAATATTGTAAGGATGAGTTATGTTATGACACATTCCCACTCCAATATAATTGTTGAAGTCAGTGTGGGTATGTCTGAAACTAATTTCATGTAGGTGTACTAGTTTTATAATATTAGTAAGATCATAAGAATTTTGGTGAAATGCCGGACGTAGTATAGAGGTCGAGGGGGTCGTGAGAGCGAGCTGCGCGACGCGCGACGTGCCGGCTGCCACATTGAGACATTGAGAGGACAGCGAGAGCGCTCGACATCACCGCGCGTGCTATAGTCGGCTCACTGTGACATGTAATTACTTAGAGATCGCACTGTACGATAGTTACTGTTAAGTGTAGTTGATTCAGGTTGAGGTAGTGCTATTCACAATCATATTGTCATGAATGTTGATTGATGAGTATACATATATTTACTGCATGCATTTTGCGAGTGCAGTCTGCCGAGCTGACGCGTGTTGCTTCTGCGCCGCTGGTGGCCGTGCTAGGCCCAGGCGCCAGCTCTGCCGCCGTCCAAGTACAGAACTTGCTACAGCTGTTTTCCATCCCGCAGGTTAGTACTCATTTAGTCAACCTCTAATCCTTCATCCCAGAGGCATTGCACTGATAGGTACTACTGTTCGGGCTAGGTGTCGTACTCGGCAACGTCACGGGACTTGTCGGACCGCGCACGCTTCTCGACTTTCTTCCGCGTGGTACCATCTGACCGGCACCAGGCACGCCTACTGGTGGCGCTACTGCGCGCGCATAATTGGACCTACGTGCACGCGCTGCACACGGACGGTGAGGCTTCACAGCACGACCGCGTCGCCGTTGGCGATGCTGGCGTGCTGCAAACTGTGCGTGTCGATGTCGCAGAGAGCTACGGCCAGAGCGGTATGGCAGCGTTCCGCGAGGAAGCTGTGCGCGGCGGGGTGTGCATAGCGCGCGAAGTGGCGCTACGCGCAGCCCCCCCTCCGGCACAAGTCGACGCTGCGCTGGCGAGGCTGGCGGGTGGGCCCCGCGTTGCAGTCTGCTGGTGTGAGGGGCGCACGGCACGCGCCCTGCTGCTGGGACTATCGCGCGACGGCCGGAGCGACCTGAGGCTCATAGGCAGCGACGGCTGGGCGGACAGGCGCGACGTGGTGGAAGGGGTGGAGCGGGCCGCGCACCGCTCGCTCACACTGCGTATCCGCTCGCCCTACCTCAAGGAGTTCGACGCGCACTACCTCGCGCTCAATCCTCACAACAACTCTAGGAATCCATGGTTTCAGGTGGTCTCCTCCCTCTTGCTATCAGTCCCTCTTTATGATTTGGTATCAGGGCGTATTGCAATAAGTTTAAGTTGCAGACATTAGTGTTAATATTATTTTCATTAGGTATCATTTACTACAAAGGAGAATGCCCATTTTTGGGCCTACGCTGTACAGTCAACTATTATATTGCAAAATTATCGTCATTTTATCATAAAACAAATACACGAAATAGAAAAACAATTTACAATTAGAAAACTGAGAAAAAATCATTTTATTGTTTTGTTTACAGCTCTCACTAGCCAAGTATTGATATGTATCTAAAAAGACATTGTGTCAGATTTTAAAAAAAATCCGTTATCTTTTTTTTTTCGTTTGTCAAACTCAAACGTCACTGCATTGTGCTTGCGCCGGTGAATGTGTTTTGCTACGAAATTCGTATTTTCTCTCAGCTCAAACACGGATTCTTTATCTGCTACTCTGACTGACTACGGCTTGTTTCCAAGGACTTCGATATTTACAATCAGTATGGGTAACTGCATTAATTGCGGTATTAATACATCTCGTTGCAATATAACGGGCAGACAGCCGTTGAATGAAGAATCCATCCATTCTATTGTACGCGCATGGGTTTCTCCGCAAACAGTAAGTAGTGCCAAAATAGAATTATGTACTCGTTCCTCATGCGAATATTTCGACGGGTCCTAAGAACAAAATCGTATAATTATATCGATATACGGTATGGGGTTTGTGTAATAATAAGATACGTTTGATTGGTTATTTCAATAAGTAAAAGGATATTAAAAAAAAATAGTGCCATATAGTTTTTTGTATACAGTACGTAATACGTGTGTGTGAATCCGTAATAGAATACATTTTGTCTTATTTTACCGTAACACTTTGTCCTTGGGACCGGTCGATGTATTTGTCTGTTCCTTTGGTTTGAAAATAAATTCTTATTATTTATATTTAAGGTCATCCTGCCATCATCTCTGTCAAGCTTGCTGGGATTTGGCAGTTGATAAGTTACTGTCAGTTGAGGCAACAGAAGAATCTCCTGCTCCTCGAGGCCATATTCAAGTGTGTATCCATTGTGGATGTTAATTAAGGATTGTACGATCCCACCGTCTCCGATCCAATCCTGAACGAGAACAAAGAATACTAAATGTTATATCAGAATGGATTTTACCCCGGACTGTAAGTATTATTCAAATAACTACAGTTGTATTAAACATATGTCAGTTGTCTGTTTATCTTTAAAGAAACTAAAGAAAATAAACCCATCTTGCCTGGGTAGTGGACAATTTCTCTCCAATTGTATCTGAAACAGATTTGGGGCCATAAGTGGGATGTTTTTAGACAGATGATAATTATAATTTCATTAGACAATTAGTTATCATGAGAAAGTGGTAATAAAATATTCTTTTTATTTTAGGGTGGAGCTCAGAGTGCAGTATGTCATTCTTGCTGGGTGAGGGCAGACAGATCTGCTCGTCACTTTGTCTCACAGCCATCAACATCAGCATCTGCATCTGGCGTGCCAACTTCACCAACTGTCATATCCATTTCAAAAGAAACCCCTACATCAGAAATGCCAGTGTCTGATATAAGTACTCCAACTGTGGAAACCAATGAACCAGCACATGGCGTAAGTCAATAATATATTAATTGTTTATGAAGATGAATGAATGACAAAATAAATAAAATATAAAAAAAAAACTGTTTATTTTTATTTTCAGTCCCAGTAGGCACCTAACTATTTTGGAGGTGGACACCTCTCCCTGGCAACCATGGTTGAAAGCGAGAGTGCGTGGGAGGCTGCCGCCTCCTGTGAGACCGTCCTCTTACAGAAGGAGGCAGCGGAGAGGGAGCGAGAAGAGGATGCTCTTGCCGCTCCCCCGAAGAAGGCGGGGGACGAACCCCCGTCTCCTTTAGCCCCCGAGTGTGGCCAGCGCGTGCGGGTAGCTCCCCACGCGCATTGTACATGGTCACCACGTCTGAGGATCACTTCGGTACCCCGGGTAATCCTCCTTTGGTGCGCAAACCGGCCTAGCCGGAATGCCCTGGGAGTGCCACGGGGATAGTGCCTTCGGGTAGATCCCATGGTGCTCTCATCGCAGGGCTTGAGAGGAACCGAGTGGTTTTAGTGGGTATTCCCATCTTCGGCTGGGCGAATCCCACACACGTTCGTCGCCTAGCTAGCGGCGGATATGGTGCGTAAATGCATTTCCAATCGGAAAAAAAGGCACCTAACTATGTAAGTGCTATATACACACATCAAAAGTGTCTAGGGATCAACATATATTTTTGCAATAAGTTTTCTCCTGATTGATATTAATTAAAATTTTCTTTAAGGATTCATCAAATAAAGTGTTTTCGTTTGTCACAGTAACCATAAACCAAGTCACCTTTGCATTAATAAAGAAATTTGCCATTTTCCTAATAAAGGGATATTTGACATTTGAACCACTAACACAAAAGTTCGAAAAAAAGACTGAAATAACAATTTTCTCTAAAATTTTATTGGGTAACTTAAACAATTAATAATCCGTGTTTCTACCGCGAACACTAACAACACAAGAACATCGGTTTGGCATACTCAAAATGAGTTCATCCAAATCACGCTGTGGAATGGCCGCCCATGTTCGTTGCAACAACAAAAAAGGTCTTCTTGCGACTGGATACCCTCCATATTCGGCAGAGCTCTTCTCTGTAGCATATCCCATGCATGCTCAATCGGGTTCAAGTCTGGCGACTGAGCAGTCCAGGGCAGGACATTGATGTTAGCTGCGGCGAGAGTCTGTCTTACAACTCTTGCGGTGTGCGGTCGTGCATTATCATGCATTAACTGAAATAAGGGACCGATTTGCACTTGTAGAGGAACGATGACGTCTGATACAATCGTCTCAGCATAAATTTGGGCGTTGAGGTTGCCTCTGATCCAAATCAACTCAGTTCTTCCACCGATCCAAATACCCGCCCATACCATGATGGTTCCACCACTATAAGGATGGACTTCCTGGCAGGATTTTAATCGCTGTTGGCGTCCAGGGGTTCTCCAGTGTCGTATACATCTTGTATCCGGTCTCATACCAAAACGAGACTCATCAGAAAAGCACACGAAACGCCATTGTTCTTCTGCCCAATTTCTGTGTTCAAGAGCCCATTGATATCGAATCCTACGATTGTGCATTGCTATAGGTGGTACCCGTAGCGGTCTTCGGGAATGAAGGTTCACTTCATGCAAGCGGTTTCTGACTGTTTGGTCGCTAATTAAGTTCCCTGAAGAGTGATGAAGCCTCACGGCTAACATCATGGCGGTTATTGTTGGAGCTCTTCGAGTTAAGATTTGAATGTATCGGTCTTGTCTCCGTGTGGTGCAGCGATACCGTCCTCCATGGCGCTCAGCCACGGTACCAGTGCTTCGGTAACGTGTCCAAAGTCGACTGATAACACTCTGACTTGTATTCAGAGCTAAAGCCACAGTACGTAGCCGGGAACCAGCTTCTATCATTCCCACGGCTCTGAGCATTTCTTCCCTGCTTAAATGACGTCGCCGCTCCATAATAACGTTGGTTTTAATCAGTAGTAGGGAAACAATAGCACTAATAATGTCTTCAATGCGTTGTATGTTTTTATAGGGCTATGTATGTATGTTTTTATATTGACAGCTGATTTTCATCTTTTACTCGAATTTGATTCACAGTTCCTGATTCAAATTATGAAATGCACCAAAAAGGATCCATATAAATTTATAAAATCATAAATTTATTACAAAGCCACATCTCAATCTCAAGAAATCCGCATAAAAATGCTTGATCCCTAGACACTTTTGATGTGTGTATATGTACACATTTACTGTACAGTATAGACATATCAAACTCTTAGACTATTGTAAACACATTATCATAAAACTAATTACTTAATAAAAATATTTGCAGGCAATTAGCCTTTGACATTGATGCATAGTCCCCCTGTTATATTATTGAAAAAATAATCTAGGTAGATACCTACATACTACAAAAATATTAAGTTACGGTAACAACCACACGTAAAACGAAATGACAGTAACTATAATTGTATAATCGACCGGCTAAATAAGAATGATTTCTAATTTAATTGTATTGTTGCTTGTCACTTAATCCATTTTATAACCTCACTTAGCCATAAATTCAAATTAAAAAATCTCTGAATACCAACTGTCAATTTCATTGAAATTAAGTGACATTATACCAGATGTGTTATTTGAAAAAATAACACCAATTTCATGACTGTAATATGTAGGCCCCGAGATATAGGGACGATGGGCATTCTCCTTTACTTATTTTAAGGCAAACTTACGATATTTCATTTGTATAAATATATCCGCAGGAGTTTTGGGAACAAAAGTTCAGCTGCTCGCTGTCTGAAAGACCACCGGCGGGAGTAAGACCTTGTTCAGGTTTTAAATCTTTATAATTTGTTATGTATAAACATCTTTTATTTAAGTAGGTACCTGCCTAGCAATTGGTACATTGGTTATAAGAAATTTGAAAATAGTACGTTGTTAAACTTAGTAAAGATTATTATTGTGAAGTGTACTCTAGCTGCACACGTTGGACTGGGTGGTAATGAGATGGTTGATAGTTTGGCAAATAAAGCTGCGTCTGATGGGAAATTATGAATTCGTCTTCAATTGCATAGGCACTGGGCTTTTACTTTAGTTTGAGATATTTAGTCTTATTCAATGTTGGTCTAAATATGTTTATAAAAGATCTTTAATTAATAGCATTCGGTACTTACCTACAGGACGATTAACCATTTCTTCCTATATGTATTCTTTGGCTCGGCAGGCGAGATAAATAGGCTCTTGCCTATACATCCTACCCTCTACCATCACATCTATTAGTTCTAATGGCTTGAGACTCTGAGCTAGTAATGTTGCTCTCAAAAAATTTCTTTTTAAAATGCACAATGATGATTCACTCAATTTTGCGGTGGATAGTAAACTCATAAATGTTGTGCATCACATTCTGAAGTAATAGAAAGAAAAAAATTTTATTGGCATTACAGCAAAAAATATACCTTAGAAATAAAAAAAAACGAGTGTGCTTATGACCACACGACTGAAGTGAAACTTCTTTCGCACCATCTGTATGTATATCAGTGGCGAAGAGTCCATACAAGCCGATTCCCACCGGGTTACCTTTCAAAAATCGGTTCCATATTCATACAAAAGTATTTACATTCTATTTCATTAACAAAGTATTATTAATCAAATGCCTGCGCGATTTACAATAGCAATAGTAATTCTTAGCAATACCCTAAGTATCACATTTCATTTTATAGTCGTAAATTAATCAGCGCTTCAATTTTTCGTACATTACATTGAAGGCAACTCGACGCATTACAGCTTACCTCGGTCAACGTTTTACTATGAGGCGAAAAGGGACAGAGCGTGTCAGACCATCTCTTTCTAATGCTCGCTAACCGTCGGTAAAACTTGATAAATATAGGCTAATGCCAAACGGCTTGCAATTCTCTCCTTCTCTATTAGAAAGAGACAAAGAAACCACGCCACTACGAGAAAGGAAACACGACAAAATTAAAAAGAATTAGCGTTTTAATGAAATCCTTCGCAAGTCATATTCTTTTTATTTTGGGATATTTTCGTGTTCCATTTCGTTTAGTTGAAAATAAATTATTGTTAGTATGTGTTCCTATACCACTGGTGCGTGAGTTTTTCGTTTGTTATATTTTAATATTTGTGTTATTTAAACTGTGACTGATTCTGTAAGGTAATTTAATCGCAGATTTGGTTAAATACTGTGGATTTTGTTTGTTATTATGGCTTTAATTCATATAGAGTGCTGCTCAACAGACTACCTGCTTACAAAAGAAACTTCATTTTCAAAACTAAGTTATGCATACAAGAAGCATGTTATTCAGTTAGGTCGAGCACTCCCACACATGATTATTGATTGCAAAAGGCGAGATGGATTTTTTAAACATTTTCACGCGTCGTTATATGATAAATATACATGGATGACAGGCAGTTGCAAACTGAACAAAATGTTTTGTTTTCCGTGTTTGTTATTTTCTGATTCGAAATCTGTTTGGAGCAGTACGGGTTTTACGGATATTAATAATTTGTATAACTCAGCCAAAAAACACATTCAGACTGAAAAACACATCCGCAGCTGCTTGTTACTCCACGAATTTGGAAATAATGGCAGAATCGAGTCATTTTTTTCCAACGCTTTTGATGTACATAACAGAAAAGTTGACCGTAATCGCGAGTTAATGAAACGTTTTATTGACACGGTCATTCTTTTGGGGAAGCAAGAATTACCATTTCGCGGTCACAATGAAAGAGCAGATTCGGACAATCGCAGAAATTACATTGAAACGTTAAATTATTTGTGCAAGTACGATACAGTCCTTGATTCTCATTTGGAGCAATGTTCCTCGACCCAAAATTCTGTATTTTCAGGACTTTCAAGTGACATCCAAAATGTATTAATAGTAAAATTGTATGTATTAATAGTTAATTCATTGTATCGCGTCTTCTATGCGTGACGAGATAAAGTCGGAAATAAATTCAGCTTCATTTGTATCGGTTATGATCGACGAAACGCCGGACGTCAGTCACAGGGAACAGTTATATTGCGGTACTTGTCCAGCAGTGGAATTGAAGAGCGTTTTCTGGGCTTCTATTACGTAAGTGGTGGTCGAAATGCCGACATTTTGACCTCCATGTTACTCGGTATTCTCGATGACTTTCGTTGTAAAGATAAATTAATTGGACAGTCTTACGATGGTGCGGCAGTTATGTCTGGAGAGCACGGTGGTGTACAAACTAAAGTTCGTGAAATCTGTCCCATGGCGATGTTTATTCCATGTAGTCGGTCTCTTGAATTCGTACCCGAATTAAAAGCTTTTTTTGGTCATATTAACAGTATCGTATGCTTTTTTAATAAATCTTCTAAAAGATCGAATCTTCTGAAAGAAGTTGCTCATCGTCGTATGCACAAACGCGATGGCATTATCACTCGCGCATAATTAACGTAATTTTCAACTGCAGAACCGACATGATCGAAACTTTGAATTGTATTTTAGATTCACCGGAATCATGGGACAGCGAATCAATTTCAATGTCCGAGTGCTTGTTACACAAACTGGAAGACATGCAATTTTGCTTCTTATTGCGTGTTTTCTCAGACATTTTCGAAAAGACAGACGTTCTTTTTGCTTTGCTTCAAAGTAAGCAAGTAGACATTGAAGTGGCAAAGCGCGAAATCGATTCTTTTGAACGGTGGATTTCGGAGGAGTTTATTAATTCGTTTGATACCATTTTCCACAGCATTGAACAAATCTGTGAGCCGCCGCGGCGACGGCGCCGAATAAATACTGACACGGATCCCAAAACGGCGTACAAGCGTATTTTTTCCTCGATTATAAATAAAGTCAAAGCTCAAATTACTCAAAGGTACCGATCTTTTTCTCAGCTTGTATTTATTGATTTACTTAATAAATCAAAGTATCTTCAATACAACCAATCATTTCCAACTGAAAAAGTTTCCTCTTTGACAGCGAACTTTCCGGGAATTTTTGATTTTACCGCGTTGAAAAATGAACTTAAAGTCTTATTTACGTCAGCGTCGTTAAATAAATTGGACACCTATGAGCTTTTTTTACAGCTCCAGAATACGTCTTTGAAAGACGCATTTTCTCAAGTTTCGACTCTTTGCAGTTTAATTCTGACCCTCCTCATTTCAGTAGCTTCAGCTGAGCGGTCATTTTCTGCTTTAAAACGCATTCACACGTATGTGCGAAACTGCCAAAAAGAGCAGAGTGTCCTAGCCTGGACTCTGGTGTGTTAGGTAGTGAAGATGAGGAGACAAATTATGCAAATACTTCTAATTTCTTGATTTTAATGGAATAATAAAATATACAAAATACAGTAGTGTTAACAATAGGTAGTCGTCGAAAGTTCTATGTTCGAATGACGCGCGATCGTAGTAGGGACACTGCCTCTCCCCCCGCACCGCGAGGGGTTGCCAGTGATCGGCCTTAACATCCTCCCCCCGTTGAAGGTCCTTCCTTCAACTGATGTTCTTCAGCCGCCTCCAACAATGGACACAGTCGATGAGTCGATTGACAGCTCGTCGAATAATACCTCGAGCCGTCTTTACATCTGCCACTCGTGCTACACCATCATTGCCAGGATGTAACGTTTGTATACGCCCAATACTCCACTTCAGCGGAGGCAGGTTACTTTCCTTAATAAGGACCATATCTCCGACACGTAGCTCTATTCCAGGTTGTCGCCATTTTGTACGATGCTGAAGTTCTGTGATGTATTCATGCTGCCATCTGTTCCAGAAATGCTGTCTTAATTGCTCCAACTGTTCATATCTTCGAAGTCGGTAGCAAGGTATATCTGTCAACACTGGTGAGGGCAGAGCTACTAATGGTTTACCGACGAGGAAATGTCCGGGCGTCAAAGGTTGGAGGACATTAGGATCAGAAGACATGGGGAATAAAGGTCGGGAGTTTAAGATGGCTTCTATTTGAGCAAATAAAGTGGATAACTCTTCATAAGTTAAATGCCTATCTCCTAATATTCGTTTAATGTGATACTTAGCCGACTTAACCCCAGCTTCCCACAGTCCTCCAAAGTTAGGCGCATATGGAGGTATAAATGAGAATTTCATACCTTCATCAGAACAAAATTTATTTACATAATCCTTGTTTTCTACAAAAAATCTATTCAGTTCATTACTAGCTCCAAGGAAATTTGACGCATTATCACAATATATCAAACTAGGTTTAGAACGACGAGAACAAAATCTTCTAAGGGATAAAATAAAAGCTTCAGTACTTAAGTCGCTTACAACCTCCAAGTGCAACGCTTTAGTTGTGAAACAGACAAACACACAAAGGTAACACTTGCTTATCTTACAACCTCGACCCTTTCTATCAGTAATGAAATAAGGACCAGCTAGATCAACCCCTGAGATTTCGAAAACCGTCCCTGAACAATCCAGACGCGTTTTAGGGATGTTGCCCATTATAGGAGCTATAGACTTCATTCTATATCGTTTACATAATATACAATTATTCGAAACATTCCTAGCCACCTTTCTGGCATTAATAATCCAGTAATTATCGCGTACCGCCGCTAACATGAGCTGTGGCCCAGCATGCAGCAACCGTTTATGACTATTTTCGAAGATAAGCCATGATAATCGATGTTTGGAATCTAACAGTAAAGGGTGCTTCTTCTCATACGGTAAGGACGAATTCCGTATTCGACCTCCAATTCGGATTACCAAATAATTTAAATCCAGAAAGGGGGTAAGAGCTAAAATCTTAGATTTACTACTTAGTTGTTTCTTATTTACTAACAACTTATATTCAGCAGGAAATGACTCCAGTTGTGATAATTTCACTAGACTAATCATACTATTATTTAACTCATCGGCATTTAAAACTCGAGACACAACTCGATTTTCCTTATCCTTTAATCTACAATTTTTTATAAACCTAAGAACATATGCCATCGCTCGCTGTAACTTATTTAAACTAGAATAACGCTCAAAGTTAATAATTACCCTTTGTTCCGAAATGACATCTGTACTGACATTCATAACTTCAACTAGTGAGACGCTATTCAATACACTATCGTCTACCTTTGGCCAGTCGGAACGTTTTCGGGACAGGAACTCTGGTCCAGTCCACCACATTTTGTACACATTATTGTTCAAACGATATACGCCGCGAGAGATTAAATCAGCAGGGTTTTGTTCGGTTGGTACGTATCTCCACTCACTATTTCCCGTTAATTTCTTTATTTTATTTACTCGATTGGCAATAAACACTTTTAATTGACTTGGAGATGTATTGCGTAACCAGCCGAGCACTACCATAGAATCCGTCCAATATACACAACGAGCGATAGTACATCGCAGAGAATGAGTCACCTTATCACACAACTCGGCGGACAACAATGCGCCACACAACTCGAGTTTAGGGATCGTCAGACTCTTTAATGGCGCGACCCGCGATTTTGCACAAAGTAGTCGAACATGAATTTCGCCTAACTGATTTATCGAACGAACGTATGCACATGCTCCATATGCCAGCATCGAAGAGTCGGAAAACATGTGAATTTCAATTTGCGATACATTTTTACACATGACATGTCTAGGAAATTCTACACAAGTTAACGAATTTATACTATTTACAAATTTATCCCACATAATTCGAATGTCATGCCCTATGGGTTCGTCCCATCCTAATTTACATAACCATAACTTCTGCATGATTAATTTGGCTTTAATCACAAATATACTTAATAATCCTAACGCATCAAATATCTTAGCGATACATGACAATACGTTACGTTTAGTAACCTTCTCTTGGCTATTTACTTGTATCTCGAACCTTAGAGTATCAGTTTCAGGTGCCCACGTTAAGCCTAAAGTACTACTAGTTGCCTTAAACTCGGAAATACACTGCACTTCATTCAACCTATTTGCAACTAGCAACTGAGTGGCATTCGATCTAAACTTTCGTAATTTGAAACATCCTGAATCTAACGTTTGGGTGATCCTTCTACATATACGGTTCAGCCCGTCCTCGGTTTCATGGCCAGTAATAAGGTCATCCATATAGAAATCATGTTTTATTATATGCGAGATTTCTGGATCATCACATTCATCAGCCAATTGGGAAAGACAACGCGTACTCAAGTAAGGAGCCGACGCGGTTCCGTATGTGATTGTATTTAACTGTAAATGTTTCATGGGTTCAACCTCGTTCTCTCTCCATACTATCATCTGCAAATGTCTTTCGACTATCGGATATTAATATTTGTCTATACATTTTTTCGATATCCGAAGTCATGACGTAATTATGTTGCCTAAATCGCAACATAATACTGAGTAAATCATCCTGTATAACTGGTCCTACCATTTGGATATCATTTAACGACAACCCGCTACTAGTCTTCTCCGAAGCATTAAAAACAACGCGTAATTTTGTCGTTTCGCTTTTTTCCCGCATGACGGGGTGGTGTGGTAAATAATATCCAAACTCAGGCGACTCAACTTCTGACAAATGATTCAGCTCTCGATATTCATTGATAAATTCAGTATACGGTGTCTTCACATGTGGCTGTTTTTTTAATCTCTTTTCCAAATTAATTAAACGCATTTTTGCTATACACAAAGAATCCCCTAATACTTCAGGAGAAGTGTGAAATGGAATTTTAACACAAAATCTACCATCCATTGTCCTATACATATTATCTACAAAATGCTTTTCACAAAAATCCTCTTCGTGACTGGATGTTATACTTTTGTCTAATAATTCCTCTACTTTCCAAAATCTTTCTATTTGTTCACTTAAACCGGTTGTTAAGTTACACTTTACTTCATTGTTCGACATATTACGAATGTCAATTGGACCTGCAACAAGCCAACCTAGTCTTGAATGCAGCAAGGTGGGAAGACCTTTACCCAATTTTATCTGTTGGCCGGTTATCAAGTTCCAAAACAAATCCGCCCCAATTAATATATCTATTTCTGAAGGCTCATAGAATCTACTATCGGCTAAATCAACGTTACCAGGAATATTCCAATTATTTATATTAACCTTTACATTTGGTAACTTACTCGTGATTTTTGGCACAATCATACAATTAATCTCTGCACTAAACTCGTTGTTTATTGAGCTAAACTTAAACTTACAACTTTCTGTTATCTTTAACTTAGTATTTCCTATGCCTAATACGGTTAGGGTTTCCTCTCTACGTTTACAACATAACCCTAATTTTTTACAAAAATATTCAGTTATAATCGAGATTTGACTACCGGAATCTAATAATGCGCGCGCCACATAATGTTTATTATCTATTTTGCTCACAACATTAATGAGCGCTGTGGACAAAAGAACGTGTCGAGTAGTTGTAGCAGATAACGAAACCGGTTCCTTCGCCGCCGGCGCAAGCCGCGTAGGCTCAACGGTAGCGGAGGCGGTCGCTTGCGACGCTGGCGAGTTCGAGTTCGGGCGCGAAACGCCGAACGATACTGACTGCGTTATTTCACCTGAGCTATTACCGCGGGAACTCGCAACGCCCTCCGTGCCTTGAGGTTTATTTCTGTGAAGTAATACATTATGTTTGTGTTTACAAACTTTACAGCTAATTGCCTTACAGCTGTAAGCACGATGACCTGGTTTAAAACAATTTATACATAATTTATTTTTCCAGACGACTTCATTTCTTTGTTCTAAACTCATAGAATTAAACCTTGCACATTCAAATAGCCGATGATTTTCTTGGCAAACGACACAATTATAATTACGATTAGTTTTTTCACTAGGCTGTGACGACGAGACAAAGCTAGATGCCCTCTCACTTCCATATTTACTTAATTTACTCGTACTCAGCTTGTCTGTGTCTAATATCTCAGCTCGATCACGCAGAAACTTAAAGAATTCTTCGAGGGTAGGTACCTCGCCCAATAAGCCTTTGTGCTCCTTCCACTTGGTACTGGTTTTTTTATCAAGTTTACTTACTGCTAAATGTATAATAATTGTATCCCAGTATTCTACCGGCTGGTCTAAGGTTTTTAAGCCCTTTAAATTTTTAGATATATTATCTATCATAGAACGCAAAGACTTATCAGACGCCCTTGTTACGTTTTCTATACCAAATAAAGAATTCATGTGATTACTAATCAACCGACGCTTATTATTATAAGTTTGACACAATAAATCCCATGCGATGTTGTAATTATCCGCGCAAAATGTTACTGACTCGATACTCAATGCAGGACTACCTTCCAACGACGATCGCAAATAATGGAATTTATTTATCGGTTCGATAGAATTATTGTTATGGATTAACGATTCAAAGGTGTCCCTAAACTCTAACCATTGCGAATAATCTCCACCAAATGTAGGTAACTTAATAATCGGCAATCGTACCGAACGGGCAAATGAATCTGCACTTTCAAAAATATCGGAATGCTTCGAATTTTGTTTAGCTATACTTTTTCGTTTTAAATTAATTTCTTCTATTTTTTCCAACATACACTGGCCTTCCGACATTAGAAAATAAAATTGCCCTTTGATCTCAGAACGAATCATCATTTGTTCGCTCGGACTTTCCGAATCAATTTCGATTTCCGATTGCAAATCATCAAAAGTGGAGAAACATTCCTTTAATTTGGCCAACCTTAATCTCAATTCTGAGATCTGCTGGTCAGATAATCTTTCCAAAGCTTTTATTTCATTTAAATAGGTTTTAAAAATCGTTAATCTACCCTTAATGTAACTTCTTCTTTTAATCGGATCTGCAACTTTTCCACTAGTTTGAGACATTGTGACAATACGAAAATACTACGTTGTGTTTATTAATTGATTAACTATACCCAGGTTCTACAATTCACACCAGAATATCGAGGAATCCACCAATTTACTAAAATATACCGCACAATCTGGACACAAAGTAGGTAGGAGGTAAAAAGGAACGGACTCACCAACGGTTTTCTGTTTTTCTTCTTGATAATACTCTCTCTTCCAGTATTTCCTGTACCCTTATACTTCTTTCTCCAGTCCTGTGTATCCTTATGCTTCCTTCTCCAGTCCAGATATGTTTCAAAATTGGTTCCCAGTATCCTGGTCACGGCACCAAAATGTCCTAGCCTGGACTCTGGTGTGTTAGGTAGTGAAGATGAGGAGACAAATTATGCAAATACTTCTAATTTCTTGATTTTAATGGAATAATAAAATATACAAAATACAGTAGTGTTAACAATAGGTAGTCGTCGAAAGTTCTATGTTCGAATGACGCGCGATCGTAGTAGGGACACCGCCTCTCCCCCCGCACCGCGAGGGGTTGCCAGTGATCGGCCTTAACACAGAGATTGTCCGATTTGGCTATCGTGTAAATTGAAAAAAATTTGCTTAATAAAATGAAAAGTAATCCGAATTTTTATAACAACATTTTAGCTCATTTTGTTAAAAAAAAAAAACAGACGCATTGCATTAGAAAATTATGGAAGTGGCAGCCGAAGGACTTAAAAAAAAACGAAATTACTTGAATAATGATTTAATTATTCGAAAATTACAATATTAACTTAGGCTAAATCTTATGTCTACTTGGACGATGCTAGTACCGAAGTGTCGAAATTATATTATTCACTTATTAATTACAATTTGATAGTCGATTGCAAAATTGAGTAAAATGTGCTGCGGCTTCAGCGAGACAGGGGTAGGTGACCGAAGACACGAGGCGTCGAGTCAGCAAAGTGCGGTGGTTGCAGTTTCATGTGGAAACATCCGATTGACGTAAATAGCAATCATGTCGCTATGCAGCTGATTTGATGTAGGCAGAGTGCGTAACAAGAATATAAATAACGTTGTGGTTGTGTATAATTTGCTTTATTTTTGCTTAATATTTTTGTTGGTTTTGGATCGGTGTTTGTTTGGTTCGGTTTTTAACACTTTATTATTTTTGTAATTTTTTATTTTATTTTTTCTTGACTCTTATTCCCTAACAATAGGTACTTAACTTAGTACTTACTAACAAGCATGCATGTGTGGTATGGAGATGCACGTCGAAAAAGGCTTTTCTCAAAGCCGCTTTTATCATACTTGAAAGACACTGTTATCAAATCATCAGTCCTTTTTTGTATGGTGAAGGTGGGGCTTTTGATATTATTCTTATCTGAAGACCTCCTCCAAGATATCCTGCAGTAGGAAAGTGTTTAAGTGTTTATTTTTTTGGACCGGCTTCCCTTTGTCAAAATTTCACCCTTCGCCACTGATGTATATACATATATATATGTGTGTACAATATATACATGTATACACATATACATATATTAATTTTCTATAAATATTTAAATTTATTTCATGGTTTCATTGGTAAATTAATATTTTTGCATACATCTTCTATTTTTATTGAAAAAAAAAAAAAAAAAA
The DNA here is from genome assembly GCA_037179545.1 of Sesamia inferens. Classification (NCBI taxonomy): domain Eukaryota; kingdom Metazoa; phylum Arthropoda; class Insecta; order Lepidoptera; family Noctuidae; genus Sesamia; species Sesamia inferens. Next base: position 31,737,693 of record CM073937.1, on the reverse strand, counting down.
AAGTGGATTCCCTCGGGGCCAAAAGGTCGGGCTTTTCCTCCTGAATCAGGGGACCCCAAACTCGGGTAGTCCTCGACCTCTGGTTCCCGAGATAATCCACGGGGGGTGAGGTAAGTAAAGGGGGTCGGGGGTTCGTGGGGTTGCGGGGGAGGGGGAGGGGGGGGGAGTGGATTCCCTCGGGGCCAAAAGGTCGGGCTCCTCCTCCTGATTCAGGGGACCCCAAGCTCGGGTAGTCCACGACCTCTGGTTCCCGAGATAATCCACAGGGAGGTGAGGTAACTAAAGGGGGTCGGGGGGGGAGGGGGTAGTGTATTCCCTCGGGGCCAAAAGGTCGGGTTCTTCCTCCTGAATCAGGGGACCCCAAACTCGGGTAGTCCACGACCTCTGGTTCCCGAGATAATCCACGGGGGGGTGAGGAATCAATGAGGGGGGTCGAGGGTTAGTTTCGTGGGAATATTAAGGGGTGAGGGGGGGAGTAAGGGAGGGGGGATACAGGAGGGACTGTGAAGTAGGCGGTACCAAATTTTATGTTAACTGACCCCCTTAATGGTTGTCAGTCAACATAAAATTTAATGTATAGTGTTAAGTGTAAATAAATAAATAAGTGTATCCGTGTCTCAAAATTAAAAAAAAAAAAATAACATTTTGCATAGATCTTCTATTTTTATTGAAAAAAATAAAACTCGTTGTAGACCTTGTAGTACCAAGCTCGCGCCACGGGCGCCTCTGTGCTTATATCCCCCACTTAACTTCCGTTCGCCTTGCCCGATCATTTTTCGTAACGCTTTCGCCAGCTTACTCCCCAAGTCAAGCGTGCCTAAAGAAGTTTCACTTCAAAAATATAAAACAGATATTAAAATGCTAAAAGGGTTTCAGCTCAGAATAATGTCAGATGATAACACAGGTGTACCATCTGTCGCTGACTTTCAGCTGCAATGCAAATTAAATTTGGTGTTGTATTTAGTCGTCGACCGTCCCCCTATTGGGGACGCTAAGTTTTAATTTTTGAAGTGAAACTTCTTTAGGCACGCTTGACTTGGGGAGTAAGCTAGCGAAAGCGTTACGAAAAATCATCGGGCAAGGCGAACGGAAGTTAAGTGGGGTCCTATTTCGTCTGTACTACAAACAAGGAGTTGGCTCATGTAAATATTGCATGACATGTCGAGTATGATGTTGTGAGTTCGCATCTCGCCGAAGGCAATATATATTTTTTGGATCTTTTTAAGATTTGTTAACAATTGATTACCTAAGAGCACAAATAATTTATAAATTTCGTTCTGTTCTGGCCTTTATATTGTTTTATATATTTTTGCTGAACATTTCTGATATAATTGAAAGTATAGAAGCTTGAAGATATCGTCACAATACGATAATTGGACACAAAGTACAAATTGCTTTCGAGCCTCATAAGCTCAATTATTAAGTTAAGTACCTTGATTGATTAAGAACTATGAATTTCTTCGAGAACATGACGCTGCGAACACCCCCCGACCCCCCTCATTGATTACCTCACCCCCCCGTGGATTATCTCGGGAACCAGAGGTCGTGGACTACCCGAGTTTGGGGTCCCCTGATTCACGAGGAAGAGCCCGACCTTTTGGCCCCGTGGGAATCTACTACCCCCCTCCCCCCCCCCGACACCCTTTAGTTACCTCACCTCCCCGTGGATTATCTCGGGAACCAGAGGTCGTGGACTACCCGAGTTTGGGGTCCCCTGAATCAGAAGGAAGAGCCCGACCTTTTGGCCCCGAGGGAATCCACTCCCCCCCTCTCCCCCTCCTCCCGCAACCCCACGAAACCTATGCCCCCCCCCCCCCGACCCCCTTTAGTTACCTCACCCCCCCGTGGATTATCTCGGGAACCAGAGGTCGTGGACTACCCGAGTTTGGGGTCCCATGAATCAGGAGGAGGAGCCCGACCTTTTGGCCCCGAGGGAATCCACTCCCCCTCTCCCCCTCCCCCCGCAACCCCACGAAACCCCTCCCCCCGACCCCCTTTAGTTACCTCACCCCCCCGTGGATTATCTCGGGAACCAGAGGTCGTGGACTACCCGAGTTTGGGGTCCCCTGATTCAGGAGGAAGAGCCCGACCTTTTGGCCCCGAGGGAATCCACTTTTTTTTTTTTTTAAATTGGAGGTCTATACAAAAATATTAATTTATAAATGAAAGCATGAAATAAATTTAAATATTTATATAAACTTAATATATTTATATGTGTATACATGTATATATTGTACACACACACATATATATATATATATATATATATATATATATACACATACAGATGGTGCGAAAGAAGTTTCACTTCAGTCGTGTGGTCATTATTAATGTTATTTTACGCGCCACGCGCGTTACGCGCCATCTTTTTCTAAGAAGTTTCACTTCTTACGTGTGTACACTAGTACACGCACACATTTTTTTAGAGTAAGGTATTCTTTCTGGATATGATAAAGTAACCCACTTGGCAGATTTTTTTTGAAGTGAAACTTCTTTAGGCACGCTTGACTTGGGGAGTAAACTGGCGAAAGCGTTACAAAAAATATTACGAAAAATGATGGGGCAAGGCGAACGGAAGCAAAGTATAGTCCTATTTCGTCTGTACTACAACCAAGGAGTTGGCTCATGTAAATATTGCATGACATATCGAGTATGAAGTTGTGAGTTCGCATCTCGCCGAAGGCAATATATATTTTTTGGATCTTTTTAAGATTTGTTAACAATTGAGTCGAGTATGAAGTTGTGAGTTCGCATCTCGCCGAAGGCAATATATATTTTTTGGATCTTTTTAAGATTTGTTAACAATTGATTACCTAAGAGCACAAATAATTTATAAATTTCGTTCTGTTCTGGCTTTTATATTGTTTTATATATTTTTGCTGAACATTTCTGATATAATTGAAAGTATAGAAGAAGATATCGTCACAATACGATAATTGGACACAAAGTACAAATTGCTTTCGAGCCTCATAAGCTCAATTATTAAGCTAAGTACCTTGATTGATTAAGAACTATGAATTTCTTCGAGAACATGACGCTGCGAACACCCCCCGACCCACCTCATTGATTACCTCACCCCCCCGAGGATTATCTCGGGAACCAGAGGTCGTGGACTACCCGAGTTTGGGGTCCCCTGAATCAGGAGGAGGAGCCCGACCTTTTGGCCCCGAGGGAATCCACTCCACCCTCTCCCCTTCCCCCCTCTCCCCCTCCCCCCTACCCCCCGCAACCCCACGAAATCTACGCCCCCTCCCCCTTTAGTTACCTCACCCCCCCGTGGATTATCTCGGGAACCAGAGGTCGTGGACTACCCGAGTTTGGGGTCCCCTGATTCAGGAGGAAGAGCCCGACCTTTTGGCCCCGAGGGAATCCACTTTATTTTTTTTTTTAAATTGGAGGTCTATGCAAAAATATTAATTTATAAATGAAAGCATGAAATAAATTTAAATATTTATAGAAAATTAATATATGTATATGTGTATACATGTATATATTGTACACATATACAGTATGTTAAGAAAACCCTGTCCGACCCATAAGGATAGTAAAGGTTAGGTAAACACATGACCAAATATAATATAAAATTTTACGTAATCATCATAGTACCAATACAAATGAATTTTGAAATAATCTTTTTTTCCCGCGAATTAATTCCAATTTCCCCGAAATTTGGTAATTTTTAAAAAGTGACAACACCGCTATTATTATGAGCGAATAGCGATGCGACCACGTGCCGCGTACCCTGCCGCCCGGCCCCCGCGGGCGGCAGGCGAAGGGTGGTTAAAGCCCATTTATGAAGTTACCTCTTTTTGCGAAATAATATTTATTTTTTTAGGGGGATTTTTTTTTTTAAGTTTAGCCCGGTTTTGTATCCATTAGTAGAATCAGTTATCGATACCTAACAACACCTTCACGGGTCGGACAGGGTTTTCTTAACATACTGTATATATATATATATATACATACAGATGGTGCGAAAGAAGTTTCACTTCAGTCGTGTGGTCATAATTTTTTTGTTATATCAATCACTTAGCTGCTATTGAATTCTGTGTGCGGTGTAAGGTTCCGAGTCGCTGGCAGCCAACTACACGCAGGAGCCGAAGCTGGCGCTAGTGGTGCGCGGCGTGTACGCACTGGCGCACGCGCTGCACGGCATGGTGCGCGCGTCGTGCGGGGAGGGCGGGGAGGGCGGGGAGGGCGGGGATGGTCTGTGCGCCGCCATGCTGCCCTTCAACGTATCGCGCTACCGCCAGCACCTCGCACGCGTACGTTTCCGCGCGCCTGACGGCGGTCTCGTCGCCTTCGACGACAACGGCGACCCGCCTCCCGAGTAAGTACCCACCTCACCACTCTGGACGTCCACTAACTTGTTCACAAATCAATGATGATAGCTACTTACTTTAGACTATCCGCATGAAATCTGTCCTCTTAATAGTACAGATAAAAGCTTGTCCCGAGATTTAAGTTTTGTTTGAAAATTTTAAAGATTAAGTTTTTCACATGAAATTATTTGATTTACCTGTTTATCCTAAGATAAAGCAGTTGGGGCTTTTACAGTAAAAGAGATCAAACCCTGAGCTGGATAAGTAATAAAATCATTATGGACTGGCCAACGAAATATGTTGGACATATGCATGTAGATTTAAGTGTTGATTGAAACCGTGGTGATATGCTGTCATCAGGCTGAGCGAATACGACGTGATGAGCTTCGAGCGGCGGGGCAGCGGCGAGGGCGGCGCCTGGCTCTACCAGCGTGTGGGGCGCTGGCGCCGCGGTACCCTGCACTTGCGCGGGGGCGCCGACGCCGCACACCGGTAGCGCCGAAGCAGATTGTTTAATTTAAATCCGATGAAAGAGAATGAACGTGATGCATGGTGTATATTTAAATCTATGCATGGTGTGTACTATGGTGTGAGTGCAGTGGGAGCACGCGTGTGCAGGCGTGCGTACGGCGTGCAGGCGGCGTGCTCGGCGCCGTGCTCGGCAGGGCAGTGGGCGCGCGCGGGGGGGGAGGGGCGTGCACGCTGCTGCTGGTCGTGCGAGACGTGCGCGCCGCTCGCCGTCACCGTGCCGCCACCGACGCCCGGCTGCCGCCTTTGTCCGCCGGGACATCGCCCCGATCTGGATCGCATTAGTAACTATTATAACATTTTGCCTGTAGTGATTATACAAAAAATGATTCGAAAGTGCTTACGTATTTATTGTTCACGATCTTATCGGAATAAATGATTCGGCAGCGTGTTTGCCTTCGCCCGTGGAATGGGGCGGCGGAGGTCGCTGGCCTCGCGCGGTGTCTGCGGTGGCGGGAGTCGTCGGGCTTGCTGCGGTCGCGACGTGCGGGCTCACGTTCTGGCGCCACCGCGCGACGCCTGTGGTGAAGTCGGCGTCACGCGAACTATGCGCGTTGCTCCTGTGCGCGGCGGCAGTGTGCCACGGCACAGCGATAGCAGCAGTGGCGCGGCCGGCTGTGGCGCCGTGTGCGTTAGTCCGTCTGGCGGCGCCTGCCCTGGGCGGCGTATACGCGGCAGTGTTGGCGCGCACAGTACGCGTGGCGCGGCTGGTGGTGGCGAGCGAGCGACGGCCTGCATCTCGACCGCGCCTCCTGTCATCACGCGCTCAGGTGTGGACGTGGCTGGCGCTGAGCACGCCCGGCGCGGGCGTGGCGGTATGGAGCGCGGTACGCTGGCCGGCGGCACCGCGCCTGCAACATCCGGGGCGCGCGCGATCCGTGCTGGCATGCGGCGGGGAGCAATCCCTGGCTCAGCTGGCGCCACTAGTTCCCGCGCTGTTTCTGCTAGCGACGTGTGTGGTGCTGGCAGTACGTACTCGCCGGATTCCACACAATTTTAACGAAACTCGATTTGTGGGCGCGGCAGCGTACGCTACGTGCGTCATCTGGGTGGCGTTCTTCCCGCTGTACGTGGTGAGCGCGGCGCGCACGGCCACGCTGTGCGCGTGTGTGTCGTTGTCGGCGGGCGCGTGCGTCGCGCTGTCGTTGGGGCCGCGCGTGTGGGTGTGCGTGTGCCGCCCGGCGCGCAACACCCGCGCGCACTTCTTGACTGCGACCTCTATCCGCTGCCACTTCGGCAAGTACCGGCCGGGGCGGGAGACGGACGTGGGGGGCGCGGAGGCCGGGCTGGGGGCACAGGGGCGGCGCGACGCGTCCTGTCAGACTGCGGCGCGAGAGCGGAGCGCGTGTCCCCAGCGATGTGCGGCCGCGGGCGCGTGCGCGCGAGTTGTGCGCACGACGCACGCTGACGTCACTGACTCATCCGATGTGCTGATCGTGCTGATGCACCACCACCACACGCTGCCCGACGTGCTGCTTCCAACAGACTCCTCCCCGCGCTGACCGTTGTATCTTCAGTAGATCTTTGTACTTTGTAGGATGGGAACCCAAAATTGGATTTATATTCACTACAAGCATATATTACTAAAATAACAAAAGTAAACCACTAAACTAAACACTAATTATGGTTTCCCCGACCAAATAGGTGTTGTCTAACGGGGTCTTGCCCAACGGTAAGGTTAGGTCAGGTCACTATGTAAAAAAAAACTTATTGATTATTATATTAAGGATCTGCAGCAAAAAACAACGCCAATTGCTCTGAAAACAAAGACTTCAATCTACAAACGAAAACAAAAAGACTTTTAAACAATACTCAATAAGTTTTCTATTAAACTGACTCAGAAAGCACAAAACAACTATTTAATAAAGAACTTGGTGTCGAACATATCTAACAAATAGGCCATCGTCAGTTGTGGTGGATGGTGAAGAGTCGGACACCTTTTTGCTACATCGGGCGCACCGCAAGGTTCCAATTTGGGGCCAATATCATTCAACGTCTTCATTAACGACATTTCTCAAGAATTTAAATACTCGAGACCATTTCTTTTTGCTGACGACTTGAAGTTAATACTCGTAATCCAAAATGATTCTGACATCAACCTACGCGTATTACATACAGACCTTAACAACCTTGTCCAATGGTGTGCGGACAATATGATGTACCTGAATAGAAGTAAATGTTACCATATCAAATTTACCCGAAAACGTAACATAATTCACTCCTCATATCATGTTCAGGGAAATGTTTTAAAAGAGGTACCAGCCATTCGAGAAAAATGCTTAATTCAGCCTACCGAGCTCTTGGGTTCGTCCTGAGATCCTCTAAAGACTTCAAAAAACCTTCCACCACCCACTTGTTATTTAATAGCTATATCCGAAGTACTTTGGAGTACTGTAGTACAGTCTGGAGCCCAACGTATCAAGTGCACATAAACCGGATCGAAAGAGTACAAAAGAAACTAACCCGTCATTTAGCGTTTAAGTTCAAACTTCGGAACTACAGTTCCGAAGTTTGAATCATATAAAGATAAAAGAATCCAACTTAAGCTACCCTAGAATCACGTCGTTCCATTTGTGACTTATCCTTTCTGTACAAGATACTTAATGCGTTGACTGTCCAGATTTACTGAGCAGTATTCAAATTAAAGTGCCTACCAGAATCCCACGCCACCCACAACCCTTACTTAAAGCTCCACAACACCGCACTAATCTGGGTAAACATTCGCCAATTTATAGAATGAGCCATCGATATAATTGTATAGCTAAATCTTCGGCAGACATCGACATCTTCTCAAATCTTTAATTTTTGAAAACTTCAATGACATAATATGTGAACATGCGCAAGAATCGTAGTAACATTTGTATGAACTGTAAATATTTAAAGTAATTCATTGTCAAACAATTAATTTTAATTTAATATAATTTTGTATTATTGTAATTCCATTGTCTATTGTAATTTTATTTGATTGTTTTACTTTCTTCTCAATTTATCTAATGTTAACTTTATTTCATTATCATTATTTGACATAATTATGAAAATGCTTGTTACTGTTTCTTTTTTTTTAACAAATTTTATTATTGTGTGCGTGTGTTGACTTTTTAGTTTCATATAACATTGTTTTAAAATTTAATTGTTAACGTTGTATCAATCAACGTTAACAATTTGTATTCATGCTGTTATATTATTATTTGCATGCTGTGACTTCTTTTAAGCGGAGAAGCACAAGTTCATATCCTGTTATTTATACTTTCTAGCATTTAATGTGTTTTCTCTGTTAGAAGACCAAATAAATAAACTCCAAAAGCAAATATAAAACATCCTGGCAGATAATAAATAGTACAAAATCAATAACTGAACCCATATCTTGTAAAAAAAACCATGATGGAATATTAGTTAACCCTAATGAAATAGCCCAATCATTTAATTTTAACTAACCCTAATGAAATAACCCAGTCATTTAATATTAACTAACCCTCATGAAATAGCCCAATCATTTAATATTAACTAACCCTCATGAAATAGCCCAATCATTTAATATCAACTAACCCCTTTTTTTACGAGCGGAAATGCCTTTACGCACCGTGCCCGCCGCTAGCTAGGCGACGGGCGTGTGTGGAACTCGCCCGGCCGAAGCCGGGAATACCCACTAAAACCACTCGGTTACTCGACCTCCCAGCCCTACGTTGAGAGTGTCACGGGATCGGCCCGAAGGCCTAATCATCGTGCTACTCTCAGGGCTAACCGGCCTTTGCCAGGGTTAAGGCCGGTTTCCGCGCCAAGGGAGGATTACCCGGATACCGGAGTAATCCTCAGACGTGGTGACCAGTGCAATGCGCGTGCGGGAGCCACCCACACACGCTGGTCACACTCTGGGGCTAAAGGAGACGGGGGTTCGTCCCCCGCCTTCTTCGCCCCACCCGTCTACGCCAGAGGGGAGCGGCAAGAGCATCCTCTTCACGCTCACTCTCCGCTGCCTCCTTCTGCAAGAGGACGGTCTCGCAGAAGGAGGCGGCAGCCTCCCATGCACTCTCGCTTTCAACCATGGCTCGGCTGATAAGAGCCATTTTTCGACCATCATACACTCGAAAAAAAAGTTTCAGACTCTGGCAATTTTTAAATGTATTTGTAAACTTGAAGATATGTATTTTCTTACAATATAAGATTGACGTAATAAATAAAATAGTAAGTTAAAGAAATTATTACTCAAAAAGACAGTGTTTTGGATTATATACATTATAGTCGTTTTTTTTAGTTTTCGAATTAATATTGTAATAAGAAGCGTTCCATGAGGGGAAATTCCCGTCCACAGACTTTATAATCTTGGCATTCGGAATATTCCGTTACACACTCGAAATATTTGTAAAATCATTGTCTACTCTTAAAGTTACGATAAATTAATGAATTGAAACTTAAACTTAAAGAACTTGCGAAAAGCCGTAAATTCTGCTACGGCCTTAAGGTGAAGGCCGTAGCCCGTAGATTTAGCGATTTTCTGGCCTGAAAGTCGTAGTACACGGTAATTGCCGTAGCAATGGCAACACTGGGCCGATGACGCGCAGACGCAAGCACCGGGTACAGCCCACGCCCCACAGCAGGTCACCTAGGCAAGCAGCGCCAGCGCCAACGCCTTGCGGCGGCAAACTCGGCAACTATTCTGCACCAATCACACGACGACACGAATGAAACTGTAGCGTATTTGAAGGTATCGTCCAACCGCAGTGATATCTATATGTGGCGTGAAATCTTGAATGCACCAATCAAAAAAAAAAAAAAAAAAATCAAAGCATTTATTTCAAATACACCAGTTACAGGCACTTTTGAATTGTCAGAAGGTCGGTCAGTCAGTAAGGTGAAGCTAGTCGCCCATTCCAAAGAGTAGGTACCTATGGAGAAGAACGGGCAAGAAACTCCATGGACACACTTTTAAATTATCAAGCTATTGATACAAATATTATTTTGATTACATTATTCATTTTGAAATCAATCGTGTGAGAACGATGCAGAAATATATTGTACGCTAAGGGCGTCCATTATGGAAAAACACACAAAAAGAAACAACAACAAAAAAGACTACCCCAACAAATAGATGTTTTACAGCAAGTACATCGTGCTCACACGTGTTCCATGCAATTATACAATACTAAGAAATTGAATCTACACAATGCAAAGAAGACAGTTTTGTCAGGTTGTCAGGTTCAGCAGCTCCAACAGTGTTCCCGAATGCTAAGTTTAGCTCCTGTGTAGCTGCACCAGTGTCGAATACCCCTGTCAGTGATGCAATTCCGTAACGTATAATATGCCTGGCTAGTGGCTACATAGTGCGTACTGGCTTTGAGTAAAAAAGAAACAAACAATTACAAATTAAAGCTACAAGAGGAAAAATCAAAGAACAATCAGTGTAAGTATAGAAATTGGACGCAGCTCAAGCCCAAGCCTTTTTGTCGTCAATATAATCTTTAACACTATAAAATGTGTGTAAATAATGTAAATGTACTTTTGGTAAATGGCGTTGTGAATTGAAATTTTATTTGGAAAAATTGGTTTATGAACCGTGTTAATCTGGTAGATTGGATAGCCAGATGTATGCTGCTCTTGGCGTTTTTATAGGTTATTTTACCAACACGCTGCACATAGATTTTCTGGTGGCTCGTGATGACGCCTTCCCGCGCCGAGGTACCTACGTGTGACTCGACTTGAAATTTTGCTGCTCTGCATTCCTACACAGAACTCGCGGTTCCTTTTATTGTTCGAAGGACCATGAAGGAAAACGGACTTCGATGTATAGTGTATTAGACTTGAGATTTACTGGTAAATTAATAAAAACCACGAGATACGATACAAGACGAGCGGTTTACTCAGAACTTGACACAAGAGAGCCATATGATAGACAAAACACCATGTTGCCATACATAAATATACATTAAATGTTGCCACACATAAACACAACAGAAAAAAATTGGCTGTCTGTAGAACTCCGTCTACTGCCGATATTTGAACGTGATAACGTCTATTACATGGTAATTTTTTCTGGGTGCAATGAAATTATTTAAAATAAAGTAATGTATAACATTTATATTTTTATTTAATAGTTTGTTTAAATTTTCTAAAAAATAAAAAAAAAAAAGCAAAAAGAAAAAGAAAAAAGAAAAAGAAAAATTAAAAAGGAAAAATTTAAAAATTAAAAAGGATAAAAAACGTCCGTTGCCGTCAGGAATCGATCCGCGGCACCTCTTGAGTGAGTCGATATTAATCCGAGCGTTTCACCACTCGGCTATCAATGATATAATCATGTATGCGAAAAACTGCTACTAATTGTTTACAACCGTGCTTTTAGGTAAATAATATTGCACTCTAAAGCTACAAGGCTAAGGTTAGTTTTAGTAGGCGTGGACTCCGTGTAGCGTCAGATTCGGCCGTTACGCAGTTTTCGCGAATGACTCCCAGCATACCGATTTAATAGACGTTATCACGTCAATAAGTTATTTAATGTTAATGTTGGGTTGCCAACAACATTATAATATATATTAGTCATTAATATCAATTTAAAAATGTCAGATTGTATATTATATCAATTGAAATGTCCACGATTTTTATTATCAAATAGTCAATATAAAATTAATACTATCAATATTAAAATTAATACGTCAATGTCAAATTAGGATAAATAAAATATAATAATAACCAAATTCGATAGGGAGTTTGTTGAAGTTATAGATAGGGCGTTTGTGAAGTTATAGATAGGGGATTTGTTGAAGTTATAGATAGGGAGTTTGTTGAAGTTATAGACAGGGAGTTTGTTATAGATAGGGAGTGTATTGAAGTTATACAGTAGGTATGTTAAGAAAACCCTGTGCGACCCGTGAAGGTGTTGTTAGGTATCGATAACTGATTCTACTAATGGATACAAAACCGACCTAAACTTAAAAAAAAAAATCCTCGTAAAAAAATAAATATTATTTCGCAAAAAGCGGTAACTTAATAAATGTGCGTTCACCCTTCCGCGGGCGGCGGGCGGCAGGGCACGCGGCACGTGGTCGCATCGCTATTCGCTCATAATAATACCAGTGTTGTCACTTTTTTAAAAATTACCAAATTTCGGGGAAGTTGGAATTAATTCGCGGGAAAAAAAGATTATTTCAAAATTCATTTGTATTGGTACTATGATGATTACGTAAAATTTTATAATATATTTGGTCATGTGTTTACCTAACCTTTATTATCCTTATGGGTCGGACAGGGTTTTCTTAACATACTGTATATAGGTTGTTTAAAGTTATGTATTGAAGTTACTGTTTGAAAGTTATGTCTCGGAGTTTATGCAGTTGATGAAAATTTTATTTTGAGACAATATAAAATTCAGAGGGGATGTTGAGGTTGAATTTTAATATTGTCTCTGGCTGATAATTTTTATAAAGAAAATTAATTCAAGTTGAGAAGACAGATTCTGAAGACAGGAGAAAAATGTTTTGTTGTTTTGTAACAGTTGTAAAAATGCGGTCGAAAAGAATGTTTTGGTTTGGTTACTTATATGTAGATACTGAAATTGTAATATGTTATGTGACGTAATGTGATTTTATAAAGAGTATTTTATTAAACATAAAAGGAGAATAAACGAAGAATGAATTATATTGGATTTTATTTGAAACATATACAACAGGATCCCAGGAGAGCTGTATCATATTTCTTTACATAATTACAACACGGGGGACTGGTAAAAAGCGGAGCCTTGCCTACCAGCCCTCCACCGGCGTTATGCCCGCCCAATATAGCGGGCCCTCATTCGCCTCCCCACAGGGAGGGGCCGTGGCTCCTAATCAAAAATTAATTTTAATATAATGTTGGGTTGCCAACAACATTATATATTAGTCATTAATATCAATTTACAAATGTCAGATTGTATATTATATCAATTGAAATGTCCACGATTTTCATTATTAAATAGTTAATATAAAATTAATACTATCAATATTAAAATTAATACGTCAATGTCAAATAAGGATAAATAAAATATAATAATAACCAAATTCATTTTCTTTCAACATAAGTAAAAAAAAGATACAAGCGCGTCAATACAGGAGACAACTCGGGCGCACATGCTTTAAGAACCATTGCTGGTATACCATCCGGACCACTAGGCTTATTCACGCCCAGACGACACAGTACTCTCAGAACCTCCTTGCTCCTAATGCGAATCTAAGACATTGAAGTTCCGCAATGAGGTAATTTAGGTGGAGTAGCACTGCCAGATCAAGACGCGAATTATGGGCAAAGAGAGATGTAAAGAGATCTGCTTTCTCTCTTGCCGTATGAGCCAATGCTCCATCAGGCCTAACTAGCGGAGGCAGTGTGGGCCGACAGAAGTTTCCCTCGACGGATTTGGCAAGGGACCAGAAAGATCTGCTACCGGATGGTTGCGCAGAGAGCTTGTTGCCAATATTAGTAATGCGGTCGAAGCGAGCCTTCTTAAGCGCCTTTTTGTAGGACCTGGCAGCACGGTTAAAGGCTCTCTTCTTTGCTTAGAGGAGCTTAGATCCGGAGCTCCGCGGTCGCGAGCGTCAACCCAGGTGAGAAATGCCGTGTGCTTACGCTGTTCAGCTTGGGCACAATCGGCCTTGAACCATGGGCGAGCCGAGCCACCGACGGGCACGTCATCAAATACTCCATAGCTTGACGCACCACATCGGTTATAGCGTCCGCACAGCTCGACGGATTGTCAGAAGAGAAGCAGACCTGCTGCCAAGGATAAGACGCAAGGAAGTGGCGCATTTCATCCCAATCTGCTGACCTGTATTGCCACATTCGCCGTATACAGTTCTTCAGGATAATTACTTTTAATGACTTTTCTCTTACAATCTTTCAAACTGCCTCGATGAGTTGCCAAAACCAGAATGCCCGTGTTCACGCTTACCCCTCTTTTACCTCTACCGTTTTCCCACCAACTTCCACAAACGGACGTTCGTGTCAACTTCAGTCAAATCCTCAGTCGAGTCCAATACACTACTGGATAGTGTATTGACCAAGCGGACCGGATGCGACACACAGACATTAAGAATACTATTTAAATATAAAATGTCGCAACAAATCTTAATTACAATGCCAGTATACCAGAAATGCTGACACCACAATAGTCGTGATCTGGTGGGGAGGACGATACAGACTTCACCAGACAGTGGTCTGAAGTTCCCAACGGTGAAGAAACTGTTACAACACTTCTGTCTGGATCAGTGGTCAGGAGAAGGTCCAGACAATTGGCAGTATGACCAACTAAATCAGGCACCCTAGTCGCTTGCTCTACCAGCTGGAAAAGGCCCATTGAAAGCGCAAAGTTTCGCGCCTCTCTCTCAGCGATATCGGTGCTCTGGTACGGGAAAAGCCAGTCCATGGTTTAATATTGTAAAATCTGTTGTTGTTTAGAATAAAACGGTCAGTTTGGCAAATTTAAATATGACACTGGCCACACTGACGTATACGGGGAGTCGGGCGACACGTGGGTTACCGGCTGTCAGTCAGAAAAGGTTAGGTTAGGTTAGGTTCGAGTTCGGGCGGATCCTTAGTGGCGGGGAGGATCCGCCGCCTGGGCTTGAGGGTGGCGCTGCACAAAACGGAGGCCGTGTTCTTTCACGGCCCCCGGCAGCGCCCCCCACCCGACGCCCACATTTATGTGGAGGGGGTGAGGGTCGGAGTTGAGGCCCAGATAAAATATCTGGGCCTAATACTGGACAGCAGGCTGCGCTTCGGCCCGCATTTTAGCGGGCTGTCGACGCGCCTGCTGAAAGCCGCGGACGCCCTCTCATGGCTCATGCCGAACATGGGAGGGCCGAGCAGTCGTTGCCGGCGTCTGTACGCCGGCATACTGCGGAGTATGGCCCTATATGGGGCGCCCATTTGGGCGGACTCCCTCCATAGGAGGGAGAACGTCACCGCTCTTCGGGCGCCCCAAAGGGCCATCGCCCAGCGGGTAGCGCGGGCCTACCGCACGGTAGGCTTCGCTTCGGCATGCGCTCTGGCGAGCACCCCGCCTTGGGAGCTCGAGGCCTGGGTGCTCGCCAGAGTGTACGAGTGGACGGCGGGGCGCAGGGCGCTGGGCGAGCGTCCGGCCCCGGAATTGAGGGAGGCCGTCCGCCGGGAGGCGAGGGACGCCATCGTCCAACATTGGACGCGCGACCTCGCCTCCGCGGTGTTCGGCCGTCGCACCCTCGACGCCATCGGGCCGGTCCTGAGGGACTGGCTCGACAGGCGTCACGGGTTCCTCTCCTTCCGTCTGGTGCAGGTACTCTCCGGTCACGGCTGCTTCGGCAGGTACCTGCACCGGATAGGACGAGAGGAGACGCCGTCGTGCCACGGTTGCGGCGCGGCGGAGGACACGGCGGACCACACCCTCGCGGTGTGCCCGTCGTGGGCCGTGCCGCGCCGCGATCTTGTCGCGGCGGTGGGAGGGGATCTCTCGCTGCCCGCCGTCGTCAGAGCGATGGTGGGGAGCGAGGGGGCCTGGGCGGCGATGGCCTCCTTCTGCGAGGTCGTGATGTCGCAGAAGGAGGCCGCGGAGCGCGAGCGGGAGGAGGATCCCCTCGCTCCGGCGCTCCGCAGGCGGCGTAGGGGCAGGAGAAGGCGGGATTTCGCCCGCTTTCTCCCGCCCTGAGGTGAGCGGCGGGCGTGAGGCACGGGGGTGCCCGCGCCCGCCTTGCACCGCTCACCACGCGGGAGCCACGGCCCCTCTTTAAGAGGGGCAAATGAGGGCCCGCCTTAATAGGCGGGGTTCGCCGGCGGGGGAGAGGTAGCTGAGGCTGTGCTAGTTTCCCACTCCCCCGCCACTATGGCGATGCCGGAGTTGCGCTGGGGTTTTTAGTGGGTATACCGGGAGGCTCTCTCCCGGGGAGTCCCACATACCCTGCCCGTCCCCCGACGGGTGGGGATGCGTAAATGTCATTTTCCCCAGCGACATCAAAAAAAAAAAAAAAAAAAAAAGGTTAGGTTCGAGTTCCACCATTGAGGTGACCGGTCTCGACGACTCGGTCACCAAGGAGGAGGTGGTGGCGGCTATCGCCTCGGCAGGAGGGTGCGAACCCGCAGCGGTGCAGGCTCGGGATATTAGTTTTATTATTATTATTTCATGTCCACAGCACACTGGCGACGATGCCGAAATCGTAGGCGTAATATGTCTATTATTATTATAAATCTGTCATGCTGTGGCCCCTTCATGTCCACAACACACTACTTCTAATATTGGTTATTTTTAATAAGTTACTATGGCATCTTCATATCCATAATAACCATTAAATGGCACTCTATAGCCCTTGCATGTCTATAGTTTATCCTTACAATAGCATTTAGAACTGAAAAGAACACTTCGTCATTTTCACCACATAGATTACAGAACACAAAAGTGAAGACGTTACAATGGATGACATAATGTTATTATTTTAATCAGTCTATGAAATTTACAATGTAATAAACTAAGTAATAACAAAAATTAACCTCATCTGTTGAACATAATTATACACTATCACTGTCATTATTCCTGTTAAAGGCTAACCACGGGTGAATTTTATCAACAGAAAATACTCCCGTGAAGTTTCTACTACCCTTACGGGACACCGGGGTATCTTCTATTTTGTACCTGTCATTATCGAATACCTCTACGATACGATAGAGGGCACGAAGCTTAGGGATTAGTTTCTTACTTTTCCCCGTCGATGGGATTTCCCGTTCTACCCGAACTAAATCACCGATTTTGTAAGTGACTTTCTTCCTACCCTTGTCAAAAAGTTTCTTTTGATCTATTTGATTCTTTTCCACGTGATATAATATTTCTTTTCTTATGCCTTCTATGTTATTTCCTTCTTCTACGGATTCATCAACTATATTTAGATTTAGCAAAGAATTAGATGTGCCAACTAAGCTGATTCCGAATAACGCTTGAGCTGGTGTTTTTTCTATCCTCTTATTTAAGGTATTATTCAAGCCCCACTGTATTTCGGTAACGCATTCATCCCATACATGTTCCGGTTTGTTATGATTAGCAGCAGTTAGGGCCGCTAGGACTGTGCGATTATAACGTCCCACTTGCCCGTTAGCACGTGGTGACGCTGTTGCATTTAATACATGTTTAATACCTAAATTTCATAAATACTCCTCAAATCGCTTTGACGTAAATGAACTACCTCTGTCTGAAATTATTCGCGTAGGAACGCCGAAAGTGTGAAAATAATTTTTAAAGTACATACAGAATTCACAGATTTTGTATTTTTGACTGCGGTTAATATAGTATATTTCGTGAATGCATCAACAATCAGAAGCAGATATGAATTTTTCTTTTTGCTTCGTACAAATGAACCCAAATGGTCTATATGCAAGGTATGAAAGGGGCGATCCACTTTCGGTATTGGATGAAGTTCACCAGCCTTTTTACTAGCTGGTATTTTAGAGTGAGCACATTGCAGACAAGAATCGACATATTTTCTAATAAACCGCCGCATTTTAGCAAACCAGAATGTGCTTTTAATTTTGTCGTATGTTTTATCGAAACTGTAGTGACCCATATCATCATGATGAGTCTTTAATATCTGCCATCTAACCCCCTTAGGTACAACCCAGCGATCTCCTTCCTCTGTTTGTCTATATAACAATCCTCTTTTAAGAACGAAATTATTTTTAATTTCCATTATACCGTTCGTATCTTCATTTTTTTAATATAGATACGATACGTTGAAGTTCGGGGTCACTCTGTTGTACCGTCGTTATCCATTTGGTTTCAATACACCCTACTTCAATAAACTCGGGCTCAACTGGATTTCGGCTAAGGACATCTACGGTGGTGTAGTGAAACACACGTAGGTTGGTTAAACACTGATTTATTTTCAGACACCCTCACATACCGTTATATACAAATACAGTCACACTACTTATATACTACATCTCTTCCCTTCCAAGTAAACAATGCCAAATATTTTTACCACTTACATTTAGCTAAGTACACTTATTTTCTATTTCTACATAATAATAATAATAATAATACTTTTATTTGTTAACATAGGTAATAGAGATACAGTTCTTGGTTTTGATGAGCCGAGCGCTATGTTGTGCCAGTAGGCGTACAAATATACATGCAAATCTAGATTTTCTATTATTGTTATGTCATAACTAAATGAGGAATTATTAAAATGTAAAAAAAATATATATATATTAGTCAAAAAAAAATCGATGTCAAAATAATTATATGTCAAAAAAAATAATTAAATAAAATATCAAAATTAATGAAAAAACAAAAATTCAATAAAAATAAATTGCAATTCTACATTAGTTCGTCATTCGTATTCATCAATTGTGTAGTAGCATTTATCAATTAAGAACAATTTCATTTTTTTCTTAAATTGTGTAAAATTTAATTCTTTAATGCCGTCTGGAATTTTATTATAAATACGTGGAGCCATACCTAGGATACTTTTTTTGACTAGTGCAGTGTTGCATTTATAATTACACAAACAATTTTTGTACTGACTACGAAGTGGAACATTTCGTGCCGTTGTCATTTTTCAAAAAGGTTAGGATTCTGTTTGATAAAGATACTCATTTCCAGTATGTATAACGCCGGCACCGTAAGAACTTTTAGCGATTTAAAGTACGGCGCGCAACTGTCTTCTGTTTTCAAACCACACATGGCTCTAATGCACCTTTTTTGTGCCTTGAATATTAATTCTTTATCCGGCGAATTACCCCAGAAAATACACACATCAAAAGTGTCTAGGGATCAACATATATTTTTGCAATAACTTTTCTCCTGATTGATATTAATTAAAATTTTCTTTAAGGATTCATCAAATAAACTGTTTTCGTTTGTCACAGTAACGATAAACCAAGTCACCTTTGCATTAATAAAGAAATTTGCCATTTTCCTAATAAAGGGATATTTGACATTTGAACCACTAACACAAAAGTTCGAAAAAAAGACTGAAATAACAGTTTTCTCTAAAATTTTATTGGGTAACTTAAACAATTAATAATCCGTGTTTCTACCGCGATCACTAACAACACAAGAACATCGGTTTGGCATACTCAAAATGAGTTCACCAAATCACGCTGTGGAATGGCCGCCCATGTTCGTTGCAACAACAAAAAAAGGTCTTCTTGCGACTGGATACCCTCCATATTCGGCAGAGCTCTTCTCTGTAGCATATCCCATGCATGCTCAATCGGGTTCAAGTCTGGCGACTGAGCAGGCCAGGGCAGGACATTGATGTTAGCTGCGGCGAGAGTCTGTCTTACAACTCTTGCGGTGTGCGGTCGTGCATTATCATGCATTAACTGAAATAAGGGACCGATTTGCACTTGTAGAGGAACGATGACGTCTGATACAATCATCTCAGCATAAATTTGAGCGTTGAGGTTGCCTCTGATCCAAATCAACTCAGTTCTTCCGCCGATCCAAATACCCGCCCATACCATGATGGTTCCACCACTATAAGGATGGACTTTCTGGCAGGATTTTAATCGCTGCGATTCTTTTTGAAGTGAAACTTCTTTACGCATGCTTGACTTGGGGAGTAAACTGGCGAACGCGTGATGTAAGCGTTACGAAAAGTGATCGGGCAAGGCGAACGGAAGTTAAGTGGGGGATATAAGCACAGAGGCGCCCGTGGCGCGAGCTTGGTACTACAAGGTCTACGAGTTTTTTTTTTTCAATAAAAATAGATGATCTCTGCAAAAATATTAATTTACCAATGAAACCATGAAATAAATTTAAATATTTATAGAAAATTAATATATGTATATGTGTATACATGTATATATTGTACACACATATATATAATATACATACAGATGGAGCGAAAGAAGTTTCACTTCAGTCGTGTGGTCATAAGCACACTCGTATTTTTTTAACAACGACCTAAGTACATTCACACTCTTCGAGTAATTTGGTATAAATTTAGCCAAATAATTAACCATGCCTAAAAATCTCTCCAGAGCTTTCCTATCGGCCGGATACGGCATCTCCCTTATTGCTTTGACTTTTGAACCGTCTGGCCGCATTGCATTAGCATCAAACTTGTGACCTAAGTATGTCATTTCTGAAACACCGAATTTGCATTTTTCTCGATTAAATTTTATACCAATATCCTTAGACCGTTGCAAAAGGCACTTCAATCTCTGGTCGTGTTCATTGATAATGCGCCCCCATACTATAATGTCATCAATAAAAGAATCTCCACCTTCTAAGTCTTCTAAATGTTGCCTAAGCTTCGCATGAAACACCTCTGGCGCACAGTTTATACCGTAAGGTAAACGTAGAAATTGGTACCGACCGAACGGTGTACTGAACGTGCAAAGATCGGCACTCGCGTCATCTATCTCAACCATCCAGAACCCGCAGCGAGCGTCCAACACACTGAATACAGTAGCACCGCGCAGGCGCGCTGCCAGCTCGGGCACCGTCGGCAACGAGTACTGCGCACGTTGCACCGCGCGCTTAAGTGGTCGTGGATCTAAACAAACACGAATGCTGCCATCTTTCTTCGCGACCAGTACAATTGCATTAACCCAAGAGGTTGGATGTGTAACCTTTCTAACTACACCCAACTTTTCCATTCTATGTATCTCATCCAACAATTTGTCCTTAAGTCCTAAAGGAATTTTCCTAGTTGGGCACACAACTGGCTGTACATTTCTATCCACTACGAAACTATATTTACCGGGTAATTTTCCCAGTCCTTGAAACAAATCATAGTATTGATCAACATTTATTACATTAATTTGACTTATTAATCCTAATTCAATGCAACCCTCTAAACCTAGTACATTCTGACAGTTCAAATAATTTTTTTTTTTTGCCGGGGTGGAAATCCTCATAGGATGCCCGCCGCCCTGGGGTGGGCGACGGGGTATGTCAGACTTTTACTGACTAAAACCACCCCGGTGTGTCTTCTATCACGAGCGCGCGTGGGGCCGCGGGAGTCTAAATTCTTCCTCGGCCCCACACCCTCGTGCTGGCCCGGTCTGTCCGGGCCTCGTCTCCTGCACGGGGTAGTGGGGTGTTAAACTACCCCGTGCATCGCCTCGCGCGCGCCTCCGCCTCGGGGTCCATCAATGGGGGGCGGGGACTTCCCCATGTCCCTCGCCCCTGGACCCATTCATGGGGGGCGGAAGAGGGCGTTATCCGCCCTTCCTCGGCGCCCGGTGCGTCTTCTGCGGCCCGGGAAGGGAGTTGATATCTCCCTCTCCCGTTCCGCAGCTTCCTTCTGCGACATCACGTCCTCGCAGAAGGACACCACCGCGTCCCACGACTCTGAGCTGCCGACCATCCTCCGCACTACTTCCGGCAGCGTCAGGTCGCCTCCTACTTCATTTGTGAGGACACGGCGCTGCTCCTCCCAAGCTACACACTCGGAGAGCGTGTGCTGCGCCGTGTCCTCCCCGCATTGGACGCAGTGGTGGCACCGAGCGTCCGGCTCCCTGCCTAAGCGACGCAGGTACTTGCCGAAGCAGCCATGCCCCGACAGTACCTGCGTCACCCTGAACGACAGGGAGCCGTGCCTCCTCCCGAGCCAGTCGTCGAGTACTGGCCGGATCGCCTCGACGGTAGCGAGGCCGGCGGTAGGGCGCATAAGCCTCTGCCGCCAGTCCGCCACCAGGACCTGACGGAGCTCCTCTCGGCGCAGCTCGATCTGCCGCTGCACCGGACTGGAGCCCCGTGTCCGCTCTTCCTCGCGCCATCGGTACAATGACGCGAGTACTTTCGCCTCTAGGTCCCAGGGCGGGGATCCGGCCAGGACGCAAGCCGCCTCGTAGGATATCGTGCGATACCCGCGGACGACCCTGACGGCCATCGCCCTCTGCGGCTTGCGCAGAATGGCGAGTGTTCCGGCCGTCAGGTCCATCGCCCACACAGGGGCCCCATACAGGGCCATGGACCGCACGATTCCCACGTACAACCGCCTACAGGCGGCGCTCGGGCCCCCCATGTTGGGAAGCAACGTTGATAGTGCGCCCGCTGCACCCATCAGCTTGGGCGCCAGCCGCCGGAAGTGGGGTCCGAAATCCCACCGGCTGTCGAGCACCAATCCCAGGTACTTCATGGTGAACTCGACAGCTATCCGGGCCCCACTGACCACGATATGTGATCCCGGCGCCGGCGCACGCCGGGGGCCATGGAAAACCATGGCCTCCGACTTGTCAAGGGCCACCTCCAGGCCCAGGCGCCGGATGCGACAGTTCAAATCTGCAACAACAAATGACAATACGTAACGTGTTTTCCTAAACACAAAATGCACATTACCGATGCCTATAATTGGCAATTGATTGCCTGTAAAGGAAAGTACACGTTTTGTGAACGGCATAAGGTCTGGAATTAAAAATCCCAAGTTCAAATAGGTAACTTTAGAGATAACATTAATCATTGATCCTGTGTCTATTTTTAAAGTAAAGTTTTACCTTTGCATTTCACAACTTCTATCCATTCCTTTACCGGCTTACATTGTTGTTTATGCTCTTGTAATGTATTCACAAAAAACATTTCGTTACAACTATCGTTACTATTTATGGTTTCAACACTGAGATTTAACACTTTTCGTATTTCTTTCTTTTGCTCACACACTCGCGAGAAGTGACCTTTCTTTTCACAAACATAACAGTGTGCGTCACGCGCCGGACACCGTTCCCCACCGCGACACCACCCGCTACCGCACAGCTCGAAAGCTCTGCGCTGCGTGCGTGCTGGCCGCGGCCCGGAGCCGCCGCTGTCGCTGCCGCCGCCGACGCGCCGTCCTCTTGCGCGCCGTCCGCCTCGTGTGCTGTAACCAGTTTGAACTGCATTCACCTGCACACCTGCTGATGCGCCGTCGATGCACTCACTTTCCTCCTTGGACATCTCTGCCGCCTGGCAGATTTGTATCGCCTTTAATAATGTTAAATCTTCTGTGCGAAGAAGTCGATCCCTCACAGTGTTGTTGACTATACCGCACACGATCTTATCACGCAACAAGCTCTCGTGCAATACTCCGAACTCGCACTGCTGACTCAATACCCTCAATGCTGTTACATATTGGTCGATATTTTCACCGTCTTCTTGACTGCGTGTAAAAAATTTAAACTGTCTTACTGTGATATTTGGTTTTGTGCCGAAATACTCGTCAAACTTTTTCAATACACAATTTATGTCGTCTTCACTTTCGCCTTCATCGAACGTGAACGTTGTAAATGCCTCATAGCCAGCTGATCCAATGAGGTTAACCAACAAGCTAACCTGTATTTCTTTAGGCTCTTTGCTCACTCCAGATGCTTTGAAAAATACTTCGAACGACTTCCGCCATTTGTGCCAAGCGTCCGATCGCGCGGTCGGACCGCCGTCGAGCATTAATTCCGCTGGAGGACGTGCGTGTTCCATTGAAACTTAAGTTTTACTACACTACGTACCACGGCACTATGATAAAATAGGTTCAAGTCCGTTTTAACCGTTTAAATTTTAGTTAAAAGGCACACCGCCAATAACCTATAGACTTCCTGGTCCATGCTCCATACAAGTACACTTATTTATCTACCAATAAGCCCTTTCCCTGCATACTCACACTGCCTCGCTCACACGCAGCCTTAAAAGTACATTCACTCTCAAATACTCACCACTCATACTCTTACACATCATACAATACATGCACTCTCTCTCATATCTACACTCAAACAACGTACACACCAGAACACATATAAGTCTCACATATGTCTTACCTTGTTTGGCTGCTTAATCAGGAATATCACGGAACGGAATCGCTTTCAACCTACACAATACAATAATATCCACTCTTTAAGTGTTATCCACCTTTGTACATACATACATTCACTTCATCATTATTCACTACACCACAAACACTTCCTAAACATAATCAATCACCAAACACTCACTCTTACTCCATTCAATCTCACTCTTCACCATCTCATTCTCACACTTTAATGTTTATAGTTTTAAAGTCACTAGCTCAAAATTCATTGCATTATAATTATAGCATACCCTGTAACTGGACACTGCCCCCTAAGATACAGGCCTAGCCTAGTTTAGGGGACAGGGATAAACCTATTTGTAACTACCTTTTGTAATGCAGTTTTATTGTATACGATAAGTGGAAAATGTATTTTTTTTGTCACAATAAATATTATTATTATTATTGGGACAGTTCTTTTTCTCAGCTCTTATGCTGGTTTTAGCTGCATTTACGGGCCAAAGCCAAGTAAATGTAGCAGTGTGGTGTAGTTTATTGTGTTGTGTTTTCTTCTAACTGCATGAACTTTCTAACTATTCTACAGGTGTTTAGGATGGCTGCTTTCTGCATATTGATATATGTGGATTCTTCTAGGTCTATTAGTTTTAGGCTACAGAGGAGATGGTTGGGGATAACACCTGTTGTGGAAAGGACGATAGGAACGACATAAACTTTTTCTTGTCTCCATATTCTTGTTATTTCTTCTTTAAGTTCAGTGTATTTGCTAATTTTTTCTGTTATTGTTTTTTGTAGGTTATGGGTGTTGGGAACTGCAATGTCTATTAAATAAGTAATTTTTCTTACTTTATCCTGTAGGGTTATGTCTGGTCTATTGTAATGGATAGTCCTATCTGTAAGTATAGCGCGGTCATAATATAGTTTATATGTGTCATTTTCTAGGACAGAGTGTGGTGTGTAGTTATAGTAGTGAGTGTTAGTGTTTTGTATGAGACTGTGTTTAAGCGCTAATTTTTGATGGATGATGTTCGCAATTTGGTTATGCCTGTGAGTGTAATCTGTCTGTGTGAGGGTTATGCATGCTCCCGTTATATGTTGTATGGTTTCTGTTTGAATATGGCATCTGCGGCATTTGTCATTTGTTATACTAGGGTCTTTTATGATAAATTTTCTGTAGTTTTTAGTGTTTATGACTTGATCTTGTATAGCTATAATAAAGCCTTCGGTTTCTGGAAAAAGGTTTCCTATTTTTAGCCACTTGTTTGATGCTAATTTATTTATGTGGGACTGCTCTAGGTCATGAGGGTGTCTACCGTGGAGGGCTTTCTTTTTCCAGTTTTCAATTTTTTGCGTTTGTGGGTCTCTGATGTTAGTCTCTTGTGTATTTTTTTCGTTTAAGTTCAGCGGAGTGTAATTAAAATCATTTAAGGTAATGGCTTTGTGTATGTTACTTGTGCGAGATTTTGTGTAGAAAAATGTTTGTAGCCTAGTGATTTGTTTCTGCCAAAGTTGATGTATGTCGATTAGGCCTCTTCCTCCATTTTGTCTTTTGATGACGAGTCGTTCGATCGCAGATTTAGGATGTAGGTTATTGTGTTTTGTGAGTGTTGTGCGTATAATTCTTTCTAACTGTTCGATGTCAGTTTTTGACCATTTTATTATGCCAAATGAGTAGGTCAGTATTGGTATGGCAAAGGTATTCAAAGCTTTTATAAGATGCTTTCCAGATAGCTGTGTTTTGCAAATTGCATTTATTCTTCTCCGATATTCGGTGTTTAGTGTCTGTTTAATTGCTGTGTGTTCGAGTCTTTTTAGTTGCTTGTACCCTAAATATTTGTACAGATCTGATGGTTCCATAGCTGCAATTATGTCGGTGTCGCTTACTGTATAGTTGCCGGGCTTTACTTTTCCTTTTATAATATGCAATGTCTTACATTTATCTAATCCAAATTGCATATTAATATCCTGACTAAATGTTTTTGTTGTGTCTATCAAAGTCTTCATTTCTTTTTCAGTTTTAGCATATAATTTGATGTCGTCCATATATATGAGATGCGAGATAGTAGTTTCTTCGGAATTGTTTTTAAACTGGTATCCAATCCGGCACCGATTGAGTAAATTAGACAAGGGGTTCAGGGCAAGACAGAACCAAAGCGGGCTCAAGGAATCGCCCTGGTAGATACCCTTCCTAATATGTATCTGTCGAGTTACGAGAGAACTGAGACGATTATTTATAAGAAGTGTGGTTTTCCATCTTGTCATTATAATGCGCAAGAAGTCAATTATTTTGGGATTAATTTTATATATTTGTAGGATTTGTATTAGCCAAGAGTGTGGGGTGCTATCGAAAGCTTTTTGGTAATCTATATAGGTACAGTGAAGGTTTCTATTTTTTGTAGTGGCATGTTTATGGATAGTAGAGTCGATAACTAATTGTTCTTTGCATCCCATGTGGCCTCTCCTGCATCCTTTCTGCTCCTCTGCAATTATACTGTGGTGTTCAATGTGTGAGTTAATTTTATGAGTTATTGCTGACGTTAGAATTTTATATATTGTGGGGAGGCATGTTATTGGTCTGTATTGAGAAGGTTCTGATGTGTATTTAGTTTTAGGTAGCATGTAAGTTATTCCAGTGGCAATGAATTCGGGTATATTCTGATCTCCTAATACTATATCTGTTAAATTTTTTGCTATGGGTTTGTGTAGTATTGTTAACTTTTTATACCAGAAATTATGTATTTTATCGATACCCGGTGCCTTCCAATTATGTAACCTAGATGTTATATATGTAATTTCAGCTTCTGTTATCTCTTTAAATTCCATTTCGCCTATTGCTCTCCATTTTGTTGCTTCTTCTGTAATCCAAGATGCTTTATCATTATGACATGCCTGCTCTTCCCATATGTTAGACCAAAATGTTTCCAAGTGTTCTTTTGAGGGTGTGTCAGTATCGTTCTCTGTTGTTGTGTGTGGTTTTTGTAGATTCCTATAGAATAATTTTTCATTTGTGGAAAATATGGCATTATCTTTTTTGCGTTGTTGTGCCTTTAAATATCTTCTAAGCCTATGAACTTTAAGTGCCAATTTCTGTTTTAATGTATCTAAAAACTCTTCAGGTTTTCTATTATTATTTTCATGTCTAGTGTGTGTGAGATTGTTTTTAAATATTGCTTCTACTTTTTTAACTACTTTATGTGATCTAGTACCGTTGATGTAATGTGTTAGTCTACCACAGTCTGCTCTTAATTTTTCAATATCCTTTTCTAGCCTCTGTTGCCACGGTGGTTTGACAATGTCTCTTTGTCTTGTATTTTTCGCATGTTCAGTAATTTTAAAGTTGAGTTCTTCACAAATAACAGCCGCAGTGCAATAAATAAGAGTGTGTATGTCAATTAGTTGTGTGTCATTAGATAGGAACAGTTTTAGTATATCTTCATTAAATATATTAACTAACCGGAAAAGGTTGCGACCATATTTGAGTTTAGGTAGTTTTGGTCGAGCTGCTGGATCCATCCCAGAGTACAGTGTTAGAGTAGTTTTAAGTTTGTCATGTATATCTTGTATATACATATCTGTTATCGGGTTTTTATTCGTTGCGGCGGCTATTTCAATATCATTTTCTAAAGTTAAGGTTATAGATTCGGTTTGTGTGAATGAATGTGATGTTTGTGATTGATTGTCTGTTAGGTATTGACTAATAGTATGAAAATGAGTGAGCGATTGCGGTTCAGCGTTTGTGTTTTGTGTTGGTTCGATAATGTTAGTGTTTGCATAGTTTTCTGATTCGTGTTCTAATTGTGTGCGTACTTCTTCTTTTAAATGATCTAATTCGGCTTGTGACAAGAGTGCATTCCTAACTATAGTTCTTCGTTGATCTGAAATCCGTTGTTCTGAAACTGAAATCTCAGGGTATTGTCGCGAAAAATGTTCATGCAGTTGTTGTCTGTAGGTGGTCATATCGGTTTCTAATTTAGTTATATAAAGATAACTTCGCATGATAAATAAGTTAACTTCTTTGCTCCATCTCATGCGAACTCTAGGTTTCCCAGCCTTGGTGGACGCGGGTAAGAAGGTGGATACCTCCCGCGCAACATTCAAGGCTGGAGTGGGTGAAAGTGTATTAAAATTAATAATGGAGGGTGATGGTGGTGTGGGTGAAAATGGTATTGATGACGATGATGAGTTTGAAGGTGCGTACGATGTTGTACTTGGACTATATGAATCTACAGGGGTGTCTGTCCTGTTTGTTTGTCTATCACCATCATCAATAACTTCGGCTGTAGCATCTTTGTCGGTGAGAGTCCGCCTGCTCAACTCCTCACCGCTGACGGTTCGCATGCTGAGACACTTAGCGTCAGCTCCAAGTGCGCCCCGGCGATCGCCCCCGGGCAGCGGTCCTACACGTTTTCTTTTTGAACGAGTCTCCATTTTAAAGTGGGTTTCCAGAGCCACGTTAGCCACGCCAGTAATTTCTCTTTCGTGTGTCCGCCCCCCACGTGATTAGATGGTCAATCAGGACGTGTGGTTGTTTAGGGGGCTTATTATTATTATTATTATTATTATTATACCGTTATATACAAATACCGTCACACTACTTATATACTACACGTGGGACATGGTGGATCCAGACTTATAAATTATTTTAAAATCGTATTCCTGCATAATGTTCCATCATCTCGCCATTCTAGGTAAAATGTCTCTTTTCTCGAATGTTGCCAGCAGAGAATTACAATCGGTAACAACAGTAAACGGTATGCCTAGAAGGTATGTTCTAAAGCGTTGTAACGAACTCGCGACCGCCAGAGTTTCCAGATCGTATGAAGTAAAGCGAGACTCTTCCGGCGAAGTTTGTCTGCTATAATATGCCACCGCATTGAAAGGCATATCTTTAGAAGTTCTTTGTAATAAGATACCGGCAATACCTGTTTTTGACGCGTCTGTATGGAGTTGAGTTTCAGACGTAGGGTTGTAGAACGCTAGTATTGGGCGTTTGACTAATTCCCCTTTTAATGCTCTAAAAGTATTCTCCTCACCACCCGACCAACTCCATTTTGTCTCTTTCTTCAAAAGTTGAGTAAGTGGTCGAGCAATTGATGGGAACCCCTTTATAAAGCGGCGAAAAAAACTACAGAGACCCAAAAACTGTCTAACTCTGTGTTGGTCTACTTGTTGTTGAAATACTTCGACGGCAATTATTTTTGCTTTGCCCGGTCTGATGCCGTCGGCACTTACTTCAAACCCAAGATACTCGTAATCTATTGATTCCCTTAGGAAATAACATTTTGATAACTTAAGCGTAATGCCCGCGATGCGAAACAATTCTAACGTACATATTAGATTCTGCAAGCCTTCCTCTATAGTTTTGGACGGTATTATTACATCGTCCATATAAGCAAAGGCCTCTTTAAAACGGGCACTACCTAATATATTGTTGATCGCTCTTTGAAAAATTGACGGCGCATTGACAAGTCCGAAAGGCATCCTATTAAACTCGTAATGCCCGTCGGGCGTAATGAATGCTGTTAAGTGTTTAGAGTCCTCGGACATACATAATTGGTAATAACCTGACATAAGGTCCAAAGTGGTGTAGTATTTGTAACCGGATAAATTATCTAGCTGATCTAGCTGAGCTCTATCCAATTCTTGGAATAGGATAGTGCTCCTTAATAGTTTTTTTTATTTGACAGGGGATGCATAATTCGAGGTAGATGGTCTAACTATGTCAGAGTCCTCAAGTTCCTGTATCATATCACGAACAACCTGTCGTTCCGTGAAAGGCATACGATATGGTACGTAAACGATTGGTGTAAAATCACTCAACTTTATATCCATCTCAGCATTAGCTATACATCCTATCTCACTCGTGGTAAAAGCAAAACAGTCTCTGAATTCATTTAAAAGAGAAGTCAATTTGGCAAGATCATTTTGAGAAATTTGTTTACTAACGGAGAGCATTTCAGTGCTAATACCACTACTAATAGAAGAGTCACTATTAACGCACTGTTCAATTTTATTTATGGTACGACAGTTAATTTGGGTTAAGGGAAGGGCTCGAGACAATAGGGTGCCTTTAAGTAAAGTGAAGGCAGTTTTTATCATCCCGTTCAAATTAATTCAAGTTATTTTTTATGAAATGAAATCGTTTATTAAGCAAGTAGGATCACCGATCACTTTTACACGTCATATGTTTTTTTTTTTTTTTTTTAAACTAGATGAAGTCGGCATTTCCTAACTGACTACCTCTGAGAAGAAATAGCCGAAACAAACTCAGGGATCATCGTCTTTTTTAAAGTCCAGACATTAAAAATGAAAATGTTTACAATAATTTACCTTATAATTACGCATATTGCTTAATAACAATGCTTAACAAAGCGAGCAGCTCAGTCCCAAGCCTCTCTATCCTCTAAATAATCTGAGATTTTATAATACCCCTTTTTGCAAAGTTTGGCCTTTATATAGGTTTTATATCGTTTAATGGGTAAGTTTCGAATGTCCATGGGAAGCTTGTTGTAAAAGTGTATACATTGACCCATGAACGAGTTGCCTACTCTGTGGAGACGAGTGTGATGTACAGCAAGATTGTGTTTGTTCCTGGTATTTATATTATGAATATCGCTTATTTTCTTAAAATTAGATATATTTTTATGTACATACATAAGATTTTCAAATGTATATTGCGAAGCTACAGTCAGAATGTGTGCGTGACAGACATGCAGGACCATTTAGTGGACGTATGCGGTTGCACTCTGCACGTTCTGATGCACACTCTGTTGCTGGGTTGGTGGAAATAAGTGAGACTTCGGTGTGTAGACTTACTTGGTTTATACTCTTCAAATTATTAGCGGAGTCACTATTTAACTTATACTACTATTGATTTTAACTATTACTTCTTGACTGTTGATTCTGTAGAGATCTTGTAGGGATCTTGCTGTTGATCTGGACTGTAGCTATTGACTTCTCGAAGATGAAGATGAATGTGTTTCACTGTAGCTATTGACTCCTTGAAGATGAAGATGAATGTGTTTCACTGTAGCTATTGACTCCGTGAAGATGAAGATGAATGTGTTTCACTGTAGCTATTGACTCCTTGAAGATGAAGATGAATGTGATTCACTGTAGCTATTGACTCCTCGAAGATGAAGATGAATGTCGGCTTGCTGTAGCTATTAACTTCTCGAAGATGAAGATAAATGTGTGTCACTGTAGCTATTGACTCCTTGAAGATGAAGATGAATGTGTCTTGATGCTCAAACGTGGGGCCTATTTATACTGTGACAAGGGCGCAAACCGTGGAAGGGGACGAGATCGTCGGGTTTCACCAGCCATTGTCTTACGCACGTTTCTGGGCTGCATCCTAAACCTGAGGGTCTGCACTTTATAACGTCCATTACATGGGGTCATTTTATTGCGCCTGTAGCATTGTACAAATGCCACAGGCGATAGATAGATAGAGATAGTTAGTATTTAAGTGAGTGCATAGCTTGTAAGCATCATCATTATACAACATCATTATACCTTATTATTATATTCTACATCATTATTACATTACAGTCCATTCCTTGATCACACTCTTGTATCGCGTCAATAATGATGCTTACAAGCTATGCACTCGCTTAAATACTAACTATCTCTAAATAATAGTGGGGTAACCAATAGCAAATCAGCTTGCTGTCCTGCGATGTCCACGCGGTGTTGCGTGCGTTCTTGATGCTGATTCGTTAATCCAGGCAGGCCGCGACGCGATGACTTGCGTTGGTTCCCACGGACGTTGACCGTTGGTCCTGCAGATGTGTTCCGGTGTAAGATTTATGGGAACCCTCGCTGCGGGAGTCAGGGTCGCCGGGACGCGCGCCATGACTTCCGCGCTCGTCAGTGTGATTTATAGTCGACCTTTTTGGTGTGATTTACAGTCGACCGTAAGAGGACATGTACAACGTAGCCTTTGTACAACGCTACAATAGAGAACATGTGTGGCATTTGTACAATGCTACAATACTCCCCCCTTTAGCGACCTCCCCCCTTTAGCGAAGCGTACGTAGCGTGCAGGCGTCTTGACGATTCTGCCTGATCTGGTACGTTGTTCCCTCGTATGCGGGTCTGGAAGTAGGCTGGATTGCTCATCTGTGGTAGCTGCAGGTGATTGATTGGTCTCGCTGTTCGTATGCCTGGGATCATCTTCTGTGTTGATTGTGTACGCAGGTTTGAGGCGATCTATCGATATATTGCTAATTCGTCCTGGTAATTGGATTGTAAAATACTTTTCTTTACGTTCGATGATCTTGAATGGACCTTGGTATGGATGCTGCAGAGGTTTGCGGACGGTGTCATCGCGTACAAACACGTGGCTACATGTTTGTAGGTCGTTGTGGACGAACATACATCGCTTGTTTGCATGCGATTTGTATGTAGGTGTGAGCTTCGTGATAACTTCTTGCAGGTGATTGACGTAGTCGTGGTCCATTTTCGGTGTAGCAGGTGTTGGTGATATGAAATCGCCTGGTAGGCGCATTGCTCGACCGTAGGTGAGCTGCGCTGCGCTTGTGTTAGAGTCGGAGCGGATAGCGGCTCTGAGACCCATTAGAACAGCAGGCAATTCGTCGATCCATTTGTTGCTGTTTTCTAGCCTAGC
Source organism: Sesamia inferens (assembly GCA_037179545.1). Lineage (NCBI taxonomy): Eukaryota > Metazoa > Arthropoda > Insecta > Lepidoptera > Noctuidae > Sesamia > Sesamia inferens. The sequence continues at coordinate 31,705,516 of CM073937.1, read as the reverse complement.
CATGAGTGCGGCTTTTAATGTCCTGTGCCAGCGTTCGACGATTCCGTTACTCTGCGGGTGGTATGCAGTAGTACGGGTTTTTTCTACACCGAGTAATTGAGCGAGGTCTCGGAATAGTCGACTTTCAAACTGTCGTCCTTGATCAGTAGTGATACTTATTGGACAACCGAAACGAGATATCCATACTTCGTAAAGTTTTCTTGCGACGTTTTCAGCGGTTGTCTCTTGAAGTGGTACAGCTTCAGGCCATCGTGTGCACCGGTCGATCATCGTGAGCAAGTATTTGTGTCCACATCTAAAAAGGACATCTCTAATTATCGCCCAATCTCTATTCTACCCGCTATCTCAAAACTCCTCGAAAAGATAATTAACAATAGACTCACAAAATACTTGGAAAAAAATAAATTGCTTGCAAACAATCAGTTTGGCTTTAGAACAAATAGATCAACCGATGATGCTGTTTATTATTTAACTGAATATGTTGGTACTAACTTAGACAGAGGGCGGAAATGCTTAGCTATCTTCCTGGACCTAAAAAAAGCATTCGATACTATTTCTATTCCCATATTAATTACCAAGCTGGAAAAGCTTGGAGTGAGAGGAATTCAACTCCGGCTTTTCGAAAGCTATCTAACCGGGCGGACGCAGTGTGTTCGAATAGGGCGTCATGTTAGCGCTGATCTTCCAGTGTCTTTTGGCATTCCCCAGGGCAGTATTTTGGGGCCTACTCTCTTTCTTATTTACATAAACGATCTTACTAGCATCATCGTGCCCAATGGCGACATCATATCTTACGCTGATGACACAGCTCTTCTTTTCTCTGCCAATACCTGGGATGAGGCCTTTAATGCTGCGCAGAATGGGTTTAATGTAGTAAACCAATGGCTTAGGCTTCATCTTTTGACCTTGAATACTGTTAAAACGAAATACCTAACTTTCAGTATACGGCAATCAACACAACCAGGGAGCAACTATAACATAGTCCCTCACCAATGTTCCCTAGACACACACTGTACCTGTAATCCAATCGAACGCGTTGTTACAATAAAATATTTAGGGATCCTCTTCGACCGCCATCTCAGTTTCAAAGATCACATAAAATTACTTAGCGCTCGAGTCAGAAAACTTATTTATGTATTTAAGAGGCTGCGTCATGTGGTTGATCCTATGTTATTGAAACAAATCTACTTTGCCTTATGTCAGTCAGTTTTAACGTATTGCATTTCATCATGGGGAGGAGCTCCCAAAACTATAATTAAACCTACTGAGATTGCTCAACGCACAATACTAAAGATTTGCGCTTACAAGCCTCGACTATTTTCCACGACGTTGCTTTATGAATACTGTGAAGTACTTACTGTTAGACAGCTCTATATACTGACAGTAGTTCTGAAGCAACACCGAAACATAGCATATGACCCCAACTACAAACATAGGCGTAGGAAACAAATAGTTTGCACTCGTGAACATAAACCTGAAACTTCCTTTATCAGAAGATTCTTTGTATTTTTGGGTCCCCATGTCTATAATAAAATTAACTACATTCTAGACGTTTACCCTCTCACTGGGGATCGTTGTAAAGACAGAGTGAAGAAGTACTTGCTGACCTTAACATATGAGGACACTGAAAAATTGTTAATCGTACCAGAGTAAATAGGCTCCTTTGGGCAACTTTTCAGATATTTTATTTTTATTTATTATTATTATTATTATTTTCTTTTTTTACTCTTCATCTTCATATTACTTAAACACACATACCTGAGTACACTCAAAATTCCACACCAAACACACACACTCTAACACTCACCACCGTTTACACATTCATGCACCCTTCTCCATACATAAACACCAACTCACTTAGCTTTCCTAGTATTTAACTCACTAAGTTTGAGCTTAATTAATTGTATTTTGTTTTATGTAAAATTGTTGTAACAAACTTACTTTTTAGCTTAGTTTATTTTATTTTGTATTATTTTGCTTTTCTTTTTATCGACATAAAGCTGTTCGCGTTAGATTAATTTTTTAAGATATTAACTTTCTGAGAGGTTTGGCGCTGCACACCGAGATACAGGTTTTACCTAGTTCGGTTGCAGATGCTCCTATTATGTAGCGTATGTATTACCTATATAGTTACTATGTTTTATGTTGTTTTGTAGTTCGTATATTTATTGGTGAATAAATTTATTATTATTATTTATTATTACATGCTGACGTCGGTAGCGGTCCAACGATATCAACGTGAATATGTTGAAATCGTTCGCTCGGTGGGAATGTTGCGATGTCACTATGATTGTGTCGCTGTACTTTGGAGAGCTGACACGAATTGCATGTTTTAGTCCACTGGCCGATGTCGGTATTCATTGAAGGCCAAAAGAATCGCTCTTGAATCAGCTTCCGTGTGGATCGTACTCCTGGGTGGCTTGCGCTGTGCACGGCGTTGAAAGCTATGCGACGAAAATCAGCTGTTAAATATGGACGGACATGTGACGTTGACGTTTCGCAGAATATTGGCTTGTTGGCACCAGGTAAGATGATTTTCTTGAGTTGGATGTTGGTCTGTTGAGACAATGTCGGGATACAACTGTCGTTTTCTTGAGCTTGAGATAACTCGTCGTAGTTGATAGGTGATGGCACGTCGATAGTTTCGACTCGTGATAATGCATCTGCTACAACGTTTTGAGCTCCGCTCACGTGTCGAATGTCTGTAGTGAACTCGCTGATAAACAGTAGCTGCCGAATTCGCCGTGGTGTGTCGTTATCGGAAGGAGGCTTTCGAATTGCTTAAGTCAGCGGTTTATATAGCGGTTTCATACGAATAATACCAAAGTGTGGTGACAAACCACCGGATGATCCGAAGTCATATCGTCCTATCACACTTCTACCATCTTTGGGTAAACTTCTTGAGCGCCTCATCGTTCCACGTTTACTACCGAACGGTCCAAAATTCCATAATAATCAGTATGGCTTCACCATAGGTAAATCTACAGTCGACGCGGCGCTTTCTGTCAGAAGAACCGTTAACCAATCCGAAAACAAGTACGTAATTGGGATCTTCCTGGATATTTCTGGGGCTTTTGATAACGCCTGGTGGCCTATGCTGTTGTTAAAATTAAAAACCCGCGGTTGCTATAAAAACATATATAATCTCGTTTACTCTTACTTTATAAACGGTTCCGCGGTACTTAAGCTCGGTCATTTTTCTAGAACTAAAACACTAACCATGGGATGTCCTCAGGGTTCAGTTGTCGGTCCTTATTTATGGAATTTGGGTTTTGATGACTTCCTCGCGATCCCGCTTCCTTGCGGCTGTTCACTTACTGGTTACGCGGACGATGGCCTACTGCTCATTCAGTCAAGTACCCGAGCTGGACTTGAGAACTTGGCCAATACTTGCCTAAATTTAATATCTCAGTGGGGTGATCGTAACCGCCTAGCGTTTGCGCCACATAAAACCTATCAACTTCTACTAAAAGGTAATCTTAAATCATTGCCTACTATTAAATTTAATAACGTTCCCATTAAAAAACAGCAATCCGTATGCTACCTTGGTATGATCTTAGAAAGGAATTTTTCATTTATAGAACATATAAAAATAGTTGGTGAAAAAGCTAAAAGGAACTTTTATGCCCTAACTAGAATATCCAAAGCAACTTGGGGTCTATCATTCCTAACTTTAAAAACTATATATGGAGCTACCTACTTAGGATGTATGTGCTACGGTGCACCTGTTTGGGCCGATAGGCCAGCATAGGGGCGGCACGACGTAAACGGCTTCAAAGCCAACGTTTGGCATTGATATTTTTATGCAAGGCGTATAGAACGGTCAGTACTGAAGCCTTACCGGTACTGGCAGGTGTACTTCCAGTCGACCTTGAGGTACAGCGACGTGCTTCAATGTACTACTCCGCGAGGGGGGAGGCCATGGACACTAATTTTGTTACACAACGCGACTTTAATAAAATCTCTAGATTATTTAAACCTCAGACTGATGTCTGGGAGGACCTCTTATCCGAGTGGCAAAGTAGGTGGGATAATTCCATCAAGGGCCGGCACCTCCATCTATTCTTTCCATCCGTTGGCGATCGGCTGGCTAAGACATGGCTGGAGGTTGATCACTGCGTTGCCCAATTTCTCACAGGTCATGGCAACTTTAAAAGTAAACTGTATTCTTTTAAACTTGTTCCTTCCCCTTTGTGTCAGTGTTCTACATCGAACTGTGAATTTGAACAGTCCGCACATCACATCTTGTGGGAGTGTGTTCTTTGGCAGAATGAACGCAATATTATGTTGGATAGTGTACAAGTTACATCCGGAGTCGTTTATTATACGGACCTTGTAGAAACTAGAACCAATTTCCGTGCGTTCAGGCGCTTTTGCCATACCTATTATTGGAATCAATTGTAACAGCTACTTAGGACCCATTAACTTAATCAAATTTTATTCCGTGGTGTTTGGCAATCTGGGCTTCTCCCAGTTGCAATAATGTCCCTTTGTGCCGATTGGCCTAGTTCTGTTCTGTCTCCTGCTTGTTATGGAGGGAAGTGGAAAAAATATCTTTTTTCTTACTCCTCCGCTATTCTTTTCTGATTAATTTCGTTGCGGGACCCAAGACAGTTGAATCGTTTCTCCGGGACTCGTCGAGCTTCATTGCTCGGCGTTTTTCTGGCGGTCGCCACTGTTGATTCTGGCTTTCAGGAGTTGCAGTGGTTGGGAAAAGTGTGGCGGGTTTTGTCACAATTAAAAAAAAAAAAAAAAAGTCAGCGGTTTATGGTCAGTGTAAATCACGAGTTCTTTGCCTTCAAACATCTTTCTGAAATGTTTTATTGCCATATGTATTGACAGGAGCTCCCGATCGAAAGTGGAGTACTTCTTTTGTCTTTCCGAAAAATTTTTAGAAAAAAATCCTAGTGGCATCCATTGTTCTCTGTTTCGCCTTTGTTGTAGAGATGCCCCGGCGCAGGTAGCTGAGGCGTCCGAAAAAATAGCGATTTGGTCCTCTGGCGAACTGGATGGGTAAGACAATAAAGCAGCGTTTATTATGCTTTGTTTGCACAACTCAAAAGCTTTTGTCGATTGATTGTCCCACTTTACTTCCGTCTTGTCTCGTTTTTTTGAATTATGAAGGAATGCATTCAGCGGTGCTTGAATACTGGCTGCGTTTGGAACACTGTCTCGGTAAAAATTTATCATGCCCATAAATCTTCGTAAGTCATGAATGGTTTCGGGTTTTGGGTACTCTGTGATTGCTTTGACTTTGTCTTGAAGTGGTTTGATTCCCTTGCTTGATACTTCATAACCTAGGAACTTGACGGTTTCGCTGCCGAAAACACACTTAGAGGGATTTATAGTGACACCATACGTGTCTAATCGGCGTAAAACTTCCTGCAGATCTCCGATGTGGCTTGCTTCATTTTCAGATGCAACGATAACATCGTCGATGAATGGGAACGCGTAGTCTATTCCGTTGAGTACTTCGTTTATGAATCGTTGGAATGTCTGTCCGGCATTCTTGAGACCTGGGCACATTCGTGGAAATTCGAATAAACCGAATGGTGTAGTGATCGCTGTCTTCTCGATATCAGGTTCGAAGAACGGTAACTGAGAGTATGCTCGGTTTAAATCGAGAGTGCTGAAGATTTTCTTGCCGTGAAGTAGGTAGGTAAAATCTTTGAGGCGTGGGACTGGATAGCGATCGGGTTTGGTGACGTCATTGAGTCTTCTGTAGTCACCACAGATGCGTAAGTCGCCGTTTTTCTTAGGAACGACGTGTAGCGGACTGGACCAAGGGCTTTTGCTTGATCGGCAAATTCCTTGCTGCATCATGAGCTCGAATTCTTTCTTCACGGGCAGGTAGCGATGTGGAGGAAGAGGTCTGCACTTGTTGAACACTGGTGGGCCAGTAGTTTCGATGTGATGTTCTACCCTGTGTTTGGGAGTATCCTTCATGCTTGATGGTCGCAGGATATCAGGAAACTTACTGAGGAGCTGGTGATACGGCTGTTCCATGTCGATACTTCGAACTGTAGGTTCGGCGGAATGAATGAGTGATGCTCTGACGGTCATGTTGGTAACTTTGTCGACGAGACGTCGGCCGGCTATGTCGACGAGAAGTTGATGACGCTTCAGAAAATCTGCACCGATGATGGGTGTGCTGACTGCAGCGACGATGAATTTCCAGGTGTACGGCCGTCGTAGGTTGAGATCCAGTTGTAGGGTTTTCTCTCCGTACGTTGGAATGGTCGTGTTGTTTGCTGCGTACAAACAGAAATCGGTTTGTTTTGCTTTTCCGCCTTTTGTCCTCGGTATCACGGAGACGTTTGCGCCCGTATCAATTAGAAATGACAGACGCGAAATCCTATCAGTTATGAATAGGCGGTGAGAAGTGTTGTTCGCGTCAGTTGCCGCCTCAACCGACGCAGGCGTTAGTTTTCCGACTGGGCACTGTTGTTGTTGAAATTGAAGGGCGTGTACACTTACGCGCGTTTGTGCCGTACTTGCGATGATAATAACAGATAAGTGATTGTTCTGAATACTTGCGGTTGCTATTATCGTTGCTTGTTGAACGCGATCTTGAACGCCGTCTGTCGAGTGCTCTGTGTGATCGTGGTCTGGATTCCTGCCTGTTCTTGAGTTCTGCCAGCTCCAGAGATAACTGCCTTATTTGGTCGTGTAGGACAGCCATATCGCTCGTGCGTGAAATCTGCGCGACCTTGTTAGGTTGCGCGATACTGTCCATTACACTGTCTGCTACTTGCGATAACTTTTCCAAGTCTGTAGTGTTGCTCACGGTGAGGACAGCGCGTACTGAGGGTGGAAGTAGCCGGGTCCACATGATGCGCAGTGTACAGTCTGGTATTTTCTGTCCGGCTAGTTCCCGCATTTTTTGCAACAGCTGTGAGGGTTTTTGATCTCCGAGTTCCATCTCATCCATCAGCTTCTGCAGCTTCCGGCTCTCGGATTCCTCGTAGACGCTGATGAGTCGGGACTTCAGGGCTTCGTACTTGTTTTCAATGGGCGGGTTGGTTATAATATCACTTACTTGCTGAAGTGCGTCCAAGCCTAGTCGGGCGATAGCTGCTTGATAGCGCGCGTCATCACCTTGCCTCTGTGGCGCCATTACCGCTTCGAAGTGTGTAAACCATAGTCTGGGATACGCGGGCCAAAAGTCAGACAGCCGTGCTTGTAGTGTGAGCGTGTCGACTTGCCCTCCTACCTGTGTTGCGTTGCTGGTCGCCATCCTGATTACTCTTCTGGTGTATCACGCAGCATACCGTGAATATAGCCTCTTGAAATCCTAGTGGTGAGACCCGCTTGTGGGAAGCCACTAGAATGTGCTAATCACGAGTATTGTCACGTCTGTCTTGATCACGTCGGGGTCACCACTATAGCGCGTAGGTCGTGTCGCGTAATTAAAACTCAGATAAATCGAACTTTGTGCATTGCACGAATGTAAAAGAGTACAATGTATTTGACGTGTATAATGACGCGATACAAGAGTGTGATCAAGGAATGGACTGTAATGTAATAATGATGTAGAATATAATAATAAGGTATAATGATGTTGTATAATGATGATGCTTACAAGCTATGCACTCACTTAAATACTAACTATCTCTAAATAATAGTGGGGTAACCAATAGCAAATCAGCTTGCTGTCCTGCGATGTCCACGCGGTGTTGCGTGCGTTCTTGATGCTGATTCGTTAATCCAGGCAGGCCGCGACGTATGATTGGTTAATGTAGAAAGCGCGCCAATTCAGTCACGTGCTAGATGACTCGCGTTGGTTCCCACGGACGTTGACCGTTGGTCCTGCAGATGTGTTCCGGTGTAAGATTTATGGGAACCCTCGCTGCGGGAGTCAGGGTCGCCGGGACGCGCGCCATGACTTCCGCGCTCGTCAGTGTGATTTATAGTCGACCTTTTTGGTGTGATTTACAGTCGACCGTAAGAGGACATGTGTAGCCTTTGTACAACGCTACAATAGAGAACATGTGTGGCATTTGTACAATGCTACACGCCTATCCCAAGGAATCAAGGACAAGGGATTTTATGGCGCTCACCTTTTTGGTGTTGTTACGTTCAGCCAGATGTGGGACAACTATTTCTATTATAAATTTATGTCTGCTGCATTTTATAACAAGGGAACACTTTATGACGGTTAACTTTTGTCACTGATATTTTACCAAATGTTCAGTCATTCCTATCATAATTGCTGCCTTGCCAGATGTGTACAACCATTCCTATCACAATGAATGATCGCCCATCTTACGCTTTCTAAATTCTTATGCACAAATGTTCTATTCTAAGTAAGTACAATAACATCTACTATACTGTATACACTGTTCGTAACACTATTCCTAATTAGTTCCTATGTACTATTAAAAACTATTCGTCCCGCACATCACTCCCGCCGTGCGACCGCGTCGCAGTTATCTCCGGGGCGGGTTCGTCTTCCGTTTGGAGAGGCAGGACTACTAACTTCCTCACCGGCCGTCGTAGCACACCTCCCTTAGTTCGGACGTCCACTGTTCGCACGATGTCGTCGGGGCCCGGATACGTCGCTATGACTCTGCCACGCGGCCATATATTGCGCGGCAGGTTGGGGTCGACGACTTGTACAAGGTCGTCGACTTGTATTTTCGGACCTCTTCCATGCGGCTCCCGCCGGTGTTGCAACTCCGGAAGGTACTCCTGGATCCAATGCTTCCAGAAAAGGTCGGCAAGCCTCTGTGCTTCTCGCCAACTGGATCTCGATGCGGCGTCTTTTTCGTCGAATGTGCCCGGTTGAGGCACTCGTCCTGAGCTTCCCAACAAGAAGTGGTTCGGGGTCAGGGCTTCTGGGTCCTCTGCACTGACTGAGACGTGTGTCAGAGGGCGGCTGTTGATGGTGTATTCCACCTCTGCGAGTAAGGTGGTGAGTACTTCCTCTGTGGGGTGACGCTCGTGTAGCGTCGCGGCTATTGCTGTCTTCATTGAGCGTACCATGCGTTCCCAGGCTCCTCCCATGAACGGGGCGCCCGATGGAATGTAGCGCATTGGAGAATTTTGTAGGATCAGGTAAAGTGATTCCCTCCTTGTTCGACACGTGACATATCCTATCTTTTCCGGACAGTTTTGTTGCCAGTGTAGAAGTGACGGTAGGTCTCTTAGGGTTGATGCAAAGTGCGTCCATCTCAACGTATTGCTTCCCTATTACGTCCTGACTGTCTTCTGGTTTCTCAGCGACATGAGACACAAAGTCGGTATTGTGCCTGGAGGTCCGGATCTGTCTGCCGTGGAGTACCCAACCGAGTGGCGTGAGAGATGCCACTGGTTGGTACTTATTGCCTCTTCTGACCTCCGATGTCAACAGGAGATGCCAGTTGTCTTGCCCAATCAGCACTTTAGGCTTGGCATTGGTGTACGTGAGGTAGTCGCGGATATCTACCAGGTGCTTGCATCCCGTTACTATTTCTGTCGGTACCTGCTGAGACGAAAAATGCAAGTTCTTCACCGTGCGTGCATGTACTTGCTCTTCGTACCCGTTGAGCCCTTTCAACTTGATACTAACTCGACGCGAATTTGATTCAGACGCCTTCAGATCGTTGATGGTTTCTATTCTCAGTGGGTCGACGGGGCCTGTTGCTCCGATGCTGTTTGCCACGCTATCGTCAACTAGCGTGACTGTTGACCCGTCGTCCATCAACGCGAAGGTGTCGACTGTACCCTTTGGACCCTTTATTTGGATCGGTATTATTTTCAGGAACGACTGTTTCTTACTCTCGGCCCAGGCTGAGTTGATGACTTCTGTAGCTTCCTTCAATGCCTCTTCTTTAGCCTCCTTCTTCTTAGTATGATGTAACAGCTTATGATGTGAAAATCTGCAGCTGTTGACACCACACTCACGAGGACGGCAACTGTGAGTCTTGTTTCTGTAGCGAAGACATCTGAAGCATAGGCGTTTGGACTTGGCTGCGTCCCACCTGCCGTTTTCATCTAACTTCCTGAATTGTTTGCAGTCGATTGCTGTATGACCGCTCTCGTTACAAACCGGACACTTCGATGTATTCGTCCTTTCTGTTACGTTGTGGACCTTCTGTGTTCTCTTCTCTTGAGTGGCCGCTGTACCTGTATTCAGTTGTTCGGGTACAGCGTACTGTTACGATTGCCAAATGCACCCTAAAATGCATAAATAACCCAAAATACTAAAAGATTAGCAATAAAGCTCTCTACGTCACAAAAGTGCTTAATCAGCACTTTCGTCACAAGTACAGCCCTAGTTCATTAATCAGGCAGTCTGCGTTCAATCTTTATCGCGAGCACATCTCTTAGACGTATCAGTTCATCCTGTCTGTATCTGAGTGCTAAATACAGTGTTTTAATTGAAAACGTTTTGACGTGACAACGTCTTAAATTAGGTTGCGGCTGGGAGTCACTTATGAAAAAGTGTAACGCTCGGTAACGTTACGATGAGTCGCCGATGTTTTAGTAAACAAAATATATTTCTATAGTTAAAATTTGTGCAATTCTTATTTTCATTCAATTCCTTGTTCCTATTGTGCAATTTAATTATATACATATCAATAAATATTCTACCGAGAAAAAGACGTTGTCACGTAAAATCTTCGCCCGTAAAACCGACTTTACAGGCAACCATTTTTTTTTTAAAACCTCTCCGACGTTTTCCCGTCTAACAATTGGTGGCAGCGCAAAAGGATTTTAAAAAAATTCTGGAAAACGCCTCAGACATTCAGTGTGCAAATCATAAGTGCCGAACCAGACTCATTCTATATCCACATCTTATCTACTAATTCTAAATCCTATTAAATTCAACTCTTACCCGTGTGTGTACTTTCTGTAAAATACCGCGAGTTCAGAGTGCAAATCCAGTTCCAGTGTTCCTGAAAATCATTCGAGTACTTACACCATCCCTGAGATCAGGTGATCATGTTCCTGTCTCTTCTCGTCACCGCAGCTGCTATCCTGTAAGTGAAATCAATATAATAACTCGAAATCCAGTGCAGTGCCGTGTGTTCAAAATCATAAATAAAATATAATCCAGTGCAAAGTTACAGTGAGACTTAGTGATAATATCCGTAGTCTAAACATCCGAGCTTCTACGAAACGGAGCGCTTATCAGCTCGACTCGACGACGCCCGCTAACATTCTTAGCATACATTGTTGTACTTTATTATTTTGTGTTCTATTTTATTAGCTTTGTTTCGATTTATATTCTGGCCTATATGCCAACCGAAAAATCTGAATCAAGGACAGAGCTCGTTACTCTGTCAGAAAAAATGGAAACAAATATTCTTTTCATGTTTATTAAACCCTTTGACGGGTCTCGAGAGAAACTTCAATCATTTCTCAATAACTGCGAGAATGCAAACAAACTTGCTTCAGCAACTCAAAAACCTATTTTATTAAATTATATTCTAAGCCGACTCGAAGGAAAAGCCGAGTCAGCAGCATCCATAAAGGATTTTAACGAGTGGGAACAGGTAAAGTCCTTTTTACAATCCCAATTTGGGGAAACGAAACATTACGCACATCTATTATCCGAATTACAGGAACTCCAACAGCAGCCAGATGAATCTGTAAGTCAATATTCTCTCAAAATTGAGTCTTGCCTAGCCAAATTAATTACTGAAATTACATTTTCCAATAAAAAGAGAACCGAATTAGTCGGTAAAATATCGGCTATGGAGGAACTAGCCCTCCACTCATTTTTAATGGGGCTTTCACCCAAAATTTGTAATTTAATTCGCATGAAAAATCCTTCCACCTTGAATGAAGCCATTAACCTTGCTATCTCGGAGGAGAAAATACAGGCCCTACTATCAAAGAGAAGGAACTTAAATCGTCCTCCGCAAAAACTGAATACTACTCAAAATCGATCTAAACCCAATACAACTCATAACTTAGGTAAACCCCAGTCTTCTCCACCTATATGCCGATATTGTAAGTTTGAGGGTCACACCATTGAAAATTGCAAAAAACGCCAATATAATAATAAAAAATACAAATTCAATCAAAATGACGATTCTACTCCACGACAAAGTAATGCACAAAACCATATCAACCGTATCGATTATGACAATGAACCTCAAGGTTCTGTAAGCGACGAAAATCATTTAAACGAGTAGTGGGCTCACGACGGTGTCACGTGGGGCCCAGCCCTCAAATTCTATATCCGCCTTCGCGCTTAAAAGACACCCTTTCTAAATCCTCTGTATCCGCTGCACCTAAACAGTCAGCTAATTCTAAATCCTCTGTATCCGCTGTATCCAAGAAGACAGCTTGTTCTAAATCCTCTGTATCCGCTGCACCTAAACAGTCAGCTTATTCTAAATCCTCTGTATCCGCTGTACCCAAGAAGTCAGCTTGTTCTAAATCCTCTGTATCCGCTGCACCTAAACAGTCAGCTTATTCTAAATCCTCTGTATCCGCTGTACCCAAGAAGTCAGCTTGTTCTAAATCCTCTGTATCCGCTGCACCTAAACAGTCAGCTTATTCTAAATCCTCTGTATCCGCTGTACCCAAGAAGTCAGCTTGTTCTAAATCCTCTGTATCCGCTGTACCCAAGGAATCAGCCTATTCTAAGTCCTCTGTATCCGCTGTACTCAAGGAGTCAGCTTGTTCTAAATCCTCTAAATCTTCTGTATCTGAAGTACCAAGTCCTTCTAAATTTACTGAGTCTACTCTGAATCCAATTGCGGGTTGTTCAACTCCTGAAATACAAAAAAGTATTATTTATGAAATTACTTCTAATTCTACGAAAAGATACGTACCTCATGTTACCCTTAAAATTCCGTTAAATACCCGTAGTTTAAATTTCTTAGTCGATACCGGATCCGCTGTGAGCTTGATAAAAAGAAATTCAATAAAATCAATGCCCGTGCTTCAAAACCAAATCATTCAACTGAAAGGTATCCACAACACTAACGAAACCATACCAACCTTAGGTCATTTTCAATTGCAATTATTTCCAAATTCTGACATTGCATATCGTTTCCACGTAGTTGAAAACATCGATTTAAATTATGACGGCATAATTGGAACTGACCTCCTGAATGACTTAGACGGAATTATTGACTATAATTCCGACACATTACAAATTAGTAATATCATAACAAAATTAGAATACTGCCAACCCGTATATAAAATCGCACCCCGTACTGAAACTATTATAGAATGTACTGTTAATAATTCTGAGCATCGACAAGGACTTATCCTTGATCAACATATATCCGAATCCTTGTTAATAGCGAACTGCATCGTTACAGTTAAGGATAATAACCGAATAAATATATCGGTTGTCAACACCTCTGAAAAACAAGTCACAATCAACTCTGATCTAAAATTAGAAATACAACCCCTCGAGGTGAACTCTTTCCAAATCCAACCAAACTCTGGTTCTCCTAAATCTTCGACAATCAGAAAAGAAGAAGTCCTAAACATGTTACGGGCTAATCATCTCAACGACGAAGAAAAGTCGTGCTTATTCGATATCTGTTCTCAATACTCTGACATTTTCCATTTACCCGACGATAAATTCTCAACCACCGATCTCTTAAAACACGAAATAAATACGTCCCCGTCAGAACCTATCAATGTCAAATCGTACAGATTTCCCGAGGTTCACAAAAAAGAAGTTGAAACGCAAATTTCTAAAATGTTGTCCCAGGACATCATTCAACCCTCTGTTTCCCCTTGGTCATTTCCAGTTTGGGTGGTCCCTAAGAAAATAGATTCCTCTGGCCAGAAAAAATGGCGCATTGTCATTGACTACAGGAAACTCAATGACATCACAATCGGCGAAAGTTATCCTATCCCTCAAATCAATGAAATACTAGACCAATTAGGGCAAAGTAAATACTTTTCCACCCTCGATTTATGCTCAGGTTTTCACCAAATATGTGTTTCTAGCAACGACATTCCTAAAACCGCGTTCACTGTTCCTCAAGGGCATTTTGAATTCAAACGCATGCCGTTTGGACTAAAGAATGCACCCGCTACTTTTCAACGGCTTATGAATACCGCTCTCGCTGGACTTCAAGGCATTCATTGCTATGTCTACCTTGATGACGTAGTAATATACTCACACGATCTCTCATCACATTGCGATAAATTGTTAAAAGTTTTCAATAGACTACGCAAATATAACCTTAAACTACAACCCGACAAGTGCGAATTCTTTCGCAAAGAAGTCGGTTACCTTGGTCACATCATAAGTGACAAGGGAGTAAGCCCTAATCCTGAAAAGGTCAAGGCCGTGTCTCAATTTCCAATTCCTAAATGTCCCAAGGACATTAAATCATTCCTAGGTCTAGTATCTTATTACCGCCGTTTCATCCCTGATTTTTCTAAATCCGCTAAACCTCTCACTACATTACTAAAAAAGGATGTCCCTTTCTCTTGGTTGAATGAACAACAAATAGCTTTCGAAGAACTAAAAGGAAAACTAATTTCCGCTCCTATACTTATATATCCTGATTTTTCTGAGCCCTTTGTGCTTACCTGCGATGCATCAAATTATGCAATATCAGCCATTCTATCCCAAGGCGAAATTGGAAAGGATCGCCCAATCGCGTACTCATCAAGAACGTTGAATAAAGCAGAGACCAATTACTCCACCACAGAAAAGGAGTGTCTAGCCATAGTATTTGGTACCAAAATGTTTAGACCATATCTATATGGACATAAATTCACTATAGTAACAGATCATAGACCATTAAAATGGTTATTCAACTGCAAAGATCCGGGATCCCGACTAGTTAGATGGCGCTTAAAACTAGAGGAGTTCGACTACAAGATCGAGTACAAAAAAGGTAAAATCAATAGCAACGCTGATGCGTTGTCTCGATTCCCCGTAAATCCTGTTCAAAATAACGATGATAATTCTATCCCTTCTACGTCCAGGCGGAATAACGAAAATCAATCGCCTAATTTTAGTCCTATAACTCTAGAAGATCTCGATATACAATTACCTTCTATACCTCTGGATTCTGACGAAGTTCCGTCGGTAGACTTGTTAGACAATGGCGATTCCTTCACAGACTTTCTTGGTCCTGAAAATAGAGATGACTTACCTGAAAATCCAAACCTTCCAAATCCTACGGCTGATGATAATGCTGAGGAGCATCCATCACTAACTTCTAGTTCCGATGAAAACTATTCCAAATTCCTGAAAACAATGTCCGGAAAACAGTTTAATAGTAATACCAAAATTATAGAACATAACGAAAATATTTTCAAAAGTAATTGTAAACATATAGTTCTACCTACTTCTATTGACCTTGATACCGCTAACCCTTATATAGAGGAAATTTTAAGTGAAATTGAAAATTCCTCAGATCTCCTAGGTAAAGAAAGGACGTTATTTACTTGCCTACCCTTTGAACACAAATCTAAAACCTTCTATTTCCTATTTACAAAAGTCTACCATTTCGATAGTTGCTCTTACGAAGACATCTATAAAAGTCTAATAAACCTAAAACATCAAATACTCTCAACATCAAGGGAGGAAATCATAAATTTAGCTATTACTAATTTCCGTAATCCTTTCGATAAACATGACTGGCTAAAAATATATAATATGTTTTCCTATATCTTCAATAACTCGAATGTGTCTATTGACATCTATCATAATTCACTAATATTTCCGACTCCATCGGAAATAAAGAAAATCCTTAAGGAAAATCACGATATCCCTATCGCTGGACATCTAGGTACGGCGCGTATGCTAAATAGAATAAAAGAAAGATATCATTGGAAAAACATGCGTTCAGACATCGAATTATATATGTCGGAGACAGCGACGGCAGAGCGGTAGGGTCGACATCATCTTGGTGTGGTGGTACAGGTTCCGTTTCGTAGGTGAGTTTTGAATTAAAGCACGACGTGTAGATATACCCTCCAATCTTCATAATTACAATTTGAATAGGCAAACCGACAGTTTCGGCTCGGAGAAGTGCCTTAGTCCGCGTCTCGATGCAAAGTGCCCGTTCGACGAACCCCACTTTCCAAAGCGACTCTGTCCATGTGACGCCATCACAAAATAACGTCACAAGCGTTCGCCCCTCTACTACGTAAATCAAATCAGCAACTTCTATTAAAATTAAACGACGATCTCCGACACGGCCAGCCTGACGATTTGCACGTCCTCGTGCATCATCATCATCATCATCCCAGCGCCAATCCAAGTCGCATCCGAAGCTCCCTCAGCCCTGGAGTCCGGGATCCGCTTCAACAGGCCAACCGCCGATTCCGGCCTAACTTCGATATTTCCCTTTGCACATCCTCGTGCATATCTGTAACAAATTTAAAAAAAAGCACAGAAAACCGACTTTGAAGCATTTTTGAGAACTCGGCCAACCTGACCGTCACACGTCACGTTTAGTTACATTGACTATTAGAAAACCAAACTTAATTATTTAAACAACTTAAACACAAAAGCTTCCTTCAAGCCTCATAATTATCAAATTTCAAAAAGAAAACACAAAAGGTTCCTTCAAGCCTCATAATTATCAAATTTCAAAAGAAAACACAAAAGGTTGCTTCAAGCCTCATAATTATCAAATTTCAAAAAGAAAACAAAAGGTTCCTCCAAGCCTCATAATTATCAAATCAAAATCATAATTATTAAAAAGAAAACACACCATGGTTCGCTACCACAGTAGCTAGTGACAACTCATAGTTGACACCCATGTCGTCATCACTTCTTGTGATACGACCAACTCTAGAGTCCATGACTCCCAGGTCAACCCATGACCGTACAACTATTAGTCTCCTCCGAGACCCAGGTCCCCGCCACATCACTAGCTGCCCATCGCCCCCTGAACAACTCCTCACTGAGTTGCAGTTACGACTACAGCCTAGTGCATGCAGTGCGACCATATCTACCAAAGTCCCCGCCACATCACCAGCTGCCCATCGCGCCCTGAACAACTCCTCACTGAGTTGCAGTTACGACTACAGCCTAGTGCATGCAGTGCGACCATACCTACTAGTGTCCCCGCCACACCACTAGTTGCCCATCGCGCTCTGAACAACCCCTCATTGGGTTGCAGTTACGACTACAGACTAGTGCGTGCAGCGCGACCACACCTACTAGTGTCCCCGCCACACCACTAGCTGCCCATCGCGCTCTGAACAACCTCTCACTGGGTTGCAGTTACGACTACAGACTAGTGCGTGCAGCGCGACCACTCAGCCATGATACGTGTTCCATTTGCTGGCGGAGGCACCCTCCTCACCATCTTCTACATTTTGAAAATCTAACTCAGCAGACATTACTTGGAAAAATCTTTCGTACCTATGCGATCGTGGGGTACTTATAAGTTCTGTTTCCAATCAACGATTTCAATAGGTAACGATCACCATTATCGCAATCAAACAACTCACCAATATTAAATTTCATTACTTTAGCTCGCTTCTATCAAATTTAGATTTTTCGTAAATAGCACTCATTTCTATGTTCGTTGCCGCTTGTTCTCTTGAGAAGATTTTAATAGTCTAGCTAGACATACTATCATAAGCTCAAGTGAGCTCGTAACTATAGGCCACAGTGAACTTCAGTTTCGAAATAAAAACAAACCAAACATAATTTCAAAACCCTGATTTAAAATTTCTCAGTCCATTATAACAAAGAATACGGGTAGTCCAAGAAATTAAATTTGCAAATAACTCTTATTATCATGTCGCAAAGAAATTGTTCAGTACACAATACACTGGCACAACCTTGTACACTGTAGATATACTGGCTCGTGTATACATACACTAATGAAATTACAGATTGCTTGACAAGAGAACATTCGGCCACGGAATCAAAATAAAAATAGTACGACTCACCGGATTATGGCAATTTCCCGCAAACACCTGCCACTTGGCAGTTAACAACCGTTGCACACCAGACATCTCTGAGCTCTCATAAAACCCCATCACGTTACCACAAACGTTTTGGGTATTTTGAAACCTTCTCATCGCCTGCAGAGTAGATGCTCAAGTCTTGAAACCTTGGGCGTTCCGCAAAGCGCACGCAGCTCCGGCTGCGCCGCAAGCAGCTCCAGCAGCGCCACACGCCATTGATACGATTCACCAAGCAGCTAGAAGCGCGCTCCGCAAGCGCACCTTGCGCGCTCCGCAAGCGCACCTTGCGCGCTCCGCAAGCGCACCTTGCGCGCTCCGCTAGCGCACCTTGAGCGCTCCGCAAGCGCACCTTGAGCGCTCCGCAAGCGCACTTTGCGCGCTCCGCAAGCGCACCTTGCAC
Organism: Sesamia inferens; assembly: GCA_037179545.1. Taxonomy (NCBI): domain Eukaryota; kingdom Metazoa; phylum Arthropoda; class Insecta; order Lepidoptera; family Noctuidae; genus Sesamia; species Sesamia inferens. The sequence continues at coordinate 31,687,266 of CM073937.1, read as the reverse complement.
GCTCCGCAAGCGCACCTCGCTCGCCAAGCAACAGACAGCACTGTCGCGCGCCAAGAATCGGTCAGCAATGTCGTGACAGCGCCGCGTCCAGCCGCACGTACACGCATGCTGCGCACTTTGCGCGGACCGATCTCTGCACCAGCAAGCGCACCTCGTAGCGTAAAGTTCACTTCCAGCCTCACATTATTCTGTTCCTGGATTTATAACGAGATTGTGAGCAGTGTAGTTCTTTATCCAACTTCTGATGTCGGAGACAGCGACGGCAGAGCGGTAGGGTCGACATCATCTTGGTGTGGTGGTACAGGTTCCGTTTCGTAGGTGAGTTTTGAATTAAAGCACGACGTGTAGATATACCCTCCAATCTTCATAATTACAATTTGAATAGGCAAACTGACAGTTTCGGCTCGGAGAAGTGCCTTAGTCCGCGTCTCGATGCAAAGTGCCCGTTCGACGAACCCCACTTTCCAAAGCGACTCTGTCCATGTGACGCCATCACAAAATAACGTCACAAGCGTTCGCCCCTCTACTACGTAAATCAAATCAGCAACTTCTATTAAAATTAAACGACGATCTCCGACATATATAAAAAATTGTTCGCAATGTCAATCGAATAAAGCCCTAAGGCAAACTAACCGCTCACCTATGCAGATAACTACTACTTCCACGAAACCCTTTGAGCGGCTTAGCATAGATCTCGTAGGCCCACTTCCGGAGGCAGGCCTAACAAGACTTAAGTTCATTTTAACTATGCAAGATGACCTTACTAAATTCTCCTTTGCATACCCCATTGCAAATGCTACTTCAGAGGACACATGCGAGTGCCTCGTCCATTTCATCTCCTTATTTGGAATTCCAAAAATGATCCTTACAGATCAAGGGACCAATTTTACTGCAGATATGTTCAAGAAAACCTGCGAATTCTTAAAGATTAAGCAAATCTGGTCATCCCCTTATCATCCCCAAACTCAAGGTGCGCTTGAGCGCAGCCATTCTACACTCAAAGAATATCTTAAGTCTTATGTCAATGAAAACCATACAGACTGGCATAGATACGTATATACCGCAATGCTTGCCTATAATACGTCAGTCCATGCTTCTACAAATTTTACTCCATACGAACTACTCTTCGGCCATAAAGCCTTCATCCCTGATTCTGTTTACGAATTACATTCCCAAACGACTTATCCCGAATACATTAAATTCCTACACCATCGATTAAAACTCTCAAGGGAAAAGCCCTTCAAAATATTCAAAAATCAAAAGAAAAATCGAAGGAATATTATGATAACCACTCTCGTCCCGTACAGTACAAAGTAGGGGATTACGTATACCTAAAGAATCACGTAAGATTACGAAAAGCCTTATCACCCATATGGAAAGGTCCATATAAAGTGGTTAAAATTAATGGCCGCAACACTTTAACTCTATTAATTAATAGACGACATGTCACCCATCACTACGATGAGGTAAAACTAGCACCTAGGTCTTATACATAAATCTTTATTTTAAATAGTACTTAGTATAAGCATAGTAATTAATAATATTACACTAATATTAGTTCTATTTCCTTGCAGTAATCCCTCAACGGGTCAAGAATTCGTCAAACCCCTGACGAATAGTTCTGGGATTTACTTTGATCCCATAGGATCCCTAAGTTTAGTCGATAGTTATCTTAGTGTGGTAATTCCTTTAGAAATCTCATTTGTTAACCCACATATTACTAATTTACATCATATACTTGATAATTCAAAATCACTATGCGAAAAAAGCAAAGCTCTTGATTATGTAGAATGCAATAATCTTTTCCTACCTCTAGTAACTCGTTTCCAAGACATTAAACGCGATAACGAGGCAATCTCTTATCTCATGTCTCATCAAGTGAAAAGATCCGCACTTCTAGGTGTTATTGGAACCTTGTCCAAAAAACTATTTGGTACTATGGATGAAGAAGATGCCATCCGCTATAATAACGCCATTCAGGAAATTCAAGCTGATACCAGCAAAATGGCATCAATGCTTAGAGAAAATATTCTCGTTACTACTTCTACCCTTAAATCTTATAACAACACATTAAAAGCCATAGAATCCAATGAACATGAATTAAACATCGCCATCGACGCTTTATACGAAGACATTAAAAACCTAACTTATATTTCTAAAGAACCTACGACGATCCCGTATTTTAGAATTAACATCTATGATAGAAAATAGCCTTCTAGCTTTATCATTCAAGGTCGAGGATATAGTGAACTCAGTCATGTTTGGTAGATCAAACATTCTATATCCATCTATTCTTTCACCGATAGAACTTTATACTCAATTAGTGAATAACTACAGATTCATCTCGAACTCTAGACAGTTACCTGTTCTCCTAAGTCTAGAAAATGTACATATTATTCTAAATATATCTACTATATCTAGTTACTATAGCAAGGACCAAATAGTGTTTGTCCTTGAAATACCTATGATTAAACCTCAACATTTCTCATTGTATCATAACTTACCTTGTCCAGTGCCTTACGAGGTTGACAACCCTGTATCTTATTCAACTATCATCCCATCCTCTAAATACACACATCAAAAGTGTCTAGGGATCAAGCATTTTTATGCGGATTTCTTGAGATTGAGATGTGGCTTTGTAATAAATTTATGATTTTATAAATTTATATGGATCCTTTTTGGTGCATTTCATAATTTGAATCAGGAACTGTGAATCAAATTCGAGTAAAAGATGAAAATCAGCTGTCAATATTTTCCCTATAAAAACATACAACGCATTGAAGACATTATTAGTGCTACTGTTTCCCTACTACTGATTAAAACCAACGTTATTATGGAGCGGCGACGTCATTTAAGCAGGGAAGAAATGCTCAGAGCCGTGGGAATGATAGAAGCTGGTTCCCGGCAACGTACTGTGGCTTTAGCTCTGAATACAAGTCAGAGTGTTATCAGTCGACTTTGGACACGTTACCGAAGCACTGGTACCGTGGCTGAGCGCCTTGGAGGACGGTATCGCTGCACTACACGGAGACAAGACCGATACATTCAAATCTTAACTCGAAGAGCTCCAACAATAACCGCCATGATGTTAGCCGTGAGGCTTCATCACTCTTCAGGGAACTTAATTAGCGACCAAACAGTCAGAAACCGCTTGCATGAAGTGAACCTTCATTCCCGAAGACCGCTACGGGTACCACCTATAGCAATGCACAATCGTAGGATTCGATATCAATGGGCTCTTGAACACAGAAATTGGGCAAAAGAACAATGGCGTTTCGTGTGCTTTTGCTGATGAGTCTCGTTTTGGTATGAGACCGGATACAAGACGTATACGACACTGGAGAACCCCTGGACGCCAACAGCGATTAAAATCCTGCCAGGAAGTCCATCCTTATAGTGGTGGAACCATCATGGTATGGGCGGGTATTTGGATCGGCGGAAGAACTGAGTTGATTTGGATCAGAGGCAACCTCAACGCTCAAATTTATGCTGAGACGATTGTATCAGACGTCATCGTTCCTCTACAAGTGCAAATCGGTCCCTTATTTCAGTTAATGCATGATAATGCACGACCGCACACCGCAAGAGTTGTAAGACAGACTCTCGCCGCAGCTAACATCAATGTCCTGCCCTGGCCTGCTCAGTCGCCAGACTTGAACCCGATTGAGCATGCATGGGATATGCTACAGAGAAGAGCTCTGCCGAATATGGAGGGTATCCAGTCGCAAGAAGACCTTTTTTGAAGTGAAACTTCTTTAGGCACGCTTGACTTGGGGAGTAAACTCGCGAAAGCGTTACGAAAAATATTACAAAAATGATCGGGCAAGGCGAACGGAAAGCAAAGTATAGTCCTATTTCGTCTGTAATACAACGAAGCAGTTGGCACATGTAAATATTGCATGACATGCCGTGTATAAAGTTGTGGGTTCGCATCTCGCCGAAGATAATGTATATTTTTTGGATCTTTTTAAGATTTGTTAACAATTGAGTCGAGTATGAAGTTGTGAGTTCGCATCTCGCCGTAGGCAATATATATTTTTTGGATCTTTTTAAGATTTGTTAACAATTGATTACCTAAGAGCACAAATAATTTATAAATTTCGTTCTGTTCTGGCTTTTATATTGTTTTATATATTTTTGCTGAACATTTCTGATATAATTGAAAGTATAGAAGAAGATATCGTCACAATACGATAATTGGACACAAAGTACAAATTGCTTTCGAGCCTCATAAGCTCAATTATTAAGCTAAGTACCTTGATTGATTAAGAACTATGAATTTCTTCGAGAACATGACGCTGCGAACACCCCCCGACTCCCCTCATTGATTACCTCACCCCCCCGAGGATTATCTCGGGAACCAGAGGTCGTGGACTACCCGAGTTTGGGATCCCCTGAATCAGGAGGAGGAGCCCGACCTTTTGGCCCCGAGGGAATCCACTCCACCCTCTCCCCTTCCCCCCTCTCCCCCTCCCCCTACCCCCCGCAACCCCACGAAATCTAACCCCCCCCAACACCCCCCCCCCCCCGCTTTAGTTACCTCACCCCCCCGTGGATTATCTCGGGAACCAGAGGTCGTGGACTACCCGAGTTTGGGGTCCCCTGAATCAGGAGGAGGAGCCCGACCTTTTGGCCCTGAGGGAATCCACTGCCCGCTCTCCCCCTCCCCCCTCCCTCCCCCGCAACCCCACAAACCCTATCCCCCCCCGACCCCCTTTAGTTACCTCACCCCCCCCGTGGATTATCTCGGGAACCAGAGGTCGTGGACTACCCGAGTTTGGGGTCCCCTGATTCAGGAGGTAGAGCCCGACCTTTTGGCCCCGAGGGAATCCACTTTTCTTTTTTTTTTAAATTGGAGGTCTATGCAAAAATATTAATTTATAAATGAAAGCATGAAATAAATTTAAATATTTATAGAAAATTAATATATGTAAATGTGTATACATGTATATATTGTACACACATATATATATATATATATATATATATATATATATATATATATACAGATGGTGCGAAAGAAGTTTCACTTCAGTCGTGTGGTCATAAGCACACTCGTTTTTTTGTTGTTGCAACGAACATGGGCGGCCATTCCACAGCGTGATTTGGATGAACTCATTTTGAGTATGCCAAACCGATGTTCTTGGGTTGTTAGTGTTCGCGGTAGAAACACGTATTATTAATTGTTTAAGTTACCCAATAAAATTTTAGAGAAAACTGTTATTTCAGTCTTTTCGAACTTTTGTGTTAGTGGTTCAAATGTCAAATATCCCTTTATTAGGAAAATGGCAAATTTCTTTATTAATGCAAAGGTGACTTGGTTTATCGTTACTGTGACAAACGAAAACACTTTATTTGATGAATCCTTAAAGAAAATTTTAATTAATATCAATCAGGAGAAAAGTTGTTGCAAAAATATATGTTGATCCCTAGACACTTTTGATGTGTGTATGTTGGAATAACTAAAGACAAATCAATATATTGTAAACTTGACGAATTAAGAAATTGTAAAATCATAAACAGTGATCACTATCTCTGTGACACGAGTATATCCTATTCTGTCGCCGCAACTCCTTGCTGTGAAACAGAAATAACACTGGTTAACAAATTTTAAGGTTTTGTTAATCCATGAAATGAGTTGTGCTAATTGCGAAAGAATACCTCTAAACATACATTTTGATGTAAGTTTTAAGGTCGAGTTAGCTCGCGTTTTTTGTGGAATCAAATAAAAATGTTTTGACTTAAGATAACATTATATTCATAAATCACATATTATAAAATTTAAAAATGAGTTAATATATTGCTTTTCCGTTTATAAGTAATATGTACAGCCTCTCTCTTCAACGTCCAGCAGTAGTCTGCTAACATAGCAGGACTCCATTTGCCCTGGTATCGCTCTTCCATGCCTGAAATATCCTGGTGAAAACGTTCACCATGTTCGTCGCTAACATCTCCCATATTTTCAGGACAAACGTCCAAATGTGAGTCGAGAATATGTATTTTGAGGGACATTTTGCAACCGAGAGCGTACAATGCTTGGATCATATTCTTAACCAGGTTTTTTTAAATCTAGTAAAGTAAAGCCGTGCTGTAATAATTAATGACTCATGCTGTAATAGATTAAGTTTTAATAATATTATACCTAGTTTACCTTCTATTACCTTGAAAAATGTAAACTTAGACTCTGTCGCTTATAATCCTGAAATGTTAAAAAACTTAGTCAAAATCATTGTAAAACCAGAAAAACCTCATATTGTCCAATATGGTAATTACTATTCCGCTATAACTATTGTAACTTTAATTTTAATAACTCTGTATCTTCTGTACAAAATCTGTAAAACTGATACGTTTAGGAAACTATATCGTTTTAATAGAAACAATAGCGATCCCAAACCAATTGACGAAGAAATTAATATTCCCCAAATTATACCAGCTCCCGCTCTTCGAATTGGGTAATCCTAATATATTCTAATCTTCCCGTAAACTTCACCTTAAAACGTGTAGTTCACTCTAAATCGGGGGGCTGTTACGATTGCCAAATGCACCCTAAAATGCATAAATAACCCAAAATACTAAAAGATTAGCAATAAAGCTCTCTACGTCACAAAAGTGCTTAATCAGCACTTTCGTCACAAGTACAGCCCTAGTTCATTAATCAGGCAGTCTGCGTTCAATCTTTATCGCGAGCACATCTCTTAGACGTATCAGTTCATCCTGTCTGTATCTGAGTGCTAAATACAGTGTTTTAATTGAAAACGTTTTTTTAAAACCTCTCCGACGTTTTCCCGTCTAACAGTACGGTGCGCACAAGTCTGCTTCTCTTTTGAGGAACTTGTCTAGCTTCACTAAGTCTGGAACTTCACTCGGTTGTACGTACGAGAAATCGTAGTGTCTGTAGCGAAGCGTAGGCGTCAGCTTGTCTACGACGGTCTTTGACACTTCTGGGTTGTACAGATAGTGTGTATACACTATCTGTACAACCCAGAAGTGTTATTGTCAGCTTAGAGTTTTCAGTGTCGCTACGATGTTGGACACTTTTGTTGCGAAGATGCAGATGTCGCGCGGTGATTCGGTGAGGCGTGGCAGGGCACGGAGCGCGTCCATTTCCATCATGGCGATGGATTCCGGTCTTCCGAATCTTGACTCTAATGCCTTCATTATGTCTGCTGGATCCGTATTGGTAATCAGTAAAGAGTCCACTGCTTCTTTCGCTTTGCCTTTCAGTGTTCTTCGTAGCCTGTTTGTGTTTTCGATCGGCGCGTATATATTTTCTGTTTCGTAGTAAGCGGCGCGGAACGGTAACCACTCTTGATGTGATCCACTAAACAACGGTAGCTCTATGGATCTCGGTCGTTGAGCTGCGTTGACGGCACTTGTGATTGCGTCGGCAAGCGCGGCGAGGTCGGATTGACCTCTCGCCGGTAACTGTAGTACGTTATGTACTTGACGCTTCTGTTCTGTACTGGCTGGGACGCTATTCTCTATGCGCGTGATCACCGGCTCTCCTGTAGGTTGATTCTGTTGTACGGCAATCACGGGCGTTCTGTTCTGTTGGTCCTCTAGCCAGTTGTCTACTCTTCGATCTGTTTCTTCCTTAGAGTAGATGGAGACATCATCTTCTTCATTGTCGGAGTCTTCATGTTCCAAAGTAGCTAAGCGTGCGGCGGCTAGCTCCACTTGTAGTCGCAGTAAGTTTTCCTTGGCTTTCGCCAACTTGTATGCCTTTGCTTTACTGTAGGTCGATCACCCCGCGCCCTTCCTAGCGGGGGTACGGGGGTCTTGTAGTCCGCTCGGCAGTGGCAAACCATCTGTATTCTTGACCCGCTTTACTGTTGATTTTTCTGTTGCGGGTCGTGTTCCTTTGTTGCTGTGGCACACAGTTGTAGGCGGGTTCATCGTTGTAGCTGTTGACTGTGTCACGGAGAGAGTAGTAGCAGCGGCGTCGACAACAGCGGGGGGCGACACAGCGGGCGGGGCGGCGGCGGCGGCGGGCATTGATACGGCGGAGATCCCTGTGGCTGTCGAGGTACCAGTATATTCCGTGGTACCCGTTTCTGTTGTCTCCCTCGTGGTCGCTGTCCCTGTGGTAGCCGTCCCGGTAGTAACTGTTCCGGTTTCTGTGCACGTTCCCGTTGTTGATTTGCTAGCGGCTTATCCCTCTGACCGCGTGACCGGCATATTGTTTATCGATAGCCGTCAGTCTACGACGCGAACTTATCTTGTGGCGAGGACTTGAGAGTCTTCACGTTTCTTCTAGCTGGATGCGTTCTTCACTTATTTTCCACTTATCCGGATATCGAAGGACCAAATTGTGCGTGTATCCGGATATCGAAGGACCATTAAATGTGCGTGTATCCGGATGCGTTCTTATTTTCACTTATCCGGTTCGAAGGACCATTAAATGTGCCACTTATCCGGTTCGAAGGACCAAATTGTGCGTGTATCCGGATGCGTTCTCACTTATTTGCACTTATCCGGCTCGAAGGACCATTAAATGTGCGTGACAGACATGACAGAGTGCAACCGCATACGTCCACTAAATGGTCCTGCCATTTAGTGGACGTATGCGGTTGCACTCTGCACGTTCTGATGCACACTCTGTTGCTGGGTTGGTGGAAATAAGTGAGACTTCGGTGTGTAGACTTACTTGGTTTATATTCTTCAAATTATTAGCGGCGTCACTATTTAACTTATACTACTATTGATTTTAACTATTACTTCTTGACTGTTGATTCTGTAGAGATCTTGTAGGGATCTTGCTGTTGATCTGGACTGTAGCTATTGACTTCTCGAAGATGAAGATGAATGTGTTTCACTGTAGCTATTGACTCCTTGAAGATGAAGATGAATGTGTTTCACTGTAGCTATTGACTCCTTGAAGATGAAGATGAATGTGTTTCACTGTAGCTATTGACTCCTTGAAGATGAAGATGAATGTGATTCACTGTAGCTATTGACTCCTCGAAGATGAAGATGAATGTCGGCTTGCTGTAGCTATTGACTTCTCGAAGATGAAGATAAATGTGTGTCACTGTAGCTATTGACTCCTTGAAGATGAAGATGAATGTGTCTTGATGCTCAAACGTGGGGCCTATTTATACTGTGACAAGGGCGCAAACCGTGGAAGGGGACGAGATCGTCGGGTTTCACCAGCCATTGTCTTACGCACGTTTCTGGGCTGCATCCTAAACCTGAGGGTCTGCACTTTATAACGTCCATTACATAGGGTCATTTTATTGCGCCTATCCCAAGGAACCAAGGACAAGGGATTTTATGGCGCTCACCTTTTTGGTGTTGTTACGTTCAGCCAGATGTGGGACAACTATTTCTATTATAATTTTATGTCTGCTGCATTTTATAACAAGGGAACACTTTATGACGGTTAACTTTTGTCACTGATATTTTACCAAATGTTCACAGTCATTCCTATCATAATTGCTGCCTTGCCAGATGTGTACAACCATTCCTATCACAATGAATGATCGCCCATCTTACGCTTTCTAAATTCTTATGCACAAATGTTCTATTCTAAGTAAGTACAATAACATCTACTATACTGTATACACTGTTCGTAACACTATTCCTAATTAGTTCCTATGTACTATTAAAAACTATTCGTCCCGCACAGAATGTTCACCTCTCTGAATTTTTCTCTAAGAGAATCTGTAGGATCAAGGTTGTAAATGGCTCGAACAGCCCTTTTCTGTAAAACAAAGATGGTATTGATGTCCGCACAAGTTCCCCAGAGAAGAATCCCATAAGTCATAAGTCATTATGTATGTGTATTTGTGTCTGTAACCTACTAATACTAGATGTTAAGTAAGATTGTTACTAACCTTATGGACTCCGGTCTGAAATAAAGGTTTCTATTCTATTCTATTCTATTCTAATGAAGGGTTGCTCTACCATGATCCAACTGTAAAATACAAGGCATTATGTCGTACATCTTTTGAGGTTGAGAGCATAGGCTAGGTTCCACAAAACCTGTCCGTCATATGATGGGTTTGAGCATATAGCCACTTCGGTGCGACCTACTATAATGACAGTCTCACAAACAAAAAGCTCTATGCACTTTGGGTTATTTACTTCTTTATCTTTGATAATTAATTCGTCTTTTGTTTTATAAAACACTACATGATTTTGCTCAGTGAATGATTGACCAATCGATAATGATACTTTCAAATAATGATCGGGAACTATCAATAATTCTATTCGTGCTTTTACTAAATCTATTTCAATTTCGACATCGCATTTTCCTACACAATGAACCAAAGAATTTCCAAAGCCTCTTAAGACAGGCAAATCTCCGTAAGAGGGCGTTATTTTATCATTTTAGCATCTGATTCTCTAAGCATAGATATTTGGCTACCGAATCAATGAAACATTTCAAGGTCTGACCGTTAACTATTGCATCTTTAAAATATTTCGTATCATTGTCCTGTTCCTTTGAAATATTTAAGACAGTCATATTACTTTCGGTTTCACGTCTACTGCGACAATCGTTAAGTAAGTGGCCTATTTTAAAGTATGGGTGACCTTCAGCTCCACAATTGTAACATTTTGCTGTTTTATACCTATTATCCCTATCTGTCCTATCTTTGAATGATTTTGATAGTTTGTTGTCGGAAGGGCCCGCCTGCGGAGTCACGTTCGGTCTATCGTTTCTTTTTGTGCTTCTAACATTACGAAGGTAAACTAACAATCTATCCGGTTCAGTAAATTGAACCGCTTCTGCACTCATTCTAACCGATCTGTCATCAATGCCGAATAATAAACAATCTATGGCGTTTTTACCAGTTATGTTACAACTATTTAACAGCACCATCTTTGCGTAGTAATACTCTTCTAAATTATCCCCAAAGCGTGCTTTACAGGCGAGCATTTCCGTCAACAATCGAGCATAATTATCATCACAAGGAAATGCTAACAGTAATTTTTGTTGCCACTCTGACCATGTGAGTAACAAACTAGACAATCCTTGGTACCACCTTTGCGCCAATCCAACTAGCTTAGGTAACGCATAGTGAATTATTTGTCGTTCCGTCCAATGATAAATCGTTGCACACTCATTTACTTTAGTAATCCATACATCAATAGTTTGGGTTCGCTTGGTTGGGTCAAATTCAGGTACAACATTCAAAATAGGATAACGTTCAGAATCTCGGTCTGAACGGATAGATTTAACTAGTTCTCTGCACACATCCACGAAACTAGAGTCTAAAACAGTAGATTGGTTACTTGGCTGACTGCTGGTCCCAGGGCGCGCTGACTCAGCAGAGTCTTCGGCTAATTCAGGAGTCTGCCTCGTGTTCTTTTCTTGTCGCGATTTCTTGCGTTTTGAATGCTTACGGCGCGATCTTCGACTACGCAGACTCTCTGGAGATGACTCAGACTCACTGCCGGACTCCTTGGAATCTCTTACACGTTTTCGCGACCGATGGCTAGGCATTCTGTTGTTAGCTGAAAATGTATTAAAAAAAAAACAAGTGAATGCTGCTTAGAAAACGAAATATGGGAAAAAAGAATAAGTCGTTAACCATATCGATCACGACACAGTCGATCTTTTCCAACGGTATATTTGCTGCACTAATCTTGTAAAACATAACCACAACATGTGGGTAACGGGATTTTTTTTTTTCGAATAGCCTACATTAGTTGCACAAGTCAGTTTAAAGCAAAATATTTCTAAATTAGACATAATCAAATAAAGAAATAAAATGTTTAAAAAGAGAACAATAAAAAAAAAGACGGAGCCTTCAAATTAATAGTCCTGAGTCACCACAAGCACGGATGACAGCAGGTCAACCCACCCAAAACCGTCAAAACTTTCCAATCAACCTTAGGCCTTAATGCTTTACGGATAAAAATGAAAATTGAATAAAGAAATTTGACAGATTGTGGCAGCTTGATGTGCTGTCGTCTGGACACACAACAATAGGTTCGATTTTTAAAAGTATACCTACACAGCGGTGTACTGAAACCTATATTCGGGCGTCCAAACGTTTAATTACACAGTTGAAACTACAGATTAGACTATTAAGGTTGTCTTAAAATAGCGAAGATAATGTTAAAAGAAAGATTTTAGTTACCTATCTTTTAAGTGGGCGTAAAGTTTTCACCAAAACGTTTGATTTCTGATGGAATCCCACTTCTGACCTTTTAACAGGTCAGAAAATGAGAATACAGTTCTTCAGGATAATTACTTTTAATGACTTTTCTCTTACAATCTTTCAAACTGCCTCGATGAGCTGCCAAAACCAGAATGCCCGTGTTCACGCTTACCCCTCTTTTACCTCTACCGTTTTCCCACCAACTTCCACAAACGGACGTTCGTGTCAACTTCAGTCAAATCCTCAGTCGAGTCCAATACACTACTGGATAGTGTATTGACCAAGCGGACCGGACGCGACACACAGACATTAAGAATACTATTTAAATATAAAGTCGCAACAAATCTTAATTACAATGTCAGTATACCAGAAATGCTGACACCACAATAGTCGTGATCTGGTGGGGAGAAGGACAATACAGACTTCACCAGACAGTGGTCTGAAGTTCCCAACGGTGAAGAAACTGTTACAACACTTCTGTCTGGATCAGTGGTCCGGAGAAGGTCCAGACAATTGGCAGTATGACCAACTACATCAGGCACCCTAGTCGCTTGCTCTACCAGCTGGGAAAGGCCCATTGAAAACGCAAAGTTTCGCGCCTCTCTCTCAGCGTTATCGGTGCTCTGGAAAAGCCAGTCCATTGTTTAATATTGTAAAATCTGTTGTTGTTTAAAATAAAACGGTCAGTTTGGCAAATTTAAATATGACACTGGCCACACTGACGTATACGGGGAGTCGGGCGACACGTGGGTTACCGGCTGTCAATCAGAAAAGGTTAGGTTAGGTTAAGTTCGAGTCTTTCTGCGAAACAGTTGTCTCGCAGAAGGAGGCTGCGGAAAGGGAGAGGGAGATCTCGTCCTCTCACCCAGCCCGCAGCAGGCGTACCGGGCGTCGTCGGAGGGCGGATAATGCCGTCTTCCAGCCCCCTAAATGGGTCCAGGGGCGATAGACTCGGGGAAATCTGTCGCTCCCCAAACATCAGGACCCGAGGTGGCGGCGCGAAGTGTTCCACGCGCGCTACTCTTAGACGTCACGGGGGGAGCTCTACACCTCACTCCCCTCCCTGACCCGAGGAGGCCCCACGGCTGCGGGCCAGCACCAATCGGGGGTCGCGGAAGCAGTATTAGTTCTCGCAGCCCCCGGTGTAGGTATGAGACGGAACACCCGGGTGGTTTTTAGTCAGTAGGAGTCTGACAGACCCCGTCGCCCACCCCAGGGCGGCGGATATCCATGAGGATTTTACACCTGGAAAAAAAAAAAAAAAGGTTAGGTTCGAGTTCCACCATTGAGGTGACCGGTCTCGACGACTGGTCACCAAGGAGGAGGTGGTGGCGGCTATCGCCTCGACAGGAGGGTGCGAACCCGCAGCGGTGCAGGCTCGGGATATTAGGCCCGGCCGCGGTGGAATGGGCACTATCCGGCTGGTGTACCCAGTCGCCGCAGTGTTGGCCGCCCAGGCTAAATGCCAGGGGCGGCTACTGGTGGGATTCAGCCGGGCCGTGATCCGGGTGCTTGAGGCAGCGCCGATGCGCTGCTTCAAGTGCTTCGGGACCGGCCACACCCGAGCCATGTGTCCGTCCACAGTAGATAGGGCGGACACTTGCTTCCGCTGCGGGCAACAGGGGCATAAGGTGGCCTCGTGCGAGGCCGCCAAGCCGAATTGCGCGGCATGCGCTGAAAGTGGCTTCCCTGCGGACCACGTACTGGGGGGGAGCGCATGCCGACCTCCCAAAAAAAAAAGGGCAAGCCGCAGGCGACTATAAGCCGTCCTGCCGCTGCTGCCACCACCCCCGCTGTGATCCCAGCGGCGGTGGCCGTTGAGGGTGATGCGATGGTCGAGTAATGGGTGCCGACCATCGCATCCTGCAGGCAAACACCAACCACTGCCGGGCTGTCCAGGACCTGCTGGTGCAGTCAATGGCCGAGTAGTTGGTGGATGTGGCAGTGGTGGCCGAGCCGTACTATACTCCCAGCTCATCTTTTTTTCTTTATACGAAACCTGAATATAGTTTGTTCAGAATAAGCAACTGAAATGAAATGAAATCGTTTATTAAGGAAGTAGGATCACCGATCACTTTTACACGTCATATTTTTTTTAACTAGATGAAGCCGGCGTTTCCTAACTGACTACCTCTGAGAAGAAATAGCCAAAACAAACTCAGGGATCATCGTCTTTTTTCAAGTCCAGACATTAAAAATGAAAATGTTTACAATAATTTAAGTTATAATTACCCATATTGCTTAATAACATTAATGCTTAACAGAGCGAGCAGCTCAGTCCCAAGCTTTTTTGTCTTCTAAATAATCTGTGATTTTATAATACCCCTTTTGCAAAGTTTGGCCTTTATATAGTTTTTTATATCGTTTAATGGGTAAGTTTCGAATGTCCATGGGAAGCTTGTTGTAAAAGTGTATACATTGATCCATGAACGAGTTGCTTACTCTGTGGAGACGAGTGTGATGTACAGCAAGATTGTATTGAAAATGAAAAAATGTATGAATTATATCAGGAAAAAACATATAAATATGTTTTTTCCTGATACAATTCATACATTTTTTCCCTGCTTTTTATAAATAACTGTGGTTGCCCAGTCACTAAATATAATGCGGTCGCTAACAGGCAATGTTTTTTTTGTGAAAACTTTCATAAATTCACAATTAATTAATTAATTAATTTATTAACTATGGACAACTTACAGCTAAAACAAACAGAATAAAAAAAATGTATGTCAGACTGACAGCCAATTATAAGTTATCACTTATAAAAAACATATTGTACAGAGATAGTGTGGACAACACAACACAGCTACCTAGATTATAAATATTTAAAAAAAAAAAACAAACACTACAAAAATAAAAAAAAAGTAAGCAATATAACATGCCAGCTTAAGTTACACTCAAAGATAACAATGATAAAAAAAGTCCCAACATACATAAAAGTCTCAATCAAAAAAGCTACGGCTCATGCATTTTCTGGCCGAGGATACACTCGTTAAAAAGGGATCGAAATCGTGCCGCTTACACATGTCATTAAAAGTTCTACTTGCTCGCACTGTAAAAGAATTTTGTCTGTAATTTGTAGAGCTTAATGGAACACGCAAAGGTGCATTCCATCGCTTTGACCTTCCGGGAACGTTAAAATAGAATTTTGATAGAATATCGGAACTATTAATAGAGTTATTGAAATTTTTAAATAATGTAATACAGTCAGATATTGTTCGCCGATTAATTAGGGGTAATATATGATACCTTTTACAGAGTTTGAGGTAATCTTCAGACCAGTAGGGCACTTTCTGGTGATAACACAAATACTTGATAAATCTTTTCTGGATGCTCTCGATACGATCAATATACTTGTGGTAACAAGGATTCCAGATTTCACAAGCATATTCCAAGTGGCTTCTAACAAAACTACAGTAAAGAATTTTCAAGGTTTTAGCCTGAGTGAAGCACTTAGACAGCCGCATTATGAAACCTAGGGCTTTAGATGCTTTAGCGACTATGGCATCAACATGAACTTCAAATGTAAGCTTAGAATCGTGATATACACCAAGATCACGGATGCAATTCGTCCTAGGTAGCGCTTGATCACCTAAGAAATACGATGATGGTATGATTGTGCGCTTTCGGGAATATGCCAGAACCGAACATTTAGAGGGGTTAAGATCAAGCTTGTTTACACGACAATAAGCCTCCAGACGACGTAAATCACCCTGAAGTGCAATTACGTCCGCATGTGATGATATTGTGGCATAAACCTTCATATCATCAGCAAAACACAGCAGTTTGGATGAAGTCAAGCAAGAGTTGATGTCGTTAATATAAATAATGAAAAGTAATGGACCTAGCAATGAACCCTGGGGGACTCCACTGGTGACAGGCACCCAACTGGACATATACAGTCTTATTCATAAAACTTTAACCATTTGCTAAGCAACTGATTAGCAAAATTCTTATTCATAAAAGCTGTTTAACGCTAAGAGGATGCTAAGCAATTGATTAGTAGCTGTCAAAATTAAACATCACCGGACCCTTGTTAAGAGGATGGTTAGAGGCAACAATATGGCGGATTTTATTTGAATCAGCTGATTGATTTAATATGATCATAATGCTTCGAAGTTATTTTGTTTATAATATCGAATAGTGCGGAAATATGGATGTTGAAAACCTTTTTGAATTTCCAAAGCGACGTAGTAAAGTTATAGGTATTAGCTTTGAAACTTTTTTGACTTACAAGCTTTACTCGATACTAGGCTATAACATCGGCTGCCGGCAGAAGTTACCACCCACCAGACAAAGTCTTGCCGCCAAGCGATTCCTCGTGTTCCGGCATCATGTCTGGTGAAGCCGTACGGAGGACGGGTCTGAGCAGTTGTGTTGCAAAATGTGCCGAGTACGATGCGCCAAATGTTGTTGTGTCGGGAGTTTGGTCCTGGAGGGTCTCCAGATCAATCTCCCTCTTGCGCAGCATCGTTGGTCGTGTTGTTGGGTTTAACATTGCATCACCTCGCTCAATTGCCGTCTTTCTTTTTATTCACTCAGTTTTTTTTTAAGTGAATAGGCTCTTAATAAACTAGCGCGCTTTACCATCAACGATTGCATCACTGCTTGCCATGAGGCAGGATTGCGGTCAGGCACTGGTTTATAAAAGCAGTACTTAATAAAAAAGACAGTGATTTTAGATGCTGCCCTATGTTTCCTTGTGTTATCTTATGTCATATCTAAGGCACAGGACTAAAAAAAGTCATTTTGGGGCAGCAAGACACAAATAATAAAACATTTTTTTAGAAATATTTTATTTTGATACGCAATAAAACTGTTTACATTTTTGTTATAAAAATAATTCATTGTTTTCTTCCATAAGCACGAGAGCCATTCTTGACTCACGCGACCCTCATTCCTCATCTTTTTCACTCAGCATGGTCTTCTCCTTCGCCGTCATTGCGAGGTAGAATAATATTGCCGCTAGGTGCTAATAGTGGCTTCGTATACAGCAATAAAACGTGTGCCTGTAAACAAGTATAATAATACTGTAAAAAGCAGTACAAAAGCAGTAGGAAGTAATGTATAATATCAAACGGATGTTTACAAGCATAAAGAGCAGGAAAATACACAGTTACTATCGGCTACTGCTTTAACATTAATTTCGTCAGTTTAAGATTAGTAATTACATATAAATACAGAGATAAATACCTTTTTCTGTTTACTATAATATTATTGGAGTTTATTACTTTCACTACTATCATCACAAATACAATTATTTAATTGTAATAAATCATTTTATTTATATTCAAATTATCCGATCAAATTTCTGACATTTTTCTGCCAAACACGACAGATAAAAAATCGCAGTTTTGACAAGTTTTTTCTAAAAAGTCCAATTTTTAGTCAACTATTTTGATTATAATCTGTGCCGAACGCATAGTTTCACCTCTACTTCGTATCGCTACTAATCATCTGCTAACTAGCTTTTATGAATAAAGAAAAGTTAAGCATTGATTTAGAGCTAACTAAATGGTTAGCTAAATAGTTGCTAATGAGTGATTAACGAGTTTTTTATGAATAACACAGATAGTTGCTTAAAACTACTGCCTGGGACCTGTTTTCCAGATACGAAGAAAACCACCTGAGTAAATCACCTCGTATTCCTATACCATATAACTTGGATAGTAAGATCTCATGATCGATCCGATCAAAAGCTTTACTGTAATCAGTATAAAAATAAATAAATTCGTTTATTTTCTCTTACAATGGTTTTGTAGTATTTAACAGTTTTGTACAAACATAAATTCACATTGTGAGAGCTGGTGCCTGAAGTAGGTTAGTATAAACGACATCAACCTGCCTACCATCATCCATAGCATCAGTAATAAAATCATTGAGTAGAATTAAAATGGTGACTGTAGACCTTCCTTTCAAAAAACCATGTTGAAGGGAACTAAGCGAATTTATAAGAGCACTATATACCTGGTTATAGATAATCCTTTCGAATATGTTAGCCACAATACAAAGCTTGGATATCGGCCTATAGTTAACAATTTCGGTGTACGGTGCAACCGCACATCAGCAAAGCATCGTCAGCATTTACGCCTCGCATTCATTTTACTTCATAATAATCATCAGTTCGCGTTGAGCCATCAAGTCGTCGCGTTCTCATTACGGCCAGCAAAGGCTACGTGTCACTCAATTCACACACACATCATCATCATCATCATCATACATCTTTTTGGTCCTTCGATTAAGCTTCGCACGCTATAAAGTCCATTCGCGCGCGTGGATATTGTAGCGGGAAGCTAACCAGTGACTCTAACGTGTGTTGTGATCAGTGACTATCAAACTTTGAGACAAACAAGTGTCTCAGGGTCAACAAAGACCCGTAAACTATCAGTGTTCAGTGAAGGCATATTAGACTTTGGGACAAATAGGTGTCTCAAGGTTTGTTGTGTCGTCAGGAGGTGAGACTAGCAGGTGTCTCAAGCAATCATCAAGAAGCATTAAGCAGTCATCAAGGACATTCAAGTAAGATCTTTCCAATTATTTCTTACTTCAACCGGTTCTCACCATGGATGCCATACATGCAAATCAGGATGAGCTTTACATAGCCATCCAAAAGTTGACAACTAATATCAAAAAGGATCCAGCAGATCGGAAAACTGCTGACTATTTCAAACGAAGGTTGGATAACTTAAATCAATATTGGTCCGATTATCAATACAATCACGACCGCCTTCTTACGGAGGAAAGCAAGTCTCATTCGTATTTTAGTGGCCGTAAATACGAACGAACAGAAGAGCTATATATTTCAACCAAGGCATTCATTACTCAGCAATATCAAGTTTTGTTGACAAATATGAAGGAATCTCAGCAAGGAGAATCCACTCAGGAAGCACAAGGTCCTGCATGGTCGAAGCAAGAAGATCTTAAAGGACGCCAATCGCCGCCCGTGGAAGTATGCTCCAGAGGTACATCTAGCAAAATGGATGATCTATTAAAGAAGCAAGCAAGCAACTTCAGAGCCCTGCAGCGCACTGTGGCAGGGATAAATTTGGATATTATGTCCGAAAAGTGGGAGTTGAAAGAAGCCTTACGTACTCTACAAACTCGATGGTCTATTATAGATTCCATACATTGGGAATTGGACAGCGAATTGGAAGGTGCGAATCAGCAATATGAGGCGTCTTATACAAAGTATGAAACTATTTACAATAAATTGAACAATGCAATTAATAGGAAACTAGGGTCCGTAGTTCACAAGGAAAACTGGACACCAAAAATTGACATCCCGTTCTTTAGTGGCAATTATAAAAATTGGGTGTCTTTTAAGGATTTGTTTGTTGAAGCTATCCACAATAATATCTCTTTATCAAACGCCCATAAGATGCAGTTTCTTAAAAGCAAAGTACGGGGAGAAGCTGAGCGTTTGATACAGCATCTACAAATCAGTTCCGATAATTACACTGTGTGCTGGGAAATATTGAATAACAGGTACAACAACACGTGGTTAATTTTTAAATCACACTTAGACCTCATACTAAATCTTCCAGAAGTTCAACACGCAAACGTCCATCAGATCAAGAATATGCATGATACAACAATAGAGTGTTTAAACTCGATAAGGAACCTAGGCATTGAGGTATACAGCTGGGATCCATTCATCGTGCGTATTTTATTGCTTAAATTAGATGCGGATACTCATGACCATTATTTGGAAACTCGGAACATGCCGAGAGATCTACCAAAATTAATGGAGTTTTTAAGCTTCATAGAGAGCAGATTCACTGCTTTGGAATCTTCACGCAAGAAAACGGAAAATTCCAAACCACCATCAAACAAGCAACAAAAATCATCAGCGTTAAATTTCACAAATAAAAATTCAGCAAGTAAGACTTCGGGAAATTATGTCGAGCAAACATGCCCGTTATGTAAAGAGTCTCACGGAATATTTTATTGCAGTAAGTTTTTAAATATGACACCAAGTGCAAAGCGACAAACAGTCACACAATTGCATTTGTGCAAAAACTGTCTTTATTCGCATGGGGATAAAGCATGTACATCAGAAAAACGCTGCCGTGAATGTCGTGGCAAACATAACACACTTTTACACGAAGCGTTTCACAATAAGTCTTCATGTAATCCAATTACAGAGAACAAACCACCTGCAGTTTTTGCAACCAGGACACAAAAACAAGAATCGCAAGAAAATCACGTTTTGCAACAAGGCAACAACGTGATGGAAACCCTATTGGCCACCGCGATGATCAAGGTTCAAGCAAGTGACGGATCATATCATAAATTGCGTGCGCTAATAGATCAAGGCTCTCAAGCCTCCCTTATCTCAGCCAGAGCGGCACAACAGCTAGCTTTATCAAGAAAGTATTGCAGAGCCGTCATCTCCGGCATTGGAGAGAAGGAGAGTAGTAGCAAGGGCGTAACAAGTATAACATTTTGTTCGCATTTTGATAACTTTACTTTTCAAACAGATGTGGTAATCATGGACACGCTGATTAATCAATTACCAAGACGCACATTTGTCAAACAAACATGGGCTCACCTGGCCGGCATACAGTTAGCCGATCCAGAATACAATGTCAGTCGTCCCATTGACATTTTATTGGGAGCCGATGTTTATGCAAATATCATTTTAGAAGGTATTATCAGGGCTCATCAATCATTACCGGTTGCGCAACAGACACGACTGGGATGGATCCTATGCGGGAATTTACAGACTTTTCATTGTAACGTAGTCCTGAATCAGGTGGACGAAGTACAACGATTTTGGGAGATCGAAGACATTACAGAAGCACCCAATTTATCCGCAGAGGATGTACAATGCATGGAATATTACAAGAAAACAACAACAAGACGTGAAAATGGCATGTATGAAGTAAGATTACCATTTCAAGAAAACTTTCAGTTACAATTGGGATTATCTAAAAACAAAGCTGTGGCGCAATTTCAACAGTTGGAAAAGAAATTTCATAATAATCAAGAATTAGCAAACCAATACAAGTTATTTATACAAGAGTATAAAACGTTAGGACATATGATACTATCGTCCGGTAACATGCAACCCGATTATTATTTACCGCACCATTGCGTATTGCGACATGATTCGACTACGACAGCACTTCGCGTAGTTTTTAACGCATCTTCAAAAACAACATCAGGATACAGTTTGAATGACGTTATGTTAAAAGGCCCGAATCTGCAGCAAGATCTCCAATCTTTAATCTTAAGTTGGCGACAATATCGCGTAGCTTTTACGGCAGATATTGAAAAAATGTTTCGTTTTATTTGGTTAAATGAACAGGATCAAAAATTTCAAAAGATCATTTGGAGAGATACTCCAGACATGTATAGTCAGGTATATCAGCTGTGCACGGTTACATACGGCACCAAGGCCGCACCGTTTTTGGCCATGATGACTTTAAAACAATTGGCTGAAGATGAGAAACACAATTTCGGGCATATTGCGATAAAGGCATTAGAGCAGTCATTCTACATGGATGATATCCTTCACGGGAGTCATTCTGTCGAATCAGCAATTGGATTAAAGCAAGATTTAATCAAATTATTAAAATCAGGAGGGTTCAACTTAAGGAAGTGGTCTTCCAACGCATCAGTATTACAAGACAATACAATCGAGACAAGTAATCAGCAAGATAATTTCTATTTTAAGGAAATGGAGACCTCAAAAACCTTGGGATTACGTTGGAATTCCAAAGCAGACCTATTTACATTTCAATCCAAAATCGAACAATCTACTAAAATACCGACTAAGAGATCCATGTTGTCAGACATATCCAAGTTGTTTGATCCTCTTGGTTGGCTGTCTCCGCTATCAACAAAACTCAAACTATTATTTCAGCAAGTTTGGATATCAAACATTCAGTGGGATGACAAATTACCCGATCAAACTAACAAGGAATGGCTTAAGATTAAAGGAGACATGCACAAAATAAATCAATTCAAGCTGGAGCGCTGGCTGGGAACTGGAGAGACCAACACGCTGGAACTGCATGGATTCTGCGACTCCTCGAATAAAGCTTACGCATGCGTCGTTTATTGCAAGACAAAAAACGACGGAAAAATCAAGATATCTTTAGTAGCAGGAAAAGCGAGACTAACTCCGGTTAACAAATCAATTTCATTGCCAAGATTAGAGTTAAGTAGTGCTCTGCTATTGGCAAAATTAATGTCAAAAATTCAACAATGTCTTAGCAATCATAATATCAAGATATATAGTTGGACAGACTCAATGGTAGTCCTAGCCTGGTTACAAGGACAGCCGGGTAAATGGAAGCCCTTTGTCGCCAACAGGGTGCGACAAATATCAAGCATCATACCTACAAACAGCTGGCGTTACGTCAAGTCAGCTGAAAATCCAGCGGACTGCGCAAGCCGTGGATTGGGGGTCGATCAATTGAAAAACTTTTCGCTATGGTGGGGAGGCCCATCATGGCTGCGAAACAACGACCCTGGCCAAGAAACTGAACAAGCAGTTTTTAATACAGACGAAGAAGCAAGAAAAATCAAGCATATCAGTCACATATCGCAGCAAGAAAGTGATAACACTTTGGGTGAATTATTATCAAGATATAGTTCACTTGCTAAACTAACAAGAGTTTTAGCTTGGATATTGAGATTTATCAAGCAAGCAAGAAACAAGAATAACCGCTTACAAGGTTATTTTACGTTACAAGAATTAATCTGTGCTAAGCATAAATTAATTTTATATGTACAAAAGAGAGAATTCGCACAAGAAATTCATAATTTACAAGAAAACAAGCCACTATCAGCAAAAAGCAAGTTATTGCAATTAAATCCGTTCCTTGACAATGAGGGGCTTCTCCGAGTTGGAGGAAGATTGAGCAAGGCTAGCATTAATCAAGATATGATGCATCCGATTATCATACCTCACGAAGGACACTTAACAAATTTAATTATCGATCAAACACATGAACTTACCTTCCATGGAGGAGCACGGGTGACATCAGCATTCATTCGCAAAAATTACTGGATCATAGGTGGTAATCGAGCGGTAAAAAAGCGTATACGTACATGCATTACCTGTCGTAAACACAATCCAAGCAAGATGACGCAGTTAATGGGTGATTTACCTACACAGAGATGCAACGTTGCAAAACCATTTGAACACACTGGCGTCGATTTTACCGGACACGTGCTCATAAAGGCCAACAAGGGTCGTGGTATCAAGACCACAAAGGGATACGTGGCGGTATTTGTCTGTATGGTGACCAAGCTTGTCCATATAGAGCTAGTTTCAGACCTCACGTCATCCGCATTCATAGCTGCGTTGCGAAGAATGGCTGCAAGAAAGGGTTCCCCGAAACACTTATACAGTGACAACGGAACAAACTTTGTAGGGGCCAACAAAATTTTACAAGAAGAATTTGAGCAGATACAAGACACATTCAATCAAGATTTCATCAAGGAAATCACTAGCATGGAAATAGAATGGCATTTTAATGCGCCCTCGTGGCTCACAGCAGGAGGGCTGTGGGAGGCAGCGGTTAAAAGTTTGAAATATCATTTAAGAAGAGTCGTTGGAGATCAGAAGCTCACCTTTGAAGAGTTCACCACCGTTCTGGCCCAGTTAGAAGCAATACTTAACTCGAGGCCACTTTGTCCTCTGACTGAAGATCCCAACGACTTGGACTTCCTCTCTCCGTCAAGCTTTATCAATCTAAATCAAGGCATGACCATTTTAGAAACAGAAACAGATATGCGGACGAGATGGCATTTAACTCAAAAAATAGTACAAAATATTTGGAAACGTTGGCATACAGAATATCTCGCTCAGCTGTCAGCACGAAGCAAGTGGAGACATCCTCAGCAAACCATTCAACTAAATGATATTGTTACCATTAACGATGCTAACCTACCCCCTGGAAAGTGGGCAGTTGGCCGAGTCGTCCAGCTGCATCCCGGAGCTGATGGCCACACCAGGGTGGTTACATTGAAAACAAAGAATGGGTTTATCAAGAGGCCTATTGTCAAGCTGTCTATTCTTCCAGTGAACGACAGAGTCAACAAACAAGAGTCGCGTGTGAAGGAGGTAAAGGATCGCAAAACAAATAAAAGGGTTAAGTACAGCATCTCAACGCTGGTCATGTTACTTTTGTCTTTAATTAGCATTTTCACCACAGCTAACTGTTCCTACAAAGTTACACAGTTAAAAGATAATCAAGGTCTTTATTTTGATAAAATTGCAAACATGCAATTAATCAGAGACGATTGGAAGATAGTAACATACTACGACATGAACTCATTTTGGCAAGGTACAGCAGCATGCAGTAAATACCTAGCCTACTTGGATCAGTTATGTAACAAGTTAAAAGAAACGTCACACTGTGACATCATACAAGTACAATTACAGCATGAATTCTCGGAACTTCAGTACTATAACCACCTGTTGCTGAGTCAGCATTCCAGCACGCGCCACGAACGACACCTGCGCCGGCGCAAGCGAGGCCTTATCAATGGTGTAGGGTATCTCGCAAATAATTTATTCGGTGTACTTGATGAGAGATTTGCCGACCAATATAAACAAGATATTCAATCAATTCAGGACAATGAAAATCATTTGCTTTCACTTATGAAACAACAAACAACGGTCATTGAGGCAGAATACAACGTTTTGAAAAGGAATGAACAAGCAATTAATAAGCAATACAAGATGCTTAATTCACTATCAATGAAATTAGATAAGTTGGAGAACGTTTTAATAGACGAATCAAAGAGAAATCGAATCATGAACGATTTCAGTACGGGAGCAATTGCTACGACTAATGTTTTAAGACACCTGAAAACAATTCAGACAAGTTTATTGGATACCATAACTGATGTTTATCACGGGAAACTCAATTTTCATTTACTATCACCAGAACAACTGAAGGACACACTAAATACAATATCGGGTCATCTTTCAAAGGATCTTTCATTGCCAATTAATAACCTACAAGATAACTTCAGAAATATTTATCAATTATTATCAGTCAAGGCAAGAATGACCGAAAAATATTTAATTTTTGAATTAAAATTGCCTTTGATATCCAGGAATTTATTTTCGATTATGAAAATCATTCCAATACCTCAAGCTGTAGGTAACTCAAGCATGGCTATTGTAACTCCGATTGCTGAGTATGTTGCAATAAATTTGAAGAAGGACTCGTATTTACCGATGTCTATATACGATGTCCAGACATGTTTACGTGACGATGACAATACATATCTATGCCATATAGAGAAGCCGATTTATCATCTCAAGAATGATGAAAAATTATGCCAAGTCGAACCTGATACCAGCAAATGCAAGATCAGCTTTACGAGTTGTTCGAATCAATGGACAACACTTCATAAAACAAATAATTATGCATTTTTCTGCTGCAGTCACTGCCAAATAAGAATTCTATGCAACGATCAGGTTTCGCTGGGGCAGTTGGTAAAAGCAGGCGTATTGGGAGTTGCACACGATTGCCTCATAAAAACCGAAAGTTTTACGGTTTACTCACACAATGAAGGTCTCAGCACTTTAGATATAAAACCTTCCTATAAGCTGCCTGAGATAGAACCCATCAATCATATCATTGACGTAGGCATCCCCACTCCACTGATACAAAACTATTCACTTCTTTCGAGCAACCACGAGCTTGACGACATCAAAAAACAACTCCATATTCTCAAAGCAAGTGAGAATTTGCCTTATCAACTTTCTTATCATGATATCCATCACTATACAGCATTATACATAGTGATCGGAGTTGTGTTGGTGGTTGCTGTAGTCATTATGGTACGTCGGCTGCGTAACAGGCGAGTCGCATCTCTGGCGGTGGCAAGGGCCACATTGGCGAGTCTACCAACACCGCAACACGAGACGCCAGCACAAGCAGAGGCTGGGGCCTCTTATACGTCGTCTGCGGTTCAATATCCTTTTTGACTCCTTTCTTGTAAATTGGCGTTATGAAAGCTGATTTCCAAAGCTCAGGAACAACAGAAGTATCTAAGGATTTCTTGAAGAGAATCGATATAGGGTGGGCAATCACCCTCGAACATCGTATAAGAAATTTGGATGAAATATTATCTGGGCCAGCAGCTTTAGAAGTATCCAACTTGCGAAGCAAGTCAGAAACCTCCTCAAGGTTAATTACAATGCTACACAAATCAGATAGGCCAGACGATTCAGTAAGAACAGGGGGTGAAGGAATTCCACAATTAGGGCTAGTATCTAGAAATGTAGAGTGAAAGTATGTAGAAAAAGCTTCACATATCGTGTCTCCGGTACGCAACGTCTCGTTATTGTAGTTTAAGGTGCTCGGAACTTCATTCGAATTGTGTCGTTTTTTAACGAAGGTCCAGAAATATTTAGGGTTTTCTTTAATAGATTTTTCAGTCAAGTTCAAATAGTTTACATAACATTGCGATTCTAATATCTTTACCCTTTCACGAAGGAGCTTAAATGTTGACTCATCAGCTAAATTACCATATGTCTTAAATTTTTTTAAATATTTGTATTTTTCTTTAATTGTTTTAATTAATGCCGAATTGTACCAAGTTGGATATGTTTTGTTATTACTTAATTTATGTGGAATGTATTTTGTGTGTAATTTGAGAATAAATTGATTGAAAAAGTGTAATGATTCATCAATTGATCGTGTCGCAAACTCGGATTCCCAGTCAATCGCAGATATGTCATTGTTTATAGACTCATAATCGCCTTTGTCGAATAAATATTGCGTCCGTGGCGCGCACTCTAATGAAGGAGCTTCAACGAAATCCATATTAATTAATAGTGCTGGATGGTAGGCATCAATGGGAACCAGCAGACTTGAACATTCAACTAACCTACAACCTAACTAATTGGTTTGAAAGTACCAAATCTAAAATTTTACCATACTTATTAAGAACACTATTGAATTGACCAAAATCTAGGGTGCATAGTTCATCACATAGTAAAACTTCGTCAGGACCATTCGGGTTCATTGGGACGAGCGATAGATTGTCAGAC
This sequence comes from Sesamia inferens, assembly GCA_037179545.1. Classification (NCBI taxonomy): domain Eukaryota; kingdom Metazoa; phylum Arthropoda; class Insecta; order Lepidoptera; family Noctuidae; genus Sesamia; species Sesamia inferens. The sequence goes on along the minus strand of CM073937.1, from coordinate 31,660,128 downwards.
GGGACCCAGGTAATACCGCTCCTATTAAAGTCACCAATGATGAGAAAGGTATCAGAAGAGTCACTCATAACTATTTCATTCAATTTTGTGAGGTAGTTGCGGAGTTGCAAAGAAAATGAAAGGCCTAAGTTTTGTTGACATAAATAAACAACACAAATATGTAAGGTAATATATTTACGCGTATTAGAATTTTTTAGTCGTATGCTAAGCCATAGATCCTCAGCTGTAGAATGGAAGGCAGGCAATAATCCCGATCACGACGCCACACAATGTACCGATCATCAAAGAACTCGGAATTTAAAACTCCATCCAATAACCACGTCTCCGTAAGAACAATAATATCATACGAGTTTAATAACAATTGACGATAAAAAATATCAATTTTAGTTCTAAGCCCGCGAACATTCTGATAAAAAATATTTAACTTAGGAGCCATTAAAATCAAGGCCAATAATAGTATACAAATTTGAATAATCCATTAAAATAAAACATTTCGTTAAATAATTTTGTAGAATAGTGTAAAATATTATTAAATAAGTATATTGAGGGTAAAAGTTAATAAGATTTACGCGAGCGAAAGTATCATTTGATGTTACGTAGTAAACCGTTGAGCGAAAAAGCAAGTAATTTTGTAGAATAAGGTAAAATATAATTAAATAAGTGTAATGAAGGTAAAAGTCAATATGATTTGCACGAAATGAAATGAAATGAAATCGTTTATTAAGCAAGTAGGATCACCGATCACTTTTACACGTCATGTTTTTTTTTTTTTTTTTTTTTTTTTTTTTAAACTAGATGTAGCCGGCATTTCCTAACTGACTACCTCTGAGAAGAAATAGCCGAAACAAACTCAGGGATCATCGTCTTTTTTAAAGTCCAGACATTAAAAATGAAAATGTTTACAATAATTTACGTTATAATTACGCATATTGCTTAATAACAATGCTTAACAGAGCGAGCAGCTCAGTCCCAAGCCTCTCTATCCTCTAAATAATCTGAGATTTTATAATACCCCTTTTTGCAAAGTTTGGCCTTTATATAGGTTTTATATCGTTTAATGGGTAAGTTTCGAATGTCCATGTGAAGCTTGTTGTAAAAGTGTATACATTGACCCATGAACGAGTTGCCTACTCTGTGGAGACGAGTGTGATGTACAGCAAGATTGTGTTTGTTCCTGGTATTTATATTATGAACTTCGCTTATTTTCTTAAAATTCGATATATTTTTATGTACATACATAAGATTTTCAAATATATATTGCGAAGCTACAGTCAGAATGTTCACCTCTCTGAATTTTTCTCTAAGAGAATCTCTAGGACCAAGGTTGTAAATGGCTCGAACAGCCCTTTTCTGTTAAACAAAGATGCTATTGATGTCCGCACAAGTTCCCCAGAGAAGAATCCCATAAGTCATAAGACTGTGAAAATAACTAAAATAAACAATTCTGGCTGTATTCACATCAGTTATCTGTCTAATTTTCTTAACAGCATAAGCGGCAGAACTGAGTCTACCCGACAGCTTCTCAATGTGAGGACCCCATTGTAACTTGGAGTCAACAGTCAATCCAAGAAAAACTGTCGACTCGACAGGGATCAACTCTACTCCATTCAGTTGAACATTGGTACTTAACTGCCTGACATTTGGCGTAGAAAATTTAATGAATTTAGTTTTTTTTTCATTCAAAAGAAGGTTATTTACATTAAACCAATGGACAACTTTCAAAAGTGCATTGTTAACTTCGTCAAAATTTGCTAGCTGACGCTTGACTTTAAAAATAAGAGAAGTGTCATCCGCGAACAATACTATGTTGTGATTATCCCTCACGTGATGAGGTAAGTCATTAATATAAATTAAAAACAAGAAAGGACCTAGAATTGAGCCCTGCGGAACGCCCATGGTGACCTCAGATCCTGCAGATTTGTTGCCATTAACATCAACCCTCTGAATTCGATTATTCAGATAAGAAGTCAGAAGGTCGAGAGCTCTGTCCCTTAAACCATAATGGTACACGAGCGCAAGAATCACATAATGTCAAGTAGTAAACAGCTGTGCGAAAAGGCAAGCAATAGTGCCTGGTACGAGCAAGTGCGAGAGAGTAAAACATATTGAAATAAGGTAAAGCATCAAAGTAAACAGCGCGATAACGAACACAAAGCTTACGAGCAGCTAAACAAAAGAAATGTGTCGAACTTTCTAGTACGGCAGGCGTGTTAAACATTTTGCAAACGGTATAAAACATTTGGAACCATTGAAGTAAAATACAATAGCACAGTAAGAAGGTACATATTAACATTAAGAAACATGTTAGACAATCTTGTTTAAATCTGACTCCTTCCTTATAATTAAAACCTTGGAATTATTATTTTTAAGTATATGTATTTTTCCATGTTTAACCCATACAAACTCGTAATGCTTATCCTTGGTAATGACTTTAACTTTCGTCAAAAGCTTTTTGTACTCCACGCTTAGGTGATCGTTCACATACACACGCTGAGATGAGCCTTGAAACCCGATGTCACAAGTAGATAGGACCTTCTTGGCCCGTGCCGCCGCAATGAAATCTTCCTTCACATATCGGTTAAGGAAACTTACCACTATAGTTTTTTCATTGGAACCAAAAATAGGGACCCTCGAAATGTAGTTCACCTGGGCTTTAGGACAGCTGTAATTAACTTTACGGCCGATAGCGTCAATAATTGTATATAAATTCTCATCCTTCTTAATAGGAACTCCCTTTATTTCGACGTTGTTTAGTCTGGATCTCTGTTCAAACGTCGAGAGAAGGTACTTCGTGCTAGCCAAGTCCGTCTGCAAACAATTCACTGTTGCCTGGAGCTTTTCAAATTCAGACACTTTTGCTTCGACTTCCACTAGTCTTGCATTAAAATCATCAAATTTCCCAAGAATGCCCTCACATGTCAACTTAAGCTCAGCCAACTCACTTTTGACCACGCGGATGTCGTCTACCAAGGTCGGCAAGTTAAGCAGCTGCTGCTTCATGTCGCGTATTTCACTTAGTATGGTGTCCAGGGATGCAGGTACCGGGGCAGACACAAGTGGTGATGACGTTCTGCAAGTGGGACACTTCCATTGCGCCATCCTATTGGCACCTAGTTTTCTCCAACCGGCTTCCGAGATGTTTGCACATGAAAAGTCCAAGTGTTTCCTGCAGCTACCACACTGGACTCCATCGTTAAAAAGATTTCATTTTTGTAGTTTTAGAGCTGACTTACAACTTTGCAACTTAAAAAGGTTGGCGATATGTTTTTTTTGAGTGACGCGTACTGTGGGTCCACACACAAGTGAATTAATCAGGTTAAATAGTACACTATACGCATAATCCGGGTTGGTGTGATGAGGCAAGCCCGGTAGCTTTTCAATTAAATTATATTTAAATTGTCCTAAACGATTTTCATTTACAGGAACAAAACTCACAAGTTTTCTTTGAGCTCAGACTTCACTCTTCTGAGGAAAATAACTAACTGTCCACAGTGATCAGAGTCTAACTCATTTATAATTAAATGGTCATAAGGTCTTAAGTTAGTAAATATGTTGTCTAAACAGGTGGCACTTGTGGCAGATATTCTAGTCGGCTCAAAGAATCTTGCGTACAAATTATAAGACTTGAATAATGACATAAATTTATTAACGCTGATTTCTCTAGAACATTAATGTTGAAGTCTCCACAGACAATAACTGTTTTGTTACTGTGACAAGCCTTTAATAAAACTTCCTCCATATATTTTTCAAAAATATCATAGGAAGCACATGGGGGCCTGTAGACACTTATTACAATGAACCGCTCAAGCTCGATGCAAGCAATTTCAATAACTCGCTCAACAGAGAGACTTATCTATATCTAATTTTGTTTTCGGTCTGTGACAGGCCATTGCCATAAGGAAAGGCAAACAAAACTATTTTTTTCACATTTATTGAGGCTAGATTTTCAAAATATTTCTTTGTCTTTACACTGTTTGCATTTCCCCTTCTCCCAATCAAAATAACAATATTTGTGGATGGACTGTAATTACCACTTATAACTTTATCTATAATTTGACTATAAGATGCTTCAGGCATACAATAATTGACTACTTGGTCATTTAAATGGCAACACCATTTAAATAAATTATGAAGGTGGCAGCCGAAGGACTTAAAAAAAAACCGAAATTACTTGACTAATGATTTAATTATTCGAAAATTACAATATTAACTTACGCTAAATCTTATGTCTAAACTTGGACGATGCTAGTACCGAAGTGTCGAAATTGTATTATTCATTTATTAATTACAATTTGATAGTCGAAATTGCAAAATTGAGTAAAATGGGCTTCGGCGTCAGCGTGACAAGAGTAGGTGATCGGCGATACGAGGCGTCGAGTCAGCAGAGTACGGTGGTTGCAGTTTTATGTGGAAACATCCGGTTGACGTAAATATTTTTTTTTATTTATTTAATCATACACTTACAACCATTACAGGTTGCTTAACCTAATGCGGCAGAAAGGATACATTTAACATACATTGTGGAAACTTACACATATAATAAATAAAATTAAATTAAAACAAAACTAATAAAATTTAAACAACAGAATAAAAAATTAAAAAATAATATTAAATCTAAAACAACACTATTCGATACAAGTTTGTTCAGTAAACATATTTCCGAACATTTGGAGGAATAGATTAGCAGCTATTTTCAAAATGATTCTAACTGACTGCAACAGAGTGTAACGCCACTAGGATGCTGGATAGCACAGTGTCATTAAAAGAACTCTTGCGAACTAACTAAAGTGACATGACCATATATCAAGCCTCGTATGGAGAAGGTTTATGGTGGCCATCGCTCTAACCAGAGGTGTCCTGGCAAGTTAATTGGTCCTGGCTGTTGGCGTGGCTAGTGTGGTGGGCGTCGCCGCCTCCAAATATATTTGTCCGGAACAAATATGCCTATGCGACCTAAAACCCCAGGGTTATCTTCCAGGCCTCGCAGTAACTTGACCAAATACGTTACCAGAGCGAAGTCTCGCTTCACCCTTAACTCATTATATCCTACCATGCCCAGCACGAATAACGTGGGGTACATTAGCGGGTAAAATGGATACACCCCGTATAATTTCAGATATAGATATCGTGTAAACTTATTTTGAATACGCTCTAACATTACCGCGTATTTTGCCTCATGTGGAGCCCATATGACGACAGCGTTGTGTTCTAAGTGACTCCTAACAAGCGCATTTTAAAGGACCTTAATTGCTGAGATATAAAGAGAGAGATATAAAGATAATATGCTCTCGAAATGATAGGCCAGGAGTCAGAGAGACGCCTACATCACGCACCTGTGTGTGTCTCGCTGTATCAGAACGCCTTCCATCACGTACGCATAAGATAGCGGTGAACGCGAGCGGGTGAAACTCATCACCGAGCACTTCGATACGTTAAAATACAGCTTGTTCATATGGCTCCATTCCACTATCCTATCTATATCCTCCTGCAAACGTACGCAGTCCGACTCTTCCTTCACTTCTAATAACAACTTGAGGTCATCAGCAAATAATAAACAGGTACCATGTTTGACGACCTTCGGCAAATCGTTTATCATTACTAGGAACTCGAGAGGCCCCAAATTGCTACCCTGACTTACCCCAGACCAGGTATAATATGTGTCAGACTCACACCCCTTGAAACAACATACTGCTGCCGGTCCCGCATGTAGCTAGCAAAGAATTGCAACAGATGTGGTGAGCCTCCAATTTCTGCCAGCCAACATAGAAGCAGGTCATTGTCTACAGTGTCAAATGCTTTTTTAAAGTCGAAATATGCAACATCTACCTGCATACCAGCATCTACCACTGGCACAACTTTCCCCATAAAGTTCAGCAAATTTGTGGCTGTGCTATGCCTAGGTCTGAATCCGTGTTGGGCATCCGATAGTTGCACATTGACCTGCCTCAGCACGCAACGCTGAATAGCAGATTTAAACACCTTAGCCGGTGTTGACAGCACTGCCACCGGTCTATAGCCGATAATGTCAGACCCTGCTTTACTTTTGAGCACAGGAATGACCCGCGTAATTTTCCACTGAGTGGGGAACGTTGCTGTCTTGAGACATATATTAAAGATATAATGTAGTGGTTCTATTAGTACCCTACAACAATCTCTGAACAGGAATGCTGGTATACCATCAGGACCTGCAGAGCGCTTTGGTTTTAAGCGTTCGAGTGCCTCTTTTACGACGTCCATACTAAGCGAGCTAACCTGAACGTGAGCACTACTCCCTGCCCTGATCCCTGCCGCCTGCTGCGGGTCTAGTCGTGGCTGTTCATGATTGTACACCGAGTGGAAATATGTTGCGAATTGATCAGCACACTCTTGGTCCGAAAGATGCTGATCATCCCGCACAATGGTCTGCTTACCAGTTATATTTCTTTTCGATCGTATATATTGCCAAAATGACATAGGGTCTTTTGCAAACTGACGCTGGATTGTGTTCTGATGTTGAGCGTGAGCAGTTTGACATCATCAGCTTATGGGTGACCTACCAGAATTCAGAGATAACCCTGAAAGTGCCTTCTACCATTGCGGTGTCGATTACACCGGCTTCGTGGATGTAAAGGCAAACAAGGGAAGAGGCGTAAAGACCACCAAGGATTACATAGCCCTTTTCATATGTATGGTGACGAAAGCTATGCATTTAGAACTCGTGTCTGATTTAACCACCTCAGCATTCTTAGCCGCAATACACAGGATGGCCACACGACGCGGAGCTCCACGCCACATATATAGTGATAATGGAACCAATTTTGTTGGAGCAAACAGAAAATTACAAGAAGAATACCTACCTTCAGAACGTCTTCAGTGAAAAGTTCTTTGCGGAAATAACAGAATTAAGTATTGAATGGCATTTTAATGCACCTTCTTGGCCTCAGGCGGGAGGACTTTGGGAAAGAGCCGTGCGCAGTCTCAAGCACCACCTCAAACGTGTGATTGGACAACAGAAATTAACGTTCGAAGAATACACCACATTATTATCAAAATTGGAAGCTTGTCTGAATTCACGACCACTTTGCGCACTATCGGAAGACCCGAGGATTTAGGATTTCTCACACCAGCTATAATACACCACACCACACCACATCACACCACATCACACCACACCACCATAAATATCAAACCACACCACAGGACATCACAGTATTCTACACCACACCACATCACACTATTCTACACCATACCACTCCACATCAAAATAGTGACACACTGTTCCTCTTACACACATACTCATATTACAGTCAATACATTTTTACGTTATGTTTATTTATAGGTTTAAACCAGATTAAAAATTAGCTACTATAGGTTTTGCTCCTAACCCACAGGGTCCCCCTAGTTTTGGAGGAAGAGTTTTTCATTATTTGTACAACCTTAATTTTCCAAAAATATGCCTACATATATGAAATGTAGTCATTTGCAAGAGATAGAGGATTGTAATAGTTTCCTTTGTTATTAGCTATGGATATTTTCTGAAATGATTTGATTTGATTGGATTTGTGTAATAATATGTACGACAGTTAGGGAATATGCTTTAAAGAATATCCTTTTTTTTAATAATTATAAACTAGCGCTTGACCGCAATCCCGCCTGATGGTAAGCAGTGATGCGATCGTTGATGGTAAAGCGCGCTAGTTTATTAAGAGCCTATTCACTCAGAAAAACTGAGCGAATAGCAAGGAAGACGGCAGTTGAGCGAGGTGATGCAATGTTAAACCCAACAACACGACCAACGATGCTTCGCCACAGGGAGATTGATCTGAAGACCCTCCACGACCAAACTCCCTACACAACAACATTAGGCGCATCGTACCCGGCATATATCGCAACACAACCGCTCAAACCCGTCCTCCGTACGGCTTCACCAGACATCATGCCGGAACACGACAAATCGCTTGGCGGCAAGGCCTTGTCTGGTGGGTGGTAACTTCTGCCGGCGGCCGATGTTATGGCCTACTACCGAGAATATGGCCTATCTTTAATAAATATGAGGTTACTAAACAAGACCTGAGTCAGCGCATGCAGGAGGTTAGTGAGTTTGCAGACGGGGCCGAGTCTGCTATTTTATATCATTTTGTCATTCCAGCACGTTACCATTGTCATTTTGCTTTTTCCCGTAATCTGCTAAGAACATAAAGATCGGTCATTGATCTCGTAACGGAATGATCATTACTGTATTGCCATTATTATAAAACTCGTTAGTAGAAATGAGTTTCCAAAAACTACTACTCAATTTGAACATTTCGTAATGCAAGATTTTATTAATATATATTTTTATATATTAATTAAAGTTTTATAAGCAGTCTGGAATAGAAAATAGTTCTTAAATAGCAAAAAACATTATTGTGAAACTATAAAACTAGATATTTTGTTATCTGTTAAAGTCAATGTGACATTAATACAGACTGACTGACGTTTATGTTTTTTTTAACAGCTGGTGTTTTGTTATGTATTTTGTTTATATTATTAAAATTATAATTACTACGTAAAGAAAAACAAGGCTGGATGTTATTGAAGTCAGGAATACAAATGCTCTTTGACTGCGGTCATTAATCGACAGAGCTCCATCACAGCAAAAATGGTTCAAGGTCATCGAGATATCCGTGTCAAAAAAGGTAATTACGCACTGTTTATATACATAATTATACGTAATTCATCTTTATGAAAGTTTAGTAGAATAAACCTAATTATCCTAAATCAGAACTTCCACTCATTGAGTGTTCTACAAACATACCCACAATAAGCACTAAGTAGCTTTGAAAACAATAACATAAAATTAAATATAACCCCCCAGCTAAGCTTGTGTTAGATGTAGGTTTACATCAGTAGTAGTACATTGGCCAGAATTTAAATTATTTATTGCAACTACATACTAAGCGCTAGGTACCAAACCGTATTAGATAGGTATAAGAACTATTTATTGAAGTCAATTTTGTTTTACAGGAACTCTGCAGAATTACCTATAATGTCATCAGATTCTGAGTCAGATTTCTGGAGAATGCAAGAGGTAAATTTGACAATTTATTAAAAGCTAGTTTAATGAAATATATTTTAGGAGAGATCTCCTAAAATATTAAACAAACTATAACCTACTAAGTATGTCCATATACTTAGTAGGTTATAGTTTGTTCATATAATAATAGTCCATAGAATATAAACCCCCTTATTCATAAAAACTGCTTAAAGTTAACTAGTGATTAGCGATTCTTTAACCATACATTTTTGACCTTTTAACGTTACTTAACTTAAATCGTCCTTTATGAATAAACACCACAGTGTTTAAGGGGTTTATTCATAATCGATTATTAAAGTTAAGTGATGTGCAAGCTTCTAAAATGTATATTTAAAAAATCGCTAATCACTAGTTAACTTTAAGCAGCGTTTATGAATAAGGGGGAATATGTCTAGCAGTATGGGTTACAAATGGTTGTAATAAGTAAATGAAACAGTGTTTATAAAAAGATTAATAATTTATTTTAAATCTTTGTTTTGTGCATGACTGCGGTGGATCTGTAACAAAGAGTTAAATCATTTTAATAACAATTAGAGCGTTTTCATAATTTCCTAGAATATTGAGAAGGGTTTGCACTACATACCTGCTAATTTATTGTATACATTTTTCCACAGATAGTCAACAAAAGCCTGGCGCAGTGCTCAACCTTCAAGAAGATCCCGGTTCATACTGCACTGGAAATTAAAAGACTGATTATTGATGTGTTAATATTATTACATTAGATGTTGTACCTAGAATTTGTTTTATTATTTAAATGACAATATGTCTTTTTGTTTTGTATAATATTTTTTTTTGACTTAATGTAAAGTAGATATTTAGTTTATGAGAAAATAGATATAAAGTTATAAATAAATGTTGATTTTTAATAGGTATAGTAGTTTCATTTATGCTGCTCCCAGCAAAAACAGAAATCAGATCTCCGGTCTGTCATACTATAAAGGTGCTGAATAAGCTTATGGGTGTATGTTTGGTCTTCTGTGAAAGAAAGTATGCAAGAGAGTCCACTGTTCCATGTTAGTTTTAGTAGTTGTCTTTAAGTTAATTAATGTAATTAGTGTTGTACCGTTTTAGTTGACAATAAATAAATAACTGATAGAAGTCCAACTATTATGTACCTTTACCAACATAATTAAAAGAAATTCATACCTGTTGCATTACTTCTGCATAATCCTCATCAGGTGGCAATAATGCTATTGGCATGTTTGCAATATTTGTGGTTTATTTTTTAGTTTCAAAGTCTTTGTTCCTTCATTGATTGCACTAGACACAGTCATTTGTGAAACTTTAAGGAGGGCAATGTCCTTGTCCAATAAAATTCTCGTAGGACTCTGATGCATAAAATGCAAGTTCTATTAGAATCTGCAATAAAAATATAACATTAATCAATCTATTTCGTGTTTGTAGCTATAGATTACTATAGAATAATACATCAATTGTCAAATTACGTTTCCTCACCTTAATTTCTGCCCATACGCTATCAATTCGACGCAGTCTGGCCATAAGGAGAATGAGTTCTTCAATTAACCCTCTTACTGAGACATATTCAAGGCAAAACGTTTTCAGAAATTCCGCCTCGGGAACATTAATAAAGGGATCCGTATTCAAACCCGTCAAGCGATGTGTTCGACGTCTCCTGCATATTATCTTCCTTCTCTAGCATCCACTGCGTTGGCTAGCTCAAGAATATTTGCTAGTAATGAAAACATTCTCAAATATTCCACAAACACAATAGATATCACACTTTTTGTACAAAACCACCACCACTATCGAGCGGGGCCGAGTCGGCTATTTTATATCATTTTGTCATTCCAGCACGTTACCATTGTCATTTTGCCTTTATCCCGTAATCTGCTAAGAACATAAAGATCGGTCATTGATCTCGTAACGGAATGATCATTGCTGTATTGGCATTATTATAAAGTCAGGTACAATGCGGAGAGGTATGAGTCTCTGACAAATACCCTCTCCTTTAGTTGTACCTGCTCCTAGCCGCCCCAGCCTCAACTTGTTTCACCCCAATACATATCATTAATTCTTCAATCCGTTTCTGCAGCACTAGCAAAGAAAAAACCAATAGAAGAAAAAAAAAAACAAATTAATTACGGTTTTCAAAACACAAAATGATTATTAAATAGCTGAATTATATTGAAATTTAAATTCCTTACCAAAGAGGAGGTGTTTGAGATCAAACAAAAAACAACAAAACACCAATTTCATGAAGGGGTGTATCTGACATCGACGCACAAACGAGTACCATGGATCCAATACATGATTCTGAACACCCCAGTGGTGGAATTTTTCGTCGGCTTATTCCTGATTTTGAAAAAAAATATGCAGTTATTTTCACTTTAGACCGTTCAATAGGGTAGTTGACCAAAAAAACTAATTAGTCCGTCAGTCAGATTTCCAAAAAATACTAGACTCGTATTTTTTTTCTTTTTTCATATAAACAAAAAATTAAGACGACACAGTGCGTTGAAAACTCGTGTGACTTCACTGCACGCTCCACTTTTCAGAGAAGAGTGACGTCACCAGCCACCTTCTTATCTTTCTTGCCTTTCTCTTTTCTTCTTTCTTTCTCTTCTCTTTCTCTCTTCTTTATCTCTTCTCTGTTTGATGCCTTTTATATTTGTAAATTTGCATTGATTTGATAAAACAAAATATACGTATCCAATATTTTTTCCAATATCCAATATTAATCTATAATATAATCTGAATGACGGACTACTTAAATAGAATTATTTTTTTACTCAGAAAACATCAATAGTGCTATACTTTTATAATCCAATAAGATTTTATGGTAAAAAGTAATTAATTCACTAATTACACAAAAAAGCAAAATGTGAACAAAACTCGAAAAACTATCCCATCAGTTGAATTAATAGAGTTCACATCAGGGGTCAACGTCATACCTACAAACCCGCACGGCGGCACACTTACAACGTTCAAAGGCCGAGCCGACACTGTTTTTAAAACACTATGATTTCTGTAACCGCTCATTAAGGTGTATAGTAGGCTCAATGACCTTGTGCATGTGGGCGGAGCTAAACGCCGTACTCCCGAATTCGTAAAATGCTCGGGATGGCGCGCTAAACTAAAACGACAATCAAAGAATATCCAGAGATGCAGACAAGCCGCGTGTAGGTCGCGATTTGTGCCTACGATTTCAGACGGGGGTATGGATGCAAGACCGATAAATGTAAATTTTGTATTGATAAATGGTAATATCGTACTATAATATATTTGTAGTATTCTTGATCAATGTTTGAATAAAATCAAGGAGTGCTCGTTACACAGTTCATGGCCGATCACAGGCTGACAGACATTTGTAAAACAAGTACCCACACATTATAATATATATCATAACATTAATATAAAAATTAAGGGAATTTTTTTCACTACTTTTCAGAATATGAGTGAAATGAAATGAAATCGTTTATTAAGCAAGTAAGATCACCGATCACTTTTACACGTCATATGTTTTTTTTTCTTTTTTTTTGACGTGACAACGTCTTAAATTAGGTTGCGGCTGGGAGTCACTTATGAAAAAGTGTAACGCTCGGTAACGTTACGATGAGTCACCGATGTTTTAGTAAACAAAATATATTTCTATAGTTAAAATTTGTGCAATTCTTATTTTCATTCAATTCCTTGTTCCTATTGTGCAATTTAATTATATTCATATCAATAAATATTCTACCGAGAAAAAGACGTTGTCACGTAAAATCTTCGCCCGTAAAACCGACTTTACAGGCAACCATTTTTTTCTTTTAAACTAGATGAAGCCGGCATTTCCTAACTGACTACCTCTGAGAAGAAATAGCCGAAACAAACTCAGGGATCATCGTCTTTTTTAAAGTCCAGACATTAAAAATGAAAATGTTTACAATAATTTACGTTATAATTACGCATATTGCTTAATAACAATGCTTAACAGAGCGAGCAGCTCAGTCCCAAGCCTCTCTATCCTCTAAATAATCTGAGATTTTATAATACCCCTTTTTGCAAAGTTTGGCCTTTATATAGGTTTTATATCGTTTAATGGGTAAGTTTCGAATGTCCATGGGAAGCTTGTTATAAAAGTGTATACATTGACCCATGAACGAGTTGCCTACTCTGTGGAGACGAGTGTGATGTACAGCAAGATTGTGTTTGTTCCTGGTATTTATATTATGAATATCGCTTATTTTCTTAAAATTAGGTATATTTTTATGTACATACATAAGAGTATCTATAGTAAGACCGTAACGGCATCATTTCTTTGCAGTGTCCTTGAATTAATTACTAGTAGTATTACTAGTGCGAATAACATAAACGAGTTCATGGCGTTAACGTAAAACAGACTCGCACTAGGCACTTTGTGATATTTTTATTTAAAAAAAAATAGTTGCCCCACAGTTGGAATTACTCTTATCGTGGGTGCGTTTATAAACATATAAATTCACAGACACAAACACCAGACCCGGAACAACTACTTGTAGGACATGTTCTGAATATTTGTTCAGCGCGGGAATCAAACCCGCGACACGCAGCGCAGCAGTCAATAGCTTAACCACTGCGCTAACCGTGCTTTATGTAGATGCCATGAGATTATAAAGCGCGTAGTCTCGGCCGTTTTCCATGAAGACATAGTACCTTATTTATACTGTGTCAGTGACGTTGGGTGGAATGTACTCCGTCGTAATGAGGTTTCAAATAAAACACAAGTTATTTTAAAATCTGTAAATTTTAATTCTTCGATCCGATAAATTACATGCGAGATTATAGGCAAATCTAAAGCTGCAGAAAGTTCTTGCAGTTGAGAATGGCCACAGTCTATTTCTATTGTTCCTACAACTGCATAGCTGATATTGATTTCTGTAAGATATGCAAAATGTTTCCATACACATACGGCATTTAAAAATAAATAGGGAATGTAGTCCCACTTGTCGTTCTCCAACAATATCCACAGATTCTAAACCACAGTCTATAATTCTCCGTGCTTGGCAATTTTATTTAGTTCTTAATAAAAGTAAGTAATATTAACTATGCGTCGCCCTTCAATGAAACAGCTTGAGATTTGTTGAGGTTTTGGTAATATTTTGAGCTAAAAAAGATATAATATACATTTTAATTAACCCCCGCAAAATTGTTAGAGATTTTTGTCAAGGAATTAATAGAAAGACTAGAGGGTGCGTACACTAGACGACCAATACCCGTATATAAAGCGTCCAATTAGTTATATTGTAAAATTAAGTATGTAGTAATAATATATGGTTATTTTAAGTCAAGAAAACATTTCGAATTACGACTTTTTTACATGAATCGGATATTCTTTCTACTTTTGTGATCTTGTTGAAATATTATCGACCTTTTCAAGTATTTCCACAAATGAGTGATCAGAATTCAGGGCCCCAAATCTTGTAATTTGGAAAGTTCAAAATTCAGTCGCAGTCTCATCTCGGTACCAAACAAATGTCGAAACTTGTCAAAATACAGGGAATTTAGAAGTATTTTTTGACAGATTGATACTGAGATCAGACTGTCAACGTTCTTAAAATTAATAGAAGTAACCCCTCTGAAATGGTCCACAACATTCTAGATCAAACCTGTTTGTGGAAGGATTACTATTTGTTGTAGGTACTCTAAAGTATTAGCAGAACAAAAGATTAATTTTACAGGTATATGATATATTTGTAAACTAAAAATATAGGTTGTAGGACATGCAGGCATAATTTTACCTGAATGATGATGATGGAACTTGCGTCGTTTTTTGTGCACATAGAGATATAATATTATCATTTTCTTGACGACATTCTGTATGGATGTCTGACCTGGCATCATCTGCGTTAGTGTTCGACCTCAAAAGCAAATTAAACTTTTAAGTTCTGTCGATTGGGTGCCAGAGCGTACTTGCAGATTGGTGTAAATCACGGAATAGATAAAATAAGTTGGAACATGGCAAGCACGCCATAGTTACGATACATTTATGGGAAGTTCAACTCGACCGAAACATTAATTCACCGCGTTTAGTATTCTTCCAACTATTAAGACGGAGCTATGGTTTAAAATGCCGTATTGTGTAAATATAACATAAAAAGCAAAAAGTCAGACCTCAAGTATAGAACGAAGAGGAGAGAGAAATCTTTCCATCGCTACGCCGAAAAATGTTAAATTACAATATTATTTGTGAAAAACAGAAAATAAATAAATAAATAAATATATACGGACAAATTACACAGATTGAGCTAGCCCCAAAGTAAGTTTGAGACTTGTGTTATGGGATACTAACTCAACGTTACTATATTTATAATAGATACATATATAGATAATACATCCAAGACCCAGGCCAATCAGGAAAAGATCGTTTTCCATCATGACCTGGCCAGGAATCGAACCCGGGTCCTCCATGTCGCAGGCAGGCGTGTTGACCGCTGCACCATGGAGGACGTCAAAAAAATTTACTGATAACTGTGACATTCCAAGCCAGCCAGCCCGCGTCCATCGGCTTCAGCTACTTTAAACTATTACATATCATCATCATCATCATCATTTCAGCCGAAAGACGTCCACTGCTGGACATAGGCCTCCCCCAAGGTTCTCCACGACGACCGGTTCTGCGCCTCCCGCATCCAGCGGTTTCCCGCGACCTTCACAAGGTCGTCGGTCCACCTTGTCGGGGGCCTACCCACGCTACGCCTTCCGGTGCGTGGTCGCCACTCGAGAACCCGTCGGCCCCATCGGGCATCGGTCCTACGGGCAATGTGTCCAGCCCACTGCCACTTTAGTGTTGCAATTCTTTGGGCTATGTCGGTTACTCTCGTTCTTCTGCGGATCTCCTCATTCCTGATTCGATCGCGCAGTGAAACCCCAAGCATAGCCCTCTCCATTGCCCTTTGAGTGACTTTGAGCCTTCTCATAAGGCCCATTGTTAGCGACCACGTCTCAGTTCCATAAGTCATCACTGGCAACACACACTGGTCGAAGACTTTTGTCTTGAGACACTGCGGTATTTCGGACTATTACATATAGAAATAAAATATTTACAAGAAGAATAATTTAAAATAATCGAAGTAAGTGTTTCTATTACACATTTTTGTTAATATCTCGAAAACTAAAAGTCCTATCAACTCAAAACTTTTTGTAAAACTGTTTTTACACCAGAATCCTTAATTGAGCCCTAATTTTTGGTTTGCAGCGTCAATGAAAGGCGAGAGTTAGCAACGCACTGGTTTATTGAATAAATATATCAATCTACCCACCACCACACAAATATCATACCTGCAAACATTTTATCAACGGTACATTTCTCCCCTTTTAGCTTTAGCATATCTACTTAATCTAAAATATAAATCTGAATAACAACAATACCTATGCGTCAAACATATTATTTAGTGGCTCCTAATCGAGCCCGTTTATAAGCCCGCAGAGCACGAGCAGATGCATGCGACGGTGGTGGCGGGGACTCTGACTCCGGTTCCGGCCCGGATGCCGCTTCGGAACCGGTGGTCTGTGACTTCCCACCAACGCCGTCAGACGCATCTTCGAATGTGTCTTCCACCTCCTCACGGACCGAAGGAATCTCTCGCTCTGCGGATACATCTCTACTCGCGGAAACTATGTTAGCCCGCGATAGCGAGTGCCGATGCTTGTTTTGCACTGGTATAATTTGATCGGCATGTCTGCGCCACCCGGCTCCACGGCCAACGTTTACTTTGTACGAGACCGGTCCAGTCTGGTCGACTATAGTTCCCGACAACCACTTGTCCCCCCTCGCGGTGTAGTCGCGGGCCAGCACCGCGTCGCCCGGCGCCAGCGCGCGCGTCGTGCCGTCTGCAGCGGCCACTTGGCGCTCCTGCGCGGTGCGCACTACCGTCGACACGTCGGGCCGAAGCGCGTCCAGGCGCCCGCGAAGCCTACGCCCTTGCAACGCCCTCGCCGGGGAGACCCCAGTGGTTGCATGTTCGCAGTTTCGATACTGGAATAAAAATTTACTAAGGGCCGTGGTAACGTCCTCGCCCTCGTACAAAGCACGTTTGATAGCTTTTTTAACGGTTTTTACCGCATTTTCTGCTGCTCCGTTTCCTTGTGGTCGGTAAGGAGCTGTAGTCACGTGTTTTATACAATTATTAATGCAAAATGTTTTAAATTCCTGTGAGAAAAATGGCGGGCCGTTGTCAGTGACAAGAGATGACGGTAAGCCGAACCGGGCGAAAATTGTTCTCATAACTTTGATGGTCGCCTGCGCGTCCGTCCTACTCATTGCAATAGCTTCTATCCACTTCGAGTTTGCGTCCACCATAATTAAATACCGCTTTCCACCACAATCCCCAAAGTCCGCATGTACCCGCTGCCACGGGTGCAACGGAAACTCCCAGGGGTGAAGCGGCGCGTGTGACGGTGCGTCGCGCACGGCGCGGCACGCTGTACACGAGCGGCATACCTCCTCTATGTCCCTATCTAGACTGGGCCAATATACATAATTTCTTGCTAAATTTTTCATTTTATGCATTCCTAAGTGCCCATCGTGAATTTCATCTAAAATTATTTTTCTTAATGTGTTCGGTATCACTATCCTGTATTTATAGACAAGACAACCTAAATCAGTAGTTAAATACAGTTTTCTGGCAAAATACGGTTTCTCTGTTTCCGCCACTGTCAACGGCCAACCGAATGTGACGTAACCCTTAACCTTGCTTAACAATGGGTCTTTCTCAGTCTCCTTAGCAATATCCTTAAAGCTAATTGGAATTGATTCTTCTATTAAATTTATGTAAGTGACTGCATCTACTAAACGAGCCTCCTGGGGTAGCGGCAGCCTCGATAAGGCATCTGCTGGCCCATTGTCAGCTGAGCGGACAAATTCTACAGTAAAATCGTATGCGGCCAGGCGTGCCGCCCACCGCTGAAGCCGGCTGGCAGCGGTCTGTGGAATACCGCCTTTAGCACCGAAAATGTGCGTTAACGGCTGGTGGTCCGTTCGTAATATGAAACTCCTACCGAACAAATATTGATGGTGTTTTGTTATACCAAACAATATCGCGAGTGCCTCTTTATCGAGCTGACTGTAGTTTCGTTCGGCCGCGTTCAGTGTGCGCGACACACAGCTGACCGGGCGCTCGCTGCCGTCGGAGTAGCGGTGCGCCAACACTGCGCCCAGCCCATACGCGCTGCTGTCTACCGCGAGCACCAGCGGTCGCCCCTCCTCGTAATGCGCCAGCACTCGCTCGCCCAGGAGAACACGCTTAGCTTCTTTAAACGCCTGCTCACATCTGGCATCCCATTTCCAGCGAACGTCTTTTTTCAGTAAATTATGTAAAGGATATAACAATGTGCTTAAATTACTAATGAATTTGCCGTAATAATTTAACATTCCTAAAAAACTTTTCAGTTGTGTTATATTCTCGGGTGTGGGTGCGTTGGAAATAGCATCCAGTTTAGTAGTGTCTGGCCGTAAGCCCTTTTTGTCAATGACATAACCTAAATATTTAACACTATCTTGTAAAAAACTACACTTACTTAACTTAACTGTTAAGCCCATCTCGCGCAACCTTTCGAGTACAGCTCGTAAATTACTAATGTGTTCTTTATCATTAGCCCCCGTTGTGCAAATGTCATCTAGAAAAACAACACAACCTGGAATACCGCGTAGGGTTTCTTCCATTAATTTTTGGAATTTTTCGGGAATGCACGCTAGTCCGTACGGTGTACGTCGGTAGGCATATGTTCCGAGGTGAGTTGTAATTGCTGTGTACGGTTGTGACTCTTTTGTTAATAAACACTGTTCGTAAGCATGAGTGAGATCTATTTTAGTAAATTTTTCTCCTCCGCTTAAGTTTGCAAATAACTCATCTATGCGGGGTAGGGGGTAATAATCACGCTTAAGCTTTGGATTAATAGTAATTTTGTAATCCCCGCAAATTCGTATGTCTCCATTTTTTTTAACTACCGGCACAATGGGCGTTCCATAGTCGGAATAATCAACGCGATATATGGTACCGTCGGACTCAAGTCGCGCCAGCTCGCGCTCCACTCGCGCGCGTAACGCCAGCGGCATGGGGCGCGCACGCACATACACTGGCTCATCGTTAGTCAGCTGTAGTCGAATTGCTCGCTTACACGTTCCTAATCTATCTGTAAATACTTCCGGAAATTCGGCACATAAACGGTTCACGAATCTATCGTCGGTTATCTTATATAGATTTATTTGTGTTACTTTCAAGGCGCGCAACCAATCTCGTCCCACTAATGGGCACGCTCCGTTTTTAATTACATACAGCGGCAAGGATTTTACTTCTACATCTCGTAACCTAACTCGTACTTCTATGTAACCAAGCGATTCGATGCGTGAACCAGCATAACTACGTAACATCAAATTATCAGTCTTAATCATCTTATGAGAAAATTTACTGGTATAAATACTCTCATTGATCGCCGAAATACGACTACCGGTATCGATTTCACACCTGGTTTCAAAGTTATCTATCATCACGTTTATAAAGTATGGTTTATTGTCCTTACCTCCAGTAACAATATTAAACATTTCGTCTGAATCGTCCTCACCGCTCATATAATTCTGCCGACTGTCTACCCTTCGATTACTTTTAATCGCTTTGCACATCACTCGTAAATGACCCCTTTGTTTACACTCATCACAATTATAATTTACGTAACGGCACCTGTCCGCGCGATGCGCCTTGCCGCAACGCCAGCATGCTGGCGCAGCCGCCGCGCCGCTCCGCAGCTCGGTCGCTGCGCGCTCCGTGCCCGCCGCGCCTGCTGCGCCGGCTGGGCTGCCCGCGCCAGCCGGACTGCGCGGGCCGCGGGTGCGCCCTCGGGCCCCGCGTGTGTAGTGTAGGTCTTCACCTACCTCGCTGCCAGCACCTGAGGTCGTCGTCGGCACCGTGCTGCCGCTCACCTCCGCGTGCTTCTCTGCAGCCTCCAGTGCTAGTGCCAACTCCACCGCCTCCTTGTATTCTATTCTTCTTTCGGCAAATATTCTAGAACGCATGGCGTTATTTGCCATTCCCGAAACAAATTGATCTCTAAGGTTTTCCTCTAGTGTAGAACACTTTTTACATTTGCCAAAGTTGCAAGTTGCCGCCAGATGTTTTAGCGCTTGTAAATATTCCATCAGGGATTCGCCGGCCCGTTGTCTCCGCAGCCGGAACACGTGGCGCTCGGCGATCTCCGACCGCTGCGGTTCCAAATGGTCGGTAAGTAGCTTTACTAATGTCTCGTAAGTTTTGTCCTCAGGAAAGTCAGGGGAACACAGATCACACATCAACGAATAGGTGGCCGCACCCACGACTGTGATTAACATCGGCACTTTTAGGTCATCTTTTACGTCGTTAAGTAAAATATATTGGTTAACTCGACGTATATAAGCAGGCCATTGTTTAGAACTAATGTTGAACGGTTCTAATTTACCGATTGGCATCTTACTCGGAATTACAATACGTAAATACTTTACACTGCAAAAACTGCTAATTAGTTCCGTCTTAGAATTTAAAATTTCTAAGAATCCCATCCTCGTCGCCAATGCAGCGTCAATGAAAGGCGAGAGTTAGCAACGCACTGGTTTATTGAATAAATATATCAATCTACCCACCACCACACAAATATCATACCTGCAAACATTTTATCAACGGTACAATATATATATCACCATAAACAAAAAATCACATTTTCAAGTTACGTAAATTTCTAATAAGGTTTTTATTTTTAAATCTCCTTACAAACCTATAAATTGTAATCTAAGTGCGAGTGTTTACTTACCTGAATAGAGTCTTCTATATTATCAGCGGATGTACTTAGTCGGTTTATTGCCCTTCAGGTCTAAAGATTTCTTTCTAGAATTCCTGGAACAATTCGTAATTATTTAACTTCAATTGTAAAAGAAAAATGGTTACAAAAGCTAATAGTAATCATAAATAAAAATACAGTAATATATAGGTATAAATACAAGAGTATAGGTAGATAGATACTTACGCCACAAGACGCATCTTCAATTCACATTTGCGAGCTAATCTATGAACGTACACTGACACGATTCGCTCGTAAATATTTGCACTGACACAGACAAACACGCATAGTCGGCGATAGCCGGAGCAGAGCAGCGAGCGACACAACCCTCCCGTCTGAATGCTAACGCAAGCGGCACGACTGCCGCCCGCGCCCGCGCAGAGCACCTCTAAACCTGTGTTTCACCACGAATTTTTCAGTGTAAAAATATTTCCACACATCAATGCCGTTTAGAAGTAATAACGAATTTTAGCCGAAAATAGCGTTTTGGTAAATATTTTTTTAAGGCAAAAGGCAAAGTCCTACGAAAAAATCAGCTTTTTTTTTTCTTATGTTGTACATGAATCAATAGACAAGATATATTTTTTATCAAATCTCAAAACCAAGCCGTTAATTAGAAATTAGCTTCCTAAATTGACCATTTTAAGCTACTAAATGAGAGTAAGGCCCTTAACGACATAAATGACAATTTTTATTTATTTACCAGCTCGGTGTCAGATTTTCTCTGAGAAATTTCTTTAAAGATATTGGTATTCTCATGGTTGCTTCGCAAGTCATCTTAGCCAACATCTTATATGTTAGGCAAAATATTCACGTGTACACCAAAAACTGTGATATTCATAATATTAACACCAGAAATAAGGACAAACTGCGAACCCCTTTTCACCGACTTCAAAAGGTTCATAACTCTTTTGTTGGGCTTGGTATAGCTTTTTATAACAAGATACCCTCTGCTTTGCTAGACTTGCCCTACAATGCATTTAAAGCAAAAATTAAATCCAAGCTTTGTTCAAAGGTTATATTATTCCGTGAATGATTATTTACATGATAAGAATAGCTGGTCGCTCTGATTAACTCAGGACAATGTTTGTGTTCTTTCTCCGGAATTAGCTTACTGATACGTTATATGAGTTCATATAATTTACTTTTTTACATTACATAAATATGTAAGCTGTCACGCCCTTTATGCCTGGGGCTTTTATTTAAGTATGTAATAAGTTTTTAGTTAATTACATTTTCATTTAAATATATATACATATATATATATATATATATATATATATATATATATATATATATATATATATATATATATATATATATATATATATATTGTTTTGCTTTGCTGGTATTTTGGCGTGGTAGTTGGCATATTATGGTAAATAATTTCATTGTTGTTGTATTTTATCGTGTTCATCAGACACGTGACAGCTGTGCTGCTGGGGAGTTTCTTCCGCCACTTCTTCTACCCAGCGAAAGCATTAGGAAGTGTCGATGGGTGAGCGTTTTGGGGGGATTGTCTTATGTAATATTGACGTTCAAAAAGTGCTGATTCTTAGCCTAATTTGAATAAATAACTTTTGATTTATCATAATTTTATTAGTGGCATGTGGTCTAGCCTTTTCGCGAAGTTTGTGTTACGATGTCAGATACACCCTGTATCTAAGGACCTACTATTAGTTGGAGTACTTAATAATAATCAACAAATGCTCTAGTCTCGTAAATAATGTTGCGTCTTGTCCAAAAATAACCAAGGAACCGGGTCGCACGTCTCGCGTCGTGTCTTGCTCAGTAGCGGCGCGTCACCCAGCGCGCTGAGTGCTGTGACCGCTGTGAGTGTACCGGTGAGACGGGATGTGGTGGACTCTGCTGTCGCTGCTGCTGGCACGCGCTGCCGCACAGGACCTCGTCATCGGTCGGTACAATAACTCGCTAATCCACTGTAACCCTGTCCTTCGTACTTCGTGATGTGTAATATTAAGTCTAAAGCCCAACAAAGGTTTCAGTATATTTTGTTGCTACTTTACGGAGCCACAGCTGACAAACCGAAGGGTGAGGATGAGACGGTAACAGAATATTCTTTTTTGACGTCTGGATGAAGATTTCTTAAAAAAACTAAAGTACATCTCAACTTTTGAGTGTCCATCTCTGTCTATGTAATGTTCGCCAAAAGACGAAAGGCCTTTCACGCTCGAGTCGCGTCTGCAGTTGTGAGGATCAGGTGCGTTGTGTGCAGGCGTGGTGGAGCAGCCGGTGCGCGCGCTGCAGCTGGCGGCCGCTGTGGACGCGGCGCTGAACACGTCGGGCAGCGCCGCGGTGGCGCCGCTCGAGCCCGACGAGCCGCTGGCCCCGCCCGCCGCCGTGTGCGCGCAGGTCAGTGTCCACTGCACAGATGTTCGCTACGTAGCATAGTGTGGCTGTGGGTGATAGTTTGCATCAAATAAAAAGCTCTTATGTCAGTTGTAGACCTCGAACAGGTCTAAAAAATGTACACACTCCGGCTGCACAAATCGCAAGTTTATTTCGATGATTTCAGAGTGACTAGCTGAGAAATGAAATGAAATGAAATCGTTTATTAAGCAAGTAGGATCACTGATTACTTTCACACGTCATTTGTTTTTTTTTTTTTAAACTAGATGAAGCCGGCATTTCCTAACTGACTACCTCTGAGAAGAAATAGGCGAAACAAACTCAGGGATCATCGTCTTTTTTCAAGTCCAGACATTAAAAATGAAAATGTTTACTATAATTTATGTTATAATTACGCATATTGCTTAATAACAATGCTTAACAGAGCGAGCAGCTCAGTCGCAAGCTTTTTTGTCTTCTAAATAATCTGAGATTTTATAATAGCCCTTTTTGCAAGCTTTTTGAGCTCCGTCCATTGCAAAAGTAATAAAAATACGTATTGGTGCCGTCCCGGACTCCCCGCAGCCCGGCTGCGCACGGGGCACGGGTGGGCTTTTGGGATATTAAACTATTTAAAACATAAATGTCCCGGAAAATGTGTAGGTACAATTCCTAGGAACTGTATATAATTTCAATATCGTGTTAGGAAATGTATAAAAATAATACATTTTGTAATAAAAATGTGTGCGTGTACTAGTGTACACAACACACGTAACAAGTGAAACTTCTTAGAAAAAGATGCTCCGCAATAGGGACGTCCCCCTATTGGGGACGCTAAGTTTTAATCTTTATCCGTGGACCGTCGTCCACGACTAAATACAACACCAAATTTAAAACTAAACTAACCTAAAGATACAGCCTGTATGTCACAACAATTGCACGCGCCAGCACCAGGTGAGTCAGTGTGGAATGCGAAACGCGGGATGCGGAATCCCCCGGGGCCAGAATGTTGGGCTCTTCCTCCCGATTCCGAAGAGCCCAAACTTGGCCAGTCTAGGACCTCCGGATCCCGAGATAGGCCGCGGGGGGGTGAGGTGGCCTGAGGAGCAAGTGGGGGGGGGGGGGGTTTAGGGAGTGTAGACGAGAGGGGTGGGGAGGCTAGGTTGAGTTTAGGGGGAGGGGGAGGGGTAGGTGAGGGGGCGGTTGTCTAAGTGTTGGGAGGATCCTGTCCACCTGGGGTCACAACATGAGGGGAGAGTGGGAGGGGACAGGACACTGGAATCTCGGAATGTATGTGCTATATGGGTATTGGGGGTCAGGTACTATGGGGTCAAAATGGGGGTCTAGGGGTCCTATCTGAATATAGGTTCCGGCTGGGAGTGGGGTTAGTAAGGGGGGGGGGGGGATTTGAAATTCCCAGCCGTTTCCGAGATATCCGGGATTTTAGGTAGGGATATGGGGAAGGAAATTTAATAAAAAGATGGCGCGTAACCGAAAAATGTGACGCTAATTTTTTTTCCAACGCCGATAAAGAATTTTCACTTCAAAAACTTTGTTAAGGTGAGAATAACATTTTTCAGGCACTTAATCATATCGTAAAATATAGATAGTAATCTGAAGATGACTGACTACCTATATTTTACGATATGATTATTGAAGTGAAACTTCTTTATCGGCGTTGGAAAAAAATTTACCGTCACATTTTTCGGTTACGCGCTATCTTTTTATTAAATTTTTTACTATATTTACCCACCTCGAAGTCCTTCCCCATATCCCTACCTAAAATTCCGGATATCTCGGAAACAGCTGGAAATTTCAAAATTCTGACAAAATTCCACCCCTCTCCACCCCGCTCCTCTACACTCCATACCCGTGATTGTGTGTGTATGTGTTTAATACATGGATTTCATCCATCTTTCTTTTTTTTGTAGAGCTATCACGTAAAATTAATGGCGACTTTTTATTGGTTTTTCGAAATACCAAGTTATTATGCATCATATTTTAATGATTCTATTGAAATATGCTGCAATAGGTATTGTTAATAAATAGTTAGCATGTAAAAGTCGATAATCATGTAAATAACGGGAGATTTATATAAACGTGAGATGTGATAACCCTAAATTGGTTTGTTGACCTCTATTCTTTATGGAGCTTGGCGAGAATATAGTAACTTTTAGTATTTATCACAAAATCAACTTTTACCATCACGACACATGTATTATAAAACAAAGTCACTTTCTCTTTCCCTATGTCCATTTGTGTGATTATATCTTTAAAACTACGCAACGTATTTTGAGGCGGGTTTTTTTTTAAATAGATAGAGTGATTGAAGAGCAAGGTTTATATGTCGTGATAACATCCATCAAATTGTGGAGAAGTACTATTATTTTTGAGGTCTCTAATGTGATGTCGTAAATAATTTCATTTTTTCGGCGTTCACAGTGAAACTCTGGCTGAACCCTACGAGATTTATCAAAATATTGTACTAAATCAAATATTCTACAAAACAGTCCCCGATGGTATATGTCTATCTCTTATG
This sequence comes from Sesamia inferens, assembly GCA_037179545.1. Taxonomy (NCBI): domain Eukaryota; kingdom Metazoa; phylum Arthropoda; class Insecta; order Lepidoptera; family Noctuidae; genus Sesamia; species Sesamia inferens. Next base: position 31,634,401 of record CM073937.1, on the reverse strand, counting down.
GATATCCCACAGTAATTTTTTTTATCATTTACTGTTTACGACAAATACCGGCTAATATTCGAAGCGATTTTTACCAATATTGTACGGGGTTGTGTGACCACATACACGAGATGTCAATATGCACGGGTTGTGTGACCACGATACACGAATGTGAAATGTTGTCAGTTAGTAGGAAGTGGTGGATGTTGTCAAGATAAAACGACCTTTACTAGCGAATGTCTTTAATTCACTGATCATACACAGTTTACATGAAATGAGGAAATATTAAATGTAGGTCGCCCATGATCGATGCTATGCTATGTCATCCAAATTAATTATGTATATAAAACTAATGTACGTTTGTCCGTACATACTACCAACACAGAAGAGAAGTAAATTAATTTTGTACAATCATGGTCAACTGGCAAGATTCACGTACAAATGTAATAAATTAAATATATTTATGTAAGTAAGGTGCACTGATTACAGTTGGTGCTGCTATCACTATAATTAGTTGTCATTAATCGCACTGAAGCTAACTGTTCTGTTCATAATTGGCGACGTCGCCTCATTCACACTTATCACACTATTCGTGTTACGCATCATTGGTGAGAACGCCTCACTATTGTTTGGCTTGTCCTTTTGCACTGGAGATGAGATCGGTTGATCTCTGGTCACACTGATGTTCATATCATTCTCCTGTCTTGTCATCGATGCTGCTAGCTCGACCCCAGGCTCCGGAAATGATGTGACGTCGCCTGAAGGTCTTCGTGTCTGTTTCCTTATTCGCCATTGGTTCACTTTGTATCCAATGGCAGTAGGAACGGTCAGGGATACGATAAACAATATGCCATCAATTATGTAATAATGCGGAGTATCATCTAATGGGCTTTCTTCCAATTCTCGTTTCTTGAAATTGGAAATCTGCTGCTTGATCTCATGAAACTCTGCCGTATGGTTGGCAGTCATAACGATATCTTGTATAGTCACAGATGTATTCAAGATGTTGTTTAATTGAGATGTTTCAAAACACAACCTTGACCGATGGTAATGACTGAAAAATATGGGTTAATGGAGGAGCAAGAAAGTGTTTAAATCTTTTTAGTATATTATTATTAATGCCATCCCACCCAACAGCACAGTTGTCTTTGAAACCGCTAATAAAACAAAAGAATTTAAAATATTTGAAGTATTGAACACTGTTGATGATGGCTATGAAAAATGATTACTCTGGTTTATGGTTTTTTCGGCCAGGGTTTTGCTGCTTCGATGGGGTTTGTCGTTATTGACAGTAATTCAATTTTTTTTTAGTTTCAGGATTTTTTGATCGAAATGTATTTGTTTTAATAAATTTCCAAACAAGCTTACTATTTTTCCCAGCCTTCTGTAATTCATTCTCCTTAAATAGATTTTTAGTACTATATAAAAGTTTGTTACAAAAATATCTGTACCTTTTCTTTTATATGAGTATGTAACAGAAAGTATTTCATTATCAGGTGCAAGTTTCGACTTTTGACGTAATTTGACCCTATGCTATACCTAATACAACGGACGAGACCAGAAGTGATCCATGGTTTAATGTTATTATATTTTCTAGGGATTTTTTTGCTAAAAGTATTTTTATTTATTGCAGCTTGAAGCATATTTATGAAGTACTGCAAGCATATTTATGAAATATTTGCATCATTTGTTTCGTAAACAGGGTCAAAATTAATATCTCGAAAATCAGTTTCGAGATTAGTCATATTAATTTTTGTGTATCTACGCATGCATTTTATTCTAGGTGGCGATATTTGTAACGTTAGCAGAATAGCTTGATGTTCGGTAAGTGAAGAGTAGGGAACTAATGTTTTTGAAGGATTTTTTGTTTTTATGATGAAATGGTCTACAATGGTGTACAATAAAGAATAAATAAATAAATAAATAAACATGAACCGCTCTGGTGCCTGGGACAATAATGAGTGGGTAAAAAAAGCCCATGGAATGAACAAATATTTAAGTATTTATGAACATGTGTATTGTATCTTTCGGAAGCAATATTAATATTTATGTCGCCCGTTAGAATGTTTTTGAAAACTGATAAATATTTTAGGTTGTCATCAAGGGAGTCCAAAAACCTGTCGATGTACTGAGAAGGAGGCCTATAAATAGCCATAATTACAGTATCTAGAGTAATTTTTATTTATTAGACAGTTACTATCTTGAACTTATAGGTTCTACCACAACTATTTTTAAGTCTTTTTTGATGAAAACTACTATACCATCGTTTTGATTGATGCTTGAGTTTGTTTTGTGAGATTGGTATCCGTCAAGGGAATGTAGATTGGCTGTCTGACCCGACAACCAACATTCTGTAAGGACAATAACATCACAGCTAATATCAAGAGTTTGTAGTAGAACTTCAAACCCATGCATGTTTCGATTTATAAGTACGAAAATGGTAGGTTTTCAATGAATGTGCTTGTCGTTTGAGGCTGCGGGTAGTGCGGACGCGGGGGCGGCGGTGGCGACGCTGGGCGGTGGCGACGCGCGCGCTGCCCGGCTGGCTGCTGCGGGCGCGGCGCGCGCCGCTGTTCCGCTACTGCTGGTGGACCACGCTCCTGCCGATGCAGCCTGGGAAGCTCTCGAGCTTTACCCACATCCGCTAGTGTTGGCGCAGGTATTTATATAAACCAACCAACTTCGCAACCGATCTATAAGTACCTATACACTTCGTACTTATGATATTTTGTTTCCTGCAGGCGTGTGCAGAGCTATGCGAGGCGAAGGGCTGGAAGCGTGCCGTGCTGCTGCACGAAGGAGACGCGCGCGGCGCTGCGTTGCTCACCGCCGGCGCGACACCCCTTGCTCTGCTGGCAAGGCAGCTGCCACCTAGCAACGAGGACGCGCTGCTCAGGTCGCACTTAGCACAACTTTTTGATCTGACCGATTAATTCAAGTTAAAACATGTTATTGGTGAAGTTGTCTGTGTTCAGAAACCTGCTGCTGGTGCTGAAGAAATCCGGCTTGACGAACTTCATAGTGTGGTGCTCGGCGGAGTGCACGTTGCGCGTGCTGGACGCGGCGCAGCGCGTGGGGCTGCTGGCGGAGAAGCACTCGTACATCGTGCTTTCGTTGGACCTGCACACGCAGCCGCTGCACGACTACAGCCACGGCGGTGCCAACGTCACCGGTGAGTACCAAACAAACCCACCGTCCGTAAACGTAAACAATCTTCACATTAATTATTTGCGCCTTCCACAGCGTTTCGCCTCTTTGATCCTGAGTCCCCCGAGGTGGTGGAGGTGATGAGTCAATGGCGTAAGATGTACTCGGAGCGACTGAGAGTAGCGGGGAGCACGGAAGACGGGGAAGAGCCGCCCGAACCTGAAGAAGCAGCGAGAATAGTGGCGGCGCCTCCCACCGCGCTCCTGCTAGCACACCTGGGTACGGGGCTGGTGGCCGAGGCGTGGCGCCGCCTGCAGCTGCCCGCCTCGGCGCCCGCCGACTGCGAGATGGGCGCCGGCACCTTCCACGCCGATACACTGCTCAACTACTTGCGCTCGGCAAGTATCTACCGTGAAACATGTTTACTATTGCTTAAAATGATCGCAAATTTTAAAAACATGACTTCCTCTGTTCCATTTATATTAATTTAGGCAACTTTCATTATCAAAACGCAGCCACGCTACAGACGCTGGTAAATCTACATCAGGTCCGTGGTCCTTACTCTGCCATACCTTCATGCGATCATTCGTGTCAAATACTGGCTTGCACCAGTTCTCTTTAGCCAAGGAGAACGGAGTGAGGCCCTTGTCAACCGCGACCACATCTCGATGCATCCCCACGTCGGTTTTTAGGAAATATTCCCTGAGACTGCATATCTCGTCGTGGTGGCCTAGTGGTTAAAACACCAGCCACTCAAGTATAAGTGCGCGGGTTCGATTCCAGGACAGGCAAGTACCAATGTAACTTTTATTAAAGTTATATGTACTTTCTAAGTATACCTTGGACACCAATGACTGAAGGTGAAGGAAAATATCTTGTGGAAACCTGAACTCGTCTGAAATCGCCAAACCGCATTGAGCAAGCGTGGTGATTACGCTCAATCCTTCTCTGCATGAGAGGAGACCTGTGCCCAGCAGTGGAACTATAAAAAGGTTGATGATGATGACTGCATATCTCACGATTGTGGAGGGTCTTAGCGTCTAAAAAGCGTCTACCTCTACATTTTCGCGGGATATACAGCCTCATAACCGATGACCGTGGGTGATGCAATTGATTTGCAGTCAGCAGCGTGCGAACCCTCCTAGCCAGGGCGTTGAGTTTGGTCTGAGTCTATTTGAGTATGCCGAAAGAGTACATCAGAACCAACATGATCCAATCGTTAAAGGCACACACCTTGTTTCCACCTAGTAGAAGACGTAAGTAGTTTTTTCAGGCAGTCAAAGACGCGTTCCTTCAACGATTGCTTTATGTTAGTAACATTGATACCCAACGCTTCCGATATACCCAAATATTTAAAAATTTGGGATGCGGAGAGGGCTCTAAGGTTTATGTAACCCGTGAGTTGGGTTCCCACGGATTCCATAGTCTTTCCTCGCTTTATATGCATGTTTGTCCACACCAAATTCCATCTTGATGACACTGCTGCATGTTTCAGTAATTTTTAGTTTTAATGAATTCTGATTTCTCCAGCAGTGTGCTTAGAGGATTCAGGGCTAAACAAAACCAAAGCGAACTTAAACTTTCGCCTTGGAATTTAACACGCTCGATCCTTATAGGTTCGTTATTCTTATAGACCCCACTTCAGATACTGTATAATAAATAATAAATAATAAAACTTTATTGTTCAGAAAATCATTACAATATTTAAATAGCACTAGCCTCCACACTAGGATTCCCTGTGTCGTGGAGACTAGTCTCCTTCGTCTAACAACATTATTAGATAGGTTCATACATAGCATCGGTCGGTATTAATTTGATGTGTCAAAAATAGGTAGTTCTTCCAGACAAATCTCACAAAATAAAAAAAAAATAAAAAATATATATATGCAACCTATCAACTTATTTAGTGTGTTTATTTAGTATTTTGTAATTTTGTGGTGTACCGTGTATTGTGATTGTGTGGATGTGTAATGTATGAGTGAGTTAAGGTGGGCTTAGATCAATCGAACGAAGTCCTCATATCACTCCCGCTGCCATCCATATTATACTCGTACCTGTGATATAGTCCACTAGAAAGGAACTCTCCCACACCGTTCGAATTGTGGAAATCTGTCAAAGTGGGGACAGAGAGCACCTGCTCGACTGGTCCAAATCAACCTTTGTGTGTTTGTGTGATGAATGTGTGTGTGTGTTTTGCGTTCAAGTATTAAGGAACTTCTCCGTGCTTTCATAGTCCATTCTTGCCAGAAATTTTGAGATATAATTTTTGCAGTTATTTCTGGTCATAGGTAGTATGTCCATTTTATTATTCAGCTTATTATAAATAAACGGCCCCATATAAAGAAAGCATCTGCGGCCAAAAAATAAATTACATCTAGGTTTATCCCATTTAGGTTTATTTGCATTTCTAAGCGAGCGCACTTCGGAGTATATTACTAGCCTCTGGGCATTTTTGTGGTACCTCAAAGTCACTGCCATAATGTACAGTTGGCGCACACGCAGAGCACCAGTTTCTTGGTACAATGTGTCAGTCGGGAAGCGCATTGGTTTCTTGAAGGTTACTTTGAGAAGGGCGCGTTGTGTCCGTTCAATTTTAATTAAATGTGACTTATGTGCTACACCCCATGTTACAATGCAATAGTTGAGAACGGATTGGCAAAGTGTATGGTATAGCATTTTTAAGATAGTTAGGCCAGTAATACGTCTCATTTTTTTAAAAATGTGTATGAGTTTTCTAACCCTGCCACTTACATGCTCTATTTGTTTTGACCAATTAAGGTGCTGGTCAATGTACACACCGAGATACTTAATGTGCCTGACTTTCTCAAGGCTTGGGCAGTTACATCTTGAAGGTGCATTATTATTATCACAGGAGTGTAATATTACTGAGAGATGATCTGGGCAGGTAGTTTTAATGCTGGCGCTAAAATTTATAACCTTAGTTTTTTCTATATTTAGCGTCAGTAGATTGTGGGTAAGCCAGCTGGAAACCAAATTTACACCCTTGTTAGCAGCCTCTTGAACCCCTTCCCAAGTTTTGTCGAAAAAGACTAGGGCGGTATCGTCAGCATAAGCAAATATTTTAGTTATTTTTACTATGGTACAAAGACTGTTTATGTACAGGATAAAAAGTGTGGGCCCGAGCACACTACCCTGAGGAACTCCGTAATTAAGGTTGGCATAGTTGCTGTAGTTTTCCCCCACGCGGACCCTTTGTGTGCGGTCTGTTAGATAGGACTGGAACCATTTCAAAGCTAGACCTCTGATGCCAATGCCCTCTAACTTTTTGAGAAGAATGCGCCTGGACACCGTATCAAAGGCCTTCGCTAGGTCAAGGAAGACGCCAGTACATTTATAACCGTTGTCCACCTTATTTACAACAAAGTCAACTAGATTATTGACTGCGTCCTCCGTTGACCTTTGCTTGCAAAAGCCATACTGATTTTCAGATATCCAGCCATTCTTGTCAATGAAATTGAGGAGTCTACTATTCATGATCTTCTCTAGGATTTTGGATAGGGAAGTGAGTAGAGAAATGGGTCGATAATTCGACGGAACTGTTTTTTCACCTGATTTAAAGATTGGGCATACATTCGCGGTTTTCACTATTGAAGGAACCTTACCGGTCGATATGCTTAAATTGCACAAGAAGGTAATTGGTGCGGCAAGAGAATTTTTGCATATCTTAAGGGTTCTGTTTGTAACTCCATCCCATCCAGGTGCTGAATTGTCTTTGAGATTTGTTATGATCTTTTTGACCTCAACTTCGTCTGTTGGTGCTGCAAAAAAAGATTCGCTGGGTGGGTTTTTATCAAGAAATGTTGACATAGCAGCGAGTTCCGTTTCTGACTTCTTAATACGGAGCAAAGTCCTTTCAGCCAGCTGTTCTCCTACTTTCGTAAAGTATTGATTCACATCGTTTAGAGAATCTATGGGATCCGCGTATATCCGAAGTAGTTCCAATCCACTCTGGCTCTTACTCTTAATATTACAGATACTTTTGATAGCCTTCCAAGTTTTCTTACTGTCTCCGCTTGCATCTTCCAAAACTTTTCTTTCATGTTCCGTTTTCAAATTTTGCACTAAATTGTTACAAACATTTCTATAGGTTTTATATCGCTGCTGTATGATCGAGTTATCCCTGTTATAAGTTTTCTTTGCCTCTGTGTGTAACTGGTCCCTTTTTCTAATGCTCTTCAATAAGCCTTTAGTAATCCAAGGTTTTTTAATAGCCTTTGAATTCCGCACCGTCTCTGTTGTTGTAAATGCGCTTATTTTATCACTAAGTATTCCTATGAAATCAGTGAAGGCTTTGGTCACGTCGGTATAACCATAGATGAGACTCCAGTCATATTCAGCAACAGCATGGGACAAGTTTGGGTAGTCTATCTTCACTCTATTATTAATCTTAGGCAATAAGTAGGAGATAGACCTATCGATTCCAATAATGACTGTATCATGATCTGTTATTCCTGAGTCACATATTACTATTCTAGCTGTTCTTTTGGTTTTCAACAGAGCATGGTCTAAGCAAGTACGGTCCCGTGTAGGGAAACGATGGCCAGGATAATAACCGTAGTGTCCAGTTATGTCTAAATAGTCGCTCGCACGATTGTCTTTAGATTCACTGCATATATCGATGTTTATATCGCCTACAATGATACAGTTAGCATTTGTTTCATTAGCTTGCATGATTTTTTCAAGAGAATTACAAAAATTATAAGTATTATATAAAGATGGCGACCTGTAGAGAGCACAAATAGTGAACTCCTCACCCACATGAATGAGCAAGCAGTTCGCGTCTTTGAAGGGCGGTTCCTCGATTTTTACTTGCAGACTACTTTTGAAAAAGACAGCAATGCCATCGTTTTGATTGAGGTAGCGTTTAGAGTAAAAGCATTCATAATTATTAAGATCAAAGGTAGGCGTAGCATCACTCAGACGGCACTCAGTCAAAACGATCAAATCAGGCAAAAAGTTCAAACGAGACATAAATACAGTGAAATTATCGAAATTCTTTTGGATGCTCCTTATATTTTGACTGATAATCGTTAGCTGTGAGAACACATCGCCAATGTCATTGGTACATTTTTCTGGGACATTGTGTTTCGAGCTCACGTACAAGTGGGTCTCATCCAGATCGTTAATTAAATTATAACTATTAGCCATTTATATTAAAAATTATACAAGGATACGGTAGTAGCTTTTGAATACGTTTACCCAAGTGGACTATAGAAACGGGGGCGCGGTATATGACATTATTTTTAAAGTTTTGTGACATTGAGAGCACGGTGAGGTATGTGGTGTTAGGTGAGTAGTGAGCTTGTGTGTATGAATGTGTGTTAAATTTAAGTTTTAATTTTTTTTTTATCGCAGGCTCGATCGACATCCCGAGCCCAATCATCTTCAGTGTGACTGACTGGCATGGCACCGCAACATGAAAACCGGTATTGCATGCACCGCTGTCAACACACACATGCAGACAGCGTCTGAACAAATAACGGATTGTAAAGATAATACAAAAATATAGTAAAAAATTTAATAAAAAGATGGCGCGTAACGGAAAAATGTGACGGTAAATTTTTTTCCAACGCCGATAAAGAAGACTTCAAAAAATGTGTGCGTGTACTATTGTACACACGTAAGAAATTTTGTCAGAATTTTGAAATTCCCAGCCGTTTCCGAGATATCCGGGATTTTAGGTAGGGATATGGGAAAGGACTTCGAGGTGGGTAAATATAGTAAAAAATTTAATAAAAAGATGGCGCGTAACCGAAAAATGTGACGGTAAATTTTTTTCCAACGCCGATAAAGAAGTTTCACTTAAAAACAAACTGTTTACAAAAATAACATACATGTTTGATTATATTAATAATCAAACATTTATAATCCTTTGTTCAGAATAAGCTGAATACTTATACAGTATGTTAAGAAAACCCTGTCCGACCCATAAGGATAATAAAGGTTAGGTAAACACATGACCAAATATAATATAAAAATTTTACGTAATCATCATAGTACCAATATAAATGAATTTTGAAATAATCTTTTTTTCTCGTGAATTAATTCCAACTTCCCCGAAATTTGGTAATTTTTAAAAAAGTGACAACACCGGTATTATTATGAGTGAATAGCGATGCGACCACGTGCCGCGTGCCCTGCCGCCCGCGCCCCGCGGAAGGGTGGTTAACGCAGATTTATTAAGTTACCACTTTTTGCGAAATAATATTTATTTTTTTAGGGGGATTTTTTTTTTTTAAGTTTAGCCCGGTTTTGTATCCATTAGTAGAATCAGTTATCGATACCTAACAACACCTTCACGGGTCGGACAGGGTTTTCTTAACATACTGTATAATCCCAATAACGTTTACACCATTTTATATTTTTTTACCATATTTTTGTAAGGACAATCAGGTAACATAACAAGCTCATAACATAGTGATTCCACGCACAATGGTCCACTGAAGGGACTGAGTGCGGAAACCAAACCAGTAACAGTAACAGTAGTAGTGATTTTTCATGATACCTTTTTGAAATTATATACATAAATTCCTGAGTGATTCTTATAAATTTTGAAGCGAACGATCTGGGTGTGAACACAAGTGCATATGTATAGTCAATGTTGCATGCTATCAACGGGTCTGTACGCTGCTGTATGCCATTCTTGAGGAGACTATTTTTTTTAGTATATTAAAATTCTTAAATTAAAAAAAACGAGTGTGCTTATGACCACACGACTGAAGTGAAACTTCTTTCGCACCATCTGTATGTATATATATATATATATATATATATATATATATATATATATATATGTGTGTACAATATATACATGTATACACATATACATATATTAATTTTCTATAAATATTTAAATTTATTTCATGCTTTCATTTATAAATTAATATTTTTCCATAGACCTCCAATTAAAAAAAAAAAAAAAAGTTGATTCCCTCGGGGCCAAAAGGTCGGGCTCTTCCTCCTGAATCAGGGGACCCCAAACTCGGGTAGTCCACGACCTCTGGTTCCCGAGATAATCCACGGGGGGGTGAGGTAACTAAAGGGGGTCGGGGAGGGGGATAGGTTTCGTGGGGTTGCGGGGGGAGGGGGAGGGGGATAGTGGATTCCCTCAGGGCCAAAAGGTCGGGCTCCTCCTCCTGATTCAGGGGACCCCAAACTCGGGTAGTCCACGACCTCTGGTTCCCGAGATAATCCACGGGGGGGTGAGGTAACTAAAGGGGGGGGGGGTAAGATTTCGTGGGGTTGCGGGGGGTAGGGGGAGGGGGAGAGGGGGGAGTGGATTCCCTCGGGGCCAAAAGGTCGGGCTCCTCCTCCTGATTCAGGGGACCCCAAACTCGGGTAGTCCACGACCTCTGGTCCCCGAGATAATCCACGGGGGGGTGAGGTAATCAATGAGGGGGGTCGGGGGGTGTTCGCAGCGTCATGTTCTCGAAGAAATTCATAGTTCTTAATCAATCAAGGTACTTAGCTTAATAATTGAGCTTATGAGGCTCGAAAGCAATTTGTACTTTGTGTCCAATTATCGTATTGTGACGATATCTTCAAGCTTCTATACTTTCAATTATATCAGAAATGTTCAGCAAAAATATATAAAACAATATAAAGGCCAGAACAGAATGAAATTTATAAATTTATTTGTGCTCTTAGGTAATCAATTGTTAACAAATCTTAAAAAGATCCAAAAAATATATATTGCCTTCGGCGAGATGCGAACTCACAACTTCATACTCGACATGCCATGCAATATTTACATGAGCCAACTCCTTGTTTGTATTACAGACGAAATAGGACTATACTCTGCTTCCGTTCGCCTTCATCATTTTTTTTCCTATCATTTTTCGTAACGCTTTCGCCAGTTTACTCCCCAAGTCAAGCGTGCCTAAAGAAGTTTCACTCCAATAAAGTGAACTATTGGAGTATGCCATTAAAGTAGGCAATTGAACCCTGTTGATAAAAAAAAGTGTTAATGCACCTTATGTCGAGGGCATAAGGTTCAATATCGCGTGACATGCAGTGCGTAACTTTTAAGCCCTATAACTCGAGACCTAGACATTGTCTAGGTGTAATATAAAAACGCATTCCTAGACTTAGGGTGCCCTATCGAATGGTACAGGTTTCATCAATTTTGTCAACTAAGTGACGACATCGAAATTTCTAGAAACCCATTTCCGGGAATTACCGTAGGTACTTACTGAATGTACTTGAAGTTATGCGCTATTATTATTACGTCTAGACGATTCTGGAATGTTCGATCAGCTGGACTATATATAGCGCCGTGACCCCAGCGCGAGTCAGTCTGCACTTGACTACCGAGACGAAAACAGCGATACTTAAGAAGCGATCTTTGAGAATACCTACTGCAACAACTGTAACGAGAACTGTAAGTACTACGTGAAGTAACATCTGTAGTGTTATTGTGTGTTTACAATACGGACTTCGTGGACGTAAGTGAAGACTTCGGTGCAACGTCAGCAACATTCTACTTGTCATTGCCTACAATCGACTGTACCTTCGTTGCCAATAAACTTCGAAACCCTTAACCGGCGTTTTAGTACCCCTAGCCCGTAACAATTGGTGTCAGAAGTGGGATGCCGGTCACCCCAAGGGAAGACGAAAGAGTTCGCACGCGACGACAAGCAGCGATGGATTTGGCGCGTCAAGAGGAAGGATCGCTTGGTGTCCCTGCACCTGTAGAAGGTGCAGCCGTCGTAACACCGACGAATGTGAATGCACCTACTACCACCACTATTCTCGGAAGTAGCGGATCCGATTTATCGGCGTTACTGGCTCACTTGACGGCACAAATAAAGATGAGCATAGTAGAATCCCAGGCAGAAACCCAGGCGCAAATAAAACTGAGCATAGATAAATCCCAGGCAGAAACCCAGGCGCAAATAAAACTGAGCATAGATAAATCCCAGGCAGAAACCCAGGCAAAAATAGAACAATCTCAAGCAGAAATCCAGGCACAAATTAAAAGTGTAGCAGAATCCCAGTCAAAATCCCAGCAACTAGTATTGGAACTAAACGAAAAGTGGGAAAAAACCAAAGAAGAGGTCAACGAGCTTAAAATAAGAACAGTACAACAAGATACGCGCATAGACCAGCAAGATGCTCGTATAGACAATCATGATGCGCGTTTCAAGAAACTAGACAGTACCATCATGGAGTTTGGGAAAGAAATAGAATTTTTGCATGAGAAGGTACAAAGAGGAGGTATTAAAGGTGTACCTGTACCCAGCGCTTTGCCGACGTTCCAAGTCCCTCATTTTGACGGAACAACATCATGGGTGGCCTTCCGTCTACAATTCGAAAAGGTTGCAAAAGGCAACAACTGGGACGACGATCAAGCGGTAACCGCTCTTACGCTTGCTCTGCGTGGTGATGCGGTACAAATTCTCGAAAATATTTTCGGCGATTGCAATACCCTAGCCAATCTGTTAGAAGCGTTGGAGTCTAGATATGGAGAGAAACACCTCGAACATGTCTACAGGGCTCAACTTCGCGACCGCACACAGAAGAGCAGTGAGGGTTTGCAACAATGGACAACGGAAATAGAACGTATTGTTCGGAGGGCGTATGCATCAACGCCGGGATTAATTGATGCTACTACGGTGCAAGCGTTTACTGATGGGATTCGAGATGCAGAAGTCAGGGCTGCAGTTCGTCTGGGTCACCACCAGACTCTGAAGGCAGCCTTGACACACGCTTTAGAGGTGGAAGCTGTACGTCAAGATGGCCGACAACACGACCGTATTCGAAAAGTGACCGCACAAATAAAAGCCCGACGAGGACCAACTTGTTATGAGTGCGGCGAAAAGGGGCACATTCGAATTGATTGTCCCAGGAAGGCTAAGGCAAGAAGTACTTCTGGGACACAGGTGGAAGCAGAGGATTTAAACTAGGAACAGCCAGGGCTATGGGGCGAGTACTGGCTGGTCGACGTGAAGCCCCCATTATAACAGTATCACAAGTGGGTGACGGAAACAGTCTTATTATAGAAGGAGAACTGAATGGTAAGTCATGCAGTTTCACATTGGATACTGGTGCATCAAGAACTATTGCACGACCGGAGCTATTTCCTCGGACCATAGCATGGAAGAGAGGGTCTTCACAATGCCGATTACAAACCGCCACCGGCCAACCAGTGCTCGTCCTTGGTGAAACAAATGTGACCTTGAAAATGGGTGATAAGACATTTACACATCCTGTTTTAGTAGCGAATATTACAGATGATTGCATAAAAGGACTGGACTTCCTGAAGAAACAACAGTGCGTCCTTAATGTAGCAAAAGGAGTATTGAGTTTTCCAGAACAAGAAGTATTTCTTCAAGGTGCAAAACAAGGGTCAGCGTAGTGTTTAAAGAAAACGGTATTACCACCAAGGTCAGAAACTAGTAGATATTAGATTTTCACCAATAGGATACCGCAAACGTTGCATTATAATAGAGGATTCTGGGGATCACCCAGACTGGATAACGGCAAGGACACTGATGATGATTTCCGATAAACCAAAAATACGCATAATCAACGTTAGTAACAAAGAAATAATTCTCGAAAAGAATCACATGGTGGGTGTGTGCGATAATGTAGCATCTTTGAGAAAAACAGAGGTGCACGAAAAGGAACGTGATAAGAAGTGGCAGGAACATGTATCGACACTACTCGAAAGTTGTAAAGGCAATTTAAACAAGTTCGAAAGTCACAAAGTTAAGCAACTGTTGCATAACTTCCTTGACATCTTCGCGAAGACCGACAGTGACGTGGGAAGGACCGGGCTAGTTAAACACCACATAGATACGGGTGATACACAGCCGATAAGACAAAGACCACGTCGTCAGGGTTCAGTTGTCGGTCCTTATTTATGGAATTTGGGTTTTGATGACTTCCTCGCGATCCCGCTTCCTTGCGGGATCGCGATCATAGATACGGGTGATACACAGCCGATAAGACAAAGACCACGTCGTCAGGGTTCAGTTGTCGGTCCTTATTTATGGAATTTGGGTTTTGATGACTTCCTCGCGATCCCGCTTCCTTGCGGCTGTTCACTTACTGGTTACGCGGACGATGGCCTACTGCTCATTCAGTCAAGTACCCGAGCTGGACTTGAGAACTTGGCCAATACTTGCCTTTTTTTTTTGTTTTCGGGGGGAAACTTTCATAAGGCACCCGACCCCCGAGGAATGAGGTCGGATAGTGTGGGATTTTTACCTCACTAAAACCACCCCGGTGATCACCATCTGCGCCTAGGGGCGGTCCCGGTTCCTCTTAAAAGACCAATTCCGGAACCCTCCCTGTGCAATGCCTGTAAGGCGCATCCCAGGAGAGACTGTAAGAGGGCCTCTCCTAAACGTCCTATGCACGGCAGCACGTGACCACTATGCCACCGTCTTCCCTGGGGCTACTTAGTGGGCAGGCAGGGTCCCCGCTATGTATGCCCGCGACCCCAAAGGTCCACCTACCTCAATAAGTAGGCGGGTTTCGGCGTATTAAGCGCCAAGGCGGTTGCCTCCCCGACGCCTCCTTCTCCGAGCAGGATCAGCCCTCTCTTGATCCCGTTCGGCGGCTTCCTTTTTGGCCATCATGGTCTCACAGAAGGAAGCTACTTCTGTCCAATTCTCTGTCTTTGCCAGCATAGCCCTTACTACTGCCGGCAGAGACAGGTCTTGCCCGATCCTAGCAACTAGGACCCGCCGCTCGGAATCCCATGCAGGGCACTCCTCGAGCGTGTGCTGTGCAGAATCCAGGCTGCCCCCGCAATGGTGGCAATTTGCCGTGTTCTCTCGCCCAATTCTGTTCAGGTACTCACCGAAGCAACCGTGTCCAGTGAGCACCTGTGTGAGCCTGAAGGAGATACGCTCCCCCTTTTTCAGCCAGGCTTCGAAGTATGGCAGAACGGCTTCAACAACGCGCTTGCGCGAATATTGCGGCAGCTGTAACCGCGCCAACGGTCGAGCGCGAGTTGCCGATCCCGTCGCCTCAGTTCTACGAGTGCAGTTCCTGGCACATTATTCCCGCTTTGGCGGATGTTACAGATCTGGCTGTACACCTTCGCGTCCATATTCGCCAAGATGTCCAGCGGCGGATGACCAATACTTGCCTAAATCTAATATCTCAGTGGGGTGATCGTAACCGCCTAGCGTTTGCGTCGCATAAAACCTATCAACTTCTACTAAAAGGTAATCTTAAATCATTGTCTACTATTAAATTTAACAACGTTCCCATTAAAAAAACAGCAATCCGTATGCTACCTAGGTATGATCTTAGAAAGGATTTTTTCATTTATCGAACATATAAAAATAGTTGGCCAAAAAGCTAAAAGGAACTTTTATGCCTTAACTAGAATATCCAAAGCAACTTGGGGTCTATCATTCCTAACTTTAAAAACTATATATGGAGCTACCTACTTAGGATGTATGTGCTACGGTGCACCTGTTTGGGCCGATAGGGCCAGCATAGGGGCGGCACGACGTAAACTGCTTCAAAGCCAACGTTTGGCATTGATATTTTTATGCAAGGCGTATAGAACAGTCAGTACTGAAGCCTTACCGGTACTGGCAGGTGTACTTCCAGCCGATCTTGAGGTACAGCGACGTGCTTCAATGTACTACTCCGCGAGGGGGGAGGAAATGGACACTAATTTTGTAACACACCGCGACTTTAATAAAATTTCTAGATTATTTAAACCTCAGACTGAAGTCTGGGAGGACCTCTTATCCGAACGGCAAAGTAGGTGGGATAATTCCATCAAGGGCCTCCATCTATTCTTTCTATCCGTTGGAGATCGGCTGGCTAAGACATGGCTGGAAGTTGACCACTGCGTTGTCCAATTTTTCACAGGTCATGGCAACTTTAAAAGTAACTTGTTCCTTCACTCTTGTGTCAGTGTTCTACATCGAACTGTGAATTTGAACAGTCCGCACATCACATCTTGTGGGAGTGTGTTCTTTGGCAGAATGAACGCAATATTATGTTGGATAGTGTACAAGTTAGTCGTTTATTATACAGACCTTGTAGAAACTAGGACCAATTTCCGTGCGTTCAGGCGTTTTTGCCATACCTATTATTGGAATCAATTGTAACAGCAAATACCTACTTAGGACTCATTAACTTAATCAAATTTTATTCCGTGGTGCTTGGCAATTTGGGCTTCTCCCAGTTGCAATAATGTCCCTTTGTGCCGATTGGCCTTGTTCTGTTCTGTCTCCTGCTTGTTATGGAGGGGAGTGGAAAAAATATCTTTTTTCTTACTCCTCCGCTATTCTTTTCTGATTAATTTGGCCCAAGACAGTTGAATCGTTTCTCTGGGTCTCGTCGAGCTTCATTGCTCGGCGTTTTTCTGGCGGTCTCCACTGTTGAGTGTGGCGGGTTTTGTCCCAATTAAAAAAAATTCTGGATCCAAATTATCGTTTTAACTCTCTTTGTCTAATTTGAGATTAATGTTTAATTTTCTGAAATAAACCACAGAATAATATACTAATCTTGGAGATTCAGACAAAGTAAGCAACATGGACTTTCAAAAAACAATGACGCCAAAGAAGTTTTCAGTTGGTAAGTGCTCTCGGTGTTAGGCCATTTTTCTCGGTAGTAGGCCATAACATCGGCCGCCGGCAGAAGTTACCACCCACCAGTCAAAGCCTTGCCGCCAAGCGATTTGTTGTGTTCCGGCATGCTGTCTGGTGAAGCCGTACGGAGGACGGGTCTGAGCAGTTGTGTTGCGTTGTGTGCCGGGTACGATGCGCCTAATGTTGTTGTGTTGGGAGTTTGGTCGTGAAGGGTCTTCAGATCAATCTCCCTTTGGCGCAGCATCGTTAGTCGTGTTGTTGGGTTTCACATTGCATCACCTCGCTCAACTGCCGTCTTCTTTCCTATTCGCTCAGTTTTTCTGAGTGATTAGGCTCTTAATAAACTAGCGCGCTTTACCATCATCGATCGCATCACTGCTTACCATCAGGTGGGATTGCGGTCAAGCGCTAGTTTATAATGATTAAAAAAAAAAAAGTGCGGGCCGTCGCCGGGTGGAGGAGAATCCTTTCCTATAGAGGATGAGTCAACTTTATACCCTGTTCCTCGTGCCGATAAAATAGCATTCACAAAAGAATGACGATCAAATACAGCTAAGTACGTATTTTGGCAGAAGCAGTTATAACCCAGCAAAATTAAAAAGTATTCTGCTGCTAATGACCTAATTAGGAAACATTTCAGATTTGGTAGACTTATAATAAAACGTTCCAGGCACTGGCCACCTCCGGTTCTTTAAGTTTTTAAAATTTACACTAGTAGCTTACACAAAAACTACTTAAATAATGTAACCAATTAAAAGAAATTAAGATAGTTTAAAAAGTTGATATAAATATTATAACAGAGGGAACAGCATGTCCCAGACCCAAAAAAAAGTAAATATCTAAGACATGTGACATCTAGCAACCCGCACTGAGCCCGTGTGGTAGATTACGGCCCACTGTCCTCACCGAGAGGCAGCCTGGCTCCCAGACAGTGGGAACATTATTTATTTATTTATAGCTAGCTGAAACGGTACAAAACCAATTACATTAACTAACATACAGACAAACAATTACATTAATTAACTTAAAAACTACTACTAAAACTAACATGGAATGGTAGACTCTCTCGCATACTTTCTCTCACAGAAGACCAAACATACACGCATAAGCTTCTGCCATTCATCCGCAAACACATCACATTCAGGGTTAGCCATCAGAAGGGCATTCAGCACTTTTAGGGTACGACGGGTTATAATAAATTCAACAACAATCTTAACAAAGTACATGTCGGTACCCCGACAACAACCGCGTTTTAACTTGTGTCTAGTGCTCTCGGGAATGGAGTATAAGTGAACTTAGCGATACATACTACTGATAGTATTGCGGGCCATATGACCAAACTCGTGAAAAAGGACATATTTCTCGGTAGGTACCCGTCGATCGGTATAGTAGCAACAACAAAGTACCTAAGCATATCTTATAGAAACTGGTTGTTCGCTTGCAGGAGGAGTGGAACAGCGAAGACGGCGCGGGGCGACTGGTCGGTGGTGCCATCACGTGGGAGGTGGACGGCGGACGGCGCGAGGTGCAGCTGGAGGTGGTGGAGCTGGCGCGCGGCGGGCGGCTGGTGCGCGAAGGGCTGTGGGCGCCGCGCGCCGGCTTGTCCTGGCAGCGCCACGACCCGCCTGCCGACACGCCGCCGCCCGACTCCATGACCAACCGCACCTTCACCGTGCTTATCACCGAGGTGTGTATCGCGCATTAAAAGGAACACTTGAACTGGTTGCCGCGCGGCTCGCTCGGCTCGCTCGGCCTCATCGCCTATTGACAATGCAATCATTTTCTGTTTTAGAACAAACCATATGTGATGATGCGAGAGTCCATGGACCGTTTATCAGGGAATGATCGGTATGAAGGTAAATATGGATGCCCATTCGGTAGAGAAAAAAATTTCGCGCTATGAACCTCGCTTTTCTCCCTTCTTAACTCACCCACTCTTCCTTCTTATCTTGAGACTCACTTCCAATATTTATGTTCTTCACACACTAAGAATCCGCGATCTTCTAACAATCTTCTCTTACTCTGTCCTTCACATACGTCTGACTTTGTTCACTCTTCATTTCATATTCAATCTATTCTTCTGTGGAATGCGCTTCCTCTTGATATCAGGATGGCCGCCAGTCGAATTTGCAGATTTATTTTTGCAACAATTAGGGTAGAGTCATTTCAACACCTCTCTACCATTTTTTTTATTATTTTGTATGTATATATTTTGGTAATAGCACAGTGTCCTCGGGGGCGAAACTCGTGAGAACGCAATATGTCCCAAACAGTAACATCGCTCTAAAACGCTATCAATCAGAAATTTACCGGCGTACGCGTAACACGGAAGTAATTTTTTCAAAATGCCAAGTTGTTCTGTGGTTGTGTGCAAAAATAGAAGTGCTACAAGTAATCTAAAACGTCATGGTATCAGTCAGGCGCGTGCGCTCCATAGAGGCAGATAAGCACTGCATACCCTAATAGTTTTTAAAAAAAATATATAATAATTTATAATATACTACAGTAAAATAATTTATATACTACAAACTTAAAACTGAAAGACTTTGTTAATCAGTTAGTGATAACAATGCCATCTATTAGGGCTAATGCTAACTACGAAACACATTACTCGCCTTCGTCGCGACGCCCGCGCCACTTCTCGTAGCGGCGTAAGCAGTTACAAAATGTGCCTCTTCCGTATGTGTCTGTGAATAATATTATTTGCTTGTGTGCCTAAACTGTTGCGTACGTGGGCGTGTAATTTCATTGGGTTTAAAGGCCAGGATAAGCACAGCTTCTAATAATGCGACGAATTTAAGAAGTTCAGAAATATAGCATGATTGTTGTTCGTTCAAATACCTTTTTATTTTAGCAGCTTATGTTGTTTCATTATTGGTGTATTTGGTTAAATATGTACCTATATTGGTTGTTTTAAGCGGAATTGAATATTCATTTATTTTAGAGTTTTTGGTTTAACACTAAAGAAAGGTTGTCTTTATAAAAAGTATTACGATAATTATATGTGGTTAGCAGGCTGTGTAGTGTGTACACACAAATAAATTGTTTTGTTTCTCAGAAATCAGAAATATTTTATTTGTGAAACATAGGTACAGTGGTTGTTCATATTTGAGGATAAAGTGCGATATGATCAGCCTGTTATAGGCATACAAATTCAAAAAATTAAATAATAAAAAAATAACTAAATAAATGATTACATTGTAATAGGAATAATTAAAGTCAAAAAGTCATAATAATTTCTTAAGTTAAGGTCAATTTTATCCTGATTTAAAAACAATATTGTCAAATAAGCAAATCACATAACGTTATCAGAAATGAAGTCAAAACAATTAGTTAAATAAATGTCAAAACAATTTGAACTTAAATAATTCAAAGTCAAAGAAAAAAATTACAATTATACAATGTCAAGATTTATCCAATAAAAAGTCACTACATATACACTATAATAACATTTTTGACACAGCATACTTCTGAGTTTTAGTTTAAATGAATTAACAGGCTTTTTTTTTAATATAGGTATATAAACTAGCTCTTGACCGCAATCCCGCCTGATGGTAAGCAGTGATGCGATCGTTGATGGTAAAGCGTGCTAGTTTATTAAGAGCCTATTCACTCAAAACTGAGCGAATAGGAAGGAAGACGGCAGTTGAGCAAGGTGATGCAATGTTAAACCCAACAACACGACCAACGATGCTGCGCCAAAGGGAGATTGATCTGAAGACCCTCCACGACCAAACTCCCAACACAACAACATTAGGCGCATCGTACCCGGCACACGTCGCAACACAACTGCTCAGACCCGTACTCCGTACGGCTTCACCAGGCATCATGCCGGAACACGACAAATCGCTTGGCGGCAAGGCTTTGTCTGGTGGGTGGTAATTTCTGCCGGCGGCCGATGTTATGGCCTACCACCGAGTTTTTGTATTTTTTGTAGCTCTTTCGGCAATTTATTATATATAACTGGTGCCATTTGAAATACACTTTTATACATCAAGGCAGTATTCGTTTTTGGAATACACAGACGACATTCGTCCCTTTGGGTCCGATTGAGAGCTACAGATACTAAGGTAAATAAATGAGGATTTTGTTTAACGAAAGCCGCTACTTCAAATACATATAGTGACGGTAGTGGTAAAATGTTGTGCTTCTTAAAGAAAGGCACACAGCTCTTTGTTGACTTTAAACTAAACATAGCTCGAATGAAACGTTTCTGCGCTTTAAAGACAATATCTTTGTCGGTGGAATTCCCCCAAAAAATTATGCCATATCTGAGAACAGATGCCACCAGACCATGATACGCAATTATAAGGGCACCGGAGATTATTTTAAATGCAAGTGTATGTAGAGCATACGCAGATTTACTAACTCGTTTGCTAGTTGTTGAATATGTGGCTTCCAGGTCATTTTGTCATCAATATATAATCCTAAAAACTTATAATTGTCTACTTCCTCTATTTTTTGCATGTTATATTTTATA
This sequence comes from Sesamia inferens, assembly GCA_037179545.1. NCBI lineage: Eukaryota > Metazoa > Arthropoda > Insecta > Lepidoptera > Noctuidae > Sesamia > Sesamia inferens. The sequence continues at coordinate 31,613,209 of CM073937.1, read as the reverse complement.
TTTAGGTTATATGATGCCGGTAAACGTTGTCTAAAGTACACTAATTTAGTTTTGCTTAAGTTGGCGTTGAGGTTATTGATATAAAGCCAATTCATGACTGAGCTCAATGTGTTGTTTATGTCATCTTCATAAGTATTTATATCTTTACACTTAACGGTTACTGTACTGTCATCCGCAAAAAGAGTTACAGGATTATCAGTGGCCTTGGGCAAGTCATTGATATGCAATATAAAAAATAGTGGCCCCAAAACGGTTCCTTGAGGAACACCGTAATTAAGTTGACGTTACGGTTTAAAGTTGCTTCTTTTCTTGTTATAATATTTACTCTGGCCAATTCAGTGTACTGGCGACGGCCTTTGAGGTAAGATTCAAATAATTTTAAAACATTACCTCTTATACCATATGCATTAAGTTTATCCAACAATAAATTATGTTCAACATAATCGAAAGCCTGCGTCATATCCATAAAGATAGAGCAGATAGGTATTCTTTTATCAACATTAACCATAACAAAATTCAGAAAGTCATATTTATTGATTTATTTTGTCTGAAACCTTTTTGTTCTTTTGCCAGAATATTGTTACTCTCTAAATAATTATTCAGTTCTTTGTAAATATGCTTCTCAAAAATTTTGCATATAACCGGAACCAAGGCAATAGGTCTATAGTTTCCTAGACATTCACTATTATCTTTTTTGAAGATTGGGTTTTTGATAGAAGTTTTTAATTTGTCTGCGTAAATTCCAGCTTCAATAGATATATTTATCAAATAGGAAAGATGAGTAGAAATATTCGTAGCAATATACTTCAAGACTTTAGTTGATATTCTATCATAACCTACACTGTTCGTGTTTTTTAAACTTCTAATAATCTGAAATACATCATGTGGCAAGCATGGCTTCAAAAACATAGACTTTTGCTTAGTAGATGTTAAAAAGTTATACTGCATGCTGAGTGAATCATCCCTGGGTACAATTTTATCTATGAAATAATTATTAAAAGCGTTAGGTATTTCACAAGGGTTAGTTATTATTTTGTCATTTATTTTAATGCTAGATATAGTATCATTTGGTAGATTTTGTTTATATTCATTTATGATTTTCCATGCTGATCTACCTTTATTATCTGACACGCTAATTAAATGATTATTTTGTGCCCGCTGTGTTAATTTAATGACTTTTTTATATCTTTTAGAATATTCTGTCAGTTTAGTTTTATTAACCTGGCTCGGGTTTTTCCTGTATTGCCACAAAAGATCGCGGACACTACAAGCCTTAATTCCTCGCGTTATCCATTTAGCTTTACGATGTGTATTAATTGTCATATATTTCAATGGAAAGCAAAGATCATAAAAGAATTTGAACAAATCAAAGAAAGCATTATAGGCTATATTTGGGTCAGAGGCTGAGTACACTTCCGAAAAAGACAATTTCTCTACACAAGTTCTAAATTTCTTAAGATTTTCCTCAGAGTAATCTCTACGCTTAATTTTCCAGCTTTTTATTAGACACACCTTTTTGACTTGACACCTCAATATCTGAGCCGTGTGGTCAGATAATGCAAAGTCAATCACCTCTGCTTTACACTTATTGTGGTAGTTGTGAGCAAAGTTATCTATGCATGTTTTGCTAATTTGTCTGGTTGGTTCGGTTATTTTAAGTTTTAGGTTATAGTTAAGAAGCAAACATTCAAATTCGGATGTGATGTTATTTTGTTTTAATATATTAATATTGAAATCCCCGGCTACTACAATATTGTGCTTTTTACAGTTTGTACTTACATATTTAAGCATCTTGTATAATCTTTTAAAGAAATTAATTTAGTTACCTACTAGCAACCGGAACCCTATACAAACAGATAATAATAACCTTGTAGTCTACTAGTTCTATTGCAGAGCATTCAAAAGTTGAGCACTCAGTGAATAACACCGATTTTGGAATCACTTTCCAATGATGACCTTTCTTCATGTAGATACACGACCCTCCTCTGTTAGAATTACTTCTGCTAAAGTAGGCAGCTGTGCAAAAATTGGGTATCATACATGTACGTCATCATAAAATGTTCAGTCAAACAAATAACATCAATATCATTTTTATTATCTGATAGTTGTTGCAAGCAGATCGCTAATGCATCAAACTTGATCCTCAAACCTGCAATATTTTGGTGCATTATGGTGATATATTTATGACCGAAAAAGCTTCTGCGGAGTAGGTTTCAGGATGTCATTATGACTCGGTGATATTTCAATGTTTTGATCAACTTCATATTTGCAGCTAGTGATGGAAGATTCTACGTAAACAATCATTCTATAAATATCCCTGAACAAAAACTTCATTCCAAACCTATTGATCGCACCAGTCACCTATCAAGGGACATTGAGACAATAGAGTTGAACTCTAGCAGAGATGTGAACTTAGAAATATTAATATCACACCCAATAAATTTTAATTTTCAAAATCTAATCAATAATAATAACCTTAAAATTGTTCATCAAAATATACAGGGTGTGATAAATAAACAATTAGAATTGGAGTTGTTCATGAACTGTAGTTATATTGATATTGTTTGTCTTACTGAACATTGGTTAAAAGCCCATCAGTTCATGTTCAGCTTTAATAACCATCAGATTGGTAGCTCATTCAGCAGAGTGAATATGATAAGGGGTGGCTCCCTAATAATTGTTCGCAACAATATCAAATTTAAAGAACGGGCTGATATTGTAAGCCTCTCTGTTGAGCGAGTTATTGAAATTGCTTGCATCGAGCTCGAGCGGTTCATTGTAATAAGTGTCTACAGGCCCCCATGTGCTTCCTATGATATTTTTGGAAAATATATGGAGGAAGTTTTATTAAAGACTTGTCACAGTAACAAAACAGTTGTTGTCTGTGGAGACTTCAACATTAATATTCTAGAGAAATCAGCTACAGTGAATGAATTTATCTCATTATTCAAGTCCTATAATTTGTACGCAAGATTCTTTGAGCCGACTAGAATAACTGCCACAAGTGCCACCTGTTTAGACAACATCTTTTCTAACCTAAGACCTTCTGACCATTGTATTATAAATGAGTTAGACTCTGATCACTGTGGCCAGTTAGTTACTTTTCCTCAGAAGAGTGAAGTCAGAGCTCAAAGAAAACTTGTGAGTTTTGTTCCTGTAAATGAAAATCGTTTAGGACAATTTAAAAATAATTTAATTGAAAAGCTACCGGGCTTGCCTCATCACACCAACCCGGATCATGCATATAGTATACTATTTAACTTGATTAGTTGTGAATTTATGAAAGTTTTCACAAAAAAAACATTGCCTGTTAGCGACCGCATTATATTTAGTGACTGGGCAACCCCAGGTATTTATAAAAGCAGGGAAAAAATGTATGAATTGTATCAGGAAAAAACATATAACCATGATGTAGCTTTTCAAGAATTCGTTAAAAAATATTCAAAAACTTTTAAGAGAGCCTGTTCCTCAGCAAAAGCCATACACATTAAAAATAAAATAAAATCTTCTAGAAATAAAATCAAAACAACTTGGCAAATTATAAATTCTGAAACTGGAAGAACCAAAGTACAAAATCGCGATTTCCATCTTAAAATTAACGATGAAGATATAAAGGCGGACTTGGAGGTAGCAACTGAGTTTGAGAATTTTTTTACTAGTATTCCAATAATAACAACAAAAACTTTGTCTTCTTCCTCCACTTCTGCCTACGCCATACTAAAAGAATGTGTTCCAGTATGTGACAAACACTTTGAATTTACGTTTGCGACTGCTAAAGACATTATAGAATCTTTTAAGGATCTTGATGTAAAAAAAACTGCCGATCATTGGGGTTTGTCAGTATATACTGTAGCTTCAATAATAGATGTTATCGCACCTTTCTTAGCAATTGTTTTTAATTCTTGTGTCACATCTGGTATATTTCCTGATTTGATGAAACTTAGCAAAGTAATTCCACTGTTCAAATCTGGTAGTACAACTGATCCCACGAATTTTCGGCCAATTTCTATATTACCAACTTTGAGTAAAATTTTTGAAAAATTAACTTTGAAACAGTTGTTGAGACATTTCAACTTATATAATTTATTACACGTGAAACAATTTGGTTTTACAAAGGGTCGTTCAACTACCGATGCGGGCGTGGCGTTGCTAAAGAACATATTTGGGGCCTGGGAGGAATCGCAAGATGCTCTTGGTATTTTTTGTGATTTGTCCAAGGCCTTTGATTGCGTACATCATGATACTCTTATTAGGAAACTATACCATTATGGTTTAAGGGACAGAGCTCTCGACCTTCTGACTTCTTATCTGAATAATCGAATTCAGAGGGTTGATGTTAATGGCAACAAATCTGCAGGATCTGAGGTCACCATGGGCGTTCCGCAGGGCTCAATTCTAGGTCCTTTCTTGTTTTTAATTTATATTAATGACTTACCTCATCACGTGAGGGATAATCACAACATAGTATTGTTCGCGGATGACACTTCTCTTATTTTTAAAGTCAAGCGTCAGCTAGCAAATTTTGACGAAGTTAACAATGCACTTTCGAAAGTTGTCCATTGGTTTAATGTAAATAACCTTCTTTTGAATGAAAAAAAAACTAAATTCATTAAATTTTCTACGCCAAATGTCAGGCAGTTAAGTACCAATGTTCAACTGAATGGAGTAGAGTTGATCCCTGTCGAGTCGACAGTTTTTCTTGGATTGACTATTGACTCCAAGTTACAATGGGGTCCTCACATTGAGAAGCTGTCGGGTAGACTCAGTTCTGCCGCTTATGCTGTTAAGAAAATTAGACAGATAACTGATGTGAATACAGCCAGAATTGTTTATTTTAGTTATTTTCATAGTCTTATGACTTATGGGATTCTTCTCTGGGGAACTTGTGCGGACATCAATACCATCTTTGTTTTACAGAAAAGGGCTGTTCGAGCCATTTACAACCTTGGTCCTAGAGATTCTCTTAGAGAAAAATTAAGAGAGGTGAACATTCTGACTGTAGCTTCGCAATATATATTTGAAAATCTTATGTATGTACATAAAAATATAATTATCTAATTTTAAGAAAATAAGCGAAGTTCATAATATAAATACCAGGAACAAACACAATCTTGCTGTACATCACACTCGTCTCCACAGAGTAGGCAACTCGTTCATGGGTCAATGTATACACTTTTACAACAAGCTTCCCATGGACATTCGAAACTTACCCATTAAACGATATAAAACCTATATAAAGGCCAAACTTTGCAAAAAGGGGTATTATAAAATCTCAGATTATTTAGAGGATAGAGAGGCTTGGGACTGAGCTGCTCGCTCTGTTAAGCATTGTTATTAAGCAATATGCGTAATTATAACGTAAATTATTGTAAACATTTTCATTTTTAATGTCTGGACTTTAAAAAAGACGATGATCCCTGAGTTTGTTTCGGCTATTTCTTCTCAGAGGTAGTCAGTTAGGAAATGCCGGCTTCATCTAGTTTAAAAAAATAAAAAAAAATAAAAAAAAAACATGACGTGTAAAAGTGATCGGTGATCCTACTTGCTTAATAAACGATTTCATTTCATTTCATTTCATTTCATTTCATTTCATTTCATTTCATTTCAGTGCGTCTGTTGAACATAGTGTCGTCATATACCAAATTCTCATTACTGTCCAAAAAATAAGCATGTTCGTGAGTAATAGTATCTAAATATAATAAATTGTTGAAAGTTTCTACTCTTGAATTGTACAAATAGTTGTTTGTAAAAAAACTTGTACGTTGGGGTGCAAATAATTATATTAGTATTTGTGATTTCTTGCAAGGTTTGTCTAATCTGTAATATACCATCATAATATCTGTTCGTAGTTTTAAAGTCCTCCTCACCTAGTAGAATAACGCAGAAGTCTAATAAAGTGAAGTTTGCTAACTTTTCTCTAATACCTTTTAGCAAGACTTGTATATTTGCATGGAGTGTGATATAGTGACAGATTTCACAATTCTCAAAAACGTTTTCTGCTATATCAAGCAAGTTATTTTTATTGTCTGTGCTTATAATACATATTTTGTTACGTTTTGAATATGTTTTGGTTGTATTAACTGTTTGTACTTCTGGTTTATTAATCTTCGGTTTAATCGTTTCTGTTTGTGTTTGTGTATTGGTTTTATTGTTATTGTTTTTTTCTTTTTTGAGCTGGATGTCTTTAGTTTTGTGGGTGTTATGGTTACTTTTTTATAAAGGTCATTAATTTTACTCAATTTTTCGTTTAAAGACTTCAGATTACTGTTTTCTAAAGACAAAGATTAAATTTCTAAGTGAGCGCTCTGTAGTTCTAATGTAAGATTAGTAATCTGTTCACGTAGTTTCTAACTATATCGTCTTCGTCATCGGACATTTCTGGTACACTCGTAACAGTTTCATTTAATGTTGATGACTTGATGTGGCGGGTATTACCTCACTGTCATTTAATATTGAATAAGACTTGGTTCTCTACGGCGCAACGTGATATTATCCAGAAAATTCATGTTGGATTACTACATATAAACTTTAAAAAAGAATCGCTTACTCTGGGGATCGAACTCGCGACACGCCGCCTACGCAATATTGCAGGCGCAACTGCGACCTCGAGACCAACTATACAGTTACATTCTTAGGCGAAATAATGCTTGTTATTCATCATATATTCAATTTTAAATTTAAAAAGACGTTATGATGACTCATACTTACAATAATTATTTTTGCACTACTTTTCCACAATATCAGTTTATTGTAACTAGGTATTGTGTTTAGAATTTCCATATGCTTTAAATCACACGTTTCGTCATACTAATAAACACCCAAGTTTATAGAAAAAGTCTGTGAATAATGTTTTTGTTTGTATTTTGCTATTTTGCTACAATTGAAGTTAATTGCAATTGATTTAACACCTTAACAATTGTCACTAGAAAGTATTTAAGACTTTAATGTTTTAGTTTATATAGGACGTTCAATACACTTTGTTATGATATTTTTATTTATCGTTTTTGTTCAAAAAGTTCACTTTTTACACAGGAGATAATACTTGTCCATATAGTAAATATTGTAATGACCAGATTTTCGTAGAATTAATCACAAATAAACACTATAATCTATTTTTATTAAAAATAATACACGGAGTACTTTACTTTGATGTTCGTTTGTCGACCGTCTACGACGTCTTTTTTTTTTTTTTAATAATTATAAACTAGCGTTTGACTGCAATTCCGCCTGATGGTAAGCAGTGATGCAATCGTTGATAGTAAAGCGCGCTAGTTTATTAAACCCATTCACTTAAAAAACTTAGTGAATAGGAAGAAAGACGGCAGTTGAGCGAGGTGGTGCAAATTTATAAACCCAACAACACGACTAATGATGCTATGCCAGAGGGAAATTGATCTGGATGGACCATGATCAAACTCCCGACACAACATCATTTGGCGCATCGTACCCGGCAGGCTTCACAACACAACTGCTCAGACCCGTCCTCCGTACGGCTTCACCAGACATCACGCCGGAACACGACGAATCGCTTGGCGGCAAGACTTTGTCTGGTGGGTGGTAACTTCTGCCGGCAGCCGATCTTATGGCCTACCACCGAGTCTACGACATCTCGTGTTGGTATATTATTTTAAAACACGGCATTGACAGTTCGTCGTTATAATTACTTAAAAGACCTTAAGTTTTTCAACCTACTTGCTTTTGAATTTCAATACTATACTTTATATTGTAATAATTTTCCTGAAGTTTACAAATTAGCAAAATTTAATAGTAATGATTCCAATGAGTAGTGCATTACGCATATTTATGAAACACACAGGGCCAAAGCAGACTCATAGATTTGTCTATATTTCCATTTTAAAAGAACTTTTAGCGATTTCAAAACGATCTTATATATATTTCATTTTTACAGAGTTATTCAAAAATAGATAGGCGCGTTGATTTAATTTATAGATAGTAAAATATTTTTTTTTAGTTTTTTGAGAAATAAATTATTACTTATTTACAGTTGAGTTAGTAATACCATTTCATTGTATTTTGACAGCCTCCATGGCGTAGCGATAGCGAACGCGGCCGCTGGGTAAGGAGGCACGGGTTCGATCCTCGCGCAATGTAAATATTTGTATGCATGAATATGAATATTTGCACTGGTCTGGTCGTTCCTCGGAAAGCACGTTAAGCCGTTGGTTTGGTTGTTGGAGCCCACAAAAGTCCAACAATTGGTCTAACTGTGCAATGCTTCGATATTGCCTTCGCGTTGTGGAGGTCAGACGGCAGTCGCTGCACGGAAAATGTCGAAATTTCGCCAAAATCAGCAATTAGACTGAAAAACGCAATTAAACTGAATGGTAAATTGTTTGTTGCCGCGATGTAGAACTTTGAATGGGCCTTCGTAAGGTGGAGTCAGTGGGCTTCGTACGGTATCATTACGCACGAAGACATGAGTACACGTAGCCAAGTCTTTGTACACGAAAATCTTACTGTTGTTGCTATGTGACTTGCTGTTTGGAGATAGTGTCGACATTGTTTCGGTCAGCTGACGGGCGAATTCTGCGTCATCGTTTTTTGGCTGTGTAGGCATGAAAAAATCTGACGGTATTCTTAATGTTGACCCGTATGTCATGAGAGCTGGGCTGACTTGCGTATCTTCACGTAAAGATGTTCTTAAACCGAGGAGTACGGTCGCTAGTTCCTCGCTCCAGTGTACGCCGGCGTTTCGCGCCATAAGTGCGGATTTCAAGGTTCGATGCCATCGTTCGACTTGACCGTTTGCTTGCGGATGAAATTCGGTGGTTCGAATCCGTGTTAAGCCAAATTTCTTCATCAGTGCGTTGAATAATGACGACTCGAACTGTCTGCCTTGATCCGTTGTCACACGTAAGGGGCAGCCAAATCGCGCTATCCACCCCTCGTATATTGCCTTAGCAACAGTGTCGGCGGTGATGTCACGAGTAGGTATTGCTTCGGGCCATTTAGTGCAACGGTCGATCATAGTTACTAGGTATCTATAGTCATTAGACGGCGGAAGTGGTCCGACAATGTCTACGTGAATATGTTCGAAACGCGCTGGTTTTTGAAACTCGGCGAGCGGGCTGATAACATGTCGCTGGATTTTCCAGCGCTGGCATCCGATGCATGACCTTGTCCACATACTGACTTCTTTATTCATATTCGGCCAAAAGAATTTAGTGACCATTATCTTTCTTGTCGTACGAACGCCTGGGTGGCTAAGTTCGTGTTGTGCTTTGAACGCTACAAAACGATAAGACGCTGGTAGGTACGGGCGTAAGTTGCCTGTTGATGTTTCGCATGTGATAGGTCGTTGACCTCCGGGCAATGTGATTTGTGCAAACTTCAGATTCGGGTTGGATATGCTGATTCTGAGTTCGTCGTCGTTTTCTTGGTCTTTAGCGAGTTGATTGTAGTCGATCGTAGATTGCGACAAGTCGATTTCTTCTATACGTGATAAGGCACCGGCCGCTTCGTTATTATTACCGTGAACGTATAGAATTTTCGAGCAAAACTGACTTATGTAATGTAGTTGACGTTCTCTGCGCGGTGTATCGCTGGTACTTGGCGTTCTTGTTAATGGCTTATGGTCGGTGAATATTGTTACGTCGTTGCCTTCTATCAGCATAACGTCGCGTTGATAATCGGGTGCGTCAGCGTTGTGGCCTTGAGTATGCTTTGTCGGCATTTCTCAAAAGCTTGCTCGCTTTCTGGGGACCATTGTATCGGAGTTTTATCATTTTTCTTGCTGTTGTGTAGGTATTTGTTTAATTCATATTGATGTTCGGCTTGATGTGGTAAAAAGCTGCGATAAAAGTTAATCATGCCTAAAAATCTTCTTAGTTCTTGTACTGTCTGTGGCTTCGGGTAGTTGACTATTGCTTGTATACGTTCTTGCGTGGGATTGATACCATTTGCTGATACTTGATAACCGAGGAAGTCTATGTTTTCTTTATCAAACTCGCACTTGTCGATGTTAAGACTGACGCCGTAGGTATTTAGGCGTTCGAGTACTATTTGTAAGTGCTGGCGATGTTCTTTCTGGTTATTTGAATAGACGAGTAGATCGTCGACGAAACAGAATACGATGTTGTCCAGTCCTCGTAAAACTTCATGCATGAAACGTTGAAATGTTTGGCCTGAGTTGCGTAATCCAAACGTCATGCAGTTGAATTCGAATAGGCCGAAAGGTGTTATGATTGCGGTCTTCTGTGCGTCTTGTGCAGCTATAGGAATCCAAAAGTATGCCATTTTCAGGTCCAATTTTGAAAATATTTTCTTGCCGTGTAATTGGTACGTAAAATCCTGAATACGTGGAATGGGATATCTGTCAGGTACGGTGACTGCATTTAGTCTCCGTTAGTCTCCACATACACGAAGTGACCCATCCTTTTTCTTGACGACGTGGAGAGGGCTTGCCCACGGACTTTTTGACGGCTTGCATATACCCATCTCTATCATGCGCTCGAATTCCAGTTTTGCCGCTTTGTACTTGTCCGGCGGTGGAGGGGGCGGCCGTGAGTATATCGGCGGTCCTGTAGTCTCAATATGATGTGTGACGTCATGCTTCACTGGAGTCTTGAGTGACATAGGCCGCAGAACATCAGGATATTTCTTCAATATGTCTTTTATTTTGATGGCGTTCACGCTGAGATCGGTGACGCGGTCGATAAGTTTCCTCTGGTGTAGGTCGACTAGCAGTTTGTGGTATACTAGGAAGTCTGCACCCAGTATTGAGGTTTTTACATCGGCGACTACGAATGTCCATTATTGAAGCTTCTTCGTAAACCTAAGTTAAGTTCAAGCGTGCGCTCTCCGTAGGTACGAATCTCTGTTCCGTTTGCCGCGAACAATTTGTAGGTATTCTTGGCCGGTTTATTTTTCTTATTTCGGACGGCTAATACCGATATGTCGGCTCCTGTGTCGACGAGAAATCTCTCTCTGTTGTTGATGTCGATCACGCATAGGCGGCGAGATGTGTGGTTTACATCGACACCCGCCACAGTCGATGTACTTTTTAGTTTTCCTGCTTGCTCTTGGAACACGGTGATTTGCATTTACGCGCTTCGTCGCCGTATCGGTAGTGATAACGGCATAGCCAGTCGGCGTCCTTCGGTGTACGCGCGTTACTAGCGCGCGGCCTTGAATGTGTGCGTGAGCGGCTATGTTGACGGCTAGCAAAGTGCGGGCGGGAACGGCGATGTGATACATATTGCTGATTACTTCGTAGTTCGGCGACTTCGAGAGATAGTTTTTCAATTTGTTTGCAAAGCATGCTGATTTGCAGATTTGTGACGGAGTTCTGTTGTACTTCGTTGACCGATACTGACGGGGGAACTACGGAGACTGTTGGTTCGAAGTGTTCCACCATTTTGTCGGCCATCGCAGCTAGAATTTCGAGTGTAGATTCAGTGTTCACGGATAGTACTGCGCGAACTTGTGCGGGCAGGTGATTGAGCCACATGACCTTGAGCGCTTCGTCGGACAGAAGTTTGCCGCTTAGGTCGCGCATTTTACGTAGCAGCTGGCTCGGTTTCTGGTCACCGAGTTCGAGACCGCTGAGGAGTTTCTGAAGCTGGCGATGGTCTGATTCTTGGTAAGTGGAAATCAGTCTCTCTTTCAGTGCGCTGTATTTACCGGTGGCTGGTGGTTCCAGTATGATGTCGGCGATTTGTTCCAGGTCGCTGCAGCCGAGTAGTGGGACGACAAGGTTGAATTTTTGCTCGTCACCTATCTTGCTGGCAGCGACGGCGGCTTCAAACTGCGCGAACCAAAGACGAGGATTTTGGCGCCAAAATGGTGGTAGTCGTGCAGGCAGCGATATTGTAGCTACGTCGTTCTTCATTGTTGTGACGCCTAATGCATCGCTGAATTCTTCGCTCTTCGACATTTTTTTTTTATATAATTTCTGCAGGGATTCAGGGTCTTGATATTTCTTCTTTTCTTCAGGGTCACCAATTTGGAGGAGGAATCTTCTTAGGTAAAAATAAAACTTGCGTGTCCGATATAATCTGTGTAATTCGACTTCAAAAGCCCTGTTTATATCTACATGTTTTATGGCACAAGTTGTGGTATGACTAATTATTTACAATTATCAAATACAATATTATTACTACGATATTTAGCACGCGCCGCGTCTCGGTGAGGGGCGCGGGGCGCCGTTGGCCCGCGCTGTGAGTCTATAAATATAGGTCGACGCACTGAGTCGTTCCAGGTGCACAGGATGCACAAGGCCAGGGGCAACGTGGCCTACGACATGGTGCTGGTGGTGTGTCCACCTGTCGAAGGAGCCACCCTCCACCCTATTTTTCAGGTGAAGAGCATATGCTCCCTCACCGGCATCCAATTAGAAAAACCGCACAAGAGCGGCGTCGTCGGCCAATGCCACAGATGCCAGCTCTATGGGCACTCCCAGGCCCATTGCCACGCAAAACCCAGGTGCGTCAAGTGCCTGGGCGATCACGGCACAGCAGAGTGCCCTCGGCCCAAGGACCACGCGCTCTGCACCGAGCCGCCAAGCTGCGTCCTCTGCGGCACGACCGGCCACACGGCCAATTATCGGGGGTGCCCCAAGGCCCCCAAGTCAACCTCCGCGAAGCTGACGAAGCGTGCAAATGCACGCCAGCAGCGCGAGTCCCCCCAGTCCTCCCAGACCCAGGGCCCAGTGAAACTGAGCCCCCAAAGACCCAGCCCATGGTCTCAGCTGAACCACCAGCAGGCTTTCCCAGCCCTAGTGGCATCAGCTCCCCAACCCCCACCCCCTCCACCCACTGCCGCCTGGAAGGATCCTCGCATCCGCCCCGGCACGGCAAAAAAAGTGGTGACTTGGCGTGGCGTGGCACTTCTGAAGAATGTCAACCTACGGTTAGACTCTATAGAAGTGTCCCACGAGCTTAACTCAGACCACCGACCAGTCATCATCCGACTGGCTCCCCGCGTTGGCCTAAATGACCCCGACCAACTTCCCACGACTAAAGTGGTAACGGACTGGAGGAAAGTAGGCGAAAGTCTGAAATCCACCAGATCCCCCCACTTAGACTCCATTCCCGCTGTTTTGGACTCAGTCGCGAGCACGACTGCCGCAATCGACTCGTTCACGGAACACGTACAGTCAGTCTTGAACGACTGTTCTAGGGAGATCTCAGCGACGGATGGCCGCCGCGGGAAGCTCCCTGACGACATACGTGAACTACTGAACGAGAAGAATGCAGCAGTCCGGGCCTAAAGCAACTTCCCCTGCGAAGCAAACAAAGCCCATATGCGCCATTTGCAGCGAACTGCAAAGAAACGCATATCGGAGTGGCGTGAAGCCAGCTGGGACAAGTTGCTGAGCGAACTAGAGCCAAACCACCAAGCCTTCTGGAATCTTCAAAGGACTCTTAAATCCAGAGAAGAAGTCACCATTCCACTAACCCGACCGGATAAAATCATCGCCTTTGACGATGATGACAAGGCTGAATGTCTAGCCATCAGCCTTGAAGCCCAATGCTCCCCCAGCGCTCAACCAGTAGACCCAGCTCACCTACTGAAGGTCGACGCGGAGGTCGAACGCAGAGCTTCCCTCCCACCCGTCGAAGACCCTGAAGATCCTCTGCCTCCCGTCACACCAGACGAAGTGCAGGATATTATCAGAGGTCTCAAACCTAAAAAAGCTCCCGGTTCTGACGGCATCACCAATAAAGTGATCCGACTCCTCCCTGCCCACCTGATTATCCTACTGGCCACCATCTTCAATGGAGCCATGGGCAACAATATCTTCCCACAAACGTGGAAGGAAGCGACCGTAATAGGCATTCCTAAGCCCGGCAAGCCAAAATCAGAGCCTTCGAGCTACCGTCCTATCAGCTTGCTAAAAGTTCTCGGCAAGGTCTATGAAAGGCTTATTTACAAGCGTCTCAGGGCCTTTGCCGAGAACAAGGGTCTCATTCCCGACGAACAATTCGGGTTCCGTTCTCGACACTCAAGTGTCCAACAAATCCTCCGTATCACCGAGCACATCCACGCAGGATTCCTACGTGGTAGGCTGACAGGTGTTATTTACTTCGACATAGCGAAAGCCTTTGACAAAGTCTGGCACAACGGCTTAATATACAAGCTGTACCAACTCGGCGTGCCTGACCGTCTCGTGCTCATCCTGCGAGACTTTCTGTCAAACCGCACTTTCCGCTACAAAACCGAAGGAGCTATCTCCCCCCCCCACCTCATCCGGGCTGGAGTCCCCCAGGGCTCCGTACTGGCCCCTTTGATCTTCACGCTGTTCACCAGCGACATCCCCAAAAGTAAAAAGGCCCACCTCGCTCTCTTCGCAGACGACACAGCCATTTACTGTTCAGGAACCAGCCCCAATCAAATTAAACTAAATCTCCAAACCGCTGTCAACGCACTTGCTGACTGGTTTAAAAAATGGAGAATAGAAGTAAATCCCGATAAAAGCCAAGCGGTCCTCTACTCCAAACCGCGTAGCAAACCCACCCTCCCCCGACCAATCACCATGTCTGGCAAGCCGATCCCTTGGGAAAAGCGAGCCAAATACCTAGGAGTCATCCTAGACGAACACCTCACCTTCGGAGAGCACATAAGGACGGTACGCTCGCGCGCCGCCTACGCACTCTATCAACTCCACTCTCTCCTCAACCCGCGCAGCAAGCTGTCCCTCAGGTGCAAATTGCGCCTGTACACAGCCTGCATACGCCCCATCATGACATACGCCTGTGTAGTCTTCGCACACACCGAGCCCAGTCATACCCATAGGATGCAGACACTCCAAAACCGCTTTCTTCGCAAAGCAACAAACGCCCCTTGGTTCGTCCGAAATGAGATCCTCCATCTAGATCTCAAAATCCCCACTATCCAGCAGTACATGAAACGCCTATCCAAGCGTTTCTTTGACACAGCCGCTGAACATCACAACCCTCTGGTTGTCGCGGCAGCAAAGTACACCCCCTCCAAAATAAGTAAGCTTCGCCGACCTAGGCACGTTCTCACAGACCCTGATGACCCCATAACCCTCCTCCAAGAGGCCAATAGGGCCACTAGCACAAAATACAAAAAACCGACCTACCGACCTCGCCGCCGAGGTCCATCGCGACGCGTTCAACGTAGTAATCGCCCTCCCCGTCCCTCGTCCGATGAAGGCCAGCCCGCGCCGCAGCTGAGCCAGTAAATATAAACTCCCGACTATGACCTCTGAGTTTGTTTCGGCCATTTCTTCTCAGAGCTAGTACTAGGAAACGCCGTGGTCATCAAACCGAAATAAAAATAAAATAATTCGATCCAGCCGTCCCTTGCTGTTTTCTCCAGCGACACCCTAAGCCGAGGTTCGTACCCCACAGGGGGTGCCCTTAGCGTGTAGTCGCTTAGCTTTTAGTAGCCCTGGCTGGAGGCTTTAAATTCACTTAAGGCAGCCACAGGATAGCCCGGTTAAGTAGTCACGACCTCTCAAGGTCAATTACGAGATGCCATATCAAAAAAAAAAAAAAAAAATGAGTCGTTCCTTTTCGTCGTGGGCCGCCCGCCGTGTCAACATCTCCGCTGCGATGCGCCAACTTCGTGTGTAGTCTTCGCGCCAAGATTCCGCTGCGATGCATCCTTCGTGTGCAGTCTTCGTGTACATATCTCCGCTGCGATGTAACCTTCGTGTGCAGTCTTCGTGTACAGATCTCCGCTGCGATATACCAACTCCGTGTGTCAAAAACGTACTTACGAGTGTTGTCGTTGAACCCACGCAACGCATCACGTATCTTATTCCTTTGACAGTAAACGCCTTTTTCAAGGCGGCCTCTTGTTCCTTTCGACAGATGTGTCAAACGTATAGCGTCTCTCTCGAGACGACGTTGTTCGATTATTTCTGAATGGATGATGTCAAAACGTATTGGTAATAAAGTGTTGGTTGGTATTGCTTGGTAACTGGTAACTGTTTGGAGGTAACTGTTTGGAGGTACGGTAATTCTATGTGTGCTGTATGTATGTCGCTACACAATCAACGATCGCATCACTGCTTACCATCAGGCGGGATTGCGGTCAAGCGCTAGTTTATAATTATTAAAAAAAAATAGTTCGCTATGTGTTGTAGGTTTTGGAAAATGTGTATTAATTCATGCACTCTCATAACTCGACATGTTTACGGAAGTTGAGATTTGTGTCAATCGTAACACCCAGATATTTTATATTATATATGGTCAGCTTTAGTTAAAGTGTGACAAGTGCAAGCAGTGTCAGCATGAACAATACAATTATGTGCATATATATTTATATTAGTAAGCGGAATGTTAATGATCACTTCTCGATGTTCTGGTCGTAGGTACATCAAATATGATTTTTGTTTTTGATCCTTTGTTTGGGATCCAGTCTCGCCAACTGTAGCGAAGAAATCATTAAACGTATTGCTGATGGTTTTTGAGCAATTTACTATGTTATTATTTATTTTAAGTGTTACATTTTTGTGTGGTCTAGGTTTTATTTTTCTAGTTTTTGTGTTTGAATTTTCGACATTGTTTTTGTTTTGTTATCTGATTGGTCCATATCTATTTTTCACCGACATTGAAGGGTTCATAACTCTTTTGTTGACCTTGGTATAACTTTTTATAACAAGATAACATGCCCTCTGCTTTGCTAGACTTGCCTTACAATGCATTTAAAGCACAAATCCAAGCTTTGTTCAAAGGCATATTATTCTGTAAATGACTATTTAAATGATAAGAATAGCTGGTCGCTCTGATTAACTCAAGACAATGTTTCTGTTCCTTCTACAGAATTTGCTTACTGACGCATTATATGAGTTCATACAATTTGTTTTTTTTTACGATACATAAATATGTGAGCTGTCACGCCCTTTATATCTGGGGCTTTTATTTAGGTAAGTAATAACTTTTTACTTATTTACATTCCATTTTATTGATATTTTATTTTTTGTTATATGATAAATAATTTCATGGTTGTTGTATTTTTTTGGTTTCATCACTATATACCGTGGAATTTTAAAGGTTGTATAATCACAACATTGTATTGTTCGCGGATGACACTTCTCTTATTTTTAATGTCAAGCGTCAGCTAGCCAATTTTGACGAAGTTAACAATGCACTTTCTAAAGTTGTCCATTCTTTTAAATGAAAAAAAAAACTAAAGTCATTAAATTTTCTACGCCAAATGTCAGGCAGCTAAGTACCAATGTTCAACTGAATGGAGTAGAGTTGATCCCTGTCGAGTCGACAGTTTTTCTTGGATTGACTATTGACGCCAAGTTGCAATGGGGTCCTCACGTTGAGAAGCTGTCGGGTAGACTCAGTTCCGCCGCCTTTGCTGTTAAGAAAATTAGACAGATAACTGATGTGGATACAGCCAGAATTGTTTATTTTAGTTATTTTCATAGTCTAATGACTTATGGGATTCTTCTCTGGGGAACTTGTGCGGACATCAATACCATCTTTGTTTTACAGAAAAGGGCTGTTCGAGCCATTTACAACCTTGGTCCTAGAGATTCTCTTAGAGAAAAATTCAGAGAGGTGGACATTCTGACTGTAGCTTCACAGTATATATTTGAAAATCTTATGTACGTACATAAAAATATATCGGATTTTAAGAAAATAAGCGATATTCATAATATAAATACCAGGAACAAACACAATCTTGCTGTACATCACACTCGTCTCCACAGAGTAGGCAACTCATTCATGGGTCAATGTATACACTTTTACAACAAGCTTCCCATGGACATTCGAAACTTACCCATTAAACGATTTAAAAAGTATATAAAGGCCAAACTTTGCAAAAAGGGGTATTATAAAATCACAGATTATTTAGAAGATAAAAAAGCTTGGGACTGAGCTGTTCGCTCTGATAAGCATTGTTATTAGCAATATACGTAATTATAAGGTAAATTATTGTAAACATTCTCATTTTTAATGTCTGGACTTGAAAAAAGACGATGATCCCTGAGTTTGTTTCGGCTATTTCTTCTCAGAGGTAGTCAGTTAAGAAATGCCGGCTTCATCTAGTTAAAAAAAAAATATATATGACGTGTAAAAGTGATCGGTGATCCTACTTGCTTAATAAACGATTTCATTTCATTTCATTTCATTTCATTTGTATTCCCGCAGCGAAACGGTTTTGTCTTAGTAATACAATCGGTTCATCAATAAATAAAATATTAGAAACATGAAATGGTAGATTTAACATAGTGATAAACAAAACTCGAAAGTGAGCACGAACTAATAGTAACCTCCTGATATCTACAGCTGAATGGCGCGGGGCCATTGACCCGCGTGCTTTAACTATTTTATCCAACAAGTTATTCAAATATTCCCTTCATACTTTTACGGGCTTAAGACCATCATAAATACTTTTTAGCTGCAATTTACTGAACATGGAAATAAAATTATTATCTAAGATAATTTTTCAGATACCTGAAAATGATGAATAGTGAATAATATAAAAAAATCTAATAAATTGAGGAACTGCCTCAAAAAATCCACCATAATGGCATACACTCTTTAACAGCATTTAAAATCATAAAAAGGATTATCAATATATTAAAATGATGAATAATGTAATGAATTTGGAATATAATGCTATGTCAAAATTTTATAAATATTAATGTCAAATAACTTACAATGTCAAAATTAAATAGATGTTAAATAACTTATATAATAGGTTTTTTGACGGGAAAGCTAAGTCGAATATCACGCTCATTTTTCATTGGACTTTTAAATTATTTATATTGTCGTTTACTAAATAAAAGCGCGTGATTTATGTAGTAAGAAGTGCATTCAGTGAATAATTCATAAAGAACATTAAAATATCGCAGCATAGTGGCCACATCATGGCTTTGGATCAAATCTCCTCGAAATCGGCTCACGCAGCCGTTGTTTTCAAATATTATCGGCGATATCCGCTATTATAATGAATTTTTTTTTTAAAGAATTCCTATAATTTGTTACACGTGTTATTGGCAAAATTGTGGTATCTAACCACAGGGGCCATTTAAGAGTTGAAGTAGTATTCACTCTAAAGAAAAGAAAAGAAAGAAGAAAAGGAACTTATATACCTAATACAATTTCAGAATCAAATAGGTGGCAATGTCAAGTTAATTATGATAAAGAAATAGTATAATGTCAAAATTATGTAAATGAGTATCAATGTCAAATAACTCACAATTTATCATTAAGGAATCCCTGAATTGTATAATAGCATGTCCCCAATAATAGATGTCTTAATTTGTTTTTAAATTGAATAATATTTTTTGGGTCCTTAATCCCATTTGGTAATTTGTAAAATATTTTTGGGGCTATACATAGTATGCTTTTGTGCATCAAGGCGGTCTTTGAAGGTCGACCGCATAGTACATGTCTGTGTTTTTCTCTGATCATTTTATAGCGATGTTCAGATGCTTTTCTAAATAGATGAATGTTCTTTTTAACAAATATAGCAGTCTCAAATATGTACAAACAAGGCAAAGTCATTATTTTTAACAAAACAAAATAAGGCTTACAGCTGTCGGTTATTTTTATACCAGTAATAGCCCTAATGCATCTTTTTTGTGATTTAAACACCATATACTTATTTATTCCAGGAGTTACCCCAAAACATGACTCTGTAGCGTAGCAGTGAATCGACATATCCATAGTATGCAGTTACTGCCGCAGTTTGATTGACTACTTTCTTCAGTTTAAACAAAGGAAAACAAACTTACAATTTTTTAAAATTAATATTGAAGTATGTTGTTTCCAATTAAGTTATATTGTCAATAGTTAGGCCTAAAATAATTATATTACTCAACTTCTTCAATTATTTCACTATTAAAGCTTACGTTTAATTTCGTATTGGCTACTTTTTGACGGAAGTTCATAATTTTAGTTTTCTTTAAATTTATAATTAAGTTGTTATGTTCTAACCACTTAACGGCTTGCTGCATTGCAATGCATTAGTTATCTTAGTTTCGAAGTCATTATTATATTTGTCAAGTTTAACAATGATAGTACTGTCGTCGGCAAACAATGTCATAGGATAGGGTATATAGGATGTATCTGACATCGTAACGCAAACTTCGCGAAAAGGCTAGACCGCATGCCACTAATAGAATTGTGATAGTCATTTATGTCGTTAATGAACGGTTACAGAAATAACAATGTTTAAAAAAAAGTGTCGGCTCGGCCTTTGAACGTTGCAAGCGTGCCGCCGTGCGGGTTTGTATGTATGACGTTAATCCCTGATGTGAACTCTATTAAATCAGATGATAAGATAGTTTTTCGAGTTTTGTTTTCATTGCGCTTTTTTGTGTAATCAGCGAATTAATTAATTTTCACTTTAAAATCTTATTGGGTTATAAAAGTATAGCAATTATGAACGGTCTAAAGTGAAAAAATCTACATATATTTTTTTTAAACCATGGAAAAGCTGACGAAAAATTCCACCACTGGGGGGTTCAGAATCATGTACTGGATCCATGGTACTCGTTTGTGCGTCGATATCAGATACACCCTTTATTTTGAGGGAAGTCATTTATTTAAATAAGAAATAGCAAAGGCCTTGGGGCATATTTTCCGTTCTTTGGATATGTATTTTACAACTGTTTTGTTTGATTTACAAATTTGACTTATCTCAGTGAAATAGCTATATTACCCACTCTAGCTGTTATCTTTAATGCTTGTATTGATTGTGTAGAGTTTCCTGATCTCATGAAAAATAACAAAATAATACCCTTGTTTAAATCGGGTAGTACATCAGACCCCACAAATTATAGACCTATTTTTGTACTACCTACCTTTAGTAAATTTTTTTTTTATAACATAAATTATTACATAGCAAACTGTTCGGTTTTACAAAGGGTCGTTCAACTACTGATGCCGGTGATGAACTTCTAGGTCATATCTTTAATGCATGGGAGGTTAAATGCAATGCCTTGGGCATCTTTTGTGATTTGTCCAAGGCATTCGATTGCATTCTTCACGAGACATTAATCAGGAAACTCCGCTACTACGGGATCAGGAACTCTGCACTGGATCTTATTATATCTTACTTGAGTGCTAGGATTCAAAGCGTTGACGTTAATGGAAAAATATCCTCCGGATCTTTAGTAATAATGGGAGTTCCACAGGGGTCAATTCTTGGTCCCTTTTGTTTCTTATTTACATCAATGACCTGCCGTGCCTCATAAACGATAATCACGATATAGTGTTGTTTGCAGATGACACTTCACTTTTATTTAAACTTAAACGTCAGCAGCAGGTCACTGACGATGTAAATAGTGCGATCTCCAAAGTAGTCCACTGGTTTAATATTAATAATTTACTCTTAAACGAGAAAAAAACCATATGCATTAAGTTTACCTCACGTTAGCCAGGTGAAAACTAAAGTGTTGATAAAGGGCGAAGAATTGGAATCTGAAGACAGCACAGTGTTCTTGGGTAAAACTCTGGATGCTAAGCTTCAATGGGGTCCACATATAGAAAAATTGTCAAAAAAACTAAGTTCTGCTGCATACGCAGTAAGAACAATTCGTAATTTGACTGATATTGAGACGGCCCGTTTAGTGTACTTTGGCTATTTCCATAGCGTAATGTCGTACGGCATTCTCATGTGGGGAAATGCCACTGATATTCAAACAATATTTGTTTTGCAGAAACGAGCTGTTCGTGCAATTTTTAAATTAAGTCCGAGACACTCTCTCAGAGAAAAATTTAAAGAGATAATGTACTGACCGTGCCGTCTTAATATATTTATGAAAATCTTTTGTATGCTTATAAAAATATAAAATTGTTTAAAAAATACAGTGATGTCCATAATATAAATACTAGGAACAGGCACAAATTTATTCTACAACAAGGCTCAAGAAAATAGGTGGCTCTTTTAGATGCCAATGTATACATTTTTACAATAGACTTCCAGAGGTGGTTTAAGATCTGAGCCTGAATAAATTCAAATCCTTCATTAAACGTAAGTTGTGTCAGAAAGCATTTTATAGTTGCTTATAGCGGCTTGAGCTGCGTCCGATTTCTATACTGACACTGATTGTTCTTTGATTTTTCCTCTTGTAGTTTTAATTTGTAATTGTTTGTTTTTTTTTACTCAAAGCCAGTACACACTATGTGGCCAAGCATATTGTACGTTAATTGCATCATTGACAGGGGTATTCGGCACTGGTGCAGCTGCACAGGAGCTAAACTTAGCATTTGGGAACACTGGTGGAGCTGCTGAACCTTGGAAAAAACTATCTTTGCATTGTGTAGATTCAATTTCTTAGTATTGTATAATTGCATGGAACACGTGTGAGAGAGGTTAGTCTTTTTTGTTGTTGTTTTATTTTTTTGTGTATTTTCCATAATGAACGCTCTTAGCGTACAATATATTTCTGCACCGTTCTCACACGATTGATTTCAAAATGAATGATGTAATCAAATATTTGTATCAATAGCTTGATAATTTAAGAGAGTGTCCATGGAGTTTCTTGCCCGTTATTCTCCATAGGTACCTACTCTTTGGAATGAGCGAGTAGCTTCACCTTACTGACTGACCGACCTTCTGACAGTTCAAAAGTGCCTGTAACTGGTTTATTTGAAATAAATGCTTTGATTTGATTTGATTAAATCACTATATCACTTAGTAACAAGAAATGGTAATAAACATATAAACTTAGACACAATTATTGGTAAAATGGTAATGGTGATGAGAACGTGGTGTCTTTGGCGAGATCTTAACGCGAACTCCCACATTTTGGTAAAACGAGCGATGCAATTATGCATTTTCGCTGAGTGTTCGATTAAAACTCGAACATATTCCCGAGAGCGAGAAGAAAAGCGGGATGAAAAATATATCTAATGACGTTATGACTATGATGTTTGTGAAAGATTAAGCTACTTGAAAGACATTCGTTTTAAAGAACTTATCTAGTAAATATAAAAACATTGGTATCCCAAGCATAAAAAAAATCATTAAAAGTGAATTAGTACGTTACTTAAATAATTAACATTACACTATCGTTACAAGAATTTACACTATCGTATCTTCAATAGTAAAAGCAATATTTTGATTGCCTGTTTCTGTATTTCTGTCCCGTTTAATCACACCATGGTCCGCACTAGGCCAGCGTTTGGCAGGACGGCTCTCCCTGGCAACCATGGTGCGAGCCATGGTTGAAAGCGAGAGTGCATGGGAGGCTGCCGCCTCCTTCTGCGAGACCGTCCTCTTGCAGAAGGAGGCTGCGGAGAGGGAACGGGAAGAGGATGCTCTTGCCGCTCCCCTCCGGCGTAGACGCGCGGGGCGAAGAAGGCGGGGGACGAACCCCCGTCTCCTTTAGCCCCAGAGTGTGACAAGCGCGTGTGGGTAGCCCCCGCACTTTTTTCCCTTGATTACACACTCTTGACCTATGGTAATGATACCGGATTGGCTCAGCTGACGAACTGTTACGTGTTCGCCGCATATTATTTTTATTGTGTATGTGTCACAACAAAAGTAAAAATGCTGAGAAGTTAAATGTAATTCAGTCCATACGTTAGTGCAGCTTGTTCTAATTAAGTTACATTTATTATTCTCCGGATTCTTGTCGCAAATAATTTCGTCATTTAGCATGTCCGCTATTGGTTTTAGCGACTGACACATGTATGTAGACCCATGGTGTAGGCATGCAGTTAGTTCATGTGTGGACATGCTAAAGTAAGAGTTCGTTCTTCAAGTTTACTGCCACATATTCGGAAACTGGTTTTATTGATGTCATCACGGTGTTTGATTGGTGTGGTATCGATATTATTTTGTACAGCTTGAAACTTTCTTTGGAAACTAGGAGAAAGGTAACTTCAATAATGACGTATTTTTCCGTTGCTCTAGCTTTGACCGTTAGTAGTTTGTAAAGATACTGAAGATCGGCGTCTAAATTAGAGATGTTGTGGTGGCAGTTGTGTTGCGATGTGTGCCGGGTACGATGCGCCAAATGATGTTGTGTCGGGAGTTTGGTCCTGGAGGGTAGCGGGATCCGAAGCATGGTGCTCCGCTGGCCGACCGCAGGTAGTTGGGGGCTGGGTCAGGGTTGCGGGTTGGTTAAACAAGAAACCGCGGCCCTGGCCGTCGCACAGGCAAGTGAAGAAACACGGGTGGGTTTTAGTCAGTAAAAGTCTGACACACCCTGCCGCTCTGCCCAGAGCGGGAGAAGTCATTTGATGATTTCCCATCCCAACAAAAAAAAAAAAGGCAGCTGGGGGCCCAAGTAGTGTGACAGCCACACACGAAAGGCTGCCACGCCAACTGCGAAAAATCCCAGGGTGGCCTCATCGTGCCGGTTAACGACCGGGTGAGAGGACCCGATGGCGATCCCTGGGAGGGTTCGGGCGTCCCCGTAGTCTCCACATCAATCTCCCTATGGCCCGCCCCCCATCTTTGGTCGTATTGTTGGATTTAACACTGCATCATCTCGCTCAACTGCCGTCTTCCTTCCTATTCACTCAATTTAAAAATACATGAAAAGGTCCAATAAGAAAAGTAGGTGTGCACAGCGGGCGCACGTCCTCTCTTCCAAAGTGCACCTCTCTAATATTCGAGGTTTGCACTCCAATCTCAAAGCAGTACATCACCACCTTGAGACTGAGAAGCCCCATATACTTTTCTTGACGGAGACCCAGATCAGATGTCCATCTGATGCGGCATACCTCAACTACCCGGGATACGCATTGGAGCATCATTTCCTGCAGCGTGCCGGGGTCTGTGTGTATGTCCGCAATGACATCTGTTGCCGGCGCCTCCGTCACTTCGAAGACCCTCACTTCTCGTCCCTATGGCTGTTGGTTGACACTGGTGTGGACAAAATTGTTTACACTTGTGTCTACCGATCGCACAGCGGTGATCAGGCGACAACTCGATTATTTGACCACCTCAGTGAGGCTGCTGACAATGCGCTGCACCGGCACCCTGGCGCACAGTTCGTCGCTTTGGGGGACTTCAACGCCTGCCACCAGGACTGGCTTTTCCCGTACCAGAGGACCGACCACGCTGGAAGAGAGGCGCGAAATTTCGCGCTTTCAATGGACTTTTCCCAGCTGGTAAAGCAAGCGACTAGAGTGCCTGATGTAGTTAGTCATACTGCAAATTGTCTAGACCTTCTGCTGACCACTGATCCGGACAGGTGTGTTGTAACAGTTTCCTCACCGTTGAGAACTTCAGACCACTGTCTGGTGAAGTCTGTATTGTCCTTCTCCCCACCAGATCACGACTCTCGTGGTGAACAGCGAATGTTGCGATACAGGTCAGCAGATTGGGATGAGATGCGCCACTTCTTTGCGTCTTATCCTTGGCAGCGGGTCTGCTTCTCTTCTGACAATCCGTCGAGCTGTGCGGACGCTATAACCGATGTGGTGCGTCAAGCTATGGAGTACTTTATCCCCTATAATGATGTGCCCGTCGGTGGCTCGGCTCGCCCATGGTTCAATGCCGATTGAGCCCAAGCTGAACAGCGTAAGCACACGGCATTTCTCACCTGGGTTGATGTAAGCTCAAAGAAGAGAGCCTTTAACAGTGCTGCCAAGTCCTACAAAAAGGCGCTTTAGAAGGCTTGCTTCGACCGCATTACCCTAATTGGCAACAAGTTATCTGCGCAGCCTTCCGGTAGCAGATCTTTTTGGTCCCTTGCCAAATCGGTCGAGGCGAACTTCTGGCGGCCCACACTGCCTCCGCTGGTTAGGCCTGATGGAACACTGGCTCATACGGCTAGAGAGAAAGCAGGTCTCTTTGCATTTCTCCTTCCCTATAATTCGCGTCTTGACACTGGCAGTGCTACTCCACCTATTTTACCCCATTGCGGTACTTCAATGCCTGAGGTTCGTATTCGGAACAAGGAGGTTCTGAGAGCACTGTGTCGTCTGGACGTGAATAAGCCTAGTGGTCCGGATGGTATACCAGCGATTGTTCTTAAAGCATGTGCGCCCGAGTTGTCTCCTGTATTGACACGCTTGTATCGCCACTCATTTAGGACTGGTATAGAGCCCAAGTCCTGGAAGCTTGCCAACGTGCAGCCCGTGCCCAAAAAGGGTAGTCATGCCGGAGGTAGTCAGTTAGGAAATGCCGGCTTCATCTAGTTTAAAAAAAAAAAACATGACGTGTAAAAGTGATCGGTGATCCTATTTGCTTAATAAACGATTTCATTTCATTTCATAGGTTTCTGCATCGAGCTGATCGAGAGGCTGGCGAAGCTGCTGCAATTTAACTACACGTTCGTGGAGCAGGAGGATGGCGACACAGGCAAGCCCGACAACATCACCGGCAAGTGGTCCGGCATGCTGGGTCGCCTCATGGAAGACGAAGTACGGCGCATGCCCGAGTGAGTAAGTCAGGCACGTGGGCAGGTACAACATAATCTTTTTGTGTGCAGAGCATCGACTTCGCGATCTCCGACCTGACCATCACCGCTGAGCGCGAGACCGCGGTGGACTTCACCACACCCTTCATGAATCTCGGCATCAGCATCTTGTTCCGCACGCCCAAGCAGCCCGAGCCTAAGATCTTCGCCTTCCTTCTGCCCTTCTCCAATGGCGTAAGTTCTGTGATGCCTCTAAACATAGCAAGCTTAAAACAAAAAAGAAATAGAATAGCCGCAGCAAAACTTACAAATATTCGGTTTTTTACTGTATCTGGTAAAATTCTATTAAGTAATTAGAATGAGGAATGACTACTGTGTTGTGCCTTAGACCAGAAAACATTATGATCGGCACAACCAATACGAAAAATAATATTACTAGTACTTGTTCATAAAACACAAATACCGTTGTGCGATTAACAGTTACTATGCAAGAAGCAACCTGCGCTGGTTGTAGTTCTCGCACTTTCACGACACTTCACAATATCTTTTTTTTTATATGTCGGAGATCGTCGGTTTATTTTTAATAGAAGTTGCCGATTTGATTTACGTAGTAGAGGGGCAAACGCTTGTGACGTTATTTTGTGATGGCGGCACATGGACAGAGTCGCTTTGGAAAGTGGGGTTCGTCGAACGGTCACTTTGCATCGAGACGCGGACCAAGGCACTTCTCCGAACCGAAAATGTCGGTTTGCCTATTCAAATTGTTATTATGAAGATTGGAGGGTATATCTACACGTCGTGCTTTAATTCAAAACTCACCTACGAAACGGAACCTGTACCATCACACCAAGATGATGTCGACCCTACCGCTTTGCCGTCGCTGTCTCCGACATCAGAAG
Organism: Sesamia inferens; assembly: GCA_037179545.1. NCBI lineage: Eukaryota > Metazoa > Arthropoda > Insecta > Lepidoptera > Noctuidae > Sesamia > Sesamia inferens. The sequence goes on along the minus strand of CM073937.1, from coordinate 31,586,029 downwards.
TTGGATAAAGAACTACACTGCTCACAATCTCATTATAAATTAAGGAACAGAATAACAGTCACTTTCTGCTAATATTTTTATAGTACTTGTGTGACTACTTGTGTGGTAGTACTGGCAGTGAGGTTGGAAGTGAACGTCACGTTACGAGGTGCGCTCAATTGCTGACGCAGAAGAGATCACTCCGCGTGATAGTGGCTGCAGGAGTCCGCTGCAGGCGTGCACGTGCGGCTGGACGCGGCGCTGTCGCGACAGTGCTGGCTGATGCTGAGCGCGCAAGGTGCGCTTGCGGAGCGCGCAAGGTACGCTTGCGGAGTGCGCTACTAGCTGCGTGGTGAATCGCATCAATGGCGTGCGGCCCAGCCAGAGCTGCGTGCGCTTTGCGGAACGCCCAAGGTTTCAAGACGTGAGCCTCTACTCTGCAGGCGATGAAAAGATGTCAAAATACCCAAAACGTTTATGGTAACGTAATGAGATTTTATGAGAGTTTAGAGATGTCTGGTGTGCAACGGTTGACAACTGCCATGTGGCAGGTGTTTGTGGGAAATTGCCATAATCCGGTGAGTCGTACTACTTTTATTTTGATTTCGGTGCTGAATGTTCTCTTGTCAAACGATCTGTAATTTCATTGGTGTATGTATACACGCGTCAGTATATATACAGTGTACAAGGTTGTGCCAGTGTAGGTATTGTGTACTGAACAATTTCTTTGCGACATGATAATAAGAGTTATTTGCAAATTTTATTTCTTGTACTACCCGTATTCTTTGTTATAATGGACTGAGAAATTTTAAATCAGGGTTTTAAAATTATGGTGACTGGTTTGCCTTTATTTCAAAACTAAAGTTCACTGTCCCCTATAGTTACGAGCTCACTTGAGCTTATGATAGTATGTGTGGCTAAACTATTAAATCTTCTCAAGAGAACAAGCGGTAACGAACTTAGAAATGAGTGCTATTTACGAAAAATCTAAATTTGATAGAAGTGAGCTAAAGTAATGAAATTTAAAATTGGTGAGTTGTTTGATGGCGATAATGGCGATCGTTACATATTGAAATCGTTGATTGGAAACAGAACTTATAAGTACCCCACGATCGCATAGGTACGAAAGATTTTTCCAAGTAATGTCTGCTGAGTTAGATTTTGAAAATGTAGAAGATGGTGAGGAGGGTGCCTGCGCCAGCAAATAGAACACGTATCATGGCTATGTGGTCGCGCTGCACGCACTAGTCTGTAGTCGTAACTGCAACCCAGTGAGGAGTTGTTCAGGGGGCGATGGACAGCTAGTGATGTGGCGGGGACTCTGGTAGATATAGTCGCACTGCATGCACTAGTCTGTAGTCGTAACTGCAACTCAGTGAGTTGTTCAGGGGGCGATGGGCAGCTAGTGATGTGGCGGGGACTGTGGTAGATATGGTCGCACTGCATGCACTAGTCTGTAGTCGTAACTGCAACTCAGTGTGGAGTTGTTCAGGGGGCGATGGGCAGCTAGTGATGTGGCGGGGACCTGGGTCTCTGAGGAGACTGTTAGTTATACGGTCATGTGTTGACCTGGGAGTCGCTAGAATTGGTCGTATCACAAGAGGTGATGACGATATGGGTGTCAACTATGAGTTGTCACTAGCTACTGTGGTAGCGAACCATGGTGTGTTTTCTTTTCGATGATTATGATTTTGATTTGATAATTGAGCCTTGGAGGAACCTTTTGTGTTTTCTTATTGAAATTTGATAATTATGAGGCTTGAAGGAAGCTTTTGCGTTTAAGTTGTTAAAATAATTAAGTTTGTTTGGTTTTCTAATACCTAGTCATTGTAATGAAACGTGACGTGTGACGGTCAGATTGGCCGAGTTCTCAAAAATGCTTCAAAGTCGGTTTTCTGTGTTTTTTTTTTAATTTGTTACAGACATGCACGGGGGCGTGCAAAGACAAATATCGAAGTTTGGCTGGAATCTGCGGTTGGCCTGGTGAAGCGGATCCCGGACTCCGGGGCTGAGAGAGCTTCGGATGCGACTGGGATTGGCGCTGGGATGATGATGATGATGATGCACGAGGACGTGCAAATCGTCAGGCTGGCCGTGTCGGAGATCGTCGGAATAATTTTAATAGAAGTTGCTTCTTTGATTTACGTAGTAGAGGGGCGAACGCTTGTGACGTTATTTTGTGATGGCGTCACATGGACAGAGTCGCTTTGGGAAGTGGGGTTCGTCGAACGGGGACTTTGCATCGAGAAGCGGACCAAGGCACTTCCCTGAACCAAAACTGTCGGTTTGCCTATTCAAATTGTTATTATGAAGATTGGAGGGTATATCTACACGTCGTGCTTGAATTCAAAACTCACCTACGAAATGGAACCTGTACCACCATACCAAGATGTTGTCGACCCTACCGCTCTGCCGTCGCTGTCTCCGACATATATAATTAGCCGTCTCCTTTCCTTCTTGCATGGCAAGAATCGTTTTTTACTTTCTTGTTTGTCATTTACTTTTCTTTTTGTTTTTTAGTGATCTGTTACTTCGGCTTGTGCTTTTTTGGGCTGCTCTTTTCCCATAATCTTTTGTCATATTTATATCTTCCTTAACTACTTATTTACAATTCTATTCAGTCTTATTCTACTTATTTAATTTACATTATATATACATCATATTCATCTTACGTTTCTTTACAACTTTAACTTATACTTAGGCAAAACCGCTCCAGATACGGCCTGGAGTGTTTATCTGCCATGAGGTCGGCAAAGGTTGTTTCCGTCAAAACTCTTCCTGTACTTAATTCCAGGTCATACCTGTCGCGGTTGTGCCACTCGGACACTCGAACAATAAGTGCTGGATTGTCTCAGTTGCCTGTGTGTCACACACACAGGCCGGACTATCTTTTAATTTAAATCTGTGTAGGTACGCGGCGAAGCCGCCGTGACCTGTCAAGATCTGCGCCCAAATAGACGTCCTGTCGAGGCTCCTCAGGACCCTGCGCGTGCGCACCACATCGGGGAAGAACATCCGCGTGACCCCAGCCGTGGCCCCGCCGGTGTACCTCCCGTACCAGACAGCTACTGTGCCCTCTCTCAAACGTCGCTTGACGTATGAGACTGGACACCTGTCATACGCTGGGGCGACCCTGGACTGGGCCGCCGCCTGCCTAGCCAATTCGTCGGCGCGCTCATTGCCGGGGATCCCTACATGAGCTTTCAGCCAAAAAAACCGGAGGATTTTACCACTCCCGTCTTGCTCCCTGATATTCTTACGAATATGGTTAGCAAGGGGATGGTGCGTTTCCGGGTTTCGGATCAAGTCGAGCGAGGATCGAGAGTCGCTGAGCACCGCCGCGCAGTCTCAGGACAACCAGGTCCGTAGCTCAGGCTATCGCGAGCAGCTCCGCCTGAAAGACGGTACACATCGGCTCCAACCTCATCCGCTTGGTCGGAATCTCGGACCCATCCCGCCAGTATAAATATGCTTTTTTTTTTTTTTTTGCCGGGGTGGAAATCCTCATAGGATGCCCGCCGCCCTGGGGGTGGGCGACGGGGTATGTCAGACTTTTACTGACTAAAACCACCCCGGTGTGTCTTCTATCACGAGCGCGCGTGGGACCGCGGGAGTCTAAATTCTTCCACGGCCCTACACCCTCGTGCTGGCCCGGTCTGTCCGGGCCTCGTCTCCTGCACGGGGTAGTGGGGTGTTAAACTACCCCGTGCATCGCCTCAAAGGCGCGCGCCGACACTCGCGCGCGCCTCCGCCTCGGGGTCCATCAATGGGGGGCGGGGACTTCCCCATGTCCCTCGCCCCTGGACCCATTCATGGGGGGCGGAAGAGGGCGTTATCCGCCCTTCCTCGGCGCCCGGTGCGTCTTCTGCGGCCCGGGAAGGGAGTTGATATCTCCCTCTCCCGTTCCGCAGCTTCCTTCTGCGACATCACGTCCTCGCAGAAGGACACCACCGCGTCCCACGACTCTGAGCTGCCGACCATCCTCCGCACTACTTCCGGCAGCGTCAGGTCGCCTCCTACTTCATTTGTGAGGACACGGCGCTGCTCCTCCCGAGCTACACACTCGGAGAGCGTGTGCTGCGCCGTGTCCTCCCCGCATTGGACGCAGTGGTGGCACCGAGCGTCCGGCTCCCTGCCTAAGCGACGCAGGTACTTGCCGAAGCAGCCATGCCCCGACAGTACCTGCGTCACCCTGAACGACAGGGAGCCGTGCCTCCTCCCGAGCCAGTCGTCGAGTGCTGGCCGGAGTATAAATATGCTGCCCTGACCCCTTCATCCGATTTACTACCGTCAGTGTAAATCAGATGAGCGGGGAGCTGTAGCTGAGCCACAGTTTCGGGGAGCATATTCTCCAGACACTGATAATCAACATCTGGCTCACTGGCGGGGTGAGAGGCCTCCGTAAAGGCCCTAAGCTCCTCCAGTTCGCGGGATTCCAGCTCTTCAATCGGACGTCCCCGTTTGCACTCAAACAGCCGGGCGACCTCCAACACCCGAAGATCGAGCGGGAGGAGACCCGATAGTGTGAGCGCTGTATTGAGCGATACCGTACGATGCGACTTGGCGATCTTCTGTGCAAAGCCCCTCTGGACGGTAGCAAAGGTTCTTTGCACAGAGATCTTCTCGGCTGCTTTCGCCCAGGAGCTCGCGCCGTACAGGATAGTCGGTTCGACCACCGCGGTGTATATCGTCCTGATGATCTCCGGACACAAGCCCCAATCCACCCGAGCCATCGCCGACAGTTTTTTATAAAGGTTAGTTGCCTTGCAACAAGCATATGAAATATGCTTGTTGAAGGTCAACTTACTGTCGACGATGACTCCGAGGATCTTGAGCTCGGTCACCATCGAGATATCAACGCCACCCATCTGCACAACCGGAGTGTCATATTTAAGCTTCCGCGTGACGACCATCGCCAGGGTCTTCTCGGCGGAGAGGCGAAGCTTATTTATGACACCTCACTCGTGCACACAGGCTAAAGCGGCATTGGCATCCCGCTGGATCCCGAGCGCCGTATGCCCAGAGAACACCAACACGATATCGTCCGCGGACGCCTGCACGTACGCGCCCAGCGCATCCAGTTTGTCCAGCAGTATGTTCCAGAAGAGAGGCCCACCGATGGAGCCCTGGACACAGCTCTTGGACTGAGGCTTCCGCATCGTCCTCCCCGCGTAGCGCACGACCACGCTTCGGTCCCTGAAGTAATCCTCGACAAGACTTCTCAGATTAACGGGAATACCTTTCTCTAACATTCTACACTTTATAGCAGGCCACCATGCATTATCAAACGCCCCCTCGATGTCAAGAGAGACTATCAGGGTGATCTCCTTCTTGTGGAGGATGCCTCTGACGTGTTGCATCAGGTCGTATAGCGCGTCCTCCGTGCTCCGCTGCGGTACGAAGCCGTATTGCCTCGCATTGGACTTGGGCAAGAAATGAACAACTTCACAATATCTTAATGTCTGGCCAGGTGTGGCTGTGCCTGGGCTTTGCGTACCTGGGCACGTCCCTGCTGCTGTACGTGGTGGGGCGGCTGTGCCACGAGGAGTGGCAGAACCCCTATCCCTGCATCGATGACCCGCCCGCGCTGGAGAACCAGTTCACCCTCTCTAACGCACTGTGGTTCAACCTGGGCGCCGTGCTGCTCCAGGGTTCAGAGATCGCGCCCGTGTTAGTACATTATACAATATTACATTTTGTCCACTCTAGCCTAGAACCGAGAAGGGCACATTGTACTGGTCACAAAAAACATCTTTTATGAGAAATTATGAAATTACGTGGAAGTTATGGGTGTTACGAGAGTGAAGTCAAGGCTACGTTCAGTATAATGAGCAGATCAAATACGAGCTTCTGCCCTTTGTCCGCAGCGCCTACAGCACGCGCGCGGTCGCCAGCGTATGGTGGGTGTTCGCACTGGTCATCACCAGCTCGTACACGGCCAACCTGGCCACGCTATTGGCCAAAAAGTCCTCCGATCAAATCATCAGCAACGTGCAGGACCTGGCTGACAACCAGCTCGATATCGAATACGGAGCTAAGCTTGATGGCGCTACCTACAAGTTCTTCGAAGTAAGTATGTTGAGCACTGCATTTAACAATAAGATAATGTTTATGTTGTTCCAATCGTTGTCTCCACGATACATCTTATCCCCAGCCAAATTGAGGAAACAGGGATGGGATAACAGCTAAGTATCTAAAATTAATACATTTAGAAAAATCCCTTTACATCAATCTGCAGCAAGCAGCTATCCTAAGCACATACATACATGGAAAATCATGAGAGGCGAAAGTAAAATCTCACCATAAAAATCGCCTCACACCGCATTTAGCTTTAGCCCATAAATACAGCTAAAACCACAGAACAGATTTATCTATTCCGTGGCTAGAACTAAGCAAGCCTTAGAGCTGAGAAGAAAGAACATTTCTAGAAAACTGCTATTAGCACTACCTACTATAAACAAGTTACCTAGATTTTCTTCACGTAGTAAGAAGTTATCTTGATTTTCTAACGTTATTGACAATCTTCTTAGAATGCTATAACTTAAGGTAACTCGGTAACACGACTAAGGATACCTTTATTTTTGTGAATCATTATTGTACTGTGTCGCAGTACTGTTTGATCTGCTCGTTATTGCAGCACTCGCAAAGCGAGCTGTACCAGCGGATGTTCCAGCACATGAGAAAGCACAAGATGCCCACTTCCAACCCGGAGGGCATCTCCAGGTAAGACATTATATTTTTCTAATTACTGACTCACTTGGCACACTGACAACTGGCGATACAAAGGTTGTAAGTTGACTAACTTGGCACACTGACAACTGGCGATACAAAGGTTGTAAGTTGACTCACTTGGCACACTGACAACTGGCGATACAAAGGTGGTAAGTTGACTCACTTGGCATACTGACAACTGGCGATACAAAGGTTGTAAGTTGACTCACTTGGCACACTGACAACTGGCGATACAAAGGTTGTAAGTTGACTAACTTGGCACACTGACAACTGGCGATACAAAGGTTGTAAGTTGACTCACTTGGCACACTGACAACTGGCGATACAAAGGTTGTAAGTTGACTCACTTGGCACACTGACAACTGGCGATACAAAGGTTGTAAGTTGACTCACTTGGCACACTGACAACTGGCGATACAAGGGTTGTAAGTTGACTCACTTGGCACACTGACAACTGGCGATACAAAGGTGGTAAGTTGACTCACTTGGCACACTGACAACTGGCGATACAAGGGTTGTAAGTTGACTCACTTGGCACACTGACAACTGGCGATACAAAGGTTGTAAGTTGACTCACTTGGCACACTGACAACTGGCGATACAAAGGTTGTAAGTTGACTCACTTGGCACACTGACAACTGGCGATACAAAGGTTGTAAGTTGACTCACTTGGCACACTGACAACTGGCGATACAAGGGTTGTAAGTTGCCGGGACTCGGTTATAGCCATATTGAACCAGCCCATATCCCTCTGATAAAGGCATATTTCAAGTCCGACTTGAAATATGTTTTTTTCACCGAGATATCACGACGTTGCGTTGTACAATATTGTGAATTCTTGTGAATGATTGCAGAGTAGAGAAAGGAAAGTTCGCGTTCCTGATGGAGTCCACGAGCATCGACTACGAGACGGAGCGCAACTGCGGCGTCACCAAGGTGAGTCTCTCAGCACCGCGGCACAAGCCACCGGCACACAGTCACACGTACTCACGTCCGAGCCTCCGCAGGTGGGGTCGCTGCTCGATAGTAAGGGCTACGGCATCGCGATGAAGAAAAGTAAGTGCATGTTGAGATCTTTATTACTACTTTTTTGTTTTTTGGATTAAAAACCCTTTGGCTCGCTTTGGAATTTCTCCTGTATCGTGGGATATTGGTCGTGATCCACAACAAACAAGAATAATTTTGTATGTGCAGACTCCAAGTTCCGGCAGAGCATGAACTTGGGCCTGCTAAACCTGCAGGAGGCGGGCATACTACGCGATATGCAGCAAACTTGGTGGAAGCAGAAACACGGTGGAGGCGCCTGCAAGGTACTCTTGCGCATCTCGCTGCGTCACCTGTCGGGATGTCAACTATGGGTGCCATCATTAAATAAAAAACAAAAGGCGTTAATTCTAAGTAGGCTGCTGAATCAGCACCTTTTAGAGGTAAAAAATACTAAAGACAGCTCTAAAAACAGCGGCCCTTCATCACTTCTCAGTGATTTCGCTGGGAAAAAGAAGTGTTGCTACAACTCTCCAGAAACACAACTGTCTTTTCATTTAGAAAATACCTGATTGTATACAGTATGTTAAGAAAACCCTGTCCGACCCATAAGGATAATAAAGGTTAGGTAAACACATGACCAAATATAATATAAAATTTTACGTATTCATCATAGTACCAATACAAATAAATTTTGAAATAATCTTTTTTTCCCGCGAATTAATTCCAATTTCCCCGAAATTTGGTAATTTTTAAAAAGTGACAACACCGTTATTATTATGAGCGAATAGCGATGCGACCACGTGCCGCGGGTCCTGCCGCCCGCCCCCCGCTGGCGGCAGGCGAAGGGTGGTCAACGCACATTTATTAAGTTACCTCCTTTTGCGAAATAATATTTATTTTTTTTAGGGGGATTTTTTTTTTAAGTTTAGCCCGTTTTTGTATGCATTAGTAGAATCAGTTATCGATACCTAACAACACCTTCACGGGTCGGACAGGGTTTTCTTAACATACTGTATAATACTAGGCATCTAATGTAGTTATTGTAGATGTCTAGTCGTATTGTATAGGTATTGTCAGGTAGTCACTAGTTAGTGTTTAGAATGGTAGGTTTGAATTTGTGTCTAAAGTAAAATATTTAGGATACATCCTGACAGTTCAGCTGCACAGCCATGAACTGGCAATTCGCTGGAATACGTTGGCCGCAAATTCGCACGATTGTGTTGCACTTTATCTTTCTCGTAGGAAATTTTTTTAATTTATTGAATTTCTTCATTATATTCACTCAACTTGACGATACGAAAAACAAATGAAAATCACACATTCTTCTTTCACAATTTGAATCTGGAATAGGGTAGTTGACTAAAAAAACTAATTCGTCCGTCAGTCAGATTTCCATAAAATACTAGACACGTATTTTTTCTTTTTTGCATATAAATAAAAAATGAAGGAGATACAGTGCGTTAAAAACTCGTGTGATGTCACTGCAGGCTACACTGCTCGCTAAAAAAGCGAGCAGTCAGGTCACCAGCCATCACTCCTGATCTTTGATACCTTTTATATTTGTAAATTTTTATTAATTTGATAAAACAAAATATACGTATCCAATATTTTTCTATAATCTGAATGACGGACTAAATAGAATCAATTTGTGTTACCCAGGAAACATCTCTATTATACTTCGGGTCTCAACCGAAGATGATTTATATATTACAAACAGCAGTACATGAGATGGTGCTATCTTCGTCACACTTTTAGATCTATTAAAATAAATAATAATAAAAGGCAATTGGCAACACCCGGTAACACCACACCCGGTAACACCCGGTAACCGGCCGCCCGCCACCCAGACCTCATTACGTGTTTTTGGGTTATCGGAGTCACACCATTTTTAAATAAGGGAATATTTTCGCAATATTATTTTAACAACGTAAACGTTCACGTTCGAGAGAAGAAAGCCATATGCGGAAAATAAAGAAATCGGAAGGGAAATTAAGAAGACGGCCGGCATTCATTATCGGAAAGTGAATCGTACCGAAATTACTACGATGAATACAGTTATGATGCTGAATTACCAGGCAGGATAGTCAATTTTATCTTAGCATTTTAGCCTTTGCCTTTCAGTGAATAGATTTAATTATCGTAGTTAACTAATTTGAAGAAATTGAAAAAAAATACGAAATACCCTCATAAAATATATTGCTTACTCTTAACTAAATGAGTTGGTCGGGGTAGTATAAACAGTTTTTATGCTATGAAATGATTCCGTCTCAAATACTAATGTGTTCTTGTTTATTAGTACCTAAATGGTGTTGAGTGTTTTTTTGTTTATTCATATCTACCTATCTGCTCCACTTTCGTAGTGCCGAGGCACATTTTACTCCACGTAAATCGTGTTGAGGATAACAGTATCCCACCTAAATGGTGTTGTGATCATTTTAATCAACTTTCAGCGTTGATAAAGTTTTGCTCCACGTAGGCATGTTGAGCACATACTCCGCCTAAAGCATTTTTTTACTGCACTTATACAGTGTTGAGGAATTTGATAAATATGTTGATAAATTAAGTTATGGAATAAGTACCTATATGACTGCATCAAAATGATGTTGAGATAATTTTCTCCAAATACAAATGTATTAAAACAAACATTCCATACTTATTAATAGTGTAGGTATCAAGTGTTGTGCACTAAACATTATACACCCAATTTGGCTTATCACGGGTAGGACCTATATACCACAAACTCGTTCGCTGGCCTTAGCGGACGTGCCTTCTATTTTGCTCATGAATTATAATTAAATAATAGGCAGTAAATTGTTATTGAAATTACATATGCAGTGTAAGCATTAATCGAAACGAAAGTGTGTCGCGAGTTGATATAAACACAAACTACGCATTCATTGCAGTAGCAATGAACAAAATCCTATAGGCTAATTTTAGTGTATTGGATATGGCCAGTGCGGGATCTAGCCCGTTTGCCCGTAGCCAATAGCTGCGGCGAAGTCCTCCACCGACACCAACTGAACGAGCGAAGACCACAGCTCCCCCTACTCCAACAGTACCCACGGAACCTGAGATACCCTCTGAAGTGATAACCACCTCAGAAATTCAAAAATGGATGAGCTCAATAGAGTCCATCTTGAGCGAAGTGTGTAGTATAGTAGCGGAGGGAAAAATGAACTCTGAACAGAAGCTCCGTGTGACCAACTGATGCCGCAAGGTGACTAGTGGGACATCTCAGATGGCTGTGTTGTATCAGTCCTTGAAACATAAAACTATACCTACAGGCGTACACCAACATTGAAAACTTACGAGAACAGCAGGGAGTTGCGCAAACACTACGGCAATTCAAAGAGGTTATAGAAACTAAAATGAAACCTGCAGAAAGTACTTCTTTTGCAAATATGGTAAAGAAGGGTTCCGACAACTACATTCGCCCGGAAAATTTAAGCTCCGTTGCTATTTATCCCAACGACAAGTCCAAAACCAGCGATGAAACTAAGTCCATCGTCCAGAAAATCATCTCTCCTGAAGAGCTCAAACTTCATGTTCGTGGCATGAGAAAAGTGAGAAACGGAGGAGTCATCATCAGCACAGAAAAGAAAGCAGACATTGAAAAATTATGGAAGTCGGAGAAACTGGTTTCCTCAGACCTTACCGTTGAAGAACCAAAAAAGCGACGTCCTAGAGTTGCAGTTATTGGTGTTCCCGTAGCTCTAACTGAACAGGAGGTATTTGAATGTATTTTTGAACAAAACCTATCTGAGAAGCTTCCGAATACAACCCGTGAGTCCCTCTTAGAGACAATAAAATTAAGCCATAAATCCGGTAAGAAAAATATGAGTACCTGTAATTACATTCTAGAATTGCCAGCTAACATCAGGAGAATTCTGGTTGATCAAGGCCGAATTTATATCAATTGGACATCTTGCCCTGTTAGAGATTTCACGATAGTCACCAGGTGTTTCAATTGTAAGCAATTTGGACATGCAGCCAAGTATTGCCGAGAAACTAGCACAACTTGTAACCACTGTGGAGAGACTGGTCATTCCTTTAAGGATTGCAATAATAAAAACGCTCCTCCTAAATGTGCGACATGCAATCGCTTTAAGCGCAAATGTGACCATCAAACTGGTGATGTAAATTGCCCGGCACGAAAGTTCGCAGAGGAGAATTATATAAACTCCATAGATTATGAAGGCGCCTAAGAGCCCTACAGATTCCTTATCTTTTTAAGCACGCACACAGGAGTTTAAATTGTATTTTTGTCTTTTATTTATATAATTAAATTATAAATAGGATCAAAAACTTGTGCCTTAGATAGTTTTTTCTGTCTGAAGCTTAAATCAATCAAAACATTCTTTACAATTCTTTGCTAATTAATCATAATACAATTTAATACAAATATTATTGTCGGGAGAAAATAGCATGTGCAGCTATTCTAAAGTTAATATGGCAAAACTTGAATTTTTAATTGACATACACAGCACAAATATTGACCCAGTTCACAACTCATGCGATGCAAATGCTGTCATTACAAACATGAAAAAAACATTGTCGTCTGAAGGTGTGCAAATAATTGGGTAAACTTAATTATACAGACACAGAAAAAACCTATAGAAATACTGCAATAACTTTGTATGTTAAATTGGTAATTTTTCCTTTAATTTTATAAATAGTATAGTATTATTTCAATAAGAAATTTACTGTAATCCGCTGTTCGCTTAGTCTGGAGATGGCCTGAAACACAGGTTTTTATTAACCTAGCTCAGGTAGGTCGCCACAAGCTATGATGTCAGTACCAATGCACCATACATGGAGATTTTAAAATTTTGTAAATGAAATTAGTGTATTATGAATATTTAAGACTATCGTTAAAATATGGTACTACTAAGTATTTATAAAGCCGTAAATGTACTACATTGTAAAAGGAACTAAATAAATTATTATTATTATTCCTTTATTTCACTGTATATACATATAAATTACGTTTTTAAATATTTCTATATAAACAATACATAAAAAACATTTAAAAATATAAAAAATAGTAGCACACCGGCATCGGGAACAGGGTCCAAGCTACCGGCGGTCAGGGCTCCAGGGAGAGGAACTTCCTGACAATGCGAGCCGTGTCCAGAAGTACAGCTTTCTGAATCAAGCCTTTGATCCAGCTGCCTAACGAGAGCCTCTTGAGGTGTTGGTCGAGGTTCTCATCATGCGGGATGGTTATGTCAACAATCATTGCACGCCGCTCTGATCGATCCACCATCACTATATCAGGCTTATTGGCAACAATAGTCCTGTCAGTGATGATGGATCGATCCCAGTACAATGTGATATGGCCATTTTCGAGGACTGGGTCGGGCATATACCTGTAGTACGGCACCTCCGATTCCACAAGGTTGTATTTGAGAGCAAGTTGCTGATGAATTATCCTGGCTACAGGGTTGTGTCTATGCAAGTACTCTCCGTTAGCTAGACGAGAACACCCGGAGATAATATGCCTTATTGATTCCCCCGGCCGGTGACATGCCCGACAGATGTCAACTGTGCCGTCTTTCACAATAAATCTCCGGTAATTGTTCGTCATCGAGAGGGCTCTAAGGTTTATGGAACTCGTGAGTTGGGTTCCCACGGATTCCACAATCTCTCCTCGCTTTACATGCATGACCGCACATTTGTCCACACCAAATTCCATCCTGATGGCGCTACTGAAAGTTTCAGTAATTTTCAGTAGCTCCTTCAGTTGTGAATTGTTGGGAGCAAATATTTCAGGTCATCCATGTAAAGGAGGTGCGATATAACCTGACCACCTCTCCTCAACCGATAGCCTAAACCTGAATCCTCCAATAGTGTGCTTAGAGGATTCAATGCTAAGCAAAACCAAAGTGGACTCAAACTATCGCCCTGAAATATTCCTCGCTCGATCCTTATTGGTTCGCTATTCCTCAGAATATTTCGACATCCTGGATAGCGAAGGACTGTCCTCCATGTCCTCATACACGTCATCAGGAAGGTGCGTAGAGTTGCATCCACTTTATACAACTCCAGCACCCGCATGAGCCATGTATGTGGCACTGAGTCATAGGCCTTCTTATAATCTATCCAACATGTCGATAGATCCTTTCGGGAACGACGAACTTGTTGGCTAATGGCCACATCAATGAGAAGTAGCTCCTTAGTACCGCGGGACCCGCTCCTACATCCATTTGAGAGGCAGACATGATGGCGTTGCTGTCAATATGTTTGTTAATTTTAGTTTTCAAAATGGATGTAAGAACTTTATAGACCGTCGGTAAACAGGTGATCGGTCTATAATTTTCTGGGCTTCTGGCTGGCCAGTCCATAACTGTGATGTTCACATGCCGAAGATATTCCCTGACGATGCCGGCCGTATGGGTTCTTGCATTATCATGCATAAAAAGGAAATTTGGGCCCACATAGTCCGCGTATGGTATCACGTGAGGTTCTAAGCACTCACGAATGTACCTTTCAGCATTTAATGTTGGCAGCCGTAGTCCTGTGACAACCACAAGTTGAGTTTTGCCGCTCGCGGATATACCGCCCCAGACAGTCCATGAGCCACCGCCATAAGCAACCCTCTCTTCAAAGCAGCATTGTGCGAAACGCTCCCCCTTACGTCGGTAGACCTTCTTCCTTCCATCATTGCCATGTAACACAATTTTAGACTCATCAGAAAAGAGTACACGGCTGCAATCTTGCTGTATCCAATTTAAATGAGTGCGTGCGAAATGAAGGCGCGCTGTTCGGTGGGCTCGTGTTAGTTTGGGCCCATTAGCTGGCTTGTGTGGTACCATATCGCGTTCTTTTAACCTTCTCCAAACAGTTCGAGCGCTCACAGATACTCCGTGGAAGTCGCGAAGTTGGTTTTGTATCTCAATGGAGGTAAGCTGACGATTTCTCAAGCTGGTCGTCACGATGAATAGATCCTGACTTTCAGTTGTGACCCGAGATCGTGGCCTTCCTTGGCGACGAACAAAGTCTCTAGGTACGTACGTAGGTACGGTAGTCCGCCAGTCTCTAGGTACCTCCGATAAACATTTCGGACCGCAAATCGACTTAAATTAAGTTGAGCACTCACATTTCTTTGACTGTGTCCGGCCTGAATAAATGCCACAGCTTGGGCGGCGACTTCAGGTGAATTATCCATAGATTATTTATAATAAAGTAATAAGTAATGTTTGTTGCAAAACCAAAGGTATCAATCACTTTTTCAAGAATTAAATCCAAGTAACCCAATAAAATCAAGTTTTCTTAGTATTCGATTGTTTGATATCAACAAACAGGCTCAAAATTGTCTTCTGTTTCTTTAAATTCTGTGTTGAAATTGCTAGGCTGTGAATGTGCCAGGTTCAAAACTGCATAAAAACTTTTTGCTCGACCTAATATAAAATTTTAGCTAGGACCAAACGAAACTGCAAATGCAAGGTGGGCCAATAGATGTGTCCAGAAGTGTAGATACGGAATGGGCAATTTCAGATTAAGTGTTTTCATAAATTATTAAGCCATTAGGAAACCCCGAATTCGACCTCTTTGCAAGTGTTCAAAATATTACGCAGTAGATAGATATGCGTCGTGGAAACATGACCAATGGACATTCCGAAGTTGTCGATGCGTTCACTTTTTCCTGGAAAAATATATATTTTTACCCCTTTGCCCCGTTCTGTCCAGTTACAAGAGTGTTAGAAAAATTAAATTCGGACAAAGCAACAGAGTCTCGCATTCCCTCTATGCGAGCTTTTTCCTGGTGGCAGCCAAATTATCAGGGAATCGATGATCAAGCGCGGTGTCCCACAGGCGTCACTTAATATAATGATGGCTTCACTTGCAGACAAAACTTTAAATCAGTATAATAGTTCAATTAAATCTTGGTGGACCTATTGCAACGGTAATAATTTAGATTTTTTTTTTTTTTTTATAAATTATAAACCAGCGCATGACCGCAATCCCGCCTGATGGTAAGCAGTGACGCGATCGTTGATGGTAAAGCGCGCTAGTTTATTAAGAGCCTATTCACTCTAGCCTTGAAGGCACTCAAATTGTAATGTGACGGAAACACCGACGCCGGCAAATTGTTCCAGTCCCTCGATGTACGCGGTATAAAGGAGGAAGCAAAACGCTTCGTCCGGATCGCAGTGGTGTCAACAACGTAAGGGTGGAAACTCGCCGTACGACGGGTCGTCCGATGATGGAACGGAGATGGGGGAATTAAATCATGCAATTCCCTTGCACACTCACCAGAATGCATCCTATAGAAGACCGAAAGGCTGGCTACTCTACGCCTGTGCTCTAGGCTTTGGAGACCAACTCGAGTTAAATCAAGGTCACCAATCAGCCTCTTCGCACGCCTCTCCACTGAATCCAAAGTGGCCAGGTGACACTTAGCAGCACCAGCCCAAATGTGGCTGCAGTACTCCACACACGCCGGACCTTCGCGATGACGCCTTATTTTCTGGCAGCCACCCTGGCCTTGGACTCAATGAACCGCCCAAAGTTAAGGCTCGAGGAAATCTCAACTCCCAAAAGCTGAAGGCGGTCGGTACACTCCAAGGATACATTCTGAAAAGTAGGAGCCAAGGTGAACGGGCTCCTTTTGGCGGTGAAAAGACACGCCTGTGTTTTGGCGGCATTGAATGCTACAAGATTGGCATTGCCCCATTCGGAGACTGCCTGCAGTGCTGCACTCACACGCTCTACCATGTTTTTATTGCTAATAGTTATGCAATCTTATCGTGTTTTACTACTAAATTTGAACAGGGCGCTGGATATACTTAGTAAATAAACATAGGTCTGCACTGTCAATTATTTTGGGTACAAATATAATGTCAGGTGATGGCATTAACCGTTTTCTTAAAGGCGTCTATAGATTAGTCCTCCTAACCCAAGATATAGCTCAACGTGGGACACAAATGTGATACTTTATTATCTATTTGATTTTTATCCTTACGATAATATTTCTTTAATTGATTTGTCTCATAAAACTTGTACCCTATTGACTAATAGCTTCTGTACAAAGAATGCAGATTCTTAGTTCGATCAAGTTAAACTATGTATCTACATATACAGGATATTATATATATAATACAATAATAATAATATAATATAATACTTAATTATATATAATACATTTATAATAATGAACAAATTTTAATCGAGTACCAAATAAAAATATTTTCAATATAATTAAAGAAATTGTTAATAAACGAATATTTTATAATTAATATAATATGTATAATATAAAGAGATAGCAAGAGAATAAATACTCAATAACAATACAAATAATAAAAATAAATGAATAGGAATTACATAAAACTAAATAAATAGATAAATGGAAACATGAAGCGCTCTTCCTCTCTCTACTTATTTAAAACTTGCTGTGCCCAACAGGGTCCATAATTGTTTCCAATATTATAATAAAATATTTACCACCTGTAACTGTACATTATGGATTGCAATAAACGATTTGATTTGATTTGATAAAACTATTTTGATTAAAATTACAGATTTAATCAAAACATCGGGGCCTGGGGTTTGCCAACCACTCATTAGATTACCCTTTGCATGTGAGAACCCTAGTATTTGGCCAGCATTAGCTGTTTAAAATTACGTAGAAAAAACATAAGATCAAATCAGATTTAGTTTAAATTCGTCCGAAGGACGTCTTTTTATTGGATTGAGAAAACCACAAAAGGATGTTGGATCTTAAACGTTAGGACATTGGCTGAAAAAGATATTACAAGATAGTGGAATAGACATTAATTTTCGATATTCGGAGTCCATAGCACTCGTTCGGCATTTACGTCTGCTGCTCACAGGTCTGGAATCAATCTGGAAGTGGTTCGCAAAGCCGCTGGCTGGAGCAATTCCTCAAAGGCATTTCTTATATACTATTGTAGAAATGTTTCTTTGCTAACTCCATACAACAGATTTTTTATTATTATTACACTGCAATACTCTGAACATCTGCTTGTAATATATAAATCGTCTTCGGTTGAGACCCGAAGTATAATTAAGAATCAAACGAACTTGTAATGTTTGATTCCAATTATGCGAAGGTCTCAACCGAAGAAGATTACGAAACCATTCCTCCCAACCCAGTAAGTAAAAATAAAAAACCTATGTTTTAATAACACAAAAATTACTCTAAAATAATGAGCTGGTGGGCGGCCGGTTACCGGGTGTTACCGGGTGTTGCCAATTGCGTTTTATTATTATTATTTATAAATAGATTTAAAAGTGTGACGAAGATAGCACCACCTCATGTACTGCTGCTTGTAATATATAAATCGTCTTAGCCAGATATAGACAAAGTGACTTTATTACAAGTTCATACTTACATACTATAATGCGAAAATACTTTTTCCCAACCTAATATGATATTGCTTTGAGAGCAGCGGTGGCCACGAGGTATTGTACTGTACGTCGTAGTATCGGACCCCGTCAGGCAGTTTACTTTGTGTTAATTATTTCATCACCACTGCTCTCAAAACGTTGAAGGAAAACATCGTGAGGAAACCGGCATGTCGTAGAGAAGACATCCACCAACTGGGCCCACGTCACCACGTCACCACGTCACCACGTGGTAGACTACGGCCCATTCCCTCTGACCGAGAGGCGCCCTGTCGCCCTGTGTTCCCGGACGACATTCAGGCTGATAATGTGTTATGTAATACTGATATTGTGTTATGTAATACTGATATTGTGTTATGTAATACTGATAATGTGTTATGTAATACTGATATTGTGTTATGTAATACTGCCTTGAAACTCGAAATTAAATGAAACTCCAAACCGTATTATTCAACCCTTTTTTATTCTAGATGCGAAATCATCAAATGACCTCTCCCGCTCGGGCAGAGAGGAAGGGCGTGTCAGATTTTACTGACGAAAACCCACCTGTGTTTCTTCACTTGCCTATACGCCAAGGCCATGTTTTCATTTTTAACCAATCCGCAACCCTGACCCAGGAGGCATCGGTCTTCGTGAGTCCACGAAGACGGATGGCTCCTGGGTCAGGATGTACTGACATCTCGTTGAGGTGCGCGTGAAACACAACGCCCGTCGACCACCTCGTTCCAGCCTTACGTTGTTAACACCACAACGATACAATTTAAGTATCTTCAAGGCAGCTGGTGAGGAAACAGCTCCGAAAGTAAGACAGAGCTAGTGTTCGTGTTTGGGCCACGTCTGCCTGCACTAAACTGTCATCAGTACGTCGAACAGTGTCTCACGTGATGTGAGATGTACATGATTCTTCCTTTCTTCTTATCTTTATTAAGAGCCTATTCAAGAGTGAATAGGCTCTTAATAAACTAGCATGCTTTACCATCAATCATCATCAATTGCTTACCATCAGGCGGGATTGTGATCAAGCATGAGTTTATAATTTATAAAATTAAAATATAAAAAAAAAACCTGCGTTAAGTGGAAGGTGAGGGTGCCGTGACCCCACTCTAGCCACTCCTCAATGATGGGACTTACCGCCACTATTGTGGTGCCCAGCTTTATTTAACCCTTAGATCGCTGTCGCTATTCAAGCCCTACGTTATGCTGTAGTATCAGCTGCATCAGCTACGCGGATGTGTTGCAGGAGGACGAGGAGCACGAGAGCGAGGAGCTGTCCATGATGAACTTCCTGGGGCTCTGGTTGGTGCTGGTGGTGGGCTGTGCGCTAGGCATCGTGTTGTCGTGCTGCGACCTCGCCTGGGCGGCCTTTCGCCGCACCCGTGCGGAAGGTGGCCGCTTCCACACGCATTTCTGGTCGGAACTACGCTTCGTCTTCCGCTTTGAGAAGTCCGTTAAACCACTTCAGGTTGGCACCACAACAATTAAGAACAGGACTTATGTAGTTCAATATATCATTCTCTCACATCTGATTCGCTGTGTCGCAGGGTCCTTTGAGCGGGTCGTCTAGCGAGTCGGCGGAGACGGCGCGCTCGACAGGGTCTGCGCCAGGCTCGGCAGGGTCGGCGCGGGACGAGCCCGAGTCGCTGCAGGAAGTGGAGGCGCGCGCGCGCTCCGGCTCGGGCCCGCGCCGGCGCCGCTCGTCCATGCACGCGGCCAGCCTGCGTCTGGCGCGCCACACCAACAGGGACTCCGCCACGCCCGCGAGACGATAACCTGCTACTACATCATGTCATACTTCTACCTATCGATTCCTTAAAAATCTTACCGTTGAGGTTGAGCTTGAAGAGAACTGTCAATAAATGAAATATACACTTCACATCAAAAAAATCTAAACAGCTAACGAGTTTATGTTATGTAAGGGTTATCAGAAAAAATTAAATTAAAAATTTAAAAAAACCCCCGACTTTTTAAAAACCAAATGTAATGAACGGAACGAGATATCCATAAACAATTATAGTTCCTATGAAAAAATAACTAAGACGGAAAAGCCTATAAAAAGGAAAAAATAACTTTAAACTTATGTTTGTATGGGAGTACTTATGTATGGAATTTTTTGACGTGATAACGTCTATTAAATCGGTATGCTGGGAGTCATTCGCGAAAACTGCGTAACGGCCGAATCTGACGCTACACGGAGTCCACGCCTACTAAAACTAACCTTAGCCTTGTAGCTTTAGAGTGCAATATTATTTACCTAAAAGCACGGTTGTAAACAATTAAGTAGTAGCAGTTTTTCGCATACATGATTAAAGCATTGATAGCCGAGTGGTGAAACGCTCGGATTAATATCGACTCACTCAAGAGGTGCCGTGGATCGATTCCTGACGGCAACGGACGTTTTTTATCCTTTTTAATTTTTAAATTTTTCCTTTTTAATTTTTCTTTTTCTTTTTTCTTTTTCTTTTTGCTTTTTTTTTTATTTTTTAGAAAATTTAAACAAACTATTAAATAAAAATATAAATGTTATACATTACTTTATTTTAAATAATTTCATTGCACCCAGAAAAAATTACCATGTAATAGACGTTATCACGTTCAAATATCGGCAGTAGACGGAGTTCTACAGACAGCCAATTTTTTATAATGTTATCGCGTCGGGGGACCGCACTATTTATTGGCTAAACGTTTGTCAAAGTTATTTATAGTATTTTTTTAGTTATAAGTATTTAGGTACTTATTAAGTTTTTTCTTAGTCCTATATTCATTTATTTCGTTTGTGTTATGCTATGGTGTATCGTATACTTGTATATGTATATATTATATTATTTCATAATTATGTAGGTATAAGCAACGCGCACGAATTATGTTGAATGGCGCGCACGAATTGCATTGCATGCCGCCGCCCGCACGCAGCGCGGCGACGAACGCGGCAAGAAGCGAGCGCGGGCGGCGCGGGTGTGTCGCGGGAGGGGGAAAGTGGGCGGAGCGTATCGCTATCGAGTTTGGTAACCCGAGCGGGCAGACACGCGAGGGCAGACGTCGTTGATGGTTGTGTTTTACATTGAAAATTTTTCGAGTCAATTTAGTGTGAGTCATCGTAGAAATTTTGGTTTTAGTATTGATTAGTATAGTTTGGTTGTGTATTAAGTTTTTAAGTTGATTTACCTGGATTTCATAATACTATTTTTAACATTTTCGTTGTAATTTAATCTTTTGTTTGGTTTCTAATTTAATATCTTTTATGTTTTGTGGGTAAGTTGCGGTCCCCCGACGCGATAACATTATAAAAAATTGGCTGTCTGTAGAACTCCGTCTACTGACGATATTTGAACGTGATAACGTCTATTACATGGTAATTTTTTCTGGGTGCAATGAAATTATTTAAAATAAAGTAATGTATAACATTTATATTTTTATTTAATAGTTTGTTTAAATTTTCTAAAAAATAAAAAAAAAAGCAAAAAGAAAAAGAAAAAAGAAAAAGAAAAATTAAAAAGGAAAAATTTAAAAATTAAAAAGGATAAAAAACGTCCGTTGCCGTCAGGAATCGATCCGCGGCACCTCTTGAGTGAGTCGATATTAATCCGAGCGTTTCACCACTCGGCTATCAATGCTTTAATCATGTATGCGAAAAACTGCTACTACTTAATTGTTTACAACCGTGCTTTTAGGTAAATAATATTGCACTCTAAAGCTACAAGGCTAAGGTTAGTTTTAGTAGGCGTGGACTCCGTGTAGCGTCAGATTCGGCCGTTACGCAGTTTTCGCGAATGACTCCCAGCATACCGATTTAATAGACGTTATCACGTCAAAAAATTCCATACATAAGTACTCCCATACAAACATAAGTTTAAAGTTATTTTTTCCTTTTTATAGGCTTTTCCGTCTTAGTTATTTTTTCATAGGAATTATAATTGTTTATGGATATCTCGTTCCGTTCATTACATTTGGTTTTTATAAAGTCGGGGGTTTTTTTAAATTTTTAATTTAATTTTTTATTTCATGCTTTTTGTAGGAACTCCTTAGCGATTTTATTCCATTTCTTTTGATTTCTTTGTCGTACCTTTTAATTTGTATAGTTTGTGTTCATAGTTTATGCAGGTGTTTTTAATCAAAGGTTTTAAACATTTTCAATTTAATTTTTGTTTCATTATTTTTGTAGGGATTTCTTCAGGATTTTATTCCATTTCTTTAAATTTCTTTGTCGTACCTTTTAATTTGTATAGTTTAGGTAAGTTTTTAATAAGTCAAGTGATTCAAACACTTTGAATTAAATTTTTTGGTTCATTTTTTTTTGTAGGGATATCATTTATTTCTTACGTTTTAAGTTGTTTATTATGAAAAAAATTGGAAGAATTTGGTGAAAATTTATGTCTTTTTTATAAACAAAATTAGAATTGTGAATTCATAGTGATTTAAACATTTTGAATTTAATTTTTTGGTTCATGTTTTTTGTAGGATTTTATTTATTTCTTACGTTTTAAGAATTTGTTGTATATTATTGTTTCTTTTGAAAAAAAAAAATTGGAATTGTGAATTTATAGTAAACGAATGACTTTTTATTAAAAAAATGGTACTGGGTCGAAAAAATAAAAAAGCTCAATACGTAGCTAAAAGGCGCAAGTTAACTCAGCTTGACGAAAATACTTCCGACAAAAATAGCTTCTTGTCATCACAAGCTGCTCGAAAAGCTAAACTACGTAGTCAGGAGGATTTATTAAATAGAAAACGTCGTTTGGATAGTGATGCAGCATCTAAGGCTTTACGGAGATCCAAAGAAAATAGGGTTAAACGTTGTTTTCGTAATATGAAAAATGCCAGTTGTACTAAAATTTCGCGATCTATTGAAACACCAGATCAACGCACTTTCAGGCATGCTAAAAATGCAGAGTCTACTGCTGCTTCTCGTTTAAATGAGACCTTGGAACAAAATTCGTTAAGGCGGGCTACTAATACGCAGCGTACTGCTGAGTCTCGTTTAAATGAGACCCCGGAACAAAGTTCGTTAAGGCGGGCTTTCCAATTATTTTAAGTTGGGCTGTTACTGTACATAAGTTGCAAGGAACCACCGTTGAAAAGGCTGTAGTATATTTGGGAAAAAAAAAATTTGCAAAAGGTCAAGCGTACGTTGCTTTAAGCCGAGTAAAAAGTTTAAGTGGTGTCGCTATTTGCGAGCTCGACCAAAGGAAGCTGTTTAATAATCCTCATGATAAATTGGCCTTGGCAGAATTGCAAAGATTGAGAAGCAGTAAAGATTGATTATTATTTTAAATAATTCTTAAATGCCATAATTCTAGCTTGACAGAGTCCAAATTACATAAATTGGTATACAGTATGTTACGAAAACCCTGTCCGACCCATAAGGATAATAAAGGTTAGGTAAACACATGACCAAATATAATATAAAATTTTACGTAATCATCATAGTACCAATACAAATGAATTTTGAAATAATCTTTTTTTCCCCCGAATTAATTCCAACTTCCCCGAAATTTGGTAATTTTTAAAAAGTGACAACACCGGTATTATTATGAGCGAATAGCGATGCGACCACGTGCCGCGTACCCTGCCGCCCGCCGCCCCGCCGCCAAGCACGGAAGGGTGGATAACGCAGATTTATTAAGTTACCTCTTTTTGCGAAATAATATTTATTTTTTTAGGTGGTTTTTTTTTTAATTTAGCCCGGTTTTGTATGCATTAGTAGAATCAGTTATCGATACCTAACAACACCTTCACGGGTCGGACAGGGTTTTCGTAACATACTGTATATAAATATGTTAAATTTATTAAAAAAAAATATGAATTGATATACATATATAACTATATCATTAGTGATATACAATTTCTTTAATTTTAACTTGTAAGGTTTAACATTCTAATTTGGTAAATAAATAAGCACACTTTTCCTTTTAAAACAGCATGTACAAGCCAAAATTTTGAAAAATATTTATTTGTTGCTTGTGGTAGTGTCCACCTTGCATTTTACGAGGTGAAATGAGGTGAAATTTTCATTTCATTACACCTTGTCCACGAGGTGGACACTACCACAAACAACAAATAAATGGATGGATATGGATATGGATATCAAATGATATCAATATATCCATAAAGCGCCATTTTGTAGAGGCAGCCATCTTGGATTTTAAATTTTTCATACCTAATAGTATTTCACTAGTCAAGCCCTTTCATTTGATACCCATATTGATCAAGTTGTAACAAAAAAATGTAAAGCACCATTTTGTAGAAGCAGCCATCTTGTATTTTAAATTTGTCATATCTAATAGTATTCTACTAGTCAAGCCCTTTCATTTGATACCCATATTGATGGAGTTTAAAAAAAATATCTAATCTGTCATTTTGTGGCGGCGGCCATCTTGGAACAATTTTCATCAAACTTACGTAAAAACACTCTCGACATTTTCTACTGTCAAACAAAAAAAACTAAATCAAAATCGGTCCATCCGTTCGGCGGCTAGAGTGGTACAGACAGACACACACACACACACACACACACACACACACAGACACGTCAAACTTATAACACCCCGTCGTTTTTGCGTCGGGGGTTAAAAAAATGGAGTAATTTAAAATCAAAATCAAAGCATTTATTTCAAATAAACCAGTTACAGGCAGGGGCGTGCACAAAGATTTTATTGGGGGTATGCATAAATATACCTACTATCCAAATCTCTGTGCTTATATATGGTAAAACTTAAAAAACGTAACTTAGACGTAGTTTCAATTTAACATAGTCGCGTACTTTTTCGCATGTCAACATTGAATTGATGTTTGTGCGTGGCTACAATGAACATCTAAGTATGTGATTGATGATAAGAACAAGTCAAATAAATGATATACGTGGGGTATTAGGTATTTTTTATTTGCCCAAATGAATACAATGAAATCATCATCATCTCAGGGTTAATACCAGTCGCATCCAAAGCTTTGGAATCTGGGGTCCGCTTTTCCAGTCTAATTGCTGATTTTGGCGAAATTTCGACAATTTCCGTGAAGCGACTGCCGTCTGACCTCCACAACGCGAAGGCAATATCGAAGCATTGAAGTTAGACCAATTGTTGGACTTTTGTGGGCTCCAACAACCCGTAACGACTGCCACTAGATGTTCGCATGGCAACCGAAACCAACGGCTTAACGTGCTTTCCGAGATACGACCAGACCAGTGCAAATATTCATATTCATGCATACAAATACTTACACTGCGCGAGGATCGAACCCGCGCCTCCTTACGCAGCGGCCGCGTTCGCTACCGCTACGCCATGTAGGCTGTCAAAATACAATGAAATGGTATTACTAACTCAACTGTAAATAAGTAATAATTTATTTCTCAAAAAACTAAAAAAAAATATTCCACTATCTATAAATTAAATCAACGCGTCTATCTATTTTTAAATAACTCTGTAAAAATCAAATATATATAAGATCGTTTTGAAATCGCTAAAAGTTCTTTTAAAATGGACAGATAGACAAATCTATGAGTCTGCTTTGGCTTTTCATAAATATGCGTAATGCACTACTCATTGGAATCATAACTATTAAATTTTGCTAATTTGTAAACTTCAGGAAAATTATTACAACATAAAGTATAGTATTGAAATTCAAAAGCAAGTAGATTGAAAAACTTAAGGTATTTTAAGTTTTTATAACGTCGAACTGTCAAAGCCGTGTTTTAAAATAATATACCTATACGAGAAACAAAACAATTTATTTGTACACACTACACAACCTGCTAACCACATATAATTTATCATAATACTTTTTATAAAGACAACCTTTCTTTTGTGTTAAACCAAAAACTCTAAAATAAATGAATATTCAATTCCGCTTAAAACAATCAATACATATTTAACCCATACACCAATAATGAAACAACATAAGCTGCTAAAATAAAAAGGTATTTGAACGAACAACAATCATGCTATATTTCTGAACTTCTTAAATTCGTCGCATTATTAGAAGCTGTGCTTATCATGGGCTTTAAACCCAAAGAAATTTCACGCACACGTACACAACAGTTTAGGCACACAAGCAAATAATTTTATACACAGACAGATACGGAAGAGGCACATTTTGTTTATGCTTACGCCGTAAGAGGCGCGGGTGTCGCGCCTAAGGCAACTAATGTGTCTCGTTAGCACTAGGCCCAATAGATGGCAGTGTTATCAATAACTGATTAACAAAGTCTTTTAGTTTTAACTTTGTAGTATATAAATTATTTTACAGTATATTATAATTTTAGAAGACTATTAGGGTATGCAGAGCTTTTCTGCTTGTAAGGAGCGCACGCGCCTGGTTACAGGCACTTTTGAATTGTCAGAAGGTCGGTCAGTCAGTAAGGTGAAGCTAGTCGCCCATTCCAAAGAGTACCTAGGTACCTATGGAGAAGAACGGGCAAGAAACTCCATGGACACTCTTTTAAATTATCAAGCTATTGATACAAATATTTGATTACATCATTCATTTTGAAATCAATCGTGTGAGAACGATGCAGAAATATATTGTACGCTGAGAGCGTCCATTATGAAAAAAAAAAAAACAACAATTCAGAATTTAAAATACGCCGTAGCAGCTAAGAGATGACCAGTCCCCTCTGACGGCGTCCGTTCACGAACATGACGTATGGATCAGCATCATGCAGCTCAACCATATTGAAGGGAACCTAATGACCCAACACACACGCCACCATCAGCGAGACATTTGAGTGAGCATGACATACTCTCAACAGCCATAGCACTATCAAGCCAATAAACGACTAACCCAACAAATAGATGCTTTACAGCAAGTAGATCGTGCTCACACGTGTTCCAAGCAATTATACAATACTAGGAAATTGAATCTACACAATGCAAAGACAGTTTTGTCCAAGGTTCAGCAGCTCCAACGGTGTTCCCGAATGCTAAGTTTAGCTCCTGTGTAGCTGCACCAGTGCCGAATACCCCTGTCAGCGATGCAATTCCGTAACGTATAATATGCCTGGCTACATAGTGTGTACTGGCTTTGAGTTAAAAAAAAACAAACAATTACAAATTAAAACTACAAGAGGAAAAATCAAAGAACAATCAGTATAAGCATAGAAATCGGACGCAGCTCAAGCCCAAGCCTTTTTGTCGTCAATATAATCTTTAACACTATAAAATGCTTTCTGACACAACTTACGTTTAATGAAGGATTTGAATTTATTCAGGCTCAGATCTTGAACCACCTCTGGAAGCCTATTGTAAAAATGTATACATTGGCATCTATAACATTGCAAAGCTGCTAAAATAAATAGGTATTTTATCGAAAAACAATTATGCTATTTGTGTACCTCTAAACTTGGTCGGTTTATCAAATAGGCACTGGCTTTCCAGCCTTAAACCCGAATGAAATTTTGCGGGCACACCAGAGAAATTAACGCACACCATCAAATCATTTTATATAGATACACGATCGTTCTCGCTAAAAAATAAGCAAATCTAGTTCGTGCCTACGTCGCTCTCCGCTCCGTAGCGCTGGTGACGCCTACGTGCGCATTTGCTTAGTTTCCGCTAGCCCCAAAAGATGGCAGTATTACTGTTTTAGTGTAGTGTTTTAACAGAATGTATTGTTGTACAAAAATTATATTATAATACGATTCGGGTGTTCCGAATTAGAAAATTATTAGGGTATGCACTGCTTATTTGCCTCTATGGAGCGCACGCGCCTGGGTGGTGTATACGAAGTGAATAATGGCACACTATTTGTTGTAGTTATACCGTGTGAGGCATCGTGCCTACTTCAAAGTAATTCCGTTTTTTCCAGAGCTGAAAGGGTAGAGTCAGTCTATAGGCTTGCGGACGTAGAGTTGGTACAGAATCCTGTTGGTGACGAAATATTATCTTCTGAACGTTTTGACCAGAATCAGGTTCAATTAGGTAAAGCGGTATCTGAAATTGACCGGGCTAAACTTTTCGATATTTTACGACGAAATCAAGGATGTTTCGCAAATGATTTGGGCAGGGGTAGGATTTACAAGCGTTACAGAGATGAAATTAGAGCTGAATAGCCAGCGTCCTGTAGTATATAGACCGTATCGCCTTTCACACTACGAACGCGAGAAAGTTCGAACGATGGTGGACGATATGTTACAGGCGGGGTTCATCAGGGAATCCGTTTCGAGCTACGCTAGCCCAATCATTCTTGTACGAAAGAAGGATGGCAACATGCGATTATGTGTCGATTACAGGCAATTGAATTCTATCACCGTTAAGGAACGGTACCTACCCTATGAAATGAAATCGTTTATTAAGCAAGTAGGATCACCGATCACTTTTACACGTCATGTTTTTTTTTTTTTTTAAACTAAATGTAGCCGGCATTTCCTAACTGACTACCTCTGAGAAGAAATAGCCGAAACAAACTCAGGGATCATCGTCTTTTTTCAAGTCCAGACATTAAAAATGAAAATATTTACAATAAATTACCTTATAATTACGCATATTGCTTAATAACAATGCTTAACAGAGCGAACAGCTCAGCCCCAAGCTTTTTTGTCTTCTAAATAATCTGTGATTTTATAATACCCCTTTTTGCAAAGTTTGGCCTTTGTATACTTTTTAAATCGTTTAATGGGTAAGTTTCGAATGTCCATGGGAAGCTTGTTGTAAAAGTGTATTAATTGACCCATGAATGAGTTGCCTACTCTGTGGAGACGAGTGTGATGTACAGCAAGATTGTGTTTGTTCCTGGTATTTATATTATGAATATCGCTTATTTTCTTAAAATCCGATATATTTTTATGTACATACATAAGATTTTCAAATATTTACTGTGAAGCTACAGTCAGAATGTCCACCTCTCTGAATTTTTCTCTAAGAGAATCTCTAGGACTAAGGTTGTAAATGGCTCGAACAGCCCTTTTCTTAAAACAAAGATAGTATTGATGTCCGCACAAGTTCCCCAGAGAAGAATCCCATAAGTCATAAGACTATGAAAATAACTTCTTCTTTCTTAATTCTGGCTGTATCCACATCAGTTATCTGTCTAATTTTCTTAACAGCAAAGGCGACGGAACTGAGTCTACCCGACAGCTTCTCAACGTGAGGACCCCTTTGCAACTTGGCGTCAATATTCAATCCAAGAAAAACTGTCGACTCGACAGGGATCAACTCTACTCCATTCAGTTGAACATTGGTACTTAGCTGCCTGACATTTGGCGTAGAAAATTTAATGACTTTAGTTTTTTTTTCATTTAAAAGAAGGTTATTTACATTAAACCAATGGACAACTTTAGAAAGTGCATTGTTAATTTCGTCAAAATTGGCTAGCTGACGCTTGACTTTAAAAATAAGAGAAGTGTCATCCGCGAACAATACAATGTTGTGATTATCCTTCACGTGATGAGGTAAGTCATTAATATAGATTAAAAACAAGAATGGACCTAGAATTGAACCCTGCGGAACGCCCACGGTGACCACAGATCCTGCAGATCTCCTGCCATTAACATCAACCCTCTGAATTCGATTATTCAGATAAGAAGTCAGAAGGTCGAGAGCTCTGTCCCGTAAACCATAATGGTACAATTTCCTAATAAGAGTATCATGGTGTACGCAATCAAAGGCCTTGGACAAATCACAAAAAATACCAAGAGCATCATGCGATTCCTCCCAGGCCCCAAATGTGTTCTTTAGCAACGCCACGGCCGCATCTGTAGTTGAACGAACCTTTGTAAAACCAAATTGTTTCACGTGCAATAAATTATTTAAGTTAAAATGCCTCAACAACTGTTTCAAAATTGCTTTTTCAAAAATTTTGCTCAAAGTTGGTAATGTCGAAATTGGCCGAAAATTCGTGGGATCAGTTGTACTACCAGATTTGAACAGTGGAATTACTTTCCTAAGTTTCATCAAATCTATACTAATATAATAAAGCTGAAGAGTTTGTTTGTTTGTTTGTTTGAACGCGCTAATCTCCGAAACTACTGGTGCGATTTGAATAATTCTTTTTTTGTTGGATAGTCCATTTATCGAGGAAGGCTATAGGCTAAATAACATTACGCTATGACCAATAGGAGCAAAGACAGAGCGGTAAATGTGTAAAAAACGGGGAAAATTATTCATTTTTGAAGGCTTTCTTTGCGTGCGCTGCGAAAACGGTTCAAGATACACAAAAATATGTATGAAAGAATTATTCCTCTATACATGATCTAAAAAAAAGTACGCGACGGCATATGTCTATCTTTTAAGGTTTAGTCACAATGACCGTTTTTATGGTACCAAATTTGGTCGAAATAATTTGTTTAAGTTGTATCAACATAATAATATTAATCTTTATTCAAATATAAATATAAATATGTTGTTGGTTAAGAGTACTTCATTGTGAATAAAATTGTCTTTGACATAGCTTAATTTCAACAAAAAACTTTAAAGATTACAATGATAAATAACTCCGAAACAAAACCAACTCGCTCTCTGCGCTCACTGCGCTGGCCGGCGCGGCGGGAGAGAGGCGGTGCTTGCGGGCAAGCCGGGAGGGGGGTGCAGCTCTACGAGATACCATGCCGCGCGGCTCACTCGCGCGGTCGGCTCCCTACTGAACGGTTGAATACAGCGCTAATTTGTTTATGCGATATAATTATCATCGTAATATTACTTTTTAAACACAGTTTCATTTTGAGGTTGTTTTCTATATAGTAGGTACTTTATTTGTTTTAGGATAGTATTTAGTGACACAATAATAACACTTTTTTGTTTTCATGTAGATTATTAATTAATAAGTATGTGTTTTTTAAAAGTATAGTATCGTTTGTTTTAAAAATAGTATTCAGTTTCTAATATTTTTTTGTGGTACATAATACCTGTAGGTACCTAAATAGGTATCGCCTACTTAATTATTCTTATTAGATTAGGGTTTAGTTTAACGTATTTAGTTTCTATTTTTTTTTTCGCTTTAGGTAAAACCTGTAAATAGGTGTGGTCTACCTATTTATTCTCATTAGATTAGGGTTAAGTTTAAGTATAAAGTTTGTTAACTTATTTTCATTTTACGGATTTTCTTTTGACATAATCGTTAAAAATAAAAACAATTAGGTTCCTAATTATTAATCTTACGTTTCTTTTTTTTTACGAGTTACGCTTTAGTTAAGTTTTCATTTTCTACGTTCTTTCTTCATCACTATAATGCCGAGAAAAAGAACTCAGCTTTCTCGGCAGACTGCTACTGCAAAGCGGCTGCGAGTTTTGCGCAGCAATGAAACTGAGGATGAAAATATGCACAGGTTGGCTACACAACGAGCAATTACTGAACAAAACCGTGCAAGGGAATCAAGCGTTGAACGTTCGCAGCGTTTAGCGTCACAAAATTTCCGAACTTTGGCGAACCGGCAACGGGAATCGAGTGCTGATCGTTCTCAACGTTTGGCCTCACAGAATGCCCGAACTTTGGCTAACCGCGATCGGGAATCCAGTGCTGAACGTTCTCAACGTTTGGCCTCACAGAATTCCCGAACTTTGGCTAACCGTGATCGGGAATCAAGCGCTGAACGATCCCAACGATTAACACAGCAAAATGCCCGATCAACTAGGAATAGAACTCGCAGACAACATAATTTATTAAATGCTGCTTTTGCTTATGATTGTACCGTTGACTATTCTGAGCTAAATGATATTGATATTGGCAGAATGGATAAAATATGCAACTTATGCCAAGCAAAAAAATGGGCAGCTGAAACTCCTGGATTGTGTTGTAGTGGTGGCAAAGTAAATATACCTATAATTCCGGAACCAACATCCGTTTTAAAGGAACTGATATCAGGCTCACATCCATCATCTAAGCATTTCTTAAATCACTCAAGACAATATAATACATTATTTCAGATGACTTCATTTGGTGCCAAAGAAATTCGTGAGGGAAACTTTATGCCCACTTTTAAAGTCCAAGGGCAAGTTTATCATTTAATCGGTGACTTACTTCCAGCTGTAGGGGCACAACCCGAATTCCTACAAATATATTTTGTTTCCCATGCAGATCAGGTATCCTTGCGCTCAAATTTAAACCCAAGCTTGCAAATCGATCTTATCGACGTTCTCCAAACATATCTTCATGATCATAATACGTATATTCAAAGTTTTAAGTACAATCTAGACAATAGACCACCGAATGATTTAAAACTTATCATTCATGCTGATGTAAAACCTCCTAATGAGTGTAGTCTTTGTACAACGCCACAATAGCGAACCCGTGTGGCATTGTACAATGCTACAGTATGAGCATAGAGGTCGGTATAATGCGCCGGTAGTAGATGAAGTAGCTGTTCTTATGATAGATGAAGACAAAGGTCCCCGTGATCGACGACCGTGATCGTGATCCCGTGGTCGACTTCAACGAGTTTCTGAAATTCATAGATCTTATGACCCGCTTCAATATCCCTTACTGTTTCCCTTTGGAAACGACGGATACTGTATTAATATTCCACAGCAGAATACTACGGCTACATCTAAAACTGTTTCATGTATGCAGTTTTATGCATTTAGATTCATGGTGAGAATAAATGACTTTAACAGTATACATTATTTTAAAGGATTATTCAACCAATATTGTGTTGATATGGCGGCAAAAATGATTTCTGAGAGGCTGAACTTCATCAAAAGAAATAAAAAAAAATTGAGAGCAGAAGATTACATTCATTTAAGAGATGCCGTCGTAAATGATGGACATTTAAACGCTTCTAATATTGGCCAGCACGTTATATTGCCGTCGTCATTTACAGGATCCCCCAGATTCATGAATGAAAAAAGTCAAGATGCCATGACATATGTCAGGAAATTTGGAAGACCTGACCTCTTCATTACATTTACATGTAACCCCGAATGGCCAGAAATAAAAAGTGAGTTATTGCCCAATCAACATTCTTATGATAGACACGATTTAATTTCTAGGGTATTTCATTTAAAACTCAAAAAAATGATAGACCTATTAACGAAGAAACATATTTTTGGCCCATCGAAAGCCTTTGTTTACAGTGTAGAATGGCAAAAAAGAGGTTTACCTCACGCCCATATTTTATTGTGGCTGGCTAACAAAGTTCAACCAGATTCTATAGATGCAATAATATCGGCTGAAATACCTGACATACAACAAGATCCGATTCTTCATAATATTGTCATAAAAAATATGATACATGGTCCTTGCGGATTTCATAATCCTGCATCACCATGTATGAAAGAAAACGTTTGTTCTAAAAAGTACCCGAGGCATTTTATTTCGGAAACACAAACCGGGGATGACGGTTATCCAACCTACAGACGCAGGTCTCCAGATAATGGTGGATTCACAGCTATAATTCGTGTAAAAGGTACAGAAATGAGCGTGGATAATCGTTGGGTGGTTCCCTATAATCCACTGCTGTCACGCATTTTCAATGCACACATTAACGTAGAGTTTTGTCAATCGGTCAAAGCTATTAAATACATCTGTAAGTATATTCATAAAGGTTCTGATCAAGCCACATTTTCGTTACAAAGTAATAACGATGAAGTAGAAAAATATCTAAATGGTCGCTATATAAGTTCCTCGGAGGCGTTTTGGAGAATTTTTCAATTTTCGATTCATGAACGTTTTCCGGCAGTAGTTCATTTAGCCGTTCATTTGGAAAATGGACAAAGAGTATATTTTTATAATAATGAAAATCTCCAAGATCGTGTGAACAATCCTTCATCAACGACACTTACAGCGTTCTTTGATCTCTGCAAAAGCGACGATTTTGCAAAAACCCTTTTATATCACGAAGCTCCCCAGTGTTACGTTTGGCAAAGAAATTCATTTTCTAGAAGAAGACGCGGGCAAGATGTTGAGGGATATTCCGGTGTAAAAAAAGACACAACTTTAGGCCGTGTTTATAACATTCATCCAACTCAAACTGAATGTTTTTATTTAAGAATGTTACTGCAATATGTTCGCGGTCCAATGTCATTTCAACATCTACGAACCGTGAATGGTGTTATTTTCCAAACGTACCAAGGCGCTTGCAAGGAATTAGGTTTACTGGAGGGAGATGAACATTGGCAAAATACCATGTCCGATGCAATTATATCCGAGCCAGCTACAAAATTAAGAGAATTATTTACCACTATCCTTATATTTTGCCAACCATCTGACCCCTTAGAGTTATGGAATAAATTTCGTGATGCTCTATGTGAAGATATATTAAACAGAATGCGTAATGAGAATCAGGATATGACATTAGCATATAATGATGATATATACAATGATGGACTAATCATAATTGAAGATAAAATTCATGAGATTTCAGATAAATCCCTAACCGACTTTGGGCTTCCTGCAGCAAAAAGAAATAATTCGCTTCTGGACCCGTTAGAAGTAGCGTTGCGAAAACCATATAATTTAAATGATTTAAATGAATATATCACAGAAAATGAACCAAGATTAGTAAATGACCAGGTGACAACGTTGTTCGGGGTTGGATTAAGTTAGAGATGTTCCGTGCGCAGTTTCTGGCCTGCCATCGGACGCGTCCCCAGGTGGCGGATAGGGGAACGGCCCCCAGATATGGGGGTTACCGGTTTACCGGCGCGGACCAAAACCAGAAGTGGGGACCGCTTCGGCGGTCACGCGCGGCGGGTCGGCCACCACTCTAGGTGGCTGACGTGACCCGAACTCCGGGTCACCGTCGGGCAACCCGGTCTCCTCACTGAGAGGGGCTGGGGGCCCCGTTTGCTTCCGGGCAAACGAGTGGGGCTAA
Organism: Sesamia inferens; assembly: GCA_037179545.1. Lineage (NCBI taxonomy): Eukaryota > Metazoa > Arthropoda > Insecta > Lepidoptera > Noctuidae > Sesamia > Sesamia inferens. The sequence continues at coordinate 31,551,231 of CM073937.1, read as the reverse complement.
GAGGAAGGACACCTCGCTAAAAAACCCTTGGCTGCTGCGTCTTCTTGCACACGAAGACGTACCCAGCCGGGCCCCTCCCTATGGAGGGCCCACTGTGGGCCTGCCTTCGGGCGGGAATCGCTGGCGGGGGATTGGTAGGCAGGCATGCTATTTCCCATGACCCCGCCACTAAGGCGATGTCGGTGTGCCGCTGTTCGGTTTTAGTGGGTATTCCCGGCTTCGGCTGGGCGAGTCCCACACACGCCCTTCGGGGTATGGTGCGTAAATGTCATTTCCAGCGTCAAAAAAAAAAAAAAAAAAAAAAAAAAAAAAAAAAAAAAAAAAAAAAAAAAAAAAAAAGTTAGAGATGTAGGATGAGTTAAGATATTAAAGCCAGTTTAAGATTAATAAATTCACTGTATTATCAGTTTCCACAAAGTAAGATTAAGATTAATTTATACTAGGATGAATGGTGATCGATTTGGGATTATGAGTGACGCGCACGGTATGTCTCCGAATTACGTACTAAACTATTGCGGTGTAAGTGCAATAATATAAATGGTCGATACATACCGAGCGCGTGGCGTAATAATGATGACCCAGGTAAACTTACTGTACGGTGATTGACCCGTACATGCTCCCGGGGGCAACAATAGAGGTTAGTAGGATAAAAATGGAGATGAGATTTACAAGATGATGCACAATTTTCAACTTATCAACTATATGATAGGGATGAGGATTAACAGTGAGTAATTAACAATATTTTGAACAGTTATAAGTAGTTACTAGAGCTAAGATCGGGAAGGGAAAATACGCGGAAAACAGGGGACGAGGCCCTATCTTCTGTTTCTAAACACTCGCTAGATTTAATAAGATTTTTGGGATCACTTTTCACGGGTTGACTAAATTGACCTTTTTCCCTACGATCACAACACTCACTCACTGCACGTTTCACTTTCACTACAGATTGCCCTTTTTCCCTAACTGCACTACAATCACTTATAACACAATCATTTCCGGGATGTGAAGAGATCGTAGTAGATGCCTTTCCAGCAGGCACCGAGGATTCACGACGTGTTGACCGCCTGCAACGCCGCCAACAGTATACCGCCGCCGTTATCAGGATGCCAAAGATTAGAGCATACAAGACGCTATATAGATGTACGTCGTGATAGGATAGTTTATCACTCCAGGGTTCAGTTTGTTTCATGTTCTCAATTTGTTTCTGTATATCTTCGAATTGTCGCAATATTTCAGAATTATTAGGATTAATTTCAGGAGATTCAGCGATCGATATGTTAAATATATGATTAATAGGTGATATTTGTGGCGCAATGATTCTTGCACCACTACTCATTTTGCTAGACAGCCTTTTAATAGAATGGACAACGAAATTGTCCGTCTTTATTATACAGCCTTCTTCCACATTCAATAGACCTGCATTCATCAATTTAACGACGGTAATTTCGCCGTCGCAGAAAAGTTTTATGTTGCATTCGTTGCAACAAAAATAAAAATATCTATTGTCCATTGTTAATTCCTTCCAAATGTTTTTACAAGGAGTTCCAATAGTTTCACAGATTCTTGAGTGTGGGATCGTTTCACACAAGCTGTGATCATCTTGTAAGATATTTATAGGATTTTTAATATGGCATAAAATCATCCCAGGATTTTGTCTTATACAAGACTGGAGATCAGCATCAGTAAGGGTTACGTAAGAGTCTTTTCTGAGGTTGATGGCAGCAAAACTCGAGATAACTTTCACATGAATCATGTTATGATTCAATGTTCGTGGGACAGGTATGAGGTTAAAGATTTCGTAAAGGTCTCTTTCGATGAGGGGTATTCTTATTTCAATGATCAAGTACTTACTAAAGTACTTTGTTCGCACTTTTATCAAGTTGTAGAGATCCTTGAGATTCAAATGACTGACAGGAAGTGCCATGTCTTTGGGGATATGTGCCGCTATAGAACTTAATTCCGTTCTCAGTTGTTTAGGAGATATTAGATGGAAGTCCAGTTTTCCATTGTAAATATTAGTTACCGTATCGAGAATGGAGTCTTGTATTTTCCTGAGGCTATACAGTAAATTGTTCGCCGTCATAGCATTTGCTAAGAAATCGGATACTAGAGTCATGTTCTGGACATGGCGTTTAAGATCTTGATAGGATTCTTTGAGATAGTTAACCTTTTGATTTATCGCTTTATGATGTTTGCTCGCAGCTTTTTTCATTCTTTTCATTAAGTTAAATTCGGCTTCTACAATTGAGGTTTGGTTTTTCCAGAGGTTGTACAAATGTTTATCATTTTCTTTCAAAAGGTCGATGTCTTGTGTGTATTTCTCCGCAAAACGCTGATCCAGCACCCCGAACAAGCTATTTGCAACGTAGCCTACTCCGTCTATTAGACCACGACGCCGGCGCCGCCGCTCGTCTCCAGTTACAAATGATTCATTCATTGTCAACAAACTATCATAATGTTTAATTTCATCGAACTCGTGCCGCAGTTGTAAGATGATACCGTCGCAAGGTGTGTGTTCTTTAATAGTAGAGCATATTGTTTCAAGATAATTGATATACTTCTCAAGTGCCGACGCGCCTTCTTTGTAGGGATTTGTGTCATAATAAACAATTAAACGCTAATCGTCTCGAATAAGATGCATGTTAGAGATTTTGTCGAAATAAACGCTGTTGTTGCTCAAAGGGGTAAAACTATAAGATGCTTGAGATAAGTTTATAAGTGACAAAAAGAAGAGCGTAACTGACAGAGCTACTTTCGAGAATGAGATACGTTTGGTATTTTTCTTCCTTGGTACCTCATCCTTAATATTCGTGTCATTAGGAGGACTATTCTCTCTTTCTGCTGGCAATAGAGATAGCTTAACAACAGGTCGTTTTAAGAAACCATTTTTGGTTTTAAGGGTAACGACTCTGACGTAGCCATCCGAACCAGGATGGAGTTCTACTACACGCCCCAGAGCCCACTTCCCAGGCGGTAGGTTTTCATCTTTGATGATAACAATATCGTTGAGACTGAGATTTTTTTGAGATTGTCTCCATTTAGCTCTAATGGATAGCTGGGAGAGATATTCGTTTTTCCACTGGACCCAAATATCTCTATAAATTTTTTGTACCATATGCCACCGAGTCCTAAGATCATTTTCGGTTTCAAAGATCGTTAAGGTAGGTCCACTTGCAAGAAAGTGTGCCGGAGATAAAAAGTCTATGTCTTCAGGATCTTCCTTCAATGGGCAGAGTGGTCGAGAGTATAAACAACCCTCGAGTTGAGATAGTAGGGTGCTATATTCTTCGTAGGTGAGTTTTTGGTCACCAACAACACGCCTAAGATGATGTTTTAAACTTTTCACCGCAGCTTCCCAAAGTCCGCCGGCAGAAGGCCATGACGGAGCATTAAAATGCCACTCAATATTCATTTCTGCGATGTCAGCTAATGTATCTTGGCTTGATAATATTTCTAAGATTTCTATGTATTGTTGTTTTAGGATCTTGTTAGCTCCAATGAAGTTAGTCCCTTGATCACTGTAGATGTGCCCGGGAACTCCTCTTCGGGCTGACATGCGTCTGAGCGCTGCAAGAAAAGCCGACGCTGTGAGATCAGATACGAGTTCCAAATGTATAGCCTTTGTGACCATACAAATGAATACTGCAACGTATCCTTTATCTGTTTTTATGCCGCGACCTTTGTTCGCTTTCACCAAAACATGTCCGGTATAGTCAATACCGGTATGATAAAAGGGTCGACTAAGATTTAATCTGGATGAAGGTAAGTCACCCATTAGTTGATGTTTTAGGATGGGATCATGTCTCCTACACTTTAAGCACATTCTTAATCGTTTTTTTGTAGCGCGATTTCCTCCAATGATCCAATATTTTTGTCTTATGAATCCACTCGTCATTTTCACTCCACCATGAAATACTAATTTGGGGGATTCGTCTATTATGAGATCAGCTAATTTAGTTTGCTTTGGAATGATAATGGGATGCTTCATTTCGGGGTCTAAACTCGAATGTTTTAGTCGCCCACCGACGCGAAGTATTCCGTGGCTGTCTAAGATAGGATTGAGATTCAAGATCTGACTTTTTTTGCTTAATGTTTCACCTTTTTCAAGTTGAGATATTTCCTTAAGAAAATATTCTTGTTGCACATGTTTTATTAACATTTGCCTCGCTCGTTTGAGGTCATGCAGGGTAAGGTATTTTTCAAGGTTCTTCTTGTAAACCAGGATGTCGATAAATTTGTTTACATGGGCTAAAACTCGAATGATTTTCTTGTAAGTGCTATATTTCTGTAATAATTGTGTTATTACTGAATTGCTAGAGTCAGCAGTAATAATGTTTACAAGCCTTTTTTTTCTGAGGTCTTCAGTTGTTTTATATAAGATAGGTTCAGGGATCTTTTCAGGATTGTATTGAGGTAACCAATCCGGTCCGTGCCACCAAAGTGAATGATTTGCTAAATGAGATGCAGTCAGACTACGGCTAGCGCAATCTGCGGGATTTTCTTGGGATTTAACATAGCGCCACCTATTTTTTGGGATAATTTCGCAAATCATTTTTACTCGATTGGCAACAAAGGGTTTCCATTTTTCTGGTTCACCATTTATCCATCCTAGTACTGCCATGGAATCTACCCAGCCATAAGCGTGGATTTTGAGATCAGATAGGGATGAGATTATTTTGGCCATAAGTTTTGATAATAAAAGAGCTCCACTAAGTTCCAAACGAGGTATAGATTGAGATTTTTTCAGAGGTACGACTTTAGATTTTCCAGCAATAAGGGTCACGTATGTCCTGTCCTGTCTTTTAATTTTACAATAAACAACAGAAGCGTAGGCCTTTGTGCTGGCATCGCAAAATCCATGAAGCTCAACTATGTCATTCTCCATGGTTTGTATCCATCGAGGTATTTTAAATTGGGATATGTGAGGTAAATCGGCCTTTATTTTATTCCATTCCAGAGCAATATTATGAGGAATCGGTTGATCCCAACCCAATTCCGTTTTCCATGTCTCTTGAAATAGGATTTTGAGTTTGATTGTGACTGGTGACACCCAGCCCAAGGGGTCAAAGATTTTTGAGATTTGAGATAAGAACTGTCGTTTTGTTGGGAAGTCTTCTGTGTGTGTTATTTCTAATGGATGAAAGATAAAATAGTCTTCTTTCGGGTTCCAGCGAAGACCTAAAGCCTTTGTGGATTCTGGCTGTTTAAAATGAAATTCTTCATCTTGAGGATTAATATGGTCGTCTAATAGTTCCGGCAAGTTCGAACGCCATTTTCTAAGATTGAGACCGCCTGTCTTAAGAAGGTTTATCATCTGTACTTTGAGACATTTAGCAGCAGTCGCGGTATAAGCTCCGTGCATGAGATCATCCATGTAAAAAGAGGTTTCTAAGACATCAGGAGCACTACTATCGGAATAATTTGGCCTTTCATCGATGGCAAGTTGTTTGAGTGTCATCATGGCCAGGAAGGGTGCGGCCTTTGTACCGTAAGTGACAGTCGCTAGCTGATATTCTTGCAACGGTTGGGATTGATGATTTCTCCAAATAATTTTCTGGAACTTTTGATGATCAGGATGTAGCCAAATGTTACGGAACATCTTTTCAATATCGGCAGTGTGGTGTTCACTATAATCACTTATAGGGGCTTTGAGGTTTGAAGTAAAACCACCGAATTATCAGTAAGTACACACAGCTTAACGGGCACGTCTAGTCGCCACTCGGGATAGAGCAGGAATGTCTTGAGATGCTACATTAAACTGTGTGCCACATTTAATTGTATACATCACATCTCTTCCTTTTTATATGTTAATTCAAAATCAAAATCAAAAGTCATTTATTCAAATTAGGCTGATAATCAGCACTTTTTGAACGTCAATATTACATAAGACAGTCCCCCAAAACGCCCACCCATCGACACTTCCTAGTGCTTTCGCTGGGAAGAAGAAGTGGCGGAACAAACTCCCCAGCAGCACAGCTGTCTGTTCATTTTTTTTTTTTAAAAACACATGTCTTTATACAATACTATGTATAGTGATGAATTAATTGATGTTTAACAACATTTATCATTTAGACGTTAATTACTTTACAAAGTCAGATAACAATTTTTTGACATTTAATTTTAATCCATTAAGTTTAAAGTAACTACTTGAACATTTAGAAAATAATTACATTTTAAGTACAGTTCAATATTTCACATTAAGCTACAATCATTAAACAGTACCTATAGAGTATGAATTAAAATGATTTATCTGATATGATAACCATTTAGATTAAGTTCTTCTTTCACCTGATAAGATAACAATTTTGAACATTTAGATGAGTTCTTATTTAACTGATACGATAAAAATTTTACATTTTTACGTTAGTTCTTCTTTATTTGATATAATAACCATCATTTTAAACATATAGATAAGTTTATTAAGTTTCAAAAATAATTATGCTTTGAGTACAATATAGTTCATAAATATTTCGCATGAAGCTTACAATATTTACACAGTCGTTAACATGTGAATTCTTCTTTATCGATCGCTCCGTGATCGACAACTTTTCATTGACCTTCTACCTTTTGGTGTACGATGTTCAGTCTTGTACTCTTTACCAGTTTAATCATTATTTCTTGTATTTATATCGCTTGCTTGAGCATTTGTGTAATTTTATGCGGTGTGTGATTTAATTGTTGAATCTATTTGTTTTCATTTATAGTATTCTTACTATACTTTTCGTCAATTTCTAATTCTATGTGTGTAGGTTTTTTCATCTTCGTTTAATTTCTCCCTTTTTTCTATCTGTCTTCCGGATTATTGTATCTATTTTCCCGATCTCTCGTAAGTTAGATAAGTTCGGAAGTAGATTTTCTTGTGGAGTAATAAGGTGTACTGTTGTATATCATTAAATATTTTAACAAGTCATCTTTCCAGTCTCGACTTCGCCATACAATCTGATTTTGAATTTTTTGGTTATATAATTGTCTGAGGGTCTGGTTCATTTAATTTTCTTTTGTTTAATTTGTGTAGATTTCATTATTTTAATGTCTTTTTATCGCCTTTAATACGATGATAGTAAAATTATAATTTCTACTACACAGCGGATCCAAAAACCAACATCAGTAGGTATTCAGTCAAACTTTTTAATGGTTACTGGTTGAATTAGGCCTGAGACTAAAGTATTTTAGTCTAGTCAGTCTGTTTTAGGGGTTGTATCGCCCCTGCAGTTATTTATAACACGGTGCTGCTCGTCATCTGTTACTTGAACTTGGCTCAACACGCTACCGCGTGTCTAGATTACTTTCGCACCTTTGTACGTGACCCATACTTTATGTTAACAATGCCTGGGTGAACTTCTTGGGCTGCTTCTAATATATATATATATTTCATAAGAGTCCATAATGTGCCAAAGTTCATGTTCTATTAAGTTGTAGCTATTTATTGAAACCTCCCAAGTATTTTTATTAACAGTCATGGTCACTATTCAATGATATAATAATTGTTCTAAGGTGTACCTAATGCTACGGGTCGCTTGTGTGAACTTCTAGTTAATATGATGTTCATATTCTAAACTTTTTTTATATGCTGGCACTCGTACACAGACATGATAATGAGGTTGTTACGAGTATATTTGATTTTCCAGCTTTTATTTATTTTTATTATCCTATAACCTCTAGAGGTTTATGGTCTGTGATAAGTTCATTTTTTTAAATCCCTCTTTAGTCGGTTTGACAATACGTTTTTAACGTTTATAATTCCGAAGGAAATGATGCGCGTTCTTTGGCGACGTACTGAATCAGTAAGCCTCTAGATGAACAGGACTTGCATCAGCAATTACTGAATAGGGTCTTTTGTGTAGCTAAGCCTGAGAATCTCAGTCAGACGTGTTTTATTGTTTGATCCTTATGCCAGACTGTACCTATATATTGGCATTTTGTGCATATTGCTTTTTGTATTTGACAATGGAATCTGTTAAAGTTGACAAATCGGTGATCGATCAACAAAATTGAAACCCTTTTCTTTATTGATTTCTGGTGGTACAAAAGACTCTATAGTTCAAATTTATTTGTCACATGGTTGACGCCTGATGATGAAATTTTCTTTTTTTCATGTATTTCTCCTGTATCGTGGGTGCGTTTACAAACATATAACACTCACATACACAAACAACTAGTCCCAGAACAACTATTTGTAGGTGGTACTGATATGTATTTGTTCCGTGCGGGAATTAAACCCGCGACACGCAACGCAGCAGTCAAACATTTAACCACTACGCTAACCGTGCCGTCATACGAAAATCCAATCCATAACACAGAATCTAAATAGTGTTGAAATGAAGAATTATTTAGTTTTGTTCAGTAAATCATTATTGTCTTTCAGATGTTCTCTTTCATCACATCCAACGACAACAATGACGTGAATAAAATTTTCATTGCACGACAATAAGATTATCCATGATTTCTTTAAAATGTTCAAGGATCAGTATATTGATTCTCTAATGACAGCTTTCTTGGTAGCACAACTACAAATATCATCATCGGGCTTTAGAACCGCATTTTTACCAGTTCGTCTTTTTTATTTATTTTTGATATCGAGGGAATTGGTACTCGTATGTGAAGTTGACAAACGGGCGTATATTTTTTTTTTATATCTATCTGAACATCTTTGAATTAGGGAAATGATTTAACCCTAATGGAATTGAGATCAAAAACTTAGTTTTAGTCCATTAAGGAAGATGGCAGATTCTTTGCCCAAAAGATTCCTTGATCAATTTTTTTATGACAACGTTTTGCCGCATCAAACAATCCCAATATTTTATAAATGTTTAGCACCATAGCCATGAATGTTTTGTCTAGAGACATTTGCTGGTTGGAGACTATACTTTAAAAAGTTAATAAAACTATTCATTAACTTTCAAGGTTATGTTAAATCTACTATGGCAATCAGTGAGCATTGTCTATATACACAGTATGTAGACAGACTGGACTTTTTATTTTTATGAGTTTTTATTTTGGGCTCCTTAACTTTATTGTTGTCAATTGACTCGAGTTAAGGGTTTTTCTTTTGTTGTTCCTGGTTCTGCAGTGGGTCTGGAAATGACCTCGGAACCATATTTTATGCAATTCTGGTTAATTGCAGGGCAGGAACAATTAATTATGTATCACTTTTGTGATGGTTTTGCTTGAGGAACATTTATGTATCACTTTTGTGATGGTTTTGCAAGCAACCTCTTTTTTGATGGTTTTGCAAGCAACCTCTTTTTTGATGGTTTTGCTTGAGGAGCAATTATGTATTACTTTTGTGATGGTTTTGCAAGCAACCTCTTTTTTGATGGTTTTGCTTGAGGAACAACTATGTATCACTTTTGTGATGGTTTTGCAAGCAACCTCTTTTTTGATGGTTTTGCTTGAGGAACAATTATGTATCACTTTTGTGATGGTTTTGCAAGCAACCTCTTTTTTTTTAAAATATAATGTATTTGTTTTCAGTGTCATTTTTGTTTAGTGTCAATTTTGTTGGTATTAGGGCTTGTTGAACTTGTACTGACCATTGTGGACTATTTTCACCGTCGTTTTACAGATTCTAGAGAGTAGCAAACTCAAAATGTATGTCTTTCGATTGTTGCTGTCACAAATCCAGTTTTCATGTTGCTGTGTCAAATCAGAGATATAGACAGCACGTATTGTAGTAAGAGAATTTACAGATTACTGAATAATTTAATGTAATTTGAATTATTTCTCATCATCGTTTAATAATCAACAAAAGTACATGTAGATTTCCTGTTGAAGTATAATCAAACACTTGGGTTATTTATAACCAATTGTTCTTTCTCGACGGATAAGGGTTTTTGTACTTAAGCGGCTCACCTCACAAAGGTTCTTTATTAACGCTCTAAGTATTAAGTGTTAACTTTTAAATAAATAAGCTTTAGTAAGCGAGTCTCACAGAAGGAGACACCTTAATCACACTCTAAGTGGCGTGTCACAATTCAAACGGTCACCGGAGATTACGACTCTGTAATTCTAGGAGTTGTTTATTAGAATAGCCAGCCAAAATGCGTTGATTTGACTAAAATTAGTCCAATCATTAGAACAAGTTCAACCTTCACAGATTTTATATAGACACTAGTTAGTTTTAACCGGCAAGATAATAATGCTTTACCTTACTTCGATTTGACTGAAGTGGGACTTCTGTTAAAACTGATACATTTACGTTATTTTATTATGACACTAGTTAGTCTTAACAGTAAGATAATAATACCGTACTTTATTGGAATTTCTGTTAAAACGGGCACATTAAACGATATTTTCGTTGGAACGTATTTTCTTATTTATTTTCTGTAATACACTGTTTTAATAGTTCCAAAGATAATAATTTTTTTTTCTTTACTTCGATTTTACCGAAGTAGAACTTTAGTTAAAATTGATACATTAACGATGTTTTCATTGGAGTGTTTTTTATTTCTCAATTTGTGTATTACAGAAGTTAGTTTTTATAGTAAGATAATAATTTCTTACTTTACTTCGATTTTACCGAAGTGGAACTTTTGATCAAACTTATACATTAACGATATTTTCGTTAGAATGTATTTTTTATTTCCCTTGAGTTGTGTGTACTTACATTATTGGTATTTTCGTTACTTTCGATGTGTAACTTTTCATGATTTTCGAATAATATTTCGATGGTATTATCTACATACGGATTTGGTCAACCATTCATATTTGATGTCGTTTAGCTTTTCCCAAACAATGTTGTATAATGGAGTCGGATTTCAGTCTAACCGTTTTCGGCAGAATACCGGTATTTTCTACGGATCACCCCCACAATCCAGTTATTGGATAATTCTCCTTGGTAAGACTGGTTGTCAAACTTTCGGGCTACTGATTACCCATAACGACTGTCAAAGATCTATAATATACAAATATATCTAAATGTCAGCCGGGACCAACGGTTCAACGTGCTGTTTAATCTTGTGTAAAACACTATCAGTAGCAATGGGTTACATTTTGACAGTTCAACAACATTCATTGCGTTATTTACTTTGTTGACACAGACTTTTTCGAACATATTATGAAGCAATGGATCAGCAATATGCTTCGAAATTATCCTAAGTAATAGTAATGGCGCGTTACACAATTATTGTGCTGATCAATCGACCTGTACGGGGCTGTTAATATTTAGCCACGAGCCCCAAGATGGTTTTATATTAGGTATATGAGTTGAATTTAAGTGGTCGATCTGTGCATCATATTCTCGTCTCAGCTGATCGCCAACGTAGATTGAGCACAGATAAGAAGATAATTTCTTAAAGATACATGAATTTATATGGAAATTATAACCACCACAACTAGTTAGTGTATGGTTACACTTACGTTTTTATTTTTTTTTTATTTATATTTATATATGAAATCTCTCTGCACAAATAAACACTGTGCAAATATATTTTCATGCTGACCAATTTCCGTAAGCAGATAATTTCAGTAATAGTTTTACTTACTGCGCTTTTACTCGTCGCCAATGTGGTGTTCACTATAATCACTTATAGGGGCTTTGAGGTTTGAAGTAAAACCACCGAATTATCAGTAAGTACACACAGCTTAACGGGCACGTCTAGTCGCCACTCGGGATAGAGCAGGAATGTCTTGAGATGCTACATTAAACTGTGTGCCACATTTAATTGTATACATCACAGGCAGTAAATGCGTACTTAAATTTTCTCCATTTCAGGATGAGACTTAAAAGATCCTGTTGTAGGTTCGGCCCTCTGCACATAAGGTCGTTGAGGCTGTGACCTGTTGAAGTTTTTGCAGAGGCATTAAAAACAACTCGTAATTTTGTAGTTAATGACTCAGCTCGTAGTACGCCGTGATGCGAAAGGTAACAATCCGGGCTCATGTTGACATGTGACGCGACGGGGATCATATGTCCGAGCTCTAAATACTCGGACATAAACAACTTATAATCACGTGCCAGGTCGGGTTGCTTAATTAATTTCTTTTCTATTTGAAAAAATTGCGCAATGGATTTATTTTTAGATTCACCCAACTTTACTTCAAAATTTTCTTTAAAAGGTATTTTCACGACATAACTGCCGTCTGCGCCTTGAGGTTGAGGATTGAAAGAAGTCAATGCAATCTTGATCTTCTTGAGATATTGATAAGGGTTCGCGAATATCCTCCATTTCCCAGAACTGTTGGATATCGGTGAGATTGTTTAGGATGACATTGCACTGAAATGTTTTGCAATTACCGCTTAAGATCCATCCCAACTGTGTCTGTTGGGCAACGGGTAACATTCCCTCAGAGCGGCAAACACCATCCAATAGGATTTGGGAATAAACGTCAGCGCCGAACAGGATATCAACTGGCCTACTTTTGTAAAATTCAGGATCAGCTAAAGTTATTTGGTTAAGGATTGGCCAGTTGGGTTTAGTGAAGGTATGATTAGGCAAATTTTTGACTAGTCTTTTCATTATAAATACGTCGGCTTCGAAAGTGAAGTCATTAATTAGCGACATGCACTTAATAGAGGTCCTGCCCTTGCAACTATTTTCATTGTTTCCAATTCCAGAGATAAGACCCGTACATCTTTGCCGACGCAGGCTTAGAAGCTGTGCAGCTCGTTCAGTGATGATTGAGGTCTGAGATCCCTGATCTATAAGAGCTCTCATTCTTCCGTAAGATCCGTCAGCAGCTTGAACCTTGATAATTGCTGTCGCGAGAAGTATTTCTGTAGGATCTTTTTGCATAGATACTAAGGTATTCATATCTTGCTGAGGTGAAGATTTCGCAATAGTGGCCCCGCTTGGCCCCGATCGCGACGCATCCGATATAGCATTTCTTGACGTGAAACATTCATGCAGAATTGTATTGTGATCTTTATTGCACTCTTTACACTTTATTTCCGAAAGGCATTTTCTATCTTCGTGATAGTGCAAACAGTTGATGCAAAGGTTCAAATTTGCAATTGCGTTTTTACGAGCCGATGGGTGCATTTTTGCTAGCTTTTGGCAATTCTGTATACGATGATCGCTTGCATTGCAAATACCACAGGTTATACGTCTTTCGTTATTTTTCCGATTGGACTTTGACGGTTGCGACATGACCTGGTTTGTCGAATAGGTATGATTTGAGGTGTTGTAATTTTGTTTGGAGCGAGAATTAAATCCTTTAGAATGAGATTGTTGGTTATTAAAATAACCTTTAGATGATAAAGATACGTTCTGGGATTGAGAAGATGACTTTTGATTGAAGGGTTCTTGTTTCTTCCGTGAAGTTTCCAGGGACGTAAACTTGTTCTCTAAAAACCGAAGAAATTCTTCCAATACTGGCAACTCCTTTGGAGATTTCAACGAATCTATATAGTCATCGTTAGTTTCAGAGTCTAATTTCTCAGCTAGGATACATACGAGGAAGGGATCCCAAGTAGATACATCAATGCCGAGATTTTTTATAGCGTTCACGCTTTCGAACGTCGTATCGTGAATCCGTTTAAGATGACTCGCTGATTTTTGCTGAGATGTCGGGATATTTAGGAGGTTTTTGAGATGAGATACAAAAATACGACGCTTATTGTCATAACGATGCGTGAGGATATTCCAACAGACGGGGTAGTTGTCTGAACTTATTTGAAGATGTTGGATTAATTTTTCCGGCTCGCCCTTGATCTTACTTTTCAGGAACTGCATTTTTTGAGCATTCGATAACGAGGGATTGTTGTGTACAGTTTCTGTGAAAAGATCTTTGAAAGAGATCCAGGATGTGTAGCTTCCTTCAAATGTAGCTATTTCCATTTTTGGGGTCGATTTCTCAATGTGAGCCACCGACCACATCTTTCGGTTAATATCCCTTTTCAGGGTTTTATAATGTTTCTCGTAGTCAGAGAATTGCTCGTCGTACTGAGCGTTGGCGCCGTTGAGCTCGTTGTCCAGTTCCCAATGTAGGGTGTCTATCGCTGTCCAACGAGTTTTCAAGGTTTTTAGGATATCTTCAAACTCCCACTTTTCCGAGATAAGATTGAGATCAATGTCAGCAGCTTCTCTTGAAAATGCCCTAAAGTTAGTAGCTTGTTTTCGTAAGAGATCTTCTATATTCACGCTATCCTTAGGAAGATTATTTTGAGAAGAGAGGTTCGAGGTTTGAGATATTGAAGATGGCTGAAAAGTAGGGGGTTTCAAAACAGGGGTTTGAGGTCTGTCTGTGGAGGGCTTATAATTCTGAATGGCTGTTTTAATATTGCTGTATTTCACTTTCATTTGCTCATACTGATCGGTAGTGAAATACGCATGAGATCGATCACCAAAGGATAACAAATTCATATGATTGTTATGAAACTCCGTAAAATATTGCTCTAGGCTTTCCAATCGTCGACGTAGATAGTCGGGGTTCTTCCGCTCTGCTCCATCTTTTTTGAAGTTGGAGTAAAGTCTATCTATGCCTTCAATGATTTGCTGTTGAGTAGCTAAAATGTCTTCCATTGTAGACATAGTAAAAGTAAGAAGAAAGATACCTTACTTGTAGGATTTCTTCGGGGTCGTACAGGTTTGCACGATGAGATAAGTGGTGTCCTGCTAAACACTAGGATCGAATAAAATCTTGAGATGAGATAAAGTGGCGCCTTCCTAAGCACCAGGGTTAACCAGGATCACGAGATGAGATGAAGTAGCGCCCTCCTAGGCACCGGGATTGACCAGGTTCACGAGATAAGATGAAGTGGCGCCCTCCTAGGCACCGGCATTAACCAGGATCACGAGATGAGATGAAGTGGCGCCCTCCTAGGCACCGGGCTTGACCAGGATCACGAGATAAGATGAAGTGGCGCCCTCCTAGGCACCGGGATTAACCAGGATCACGAGATAAGATATAGTGGCGCCCTCTTAGGCACCGGGATTGACTAAGATCACGAGATGAGATGAAATGGTACAACGAAACCGGTAAAACGCACACACAAAGCACAAAGTCTTGCACACGCGATTCGGTCCCGCTTAAGGCTCGAAGGACCAATGTTCGGGGTTGGATTAAGTTAGAGATGTAGGATGAGTTAAGATATTAAAGCCAGTTTAAGATTAATAAATTCACTGTATTATCAGTTTCCACAAAGTAAGATTAAGATTAATTTATACTAGGATGAATGGTGATCGATTTGGGATTATGAGTGACGCGCACGGTATGTCTCCGAATTACGTACTAAACTATTGCGGTGTAAGTGCAATAATATAAATGGTCGATACATACCGAGCGCGTGGCGTAATAATGATGACCCAGGTAAACTTACTGTACGGTGATTGACCCGTACAAACGTATAATTGTGTCATGAAAAGTGTTAGTTTTAATGAAGGAAAAATTTTCTTTTTGGATGCTCCCGGTGGGACCGGCAAGACGTTTATTACTAATCTTATATTGGCAAAAGTAAGGTCTCTAGGAAAGCTAGCCTTAGCAGTAGCGTCGTCAGGTATTGCTGCAACTTTATTAGCAGGTGGACGCACAGCTCATTCCACTTTTAAACTGCCCCTAACTGTGTCTTTAGAGAAAGATAGCGTGTGCTCTATACGCAAAAATGGACCTTTGGGAAAAGTTTTACAAGACGTCAGTCTAATAATCTGGGACGAATGTACCATGATACATAGAGCTCACGTAGAAGCTCTAGACAGAACTCTCCGAGATATTAGAAACTGTGATAAAATCATGGGTGGGATTACGGTTATGTTTGCTGGGGACTTTCGCCAAACCTTACCGGTAATAGTAAGGGGAACCAGAGCAGACATTGTGAAGGCTTGCCTTAAAAGTTCTCCATTATGGAAATTTGTAAATATTTTAAAATTATCTACAAATATGAGAGCACATTTGGGGGGAGGTAGTATAACTTTCCCGTCAAAATTACTTTCTGTAGGAGACGGGAAAATACCTCATTCTAATAATAAAATTGAAATTGATTGCGATTTAGGAGTAAAAGTGGGTAACATCGAGGAATTAATAACTAAGGTATACCCTGACATCAGCCAAATAGAAAACAAGGACCACCAATGGATGTGTCAAAGAGCAATATTGGCGGCAAGAAATAGTAACGTTGACGAAATAAATGATATAATTTTAAGTAAACTCCCAGGAGATATTGTAACCTACACATCCATTGATACCGTGATGGATCAAGAAGATGTAGTTAATTACCCACAGGAGTTCCTCAATTCCTTGAACCCAAGCGGCCTTCCCCCACATTCTCTTAATTTAAAAATAGGTGCCCCAATCATTTTACTAAGAAATCTCAAACCACCAAATTTATGCAACGGGACCCGACTTCAAGTAAAATTTCTGCGCAATAACGTCATCGTTGCAATAGTTTTGACTGGTCCAGCAGTTGGTCAAACAGTCCTCATACCCCGCATCCCAATGATACCCAACGACTTACCTTTCAATTTTAAAAGAATACAATTTCCGATTAAATTATCCTTCGCAGTCACAATAAATAAATCACAGGGGCAGACATTCAAACACATGGGGATCAATTTACGCCAAGACTGTTTTTCGCACGGCCAGTTATACGTCGCCTTATCAAGATCAGGTTGTGGCGAAAATCAATATATTCTTCTGCCACAAGACAATAAAACAAAAAATGTAGTATATGCAGAAGTTCTATAATAATTTAATTTACTTAAAAAATTGTACAGATATAAATAGTTTGGAACTCGAAAAAAAAACATAGGTTTTATCCTAAAAATTCTGCGGAAACTCGACCATTCCGAAAATCCCGCAAGAACGGGAACTATGTGGGAAAAACCAAAAATCTGCCGGAAGTCACTATTCCACGCGGACGAAGTCGCGGGCAAAAGCTAGTCAGGAAATATACCAGATGTGACACAAGAATTAAAAACAATTGCCAAGAAAGGTGCGATAACATCTATTATCGAAGCTACAGTATATACTGACAAACCCCAACGATAGGCAGTTATTTTTCCATGAAGATCCTTAAAAGATTCTATAATATCTTTAGCAGTCACAAACGTAAATGCAAAGTGTTTGTCACATTCTGGAACACATTCTTTTAGTATGGCGTAAGCAGAAGTAGAGGGAGAAGACAAAGTTTTTGTTGTTATTATTGGAATATTAGTAAAAAAATTCTCAAACTCAGTTGCTACCTCCAAGTCCGCCTTTATAGATATAAAGGCGGACTTGGAATTAACGATGTAGATACATCGTTAATTTTAAGATGGAAACCGCGATTTTGTACTTTGGTTCTTACAGTTTCAGAATTTATAATTTGCCAAGTTGTTTTGATTTTATTTCCAGAAGATTTTATTTTGTTTTTATTGCGTATGGCTTTTGCTGAGGAACAGGCTCTTTTAAACGTTTTTGAATAATACCTATTTAACAAATTCTTGAAAAGTTTCATCATGGTTATATGTTTTTCCTGATACAATTCATACATTTTTTTCTCGGCTTTTAAAAATACCTGGGGTTGCCCAGTCACTAAATATAAGGCGGTCGCTAACAGACAATGTTTTTTTTGTGAAAACTTTCATAAATTCACAATGAATCAGGTTAAATAGTTCACTATACGCATGATCCGGGTTGGTGTGATGAGGCAAGCCCGGTAACTTTTCAATTAAATTATTTTTAAATTGTCCTAAACGATTTTCATTTACAGGAACAAAACTCACAAGTTTTCTTTGAGCTCTGACTTCACTTTTCTGAGGAAAAGTAACTAACTGGCCACAGTGATCAGAGTCTAACTCATTTATAATTAAATGGTCAGAAGGTCTTAAGTTAGTAAAAATGTTGTCTAAACAGGTGGCACTTGTGGCAGTTATTCTAGTCGGCTCAAAGAATCTTGCGTACAAATTATAAGACTTGAATAATGACATAAATTAATTAACTGTAGCTGATTTCTCTAGAACATTAATGTTGAAGTCTCTCCACAGACAACAACTGTTTTGTTACTATGACAAGTCTTTAATAAAACTTCCTCCATATATTTTTCAAAAATATCATAGGAAGGACATGGGGGCCTGTAGACACTTATTAGAATGAACTGCTCAAGCTCGATGCAAGCAATTTCAATAACTCGCTCAACAGAGAGGCTTACAATATCAGCCCGTTCTTTAAATTTGATATTGTTACGAACAATAGGGATGTATCCAAGGTATGAAAAGCAAAAAAATAATTAGTCCGTCTTATAGATAATAAAAAAAATTAAGACCCGTATTTTTTATTTTGTCGTAATTACCAAAAATTACTGAGATATAGCGTATTAAAGTTACAGAGTGGGGGCTAATTACGTCACGCCGTTCTATATTTTGCACCATGACGTGACGTCATGCGACATTTCAACTCAATATATCTTCCTAAGTATTTGAATAAAAGAAAAAATAAAAAATACGTGTTCAATATTTTTCATAAAGCTATCTGACGGACATTAAATTATTTTTTAGGATACAAGCCAATTATTAGGAAGCCACCCCTTATCATATTCACTCTGCTGAATGAGCTAGCAATCCGATGGTTATTAAAGCTGAACATGAACTGAAGGGCTTTTAACCAATGTTTAGTAAGACAAACAATATCAATATAACTACAGTTCATGAACAACTCCAATTCTAATTGCTTATTTATCACACCCTGTATATTTTCGTGAACAATTTTAAGGTTATTATTACTGATTATATTATGAAAATTAAAATTTAGTCGGTATGATATAAAAGGATCTAGATTTACATTTCTGCTAGAGTTTAACTCTATTGTCTCAATGTCCCTTGATAATGGGTATGTAGCATTGTAGCAGATGCTACACATGTTCTCTTACCCGCTGGGAAAGGTCGGCTATAAATCACACCAGGACCGTGGAAGTCATGGCGCGCGTCGCTGCAACCCTGACCACCGGGGCGAAGTTCCCATAAATCTCATCCATCAGCTTCTGCAGCTTTCGGCTCTCGGATTCCTGGTAGATGCTGATGTTTCTGGACTTCAGGGCTTCGTACTTATGAACTCGCCGGGTAGGCGTATTGCTTGACCGTAGGTGAGTTGCGCTGCGGTTGTGTTAGAGTCGAAGCGGATTGCGGCTCTTAGCCCCATTAGAACAGCAGGAAATTCAAACTCAAACTCAAACTCATTTATTGCGAAAATGGGTATAGGTAAATGGGTATCGATACATAAAATAGTTTGGCACCTCCATAATCCGCCTGACGGCATGCAATTTTAATTAGTGTTTGTCTCTACTAATTGTGCAATTACTTTAATCATCTAAATTTCATTAATACATTCAAAACAAAATAAATAAAAAAAAAAAAAAAAAAGGAAAAAGAAGTCAAAAAATAACAAATGTCAGGAAATTTCGTCATGGACAGGTCAATTGAAAATTTATAAATATGTCAAAAAACAAATAACCACCAATTAAAAACAAATCAAGTCAATAACCAAATACAATAATGTCATCTCTCTTTACCTATTAGATTGCATGTGATTTATAAATTCGTTCACACTGTAATAGGCCTTTTCCACCAGTAATTTTTTAACTTCATGTTTAAATATATTATAGTTTATGCTTTCTAATATTTCTTTTGGTAGGTGATTATAAACGCGTGGCGCCATACAGAGTATACTATTTTTCATAAATGCACTTTTGTGTTGAGGACAGTTAACTTCTAAATTATGACGTTTACTTTTATAACTTTCGTACATCGCCAAATTATATCTGACAAACATCGCTAACTCATTTATGTACAGACACGGTACTGTCAATATTTTTAATTTTTTAAAATATGGTCTACAGCTATCCATTTGATCGAGTTTGCACATTGCCCTTATGCATTTTTTTTGTGCTTTGAAAATTTGCTCTTTTTCAGTACAGTTTCCCCAAAATATGATTCCGTATCTTAAAATACTTTCAACGTTCCCATAATATGCTGTCAGAACTGCGAAATCGTTAAGTTTTTTTGTGAGCATATACAATGCATACGATTGAGTACTCAACTTTTTACAAAGGATCTCTGCGTGCACTTTCCAATTTAGGCTACTATCTACGTTAAGTCCTAAAAATTTAGTAATAGTTTCGTCATTATAGTTAATATTAATATTCGTCATTAGGGGAATTCTATTTTTAAATGTCATTAGGTGTGTTTTACATAAATTAATTTCTAGATTATTTAATGTCAGCCATTTTATTATATTATTAAGGGTGTCAAAAATTTCAGATTCAATAAGCGTCTTATTTGTACCTGTAAATACAACTGTACTATCGTACTATTACACTTCCTTGTGTTATACCCAGATTAGTTTCCCTATAATCTGACATAAAATGTGTCTCTATTTTAAGTTTAGGACATAAGCGTGTTATTTGGGTACATTGTTTTCTTCTTGTAAGATAGGATTCAATTAGATCTAAGGCCTTACCTCTTATTCCATAAGCGTTCATTTTTTTCAACAATAGTTCATGATCTACACAGTCGAAAGCTTTTGTGAGATCCATGTAGAGTGCACAAACGGGAACCCTCTTATCTACACTATCTATAATCACATTTAAAAAGTTATATATGGCTATATTTATACTTTTGCCTTGCCTAAAACCAACTTGTTCTTTTGAAAAAAGGTTGTATTTTTCAAAGAATTGGTAAATCCGATCGTGTATGACCTTTTCGAAGATTTTTGAAATGGTGGATATTAAAGCAATTGGTCGATAACAGGTCATGCTACATGGATCTCCTTTTTTAAATAATGGTTTGATTATTGTTAATTTCAGTTTGTCTGGAAATATGCCACCGCTGATACATAAGTTAATAACATGACTTAAAACATTACATATTTTTGCCGAGACTCTCTTTAGTATTATTGTAGATATATCATCATATCCAGTGCTCTTAGTATTCTTCAAATTTGTTATAATTGAACTTATTTCTATAGGTGTAGTAGGATTCATAAAAATTGAATTTGACACATGTGCTGGCATAGCTAAATTGTTGACTTGGTTATTTATTTTTTTAACCTGATCAATAAAAAAGTTATTAAAAGATTCAGCTATCAATAATGGATCTTTAACAGAGATTGCATCGCTAATATTAATGCTATGAATATCTTCCTTAGGAACAGCTTGTTTCGCATTATTAATTAGGGTCCAAGTGGCTTTACACGTATTACTAGCAGTCCTTATGTAATGCTCATTTTGAGCTTTTTTGTAAGCCTAATTATGCGTTTGAGTCTTAAGGATAATGCATTAAAATTATCCCTACTTTTCGCTGTACGATTTTTCCGATATTGCCATAACAGACGTCTTTTGCGTTGGCAGCATAACCTAACACCCCTTGAGATCCATTTTTGTCTTTTTTGTACACTTATTCTGAATTTTATAATGGGAAAACATAGACGATAAAACAAATGAAATGTGTCGTAGAAGCAGTTAAATGATTCATCGGGATCGTTACTCATAAAGCATTCCGTGAAATTTAGTGAATTTACGCAATTTTGAAACTTTTTAATGTTTTCTTCTTGAAGATCCCGTTTTTTAACATACCAATACCTGTGAGCAACACTGGCCTTAATTGGACATGTTAGTATTTGTGCTGTATGGTCAGATAATGCTAATTCAAGAATTCTAGATTTACATTTAGAAGTATTGTATATAAAGTTGTCAAGGCATGTACCGCTAATTATACGTGTGGGTTCGTTAAAAGCATATTTTAAATTATGGCTACTTAATACGTTTAAAAATTCCTTTGATAGTTTCGTTTTGCTCATAACATTTATATTAAAGTCACCACACAGTACAACTTTACGTTTAGAAAGACAATACCTAGTGAACAAGGATGCGAATTTAGTAAAAAATATGTCAATGTCTTCCTGTATTACTTTAGGTGGCCTATACACACAAAACACATATAACTTTTGATCTACTAGTTCTATTCCTGACAGTTCAATTATACCTTCCACACAAAAACTACTTACTCCGACTATTTGTTTGTATTTATAAATATTACGGATAAGAATACATGCACCGCCTCGACGGCATTTACGAGAAAAACACGATGCGATTGTGAAGTTAGGAATATCAATGAATTGAGTATCAGTTCGCATCATATTATGCTCTGTAACACAAAGAATATCCACAGATTTTCCCTCCTTTTCAAGTAGATCTAACGATAATAATAATAAGTCAGGTTTGTTGTTGAGACCATTTATATTTTGGTGTAAAATATTTATTTCTTTAAACACGAAAAAAGTCATTAGATTTAGTTGTGGGGCCTAATTCTGTTACTACATTATTACCAGTCAATCTATTTTCGGTATTTGGTTCGATCACTACACTACTGTTACACTGCGCATCCGTTTGAGTTGACTTGTCAATATATATTTTAGCATTTAGCATACATTGAGATATATTTCTCCTACTGATGTACGCGTTATAATTAGTTTTATAAGTTATTCTAAGTATATCCTTAAGAAGAAGTTGTGACATATGCAGCGGACGCGAATCATATCTGGGCAAGTGAACAGAATAATTCATATTAATGTATGTAGCGTGTCTATACTGAGAACAAATGAAATTCAACTCATAATTTAACTTTTTTTCATTTAGCTGCCGGTTGTAGGGTATTTCGGATACAATCGCATTAACATTTTGTGTACTATCCAAAAAATTTTTTATAGAGAATTGAAATTCAATTGGGTTAGCGTCATTTGTACCACCAAGTATAACGACAAAGTCATCCCGACTTAAATTACATAGAGTTTCTTTATGTGTACGTAAAACTTCACTCAGTTTAGCATTGGCTTTCCAGAAACAGTAGACTTTATACTCGTCACCAATTAGTTTCTGCAGATTGTGACGAAGGTTACGTCCTTGTTGGTCTGCTATAATTACGATTTTCTTTTTCTTAACTAGGGCTGTGTTTTCATATGATGATGGAGTTAACTTTACTAAGCATCTATTCAAAGAAGAGGTATTTTTGTGTGCTGATGAGTTTTGTGTACTATCTACAATTGTAGCCATATGTACTGAATTACAATTTTGAGACCTTTCATTCGATTGTAGTTTTTCCCAGTAATCATAATTACGACATAAGCCTGTTGTTGATGGTCGGCTGGTTTTTGGAGTTTGATGATTTGCAGCATCCGTTAGGTCGTTCATCACACGCGAGCATGTCCTAGGAAGACCTGCTTTAAGGTTGGAGCAATTATATCTTCTACGGTATTGCGGTGAATAAAATTTTAGGGGCGTGATATTATTTGAATTACGAGCTTCCGTCGCACCCACAGTTTTGAATAGATTTATTTTATTTTTATAAATATTTAGTTCCTTTTTTAGATTCTCGTTTTCAATGTTTAAGTTTTCTATTTCGTTGTTAGCAATTTGTAGTTCTGTAGTCAATTTATTTAACCTCGCCGTTAACTCATTTTGTACCTCAGTACACCCACTGCTCAGTTCACTTTGGTACGACACATCCATATCAAACTCGCTGCAATTGAAATCTAGACTATGTCCACGTCTTTGTTTTCGCTGAGTAATATTGTCAACTTCATAATCCGACATATTAAATAATAATTGTTAACAATTACAAAGAATTACAAAAAGTGATGAACTCGGTTGGGCGGTCTTGAACCAGCAAACAATCGATCGTGATGAGAACGCTTAACTCTCAGTGCTAACTTTGCAATTAAGATTAAGTGCGAAGTTGATGAATACTTTCGGAAGCTTCGAAATAATTTTCCTTGATAGATGGCACTACTAGTAGGTAAGTTTATTTGATTTGGATCGATCAGTAGTCTATGGTACTCACGCAAATAATTCAAAACAAGTGGGTAGATGTCACTTTTTCAAGTCATCAAATATTGGAATAAAAAACGGAATCTGTATTTAGTTTTATGTTGATTTTACTTATAGTCACTGTTTTAATTTACGCTGTATTGATGTCTAAGTTCAAAACTTGTTAAATATCAACGCTCTGATACACAACAGTGCACAATATTTGAATTTATTAGCAATGTTTGCAGTACGCCACTTTAACAGTTCTTTTGGTCAATTTTATATATTTCTCAGGGATAACACTGTCACTGGTCACTCGTATGTTTAGGTTTAACTTGACGTTATTTATTAGCGTTAATATTTCAGTTTACATATTTATTTAAAATATTGTTACGGAGCTGACTGTTTACTTTTCTGACAGTCCTTTTCTGACAGGTGCAGAAAAAAACCCGTACTACTGCATACCACCCGCAGAGTAACGGAATCGTCGAACGTTGGCACAGGACATTAAAAGCCGCACTCATGGCTAGGCTAGACAACAGCAACAAATGGATCGACGAATTGCCTGCTGTTCTAATGGGCCTAAGAGCCGCAATCCGCTCCGACTCTAACACAAGCGCACCGACGCGCGCCATGACTTCCGCGGTCCTGGTGTGATTTATAGCTGACCTTTCCCAGCGGGTAAGAGAACATGTGTAGCATTTGCTACAATGCTACAATACTCCTCCCTTTAGCGAAGCGTACGTAGCGTGCAGGCGTCTTGACGATCCTGCCTGATCTGGTACGTTGTCCCCTCGTATGCGGGTCTGGATGTAGGCTGGATTGCTCATCTGTGGTAGCTGCAGGTGCTTGATTGGTCTCGCTGTTCGTATGCCTGGGATCATTTTCTGTATTGATTAGTTGATCGAGGCAGGCCGCGGCGTTTGATTGGTTAATGTAGAAATCGCGCCAACTCACAGTTTGGTTCTCACGCACATTGATGATGGTCAACAGATGTCTTCCGGGGTGAGATTTATGGGAACCCTCGCCCCGGGGGTCAGGGTTGCAGCGACGCGCGCCATGACTTCCGCGCTCCTGGTGTGATTTATAGCCGATCTTTCCCAGCGGGTAAGAGAACATGTGTAGCATCTGCTCCAATAGATGCTACAATACTACCCCCTTTAGCGAAGCGTACGTAGCGTGCAGGCGTCTTGACGATCCTGCCTGATCTGGTACGTTGTCCCCTCGTATGCGGGTCTGGATGTAGGCTGGATTACTCATCTGTGGTAGCTGCAGGTGCTTGATTGGTCTCGCTGTTCGTATGCCTGGGATCATCTTCTGTGTTGATTCGTTGATCGAGGCAGGCCGCGGCGTTTGATTGGTTAATGTAGAAAGCGCGCCAACTCACAGTTTGGTTCTCACGCACATTGACGATGGTCAACAGATGTCTTCCGGGGTGAGATTTATAGGAACCCTCGCCCCGGGGGTCAGGGTTGCAGCGACGCGCGCAATGACTTCCGCGGTCCTGGTGTGATTTATAGCCGACCTTTCCCAGCGGGTAAGAGAACATGTGAAGCATCTGCTACAATGCTATAGGTACAAGTCTAATTTATTATTTAAAATAGTGCTAGAGGTTTGGAGGGCGGGTCTGAGCAGTTGTGTTGCGATGTATGCCGGGTATGATGCGCCAATTGTTGTCGTGTCGGGAGTTTGGTCGTGGAGGGTAGCGGGATCCGAAGCACGGTGCTCCGCTGGCCGACCGCAGGTAGTTGGGGGCCCAAGTAGTGTGCCAGCCACATACGAAAGGCTGCCCCGCCAACTGCGAAAAATCCCAGGGTGGCCCCATCGTGCCGGTTGGCGACCGGACGAGAGGACCCGATGGCGATCCCTGGGGGGGTTCGGGCGTCCCCGCAGTCTCCAGATCAATCTCCCTCTGGCCCGGCATCGTTGGTCGCATTGTTGGGATTAACATTGCATCACCTCACTCAACTGCCGTCTTCCTTCCTATTCACTCAATTTTTTTTTTTTAATGAAAAGGTCTAAAAAGAAAAGTAGGTGTGTACAGCGGGCGCACGTCCTCTCTTTCAAAGTGCACCTCTCTAATATTCGAGGTCTGCACTCCAATCTCATTGCAGTACATCACCACCTTGAGACTGAGAAGCCCCATCTACTTTTCTTGACGGAGACCCAGATCAGATGTCCGTCTGATGCGGCATACCTCAGCTACCCGGGATACGCATTGGAGCACCATTTCCTGCAGCGTGCTGGGGTCTGTGTGTATGTCCGCAATGACATTTGTTGCCGGCGCCTCCGTCACCTCGAAGACCCTCATTTCTCGTCCCTATGGCTGTTAGTTGACACTGGTGTGGACAAAATTGTTTACACTTGTGTCTACCGATCGCACAGCGGTGATCAGGAGACAACTCGTTTATTTGACCACCTCAGTGAGGCTGCTGACAATGCACTGCAGCGGCACCCTGACGCACACTTCGTCGCTCTGGGGGATTTCAATGCCTGCCATCAGGACTGGCTTTTCCCGTACCAGAAGACCGACCACGCTGGGAGAGGAGCGCGAAACTTCGCGCTTTCAATGGGCCTTTCCCAGCTGGTAAAGCAAGCGACTAGGGTGCCTGATGTAGTTGGTCATACTGCCAATTGTCTGGACCTTCTGCTGACCACTGATCCGGACAGGTGTGTCGTAACAGTTTCCTCACCGTTGGGAACTTCAGACCACTGTCTGGTGAAGTCTGTGTCGACCTTCTCCCCACCAGATCACGACTCTCGTGGTGAACGGCGAATGTGGCGATACAGGTCAGCAGACTGGGATGAGATGCGCCATTTCTTTGCGTCTTATCCTTGGCAGCAGGTCTGCTTCTCTTCCAGCAATCCGTCGAGCTGTGCGGATGCTATAACCGATGTGGTGCGTCAAGCTATGGAATATTTTATTCCCTATAATGACGTGCCCGTCGGTGGCTCGGCTCGCCCATGGTTCAATGCCGATTGTGCCCAAGCTGAACAGCGTAAGCACACGGCATTTCTCACCTGGGTTGACGCTCGTGACCGCGGAGCTCCGGATCTAAGCTCAAAGAAGAGAGCCTTTAACCGTGCTGCCAAGTCCTACAAAAAGGCGCTAAAGAAGGCTCGCTTTGACCGTATTACCCATATTGGCAACAAGTTATCTGCGCAGCCTTCCGGTAGCAGATCTTTTTGGTCCCTTGCCAAATCGGTCGAGGCGAACTTCTGTCGGCCCTCACTGCCTCCGCTGGTTAGGCCTGATGGAACACTGGCTCATACGGCGAGAGAGAAAGCAGGTCTCTTTGCATCTCTCTTTGCCCATAATTCGCGTCTTGATACTGGCAGTGCTACTCCACCTAATTTACCCCACTGCGGTACTTCAATGCCTGAGGTTCGCATTCGGAACAAGGAGGTTCTGAGAGCACTGTGTCGTCTGGACGTGAATAAGGCTAGTGGTCCGGATGGTATACCAGCGATTGTTCTAAAAGCATGTGCGCCCGAGTTGTCTCTTGTATTGACACGCTTGTATCGCCTCTCATTTGGGACTGGTATAGTGCCCAAGTCCTGGAAGCTTGCCAACGTGCAGCCCGTGCCCAAAAAGGGTAGTCGTGCCGATCCTAACAACTATCGGCCGATTTCGATCACCTCCATACTTTGCAAAATTATGGAGCGTGTATTGAACTCGCGCCTTTTGGCATACCTGGAAGGTAACGATCTCCTCAGTGACCGACAGTACGGGTTTCGCCGCAATCGGTCAACTGGGGACCTACTAGTGTATGCCACTCACTTGTGGTGCGAGGCACTCGAGAGGAATGGGGAAGCAATTGCTGTCTCCCTTGATGTCTCGAAGGCCTTCGACCGGGTATGGCACGCTGGCCTTTTGAGTAAGCTTCCAGCGTACGGCATTTCCCCTAGCCTGACTGGCTGGGTAAAAGACTTCCTGACTGAACGGTCCCTCCAAGTTGTTGTCGACGGATGCTCATCTGAGCCCATGTCGACTAATGCCGGTGTTCCTCAGGGGTCTGTTCTCTCTGCAACTCTGTTTCTGCTGCATATTAACGATCTGCTGATGCCCGGTATCTATGGGTATGCAGATGACAGCACAGTTGTGGAGAGATATCTGCCGGATGCTCGGGCTAGTAGGGAATCAATCCGGTTCGAAAGAGAGGCCATGGTAGAGCGAACGAGTGTTGCACTTCAGGCAGTCTCCGAATGGGGCAATGCCAATCTTGTAGCATTCAATGCCGCCAAAACGCAGGCGTGTCTTTTCACCGCCAAAAGGAGCCCGTTCACCTTGGCTCCTACTTTTCGGTATGTATCCTTGGAGTGTACCGACCGCCTTCAGCTTTTGGGTATTGAGATTTCCTCGAACCTAAACTTTGGGCGGTTCATTGAGTCCAAGGCCAAGGTGGCTGCCAGAAAACTTGGTGTAATCGCAAAGGTCCGGCAGTACTTCACACCAGGGCAGCTTCTAATGTTGTACAAAGCACAGGTTCGTTCGTGTGTGGAGTACTGCAGCCACATTTGGGCTGGTGCTGCTAAGTGTCACCTGGCCACTTTGGATTCAGTGGAGAGGCGTGCGAAGAGGCTGATTGGTGACCCTGATTTAACTCGAGTTGGTCTCCAAAGCCTAGAGCACAGGCGTAGAGTAGCCAGCCTTTCGGTGTTCTATAGGATACATTCTGGGGAGTGTGCGAGGGAATTGCACGATTTAATTCCCCCATCTCCGTTCCACCATCGGACGACCCGTCGTACGGCGAGTTTCCACCCTTATGTTGTTAACACCTCTACGATCCGGACGAAGCGTTTCGCCTCCTCCTTTATACCGCGTACATCGAGGGACTGGAACAATCTACCGGCGGCGGTGTTTCCGTCGGACTACAATTTGAGTGTCTTCAAGGCTAGAGTGAATAGGCTCTTAATAAACTAGTGCGCTTTACCATCAACGATTGCGTCACTGCTTACCATCAGGCAGGATTGCGGTCAAGCGCTGGTTTATACTTTAATAAAAAAAAAAAAAAAAAAAGGTAGACTCTATTGTCTTAAGTTGTAATTTAAATAACTTGGAACAAATTCCAAGCTCTGCTCATTACTACTAAGTGTATTACATATAATTTCCTTGCATTGCTCAAATGAAGCAAGTTGTTTAGCCAAATATTTGGCGGTAATAGAAAAAAAATATGATAGCGATACAGCTATCATATTTTTATTGTTTTGGAGTCACGCCGTGGGGTACCACGGCAACGGTAGGTTGCGCACGGTCGTGTGTCGCTGCACTGAGCGCCTCTTAGTCAATTTAAATTTCAACTTTTTTTTTATTGGTCGTACCTCTTAAAAATCAATTCCTTGTCTCGCTAGAACAATATTGTTCTACTGGCCAAGCCCACTGGGCGGTCTTAGACAGAGACAGCTGTGGTTTTATCAACCTAAATTTAAAAACAATTGGAAGCGCGCCTCCGATTTGCTGGGTTTCGAACCGTCTCCACGCGGCTTCCGAGGCGCACCTACTTGCCGTCGAGCCACGATAACGGATGACGCACATTGTCAATTAGTCTTCGGCTACGTGTGCTACGTGTGCTACGCGCCGCTGCTACGGGTCGCCGTTGTTCACCGCTACGCTAGGGACTCCTTACTACGAGAACGCTACACCACCTCCAGTGCTACACAGTGAGACATCGTTGTTTGTGTACAAAGAACAGGTTTAAGAGGAATATTAAAAAGGGAGAATTATTTGCTGCATTTAATATGTCGATGAAACGCACTCCCCCTGCAACTCCCAAGACGCCAGTGGGACTTTCTCAATCGGAATCAGATTTAAATACGATACAATTGAGAGACTGTTCCTTCGTTAACATATACCGGAACAAAAGACCCCGTAATGAACTGGCGCAGTCCCCTAATAGTAACGAAAAAAACCTGAAATAAGAAATTTTGGACGTACTAAATAGCTGGAAATCCGAATTTGAGATCAAAATTAATGAGATATGTGCCAAACAAAACATTCTGGTTTCGAAATTAACTACGGAAATATCGGAACTAAAAACACAAACTAGCAAAATACAAGTAACGAACGATGAGATTGCCACATCAATGGCATTCATTAATAAACAATATGAGGATATAAAGTCCGGGCTTGACAAACTGCAAAAAGAAAAACAGGAACACCGTCAATGCCTGGAGAAATTGGAGAGAAAGGTGCAAGATCTGCGAGCCTCTTCTCGGAAACTCTGTTTTCTCTATCATTGACATGGCCAATGTAAACAATATAAATACTGAGTTGGACTCCCTTGAAGTCACTAACTCGCTAGTGTGTAATCCAGAGGACTGTCATAAATATATTTACCAAAGTAATCAATCAATTAAATTATTACATATCAATATTCGCAGTATAAATAAAAATTTTAACCAACTCCGCATATTGTTATCAATGACAAACATATATTTTGACATTATAATACTTACGGAATGTTGGCTACGTAAGGTAAATAACCTACCGACTTTGAATGGTTATACGGCTCATCACACGATAAATTTACTAAACCAAAACGATGGGATCGTCATCTACTCCCGCGGAACACTAAGTTGCAAAGTAACAGTGCCACATTTCAGGGATGCTAGCTGTTTAATCTGTCAAATAGGTACTAATATTAATATTGTGGCTACATATCGCTCCCCCTCCTTAAGAACAAAAGAGAACTTTGGTAACTTTATAAATAGCCTCGACGTCATTGACCGTGAGTTACAAACAGGTAGTGTTTTCCTTGTAGGTGATATAAATATTGATATAGGGCCTAATAGTTCAGACCCACTACGAGAAGAATATCTAACATTCAACGCTACACATGGTTTATTCCCCGCACACACTTCTCCTACGAGACTTGACTCTTGCCTAGACCACATTCTCACAAATTCGACTACACCCTTTCTAACACTAATTCTAGAATCACAAATCACGGATCATAAGCCAATAGGGATTAACATCCAAAAAAATCTCCAAATCGAGAAACAATCAGTAACAAAAACCTTCACAGATATCCCTAAAGTTAACCCTTTAACTCGCAACGATAAGCCGGCTCAACGTTTACTTTAAAAAAATTTTGATCAAAAATGAGTTACTTTATATAAGTTTTTATTCAATGCCCACATAAAATAACTAAACGTGATTGTAAAAAAAAAAAACATTTCTGTACGCATTCTACGTCAGTGTTGTGCAAAATGGAGTCACGGTCGCAGCGAATACGCGGATTGCAGTTATTTTTACTCTATAAAAAATATTTTTGAGTGTTTTTTTCAATAGTGGACGGCGGTATTTTATTTTTAGAAAGCTATTTTGTTATTATGATTATAAATAACTTCATTCTATTGGCTAACCTTAGAGCACAGGGATCATAAAGTGATACGTTGAATATCCTCAACGTTGCGACGTAATCAGTAAAGTACTTCATAGCATGTATGTTGAGCATGTTCAACATTGCGTCTTTGCTAACGATTTATTCAGCATGTATTTATATTAACATTTTATTTTATTTATTAGTTTTTTGTCAGGTCATATTTTATTTATTGGTGTTTTGTCTTGCTATGGGCGTGGTTTGCATGTTTGTTTTTTTTTTTTTGCTTGCTTCAGACTAAGCCAATATGGCAAAGAACACGCAGAATTCTAATAATATTCGAATAAAATTCTCGGTGGTAGGCCATAACATCAGCCGCCGGCAGAAGTTACCACCCACCAGACACAGACAGACAGTACATATGGATAGTGGCTTGCGGTGGGACAAACATATAAGGACAGTCAATTCCAGAGTAAGACGACTCATGCATGTATTTAAAATACTTAGAGACAGTGCAACCCTAGAACAACTCAAACTTGTATACATTGCCATTTGCCAATCTATTGTGCAATATTGCATCACTGTATGGGGAGGGGCAGCAAAAACGCATCTACTGAGCTTAGAAAGAGCACAAAGAGCAGTGTTGAAAGTGATGACAAGGAAACCATACCGACATCCAACATCTCAGCTCTATTCAGAATGCAAGGTCCTTACAGTTCGCCAACTCTTTGTGCTCAGAGCCATAATCAGGAAGCATCAAAGCGTGCCTTTGCCCAATCCCAACAGACGTAGCAAAATGCCCGTATGCCCTCAACAACCATGCAAGACCGCCTTTGCAAGGAGACAGTAAAAGGCTTTAAGTTGCAAGCTATACAACACAATTCACAAGCAATTCAACATTACTTCTCTTAGCAGACATGAACTCAAAAGTAAAGTTTCCAAATGGCTTCAATTGCTCGACTATCAGAAGACGGAACATTTACTGGCATAATAAAAAACACTTACACTTATATTGTAACCCTCACACTCACCCATACTATACAAATACACACCCTGACACCACACACACAACAACAAACACACATATGCTAAATTGTTTTAAGTAAGAAATAGACTTAGACTAAGAAAAATTCTTAAGAACATGATGCGCTACTTCCTGCGGCTGACGGCTGTTACCCAAAACACAAGCCTTGGCTTAGTTTGGGTGACAGTTAGCCCATAAAAGAATGTAAAAACTTGTGACAATAAAGAATTTTTATTTTTTTAGCTATCTGTCTTTTATAATAATTAGAAAGATAATACATAACATTGTTATGTCTATCTCTTGTCAAATACATATTCTTCTTAAAATAATTATTTATGTCAATTATATATGTTATGTTTTATTATTAAATTACAAGTTGGACATTGTCACATTTAGTTCAAATCTAATCCTATTTTTTCCAATGGCAACTGGTCACTGTAAGGGAATTTAAATAAGACAACCTTTCCAATATTCAGATTCCTTAACGTTTTACAACACTTAAGCAATTCTCTTTTGCTCAAATTTCCCCTACTACCCACAAAAATTAACAAAGTTGTATCCTGGGAAAAATTACATTTAATAAATTTTTGCATAATTCCATATAATGAACAACCAGGCATACAGTAGTTCAATATTGAGTGACCTGGACATTCATCAGTCAACAAGCGCCCCAAACCCTTACCTATCTCATCACAGAACAACACAACATCATTAGTTAAGCTTTGTTTAAGATTATTAAGATCAAGATTATTGGCACCATTAGCAGAAGGAACTACGACATCAACACAGGGTTGCGTCAAGATGGTATTACATGATGTCAACGAATGATCCGGTGTAAGCACATTCGATGTTAGACCGCACTCACAATTGGTTTTTTGTGAGTTCACCAGCTCATTCATCGCCAACACATATTCTCTCATTAGGTCTTCTGAGGTATTATACTTATTAGTCATAGAAATAAGTTTATCTTGCAGATGGTCAAGTTCAGATTTCAATGACTCCGTGTCAATGTTGTACTCCTATAACTTTGCTCTAAGTTATAAGAATACATATCCAATTGTTTCAACAAATTCAATCTCTCCCTGTTTAACTTAACACTTTTTATAAAGTACCTTTGTCTTTTAACCATTTTTGAGTTTTGACAATGTACTTATTAATTTTGATGTATTTTTTTTATTTATTTTTGCTGGTTACTGCCCTCACTGAATTTAATGACTTTGTGTCATTGTCATCCGTCAAATCTATACTATAAGAGGGGTTTATTGCCGAAACCATTGTGGGGGCGATAGGCATGAACTCGCTAAATAGACTCTGATTCAGCGAGGCAGTGATGTTAATATTGGAAGTCTCGAGTTGTATAATTTGACTTTGAGCTTTTGTAGCTGCTGTTGTAAGAGGTGTTTCTGACAAAGAACTTGTTCATACTCTAAGCTACACTGGCTGAACCCGTCCACAACAAGCTGGAGCCTATCCCGGTCTTCTATGGCATCACTGTATTGAGTATGTAACTGAGCCATTTCATTTCTCAACTTCCTATTTGCTTCATGGGCATTGAAGAGGACTCTCTCATATGCCTGTGATAGTAGATGAAATTTCCAGGTTATCGGGTCAAGCATGGTTCATCACACTGGATTTAATGTCCGGATATTACCAATTGCCAATTGCGAAAGACAGCAAACACAACGGCGTTTGTCACACCAGACGGCCAGTACGAGTACAATCGAATGCCGTTTGGTTTGGCAAACGCTCCCGCTGTCTTTCAGCGAATGATGCACCATGTCTTGGGGCCAGCTCGGTTCGGCAAGGCCACCGTGTACATAGATGATGTATTGATCTTTGGCAAGACTGCTGCTGAATGTTTGGACCGTTTTGAGGATATTCTTGGCCTCATAAAGAAAACCAATTTAAAGTTGAACCTCTCAAAGTGTAGTTTCTTACAAAATGAGATCAACTACTTAGGATATGAGATCAGCGCGGCAGGTATGAGGCCAGGGAAAATCCAAAGCGTCGTCAATTTCCCTCGTCCAGAGAATGTACATGGTGTACGCCAATTCTTAGGTTTAGTCAGTTATTTTAGGAAATTCATCC
Source organism: Sesamia inferens (assembly GCA_037179545.1). Taxonomy (NCBI): domain Eukaryota; kingdom Metazoa; phylum Arthropoda; class Insecta; order Lepidoptera; family Noctuidae; genus Sesamia; species Sesamia inferens. The sequence continues at coordinate 31,517,087 of CM073937.1, read as the reverse complement.
AGGGCTTCGCTCAATATTTATCCACTGACGAAGCTCCTCAAAAAGGACACAGCATATGAGCGGACAGACTTCCAAGAGGAGGCTTTTAAAACCTTAAAAGCTAAGCTTACTGACAGGCCCGTGTTGTCTATATACGATCCATCAGCCGAGACAGAACTGCACGCAGACGCTAGCAAATTACGTGTTGGTGGGATTCTGTTACAGCGGTCTCTTGGGAGTAGCGGATCTTTTGATCCGGTCGCTTATTACAGTCGTCAGACGACACCCGAGGAGAAGAACTTTCACTCGTACGAACTAAAATCCAGGAATCCGGTTATTGACCCGGATAATTGGACTTTTGAAAAATGCCCTTCCGTGATGATTTTAAATAATGAGGATTGGTTATTGACCCTTCAGTTGGGTGATCCAGAGTTACGTAGGATTCGTGACATTGTTAGTAGCGAACCCAAAGGATCTGGATCCCAAAGGTCTAGATTATATTAAGCAAAATTACGTCATCAAAGATAATAAATTGTTTAGAATAGTGGGCGAGGATTGTGTTAGGTGGGTTGTTCCAAAGGGGGCAAGATGGCAGTTGTCCAAAATGAATCACGACGACATAGGCCATGTGAGTTTCGAGAAAGTCCTAGAACGCATAAAGAAAAATTACTGGTTTTCAAAAATGAAGCGGTTTGTGAAGAAGTATGTTGGAGCGTGTATTGGTTGTGCTTATTCTAAAAAAGCTCTAAATACTCCCGAAGACCTTCTACACCCAATAGAAAAAATCGCGATTCCATTCCACACACTTCATATCGACCATCTTTGGCCCTTTGTGAAGTCCAAAGGAGGATATACACACATATTAAATGTGGTTGACGGTTTTACAAAATTTGTTTTTATAAAACCCGTCAGGAGTACAAACACTCAAAATGTGATAAGGGTTTTACAAGATATTTTCGACACTTTTAGACGTCCTACTCGTCTTATCAGCGATCGCGGATCTTGTTTCACCACCCACGCTTTTAAAAAGTTCTGCCGTGATAAAAACATAACGCATATTCTAAACGCTGTTGCTAGCCCGAGGTCAAATGGTCAAGTGGAACGGTATAACCAAACCATCTTAGATTCACTGATTGCTCAAAATCTCAGGGACAATGAAAAGTCTTGGGATAATAAGCTAGGGACAATCCAATGGGGTCTGAACAATACCATTCAAAAGACCATAGGTAAGACTCCAGCTGAGGTTTTATTTGGGACAGGTATGAATAGCGAGGTGAATCTAGGTCTAAATGAACTTACTGACAGTGACAGGTTACCCGTTTTATCTGAACTGTCGTCAATTCGCGATCAGGTCAAATTTCGAATCGACAAAGCTCAAGCTGCACAAAAACAATATTACGATCAGGGCAGACGTCCTGCACGGAGGTATAATAGGGGTGACTTGGTCAAAATAACTAAGGTAGCCTTTCATAATGATGGCAGGAGTACGAAGCTTTTGCCCTCATATGAGGGCCCTTTTAGGGTCCTAAAAGTGCTAGGAAACGATCGTTACAAGGTAGGCCCAATAGCAGGTTTTGAAGGGACGAGGAAAAGGAAGAAAACCACGGTTGCCGCCGATCGCATGCAGCCATGGATACACGTAGCATCCCTTGAGATTGATGATGACTATGATATTGATGCTAGGGGTGACGCAAGCGATGATGATAATTAGTCTTAATTTTAATAATGTATGATTAAGGAATACATAGATTATAAACAGTTATGAATAGGTTAAGCTGAATTAACTATAGATTTATTTGTATTGTTTCAGGTCAAGCACGAGCGAGAGAAAATGCCAGAGATACTCATCGTGACTTGACTTGAAACATTCATGACGGTGCAATAAGGATACACATAAGACTATTGTTTAGATTGAAACGTTGGCTTACTGTTTGATGAATAGTGATTAGTATAAGATTTGCCCATGATTTTATTAGTTTAATACTTACAATATATTACATATTCTGTTAATACTTAATGGTGTCTGTAAATAAGTAGAATGTTTTCATTTTCGCCAAGTGTAAGGTTCCACCGGGTACCCGCGTGGGGACATGCGAGTTATCAGGATAGTCAAGTGTAAGGTTTTATTAAGATATATAGAAAATTAGAAGGTAAGATATATAGAAAATTACCGTACCGTACCGTCAGTGTAGCCAACCAACAAGGTTGGCTACACTGACGGTACGGATGATGTAGCGTCAAGTGAGCGCGGGAGACAGAGAAAAAGCGCGGCAATAATAAGTTTGGTGTTCGGATTCGGAGCAGTAGAGTTGAATAATTAATAAGTTTAGTTGCAATATGTACAAGATACATATACAATAAGTTTAGTTTTATTGGCAACAATAAGTTTTGTTATTGGAAGATTATCTTCTCAATAAGTTGCTTGTTCATAATATTGATGCTCATGAGAGTTAAAGTTACAATATACTGTTTTTGGATACAATTGGTTGTGCTTTATTTCTGAGGTTGTTAAAACGTAACAGCTAAGAAACTAGCAGTCATTAAAATGACTGCTAGTTTCACGCCATAAAGCTGGCAAAGGCATTGACGTCTTGTTTCCATTAAACTAAGTTATGAAAAAAGCTTAGCACGAATTGGAGTTATTACTTTTACAGAAACATTGTTTGTTTGTGATTCCACAATGTAACAAAATTTATTTAGTGCATTTTTCCAGTTGCGACGGCCGGTTGCTATTTTCATTATATATGATGAGAGATATCAAGATGATGATGATAGATACCGCATAATGTTTGGAACTTTTTGTCTGTGTATGGCTCATTGTCATTACCTATTTATTTCAGCTATCAGTTTAACGGTTACCAAAATGTTGAACTCTGAATTATTGAAAAACATGTAGTGAAGTCGTTCGGTAATGCTATCTATTAAATAAACTTAAGGCTATTTAGGCTAGATTATTAATAGTGTGTGGTCAAATGCATATTGCACACATAGAACGGAGATTATATAATATATAATAAATGTATTATTGTATTTATATAATAAATGTATAATATAAGTGTTACAGGTAAACAAAATTCAAGTAATTCATTATATGTACAGCTATGTATGTAGGCATCTATGAATAACAACATGTGTGACATAGATGCGATGTGACTACAAATAATTCTGACTCTTACTCGTATCAGTGAAACTTATTAAAGCTTAGGACTTAAAAAATGTGCAACTCCACAATAAAAGTTAGGCGAAAAAGTATTGCAGTTACACCAGCTGCAGCGTAACGGAATCTGTTTCATTAGGGGAAGAAGCACAGTCATCTTGTATGTCATGTGGTACGGTATGGTCCCATAGTTTCGTAAATGTCCAATGAAGAGTTTCGGACACAGGCAGCGGAACTCAACACATGTGTTCAGTGTACAGAATACCACGACACACACTGATTTTTGAAATTTGTTATTTGAGTACCTCCAATCTTACACATATGAATTTGTGGATTTTTTGTAAAAAGTTTTTATTACCAAGTGTGCAAAATATTTTTTACATTTGATAGGTAGCCCAGTTATTGAAGAAGGCTAAAGGTTATTTTAACGTCACGCTAGTACCCCTAAAGGCCAATTAATGGACCAGGCAGGCATGACGCTATAACAGAGTGGGACGAGGGACCAAGAACGATAAAGCGACTGAAGCCGCGGGCGGAAGCTACTTTATAATATAATATTTTAGTATAGGGTAAGGAGCACCGACAATAATAGGTACTAGTATGGCGGAGGAGCACTGAAAATAAAAAAAAACTTCTCTAATTAGCAGACCACTGCCACACACACGCCGCTCTCCAACAAGACAAGACTGCCTGCGCCGCCACACCATCACCACGTGACCTTGGGCACCAGGTAGTAGACGAGCGCGGGGAGGGGGGACGGGGCAGGGTGCGCGCGCAAGCGGGCGCGGCGCATGCGCGGAGCTATCGAGCGACGGCGGTGACAGCGCTGCAGCTCAGTCCGCCGCCGCCGCCGCGCCATGGAGCCGCCGCAGGGAGCTCCGCTGGCTGGAGCCGCCGCGGCCCCGAGCGCGCGCCCGCTCGTCAACCCCGACGAGTACGGCGAGGTCGACACCTCCAGGTGCGCACAGCCACACGGCCGGCCCGGCCCCCGCACTAAAGTCGCAGGGCAATACTTATCGAATTAATTCACTAGTTTTTACATAAAGCGATGTTTGCTTTCTTACACGATGGTACTAACAAAACCCAACACACTTTTTGGGCGATGTGCCTACCTAGACCAGATATTATTTTCCGTAAATAGCGCTACCATATTTTATAACTTATTTAAAAGAAATATTATGATATTAGTTTAATCAGTACCATGGCATAGCAAATATATTAAATAAACATAATATTAAATAACAAAAAGCACAGTCATTGCAGCAAATCCTTCCGCGGTTCGTACTGCTGCGTGCTCAGCACAGCGACCACACGGCGGCCGGGGCGGGGCCGCGCTCGCCGTTTGCTTGGACTACACTTCCTTCTCTTTTCTCATCTCCTAAATGACGTGATCAATCGATAGTGGTTATGATATATCAAGCCGGCCACACCTAATTTGAAACTTAGAATTTGATTTGAAAATAAAGAGAATATATAATTATAGTAACAAAATGCATCGAACACCGCTTCATCTGCCATTGTGGTCGCTGCTCTACAACAGCGTCGACTGGTTTCAATCATATTCAAAACGCTCTTTTCTGAGTACAATGCAGATCAATATATCAAAATATCAATATGTAGCAGTAGTTGGAACTAGCTCACTGCACTAAGTTTTCTCGATTTAACCATCTGTTATAGAAACGCACTGCAGTTCTAGTTCACGGTCTTGGTGCCTACCTCCAGCCTAGTTTACACCTGTGGACTGGACTGGACGATTATGTCCGACGTAGTCCACAGAACTAGTTAGATTACTGTATATTTGGCGATCTCCTGTTACCTAGTGCCTGCTCGAAAATTGAAAAAAAAAATCTTGTCATTACAATGGACCCCTAATTTACTGTTTTAGCACCTACGGATGAAAATCCGTTTATTTATTACTAAACAAATAAGTGTACATAATAGACAACTTAATTTTATGTGGCAGTATTCTCACAACATTGTGCACCATTATTTTCTGTATCATATCAGAGTTTAAGTGTGTAATCGCCGAAATCAATAAACAATGGGAAAAATACTTTTACAATAGTCCTCTGAATAATTATATGAATAAACCGACTAGAGCTGAATATTTGCAGTAGGTATTACTAGAGTTCAGCAAATGACGAGAGTTAAACCCTACTTTGATAGTAGAGATAACGTTCGTTTACTTCACGATTCGCTCTCATTGCAACGACAATATGAAACAGCACGTGATGGTAATGTTGTCAGCTCACGTGATAGCGTGTGTCGCAGGTACCCGGCGCCCAAGGACGCCACCAACAAGGTGCGCGGCCGCTCCGACCTGCTGGAGCTGATGTGCGGCGCGGGCGCCGTCGATCCCGAACTGCTCACCGTCAAAACCTTCTACTTCTTCTTCTACTCGGCGTTCGGCTCGTTGTTCCCGCTCATGGGCGTGTACTTCAAGCAGATGGGCATGAACGCGGGCCAGTGCGGCCTGCTCATTGGCACGAGGCCCTTTGTGGAATTTCTATCAGCGCCCTTCTGGGGCGGCCTGGCTGACCGCTGGCAGAAGGGGCGCACGCTGCTGCTGGCGTCGCTGGGCGCCTGGATTGTGTTCACGCTGCCTCTGAGCTGGGTGCAGCCCGGCGCCGTGTCGTGCGTGCACCCGATTAACTCTAGCACCTACAACCTGACCGATCCGCGCTACGACGAGGACTGGCCCAGCAGAACCACGCACGACTTCCGTGGGCCGCCGGGCGCTGGTCGCGAAGGCTCGCCATTACCAGTCAGCGATGCTTTCAACTACGATCCAAAAGCCAACAGCGACTGGGTGACGCCGCTACACTCCTACATCGTCTACCGCACTCCCGACATCCAAAAGACGTTCTTCCTCCTGTTGCTGCTGGTGGTCATCGGCGAGTTCTTCAGCGCGCCCGCCATCACGCTCGCTGACTCCGCCGTCATCACGCTGCTGGGCGAGGACGCAGACAGGTGAGCACCGTTACACCGCCAGCACATCCCGCATGATTATGCTCAGTGATTCAGCGAGTTGATACGCAGGTACGGGCACCAGCGCATGTTCGGTTCGCTGGGCTGGGGGCTGGCCATGTTCTTCGTGGGCATCGCGCTGGACCACAGCACGGCGTTCAGCTCGCACCCATGCGGTGGGCCCCAGCGCTTCGAGAAAAACTACACCATTTGCTTCGCCACGTTCTCCGTGCTGATGGGCGCTGCGCTCATCACCGCCACTCAGGTGTGTTCTATATAACAGGTTCATGTATATTGGACCGGGTTCCCTTGTTCACAAACTATACCAAATTTAAGTTTTATTTTACATTTGTATTTACTTTTCTTTCTTTCTTTTCTTAAGAGTGAATACTACTTCAACTCTTCAATGGCCTCTGTGGTTAGACACCACAATTTTGACAATAACACGTGTAACAAATTATAGAAATTCTTTAAAAAATTTATTTCACAATAATGGCGGATATCGCCAATGACAGTTGAAAAAACGGCCGCGTTTGCCGACTACTAGGAGATTTGATGCAAAGCCATGTTGTGGCCACTATGCTACGATATTTCAATGTTCTTTATGAATTATTCACTGAATGCACTTTTTACTACATAAATCACGCGCTTTTATTTAGTAAACGACACTATAAATAATTTTAAAAGTCCAATGAAAAATGCGAGTGACACTCATCTTAGCTTTCCTGTCAAAACTCCTCGTATTTACTTTTAGTCGCCTTGTTTTGCGCGTCAAACTGTCTATGGAGTATGTTAATTTGACAGGACTGAACTATGTTATCTATGGCACCAAGTGAGATTGGCAGAGTTCTTCTGAAATGTAACCTTACTGGCACTGCACCGCATCGGCAGTCTACAGTTTGTCTTTAAAATTTAAATTACGCGAGGGATAAAAAAATAAAAAAGAAACCTTTATTTGAGCCTACTACACTGCTTCTTAATTTACTAATTTCTACAACCATGATTAATTTTAATTTTAGCGAGACCCCCAAATTGGGTAAAAGGCTCCTCCAACGATGTCTACTTCCCTCTATTGACTATTCTGTGCTATTTGCCACCACACACCACATTGGAGCAGCGACTTATTTCGTGCTACTAGCGTGTTGAGGGCTTTCCTCTCTCTTTCTCTTTCTTGAGGTCCATTTCATATGATGGTGCTGTAGGTCCATCTTTTGTCTCTAAACCTCACTATGTAACCGGCTAGTTTCCACTTGGCTGGCTTTTGTTATTTTTCTTATCTTTACGTATATGTATAAAAATCTTATTTTATGCTTCTCTGCATTCCACTCTGACAGGATGGTATTGTTATGCGAGGGATTAAACGTTGTCTTTGTTTAGTTCTTTTGAAATGATGAGAGTTAAGATGTTAGCTGATATTATATTTATTGACTCACTAGGAACCTATAACACTAAGTTTTTATATTTAGGTAAGTTTAGATATTTATTAACACAAGTTTTTCAAGTGAATATGCTTAACAAACTAGCACAATTTACCATCAACCCAAATTACATCACTGCTTACCATTAGTACCACTGGTTTGCAGTCAAGTACTTGTTTAAAAAAATATCTGAGTCTGTACTTCTAGATTTAAAGACCACTGTCTTTAAATCTAGAAGTACAGACTCATTAACACTAAGACAATTAATCACTATTAATTGCCTTTTTAGAGAAGACGGGATGTGGGCAGATATTAGTTGTAGCATGTAGTAGTAGACGGGACGTGGGCACTGACTGAGCAACCGACTGCGCTGCGCACGGAATAAATATGTATATGGTCTACAGTCTACAGGTACTTGTTTCGGCTCTGGATCTTTGTGTATGTGGTGAGGTTATGTTTCTAAATGCACCCACGATATCAGGAGAAGTTCCTAGAGTGGGACAACTTTTTTTTTTTTTTAAATAAGAAGAAGAACCCTTGTGTGTGCCCACTGCCCGTGCTACCAAAGTGAGTTTCTGTCTTCTGTATCTTAAAGTACATATTAACCTAAATTTTAGCGATTCGTGTACAGTAAATAGCATAATCGGAACAATAATTTAACGCTTAAGTTAAAGTGTGTAAAGTTAAACAACTAAAATCATGTGGCGATCTCCACAAAAGATAAACAGATAGGAGTCACTAAATATAAAATTGTAGACATAATGATTATGCAAGTAAAATTAAATTTTAAATTATGATCTTGTACAATGAAACAATAAAATAAATTTTAATACGATAAGTTATATGTTCAGCTCTGGCTGACATACGACAGATAAGCGGCAGAGAAGATGACTAAGCTCCTTTTGAATTTGGGTCTGGAGATATCTCCTCTGAAAAGCAGTGCCTGTATTTATAAGAACGTGGTCTCAAGAGAGACTGTCTCTATACAAATTAAAAAGGTATCGCTGCCAGTGGTACACTACGTAAAATATTTAGGGGCTTGGTAGGACCGTTCACTCAGGTAGGCTAAGCACATTGATGAAACTCGAGAGGTGTTGAGATTAGTTGATATTTTCAATTTCTTTCTGGTACAGACCAGAAACAAACACCCGAAGCAGTTATAAATCTCAACAATTCGGAGTAGAATCGATTACGATTGTTCCTGTGTGTGATGTTGCTATGAAACTCAAAGTAAATAGGGATGTATCCAAGGTATGAAAATCAAAAAAATAATTAGTCCGTCTTACAGATAATAAAAAAAATTAAGACCCGTATTTTTTATTTTGTCGTAATTACCAAAAATTACTGAGATATAGCGTATTAAAGTTACAGAGTGGGGGCTAATTACGTCACGCCGTTCTATATTTTGCACCATGGCGTGACGTCATGCGACATTTCAAATCAATATATCTTCCTAAGTATTTGAATAAAAGAAAAAATAAAAAATACGTGTTCAATATTTTTTATAAAGCTATCTGACGGACATTAAATTATTTTTTAGGATACAAGCCAATTGGACAGATTTCAAAACGTTATCATGAGACGTACCGGTAGCCTTATTAAAACCACGCCTATTCACGTAATGGAAATAGAAGTATTTCTGCAACCATTAAAATTTCGCAGGTAGATAATATAGAGTGGGTAAATTTCGCAGGTACGTAATATACAGCGGCTAAATTTGAGCTCACAATAAAATCAATAATATTATTATTGCTGCGTTAGAGGAATTACGAGCACACTGTCAATCACCTCACTGGAAAAAAAGACACCGTTGTTAGCCACAATTCATGGGTTTCTTGATTTTGCTAACTATTTACACAAGCTCAAAGCTTCAAGTGTTCTCACTGGATACTTCTTCTTCTTCCGCCATGAAGTAGTGGATCGAATGGCAAAAGTGGCTTGTGATGATGGATTGGATTGTTCTCGCTTTTCCGTGCACACTATTTTTTGTATGTGATTAAAGAAAAATGCGTAAAAGTGTGGCACGAACAATTCGATTAGAGGTCACGGACGATCCAGCACTTCGTTGTTCTCATTGTTTATGGTCGGAAATCGTTATGGCTCTTCGGCTTCAATAGAACACATCTCATCATCACATCATATTCCCTATGAACAGTTTTGCTTGTCTCATGGGTAAAGTTGCTTCACCAAATGGTCCGGAGTGCAATATAGTCGAAGACTCTTACCATATACTGAAGCAGTACATCCGAAACGAGGCTCAAAGAATAATATCGTTACCCAAATCACTAGATGTTGGAAGGTGAAAGTGTAATAGTTAGTATTGTTGCGTCCCCATTGTCAAAGGATGCCAGATTCTTATAAGTTAGGAAAAATATGATTTATAATTATAAGTACCTAATATACGTTTGCCAGTTTGCGATTAAATTCCTTCGTAAATGAAAGTGACTAAGTGAATATATGATTATTATGGTAAAGGTGTTAATTTCGCAAGCTAGCAAGGTAAAGCGCTGCCCTCCGGGACGGGTAGATATTGACCCCCTTATTCATAAACGCTGCTTAAAGTTAACTAGTGATTAGCGATTCCTCAACCATACATTTATGACCTTTTAGCGTCACTTAACTAAACCATCCTTTATGAATAAACACGACAGTGTTTAAGAATAAAGAATCGCTAATCATTAGTTAACTTTAAGCAGCTTTTATGAATAAGGGAGATTTTGTGGAATTCAACCAATGAATAAAGTTGAGGCATTTATCAATACAATTTTGCGAATTGTAATTACTGTCAAATTAACCGCATAACACATGCATTGTTATACTTTCAAGTATGAACAATTTAACCTATTAGGAAATTAGCTTACATGTGTGTCATATTTCATTCAAATCGGTTAAGCGTTCTATACAAATCATAAATATATAAACATAAATAAACTGTTTACATTAGTAGGAAGCAGGATTATTAGTTTTATGAAAAGTATCTATGTAGAAAAGGTTCTTAACATCTAACTTTTAGACGTAAACTACTCGTTGCCTAGCAACGGTTTGTTTACTTCTATTCTTTATCGAATTTGGCCCAAGTATAGTGTGGGCCAGGCCAAACTCAACTATTGCGCAGGTCACACCAGCCGCATGGACTGCTCTAGACACGCATTTCATGTAATGGGTATCGCTCGAACAGATCCGGTTCAAGTACGAGTTCGTGAGTGTGGAGGCGACGCCGGCCGCACCCACCGAGCCCACACACGAAGAGAAGCTCCAGCAGCAGCTAGCGGAGCAGCTACAACTGCCCGGCCTCGACACCAGCGCGCCACAGCCACGGCAGCCCGTGCTTGAGCAGGCCAAGGTAATTACGATTCACTCCCAGCAATGTGGGCTCTGATCTTGTCATAATTATGTTATTGAATAAAGCAAGCCGACAGCCGTCTGACAGCCGTCTGCGAACATCTGCATACCGTAGCCATCGGAAGTGCTTTGCCATCCTAGACACAATCATATTTATTTTCATATCCATATACACTGGGCCGCAAAAATTTCCGGGTCGCTTATATAAAGTGTGATAGTTTCTTGAATTCACTACATTACTCCTTGAAACTGCAGTATGTTATAGATAACTGACGTAACAATACAGTTAATATGCAAAAAGAAAGCTTTTCTGACTTTTAATAGTTTGTATTTCCTCTACCAGCCATACGGTTTTGGGCTATGTTTGACCATTGTTTCACTAGCACACTCCTTAACTCACGTAAGTAAGGAAGCTGCAGTTGGAGACCGATGTTTAACGCACTTCCCGAGATCGTCCCACAAATACTCTATGGGATTTAAGTCCGGGCTACGAGCTGGCCATTCCATGCTGGTGATACCGACGTCTTGAATATACCTTCACGTTGACCCAATGGGCACTATGTGATCGAGCTTTATCATGCGTAAAAACGTCGGCCGCCGGCAGAAGTTACCACCCACCAGACAAAATCTTGCCGCCAAGCGATTTGTCGTGTTCCGGCATGATGTCTGGTGAAGCCGTACAGAGGACGGGCCTGAGCAGTTGTGTTGCGATGTGTGCCGGGAACGATGCGCCTAATGTTGTTGTGGTCGTGGAGGGTCATCATCATCATCATCTCAGCGTTTATCCCGGTTGCATCCGCGGCTTTCGCGTTGGAGCCCGGGGTCCGCTTTCCTGCTTAATTTCCTCCATTTCGCGCGATTTTTAGCATCCTGTGGTGTGAGATTGTTGGCACGCATGTAATCTCTTACAACGTCAAGCCAGCACCTCTTTGGTCTACCCCGCTTGTTCCGGCCCGGCGGAGGCGCTATGGCAAGACATTTGTGACCCACGTAACATGCCGGTTTTCGTAAGACGTGACCGTACCAACGAAGGCGACCCTCCTGCAGTTTTTCCGCTATGTCACGGACATGAAGGCTGCCACGGATGCGGGAGTTCCTGATGCGGTCCTTCCGCGTAACTCCACACATCCACCGCAGCATGTTCATCTCCGTGACACGCAGCTCCTGCTTGTGTCGCTCAAGCACAGGCCACGCATCGCTGCCATACAGGAGAACAGGTCTAATGATGGTCTTATAGACCTGCCCCTTAAGCTTAACCGGCATTTTGGTGTCACAAATGACACCTGACACCACACGCCATTTTGCCCAAGCTGCAGAAATGCGTGCCCTGACGTCGCAATCAATGTCACCGGACGCGTGGAGTACAGACCCCAAGTATTTAAACTGGTCTGTGCACTCGACCATGTCACCGCCTATTCGCACGGACATGGGGTCTGTCGTGTTGCTAGCCATATACACGGTCTTCGCCACATTGAGTTTCAGACCTCCGTTCTCGAGCGAGTCCTTCCACACATTCACACGCCGCACCAACCGATCCCTGTCCGCGTCCGCCAGCGCGATATCGTCAGCATACATAAGCAACCAAGGAGGTTGCTCATGTGAATCCCTGATGCTATCCGACAAGGCGTCTAATATCACGCTGAACAGAAACGGACTAAGAACGGAACCCTGGTGGACTCCGACGGTGACGGGGAAGGGTTTAGTGTCACCAACAGCGGTCCTGACAACGGAATCGGAATTGAGGTACATGATCGGACCTCAGTGCCCACCAGATCACCCCCGAGGGACACAGTCAAAGGCCTTCTGCATATCAAGAAAGAGCAAATGCAGAGGCGTGTTCTTCGATCTGTATCTCTCCATGGCGATCCTTAGTGCGAAGATAGGATCCATGGTTCCGTAACCTGGACGAAACCCATATTGACACTCCGAGACAGCACACTCCTACCGGATCCGGGAGTCCATAATCCTCTCAAAGATCTTCATGGTGTGGGACATGACCTTTACACCGCGATAGTAGCCACACTCCTGTACCGAGCCCTTGCCTTTGAAGACTGGAGTAATAATACTCAGTCTCCATTGGCACGGGATCTTGCCGGTCAGGAGCACGCGGTTCAAAAAGCTAGTTAACATGCCCACACCGCGAGGACCCATCGCCTTCCAGCCTCAATGGGGACTCCATCAGCTCCGATAGCCTTCCGATTTGCCATGCGACGAAGAGCCGTATGGACTTCCTCAGGCGTTATCGGGGGCACTAATCCAAGATTTGGAGGGAGTTCCGGTGTTTGCACCTCTTGGTGCTGCTTATTCAGCAGCTCGTGGAAGTAAGAGCGCCATCTCTCCTTCACCGCGAGGTCTTCGCATAGTAGGTTGCCAACAGGATCTTTTACACAGCGGCACTTGGATATATCCTGTGCCGCTTTGACCCTAGAACGTGCCAACTTGTAAATGAGCTTTAGTCCCTCAGACGATTCCAGCTTCTCGTAGAGCGGTTGCAAGTGATCTCGTCTGGTTCTGGCTACAGGTCTTTTAGTGGCACGTTTGGCAACTTTGTATGCGTCGCGATCTTCAGGGGATCCGGTCGCTTGCCACGTTTTGAAGAGGGCTTTCTTCACCTTAGTCTCCCTCTGGACTGTGTCGTCCCACCACCAGGTCTCCTTGTCACGTTTGCGGCCACCCTTGGAGACGCCAAGCACCACCCGCGCCGCCCCAGTGATAGCTGCCTGGATCCTGTTCCAGTGTTCTTGAACAGGTTCCCCATCGTTACCGGCGCACTTGTCGCCAATAACCACCGCAAAATCCTGGGACCTGTTTTCGTCCAGCAGCCACCACCGGATCTGGCGCGGGCAGCGCTCTACACGTCTGCGTTGGGCCTTTACGCAGAGATCCATGACAAGGAGCCGGTGTTGTGCAGTGAGACTTTCACCGGGTATGACTTTGCAGTTGGCTACTTTGCCGATGTGGTGCCTCCTAGTCAGTAGAAAGTCGATCTGGGTAGCACAACGTCCGCTCCGGTAGGTGACAAGGTGCTCCGGTTTCTTTTTGAAGTAGGTGTTCACGATAGCAAGGTCAGCGGCCGCACACGTTCGGAGAATATTGCTTCCTTCTGCGTTGCGGCTACCGTACCCAAAGTCACCGTGAACACGATCAAACCCGTCACACTTCTCACCCACATGACCGTTCAAATCACCACCCAGAACGACTGCCTGGGACAACGGTATCCCGCGAAGCAATCCTTCGAGCTGGGTCCAGAACAACGTTCTTTCGGTGTCACCGCACCCCGCCTGCGGAGCGTAGGCACTTATCAAGTGGGTTATAATCCCATTGACAAGCACCCGCACCGACATCAGCCGATCACTGATGCGATTTACCTCCGAGACGTCATCCTGGAGCTCGCCAGACAACACCACAGCGACCCCATTTCTCCCACTAGGTGCACCCGTGTAGATCAGCTTGTAGCCATTCCCAATAAGTCGGGATCTGCTGCCTTTCCACCGAGTCTCCTGCAGGAACGCCACGGCCACCCTCCGCCTGTGGAGAGTCACGGCTAGTTCTCTCGCGCGCCCAGTTAGCGTGCCAACATTCCACAACACGAAACGGATTTTCTTGGTTTCATCATTTCCTGCAGCGTGCGGTAGCGATTTGTCGTGTTCCGGCATGATGTCTGGTGAAGCCGTACGGAGGACGGGCCTGAGCAGTTGTGTTGCTCTGTGTGCCGGGTAATGTTGTTGTGGTCGTCTTCAGATCAATCTCCCTTTGGCGCAGCATCGTTGGTTGTGTTGTTGGGTTTAACATTGCATCACCTCGCTCCTATTCGCTCAGTTTTTCTGAGTGAATAGGCTCTTAATAAACTAGCGCGCTTTACCATCAACGATCGCGTCACTGCTTACCATCAGGCGGGATCGCGGTCAAGCGCTAGTTTATAATTATTATTAAAAAAAAAAAAAAGAAGTGATTGCAGTCTCCCTTGATGTCTCGAAGGCCTTCGACTAGGTATGGCACGCTGGCCTTTTGAGTAAGCTTCCAACGTACGGCATTTCCACTAGCCTGACTGGCTGGGTAAAAGACTTCCTGACTGAACTGTCCCTTCGAGTTGTTTTCAACGGAAGCTCATCGAAGCCCATGTCGACCAATGCCGGTGTTCCTCAGGGGTCTGTTCTTTCTGCAACTATCTTCCTGCTGCATATTAATGATCTGCTGATGCCCGGTATCTATGGGTATGCACATGACAGCACAGTTGTGGAGAAATAAAATTAAAAAAAAATACATGACGTGTAAAAGTGATCGGTGATCCTACTTGGTTAATAAACGATTTCATTACTTACCTGCCGGAAGCTCGGGCTAGTAAGGAACCAATCCGGTCCGAAAGAAAGCCTATGGTAGAGCGTACGAGTGTTACACTACATGCAGTCTCCGAATGGAGCAAAGCCAATCTTGTAGCATTCAATGCCGCCAAAACACAGGCGTGTCTTTTGGCTCCTACTTTTCAGAACGTATCCTTGGAGTGCACCGACCGCCTTCAGCTTTTGGGAGTTGAGATTTCCTCGAATCTAAACTTTGGCCGGTTCATTGAGTCCAAGGCCAAGGTGGCTGCCAGAAAACTTAGCGTCATCGCAAAGGTCCGGCGGTACTTCACACCAGGGCAGCTTCTAATGTTGTACAAAGCACAGGTCCGCTCTTGTGTGGAGTACTGCAGCCACATTTGGGCTGGTGCTGCGAAATGTCACCTGGCTACTTTGAATTCGGTGGAGCGGTGGTGGTGGTACGAAGAGGCTGATTGGCGATATATCTCAAAACGGTCTCCAAAGCCTGGAGCACAGGCGTAGAGTAGCCAGCCTTTCGGTCTTCTATAGGATGCATTCTAGTGAATGTGCAAGGGAATTGCATGATTTAATTCCCCCATCACCGTTTCACCATCGGACGATCCGTCGTGCGGCGACTTTCCACCCTTACGTTGTTGACACCACTACGATCCGGACAAAACGTTTCGCTTCTTCTTTTATACCGCGCACATCGAGGGACTGGAACAATTTGCCGGCGGCGGTGTTTCCGTCACACTACAATTTGAGTGTCTTCAAGGCTAGACTGCATAAGGCTTTTATAAACTAGCGCGCTTTACCATCAACGATCGCATCACTGCTAAAATAAAACAGACGCCGGCAATGCGACAACCGACATGCTGCTTACTGAGCGCCTCAATCAATCCATTCACATACAGGTTAAAAATGTAAAGAGAGCTCTACCCCTCACCCCACATTCCAACCTATAAGGGTCCGACAACGTGCCCGCCCACTTCACATTGTTTACCTGGTTACCGTACCAATACTTAAAAATGTTAATTTATTCCCACGGCAACTCATCTTCTCCCACAAGATATCATATAAGACCACGTCAAAAGCTTTGGAAAGGTCAAGGAAGCACGCGTACACAGATGTTTTTCTTTGGGTATAGTATCTGACAGCACTCTTAAAACACAATATTGCGGTTTTTTGTAGACAGTCCCGGACGAAAC
Organism: Sesamia inferens; assembly: GCA_037179545.1. Lineage (NCBI taxonomy): Eukaryota > Metazoa > Arthropoda > Insecta > Lepidoptera > Noctuidae > Sesamia > Sesamia inferens. The sequence goes on along the minus strand of CM073937.1, from coordinate 31,500,715 downwards.
CTGAATTGGTTGTAACTTAATGTATTTATTTAATTCTGTTTCCAGGTGTTCGCGCAGACGACGCGCGAGATGCCGGAGTGGGTGACAGTACTGCGCCAGTTTCAGAACGTGAAAGCGGCCTCATTCCTGTTCGTAGCCTGGTTCATGGGTTTCGGCATCGGCCTCATCTTCACTTTCCTCTTCTGGCACCTACAAGTACGTTCCACCACCAAATAAATACATTACACGTACATCTTTGTGAATAACACTCATCATTTTCGTCATTTTCTCTCTTAGGATATCGGCGGGTCTCCGACGCTGTTCGGAGTGGCTTCTGTCATTAATCACATCTCAGAAATATTCGCCTACTTCTTCAGCTTTAAGCTGATCACGCAGATGGGACATGTAAAGGTACGAGTCGACTTCCGCTTCCCTTTTCTAATACCCTTACTCTATTGCAGTGGGAACTGCCAATTGCACGGATTTACTGGAGAAGTGCTCACAATACCGCTACGCTATACTCAGCATAACACCTAGCTATAATGGTATGTGTGTGTCAGGTGCTGTGCTTGGGACTGGCGGGCAACGTGCTGCGCTTCCTGTACATCGCGTGGTTGAGCGAACCCTGGTGGGTGCTTCCCTTCGAGTTCGTGCAGGGCGTGACGCACGCCGCCGTGTGGGCCGCGTGCTGCTCGTACATCGCGCACGGCGCTCCGCCGCGCCTGCGCTCGTCGGCGCAGGGCGTGCTGCAGGGGCTGCACCACGGCCTGGGGCGCGGCTGTGGCGCCGTACTGGGCGGCATCGCGGTCGCCAAGTGGGGCACCACGCGCACGTTCGCGGGCTACGGGCTGCTGTGCACCGTGGTGCTGGCCGCCTTCGCGTTCATCAACTTCCGCGGCGAGCCGGACGCGTCGGCCGGCGCCGTGGACGACGAGGCGCGCGCCGTGGCCGAGGCGGGCGTGCTGGCGCCGCACGGCGTGCCCTCCAACCCGCTGCCCCGAGCTCTGTCCTCCACGCGCCTGGCCGACCTGGCGCACCACGACTCGTACGGCGCCACGCAGGTACGTCAGGAGAGGCTCGTGCCCAGCGTGCGCGACACTCCCGGTACGAGACTCACCTCACTTTCGTGTTCCGCAGAGTTACGGCGGCGCGGAGTCGCTGAGCGTGCCGGGCCAGGCGCCGGCGCCGCGCCCCTCTAACCCGTTCCTAGCGGAGACGCCGCCCGCTGCGCCTGCCTACAGATAAGCGAACTCGGACACAACGACACGACCCACTCTCCGGCTCACGGGCTCTTCAATGTCCTATGTACAAAATAATTCAGAGTTTGCGACAAATTCCAGTGTTCGTCATGCACTAATGAATTATCTGCGATTATTCCGGTAACTTCGTCCGATTTACGAAGTCAAAGTACGTAATCGAGTTATATAATATGATATGCGACAGTATTTACATACCTCCATCCATTAACAGATTAATAGATCAACGTCGAGTGCGAGAGCGTCTGCGAGGCTTAACGACGGCATAGCGATAATCCGTTGCTTTTATTTCTTCATCAGTGTTACTCGATAAATGCCTAAGATAATATAATGTGTCGTGACGTAGACATCGTATAGCGCTACTACATAAGCATACTGCTTGTGGCGTCTGCGGCGCGCGGTCGGGGCGAACGTCGAGCGGGCGCGCGGGCGCGCATCGACCAGAGTTGTACATCGTTGGCGATGTTGACTGTTGCTATAAACTAGATAAGTCAGAGAGTATAATATTATAAGTGTTTCGTTCACATATGTGTAACTATATGGTGAACGTGGAACGCAATGTCATATCATGGTGTGATGTAGTGGAAGCAAGAGGTAGAGCGGGGCGGATGCGCCCTCACTTCTAATGTATTATTTTGTTGATAATGTAATAAATAGATATTCTTATTACGATAGCTATATGTATACAGAAAGTTTGTTGTAAAGATGTATCGTGGGCATCGACCCGCGCCTGCACCAGTTATATATTTTTGCACAGTCTGTAGCGGGAGCTCACGCGTCACGGTGGCAGCGGCACAAGTACACCATCGCGCAAGAGCTTGCAGTGACTCGCTCACGCAGGAGTAACACCCGCGAGAGGGCGCGGCACAAGTACACGATCGCGCGGGAACTTGTGGTGACTCACTCACGCAGGAGTAACACCCGCGAGAGGGCGCGGCACAAGTACACGATCGCGCGGGAACTTGTGGTGACTCACTCACGCAGGAGTAACACCCGCGAGAGGGCGCGGCACAAGTACACGATCGCGCGGGAACTTGTGGTGACTCACTCACGCAGGAGTAACACCCGCGAGAGGGCGCGGCACAAGTACACGATCGCGCGGGAACTTGTGGTGACTCACTCACGCAGGAGTAACACCCGCGAGAGGGCGCGGCACAAGTACACGATCGTGCGGGAACTTGTGGTGACTCACTCACGCAGGAATAACACCCGCGAGAGGGCGCGGCACAAGTACACGATCGCGCGGGAACTTGTGGTGACTCACTCACGCAGGAGTAACACCCGCGAGAGGGCGCGGCACAAGTACACGATCGCGCGGGAACTTGTGGTGACTCACTCACGCAGGAATAACACCCGCGAGAGGGCGCGGCACAAGTACACGATCGCGCGGGAACTTGTGGTGACTCACTCACGCAGGAGTAACACCCGCGAGAGGGCGCGGCACAAGTACACGATCGCGCGGGAACTTGTGGTGACTCACTCACGCAGGAGTAACACCCGCGAGAGGGCGCGGCACAAGTACACGATCGCGCGGGAACTTGTGGTGACTCACTCACGCAGGAGTAACACCCGCGAGAGAGCGCGGCACAAGTACACGATCGCGCGGGAACTTGTGGTGACTCACTCACGCAGGAATAACACCCGCGAGAGGGCGCGGCACAAGTACACGATCGCGCGGGAACTTGTGGTGACTCATTCACGCAGGAGTAACACCCGCGAGTGGGCGCGGCACAAGTACACGATCGCGCGGGTACTTGTGGTGACTCACTCACGCAGGAGTAACACCCGCGAGTGGGCGCGGCACAAGTACACGATCGCGCGGGAACTTGTGGTGACTCACTCACGCAGGAGTAACACCCGCGAGTGGGCGCGGCACAAGTACACGATCGCGCGGGTACTTGTGGTGACTCACTCACGCAGGAGTAACACCCGCGAGTGGGCGCGGCACAAGTACACGATCGCGCGGGAACTTGTGGTGACTCACTCACGCAGGAGTAACACCCGCGCGACTGTGTATGTGCCTCTCAGGTGTATGCCATATTCGCGCAAGTGTGCGTCACCGCGGCCGACACTTTCAATTTCATGTGTATAATGAATAAATAAATGTTGAACTATTCATTAAATGTGTTTACTCTTTTATTTGTGCTCTTAAACATTCCGATGAAGACAGCATTAAGTACGTGTTACTTACTATTTCATTTGGAGTCACTTGTACAAACTTGTCACTAGTTACAGTATTTTTAATGTAATCTCATCAAGCGACGCGTATTTTACTTGTGGTTACCAAGTTTACAGATGTTAATTTGTGCGTAAACACAAGAGCTCTCGATCGCGGACGCCGTCCCAAGGACCGAAACGAAGTCGAAAGCAGAAGTGCGTGCCTGCGTGCCAATGTGTGTGTGTATGTTGTTGACGTTTGCATACCCAGTTAGCAGAAGCAAAGCGTGCGTCGTCGTGTTGTAAGGTAACAAAAGTATACCAACCCTATAAAAATGTTATATTCCATCATGTGCCTGTGTGGCTCCTCATGCTGTTCAGGCTAACAGAACTGACAGACTAGCAGTCTATCAGTCAGGTACGGAGGTACTTACGGTACCTACTCATCTGTACCTACAGCTGTACATCTTTAATGTAGGTAAAGGTGCTGAACATTCGATATTGAGGGAGTAAAATAATCGACGATCCAAACCACTTTTCTTACAATAAAGATAAAGGACACTTTATTCATTAAATACACATAAGTTTACTTTACATCCAAATCTAGCAAGATCTTAGATATAGGTTCAAAATCGGTACATGTTTTTACAATTACAATAATTATATTATTATTATATCTAATCAAAGTGAAAGCTCCTTGTAGACCACAAGTGAGGTATTCAGGGAGTGTCACATAGTATATCTACCGCAGGAAGCACTCTCACTTCTCACTCAAGCTTCTCGGACAGTTCTTCGAAAGTGATCTCGCGTTACCCAAAACATGTATTTACTCAATCTTTACTGAAAACTGCCCCTGAGAAATCTACCTTTTTGCTCTGCAGAGTGAGGCTAAGCTCCAACCTCACCTGAAGAGCGGACCACGAGTCTCCTCTATGAAGTGATATAAGTTATCTTCTCTTTTGAAACTTCCGTAGTCAACTAGGAACCTTTATAGTTTCGCCAAGTATGTCTGTCTGTCCGTCCATCCGTCCGCCAATATTCTTAGTGATTGTTAGCACTAGAAAACTGAAATTTCGCACTGACAAAGTGGTAAAATAAAAAGTATAATAAAATGTTTTATTAAGTCCGTACTGTGATTTCAAATCGCTAGTGCATCGATATAATGTCTATTGTCAGTTAGAGTGCACAAAGGTGATTGACACACGACACCGCGTACCGCCGCGGACGCCTATGTAAAGAGTACCGCACAATGGCGCGGTCGGGCGCTTCACCGCCCTACGCGTACGCGGTGCCGTGTGTGAATCGTCTTATGTAATAACTAGAACAAGAAAGTTTTATTCGCATAAAATTAACATTTCAAATATAATGAAAATAAACAGCCTACAGTAGGTACCACGAGCAGTCGAGGCAGCCAGTAAAATTAATGACCAGCACTCAACACTATTGTTCAGTGCGAGTAAATAGTTTTGCTTTAAATCAGTCTGTCATAGAAACTTGAAACGTGTGTCAGTAAAGTGACTAGCAATTTCCATATACTTAAGTATAAAAAGTTACTTCAAATTATTCCTAATTATAATACAAGTATATAAAGTTAAGTAGGTATAAACACAAGTTCGAGGCGACCCCGGTCGTGGAGATTAGCGGGCAGGGAGCGCCGCGTGACGTCACGAGCGCGGCGGCTCCAAGATGACGATACGGCCGTTCCGAAAGGCGGTGCGTGGCATCTTCTGGTAGTTGTATCTCAAAGCACTGCGAAAACACTCAACAGCTGTCGATCTCTTTCCTTCTCACATGTTTCTCCCTATAATAAATCTTGACAACGTAGATAAGACAAGAGGCGGCGACGTGGCCCACCCGCCGGCCACGCCAGCAAGCCCACCCACTGCAAATACACAAGCGTTCAAGCCGTCCGGCCTCATAATCACTAAACGATACAACAACACAAAAAGCTAAGCGTAAAATATTCAAAATAAAATTCTTTCTCTATTACAAAACATGATATTTATGGGTTTAACAATTGAAATATGTTTAGCTGATATGTAAAAACGAGTTGTAATTAATTACTTAAGTACTGAACCATAATTTGTTTTGTTTTATGGGTATGCAATGTTTTACGCAACAATCTCTATTAGGTTCCATACTACTTATTGTAAGCCCTTCTACAAAGCTTGTAGCATATTATTGATGAGTTTATAAATGTGAGTTCTATTTTTAACATGTCTTAAGGAATAGGAACACAAACCTATTTAACCTGTAGCCTGTTACTTGGTTTTTTTTTTATATTACTTATGTGCAGTTTAGATTTTGGTATAATATAATAAATGAAAAACTTTTAAGTTTAAATAGCAGATAGTTATAAGGGGCTGAATTAACCAATTGTACACGAGGTAATTTTACTGGCGAGCTTCAGCGAGCAAGTAAATATAGAAACCGAGTTATAAGCGGTTTTAGCGCCGTGTGTTACACTCTACTTTTAGAATTAATTTGGCGGGAGGGGTCCATGGCTAAATAATGACAGCCATACCGGTGGATCGTTCAGGTTAAGCTTTGCCGGCCGCTGTTGTTCTGTGGAATGGGTGACCATCTTTACATTCATGAAAGCATGAAGAGGATGCCTCTCGGTTGCCATACAAACATCTAGTGGCGTCGTTCCTAATCGTTACGGGTTGTTGGAGCCCTCAAAACTCCAACAATTGGTCTAACTGCAATGCTTCGGTATCGCCTTCGGGTTGTTTGAAAACAAAATGCTGCTTATTAAAACGAAAAAAACTCGCTAAAGAACGAAGTTTTTTATAAACTTGGGTAGTTGGTTGCAAAATTCTTATAAAGAAACTCTCCAACCTATCATATAAAGACGGAACGGGATTTAAAGAAGTTTCTAAGTTAAGGTTGTGTACATTTTATAATTTTTCGTACTTGTATACTTGCATGTACTTCGCTATCAGTTTGAGGAACACTGGTGGCATGTTTTTATGCGAACTCCTTGTCTGCTGCCCTTTTGTTCGCTTATCGCTCGTTGTTGACCATAGCTATTTTTCTATTGAATCCTATTTGCATGGATCTAAGGTTGTGACTGGCTTGATCGTATGTATGTATAATTAACCGTCATTTGTTGTTTTGCTCCAATCTGAATGTACCTCTCATTTTAATTATTATTGTTTTTTTTTTATTTATTTTTTATATTAATTTATAAACCAGCGCTTGACCGCAATCCCGCCTGATGGTAAGCAGTGACGCAATCGTTGATGGAAAAGCGCACTAGTTTATTAAGAGCCTACTATTCACTCTAGCCTTGAAGACACTCAAATTGTAGTCCGACGTCGAACATAAGGGTGGAAACTCGCCGTACGACGGGTCGTCCGATGGTGGAACGGAGATGGGGGAATTAAATCGTGCAATTCCCTCGCACACTCCACAAAAAGGTATCCTTAAGAACACCGAAAGGCTGGCTACTCTACGCCTGTGCTCTAGGCTTTGGAGACCAACTCGAGTTAAATCAAGGTCACCAATCAGCCTCTTCGAACGCCTCTCCACTGAATCCAAAGTGGCCAGGTGACACTTAGCAGCACCAGCCCGAATGTGGCTGCAGTACTCCACACACGAACGGACCTGTGCTTTGTACAACATTAGAAGCTGCCCTGGTGTGAAGCTATTCGTTCGTATTCTTTCTGTTTGCGATGTCACCTATTAGTGTTTATTACCAAAATGTTCGGGGATTACGTACGAAAACGTTAACATTCTATCACAATGTGTGTGTCAATTCCTACGATATCATTTGCTTAACAGAGTCTTGGCTTACTGAAGGTATTCAATTAAAGACAGTGAATTGTTTGACGACCGTTACATAGTGTGGAGACGCGATAGAAATTATTCTAGCACAAAACAAACATTGGGGGGTGGTGTGCTTATTGCAGTTCGACGTGAACTTATTAGTGATCTCCGCAGTGAATGGTTCTCGTCTGCTGAAGACTTTTGGGTTACTCTCACCCTACACAAGAAGAGGCCACGAGTATCGTATAAAATGAATATTTGTGTGGTGTACATCTGCAACCAAAATCTTGGGCTCTCTCAAGCAGGTCAGTTAACAATTTTTTCTAATAACTTAGCAGATATTGTTCAGAAGCATCCGTCTGAAAAATTTCTACTTCTTGGCGATTTTAACCTACCAAACAAACTGGGAACTAGATTATGATGGTCAGTCCTTTTGCCCTAGTAATATTCAAGGTAATGTTCAGGCCAACTTGTTTGATAACTTTGCAGTATGCAATATCTCGCAATACAATCGGCACGTAAATATTAACAACAAAATACTAGATCTAGTTTTATCCAATAATCCTCAGTAGCAAGTTGCGCTGATCCTCTGGTACCGGAAGATAAACATCATAAAACTCTCCGTATGTCTGCTGATTTCGTAGAACTTCATACTCTCTGGCGCAACGCAGTGAGCTCTGGAACACTGGATGATGCTGTATAATTTTTCCATGACACAATCCATGAACTACGTGATTCTTTTGTACCAGTTACGACGGTGGTTCTATCTAAGTAGCAGATACCCTCTCTGGTTCAAACAATCTCTGATGAAAATTCTAATAGAAAAATCTAAGTACCACGCAAAGTCAAGAAATACGGAAACCTGTCTTATCACGAGGCTTTTGTCATGCTCCGACAGAGTGCCAAGGAACTTGAAAGTGAAATGTTTAACTCCTATATTGCAAAAATTGAAGAAGACATTTCTAAGACACCCAGAGCATTTTGGTCATATGTTAAATCAAGAAATCAGATCAATGCTTACTCTTCCTTGCTTAAATATAGAAATAGTAATGCACACAAGACAATTCCTTTTGGTTACTCTTTTACTACTACTAAACAACAAAACATTTTTTTCCTGTCTACCGAATGTATCTTCTAAACTTGAATTTATTTAATTTCTATATGATTATTTTTATAGCCAGAGACAGTATTAAAATTCAACCTTAACAACTATTTCTACTCTAATTTTCTTGGCTCTTCTGCTAGTATTAATGATGAGGACGATCTTTACATTGACCACGCGCGGGCGCCTAGCATGTATTTTAGCGATACTGTCTCGGACATAAATTCGATCGAAGTTAATAAACTAGAAGTATTCAATCTACTTAAAGGAGTTAACTTATCCAAAACCGCAGGACCGGACAATATTCCACCAATTTTAATACTCAACTGTGCCAAAAGTCTGACTCTTCCTCTTTTACTTCTGTTCAGGCGGCCCCTAAATTTGGTAGAGATACCTGCGGTTTCGGCAATAATCACTCCGATCCTTAAAAAAGGGCCTAGAAACCTTGTGGAAAATTACAGACCCATATCCAAATTATGTATTTTCGCTAAAATATTGGAAAAAAAATATACAAGCAGCTTCACACCTGTCTTAAGTTAAGCATCAAGGACTGCCAACATGGTTTCCTGCGAGGTCGGTCCACAACCACCAACCTAATTCTTTGTAGCGATTATTTGACTGAATGTATGGCCCACCAGTTACAAGTAGATGTAATTTTAAACAGATTACAGCAAGTGTTTTGATCGTTTGGATCATGCTATAGTTTTGCGCAAACTGCTGGCTATAGGTATCAGTGGAAATCTCTTTAGGTGGTTCTTATCTTATGTGCCTAACAAGTGTCAAACTGTTGTCCTTCATGGAAGAACTATGACATCAAGAACTATGACATACCATCAAGAACTATGACAGCCCCCTCAGGAATTGCACACAAGGATCGCTTTTGGGACCCTTGTTATTCAACATCTTCATAAATGAAACGTCTTCATGTTTCTCGAATTCAACAGTCCTTTTTTTATTTGCGGACAACATGAAGATTCTAAGTGAAATCGGGACTCATGAAGACGCTGAACGCCTCCAACACGATCTGGACAGATTCGGCCCATCGGTTAGATCTAAATGTCTCGAAATTTTGCACGTGTACATTCACTCGTAAACTAAAGCGCATTATTTACGACTACAAACTAGCCAATACTTCAATAGCCAGAGTTAACACGATTACAGACTTAGGTGTCACTTTTGACTCGAAACTTTTCTTTGACACACACATTGATAAAGTTATTAAAAAAGCTTCTAAAGCCTTGGTTTTATCTTGAGGATAGCAGCGGATATTAAAAATATTAAAAAACTCAAAATTCTGTCCTGTGCTTTTGTGCGCAGTCATCACGAATACTGCTCACCAGTATGTAATCCTGTCCACGATACTTACGTCAATCGCATCGAAAGTATCCAAAGGAAAATTTTGAAGTTCATTCAGTTTAAATCCAGAACTTATTTGCCTAATTACAACAACCGTTGCAGAAAGTTTCACATTCTTCCACTAATTGAGCGAAGAAAAATGCCGACATGGTATTTCTGTTCAATATGGCGAAAGACAAAATTTGGCTGCGTATTCCATCCTTTACTTTAAGGAATCATCAGCCTCTTTATGTTCCCTATGTGCGATGCGTATACCGACAAAACTCATATATGATAAGAGCTAGCAGAGCATATAATTTGTTGTGTCAGAGGGTTAATGAGCTCGGTTTATTCTCCACGAGTGTTCCTAAACTAAAAAAAACTCTTTGTGGTAATAATAATAATAATAATAATAATAATTTAATAATAATAATTTCTTTATTTGTCTAGAATGCAGGTGTTACAATAATGGTGTTTTCGTCAGATATAGTCCCAGTACATTCTGCCTTTTGGCATACAAAAATATAGAGGTTCAATTGGACATAAAATACAAACTAGTTAGTCAAATTAAAAATGAGATCATGCCAAAGTCTAAAATCATTTACATAGTCATAATATTAATAATAATTTACATAGTCATAATAATAATAATAATAATTTACATAGTCATAAATAAAGGATAATAATAATAATCATTTACATTTATTAATTAGAATAAAATAAAGCAAACATTACAAGTCATCATTTATAAAGTCAGTAACAGTGTAATAGCATTTTTCTGTCAGCAACAATGACAGGAGTTTCTTAAATTTTATTACGGGCTGATCCTTTAGACAATTTGGTAATTTATTAAATATAACTGGTGCCATACCAATAATGTTTTTTTTAAGCAAAGCAGTGTTAAATCTCCCAGTACATAATAGATTCTGATATTTTGATCTCATGGCAGTTGTCCGTATCCTCGTATCATTCAATGCAGGAAATAGGTGCATATTAGTTTTTACAAATACAGCCATTTCAAGAATGTATATACTTGGAAAAGTTAAAATTTTGTATTTCTTGAAAAAAGGAATGCAACTATCTGTAACCTTGAGACCAAAAATGGCTCTTATGCACCGTTTTTGAGCTTTAAACACAGAATCCCTTTCAGAACAGTTACCCCAAAACACTACACCAAACCTTAAAACAGAGACCACCAAACCGTGATACGCAACCATTAATGTATCAACGTTAACTTTCTTGGACAGACTGTAGAGAGTATACGCAGACGTGTTTAATCTTTTGCAAACTTCTTCAGCCTGCTGTTTCCAGGTCAATTGATTGTCAATAAATATACCCAAAAATTTAGTCACATTAACGCTATCAATTGTTTGGCTTTTATAATTAATTTTTAGGTTTAACGGTAGAATTTTTTGATAGAAATGCATTATGTTTGTTTTATTTAGGTTTATTATAAGATTATTATCGTTAAGCCAGTTTATTATTAATTTAAGACATTTATTTATTTCGTCTTCATAAAACTCTTTGTTAAGACAGTCTACTAATATAGTACTGTCATCGGCAAATAAAACACAAGGGTATGGGATATGTTGGGGCAAATCATTTATGTACAGCAAGAATAATAATGGTCCTAAAACGCTGCCCTGTGGAACGCCAAATTTATTTTCTCTAGGGCCAGATAAATATTTAACCTCACGTTTTGATATACCGCAAACTTTAGAGATTTCCGTATATTGAAAACGTCCACTTAGATACGACTTTATTAAACGTAGAGCATTCCCTCGTATACCGTAAGTGTTAAGTTTGGCCAGCAATGTTTCATGATTCACGTAATCAAATGCTTTGGTCATATCGGTCAAAATGGCACAAATTGGTATTTTTTTATCCACATTCAGCATTACCCTATTTATCAGATCGTATATGGCCATATTTATATTTTTATTTTTACGAAAACCTTTTTGTTCCTCACATAATATATTATATTTCGACAGAAAAGAATAAAAAGACTCATATATGACTTTTTCAAAGATTTTCGAAAATATAGGTATTAAAGCTATTGGCCTATAGTTAGACATATCTTCTTTATTGTTTTTCTTATGGAGTGGTTTAATAATTGTAATTTTAAGACTATCGGGGAATGTTCCAGCGGATATGCTTGCGTTAATGATATGACTTAGAGGGTTAGCTATAGTAGAACAGACAAATTTTATTACACTTGTCGAAATACCGTCATATCCATAACTCTTCCTGTTCTTCAGACTTCTGATCACCCTTGTGATGTCTTGAGGGACAACAGGGGCCATGAAGATAGAGTTAGGGTTATATGTCATCTTTACAGCATTTTTAGTTGAGTTCAGGGGTGGAACTGAGATCTGGTCAATAAAGAAATCGTTGAATGCTTGAGCTATTTCGTTAACCTCAGTTAATATTAACCCATCTTTTTTTATTCTTGTTATGGGTTCATTTGTAGATTTTATATTATTTATTATTTGCCACGACGTTTTTGATTTATTTTTGGAATTCCTAATTAAATAGTTGTTCTGTGCTTTCTGAGTCAATTTGATTATTTTTTTAAATTTTTTGGAGTAATCCTTGAATATCTTTTTATTTTCACAAGTAGGATTAAATCTTTGTTTCCAGAGTAATTGGCGTTGTTTTTTGCTGCAGATTCTAATACCTCTAGATACCCACTTTATCTTTTTTTCAGATCTTAAAATGACTGATTTAAAAGGGAAGCACAGACTATACAGGAGTTGAAATATTTCTAAAAACTCATCATAGGCTACATTTGGATCCTCTGTGCTATATACATTAGAAAACGATATGTTTTGAAGATGATTTCTAAAGATATTTAAGTTTTCTTCATACTCTCTGGCGCAACGCAGTGAGCTCTGGAACACTGGATGATGCTGTATAATTTTTCCATGACACAATCCATGAACTACGTGATTCTTTTGTACCAGTTACGACGGTGGTTCTATCTAAGTAGCAGATACCCTCTCTGGTTCAAACAATCTCTGATGAAAATTCTAATAGAAAAATCTAAGTACCACGCAAAGTCAAGAAATACGGAAACCTGTCTTATCACGAGGCTTTTGTCATGCTCCGACAGAGTGCCAAGGAACTTGAAAGTGAAATGTTTAACTCCTATATTGCAAAAATTGAAGAAGACATTTCTAAGACACCCAGAGCATTTTGGTCATATGTTAAATCAAGAAATCAGATCAATGCTTACTCTTCCTTGCTTAAATATAGAAATAGTAATGCACACAAGACAATTCCTTTTGGTTACTCTTTTACTACTACTAAACAACAAAACATTTTTTTCCTGTCTACCGAATGTATCTTCTAAACTTGAATTTATTTAATTTCTATATGATTATTTTTATAGCCAGAGACAGTATTAAAATTCAACCTTAACAACTATTTCTACTCTAATTTTCTTGGCTCTTCTGCTAGTATTAATGATGAGGACGATCTTTACATTGACCACGCGCGGGCGCCTAGCATGTATTTTAGCGATACTGTCTCGGACATAAATTCGATCGAAGTTAATAAACTAGAAGTATTCAATCTACTTAAAGGAGTTAACTTATCCAAAACCGCAGGACCGGACAATATTCCACCAATTTTAATACTCAACTGTGCCAAAAGTCTGACTCTTCCTCTTTTACTTCTGTTCAGGCGGCCCCTAAATTTGGTAGAGATACCTGCGGTTTCGGCAATAATCACTCCGATCCTTAAAAAAGGGCCTAGAAACCTTGTGGAAAATTACAGACCCATATCCAAATTATGTATTTTCGCTAAAATATTGGAAAAAAAATATACAAGCAGCTTCACACCTGTCTTAAGTTAAGCATCAAGGACTGCCAACATGGTTTCCTGCGAGGTCGGTCCACAACCACCAACCTAATTCTTTGTAGCGATTATTTGACTGAATGTATGGCCCACCAGTTACAAGTAGATGTAATTTTAAACAGATTACAGCAAGTGTTTTGATCGTTTGGATCATGCTATAGTTTTGCGCAAACTGCTGGCTATAGGTATCAGTGGAAATCTCTTTAGGTGGTTCTTATCTTATGTGCCTAACAAGTGTCAAACTGTTGTCCTTCATGGAAGAACTATGACATCAAGAACTATGACATACCATCAAGAACTATGACAGCCCCCTCAGGAATTGCACACAAGGATCGCTTTTGGGACCCTTGTTATTCAACATCTTCATAAATGAAACGTCTTCATGTTTCTCGAATTCAACAGTCCTTTTTTTATTTGCGGACAACATGAAGATTCTAAGTGAAATCGGGACTCATGAAGACGCTGAACGCCTCCAACACGATCTGGACAGATTCGGCCCATCGGTTAGATCTAAATGTCTCGAAATTTTGCACGTGTACATTCACTCGTAAACTAAAGCGCATTATTTACGACTACAAACTAGCCAATACTTCAATAGCCAGAGTTAACACGATTACAGACTTAGGTGTCACTTTTGACTCGAAACTTTTCTTTGACACACACATTGATAAAGTTATTAAAAAAGCTTCTAAAGCCTTGGTTTTATCTTGAGGATAGCAGCGGATATTAAAAATATTAAAAAACTCAAAATTCTGTCCTGTGCTTTTGTGCGCAGTCATCACGAATACTGCTCACCAGTATGTAATCCTGTCCACGATACTTACGTCAATCGCATCGAAAGTATCCAAAGGAAAATTTTGAAGTTCATTCAGTTTAAATCCAGAACTTATTTGCCTAATTACAACAACCGTTGCAGAAAGTTTCACATTCTTCCACTAATTGAGCGAAGAAAAATGCCGACATGGTATTTCTGTTCAATATGGCGAAAGACAAAATTTGGCTGCGTATTCCATCCTTTACTTTAAGGAATCATCAGCCTCTTTATGTTCCCTATGTGCGATGCGTATACCGACAAAACTCATATATGATAAGAGCTAGCAGAGCATATAATTTGTTGTGTCAGAGGGTTAATGAGCTCGGTTTATTCTCCACGAGTGTTCCTAAACTAAAAAAAACTCTTTGTGGTAATAATAATAATAATAATAATAATAATTTAATAATAATAATTTCTTTATTTGTCTAGAATGCAGGTGTTACAATAATGGTGTTTTCGTCAGATATAGTCCCAGTACATTCTGCCTTTTGGCATACAAAAATATAGAGGTTCAATTGGACATAAAATACAAACTAGTTAGTCAAATTAAAAATGAGATCATGCCAAAGTCTAAAATCATTTACATAGTCATAATATTAATAATAATTTACATAGTCATAATAATAATAATAATAATTTACATAGTCATAAATAAAGGATAATAATAATAATCATTTACATTTATTAATTAGAATAAAATAAAGCAAACATTACAAGTCATCATTTATAAAGTCAGTAACAGTGTAATAGCATTTTTCTGTCAGCAACAATGACAGGAGTTTCTTAAATTTTATTACGGGCTGATCCTTTAGACAATTTGGTAATTTATTAAATATAACTGGTGCCATACCAATAATGTTTTTTTTAAGCAAAGCAGTGTTAAATCTCCCAGTACATAATAGATTCTGATATTTTGATCTCATGGCAGTTGTCCGTATCCTCGTATCATTCAATGCAGGAAATAGGTGCATATTAGTTTTTACAAATACAGCCATTTCAAGAATGTATATACTTGGAAAAGTTAAAATTTTGTATTTCTTGAAAAAAGGAATGCAACTATCTGTAACCTTGAGACCAAATATGGCTCTTATGCACCGTTTTTGAGCTTTAAACACAGAATCCCTTTCAGAACAGTTACCCCAAAACACTACACCAAACCTTAAAACAGAGACCACCAAACCGTGATACGCAACCATTAATGTATCAACGTTAACTTTCTTGGACAGACTGTAGAGAGTATACGCAGACGTGTTTAATCTTTTGCAAACTTCTTCAGCCTGCTGTTTCCAGGTCAATTGATTGTCAATAAATATACCCAAAAATTTAGTCACATTAACGCTATCAATTGTTTGGCTTTTATAATTAATTTTTAGGTTTAACGGTAGAATTTTTTGATAGAAATGCATTATGTTTGTTTTATTTAGGTTTATTATAAGATTATTATCGTTAAGCCAGTTTATTATTAATTTAAGACATTTATTTATTTCGTCTTCATAAAACTCTTTGTTAAGACAGTCTACTAATATAGTACTGTCATCGGCAAATAAAACACAAGGGTATGGGATATGTTGGGGCAAATCATTTATGTACAGCAAGAATAATAATGGTCCTAAAACGCTGCCCTGTGGAACGCCAAATTTATTTTCTCTAGGGCCAGATAAATATTTAACCTCACGTTTTGATATACCGCAAACTTTAGAGATTTCCGTATATTGAAAACGTCCACTTAGATACGACTTTATTAAACGTAGAGCATTCCCTCGTATACCGTAAGTGTTAAGTTTGGCCAGCAATGTTTCATGATTCACGTAATCAAATGCTTTGGTCATATCGGTCAAAATGGCACAAATTGGTATTTTTTTATCCACATTCAGCATTACCCTATTTATCAGATCGTATATGGCCATATTTATATTTTTATTTTTACGAAAACCTTTTTGTTCCTCACATAATATATTATATTTCGACAGAAAAGAATAAAAAGACTCATATATGACTTTTTCAAAGATTTTCGAAAATATAGGTATTAAAGCTATTGGCCTATAGTTAGACATATCTTCTTTATTGTTTTTCTTATGGAGTGGTTTAATAATTGTAATTTTAAGACTATCGGGGAATGTTCCAGCGGATATGCTTGCGTTAATGATATGACTTAGAGGGTTAGCTATAGTAGAACAGACAAATTTTATTACACTTGTCGAAATACCGTCATATCCATAACTCTTCCTGTTCTTCAGACTTCTGATCACCCTTGTGATGTCTTGAGGGACAACAGGGGCCATGAAGATAGAGTTAGGGTTATATGTCATCTTTACAGCATTTTTAGTTGAGTTCAGGGGTGGAACTGAGATCTGGTCAATAAAGAAATCGTTGAATGCTTGAGCTATTTCGTTAACCTCAGTTAATATTAACCCATCTTTTTTTATTCTTGTTATGGGTTCATTTGTAGATTTTATATTATTTATTATTTGCCACGACGTTTTTGATTTATTTTTGGAATTCCTAATTAAATAGTTGTTCTGTGCTTTCTGAGTCAATTTGATTATTTTTTTAAATTTTTTGGAGTAATCCTTGAATATCTTTTTATTTTCACAAGTAGGATTAAATCTTTGTTTCCAGAGTAATTGGCGTTGTTTTTTGCTGCAGATTCTAATACCTCTAGATACCCACTTTATCTTTTTTTCAGATCTTAAAATGACTGATTTAAAAGGGAAGCACAGACTATACAGGAGTTGAAATATTTCTAAAAACTCATCATAGGCTACATTTGGATCCTCTGTGCTATATACATTAGAAAACGATATGTTTTGAAGATGATTTCTAAAGATATTTAAGTTTTCTTCAGATATATTTCGTCTTGATGTTTTCCAGGTTCTAATTCGTCTTAACTTCCTGACTTTCATTTTAAATATTTGAGCCGTGTGGTCGGATAATCCGAAGTCTATTATTTCACTTCGGCAGTTTTGTTTTGAATTGTGCGCAAAATTATCTAAGCAAGTTTTACTATGGAATCTAGTAGGTTTATTTATTTCTAGCTTTAAATCGTAGTTCATTAGAAAATATTCAAAATCCAGGCTCATTCTATTCTTTTTCAAAATGTCTATATTAAAATCCCCGCATACAATAATTGTTTTGTTTGGTTTGGAAATCTTTTTGAGTACAATGTCCAGGTTCTCGTAAAATTGGTGTAGATTAGTAAGTTTTGGTGGTCTATACACACATATAATTGTAAGGTTTTGTGTAAGTAATTCAATTGCGCAACATTCTATAATTCCAGTTACCGAGTACCTCGCAATGTCAGGCAGTTCCTTATATTCAATGCCTTTCTTAACCAAGATACAGGCTCCACCGCGCTTAATGTTTCGTCTAGCATAACATGCCGCTAGCTTAAAGTTTGGTATGTGTAAAATATTTTCTTGGCCAGACATTATGAAATGTTCGGTTATACATATAACATCTAGATTGATTTGTTTACCTAACAATTCTTGTATGCAAACAACCAGCAAGTCGGACTTGCTTAAGAGACCCGCAATGTTCTGGTGCATGATGGTTATAAAATTAAAATGTGTGCTTTTATACAAGAAAAAAGTCACTATTTTTGTCATCAGGAATGTAACTAGTCTGAGTGGATCTGTCACAGGCATAAATAACAACGTCATCATTTGTCTTGTGATAAGTTTGAGTTGATTTGTCAGCGTTTAGGTTGAGAGTTCGATTTTGTTCAATATATGTCAAAAATTTAGTTCTGAATCCAATATGTAATATTTCTTTTAGTATATATCTACAAATATTAACAGTGAGGTGGCGTTGGCGTCGTGGTACAGAGTGACTATACCCCATGTCGACAAATAGAGCGTTATATTTGTTACAGATGTGACGAAGCAAACTATTCAAGCTCCGTTCATTCAAGTGATTGTTGTAAGGGACTTCCGATACAATAATGTTGGCATGTTTAATATTTTTAAACCAAACACCGAGGTCGATTTGAAAATCTAGAGGATTAGTATCATTAGTGCCTGTCAATACAATAACATAGTCATTCTTTGTTAAGGACTCGAAGTTGTAAGAATTGGTCAAGACGTCAGATGTTTTTGCACCAGGTTTCCAAAAGGACAATACTTCAAATTCTTTGCCCAACAGGGCTTGCAAGGTATAACGAACATTTCGACCCTGGTCATCCCCCAGAACAATTACGCGTACCCTCTGTTGCGCAGGTATGGTTTTGTTGGCAGAAGTCATATTTAAGGTCGATATACTTTCCCGTGAAAAATTACTAGTGTCTTGGTTAATACTAGTCACAAGTGCTGGAGTCACGATAGCTGGCGATATTGTAGTACCTTTTGTCACCATATTAGTGACATCAGGGGTCTCATTGTCAGAAGTATGCAAATCACACTTGTCAGTTCCTGGGGATACTACAACATTTTGTGATGGGGACGAAGTTATTAGGGTTGCTCTGTTCTTGTCATGCATGGATAGCCTTTTCTTCTTTCTATTTGATAGAGTGTTGGATACATTAGAGCAATCTATTTTTTTATAAACTTCTATGACTTTCGAACACTTAGCTAGTTCACTTTTTAGGTTGCTTATTTCGTCATGTAGATTGTCTATTTCATTAGTCGCAGTTGCAAGATTTTCTGTTAGTGTCTCAACCCTATATCTTAAGTCTTCACAGCACGATTTGTGCGTATTAGTGGAGGTATCTGGTAAACTTAACATTGTTGAGTCAAATATAGTTGTGTTGGATATTTCATGACATGATAAAGATCGCCTCTTGCGACGGAACGTTATATTTTGCTGCTCAAAGTTATCCATTATGAATAAATTGATAAATGAAATCCTTATAAAACACAAAAAAGTGATTGTCACAAGTCAGGACGGAACTCGGGGAATCATGCACGACGGGTCGCCGTCGTACCTACCACACCAACCTGTACTTAAGTATAACTATCAAAATAGATTGTCTGTTTCTAATCGTAGTAATAAATCAAACGGTCGTTAGTTGTTTAAATATTTATGTAGACAATTTTACCGCAACCTACAGTTTTTTTTTTTTTTAATTCTGACAAATACACTTTATCTTGTAATTAAATTGCAGTGTTATTGTTTCACTTAAATTTAATGTTGTGTTCACTGCACTTATATTATTAAGTAATTTGTTCGTAGATTTAGTTATAAATACCGGTTGTGGCACTTTAGTTTTGTTTTTTTTGTTTTGTTCACTATACATCCACGTAACACTGAGATAACAATAGTACATAACATTTACACTATAATATTTACGTTACGAATGATATTTTTGGTTTTAATGACATGTAAATAATTTTTGCGATAAAAAATACTCAGATGAAGTGTGTGTGGCAGTAGCGCCATCTACCCTCTCTAACTATTTCTACTTACCTAACTAACAAACTAACTAGGTAACTTCTTTATTAATCACTAAAGCATTATCAATCTTTACTAAATACTCTCCGAGTACTTACTTGTTCTTAATTTCACTTTCTTGTCCTGTGCTGTAGCTGTTACTGTCTCTTATGCTAAACTAATATCCCAATAATAAATCTAATATTTTTATATATTTATAAAAAATTTCCCTAATTATCTTCTCCCTGTATATATGCTAGCTTTAAGTTTCCTTAAAATGTAAAAATAAATAAAATAAAATAGAACCCGAACTACTTCTAAACGGGTCGGTAATTAAAAGAGTATCCACTTTTAAATACCTAGGCCACTTTCTTTCTGTCGACCTTAAGGACCATGTAGATATAGAAAGGGAGCGCAGGGCACTCGCTGTCCGGTATACTGGCCCTTAGATTTTCTTGGTGTACGGATCTAGTTAAAATAACTCTTTTAAAGGCGTACTGCCAGAGTCTGTCCACGGCTAGTCTGTGGGTCAATTATACTAAAAAGTCGCTGGGTGTTCTTCGCGTCCAATATAATTGTTTGCGCCGGACTTCAGATTCGATGACGACAGTTTTCTTATGAGTGTTGAGGAACAGGGAGTAAAGCTCACTCATCCTCCATAGAAAAGGGAGGATCCTCCAACCAGACGGGTGTTATGTCTGGCGGGCACTTGCCCGATGGTTGAAATTGGCAAGTTGTATGTATGCTAATTGCACGGTAAACTCTGATTGCGAGATGTAGAATTCGTGTGACGTCAGTATGACGCGTCGTTCATTTTGTGGCGTTTGTTGGTACCGCTACAATGGCTTCTGGATGTTGTTGGGGCTTCCTAGCTACTGCAGCGCGGGAATGTTTGCGCTAGCTCGTACCGACGTGTTTCATGCGATTATGCGGAAAAAAACAGCGTCACTCCTACTAACACCCTATGAATTCTCTTTTCCGAAATAAAAATATTATTTATTTATAACGCTGTGGAAATAACTATAATAGACTAAACGAGCCGTATCAACGTCAGTGTATTGTCTTACTTTCCTGACGGCATAGGCGGCCGAACTAAGCCTTCCTGCTTGGGTTGATATGTGTGGTCCCCACTGAAGTTTGGCATCTACTGTTATTCACAGAAAAAGTGCCGACCCCACAGTTTCAAGCACCTCTTTATCTAAAACGATGTTGGGTCTCAGATTTTTAACGTTTGGCATAGCGAACTTTACGCATTTCGTGTTCTTAGTATTTAGAACTAGGTTATTTGACGTAAACCAATCTGGAACTATTGAGAGTGCACTGTTTATTTCGTCAAAATCTTGTAATAGAGAAGATTAGAAGCCTGTCTACTTTAAAAATAAGAGATGTATCATCTGCAAACAGCACAACGTCACAGATGCCCTTTAAATAAAATGGTAAATCATTAATATATACTAAAACCAAGAATGGACCCAGTATTGAGCCTTGCGGTAGGCCTAACTGAACACCAGTAACGGAAGATTTCACACCATTATTCATTTACACACTGGAATCTATTATGTAAATAACAACTAATTACGTTGAGGGCTTGATTTTGGACACCGTAATGATGTAGTTTACGCAAAAGTTTTTCATGGTGCACGCAATCAAAGGCTTTGGAGAAATATTCCAATATTTTGACGACAATATTGCGACCTATTCCATGCATTAAATATGTGTTCCAGTAGAACAACGTCCGCATCTGTAGTCGTACGTAGGAGAGGAGCACTATGTACTATGTAAACTGCTTAAGTATTAATTTTTCAAATATTTTGCTGAATGCAGGTAAGATAGAAATAATATTTAAAATAAATACTTTTGTGGATGTCGCTGGTGAATAGCATGAAGATCAGTGGGGCCAATACGGAGCCCGGGAGGACTCCAGCCCGGATGAGGTGAGGGAGAGAGAGCTCCTTTGGTCTTATAGCGGCAAGTGCAGTTTGACAGAAAGTCTCATAGGATGAGCACGAGACAAGTTGGTACAGCTTATATATTGAGCCGTCGTGCCAGACTTTGTCAAAGGCTTTCGCTATGTCGAAATAGATAACACCTGTCATCATACCACGTAGGAATCCTGCGTGGATGTGTTCGGTGATGCGGAGGACTTGTTGGATACAAGAGTGCTGGGTACGGAACCAGGATTGTTCGTCGGGGATGAGGCCCTTATTTCGGCATAGGATGAGGCCCTTATTTTCGGCATTGGCTCTGAGACGCTTATAGATAAACCTCTCATAAATTTCGCCGAACTTTCAATAAGCTAATGAGACGATAGCTCGAAAGCTCAGATTTTGGCTTACCTGGGTTGGGAATGCCTAAGTCACGCCGCTTTTTATATGCAAGCACATCGAACATTCCAGATCTGTCTAGATGTCATAATAATAGCGCTTAATTTCGAGTATGTTCAGCAGATACCTACAGATACTTCATAAGAGACGAGTTTCTAGTAATTTCGATGTCGACACTTCGTTGTCAATGTTAATGAAACCTGTACCATTCGACAGTCGACGAAGTAGTATAGCTAGTAGTATAGTAGTGCTAGACCATCCTAGGTCTAGCACTGCGTTTTTATGTCGTACCTCTACAATGCGTAGGTCTCATGATATAAAGCTTGACAGTTACGTGCGGCATATCACGCAATATTGAACCTTATGCTATTGACATAAGGTGCATTCGTAACAGTACTTATAAATATTTAAGACATATCACGTACGACCTGAATGATTTAATTGAAGGAAAAATGAGGTGTCGGTGAAGGCGAATATGATTTCCCACAGGTTTGCTCGCAATTCCAACAATGTGAAGATCACCTTGTTTCGAGCCTACTGCACAAATTTTTATACGAGACTGAAGACTGGCTTTTCCCCATAGCAGAAGGCCGACCACGCTGGGAGAGAAACACGAAACTTTGCGCTATCAATGGCCCTTTCCCAGTTGGTAAAACAAGCGACTAGACCTTCTGCTGACCTCTGATCCTTACTGATGTGTTGTAACAGTTTCCTCACCGTTAGTAACCTCAGATAACTGTCTGGTGAAGTCTGCATCGTTCTTCTTCCCACCAGATTGCGACTCACGTGGTGAACGGCAAATGTGGAGATACAAGTCACCAGATTGGGATGAGATGCGCCACTCCCGACCAGGACATCTCCTGCGGCGACTAGAGACGTGAGGGCGCTGGGATTCCCGCTCCCTCACGCGCTCCAACTCCTCCTTTGCCAGCATAACTGCTTGACAGAAGGAGTAATGGCCTGCAGTGCACTCTCGCTCCGGACCAGGACCTGGACCAGGGCCGGACGCGAGAGATCGCATCCACGAGGATACGGCAGTGTGCAGACCTCCGCCGTATGTTCCATTGTGTCTTCAGGGTAATCCCCACAGTGGTGACACCCTGGCGTTTTCTCCCACCGTAAACGGAACCTCCGGAAGCCTCCAGCCGTGTCCGATGAGGACTTGCGTCAGGCGGAAGGTGAGGGCGCCGCGCCGCCTCTCTAGCCACTCCTCAAAGAAGGGACATACTGCCGCTATTGTGGCGTGCCCAAATCTCGTAATATCCTTAACCC
The DNA here is from genome assembly GCA_037179545.1 of Sesamia inferens. Taxonomy (NCBI): domain Eukaryota; kingdom Metazoa; phylum Arthropoda; class Insecta; order Lepidoptera; family Noctuidae; genus Sesamia; species Sesamia inferens. The sequence continues at coordinate 31,477,483 of CM073937.1, read as the reverse complement.
GCATTTTAATACCTCTAGCCCGTAACAATATAATAACTTGCTAAGGGTGCTGCTGTGACTACGGCGACAGCTTTTATGCCAGCATGCGCAAGGGACAACCTCGGTAGCGAGTAGAGTGCGGAGGAGCGGCAACAGTCTTCTTACCATTGTTCCCAACAAACGGACGGGCCTTATATACCACTCACTAGCAGGCTTAACACCCGTATGGGACATGTCAAAATTACGTCTTGGGTTGGGGCAGGTCAAAATTAAAATTTTTATATTATTTGCAAAATAGCAAATTGTTTGCATTCCATTTTATAATTTGATTTTTTTTTTATGACATTGTACGGTTTGGCATTTTAATTTTTAAATATTTTTATAAGTTTTAAATTTCTAATTATGAATTTAGATTGCGCGAAATGGAGGAAATTAAGCAGGAAAGCGGACCCCGGGCTCCAACACGAAAGCCACGGATGCAACCGGGATAAACGCTGAGATGATGATGATGATGATGATGAATTTATTAAATGATTATTGTCTAAAATGAATAAATAATTATTTAATACTATAGCAGTCAGAAGCGAGTCTGAGAAGAGCAGACAGATCACAGCACAGTCAAAAGTGTCATGCCAGACTGTTACCTGTTGTAGGAGGGGGGTCTCGGTTGCAGCGGCATCTCGAATTCGGAGCCGGCAAGGGAGGACGAGCGAGCGCGTGAGAGGGGGGCGCGCGCTGCCAGCAGCGCCGACACCACCGCCATCAACTGCAGCAAAACCAGCATCGCCAGCAGCGCCAGCGCGGCGTACCCGTTGCGCGGTGCGTCTTCCTTCGCCTCCTGCACTCACAAGTCATGGACAATGATACGTGGCTTACACTGATACTTCAGTATCCTTCCTAAAACTGACAAATGGAAATTTCGATGTCGACACTTTGCTGACAAAATTGTTGAGACCTGTACCATTCGATAGTCCATCCTAGGTCATCCTAGGCTAGCAATACGTTTTTATATTGTACCTTTAGAATGCCCAGGGCTGGAGATATAGCACTTAAAAGTTAGGTACTGCATGTCACGCAATATTGAACCTTATGCCATCGACATAAGGTACATTCGTAACAATACCATGGAAAACCAGAATGTAATGAGCTACCTAATCTGACCTGGTTATCCCAACAAGAATATGGTCAACGCCACGGAATAGATAAGTAGACAACGCACCGCTCGAATGCCCGTGCCTTGGCGCGGGCGTGCGTACGCGCCAAGGACTACTTCTACTCTATTTACCGTATATTGAAATATGTGCTCGGTAACCACACTGCAACAATTTCTAAATGTATCTGGGAAATATAATTATAACATGATGTAAAAATGTATGAAATCGATTCAGTGGCTTATTGTGAATAATTGGTCGATGCTCGTTACTTTTGAATATTGTCATTTGTTTTGCATCAGTTCGTAAATTACTCTACTTTTTGAAGTCGATTAATTTGTCGTATACGGATAAATTATGATTTTTTTATTGAGAGTGGGTAGGCTCCGACTGGAGTTGCGTTTGACATAGCCAGCGACCGTTAGCGCGGCCAGTCTTTGCTCAAGCTTCGATCGAGTATGGTTGGTCATACTCAAACCCAGTGGCTCTTATCTGTTTTAATCTGAGATTATCATTGTAATCCCTTAATATTAAATTGATCTAAGTGTCTGTACAAGTAAAATAATAAGAATTAAACACCACACTATAGTTATTGTTCAACGTTTTCTCGAATTACCGCTCATGATGGATGCTCATGGGATGAGAAGACACCTCAACTATCCGGAACTTCGGCCTGCTTCCTGACGTGTCCTCGATATACTAATATTGATGACATTTACGAGGACCATGTTTTTTTCAAAACTAGTTTTTAGTCAATTTTCTCGACAGAAAAAAGTCGTAAAATACCTAAGAATTTAATTGGAATTAAAATAAATATTTATGTAACTGTTTGTTAAAGGAAGCTGTTTATTTGGGTTTCGGTTCTAGTCACAAGTTTTTTAAATAAACATTTTTTTTTCTAAGTGTTAATTTTTTTATAAATGATAAAATATTTATAAAGTTGACATTTTAAATTTATTGTTTTACATGCTACCCGATGACAGAAGATATGATATGAACACAAATATGTGTAATGTGTAATGCAAAAGATATTAAAGTTTATCTAGGTATACTTACATCGTTATTTTTTGTTAATGCGAAACCTGAAAATAGTTTGTTCAGAATAAGCAACGGAATCGATTTCAAACATTTTTACACCATGTTATATTTTTTACCAAATACATCTAGAAATTGTTGCAGAGTGTTTACCGAGCGGTTACGATAGATCATAGTACGTCCGGGCGCGCCACAGCTTACGCCAGAAGTCAACGCTCCACGCTCGCCCGCTGGATCGAAGCTTTGACCATTATTTTGTTGGGACAACCAAGTAAAATAGCAAGCTCATAACTTTGTGGTTTTTAATTATATCTTTTTGAAATGTTCTATATAGATTCTTTACTTAAAAATACTGGACACGTGTTTCGGTCTGGTCGGGGGACTGTCTTTAATTATTTTGACATTCAAAATGTGTTGATTGTCAGCCTAATTTGAATAAATGACTTTTGATTTAAAAATTATTATTTTATAACATCTTTCTCGAAGAAATAGAAATGTTAACGTTTATCATTCTCGGACCCTTATGCGATATGGTCTTGTTCTTGATCCTTCATCCATACATTTTTGTTCGAAGGTGACAGAGCACTGTGCGACTCAGATTGCTCAGTCTGTTATTGCATTTTCAGATAATGATGATTGCAGAAGTTACGTCTGCCTACAGAGAAAAAGAGGCGTTGTATACTGAGCGTGCGTGGTCAGCCCGGTCTGTCCCAGAGTCAGCTCTCAGAAGTATTGCTTGTGTTAGGGTGTGACCTGTATGAGCTCCTCAACACGGTGCGGCAGCGGATGCCACCGTGCCATGTACTGCAGCAGGGGCCGCAGGTGCTCGCTGAGTGCCAGCGCCTCGCCTAGCTGAGCGGCCGCCGCCGAACGAGACCACGCCAGCGCCTGCGCTGCCAGCCACCCGCCGAACACCAGCTCACCCACCATCAGCAGCGTCACTAGCGCCGCGTACTGCCAAAAGACTCACTTTCAACTAAGCTTTTTTTTAACTTAATTGAATAACACAACACCCGTAATAATAACGCAGTGTCGGTGGCCTCTTTAAAGAAATCGAAAGTTTTATACGTATAGTTATGGACAAAGTTATGATGACAAACTTCTATCTGAGATTTATTGTGAAAGACGGCATGCTTGACATCCGTTGGGAATGAAATGATGCCAATGTATACATTATCACCTATTGTAAAAATTCCAGAAGGCCTAGACAAAGTAACATTCTATCGGCGTCAACGACAGCAGTAAACGTAAAAAAATGAATGAGACTGGAGAAAAACCACGTGACCATCGAAAACTAATAGAAATGTGCTAGACAACATGCTTATTTTGACAATCGTTGACGCTAGGGAGCGTTTCGTTTCGAACGCTTTCTTTCTATCGGGTGGGCCTTGTAGATAAAGCTAGAAAATGGCGGTTTGTCGATCAGCTGTTTGTTTGAGGTGTGTTGTGTGCGAGTTATTTTGTTAGATTTGAATTATTTTATTTGTGATTACATTCTGTTTCCTGTGAAATATACATACATTACGGTTATTTTGGGCTGCACATAACGAAGAAGTATGGCTCTGGCGACAAGATAGATTATTACGGGCGAGGCTTTGAAAGAATTGAGGATATCACGGACACGGATTTCCAAAACCGATATCGGTTTGATAAACGTTCTTTTCGTAAGCTTTGTCGTGATCTTCGCCACTGTACCAACTTGAAGGGGTCTCGAGAACTACCCTTTGAGACAAAAGTAAGTGGCACTTCTATTTTCAAATATTATCGTAAAAAGGGGTGAATAGAACTCCATCCTTTAAAAGAAGGATTTTATAATTGCTTTTACAAACTAATAAACAAACTTGAAACACATTTGGTCACTCAAATCCAGGAAATAATGAATACCATTATGATTTTTAAATAACCTTTTAGTTCTGTAATATTTAGAAACTTGCAAAGTACTCACATTTTAATATCCTTTACAATTAAACACCGCAAACACTTCAAATATAAACAAATCACAATTATCAAAATAAACTCCTCGCGCGCTTTTTCAATGTCAAGTGTCTCTTTTTTGTCGTCGAAGAGCGAATGATTTAGTGAATGATCGCTAACCACAGAGCAAGATTTCTCCGATACGAATAGAATCAGCGATTGGCGTTAACTTGTGACTTTGTCTAGCATTCTATCGACAATAACGCTACTTCGTTAGCGATCGTAGATTTAGAAACGTTACGAAGCGTGTGTGTCTAGGCCCTCAGAGGTGGTTCAAGATCTGAGCTTGAATAAATTCAAGTTGTGTCAGAAAGCATTTTATAGTGTTAAGGTTTATATTGACGACAAAAAGGCTTGGGCTTGAGCTGCATCCGATTTCTATACACTGATTGTACTTTGATTTTTCCTCTTGTAGTTTTAATTTGTAATTGTTTACGTTTTTTTTTTTACTCAAAACCAGTACACACTATGTAAGAAAACTGATTGGGATCTGTGAGAGATATGCGGAGGCACACGGGCTCAGATACAATGCAAGCAAAAGCGAATTCATGGTTTTCAAATCAGCCACTAAGACGTATAACACCATTCCACCGATTTTCCTGAACGACAGCGAGTTAAAGGGAGTAGCATGCTTTAAGTATCTGGGCCACTGGATCACCGAGTCTCTTGCGGATGACCAAGACATGGAAAGGGAACGCAGGGCATTATCCATCAGAGCAAACATGCTGGCCCGTAGGTTTGCGCATTGCACTAGGCAGGTGAAAACGACGCTTTTTAAAAGTTATTGCCAGTCATTTTATACATGCAGCCTTTGGATCAAACACACGAAAAAATCTTGGGACACCCTGCGAATCCTGTATAACAACTCGTTCAGGGTGCTGATGGGGCTGCCGCGCTATTGTAGCGCGACGGGAATGTTTGCTGAGGCACGTGTGGACGGGTTCGCGGCGATAATGCGCAAAAGATCTGCGTCCCTGATGCGTCGGGTGCGCGACAGCTCCAACAGTTACCTGAAGCTCATTGCTGAGAGGTTGGACTCAGACTGTATTTTTATGGAGCACTGGACAAGGGCGTATATTGTGTTCTCTTGACTGGTGGGCTCCGTCTAGCTTTTGTAATCAAACCTACCTAGTTTGAATTTGACATTTTATTTATAAATTTGACATTTTATTTTATTTATTTTTAAATTTGACATTCTATTTTATTTTTTTAATTGTCAGTTTAATTTTATTTTATTTTGGAAATTGTTATATGTATACAGGGTGTAAGGAGAACGCTTCCGAAGCCAGAACGTAGATTATATACAACCTAAATGCAAACGGATACCAATAACCTTTCGCTTTAAATTGATTATTTTCAAGACTTCATATTTCGTAAACAAGCATTGGATAGTGTACGAAACGTGAGGTCACTGACACGCAAGGTGACGTCGCACTACCGCGTCCGCGCTAATCCGCCGCCGAAAAGAGCCGATTTATACGCAATTTACAAACATCACTTTCAAAATCGCAATTGTAGTCCATTGTAAAAAGCTGACAGAGGCATTTTACGTACCTGTCTAAATCCTTTGCGACCTTATGAGGTTTGGCTCGAACTGAGTTCCATTCATTTCAATACAAAGCCGGGCCCGTCGCTGTGTCGATCCGTGAACACGAGGCATCAGTATTCCTCAATACATTCTTCACGTAGTTTATTAAAAACACTCACTATTCTGCCCCGCATTTCATCAGCACTGTCACATTCCCGATCAAACACTCTTTCTTTCACATACCCCCATAAAAAGAAGTCCAACGGCGTTAAGTCGGGTGAACGGCCAGGCGTGCGGCCCCAGCCTTCCGATCCAGCAGTCATTAAAAAGCTCAGTGAGACGCTCGCGGACGGGACGCGTAACGAGCATGCTTCCATCGTGCTGGAACCATGCTCGACGAAATTCAGCCACAGACACATTCTAGCATATCATTTAAATGTCCATTTATAAAATTAAGATATGCTGATCCATTGAGACGCTGCGGTAGAAACACTGGTCCTAGAATTCTTCTCCTAAACACATCAACATGTTGCCGTATTCACGAGCACTGTACACGTATGCCTCAGGCATTGTCTAAAACAACAAAAAGTTATAACTAAAAAGAATAAAACAGCACTAAAAACGTAACAATACCTAATAACTAAACACAAATTTAAAACTAACAAAACAATAATTAAATAATCGATTAAAAACGTAACCGCTCACGAACCGAGTCGGGAATGAACTGATTAATTATTTACTAAAGAAGTACTATGAAGGTCAAACAAGCCCGCGCGGACGTCGACAAACGCATTGGGGACATCCCCGCGTGAACGAAAGAATAATTACGAGATCAGAAATCAATTGATTTTAATTGTTAGGAAATTGTACTTATGCTTTATTACAAACTGTTTTCATTTTCTAACTTTTAAATAAGATTTAACTGGTTTCTTAGATTCAATTAATTTAATTATTCACTTTAAATTGATTAGGTTTACTTACTAAATGAAGGATCCAGTTCTTGCAATAAACGAGCACGCATCGTGTGACTTTAATTACATTATTATAAAGTTCAAATTCAATTGATTCACATGCGATGAAAAAATTTTAGTCAATTACAGCTGATGTCAGCGATCTTTTGCTTTATTTCATTTACTATCGATTATCGACATAATACAAAACTGTTATTAAATTCACGATCAATCAATTAAAACTGTTGACGCCTCTGTAATGTTTATTTTTCTTTATTTTAGCGGCGCTTTACAAAGGATTTTTATGGCCTTACAGCCACACTGCCGGCTGTAGGTATCTAAGTACCTTCGATATGGGCCTCAAGGTTAAGCAAAGTAAACTGGATTTTTCTGATTTGTAAATTTGAACGTTCAGATCAAAATAAAATTGTAACCCTGTTCAAGGGGAAAATCATTACGATCCTTGCACGAATGGAACCCGTAAGCAGATATCCCACAACTAGGTAGAAGTGAACTGAAAAGACATTTGCTTCAAGCGATCGAGTGAAGGTTAGTAGTTTAGGAAGATAGTCCGATCACATGGGCCCGCCGCACTAAGTCACCCGGCGCATCGCCCGTCGCGCGTCGCGATGTCGGTGACCGCACGCGGCCTTTGAACTCGAGTATGCGCGAGCGTCAGCTGTCAGCTGATTATTTATTTACGAATACATTACTTGTTAGAGTTGTAAAGAAAAAAAAATGTTTAATCGCAAATAATGGTTTCATTTAACTCATTTAACTGTTCCCACAGCATAGTGTACGAAAAATGCTTAAGTAAAATTGTAAAAAAAAATCCTCATTTTTTGATGGTATCGTATCGAGAATCACTAGCCTTATCACCTGTCTTCGTTTTCGGAAGCGTTTCCCTGGCACCCTGTATTTATAATAGTTCATAATAATTTAAATGTATTTTGTGTATGTGTTTTTTTTATGAAAACTATGGACAATTGTCTGATGTAAATAAATAATAATAAATATGTAGCCAAGCATATTGTACGTTACAGAATTACATCGCTGACAGGGGTGTTCGGCACTGGTACGGCCAGTACGGGTAGTAAACTTAGTATTCGGGAACACTGTTGGAGCTGCTGAACCTTCGACAAAACTATCTTTGATCATTGTGTAGATTCAATTTCTTAATCCATACTAATATTATAAATGTGAAAGTGTGTTTGTTTGTTTGTTTGTCTTTCCTTCACGCCGTAGCTAAGCAATCAATCGACCTGATTTCTGGCATACAGTTAGTTGAAAAGGTGGAGAGTAACATAAGCTACTTTTGGTCCTAAAAAAACATCAAGTGCCCAAGGGAGATTACTGGAATATTTGTATGTGTACACCAAATATATCCTTACTAATATTATACATCGGAAAGTGAGTTTGTTTGTACCACTTTCACGCCGTAACTCCAGAACCGATTGCTTTGAAATTTTGCAGACGTAAAGTTAGAAGTCCGGATTAAATAATAGGGTACTTTTTATCCCGAAAAAATTTGATATTCCCGAGAGAAATCCAAAAAGCGCGATATAACCGAAGTTAACGCGGGCGAAGCGATTGTATAATTGCATGGCAAACGTGTGAGCATAATGTACTTGCTGTAAAGCATCTATTTGTTGGTTAGTCTTTTTTATTGATTTCTGAATTGTTGTTATTTTATTTTATTGTGTGTTTTCCATAATGGACTCTCTTAGCGTAGAATATATTCCTGCATCTTTCTCATACGGCTGATTTCAACATGAATAATGTAATCAAATATTTGTATCAATAGCTTGATAATTTAATAGAGTGTCCATGGAGTTTCTTGCCCGTTGTTCTCCATAGGTAAGTATCTACTCTTTGGAATGGGCGACTAGCTTCACCTTTCTGACTGACCGACTTTCTGACAATTCAAAAGTGCCTGTAACAGTATTATTTGAAATAAATGCTTTGATTTTAATTTTGAAATGAAACTCATTCGGGTAAAACCACAGGCCGTAGCTAGTCGATAATAAACGTAAATCCTGGCCTGTGCCAAATCCCAACACTGCCCGTGTTAGGATTTGCCACAGGCCCGGATTTACGTTCTCTGGGACGTAATCTGGGAATCGATATCAAACCCAACAATCTATAGTCAGCTTGCCTCCGCTTGCCCAAAAAGGCTGCAGTCGTAACAGTTTTATTTCTAGACAGTTTAACACGTTAGTTTATCAGAATCAATATAGGTAGATGCCTTTCAAACTGTTCAAGGCGTCTGCGTTCCACCGCGAGCGCCGCGCGCATGTGCAGTGGACCGCTGCGCTAACCCTGGCCCTTGTGTTCTCAAACAATAAAACCCGTTATTATACCATCCTAACTTGAGACCATAGACTAATAAATAATAACTACCCCCCAGTATCCCTTGACTGACCCAGTACCATCAACCAGGAAAAGAAAAGACATGGTTTGGACAAAGGCACAGACAAGACACGCTTATGCCTATAGATTTTATATACTTTTAGGCCCTTTTTTGTATAACAAGCTCAACAAATTATTAGATATATACCTACAGTATCACGACATATTATAAAACAAGTCACTTTCTCTTTCCCTAGGTCCCTTTGTATGATTAAGTCTTTAAAACTATAACGCAATGGATTTGGATGCGGTTTTATAATAGATAGTGATTAAAGAGGAAGGTTTAATTATGTATAATAACATCCATTAAACAGTGGAGAAATACTATTTTTGAGGTTTCTAATGTGACGTCGTAAATAATTTAATTTTTTTCGCGTTTGCAGTGAAACGTAGGCTGAATCCTACGAGATTTATCAAAATAATGTACTAAATATTGTACACTTTGAAAAGGTCTACAGAAAAGTCCGGGATGGCTGGATATGTCTATCTCTTATTTAGTACCTTTACAGTATATGATTTAAATGAATATTTTTGAAGATATTACAGATTTAAAATTGCGGGGCGTCGCGTTTGCGGCGGTACTGACCGACCGGGCGACTGAGCGGCGGGCCGATGTTTTTTATACAACGTTCACAGTTTTTATGTAATGTATTTAGTATCAGCATTGCACCCGTGCGAAGCCGGGGCCGGTCGCTTAGGTATATTGTTTAAAGCGGTGTGACTCAGCGGACGAGTCAGTCTTCATTTGAATGTCGAAGCGAAACAAGCTATAAGTAAGAAGCTATAATTGAGAACTTTGAACTTAGAGGACTATAACAAGTGATTTCTGTAGTATTGCTGTCTGTGTACGACACGGACTTTGTGGACATCAGGAAGACTTCGGTGCGATATCAGCTACGTTCTACTTGTCATTACTTACTATCGACTGTACCTACCATCGTTGACAAGAAACCTCATAATCCTTAACCAGCATTTTAGTACCCCTAGCTCGTAACAACAGTATAGGATAATTGAAATCCATACATGATACATAGAAAAAAGGCCCATGTGCTTATTAGTCAGTGATCACCTTGCCGTGACCGGACGATTCATAGCTGGCTGGCGAAAACGCTATATCTCGACTAATATTGTCTGCTCCTGATAAGCGGGCTTAATATTATTTCGAAATAGTTTTACATTGAGAAAATATTTACAAACTGACCACATAGAGCAGCACGGCGCGGCTGCGCGGCCGAGCCGCATGCAGCGCTGCCGCCGACACGTGCGGCAGCAGTAGCAGCGTGAAGCCGCCCACCGCCAGCGCCGCCGCCGCCGCGCGGTACTCCGCCGGGAACAGCTCGCGCAGCACCACGTAAGTGCTGGGGTCCCACTTCAGCCGCGCCGCCGACGCCAGCGCCGCACCGCCGTAGAGCTGTGTACACATCACCTCTTAGTCATCAACATCGACAGCACCCCCGCCGGCCGCGCCAACATGTGAGACCACTCACTCATAGCCAGAAACGTAGCCATTTAATAGATTTCATTAAAAAATACCGACTGCAACTAAAAAGATAAAGTGAAAAAGTCTGGTGTACGAGTAACTAGCCGGATCCACGCCAGATAATCCAAAATGAATTGGCGATCGCGGGATCCGTGATCCAAGATCAATCAGTCAAATTTTGTCTGGCTATGGAGTCACACGTTCAACAACGGCGACGAATAGCCGTAGCAGCAGCAAGCTACATTTTACTTGTCTATTTACGACAAAAATTACGCAAACGAAAAATACAGTATTGGGGTAAAACGAGTTATTCGTGTCCAATATAACAATGTCTTCAGGGCGTTGATGGGGCTGCCCCGTTTGGAATGTTCGCGGGCGTCAGTTAATATGTGCGTACATATTAACTGTTTTCACGCAACGATGCGAGTGAGATGTTCATCCCTGGTGCGCAGAGTTCGGGACAGCTCCAACAAGATCCTGAAAATGATCGCTAGCATGCTGGATTGTTTATATAGTATGTTAAGAAAACCCTGTCCGACCCATAACGATAATAAAGGTTAGGTAAACAAATGGCCAAATAAAATATAAAATTTTACATAATCATTGATAGCCTGAAACACAGGTTTAAATAAACCTAGTTCGGGTGGTCCCAACATTAGTTTTAGATCCTAACTTTAAAGATTTATATTATGTATTAGACTAGGAGTAAATTAGCTTTTACGATTGTTATTATTAAGATTTTTATTACTATACAAACAGACTTTTTGTACATTCATTGTTGTTCTATGTTTTTTAATAAATTTCATTTCATTTCATCATAGTAACAATATTAACCTTTTGAATGCCCATCTTTATAATACGCGATGTGTCCTCCTGCGCCACGCTACAAATGTATAACGTATCTATAATAAAACGTAGGGATGGGATTAAAGTCCTATCGACAAATAATACTATTCACTAATTTACGAAGCTAAATAAAAACTGTAACCGTATTTTTATATTTTATTTTATTTCATAATAAAATCAATATGAAAACCTGGATATATTTCCCATAATAAAGAACAGAATTGTAAATTTATTTGACATGTGTTCTAGAAGGCACATCCCTATTTGTCTCCAAATGTAATCCTTTTACTTCATATCAAGTCGTTGGCGCTCGAGGCTCGTCATTATTATTATTTCTTTATTTTTTGGCTTTGCACGGTTTGTGCATTTAGCCAATGTCACGTAATTATGAATTATCCATGTCGAAAAAAACGGCCGCGTGACCCGTCTTACGAGTGAGGTTTGGGGCAAAGTTACGATGTGGCCACTATGCAGCGATATTTCACTGTTCTTTATGAACTATTTACTAAATGCACTTTTTACTACATAAATCATGCACTTTTATTTAGTAAACAACACTATAAATAATTTTAAAAGTCCAATGAAAAACGTGCGTGACACTCAGCTGGACTTTCCCGCCAAAACTCCGAAGCTCGCCAAAATCCTTTCTGATATAAGGATGTCTATATTTCTATGGTATTTATTTTTAAAACAAAAACGGAACCCTTATAAATTCGTCATGTCTATCTGTCCGTCTGTCCGTCCGTATGTCACAGCCATTTTTTTCCGAAACTATAAGAGCTATACTGTTAAAACTTGGTAGGTAGATGTATTTTGGGTTCTGGGAACCGCATCGAGGTTTCTAAAATATTTTTTTTACTCAACCGAATAATTTGCGTGAGAGACGCTTCCAAAGTTTTTTTTTTTTTTTTATTAAAATATAAACCAGCGCTTGACCGCAATCCCGCCTGATGGTAAGCAGTGACGCAATCGTTGATGGTAAAGCGCACTAGTTTATTAAGAGCCTATTCACTCTAGCCTTGAAGACACTCAAATTGTAGTCCGACGGAAACACCGCCGCCGGCAGATTGTTCCAGTCCCTCGATGTACGCGGTATAAAGGACGAGGCGAAACGCTTCGTCCGGATCGTTGAGGTGTTAACAACATAAGGGTGGAAACTCGCCGTACGACGGGTCGTCCGATGGTGGAACGGAGATGGGGGAATTAAATCGTGCAATTCCCTCGCACACTCCCCAGAATGTATCCTATAGAACACCGAAAGGCTGGCTACTCTACGCCTGTGCTCTAGGCTTTGGAGACCAACTCGAGTTAAATCAGGGTCACCAATCAGCCTCTTCGCACGCCTCTCCACTGAATCCAAAGAGGCCAGATGACACTTAGCAGCACCAGCCCAAATGTGGCTGCAGTACTCCACACACGAACGGACCTGTGCTTTGTACAACATTAGAAGCTGCCCTGGTGTGAAGTACTGCCGGACCTTTGCGATTACACCAAGTTTTCTGGCAGCCACCTTGGCCTTGGACCCAATGAACCGCCCAAAGTTTAGGTTCGAGGAAATCTCAACACCCAAAAGCTGAAGGCGGTCGGTACACTCCAAGGATACATTCCGAAAAGTAGGAGCCAAGGTGAACAGGCTCCTTTTGGCGGTGAAGAGACAAAGTGGAAAAAGGTTGCCCCCCTCCCCTCCCTCTAACTTCTACAATAAGAATATGTAAAATCTAAAAATAACATATGATGTACAAGTACATATATACATTATTGTACCGCATAATCTGTCATACAAATAAATTTAATCCTTTGAATTCAAAAATCAATGGTACGGAACCCTTTGTACGTGAGTCCGACACGCTTTTGGCCGAGTTTTTTTATTAAAATTACTGTTTTACACAGATATTACAGACCTATTTTTAATGGTGTCGCAAAAAACTCGCAATTATTTTTCTGGTCTGTAGAAACTAATAGAAAACGGAAGAAAATTCCTGAAACGGAAGTTGACGACTTAGCGGAACGTCAAGACGACGAACTATTTCAAAATTCTGATTCAGGCTTGAACAACTCGTAAGAATTCGTCATATTCACTGTCATATTTTTTTTTGTAAAAACACGTGCGTCAACTTAAGATGTAAACATTGCACTACACTAAAATGCATAGTCACCATGACCTTGAAACCTGTCATCTTATGACGTCACAGATTTACTTCTATACAAGTTGGTGGTGTGTGCGGAGTGACAACTCACTAACTTTGTAGTGATGGGTTTTTCAAACGGTGTTTCACTATCGACAATGATTAGAAAACCTATTTATTCTTGATTAAGGTGAATAAAACCTAGTTTATAGTTTACAATATTTATAAAATATTATTTATTCACGTCATTTTCTTGCAATAATAATAATAATTTATTTCAGACGTAGTCCATATAATGTTAGTCATACAAAAATTGAAATACAAATAAAACCTTATAAATCTATTGTTAGTACACAAAACAGAAATACAACACAATCAAATGGAACCGCACAATTTATGCCAAGCCTAGGACGCGACCACCCGTAGTGTGTAGTCGCATCCAGTGCCGCCACATCGGCGAGTCCCAGCGGTCCACGAAAACACTCAGAAGACTGTTCGAGCTGGCCCGCATTCGCTTCATGAGAGATGCACAGCGCTTTCGCATGATGGCATGGAAACCATCTACTCTTTTCTCAGCAAACTTTGCGGAAGCGCTGCAGCAGTGCCATTGTCCTAACAGTATTCTGAACGCATTATTATATTGGACTAGCAGAGCGGTGCGTGTACGCTGCGTGTACTTAGTCCACAGGCTGCAAGTGTAGAAGGACTGGCAGAAGGCCTTAAATAACGTCACCTTGACTTGCTCGGTACACCGTGCAAACCTGCGGGCCAGCATGTTACAGCGCACAGACAGCGCCCTGCGTTCCCTCTCCAAATCACAGTCATCACTCAGATCCTCAGAGATTTATGATCATTTCGACGAGATGAAATATAGCGAGGTCTTCACCGTGTCCCATCACTGGCTTACTTGATATCAAGTAATTGGCGCTGGGGGCATTAAAATATTTTCTGGCGTTTTTGTTTCTATTGAAAATAAAACAAATTAGACCTTATTATGTGTGAAAAAGTTAAAAATATGGTTGATAACAGGGCAATTTTCCATAAAAACAAATTAACGTTCACGATTAACAGTGTAAGTAATGATGCAGATACTGAAAATGTAAGACAGGTGAAGCGTAAAACCAAAGAACCCAGTAACAACTGCATGCCGAAAAAAGTATGCCCAAAGCGGAAACTACACATACTCAGTAATTGCAACTACATCGGCGCCTTAGAGACTATAGAAAATACATTTAGCCAGCTATTCGAATATTGCCATTATGTTTTATCAGGATGTGGATTGCAGGAAATGGTGACGAATATTAGCCAGAAAGTGAAAAATCTCACTATAGACGACTATTGCTTATTAATGATAGGCGATAAAGATTTCAGGAACGCTGGAGATTACTTCCAATTGATTAAAGTGATTAAAGAATCCTTAAAAGAATCTACTCACACAAATATAATAATATGCTGCCCTACCTACATAAGAGGGGCACTAATTCATAATTCTAGGGTAGAAATGTTTAACAACTTGCTTTATATGGATATACAGAACAATAATTATGCATATTTCTTTGACACGAACCGTAACCTCTCCTTGGATATGTTCTCAAATCTCACCGGAAAACTAAACAGACAGGGAACAAAATGTATATTCAAGAGTATCTTTGATCGTCTGATTATAGACATCAAAAGCTATCCAATAGATACTCCTTTAAGTGACTCATCGAATGACAACTACTTTTTTCGTCTATAATAAATTAAATATACTACATCAGAATATTGCAGGACTACTAAACAAGTCTGACTTACTTACTGTCCATCTTCAGGAGCTATCACGAGAAAAGAAAGACATAGACATAATTTGTATCACGGAACACTTTGTTATGACCGGATACGAGAGACTTTTGAATGTAACCAATTACAAGCTAGCTGCAATATACACAAGGCAATCCCAGAAGCGAGGAGGAGCATGTATCCTTATCAAAAACTGTCTTAAACACAAAGAGCTCTTAGGTATATCACAGCATTCTATACCTAACGTCATTGAATGCTGTGGTATAGAATTGACTTATCAGAATTTAATTGTTATGTGTGTTTATAGGCCACCGAAGTCAAACAATATAAATGTTTTTTATGAAAAATTGGGCATTATTATGAATATGTTAAGTATCAAACAAGATAAAAAAAATTGTTATGTGTGGGGACTTCAACATAGATACATTAAAACGAAATAGCGTAACTTTGGACTTTGAATGCTTTCTTTTGGGCTACAATCTTAAGTTAGAATTGCGACAACCCACCAGGCTAGCCAGCAATACCTGTCTAGACAATTTTGCCCGTACTTGTCAGTTAAAGTGTAAGTCACAGGTCTTGGACTTTGCGTTATCAGATCATACTGCTCAGGTATTAGAAGTAAAGGTTGCCAAATCATGTGTAATAAACTCTTGGCGCATTAAAAAACGTGACTTATCTAGCGAAAATTTAAATAGATTCAGAAAACACCTAAAATGCTTTTCATTCTCTGAAATCTACCAGACTGAAAACCCTAACGAGGCATATGATTATTTTTAGGAAAACTTTCTTTTATTGTATGATCTTTGCTTTCCTTACAAATTGGTAACTCTTAATTTAAATAAAAATGTTAAATGGGTATCACGAGGTATACGAGTGTGTAGTAGAAGACAAAGACATTTACTGTGGAAACAAAGGCGCGAGCCATCTAAATTTAATATAAATAATTTCAAGAATTATTCACGTAGATTTCGTAAAATAATCCGATTGACACAAAGAGCGCAAAATATTTATTACATAAACACCGCAAACAATAAATCTAAGGCATCCTGGCAGGTAATAAATAATAAAGCACGAATTACCGACCCTATAACCCAGATTAAAATGCAAGATGCCATTATTACTGATCCAATGGAAATTGCAAATGCTTTTAATAATTTTTTTATTAACCAGACTAAAAACAATATGATAGTAAATTCAACACCGAATACCACCACCACGCGGTTAAATAACCCACAGTCAATGTTTATGCAACTAACTTTGGCTCAGGATGTCGTAGTGGCGATAAAATCCTTAAAAAATAAAAATAGCACAGGATATGATGGCATATCGACGGCTGTAGTGAAGTATGTAGCATATGACATAGCTCCACATTTAAGTCATATATTGAATTTATGCATTTGCTCTGGAGTATTTCCGGACAGTTTAAAAACAGTGATAGTTAAGCCAATTTATAAAAAGAGCGATAAAGAAAATCTAGGTAACTATAGACCAATTGCTATGATACCGATTTTCTCAAAAGTTATGGAAAAAATAATTTACGCCTCCATTGACAAGTTTTTGACAAAACATCACATCCTCAGCGAAGAACAAAAGGGTTTTAGAAAAAATAGGGGTATAAATACAGCGGTCTATGACCTGATTAATGTTATTATTAGTAATGTCGATAAAAAAGTACCAGTCTGCGCAATTTTGACAGACATGACGAGGGCCTTCGATTGTGTTGATCATGAAACTCTCATTAATAAGCTAAGCAATATAGGCATCAGAGGAAACATACTACAACTTATAAAATCGTATCTTCAAAACCGTAAGCAATATACAGAAGTATCTAGAATATGTTTAAAAACTAAGCGTGAAAACAAATACTTATCTGAGGGCAGAATCGTCAAGTATGGCGTTCCACAGGGTAGTGTGCTAGGCCCTCTATTGTTTCTGTTGTATATAAATGACTTGCCCCGTTGCATTAATCATCCCATGATCCTATTTGCTGACGATAGCACGGCCTTGATTAAATGTATTGACGTAACAACATATGAACAGGACATTAATAATACACTAATTGACATTATACACTGGCTTGACCATAACAACTTAATAATTAACGTGTCCAAGACTAATGTTATGCATTTTTACCAACGCATAACACCACAAGTGTTAAATTTACACTATGATGGACATAAAGTTAACCAAGTACCAGTCGCAAGGTTTCTAGGAATAATGATAGACAGTCAGTTAACCTGGAAGCCTCAAGTGGAAGAAGTAACAAAAAAATTAAGCGCAGCTTCATATTTGCTCTTTAACTTATCCAGGAAGGTAAATATGGCGGCAAGACTGGTTGCATATCATGGTTTAGTCGCGTCAACCTTGAGATATGGTATCATTTTCTGGGGGAATAGTAGCTTCAGGGAACTAGTATTCAAGGCTCAAAAACGCTGTTTAAGGGCAATGTGCAATTTGAAAGTAACGGATAGCTGTGTTCCTTTTTTTAAATCACTAAAAGTGCTAACTTTTCCAGCTCTTTACATTTTTGAAATTGCCGTTTTTGTAAAGATGAATATGCATCTTTTTAACAAAATGTCAGAAAGCAAAAGGGGTCCTATAAGAAAACAGTATCAAAATATGTTGCGTCTTGGTACTCATAATACCGCCCTGTTAAAGAAAAGTGTTGTATGTATGGGCCCGATAATATATAACAAAATACCCAATGAAATAAAAAATGAGACAATTCCACTTTTCAAAAAGAGATTGTCTAATTTATTGATTAATAAATGTTACTATTCAATTGACGAATTCATAAATGATGAGAATATGTAATCCTGATTGAATTTTATTTTTAATGATATTTCATTTTATTTTTACTTTTGTTATTTTTTTTTTTTTTTTTACTATTTTATTTGTAATTTTATTTAACCTGACATGATACTTTTTTTTATGACATTTTCTTAATTTTTATGACATTATTTTTGTATCTTATCGACATTAGTTTAAAATCTGTTTTTGCATGCCTAATCTAAGGTAGTTAGTAAAGGATCTTGTATAACTGAACATCTTCATTGTGTACCTACTAATAATGCAAATAAAATATTATTATTATTATTATTATTATTATTATTAAAAGTCTTGTAAAAGTCGTAAATTTATTTTATATTGTGAGGCGCTGAGGGCTCGAAAATCTCGAACTTGTATAGACTTCTATACAAGTTACGCCAGTACAGTAACGCACAAACGCCGGTGATTGGCGTTCAAAAGGTTAATGAATTTTGAAATAATCTTTTTTTTTTCGCGAATTAACTCCAACTTCCTCAAAATTAGGTAAAATTTTAAAATGTGACATCACCATTTTCGGCGGTAAAATCGTGTGATTCTTTATTGGAAATTAATGCATAAATTTATGCTCGATGTTTGGCGGCGCTCGTCTGTGAAGTCGCCACGCGGCGTCCTCAAAGAAGAAACTAGGGATGTACTATTTTTTGCGAAATAACGTTTTTTTTCGCTATTAATCGAAACTTGTACCTGCAGCCTAATAGGCGAACACATTTTTGTGAAATGATTGTGACTAGTTGGGATCGTTTAACCCCAGTTGGTATAATTTCAGTGTAAAACAATGCTGGTTGAATAATTTATTGTAAAAACAGATTACCTAATGGTAAAAGTACTTTCGTTTCATATCGATAAATTACTAATAACAATATTATAACACAAGTACCTATTAGTAAACAGAA
This sequence comes from Sesamia inferens, assembly GCA_037179545.1. NCBI lineage: Eukaryota > Metazoa > Arthropoda > Insecta > Lepidoptera > Noctuidae > Sesamia > Sesamia inferens. The sequence goes on along the minus strand of CM073937.1, from coordinate 31,458,504 downwards.
AGGAGTAGGTCTTATGAAATACTCTTTTAGTAAAGTGTTATAAGCAATGTAAAGCATTTTAACGGTCAATATCATCGACATTTAGACAGAAAGTGTAATTAAAACTTTGGCTGGCAAATTATTGAGTTTTGTGAAATATTGAATCCATGCATGAGATCGATACCATAACAGTTACGATCAAATCGTATCGATATCGATCCGTCAATATTTTGAACACTTGCACATCTCTACTTAAAGAATACCGCCACCTGTGTACCTATTACTTTTATGAAATAAAAATTATTTTACTTGGAATTATTATCAATTTCTCGTAAACATTGCTTCCGTATAGACGTTTGGTGTATTGTGTGATCAATTCGTTTTTTAACGTAGGTAATTTAAAATGCTGATGTGTCTGGATGTGAGTGAAGCTCGTAGAGACTATGAGATCCGTTTTGTACCCCGGTCCCGTGTGGTTGTGCGTTACAACGTCTGTACAATCGCGACTACGTAACGCGCAGGGTTATTGAAGCTCATGGTGTGGTGGCTGGTGTATAAGGAGACCTCACATCCACGACCCGGATATTGAAAATCAGGTGCTCGAATTATTCAACGAGGACCTCTGACACGAAAGCTAGGCACTAACCATATGCAAGTGGGGAGGGTCATGCATGAGGTCGATACCTAACAACACCTTCACGGGTCGGACAGGGTTTTCTTAACATACTGTATATGAATCATTGCAATGCCATCTCTCACGGGATGAAATAAATTTAAATATAAAGTAAATTGTTTAACATAGTTCTTAAAGATATTATTATTAATATTATTATTATTTCCCGGTGGTAGGCCATAACATCGGCCGCCGGCAGAAGTTACCACCCACCAGACAAAGCCTTGCCGCCAAGCGATTTGTCGTGTTCCGGCATGATGTCTGGTGAAGCCGTACGGCGGACGGGTCTGAGCAGTTGTGTTGCGATGTGTGCCGGGTACGATGCGCCTAATGTTGTTGTGTTGGGAGTTTGGTCGTGGAGGGTCTTCAGATTAATCTCCCTTTGGCGCAGCATCGTTGGTCGCGTTGTTCGGTTAATTGCGGTCAAGCGCTAGTTTATAATTATTAAAAAAATTAAAACTATTTTTAAAAACCGGTTGGAATATGGGACTCCACTTTACAAAGAGTTTATTTAGAATAAAACGAACAGTTTGGCCAATTGAAAATTAACACTGGCCATACTGATGTTTACGGGGAGTCGAGCGACACGTCGGTCGCTGGCTGTCAGTTGGAATTAGGGTTGTAACGGAGGTCTTATAGCGGAGACGGAGGCGGATACGGAGGCGACGTGTTTTACTTCCGCGGAAGCGGAGGTTATCAGAGGCGGAGGCGGAGGTGAAAGAGGATAGAAATAAAAATGGTTCATTAAAACAAAATAATAAAAATAAAAAGCCTTTTATTTCTTGCATAAAAATATTAGATCACAATTTACATGTTTATAAAAGATTTGTTATTTAGATATAAAAATTTCATTTGCGAATTAAATTTCAATTTAAATTTAGTAATTTAATTAATTAATTTATATTTTAATTGAATATGCAGGCACGCAAGAACCCCTCTTTAAATGAGGGTGAAGGCCTCCTCCAGACTTTTCCATTTGTCCCTATCTTTGGCTATTATCATCCAGTTTTTTCCAACAATTTTTAATATGTCATTTTCCCACCGAGTTACCGGTCTTCCTCTTTTTCTTATACCGGCAGGGCCGCGCCATGACGTCAGTCGAGAAGTCCATCGGTCCTCGGTCATACTGGCCACGTGTCCTGCCCAACGCCACTTTAACTTCTGCGAGAAATTTAGAGCATCTATAACTTTGGTCTTTTTCCGTATAATATTGTGTGAGATTTTTTGTATTTTTGTCACATGTGTGATACTTCTCTCCATACTACGTTGGCAGGATCTGATTTTATTCCTTACACGTGTCGTGAATTTCCACGTTTGACAACCGTAGGTGATAGACGGGAGCAGACACGTATCCATTACTTTTTTCTTTAAATTCAGAGGCAAGGTCCCCTTTAGTATTTCTTTTAGACTCCAGAATTTTATCCATGCGCCTGAAATTCTTCTTTCAACCTCTAATTCATTATTTTGTCTATTAAAAGAAACTTGACACTAGTACATTATTTTGTACTAGAAGCACAACTGATTTTAATGAAAACACCAATCTATGGTCTCTGGCGCTTAAATAAAATGAGTATAAAAAAATCATACGTATGTATTATTATATTTTTAACGTGTTTTTATCAATCAAAAGTATTCCAAAACATAATAATTGATTTCATCATCTGATTCCAAATATTCTTCGAAAATACTTTTATTATTTTCATTGTCAGCTGCGTCACTATCACTAACATCGTCTCCGCTACTGCTGTCATCAGCCTGCTATCTTCACATAAGCGAATAACTCACACATATCTTGATAAAGGGTTTACTCTCACATTTTCCTGAAAGATTAAAAATAATAATTGGTAATAATTGGTTCTATCAGAAGATTAATTAATTTTTAATTCCGAACATGATATAATTGATTTTTAAAATCAGCGGTAAATTAACGTTTTGAACGCCCATCTATACAGTATGTTAAGAAAACCCTGTCCGACGCATAAGGATAATAAAGGTTAGGTAAACAAATGACCAAATAAAATATAAAAGTTTACATAATCATCATAGTAACAATATTAATGAATTTTGAAATAATCTTTTTTTTTTTTTCGCGAATTAACTCCAACTTCCTCAAAATTAGGTAAAATTTTAAAATGTGACATCACCATTTTCGGCGGTAAAATCGTTTGATTCTTAATTGGATATTAATGCATAAATTTATGCTCGCGCGGCGAGCTTTTCGACGTCCTCAAAGAAGAAACTAGGGATGTACTATTTTTTGCGCAATAACGTTTTTTTATCGCTATTAATCGAACCTGCAGCCTATTAGGCGAACACATTTTTGTGAAATGATTGTGACTAGTTGGGATCGTTTGGACCGCAGTTGGTATAATTTTAGTGTAAAACAATGCTGGTTGAATGGTTTATTGTAAAAACAAATTACGTAATGGTAAAAGTACTTTCGTTTCATATCGATAAATACTAATAACAATATTATAACAAAAGTACCTATTAGTAAACAGAAAGGAGTAGGTCTTATGAAATACTCTTTTAGTAAAGTATTATAAGCAATGTGAAGCATTTTAACGGTCAATATCATCGATATTCAGACAGAAACTGTAATTAAAACTTTGGCTGGCATGTTATTGATTTTTGAGAAATATTAAATCCATGCATGAGATTTGCAATACTAAATCGACACCATAACAGTTACGATCGTATCTTTATCGATCCGTCAATATTTTGAACACTTACACATTACTACTCAAAGAATACCGCCACCTGTGTACCTATTAGTTTTATGAAATAAAAATCATTTTACTTGGAATTATTATCAGTTTCACGTAAACATTGCTTCCGTATATACGTTTGGTGTATTGTGTGATCAATTCGTTTTTTAACGTAGGTAATTTAAAATGCTGATGTGTCTGGATGTAAGTGAAGCTCGTAGAGACTATGAGATCCGTTTTGTACCCCGGTCCCGTATGATTGTGCGTTATAACGTCTGTACAATCGCGACTACGTAACGCGCAGTGTTATTGAAGCTCATGGTGTGGTCGCTGGTGTAGGGAAACCACGCATCCACGATCCGGATATTGAAAATCAGGTGCTCGAATTATTCAACGAGGACCTGTGACACGAGAGCTAGGCACTAACCATATGCAAGTGTGGAAGGTCATGCATGAGGTCAAGTGAGTTCGTGACCTATCGGCACCGCGACGGTTAAGCGCGTGACCGCGTGACCTGCCTCGTCGCCCGCGCCGCCCAGTGTTGCCATGTAAGCTACCTGTTTTTGCGAAAAAATATTTATTTTTTAGGGGGTATTTTTTTTTTAGGTTTTGTATGCATTAGTAGAATCAGTTATCGATACCTAACAAAACTTTCACGGGTCGGACAGGGTTTTCTTAACATACTGTATAATACACTTTGTGTCCTCCTGCGCCACGCTACAAACGTATAACGTATCTATAGTAAAACTTAGGGATGGGATTAATGTCCTACCGACAAATAATATTATACATTTAAATTAATGTTTATTCACCAATTTACGAAGGTAAATAAAAACTATAACCGTATTTTCATTTTTTTTTTTTCATAAAAAAAAACAATATGAAAACTTGGATATATTTCCCATAATAAAGAAAAGAATTGTAAATTTACTATACGTATGTTCTAGAAGGCACATCTCTATTTGTCTCCAAATGTAATCCTTTTACTTCATATCAAGTCGTTGGCGATTGAGGCACGTCAAAATCCTTTCTGTGGTATTTATTTTTATATTCACTGTGATCGAGTTACACGTGCATAAACTCAACCGATTCCTGCAAAATTTATTTCGTTTAGTTACAACAAATACAATTAATAGAAGCTAAATACGTGGTTTTCTAAATTTTTTAGGGTTCCGTAGCCAAATGGCAAAAAACGCCTTATAGATTCGTCATGTCTGTCTGTCCGTCCGTATGTCACAGCCATTTTTTTCAGAAACTGTAAGAGCTATACTGTTCAAACTTGGTAGGTAGATGCATTCTGTGAACCGCATTAAGGTATTATTGATGCAAAAATAAAAAAATAATAATAAATATTGGGGGCTCCCTATACTTAGAACTGAAACTCAAAATTTTTTACGAAACAAAAAAATTTTAAAACACATACGTGTGGGGGGTATCTATGGATAGCTCTTCAAAAATGATATCGAGGTTTCTTAAATATTTTTTTTCTAAACCGAAATAGTTTGCGTGACAGACGCTTCCAAAGAGCAAAAAGTTGCCCCCCCCCCCGCCCCCTCAAACTTCTACAATAACAAAATGAAAAATCTAAAAAATAACATATGATGTACATTACTATAAAAACTACTAACGAAAATTGTTTTGAACGAGATCTAGTAAGTAGTTTTTTTTTAATACCTCGTAAATCGTAAACCGCTTACTACCGCGTAATCTTTCATACATATAACTTTAATCCTTTAATTTCATAAATTAATGGTACGGAACCCTTTGTGCGCGAGTCCGACACGCACTTGGCCGGTTTCTTTTATTAAAATGACTGTTTTACACAGAAGTTACAGATCTTTTTTTAATGGTGTCGCAAAATACTCGTAATTATTTTTCTGGTTTGTAGAAACTAATAGAATACGGAAGATAATTCCTGAAACGGAAGTTGACGACTTAACGGAATGTCAAGGCGACGAACTATTTCAAAATTCTGATTCAGACTTGAACAACTCGTAATAATTCGTCATCCTATTTACCGTCAACTTAAAAAAAAAAAAAAAACACGTGCGTCAACTTCAGATGTAAACATTGCCCTACACTAAAATGCACAGTCACGATGACCTTGAAACTCGTCCTCTTATGACGTCACAGAATTATTTCTATACAAGTTGGTGGCGTGTGCGGAGTGACAACTAACTAATTTCGTAGGGATGAGTTTTTCAAACGGTGTTTCACTATCGACAATGATAGAAAACCTATTTATTCTTGATTAAGGTGAATAAAACCTAGTTTATAGTTTACAATATTTATAAAATAAGTATTATTTATTCACGTCATTTTCTTGCAATAATAGTATTTATGATGATTTCGACGAGATGAAATATAGCGAGGTCTTCATCGTGTCCCATCACTGGCTTACTTGATATCAAGTAATTGGCGCTAGGGGCATTAAAATATTTTCTGGTGTTTTTGTTTCTATTGAAAATAAAACAAATTAGAACTTATTATTTGTGAAAAAGTTAAAAAATATGTCTGTCAACAGGGAAATTTTCCATAAAAACAAAATAAAAGGACTTGTAAAAGGCGTAACTTTATTTTATACTGTGATTACTTCTAATCAAGTGGTGGCGCTGATGGCACGAAAATCTCGAACTTGTATAGAAGTGATTTGTGTTCAAAAGGTTAAATCCCCTAAATTATCAAAACTGCTACACTATGGTCTACTTATATTTCCAATCTAACCTACAAATGCGAAATGTAAACAATCCTCATTTTTGTCTTAAAATCGTTTACTTAGTAAATTTGAAACTTCTAGTAGATTAAAACAAATAGTAACATGATTACATATCTGTTTTAGCAACTGTTCAAGCATAAATTAATATCATCCATATTTGATAAAATTTGTCCAGCTTTATTATTCGCAGATGAATGACTATTAGTAGAGTCTGACTGCGTACGTTTGCAGCAAGATATACAGGGTGGACCATGAATTAGTTAACAATTGAAAAAATCATATAAAGAAAACTATTTGACATATTTTTAAAATTATTTATTTACAAGAAAGTTAATTATTTGGAATTTATTTTTTAAAAACAACATCATCTAAATGTCCACCGTTTCGATTTTTGCACTCTTCTAAGCGAGCACCGAAATTTTCGAATACTCGTCGACAAAGAGACCGCGAGATCGCTGACATTTCTTCGCTATTTTTTTCCTTTAGTTCACGTAGTGTTTTTGGTTTATGGATGTAAACACGACTCTTCAAATAACCCCATAAAAAGAAGTCTGCTGGGGTTAAATCTGGACTCCTGGGTGGACATGGGATGTCGCCTCGTCTGGAAATCAGCTTTTCCGGAAACATTTCTTTGACTACCGGCAGGGACTCGTTGGATGTGTGAAAAGTGGCTCCATCTTGTTGAAACCATGTGTTACGATTGTAGCCAGCAAATTCCAGTAGCTTCGGTGCCAAGAACCCCCGTAACATTTTCACATATTCAACAGAATTCACAGTAACCGAACGGCCGCGAGAATCTTCGAAAAAATAGGGCCCAATGATTCCTTTTGCTGAAATTGCAGCCCATACCGTTACCTTGGGAGAATGAAGTGGCCTCGCGTGTTTAGATTTGGGATTTTCGCTGCTCCAATATCTGCAATTCTGTTTGTTTACGTGTCCGTTGAGATGGAAATGGGCTTCGTCGGAAAATAAGAGGTTGTCAAAATTATTGAATCAATCAACCATTGTTTCGGCGCAAATTTAAATCATTAGGTTTTAATTCCTGTACTAACTGGATCTTATATGGATGTAATTTCATATCTAATTTCAAAATACGGCGCAATGATGTTCGGGATAGTCCTAATTCAGCCGAACGTTTGCGCGTCGATAAATTTGGATCACGTCGAACTGATGCGGAAACTCGCTGCACGTTCTCTTCGCTCCGAGAAGTCCGTGGGCCGCCGGTTTGCTTCACGTTTAGTGTAGATCCGGTCTCTTCGAACTTTTTAACCCATTTCTTTATTAATGGAGCACTCGGACACTGATTTAAATCGTGTAAGTCGTATTCAACGCGATATAAGCGTCTCACAGTATTGAGCGAACTGTTGTTTAAATAAAATTGTTTCACACAATAAGCGCGCTGCGGCCCCGTGAAACGATCCATTGCCACTAAATTTCTGAGAAGCGAGCTAGTGGTAACGCCCCTCCCCGCTCCCCGCGCGGCTTATATTAGCGCGGGGTGTTAAGTTTAAATGTTAACGAATTCTTGGCCCACCCTGTAGATGGGATAGTGGAATGGAGCCGTATGAAGGAGCTGTATTTTAAAGTATCGAAGTGCTCAGTGATGAGTTTCACCCGCTCGCGTTCATCGCTATGCTATGTGTACCTATCAGTGGTTCCCAAACTTATTTTGTCTACTGCCCACTTTGAGAATAAATATTTTTTAGCGCCTCCATTTTTTCACCTATTTAAAAACCACTATAACTTCAAATTAAATAATTAATTATTGTGACCTATTTTTTTTAATAATTATAAACTAGCACTTGACCGCATTCCCGCCTGATGGTAAGCAGTGATGCGATCGTTGATGGTAAAGCGCGCTAGTTTATTAAGAGCCTATTCACTCAGAAAAACTGAGCGAATAGGAAGGAAGACGGCAGTTGAGCGAGGTGATGCAATGTTAAACCCAACAACACGACCAACGATGATGTGCCAAAGGGAGATTGATCTGAAGACCCTCCATGACCAAACTCCCAACACAACAACATTAGGCGCATCGTACCCGGCACACATCGCAACACAACTGCTCAGACCCGTCCGCCGAACGGCTTCACCAGACATCATGCCGGAACACGACAAATGTATATTGTGTATATTAATGGAGAATTCTAAACAAAACTTTTACTATAACCCGCAACTTGAAACCTGAGCGCAGTAGGTAACGTACAACGGCGCTTAGGTCTCAAGTTAACTCTTACGGGCTCCACCTGCCAATAAGGATGATTATTGAAACGAATTCGGCGGTAGACTGCTGTTTAAGACGGAACGTTATTTTTTGCCCCTCAGTTTTAAAATAAAAAAAGTGGTAAAAAGTGGAGATTGTGACATTAATATACTGTTAACTCGAAACCAGTAAAGTGACCTACTGAATGGTGTAATTTTTTTTTTTAAATAACATATGTAAACCAAAGTTATATTAGAATTAAAGTTGTGGAAAAAAAATCATATAAGTGTCTTTAACGAACTCTATCCATGACCTACGACAACCCGCAGCGCGCTCGATACCTCCCGCGCCAACCGCTACAGCCCCCGTTGTCGCCCGCGTATACCTCACAACCCAGCGCGTAGCGAGCACAAATTTCGACGAAGTAACTTAAGTCTCGTTGGCGGAGCGGTGTATGTAGCAGCTTTACCACACTGCACGCCGTAGTCATCGGATCAAACCCCGCAAGTTGTAACGACTTTTTGGTATATTTAAAGTGAATATTCACGTTGTTTTAGCGCATTAGTTAAATAAAGTCCAATAACTGATTGCTGATTATTAGTAGCTGCGGTTGACAAAATGAATAACGTAGAAATTGATAATATTACCTTCCGCAAACCAGCAAGGGCAAAGTCGGTTGATAATATCCTAGACACCAACATAAGCAATAACAGCGCAATACTCGATAGTACAATGATGAGTTTGCCAAGTACTACAATGAATGATAGCGACGATGTTACTAATTATAAAGAGACCATAAAAAAGTTAAACATGGAATTAGAAGGCGCCCACTTAGAAATCGAAAATCTAAATAGCGAAAATTTTAGACTGAAAATGGATATAGGTCAATATCTAAGAATAATTGAAACTTATAAAAAGGTAAACCTATTAGACACTAAGACCTTTTCGCCGAGATCAGCGCGTAACAGAAATAAGCTAAGAACAAGCTGTATTTCTACTCCGACCAAGCTAAGTCTTGCGCCTTCAATGACTCACCAATCAGACAATGGCGCAACAATACAGGCGACAAGCGATGCTGGGGACATCTCTTTTAATACGGCCGGGTCAACATCTAGTTTTGACGCAATACAGCCCGCTCAACCACAACTTTGCCAAAAGAGCAAGAAAGACGATTTTAAAAGGATATATTCGATGGACCAACGAAAATCGCACCACGACACCACGGAACATATTGCCCATAGAGGCTTAATTGACATACAAAATGAGAGTGACAAACATAATATTATAATCTTCGGTGACCAGCAGGCCCAGGGACTGAATAATATTATGACTCGTACTAGATCAGACAAATGGAACGACATCTATAAAATTACTTCTTTCATTAAGCCCCATGCAACAAGTGCTCAGATCCTAAATAGCTGCAACGACGACTTCTTAAAGACATTGACCAAGGATGACATTATAGTTCTAGTGATAGGGTGCAATGATAAAAACCCTTACTCTTTTATGACAGAATTATGTAACACACTATATAAACTGCGTAATAATACAGTATACATTACTAACGTTCAATACAACCCTTACCTGAACGAAACTGTTGTAGATTATGCCTAATCTCAGCTGTGTAAACCAGGCCTTAGAGCCTACTGGCACGTTTTATTATTTTCATTGTGTTCTATTCTATTTTTATTTTATTTGAAAGCCTTGTTTACCTTAGCGCTTACTTCAATATAAACTTTTCACCGAACAACATCTTTTCTTTAAAATATTTTTTTTTTACCACGGTGCCACGAACCCCGTCGACCTTTATATCTACAAAACGTTATCAGCACGAAATTGTGGAGTATAAAATCCGTGTGTGAAATATATACAAAAGTGTATTTTTTTGGAAAATATTGTTTTTTGTATTTTTTGGTGTGCGTAAACATGTCACATGATACTGGTGATAGTAATGTTGTGGCGAAGTCAAGCTCTTCGTCATTACCAACCTTTGGCTTAAGAAACAAGGAGGGTTATCCGACGTGGAAGTTTAAAATGAGAAACTACCTACTCCACGAGGATCTCTGGTTTGCCGTTACTGGATACCCAGAAGGTGACACAACTCCTCAGGCTATAAGGGTAAAGTACGATACAAAAGCTCTTGCTAAGATTTGCCTAACTGTAGATGGTGCAGCTATAACTCACGTTAGAAGTGCAAAGACTGCATCGGAAGCGTGGAAATCATTACAGAAAGCTTTTGAGGATAACGGTATAGGACGAAGAATAGCTCTTGAACGTAAGTTGTACCGCTTAAGTCTCGCAGATTATGCAGACATTGAACAGTACATAAATGCAGTTACTTCAACTGCACAGGATCTTGCAGATATTGGGAAGGTGATAGAAGATACGTCGATTGCCGCTATACTTTTAGGTGGACTCACTCCAAAATATGAGCCCCTCATTATGGCGCTTGAAAATTGCATTGTTGATGTAACTACTGACCTGGTAAAAACGAGACTCCTTAATGAAATGTCTAAAAGCGACACATTAACGACGGATTCGGTATTTCAAGCAAAAGTGAAACCTAAATCCAAAAGGAAGAAGGAAGTAGTATGTTATGACTGTAATGTACCCGGACATAAAAGACCAGACTGTCCATTGAAAAAGAAGAAGGAAAAGGGTAATGTTACGAGTACAAATGACTCCTCATTTACTGCTTTGAATACTTCTGGATCTGAAAACAAGGATGTTTGGTATGTAGACTCAGGTGCAACTAAACATATGTCTTCAAGGCGTGATTGGTTTCAACATATAAAGTTGACTGATAGAGGAACCGTAACTGTCGCAAATGGTGAAAAGATCAAATGTTTAGGATTAGGAGATATTTCGATCTCGACACCTAAAAATAAAATAAATACAATTTCTGATGTTGCTTATGTACCAGACTTAAATGCTAATTTGCTATCTGTACAAAAAGCTGTAGATAAGGGTTTTATATGTGTTTTTAATAAAAATGGATGTAACTTTTATAAAAATGATACCTTTTGTGTTACAGGTGATTCGCTTCTTCATGCTTCGCCCTGTGGTGGATTGTATGTACTTAATGGCTCTACAAATGTTTCCAACACTATGGCTGATAATTATTTAACAAAAGATGAGCACTCTGACTGTCAGGATAGGTATCAAATCTGGCATAAGAGACTTGGACACCTTTGTCGAATAGGCATGAATCGGTTGAAGAATCACCAGGTAGGGGTAGAATTTTCCGTAGTAGATAAATCAAGTTGCATCGCTTGTGTAGAAGGCAAACAAGCAAGAAAACCTTTTAAAAGGATAGCTTTTAATAGAGCAACTTCACCTTTAGAGTTGATCCACTGTGATCTGTGTGGACCTATGTCTACAACCTCTTTTCAAGGTAATAAATATATGTTAACTTTAGTTGATGATTATACCCGAAAAGTTTTTGCGTATTTCTTAAGTTCAAAGACCGAAGTAAAAGATAAATTTTGTCATTTTCAAACTTTAGTTGAAAATCAATTAAGTTTTAAAATAAAAAGGATTAGGACTGATGGCGGCACAGAGTTTGTTAATAAAGTTTTTGCTGATTATCTTTCATCAAAAGGTATCGCGCATCAAACAACGACGCCTTACAGCCCTCAACAAAACGGAGTTGCAGAGCGAACCCACCGATCTATAACCGAGAAGGCGAGATCGCTGCTGGCTGAAAGCTCACTACCTAAGGCTTACTGGGAAGACGCATTTCGCGTAGCTGTATACCTAAAAAATAGGTCCCCTCATCGAGCCTTAAGTGGGGATATACCCTATGATAAATGGTGTGGCAGAAGATGTGATCTTAGTCATCTAAGAATTTTTGGATGCAGAGCCCTTGTCCATATACCTTCATGTAATAGAAAAAAGTTGGACATGAAAGCTGAAGAAGCTATTTTTGTGGGTTATTCTGAAGATCCAAATAGTTATATTTTTAGAGATCCTTCTAACCCACGGCGAATCCTAAAATCTAGGGATGTAACCTTTTTTGAAAACTGCTTTACATTTTTGAAACGAAAGCAGAATGAACCTGAGGTACAGTCGGACTCAGTTTTACTTTTTGAAGAAAATGCTGAAAGAGATGAAAATGAAATTGAATTTCACGATTGTGTTGAGAGTATCGACCCTATAGCTGAAACGTCTTCACCAATAAACACACAGCGTTTTGATGAAGAACCAGCTAGTTTGGAAGAGCAGCCATTTATCCAGGAGCGTCGGTACCCCTCACGGAACAGGAAACCACCAGATTTTCTTACTTATAATGTATTGTCTGATGATTTGGATGAGCCGACGACATACTATGAAGCAGTTCATGCTGACGATGCCGAAAAATGGCAAAATGCTATGCAAGATGAGCACAATTCTCTTATGAAGCTCAAGACCTGGGATCTTGTTGACAGACCAAACAAGAAAGTAATACCATGCAAGTGGGTTTATAAACTGAAAAAGGACGCTAGTGGAAATATACTGAAATACAAGGCTAGACTGGTCGCAAAAGGTTTTAAGCAAGTTAAAGGAGTGGATTACGACGAAACGTTTGCGCCAGTAATTCATCATTCTTCCCTACGTGCCTTATTTGCGTTGGCTGCAGAAATTGGTTTAAAAATAAAACATTTGGACGTAGATACCGCGTTCCTAAATGGAAACTTGGAAGAGGAAGTTTATATGGAACAACCTTTTGGTTTCATAGAAAAGGGTGGCGAAAGTAAGGTTTGCCTATTAAAGAAATCCCTTTACGGCCTAAAACAGGCACCGCGTGCCTGGAATAAAAAGTTAAATGAAACACTTTTAAAAATAGGTTTTGTTCCAACTCAAACTCAACTCCGCAAACCAGCAAGGGCAAAGTCGGTTGATAATATCCTAGACACCAACATAAGCAATAACAGCGCAATACTCGATAGTACAATGATGAGTTTGCCAAGTACTACAATGAATGATAGCGACGATGTTACTAATTATAAAGAGACCATAAAAAAGTTAAACATGGAATTAGAAGGCGCCCACTTAGAAATCGAAAATCTAAATAGCGAAAATTTTAGACTGAAAATGGATATAGGTCAATATCTAAGAATAATTGAAACTTATAAAAAGGTAAACCTATTAGACACTAAGACCTTTTCGCCGAGATCAGCGCGTAACAGAAATAAGCTAAGAACAAGCTGTATTTCTACTCCGACCAAGCTAAGTCTTGCGCCTTCAATGACTCACCAATCAGACAATGGCGCAACAATACAGGCGACAAGCGATGCTGGGGACATCTCTTTTAATACGGCCGGGTCAACATCTAGTTTTGACGCAATACAGCCCGCTCAACCACAACTTTGCCAAAAGAGCAAGAAAGACGATTTTAAAAGGATATATTCGATGGACCAACGAAAATCGCACCACGACACCACGGAACATATTGCCCATAGAGGCTTAATTGACATACAAAATGAGAGTGACAAACATAATATTATAATCTTCGGTGACCAGCAGGCCCAGGGACTGAATAATATTATGACTCGTACTAGATCAGACAAATGGAACGACATCTATAAAATTACTTCTTTCATTAAGCCCCATGCAACAAGTGCTCAGATCCTAAATAGCTGCAACGACGACTTCTTAAAGACATTGACCAAGGATGACATTATAGTTCTAGTGATAGGGTGCAATGATAAAAACCCTTACTCTTTTATGACAGAATTATGTAACACACTATATAAACTGCGTAATAATACAGTATACATTACTAACGTTCAATACAACCCTTACCTGAACGAAACTGTTGTAGATTATGCCTAATCTCAGCTGTGTAAACCAGGCCTTAGAGCCTACTGGCACGTTTTATTATTTTCATTGTGTTCTATTCTATTTTTATTTTATTTGAAAGCCTTGTTTACCTTAGCGCTTACTTCAATATAAACTTTTCACCGAACAACATCTTTCCTTTAAAATATTTTTTTTTTACCACGGTGCCACGAACCCCGTCGACCTTTATATCTACAAAAGAAACAACGATCAATTACAATCTTGAGCTAATTCTACAAAACTACAGAAATTGTAAATACGTGAAAATACACAATTCCGAATTCCAACATGATACCAGCGGTAGTTTCGCGAAAAATTATCACCAGAAATATCTGACACATTTATGCTTAAAATTGAACACTAGAATTGATTACAAAAAATACCAAGTGGAGATACTAAATCAATTTAAAAAGAAGCACGATATCCAGAACAAAATAAATACACATACGGCACCGCGAAAACATACACAAACCAAGATTACTTCCTTCTTTAACACAATAAAGCAACACAAAAATACTGTAGCGCGTAGGTCGTGTCGCGTAATTAAAACTCAGATAAATCGAACTTTATGTATTGCACGAATGTAAAAGAGTACAATGTATTCGACGTGTAAAATGACGCGATACAAGAGTGTGATCAAGGAATGGATATGATAATGATGTTGTATAATGATGTTGTACAATGATGTAGAATATGATAATAATGTATCTTACAAGCTATGCACTCACTTAAATACTAACTATCTCTATACTAACTATCTCTAAATGATAGTGGGGTAACCAATAACGAATCAGCTTCCGTCCTGCGATGTCCGCGCGGTGTTGTGTGCGTTCTTGATGCTGATTCGTTGATCGAGGCAGGCCACGGCGTATGATTGGTTAACGTATAACGCGCGCCAACTCAGTCACGTGCTAGATGACTCGTTATGGTTCCCACGGACGTTGACCGTTGGACCAGCAGATGTGTTCCGTGGTGAAGAATGAGAACCCTCGCTGCGGGAGTGAGGGTCGGAACCCTCGCTGCGGGGGTCAGGGTCGCTGGGACGCGCGCCATGACTTCCGCGATCCTCGTGTGATTAATAGTCGACCTTTTTGGTGTAATTTGTAAGAGGACATGTGTAGCCTTTGTACATCGCCACAATAGCGAACACGTGTGGCATTTGTATGCTACAGTACTCCCCCCTTTTTAGCAAAGCGTACGTAGCGTGCAGGCGTCTTGACGATCCTGCCTGATCTGGTAAGTTGTTCCCTCGTATGCGGGTCTGTATGTAGGCTGGTTTGCTCATCTGTGGTAGCTGCAGGTGCTTGATTGGTCTCGCTGTTCATATGCCCGGGATCATCTTCTGTGTTGATTGTGTACGCAGGTTTGAGGCGATCAATCGATATATTGCTAATTCGTCCTGGTAATTGGATTGTAAAATACTTTTCTTTACGTTCGATGATCTTGAATGGACCTTGGTATGGATGCTGCAGAGGTTTGCGGACGGTGTCATCGCGTACAAACACGTGGCTACATGTTTGTAGGTCGTTGTGGACGAACATACATCGCTTGTTTGCATGCGATTTGTATGTAGGTGTGAGCTTCGTGATAACTTCTTGCAGGTGATTGACGTAGTCGTGGTCCATTTTCGGTTTAGCTGGTGTCGGTGATATGAAATCGCCTGGTAGTCGTATTGCTTGACCGTAGGTGAGTTGAGCTGCGCTTGTGTTAGAGTCGGAGCGGATAGCGGCTCTGAGACCCATTAGAACAGCAGGCAATTCGTCGATCCATTTGTTGCTGTTTTCTAGTCTAGCCATGAGTGCGGCTTTTAATGTCCTGTGCCAGCGTTCGACGATTCCGTTACTCTGCGGGTGGTATGCAGTAGTACGGGTTTTTTCTACACCGAGTAATTGAGCGAGGTCTCGGAATAGTCGACTTTCAAACTGTCTTCCTTGGTCGGTAGTGATTCTTATTGGACAACCGAAACGAGATATCCACACTTCGTAGAGTTTTCTTGCGACGTTTTCAGCGGTTGTTTCTTGCAGTGGTACAGCTTCGGGCCATCGTGTGCACCGGTCGATCATCGTGAGCAAGTATTTGTGTCCGCATGCTGACGTCGGTAGCGGTCCAACGATATCAACGTGAGTATGTTGAAATCGTTCGCTCGGTGGGAATGTTGCGATGTCACTATGATTGTGTCGCTGTACTTTGGAGAGCTGACACGAATTGCATGTCTTAGTCCACTGGCCGATGTCGGTATTCATTGACGGCCAAAAGAATCGCTCTTGCATCAGCTTCCGTGTGGATCGTACTCCTGGGTGGCTTGGGCTGTGCACGGCGTTGAAAGCTATGCGACGAAAATCAGCTGTTAAATATGGACGAACGTGTGACGTTGATGTTTCGCAGAATATTGGCTTGTTAGTACCCGGTAAAATGATTTTCTTGAGTTGTATGTTGGTCTGTTGAGACAATGTAGGGATACAACTGTCGTTTTCTTGAGCTTGAGATAACTCGTCGTAGTTGATAGGTGATGGCACGTCGATAGTTTCGATGCGTGATAATGCATCTGCTACAACGTTTTGAGCTCCGCTCACGTGTCGAATGTCAGTAGTGAACTCGCTGATAAACAGTAGCTGCCGAATTCGCCGTGGTGTGTCGTTATCGGAAGGCGGCTTACGAATTGCGTAGGTCAGCGGTTTATGGTCAGTGTAAATCAGTTCTTTGCCTTCAAACATCTTTCTGAAATGTTTTATTCCCATATGTATTGACTGGAGCTCCCTGTCGAAAGTGGAGTACTTTTTTGTCTTTCCGAAAATTTCTTTGAAAAATATCCGAGTGGCAGCCATTGTCCGTTGCTTCGCCTTTGTTGTAGAGATGCCCCGGCGCAGGTAGCTGAGGCGTCCGAAAAAATAGCGATTTGGTCCTCTGGCGCACTGGATGGGTAAGACAATAAAGCAGCGTTTATTATGCTTTGTTTGCACAACTCAAAAGCTTTTGTCGATTGATTGTCCCACTTTACTTCCGTCTTGTCTCGTTTTTTTGAATTATGAAGGAATGCATTCAGCGGTGCCTGAATGCTTGCGGCATTTGGGACATTGTCTCGGTAAAAATTTATCATCCCCATAAATCTCCGTAAGTCTTGAATGGTTTTGGGTTTTGGGTATTCTGTGATTGCTTTGACTTTGTCTTGAAGTGGTTTGATCCCCTTGCTTGATACTTCATAACCTAGGAACTTGACGGTTTCGCTGCCGAAAACACACTTAGAGGGATTTATAGTGACACCATACGTGTCTAATCGGCGTAAAACTTCCTGCAGATCTCCGATGTGGCTTGCTTCACTTTCAGATGCAACGATAACATCGTCGATGAATGGGAATGCGTAATCTATTCCGTTGAGTACTTTGTTTATGAATCGTTGGAATGTCTGTCCGGCGTTCTTGAGACCTGGGCACATTCGTGGAAATTCGAATAAACCGAATGGTGTAGTGATCGCTGTCTTTTCGATATCAGGTTCGAAGATAGGTACTTGAGAATAAGCTCGGTTTAAATCGAGAGTACTGAAGATTTTCTTGCCGTGAAGTAGGTAGGTAAAATCTTTGAGGCGTGGGACTGGATAGCGGTCGGGTTTGGTGACGTCATTGAGCCTTCTGTAGTCACCACAGATGCGTAAGTCGCCGTTTTTCTTAGGAACGACATGCAGCGGACTGGACCAAGGGCTTTTGCTTGGTCGGCAAATTCCTTGCTGCATCATGAGCTCGAATTCTTTCTTCACGGGCAGGTAGCGATGTGGAGGAAGAGGTCTGCACTTGTTGAACACTGGTGGGCCAGTAGTTTCGATGTGGTGTTCTACCTTGTGTTTGGGAGTATCCTTCATGCTTGATGGTCGCAGGATATCAGGAAACTTACTGAGGAGCTGGTGATACGGCTGTTCCATGTCGATACTTCGAACTGTAGGTTCGGCGGAACGAATGACTGATGCTCTGACGGTCATGTTGGTAACTTTGTCGACGAGACGTCGGCCGGCTATGTCGACGAGAAGTTGATGACGCTTCAGAAAGTCTGCACCGATGATGGGTTTGCTGACTGCAGCGACGATGAATTTCCAGGTGTACGGCCGTCGTAGGTTGAGATCCAGTTGTAGGGTTTTCTCTCCGTACGTTGGAATGATCGTGTTGTTTGCTGCGTACAAACAGAAATCGGTTTGCTTTGCTTTCCCGCCTTTTGTCCTCGGTATCACGGAAACGTTTGCGCCCGTATCAATTAGAAATGACAGACGCGAATTCCTATCAGTTATGAATAGGCGGTGATACGTGTTGTTCGCGTCAGTTGCCGCCTCAACCGACGCAGGCGTTAGTTTTCCGACTGGGCACTGTTGTTGTTGAAGTTGTTGTTGAAGTTGCACGGGCGTGTACACTTACGCGCCTCCGTGCCGTACTTGCGATGGTAATAACAGATAAGTGATTTTTCTGAATACTTGCGGTTGCTCTTATCGTTGCTTGTTGAACGCGATCTTGAACGCCGTCTGTCGGATGATCTGTGTGATCGTGGTCTGGATTCTTGCCTGTTCTTGAGTTCTGCCAGCTCCAGAGATAACTGCCTTATTTGATCGTGTAGGGCAGCCACATCGCTCGTGCGTGAAATCTGCGCGACCTGGTTAGGTTGCGCGATACTGTCCATTACACTGTCTGCTACTTGCGATAACTTTTCCAAGTCTGTAGTGTTGCTCACGGTGAGGACAGCGCGTACTGAGGGTGGAAGTAGCCGGGTCCACATGATGCGCAGTGTACAGTCTGGTATTTTCTGTCCGGCTAGTTCCCGCATTTTTCGCAACAGCTGTGAGGGTTTCTGATCTCCGAGTTCCATCTCATCCATCAGCTTCTGCAGCTTCCGGCTCTCGGATTCCTCGTAGACGCTGATGAGTCGGGACTTCAGGGCTTCGTACTTGTTTTCAATGGGCGGGTTGATTATAATATCACTTACTTGCTGAAGTGCGTCCAGGCCTAGTCGGGCGATAGCTGCTTGATAGCGCGCGTCATCACCTTGCCTCTGTGGCGCCATTACTGCTTCGAAGTGTGTAAACCATAGTCTGGGATATGCCGGCCAAAAGTCAGACAGCCGTGCTTGTAGTGTGAGCGTGTCGACTTGCCCTCCTACCTGTGTTGCGTTGCTTACCTGTGTTGCGTTGCTGGTCGCCATCCTGATTACTCTTCTGGTGTATCACGCAGCAATACCGTGAATATAGCCTCTTGAAATCCTAGTGGTGAGACCCGCTTGTGGGAAGCCACTAGAATGTGCTAATCACGAGTAACGTCACGTTTGTCTTGATTCACGTCGCTTAGGTCACCACTGTAGCGCGTAGGTCGTGTCGCGTAATTAAAACTCAGATAAATCGAACTTTATGTATTGCACGAATGTAAAAGAGTACAATGTATTAGACGTGTAAAATGACGCGATACAAGAGTGTGATCAAGGAATGGATATGATAATGATGTTGTATAATGATGTTGTACAATGATGTAGAATATGATAATAATGTGTCTTACAAGCTATGCACTCACTTAAATACTAACTATCTCTATACTAACTATCTCTAAATGATAGTGGGGTAACCAATAACGAATCAGCTTCCGTCCTGCGATGTCCGCGCGGTGTTGTGTGCGTTCTTGATGCTGATTCGTTGATCGAGGCAGGCCATGGCGTATGATTGGTTAACGTATAACGCGCGCCAACTCAGTCACGTGCTAGATGACTCGTTATGGTTCCCACGGACGTTGACCGTTGGACCAGCAGATGTGTTCCGTGGTGAAGAATGAGAACCCTCGCTGCGGGAGTGAGGGTCGGAACCCTCGCTGCGGGGGTCAGGGTCGCTGGGACGCGCGCCATGACTTCCGCGATCCTCGTGTGATTAATAGTCGACCTTTTTGGTGTAATTTGTAAGAGGACATGTGTAGCCTTTGTACATCGCCACAATAGCGAACACGTGTGGCATTTGTATGCTACAATACCAAAGAAACTGGGTTTTTTCTCGAACGTAGATAATAGAACGGCTCTCACCTTAATTCATCAAAATATTGCTGGTGTACTTAACAAACAAGAATTCATCGAGATAGCCATTGCGAATTTACAAAAGGAACTTGGTTCCGTAGATGTTATATGTTTAACAGAAACGTTCCTTAAAAGCGGTTGTGAATCTAACCTTAGGATTAATAATTATAAACTGGTATCCTTCTTTTCTCGAGCAAACCAACGCCGGGGAGGTTCATGTATTTTATTGAAAAATAACCTACAATTCAGAGAAATTAAAAATCTCACCCAGCCTATCCCCCTTCAATTCGAATGCTGTGCTATTGAAATTATTAAATTTAATCTTGTAGTGGTATGCATATATAGAACACCTACGCGTGATACGTCTATATTCTTAAACAATCTCGAACAACTAACTAATAAATTGTGTAGCAAAAAAAACAAAAAAGTTATCATATGTGTGTGTGTGTGTTATCACTGGAATATAGACATACTGAAAACAAATAAAACGTCTAATGATCTAATTTCCATTCTTAATAATAACAATCTAAAAAACCATATAAAGCTACCTACGAGAAAAACCTCGTGCTTGGACTTAATTGTAAGTAACATACATGATGGTAAACCTGGACTTCACTATCTAGCGCTTTCAGACCATGAAACTGCACAAACAATAACGGTTAAATTAGTTAATGATTATCAAGTTAAAGACATGCACAACTTCTGGTTTAAAAGTATACGAGAACTCAGTGACGAAAATATACTTAAATTTAAAAACTGCATGTCAAGCCTATCGTTTTCTGAAGTATACGAAGCCCAAAATACAAATGACGCATTCGATAAACTACACGATACAATTACCTTGTTTTACAATTTATGCTTCCCTATAGTGAAAGTTAAAAATACTTTAAAAACAATAAAAAATAGAGGTCTAACCAAAAGCATAAAAAGATGCTGCACAAAAAAACGGACATTGTACCTTACATATAACATTCAGAAACATAATAAAAAACAAAATAAAAAAAAATATGACAACTACGCGCGAATATTAAAAAGATGTATATATAATGCACAGCAGATTAATAGCATACGCTACATTAATAAAGCCAAAAACACATGTAAGGCAGCATGGAACATGATTAAAACAGAGACAAATAATATGACATATAATTCTGAAATTGACATTATTAATATTAATGGTAAAAAGTATGACAACACAAACGAAATTTCTGATTTATTTAATGAATATTTTGTATCCCTAACCAATTTCACAAAAACTAATCATAAAAATATCCAGGACACTAAAATAATAATTCTTCAAAATCCAAATAGCATTTTTCTTACACCAGTGGATGAATGCGATGTTTACAAAGTAATCCATAATTTAAGAAACACAAACTCGACTGGGTATGACGACTTAAGCACTAAAGTGTTAAAAAGATGTGCGAAGAGTCTAATGTCACCTTTAGCGTTCATTATAAACCTTTCCCTAACTGAAGGAGTATTCCCAAATCGTTTAAAAACGTCGGTTGTAAAACCTATATATAAGAAAGGTGACAAAACGAACATGAGCAATTACCGCCCAATAACTCTAACCCCCATTCTATCGAAAGTACTCGAAAAAGTTATGTATATTAAAGTGGAGAACTTTTTAACGAAATATGATATTCTTAAAAAAGAACAATTCGGTTTTAGGAGGGGTAGCTCCACGGCTTTAGCATGTTTCTCGCTATTGAAACATATAACCGAAGCCCTAAATCAAAAATCAAAAATAAGCTGTGTATTTCTAGACATGACAAAAGCCTTTGACTATGTCTGTCATAGAACACTACTCACGAAACTTGCACATTATGGAATCCGAGGGAAAGCCAACGACTGGTTCAAAAACTATCTTGCGGAAAGAGTGCAATATGTGGAAATAACCAAAACCTGTAAACAAGAGCAAAAAATGTTTCGGTCAGGATATAAACAAAATAAGTATGGCACACCACAGGGAAGGATTTTATCCCCGCTTCTCTTTTTGATATATATTAACGACCTGCCCGAGGCAGTAGGCAAAGACTGCATATTATTCGCCGATGACACTACTTTAATAATCAAGAGTGAAAATAATAGAAACTTGGAAAGGGATACCGTACTAGCGCTGAACAATGCAGTAAATTATCTAATAAAGAATAACTTAAAAATTAATATGACTAAAACAAATATAATACAATTTCAAACATACCAATCGAATACAATAAATAATCTGGACATCCAATACAAAGACTCTAACTTAACTACTGTGGATAATTGTGTATTTTTGGGTATAACAGTTGACAAAAATTGCAACTGGAAACCACATATTGATAAAGTTGTTGTAAAAATTGATCGTTTTGTTTATGTTTTAAAAAGGATTCGGCAAACAACTAATCATGATACGACAATGCTTGCGTACCATGGCTATGTATCGTCCGTATTTCGATACGGTCTAATAATTTGGGGGAACTCAGTGGAGGTAGATAGAGTATTCAAATCCCAAAAAAAATGCATCCGAGCAATCTGTGGAGCTCATTTTTTAGACAGCTGTAAGCCACTGTTTCAAAGATTAAATATACTGCCTTTACCGTGTCTATACATTTTTGAAACATGCACTTTTGTAAAAAGAAATTACAATTTATTTGAAACTCTGGAAGACAGGCCAAATAGCCGAACACGACATAAAGACAGACTTCGTTTACCAAGAATAAAATTAAAATTATTTAAGAAAAATGTATATTGTATGTCCATAATCATTTATAATAAATTACCAAATAGTTTACAAGAATTACCTTTGACATTATTTAAGAAACTGCTTTTTAAATTTTTGTTATCAAAGAACTATTATAGAATTAAGGACTACTTAGACGATAAATCGATGGAATTTGGATGACGTAATTTTAATAATAAATTTGCACGCCGTATATGGCAGGATACGCTGAAAAAAATGCACTGTAACACCCTTTGTACCGTATTCTAGCAAATAAACATTTTTGATTTGATTTGATTTGATTTGAAACTTTATAGTATTAAAACAGAGTATCTTTTATTAAAAATATAAATAAAATAATAAATCCTTATATAAGAACTAATGTGAAGGATGAATCTGATGCTGTTTAATAAGTTTGTTGATATCAGGTTCCAATTTACTCAAGAACAGTCGCAAGTCGGCACGTTCGGTAACAAGAAAACGATTACTCTTTTTAGTAAGCAGTATTGTCACAGCACTAAATCCACGTTCACACAAATATGACAATGGGAATGCTATTGTAGCAAGCGCTACACAAAGGTCGACTATAAATCACACCAGATCACAGTGTAGCAGGCGCTACACAAAGGTCGCCTATAAATCACACCAGATCACACCGAGGAGCGCGGAAGTCATGGCGCGCGTCGCTGCGACCCTGACTCCCGCAGCGAGGGTTCCCATAAATCTCACCCCGGAGGACATCTGCAGGACCAACGGTAAATGTCCGTGGGAACCATAGCGAGTCGTCTAGCACGTGACTGAATTGGCGCGCTTTCTACAGTAACCAATCAAACGCTGCGGCCTGCCTCGATCAACGAATCAGCATTAAGAACGCACGCAATAACGCGTGGACTTCCGCAGGACAGCAAGCTGATTTGCTATTGGTTACCCCACTATTATTTAGAGATAGTTAGTACTTAAGTGAGTGGATAGCTTGTAAGACACATTATTATTATATTCTACACTATCATTATATTCTATTCCATTACAGTCCATTCCTGTTCACACTCTTGTATCACGTCATTGTACACGTCAAATACATTGTACTCTTTTACATTCGTGCAATACACAATGTTCGATTTATCTGAGTTTTAATTACGCGATACGACCTACGCGCTACACTATCAAGAATCGTTGAACGATTGACCACAATCCAGGGTACAACTGCGGGATCGGTATGTGTAGCTAAAATTCTTGGTAACCATTTTTGAACTTAATTTTTATTTTCACGTTTGTTGTCAATTCTATAAGTTCTTCTTCCAGCTGAGGTGGCATTGCTGTGTTGATATTTGAAAACGGATCCAACACTCAATCTGGTATTTCCAAGTTCAAAATGTCCTGGTATCGTTCGGTGAAGTCAATGTGGAGGTTTTCCAAATGTTGGCAGTAGGCAAACAATTCGTCGTTACTGCATGATACTGATAAATTTGGAAAATTGTGAAACTCATGTCTGCCCAGATTCTTTTTGTGTAGAAGCAGTTTGGCTGCGAAAGCAGCAAAGACGTTTTTTGTTTTAATTAAATTTAGTTTATCGCCTTGCAGTTGGAGATTCAAGTCGTTGAACAATTTGAACAGGTCTGCCATGTAAGCAATATCATTCTTGGATGTTATGAGCTTGTCGCGCAATTCTGTACCTATCCTTAGTTTCTATGAACTCTATAACAGAGTCAAAAAGGTTGTAAAATCGAGTCAGACAATTGCCTCTTGTTAGCAAACGAACTTTAGTAAGAAACAACAAACGGTTGAAATCCTCGTCATTAGTAACACAAAGCTGATGAAATAATCTGTCATTCAAAGAGCTGTTGCGGATTTTATTGACTGCTTTGATGACATATTGCAGTGATTGAAATAGTTTTCACTTAAGTTTCAAGCAACTAAATGTTGTCTATGAATAACGCAATGTACACCAAGGACATCTGGAATTTTATTTATTAAGTACGCTATGAAGCCTTTATGGCACCCTGTCATAGCCGGGGCGCCATTCGTAGCAACTGAAATAATATTTTTCAAAGGAATCTCTTTCTCATCGCAAAACTTTTCCAATGTATTGAATATGGTTTCACCTTTTGTATCGGTCTCAAATTTCTAGCAAATAATAGTTCTGCACATATTTTCTCATCTTTAATAAACCTCACGTAAGACAACAACAATGCTTCATTAGTTGGTAAAGTGGACTCATCGAGCTGAATTGAGAATTGACTTGTCCTCAGGTGATCGCACAATGATTCTTCAATGTTTTCAGCCATTTCATCAATTCGTCTTTGCACAGAATTATTACTCAAATGAATTTTTCGGATAATAACTGCGGCCGGCTTATGAAGCACAGTAGTTATTACTTCATTTATTGCTGGCAATATTAACTCTTCTCCGATGTTATGTGGTTTGCTTTTTTGAGCAATTAACAAAGAGATATTGTACGAAGCTCGAAGTCCGTCGTCATCTTGCTTAGCAGCCGCCGAAAATAGTTTTGCTACACTTGGCTGAGTATTATGCTTCTTCTCTAGATCTTGAAAATATACTACATTCTTGTCTTTCATATCTGGATGCATTTTATTCAAATGATTTTGCATCCTTGAAGGCTTCATTGCTTCATTCGACATATTCGAATGTTTTTATACAAAGGCGACGATGGGTTTGTGGGATTTTCAATAAATCCGAATTTAATATATTCCGCAAGTATTGCCGTCTCTTCTTTTTTACTTCCGACATTGTTTTGCTTTGAGAAATACGTTTAACTTCGCAAGTAGTGTAGAGGAGGCGTAAGTACTGCTCATCTATTGCGCGCGAGACCACAAATGAAAATAAAATAAATATTACATTGTTTATATAGAAATGCTTAAGCAGCACACACCGACAGGAATAAAACAAACATGCATAAACTCGTTTATCTCATTGGACGCTCAATCGTACTCAACAAGTTCGAACAAGTATTCAATGAACCAGCCAACTGATACAGGAATGCACAATTCGGGTTATTTAACAAAAACTTGTTAAAACATGATAGCTACGAATACCAATAACTATTAAAATGCGAAAGTGTGTCTCTTGCCTTTTTATTTGTTTGTTTGTGTCTACTTTCATTACGAAACGGAGCGACCGATTGACATGATTTTCATTTTTTTTTATATTCAATAAAATAGGACAGATATATGAACTACGCGGAGAGAAATATAGAACCGAGGTTGAGCAATCTTTTAATTCATATTAGTTTATGTTCACAAGTTGTTGTTGAGAGTTGAGAGCTCTTGCAGTCGTTGTTTAAGAGGCCCCCTAGCTAAATAAAATTACAAATCCCCCCCCCCCCCCCCCCCCCGCCTCTACACAACGCCCCCATTTTCTTTCTGGGTCTCTTACCGCCCCCCTTGAGACCTGCAACGCCCACAAGGGGGCGTCATCGCCCACTTTGGGAAAGACTGACCTATGTGTGATGGAAGACGTTCTGATACCGCGAGTCACACAGGTGCCTGACTCGCGGAGTACATTATAAAGAACTGTAAAAAGGCCTTTCTGATGGCCTTTTTACAATTCATTAATTTAGATTTATAATGAGACAGACTCGACACTTCACCGACAACACAGCCATCAAGGTTCTCTACGATGCGCTTTTTAGGAGTCACTTGGAAAACAACGCTGTCACGTGGGCTCCACGTGAGGCAAAATACGCGGTAATGTTAGAGCGTATTCAAAACATGTTTACGCGATTGCTATATCTAAAGTTATGAGGGGTGTAATAGGTATCCATTTTAGCCGCTGATGTACTCCACGTCATTCGTCCTCGACTGGTAGGGTATAATGAGGTAGGGATGGGTGAGACGGTCCTCGCTCTGGTAACGTATAAGGTCAAGTTACTGCGGAGCCTGGATGCGTGACCCTAGGGTTTTAGGTCGCATAGGCATATTTGTTACCATAAACGTTTTCCATACGAGGCTTGATATATGGACATCGACATCGACGCACAAACGAGTACCATGGATCCAGTACATGATTCTGAACACCCCTGTGGTGGAATTTCTCGTCGGCTTTTCCATGATTTAAAAAAATATGTTTGTCGTTTTTTTCACTTTACACCGTTCATAATTGCTATACTTTTATAACCCAATAAGATTTTAAAGTAAAAATTAATTAATTCGCTAATTATACAAAAAAGCGCAATGAAAACTAAACTCGAAAAAATTTATTATCAGCTGATTTAATAGAGTTCACATCAGGAATCAACATCATACCTACAAACCCGCACGGCGGCACGCTTGCAACGTTCAAAGGACGAGCCGACACTTTTTTTAAACACTGTGTTAACACAATTTTGTAACCGTTCATTAACGACATAAATGACTATCATAATTATATTAGTGGCATGCGGTGTAGCCTTTTCGCGAAGTTTGCGTTACGATGTCAGATACATCCTGTATAACATTAATGAGTTCGCAACAGTTCTTTTATCACACTGTGCTATTCAGCAGTCCAGCACACTAGTTGCAAATCAATGGAAATCATTTTGAAGCCAATTGCTAATCCATTGCTCCATATGTTCGGAGAATGTGTCTGTTCAACAACGTAAATCCATACTAATATTATAAATACGAAAGTATCTCTGTCTGTCTGGCTTTTACGCCATAACTACTAAACCGATTGTCATGAAATTTGTTTAACAGATAGTCTAGAGCCTGAGAAAGGACATAGGCTATATAGTCCGGTCAATTTAGACCAAAAAATGAGAGTGAAGTTACATAAAGTCCCAACAAGCTGGATTTTTGTGAAGTTGTTCAAAACATAATTATAAACAATGTCTGGAAGTTCCCCATCATTCCCCTGTAAGGAAAAAATTTAATTCAAGGTCAAAGGTCAAAAAAAATACTTTTTCGCGATTTTCAGCAAAACGGTAAGTTTTATCATAAAAGTACTTCAAACAAAAATTGTAGATTGACTAAAAAAGTAATTAGTCCGTCAGCCAAAAAATACTAGACACGTATTTTTTCTTTTTTCATATAAACAAAAAATGAAGACGACACAGTGCGTTGAAAACTCGTGTGAAGTCACTGGACGCTACACTTTTTAGCGAGCAGTGACGTCACCAGTCACCACTCCTGGTCTTTGATGCCTTTTACAAATTTGTCTTTATAGATTTGATAAAACAAAATATAAGTACGTACTTATCCAATATTTTTCTATAATCCGAATGACGGACTAATTAGTTTTTTTTTTTTATCAAATACCCTATTTTGGTGAAAATTCGGACTTTTATTTTTGTTTTAGAAGCAGTACCTACACTACTTTAATAGGTAGTATGAAATATAATATAAAAACACGTTTATTCGTTAACTATTTATTATAAATCACCATCATAGATTGTTGGCATAACCAATGGAACATTTGTGCATATACCTATTAAATAATATCTTACCTACCTATTGTGTTCTTTGCACAGTAGTTGAGTGTTAGAATTATTATAATTGTAATCAAACTTTTTCAACAATTAAGTCATAAAAAGAAAATAACAATAAAACTTTGTGTTATACAAAGAAATAGAGGAGAAGGTCGTAATATGGCCCCCGTTGGTTATATGGCCCCCCATCGTATCTCAACATCGGGAAGCGCCATCTATGAATTACTACATTTATGAAGACGAATACATGCTACCGCAAATTTCAAGCCAACCGAGAGCGCTGCTGTGCTCGTAGTTTGACATTTGTTAAAGGTGTTTGTCACACGTTGTTTCAAAAGAATTTTCTCCTGCAGTAAATCTAATAAACTTTAGCTAAAACCGTGTTTTGTGTGCTCTGTTTGCATTGAGGAGAGAGGATAGTAACCCATCTTTAATATTTCGAAGGTAAAATCTAAATATTTGTATTGTTTTTGAGATTGTCGTTCATTGTTTATAATAAGCGCTTGCTTTTAATATGGCCCCATAATATTGCTGGTACTATGGCCCCCGGGGCCATATTAAATGTATGAATGGTGACATTTTAATAAAAAATATCACAATGTGCATATATAAACGTATTTTGTTGGTTTCAGATGCCGCGAATTAATATTTCTCCGAAGCCAAAAAGAAAGAGACAACAATGGGATCCCGAAAAAATGAAACTGGCTGTTCAAGCAGTGCAAACTAAGGCTATGGGCTACAAGAAGACTGTCAAGATGTTTTCTGTTCCTAGAACGACGTTAAGAAGACTGGCAAAATGTACAGGGGAGTCTTTAGATTCAGTAGTGCACAGACCATTAGGCAGAAAGTGTGTTCTACCACCTGAAATAGAAAAAGAACTTGTGGAATATTTGTTGTTCATGGAAAGCAAATATTACGGCTTAACACTTATGGATGTTAGACGGATGGCTTACCAATTAGCGACGAGGAATGAAATTCCAAACCCATTCAAAAAAGAAGTAGCTGGTCGAGCATGGTTAGATCACTTTTTAAACAGACATAAAAATGAATTGTCTATCAGAAAACCAACGGGCACTTCATATGCCCGAGTGCAAGGCTTTAATCGCGCGGCCGTTAATGAAGTTTTCGACATACTGGAAGCTGAATACTCAAAAAAACATTACCCTGCAGATCGAATTTTTAATGTGGATGAAACGGGGCTCACCATAGTGCAGTCGAAAATACCTGCTGTGGTTGGTAAAAAGGGTAAGCGGCAAATCGGGGCCTTGACAGCAGCAGAGCGAGGATCATTAGTGACATTGGTTTGTTGCATGAGTGCTGGAGGATCCTACATACCGCCCATGCTCATATTTCCAAGAAAAAATTATTCTGATCAGTTGATGAAAGGAGCTCCTCCTGGTGCGATAGGAAAAGTCCACCCGTCTGGTTGGATACAAGCACATCTGTTTACAGAATGGTTTAAGCACTTCTTGGAAAAGACAAATCCAACAGAACAGTCTCCAGTTCTTCTCGTCCTTGATGGCCATTACACTCACACTCGTAATATTGAAATCTTAACGCTTGCTCGTGAAAGACACGTAACGATCATATGCCTGCCTCCTCACACAACCCACAAACTGCAGCCACTGGACCGGACATTCATGGGTGCACTAAAAACCCATTACAGTAACGAGATTCGGCAGTTCATGTTACATTCAAACAGAATTCTCAAGCCATATGACATCGCAGAGCTGTTGGGGAAGGCTTATTTGAAATGCACAACTGGAGAATTGGCAGTCAACGGATTCAGAATCACAGGAATCTTTCCGTTTAATCGACATGTGTTTAGCGATGCAGATTTTCTGGCTGAAGAGCTGTCATGTCGGTCACCATCTACCAATAATCCACTGACACCAATGGATCAAGCGCCAGTATCTCCAACAGTTAATGATTCGCCAGGTTCTCCCAGTATTTTGTCAAATGAAGCACACACAAGTCAGGCGAATCTTTCACTGCCACCATTGGGAAAAGTGTCAGTATCTCCTTTGGTTGATCCAACGTCAGCCTCTGCGGGTATTTTGGCACACGAAGCACCTGTGTCGCCAAGTCAGCCTAATCTATCAGCACCCGTCACTCAACCACTGCGAACAATTATAAATCAAGCGCCAGTCTCTGCAACAATTGATCTAGCATCAGACGATCGAAGTATTCAGACAAAGGCAGCACATGTGACGCCAAGTCAGCCGAATCTATCACCATCTGCCAATCATCCACTGCCACCATTGGAACAAGTGTCGGTGTCTCCGTTAGTTGATTCATTGTCAGTCATTGCGAGTACTTTAGCACATGAAACACCGGCACCGTCAAGTCAGCCAAATCCGTCAGACTCTCAGCCGGGGCCGTCATCAATTAGATCTAGAGCTATCTTGCCAGCGGACATACTTCCTGCTCCTTCTACTAAAAAAATGACGTCTAATCGAGGAAGGAAGGCTGGAACTGCGTCAGTCATCACGTCGTTGCCTTATAAAAGACAACTTGAGGATCAAATACAAAGATCTGAGGACGTAAAACGAAGACGTGGTTTAAGGGGTGGTCGAGGGCGTGGTCGCGGACATGGCAGAGGACGCGCCAGAGGACGCGGCAGTGGTCGAACTGCAACACAACGTGGCACTCAAAGAAATGAGTTCACCGACAGTGAAGATGATGATGACCAACAATTTGATGGCAATGATTCTTCCTCTGGAGACGATGTTCCTTTACCTCAATATCCCAACACTAGCGACACAGAGTGTATTTTTTGTAATGCCCAATTTTCTAATGACACTAGAGGGGAAATATGGATAAAGTGTCAAAGCTGTGATATGTGGGCACATAATGATTGTGCTGGAGCAGAAGGCGATTATTATGTCTGCGACTTCTGTCGCTAATTTTCATATATTTAATATGGCCCCCAGGGGGCCATATTTACCACACGTTTCCTTTTTGTTTACTTTTAGAATAATTTCAAAAATATTAAAATGTGTGAAAACTGTTACCTTTGTTTTTATTTGAAACATAATTCCTATTACCCAATTAAGTAAGATATCTTTTGATATGAACTGACTCTAAAAATATCGTCAATTTTTTTTATTATTTTTGAAAAACTAAATGGGGGGCCATATTACGACCTTCTCCTCTACAATAATAGATTGATCAAATATTAAATGAGGTATAGATATCTACCTTTTTTATTAATATTAATACTCGTAGTCCAATAGAAGAAACAGGTAAGTATAGTAATGCACGAGCATATAGCAACCCTGTTGACTTGTCTGAAATCATTTTGATACTAGCACATTATTTTGTACTAGAAGCACAACTGGTTTTAATGGTCATGTTATTGGATAAAAGAGTGTCCATGGAGTTTCTTGCCCGTTCTTCTCCATAGGTACTCTTTGGAATGGGCGACTAGCTTCACCTTACTGACTGACCGACCTACTGACAATTCAAAAGTCATCATCATCATCATCATCATTTATTTATTCATAACAATTTACATTGTGTTGAACATTGCATAAAAAAATTAAAATAGAAATACCACATGCGGCTATAAAAATGAAAAATGTCGAATTGGAATATAAATAAAACATTGGAATATAAATAATCACAGACAAATATAACAAGTCAATCAATTATACATAAGTATGTCAATAGATATACAAACTAATGTCAGATTTGATTACAAGAAAATTAAAAAAAATAAATAAATAATGTCAAATGCATAGTTAAAGTCAAAGCATAATGTTACAGTCAAAGTTAAGGAATTCAGTCGAAAGCGTGTTCACTGGTACTTCATTTATTTTGTATCATTTGACATGAATTCTGACACTGAGTATAAACATTTTTCCAACAAGAAGGTTTTTAATTTATTTTTAAATAAATGACTATTATATATTAACAATTTCAAATCAGTTGGTAACCTATTGAATAATTCAACTGCTTGGTATCTGGAGCAATGCCTGACCACGTTAAAATTTGGTGACAACTTGTGTTTAAACTCCTTTCTTCTTGTGCTTTCTCTTACCTTACGTTCCTCTTGTGATTCATACTGATGAATATACTTAGCAAAGTAACAAAGTATAACCAATATATATAAACTTGGTACTGTCAAAATATTCAACTTTTTAAAATGCTCTCTACATGATTCTGTTTGTGAGATCCTTACTAAAGTCCTTACAGCACGTTTCTGTAAGATGAACGCTTTCTGACAATTATAGTTGTAGCTGTTACCCCAAAGCATGATGCTATACCTCAATCTAGCTTCTATAAGCGCATAATATATAGCCTTTAGATGCTTTAAATCTAAAATATCTCTAAGGCTCCTGAGTGCATAGCATGCTGATGAAATAGAAGAGTCAATAGCAGCTACCTCATGTTTCCAATTTAAGTTTACATCTATGTTAAGACCTAAGAATTTGACTTTGTCTACTAAATCAATCTTGTCTCCATTAATTTGTACGTCTAGATTATCATTTTTACGAGTTGTTGTCTTGAATAAGGTAATGTTGGTTTTATTTGTATTTAGCAGAAGGTTATTAGCTGTGAACCAATCGTTTAGATTTTTAAGTGTTTCGTTTACAGCTTGGGTCAATTCATTTAAGTCATTAGCCCCTATTATTATATTAGTGTCATCCGCAAAGACGACAAGTTTTACGTTAGGTTGAGTGTGATGCATAAAGTTCAGAAAGTCATTTGTAAATATTATGAATAGGATAGGCCCCAAAATTGAGCCTTGAGGTACACCACGTTGTATCTTTGTGATTTTAGACGTATATACAACTTCGTGATTGTTTCTATCGATGCTTTTAATTTCTACAGACATTCTTCTATTATGTAAATAGGATCTTAAGAGAATTAAGGAATTGCCTCTGATACCGTAATGTTCTAATTTAGTTAGTAATAATTCATAGTCAATAGTATCAAAAGCCGAGCTAAGGTCGATAAATAGTCCAGCCACTTTCATTTTGTCATTTAATTTACTAATTATGTCGTATATAAGAGTGTTTATTGCATCAGAACAACCAACGCCTTTCTGGTATCCAAATTGTCTTTTATTAATTATATATTTTATTGACATTCAAATGTACCATCAGCCTTTGTTTAATGAGTTTCTCAAATATTTTGGATAAGGTTGGCAGAAGGGATATAGGTCGGTAATTTTTTGGATCAGTCTTCATGCCTTTCTTGTACACTGGGATTACTTTAGCCAGTTTGAACTGGTCAGGGAAGACTGACTCTTCAAAACATTTATTAAAAAAACCAGAAAGAGGATCTGCCAAAAAGTCAATGTTCTGCTTTACTATTGAAATTGGTAAGTCATCAAAACCGCTAGATTTTTTATTATCCATCCTACTAACAATTTTTGAGATTTCCGACGGTGTCGTCGGATAAAAAATTAAATCACTATCTACTCTTTTAGTAGTCTCGAAAAGGTAGGACATTGCCCTTACTTTTTCTTTGCCACCCATAGAGGATTTCAACAAAAAAGTGTTAAGGAATTGATTTGCGACCTGCTGAGGATTAGTTATCACTTTATTGCCTATTTTTAATATTATAGTCCTATACTGCCTATTTGTTGTCTTCTTTGTACTTTCATTTACAATTTTCCACGTCAATCTTGTTATATCTTTAGCATTATCCAATTTATTTATTAAGGCATCTCTTTTGGGTTGCTGAAAGACTCTTCTATAAATTCGAACATACTTGTTCTTATATTTTATAATGCTGTCATTTTTCAGCGTTCCAGTACATAGTACTCTTTTCATCAGACTTGAAACTTTAAGTCAACTTTAAGTAAAGTGCCTGTAACTGGTTTATTTGAAATAAATGCTTTGATTTTGATTTTGAAATGAAAACACAAATCTATGGTCTCTGGCGTTTAAATAAAATGAGTAAAAAAATCATACGTATTTATTATATTTTTAACGTATTTTTATCAATTAAAAGTATTCCAAAACATAATAATTGATTTCATCATCTGATTCCAAATATTCTTCGATAAAAGTATTTTAGAGACTCACAACGTCTCTGCTACTGCTGTCATTGGCCTGCTACCATCGCTTAGGTGAATAACTGACTCACTATATCTTGATATATCTATATCATCAATATAGGCTTATAGGGTTAGGGACAGCCTCCGTGGCGTAGCGGTAGCGAACGCGGCCGTTGCGCAAGGAGGCGCAGGTTCGATCCCCGCACAGTGCAAATATTCATATTCATGCATACAAATATTTGGTCTAGTCGTGCCTCGGAAATCACGTTGCCCTACGAACATCTAGTGGCAGTCGTTACGGGTTGTTGGAGCCCTCTAAAGTTTAACAATTGTCTAGCTGCCATGCTTAGAAATCGCCTTCGGGTTGTGGAGGTCAGACGGCAGTCGCTTCACGGAAAATATCGAAGTTTAGCCAAAATCAGCAGTTAGACTGGTAAAGCGGACCCCGGATTCCAAAGCTGAAAAAGCTACGGATGCGACTGGGATTAACGCTGAGATGATGATGATCAATATAGGGTTCACTCTCACATTTTCCTGGAATTTTAATAATAATAATAAGTAATTTCTATCAGAAGATGGATAGCATTAATTATAATTCCGAACATGATATTGTAATTTATTTTAAAGTCAGTGGTAAATTAAATCACCTAAAGTCAACATTTGCAAATTAAGGTGACTGGGGGTAAGATAAAAAAAAAATGTAATAACGCCCAATACCAGGGAATTGTTTTAATGCTGGTAATATTGTGGACATCATTTTATTATGCCCCACCCTGCAGGCTGCGTCAGTCGCTGAGTGAAGGTGCTGGTGTATTATTTGACATTTTTCCGCACAGTACATTTCCCGCGAAAAATTGAGTTTTTCGATCTTACCCCGCTCGCTGTATCTCCTTACTCAGGTAAGGAACAAACATGTTGTTTTGGTATTCGTAATTAGATTTAAACTGTAATAAGTATATTACAGTTTATCTTCTTCAGTGTATTATCTCTATGATGTGGTGATTACTATATTTCATGTATTTCAAGATTTATGGTGAATTTCAAATTTTCCCCTGCATAATTTAAAGGGGTAAGATGATAATATAAAACTTTCCATCTTACCCCGTTTACAAAAATCCTACAATAGCCCTGAAACTGAAATATCCGGTAATATCTCTTCCACAATATCGTATTAAAAACTTGTATCAAGAAATTAGTACATAATTTTCTAGACTCTCTAGTGTTAATCTCGGGGGTTAAGAGCCGAGATAGAGTGCACAGTGTTATTCGCGTTAGAAGGAAACACAAATAGTTCAGATATTAACAGATATAATCATGGAGATAGACAACATTACAAGAGAGCCGCAGAATAATATTAGACATATTAGATTTTCTTGTCAACAACTTGACACGCTCTGCTTCATATTTCAAATATATAAAAATATACTTTTTACAGCCAGACTTTGTATATGAAACCTCAACACGCCTCCTCAAATACAAAGTCTTTTATAAACATTAAATAAAATCAAAATTAAAAACGCACAGAACTTAATTACCTAATCAAACAAACATATATCCACACAACATATAAGAAATCTTAACAAGGTTTAAGACCTATAGCATCAATACATTTATAATGCTTAAGACAAGGTAGCGGTTTTGTCATTACATCCGCTATCATATCTGTAGTGGGTACATGTCCCAAACTTATGCCTGTATTATCTCTTAGGACATCCCGAATAAAATGATACTTGATGTCGATATGTTTGCTCCTAGCATGGAACACTGGATCCTGTGCAAGGAAAATCGCAGATCTACTATCGGCATTAAGGGATATAGAAGCATACCTTTCAAGTCCCAATTCCAGCAGCAGACTTTGAAGATACAATCCTTCCTTTATAGCTTCTGCAAGACTTACATACTCTGCCTCACAACTGGATGTTGCAACAGTACGCTGTTTGCGTGACATCCATGAAATACCAGCTCCACCTAGAATAAAAACGTATCCCGAAAATGACCGTCTATCTATTTGACAACCTCCCCAATCTGCATCACAGTATCCCTTCACGCAATTACCAGCTTTTGTGTACACCAGTCCATAAT
Source organism: Sesamia inferens (assembly GCA_037179545.1). Taxonomy (NCBI): domain Eukaryota; kingdom Metazoa; phylum Arthropoda; class Insecta; order Lepidoptera; family Noctuidae; genus Sesamia; species Sesamia inferens. The sequence goes on along the minus strand of CM073937.1, from coordinate 31,422,160 downwards.
TCACAGTTTCTTTTAAGTAACGTAAGATACGTTTGGCCGCTATCCAGTGTTCTTTCTCTGGATTCTTAGAAAATTGCGCCAATTTATTTACAGGATGTACTATGTCTGGTCTTGTTGCTACACTCAAGTACATTAAAGAACCAATCAACTCACGATATGGCCACTTTTTCTCCTCTTTATTTGATTGTATACATCCCGCCTTATTATTTGTGCTACTGGTCTCCATTGGCGTTTTTATTGTATTCGCATCCAACATATTATATTTTTCAAGTAATTCTTTTACATAATTCTCTTGTGACAACCTTATTTCGTTGATAGTCCGTCGGATGTCAATCCCTAAAAAGTATTTTGCTTGACCATAATCTTTTAATTCGAACTCTTTTCTCAGTTCATTTTTAAAACGAGCTATGCGATCTCCTTTTTCAGATGCCACTAGGATATCGTCCGTGAAGACTAAAACAAGTAAATGATCTTTTCCTTGGTTTCTGAAATATAAACAGGGTTCGTTTAAACTTTGCGTTAATCCCATTTCCTTTAGCTTCTTCTCAAGTCTAATATTCCATTGCCGACCTGCTTGCTTCAATCCGTATAAGGATTTTTTTAGCAAACATGCGTCGCCGCCAGCGTTCAAGCTTTTAAGCATTTCTTCAGCTCGTTTAACTACACAAGGATTCTTACCTTCTGTGTATTTCAACTTCATTAAAGATTCTTTCAGCAATTTGGGTATCCGCATATAAATTTTCTCGTCTAAGTATCCATTTAAGTAGGCTGTATTGATGTCCAGCTGATGAACCTCCAGATTCATTTCTATAGCCAGAGCCATCAGTAGTCTAACGCTATCGAGTCTTGCCACGGGCGCAAACGTTTTATCATAGTCAACACCGAATCTTTGACTAAATCCTTGAGCTACAAGTCTTGCCTTTTTCTTTGTTGACTTATCCACGTTTGTCTTAGTTGTCAAAACGTATCGACACCCTACAATATTTTTGTCTGGTGGCCTTTTGACGATCTCCCAAGTTCCTTTCTGTAGCAGACTCCTTATTTCTGATAAAATAGCTTCTTTCCAAGCTGATCGTTCTTCCCCTTTAAGAGCCTCTTCCAGCGATATTTCAGCAGAACCGGCAAAATCAATACAGTCGCTAAAAGTTTCTTCTCCAGCTTCAGTTTCTATTGACTGTTCTGGTTCTTCTTGTATTGGCTCTTCCACAGTATTATCCGGATGCTCCATTTCCACCGATTGATAATTTTTTCTGGGACGACCTACTCGGCCTGTATGTAGCACTCTGGGTCTTCCAGGACCTCTAGACATTACTATTCCTCTTGACTGAGCACAACGCGTTCTCAAGAAATTTTCTCCTTCCGGTTCCGGATCCGGTTCCAGTACCAGTGTCGGTTCCATCATGCGTTCCGGTTCCATAAACCGTTCCGATTCCAAAGTCCGCTCAGTTTCCATAGTCCGCTCCGGTTCCATAGTCCGCTCAGGTTCCCGGTGAAAACTGATATCGATGAACTTCTTCTCATTGTCATCCATATTTTCAGTATCATTGATAATGCCTTTAACATTATGAAACATTTTATTTCCAATTTCTTCAGTTTCGTAGAATTTTATATCTCTAGAAATCACGAACTTCCTCTGTTCTGGTATCCACACCCTAAAACCTTTGGATGTTCTGGGGTACCCTACAAATATTCCTGGTATTCCACGAGCAGCGAACTTATCCTTGTTTGAATCCTTACTTAGTATAGATACTTTGGCACCAAACTTGCGTAGATAATGTATCTTTACTGATTTGTTGAACCATTTTTCATAAGGTATCTCTCCACCTAAACTTCTAGTAGGACAACGATTCCTTATATAGCATGCTGTGTCAACAGCTTCAGCCCAAAAACTCATAGGTAGATCACACTCCAATAGCATACATCTAGCCATCTCAACTAGAGTTCGGTTCATCCTTTCAGCAATTCCATTTTGCTGTGGAGTCCGAGCTACAGTTAATCTCCTCGTGATACCTTCTTTTCGAAGAAAATCTTCAAAATCAGCATTACAGTACTCACCGCCATTATCGGATTGAAAGTACTTGATTTTCGATCCTGTAATGTTTTCAGCATAACTCTTGTATAGTTTAAATGCTTCGAGAGCTTTATTTTTAGATTTCAGCATATAAATTTCGCACCAACGAGTACTATCATCTATAAAAGTTATGAAATACTTACCACCGGTCCATGATTCACATCTCATTGGACCTACGATATCCGAATAAACAATCCGCAATTTCTCATTGCAGGGTCCATTTGACTCACTAAACGGTAAAGCAGTCATTTTACCTCTAGCACATACTTGACAGTCACGCACCAAACTAAAGTCGTTCGGGTTCACAGGCTCGCCCACCTTTTCCAAAAGTTTGACAACATCTTTTCCGTTCAGATGCCCTAAACGTTTATGCCAAGTTAGCACATTTAAATTACGATCAGTTACAGCATTTGCAGCTTCATATTCTTCAACGCAATATAAATTACCGCGACGGTATGCTGTTAACCTGACTTTATTACTTTTATCAAGAACCCACGCAAAATCACGCGTAAATTTGACATCGTAACCATTATCAGTAATTTTGGCCACTGAAATCAGATTTGTTCTTAAATCCGGAACATAAAGAGTATCTTTAAACTCTACTGTCCCTACGGAATTATCACCTAATGCCGACAGTCTAACTACACCTTTACCTCGGACCTCAGCGCCCATGTTAGTAGCCAATTTTAGTTTACCTCTAGTTTCTTCTAGGTTACCATAAAACTTTTGTACATCCTTGCATAAGTGGGACGTGCACCCAGAATCCAGTACCCATTGCTGGTTTAGACTAACAGCAATGTTATTGCCAAGATCTGAAACATTTAAAGAAGTTAGTTCCTCATCAACATCAACATTATAATTGAAATGTTGTAGTTTTGTTCGACATTCAGAAGCTTTATGTCCAGGACGATGACATCGATAACAGTTTAGTGAAACTCTCCTTTCAATTCCAGATTCCTGCTTTGATTGTTTCAATGTATGTTTGGTAGCAGGCATATTAGAACCATACTTCCCTACATTTGATCCGTTACTTGTACTCGGTTTAACAAGTTTTTTATTCTTTTGGGTGTACATAGCGCTGTCTTGTATTCGGTTAGCATTTCTTGATTCGTATTCCTCCATTATCTTAACTTTTAGAATATCGGGCTTCGGTAAATCGTCTCTTGTTTCAATAGCACAACGAAAACTTGAAAAACTTGCTGGCAAACTATATAACAAGATAATTGACAATAGATCCTCATTTATTTTTACGTCCACATCCTCCAGTTTGTCAACCGCATCGAAAAATGTGCCCATCTCATCACGAATGTCTCCCGATTCGCTCATCTTGTGCAATAGTAGCCTTTTTAACAGTGTCGCCTTCTTGGCAGGTCCACGCGAGGCGTAAATTGATTCCAGTTTCAGCCATACCTCTCTAGACGTGGTGCAACCTCTTATATGTCGCAATTCGGATGCGTTTATCGCTAGTATTATATCAGCCTTGGCCCTAGCATCCTCGGCTTCCCATTTCAAAATCTCAATATCGCCAGTTGGCTTAATTTCCTTACCACAAACATATTTACACCCGTCATTCTTTATTAAAATAGCTTGGGCTTGAATTTTCCAGCTGTCATAATTCTCTTTGCTTAGTGGTTCAATACGGGTTTGTGAAAACATTATTTATTCGTAGGTACTTACTTAGTTTTAGTAATGTTTTACGTGAACTCAAATTCCCTTCTTCTCTGGGCCCATAACCATTCTCGGGGGTTAAGAGCCGAGATAGAGTGCACAGTGTTATTCGCGTTAGAAGGAAACACAAATAGTTCAGATATTAACAGATATAATCATGGAGATAGACAACATTACAAGAGAGCCGCAGAATAATATTAGACATATTAGATTTTCTTGTCAACAACTTGACACGCTCTGCTTCATATTTCAAATATATAAAAATATACTTTTTACAGCCAGACTTTGTATATGAAACCTCAACAGTTAAACCGTCGGATTAAAAAAGTCAGACGCTCTGTACATAAGTATAATGCTTATACGATTAAAATGTACCAATATCAACTGTTTTTTGAGCGGATAATTAAATTCTACGTTAAGATGTCTAGAATTATGTAGATAATTCTAATTACATAATTTGCGATATGTAAATCATCCACGGTATGGAATTTCGACTTGTATAATAATATAGATAAATTTTTAATTTTGTTTTAGGATCAAAATGCCTCGTAACTACATAAGGAAATCGTTACGGGCTACTTGTTATACTTCTGAGGACTTAGCGATTGCAACACAGAAAATAGAGAATAAAGAATTAACTACGCAGCAGCTAAGTTATATAACATACCTGTCGTCTTGTAATGTCAATTTGGCAGTGATTATAATAATACCTATTGTTTACTAATGTTTATAAAGGAAAGAAGTTTTGTTGGTTTTTTTTTTTTTCTTTTTTGTAAATTATTAGGAGACCCATAAATACGAGTAGGTGATTTTTTTTAAATATTTTAGTTACCTATGCTTTGCGGGATTACCAACTGATCTGATAAAGCCAAATTTTATATTTTTGATAAGAGGTTAGTTTTTTTAGTTTTATAAGGAGTACTTATAACGGACTGATTTTATTTAACTGTGATGTTTAGGTATTACCTCCTAGGAAATAATATTTTTAATAATGTTTAATTGCATTCTGCTGTCGTGTCGTTTATTTAATAAAAATAATTATAATGTAGGCTACTTGGTACTAAATTAAAATGTGTGTTTTATTTATGGACCTGAGTTAGACTTGACAGTCATCTATGAGCATGATTATTTAATTTATTTAATATCTATAATACGTTGAGCTCCCCTGACTGCCAGCCGTTTCAACGTGGTAAGAACGATATATTTTATTTGAAAAATGTATTTTTCTTACTTTTAGAATGCGAGTTTTTAATATAACTCATTTTCAAGTTATTTAAGTTATTGAAGCAGAAGGTTTATTGATCACCACACAAGCATAATTACAATGAATACGATTTTAGTCACTATTTCAATCTTACCCCTTCAGCATTTCATCTTATTTTTTTTCAACATATTTTTTTTTTCTTAAGACCAATTTTACTAACGTTTTTTTCATAAAATATTGTTTCAAAATGATTGCTGTCATCTTTATAGAAACAAGTTGACTGTACTTTTTTACCCAAATCATCATTTGATGCAATTGACTTAAATTCTTTCGTTTTACAACAGTTTAACCATCAACACCGTTTATCTCATCAAAAATGCATTCCGTCTTACCCCCACTCACCTTATACACAAACATATTTGCAATCTAACTTATAAATGTGCAATGTAAACAATCCTCATTTTAGTCTTAAAATCGTTTACTTAATAAATTTGAAACTTCTAGTAGATAAAAACAAACAGTAACACAAAGAGATTTAAGATAAATAGAGAGGGCATGTGTCAAAATGGCATAGAAAAACTGTGATCCCATGTCTCAGTTCCGCCATCTAGTACAATATAGCAAAATTAGATCGACAATTGGAGACATCAAAATAGTAAAAATGAAAAAGTTTATATAAAATATATTCAGCTATTGCCCGGTAGGTGGCCAGTGTGGTCTATGTTGCCAGATCCGATTTAATACCCTAGTATAATTCAAATCAGATAAATAAATATTGAAAAGTAAACAAATTAAGTTAAACTAGTCTTGTATAAACATCAAAAACTGTTTTAGAATTTTATTCGCTATTATTCATTTTCCGTGACACCGTCTATTGGTATTTTAGATATGTTTTGCTTACGAATTAGTATAATAATCAGTTTATTGCGATTTTTGAGTATAATAAACCTTTTAGGCCATAAAGCGCATTTTGTTTTGCAATTTTTGTTTGCATTTTGTTTTTAGCAAAATTATTCTTTTTACAAGTTTGTTTGCAAATATTTTTAAATGGCAATACTAAAAACTGTAGTAGGGTTTGTATCATTTCGATATAAACTTATCGATAATATTTAAAGAAGTTTTCGCATTTTGATAGTTTGAAACAAAAAAATTAGGAAACAGAAAATTTATAGGTAATTTCAATGTTTACAGTTTTTTATTTATATAATTCGTTTATATAATAGGCGCTAAAGTTTAAAATTGCTGATTTGTAGTGAAAATGTGAATTGTTTATTTTTTTAATTTTTAACTAATTCATTTAAGCAAAATAGTTACCATTATTATTTATACATTGCTGCCTTCTAACAGAAAGGTCATTTATGCCTTTGCGATAGAACTCTGAGGACCTAGGCTGCACAAACTGTGTGAAAACAGAACTGCCTCCTGTGAAGAAAACTTCTTGTCACGCAGATAATTGTCCAAATCACGACAAAAATGGTAGTGCACTGGAGCAAGGTCTGGCGAATAAGGAGGATGACGAATGGTTTCCAATTGCAGTTCCTAAAGGGTCAAAATGTTTTCTCGTGCTGTTCGAGGTCTCGCTTTGCCATGGATCAATAATGGTGAAGATCGATTCATGAGTCGGGGCTGATTTACTGTTATCTGCGTAATGTTCTAACGTGTGGAAAAACCTTATTGTAACATTTTCTGGCATAATTTTAAGCGGCAGGACAGTAATAATGAAGGGCAAATTTACGAAGAGACGGACAAAATTTACGACGGGATAATTTTGTCTTATTGGCATTTCTATTGAGTCTATCAAATATGGCTTGCATTTTTGCTATAGCTTTAAGAGCGTTTGCCATATTTTTTGGATGTTAAACTTTTTTTTATGTGGTCAACGAAGTCCTTTAGTGTGCGTTCGCGCAGCGGAATGTTGTTGAATTTAAAGATTTTAGATATGCAGATATTTAGTGTATGACGTCGTATAATTGTGTATGGTAAAAAAAAATTTGTGCACGCAGCCATTGTGGAGAAATTCACAAAATACTGATTCCGCTGGGCGAACGTTGTCCTGGCGGAACTTTTTTTAATCCTTTGACTTTAGAAAAAAGAGATGTGTCCAAAAATTAGTGTGTATTTGTGTGTAATTGTGTATGTATGAATAAAATTTGTGCATGCATAAACTTCGGAGATATTCAAGTTTCCGCTGCGCGAACGTTTGGCCATTAGCTAGTTTTCATATAAAGCGCTTACATAGAGAGCTGTAGATTTTTACATACTTTGTTTTGAATTTGTGTATATTTGTTTAAAAAACAGATTTAGAAAAAAACGTAAGGCTTAAAAGATAAAAATATAAACGTAAAATACGCTTATTTGGTCTTAGTTCTTAAAGTATGCACTTTGGGGTCTAGATTTTCACGTTTATACAAACCTTGTAAGTGTCTGCAATATATTGCCAAGTATCAATGATGTTCCTTTAGTAATTAAAGAGTTATAGGACAATTTACCATGACATAATCACTGTTTACAAAGCAGTCAAATATCACGACATTCTAAAGGAATTGTATGGTAAAATGTATGCCAATAATTAGTGTATTCATTCAACTATTCACATGCAAAATTTCATGTCATTAAATTCAGTAATTAAAGAAATACAATTATAAAACTGACGAAGCATCGAAAACCTACATAACCCGACCAAGTTCGGATAGCTATAAAAAAGCGGCCGTGCAATATATTTAGGTAACATCCCAAAATTTACAGTATAATACCGGTATGAATTGGTATAGGTGATAACACAATTGTTTCGATATAATATAAAGGTCATTTATTTTTGTACACCTTTTTTTTAAATGTATTTGACTATGACCAAGTAGGTACTATTTACGTAGTTATTTTATTTATGTATGCGCTTGAGACTTGAGATATAATCTAGATATATTAATTTAGGCAAATAAAATTGATACAGCTAATTTCTATTGAAGATTTCACGCATCAGGATTCTTACTATAGACCCCCCAGGGATATTAAATAATTATCACAAGTAAGTACTACTGTTTAGGTAAATATTTATCATATTGTAGCTTATAACACTTCTTAACCAATGCACTAGACGAGCGTTCCCCTTTGCAAATTTAGTGGATCAAACAATCTAATAACTTAAAAAAAACTACTTCTTCAATCGATTTTTTAATTGATGGTCTATACTGTTGTACTGGTTGTGACTTATTTAAGTGAGCGTGTTCCCCCGCACCCCACCAAAATATGCAGAATTATTTTGATTGAAGCGGTACGCTTAAGGCTAGTCTTTTGGTTAAATAGTATAAGGTCCGTATTACAGAACGTTACTCAAAACTCAAGCTTTAATTACTAGTTTTAAGTAATACTTGAGCATTACTTAAAACTAGTTTTAACCTATCAAAAGGCTTCAAACGAGACTTAAGTAAAGCTGGAGTTTTGAGTGACGTTCTGTAATGGACCTTACTATTGTAGTTATGAATTGATCAAAAATATTCTAGTGTGAAACAATAGACAACGCGCTGCGCGCAACGAGCGTTAGGCGGCTTCCGGCTTGAAACAGTACTTCCATCCTTGAAGAAAAGAGAGGGCAATATGTTTTCATTAGCCGCGGCCCGCGCGTATTAATTTGCTGTTGTATTTGAACCTGATTAATATATCTAGATTATATCTCAAGTCTCAAGCGCATACTTAAATAAAATAACTACGTAAAGAGTACCTACTTTGTCATAGTCAAATACATTTAAAAAAATAGGTGTACAAAAATAAATGACCTTTATATTATATCGAAACAATTGTGTTATCACTTATACCAATTCAATACCGGTATTATACTGTAAATTTTGGGATGTTACCTAAATATATTGCACGGCCGCTTTTTTATAGCTATCCGAACTTGATCGGGTTATGTAGGTTTTCGATGCTTCGTCAGTTTTATAATTGTATTTCTTTAATTACTGAATTTAATGACATGAAATTTTGCATGTGAATAGTTGAATGAATACACTAATTATTGGCATACATTTTACCATACAATTCCTTTAGAATGTCGTGATATTTGACTGCTTTGTAAACAGTGATTATGTCATGGTAAATTGTCCTATAACTCTTTAATTACTAAAGGAACATCATTGATACTTGGCAATATATTGCAGACACTTACAAGGTTTGTATAAACGTGAAAATCTAGACCCCAAAGTGCATACTTTAAGAACTAAGACCAAATAAGCGTATTTTACGTTTATATTTTTATCTTTTAAACCTTACGTTTTTTTCTAAATCTGTTTTTTAAACAAATATACACAAATTCAAAACAAAGTATGTAAAAATCTACAGCTCTCTATGTAAGCGCTTTATATGAAAACTAGCTAATGGCCAAACGTTCGCGCAGCGGAAACTTGAATATCTCCGAAGTTTATGCATGCACAAATTTTATTCATACATACACAATTACACACAAATACACACAAATTTTTGGACACATCTCTTTTTTCTAAAGTCAAAGGATTAAAAAAAGTTCCGCCAGGACAACGTTCGCCCAGCGGAATCAGTATTTTGTGAATTTCTCCACAATGGCTGCGTGCACAAATTTTTTTTTACCATACACAATTATACGACGTCATACACTAAATATCTGCATATCTAAAATCTTTAAATTCAACAACATTCCGCTGCGCGAACGCACACGTCCTTTAAGTTCAATATTTTACGCTTTACACATCTTTTTGTTGATGTAGTTTCTTAATTTTAGCCTGATGATGCACTTTTTGTTTTTGTAACTTTTCAACTTGTGCCTTCAGTGCAATTTTTCTTGGAGTGTCGAAGATAGACTCAGAGTCTGAAATTTCAACATTGACTGGTGTAGCAATTCGAGTAACTTTTGGGTTTATGTAATTATCCTGAAATTATAAAAAGTAATTCGTGCTCGCATTAATCTATACTTAGCTTGAATACTTGTGTTTGATCAGCAATAATTTTAGTGATAACAAAAATATATTTTTCTTATTAACATAAAACTAAAAAAATCTTTTTGTTCGCACCTTGTTCAGCAACTGGTTATGTTATAAGAAAGTTTTTTAATTTAAATATAAGTTGCAAAATTTGACTAAAAAAAAAACTAATTAGTACGTCAGTCAGATTTCCAAAAAATACTAGACACATATTTTTTCTTTTTTAATATAAACAAAAAATGAAAACGACACAGCGCGAAGAAAACTCGTGTGACGTCACTGCACGCTACACTTTTTAGCGGCCATTGACGTCACCAACCACCACTCCTGATCTTTGATGCTTTTTATATTTGTCAATTTTTATTGATTTGATAAAACAAAATATACGTATCCAATATTTTTCTATAATCTGAATGACGGACTAAATAGAATCATTTTTTTTAACCCAGGAAACATCCCTATTATAGCCGTACAGGTCAATCGACCAAGTTAAGCTACGCCAGCCGCAGTTGGTCTATGTACCCCGATTTCAACTCGACGAAAGTAGCGTCTGAATGAAATTTTGAACAATTTCTCTAATTTTAAAGTAAAAAAAAATTGGCTGTCTGTAGAACTCCGTCTACTGCCGATATTTGAACGTGATAACGTCTATTATATGGTATTTTTTTCTGGGTGCAATGAAATTATTTAAAATAAAGTAATGTTTATATTTATATTTTTATTTAATAGTTTGTTTAAATTTTCTAAAAAATAAAAAAAAAAGCAAAAAGAAAAAGAAAAATTAAAAAGGAAAAATTTAAAAATTCAAAAGGATAAAAAACGTCCGTTGCCGTCAGGAATCGATCCGCGGCACCTCTTGAGTGAGTCGATATTAATCCGAGCGTTTCACCACTCGGCTATCAATGCTTTAATCATGTATGCGAAAAACTGCTACTAATTGTTTACAACCGTGCTTTTAGGTAAATAATATTGCACTCTAAAGCTACAAGGCTAAGGTTAGTTTTAGTAGGCGTGGACTCCGTGTAGCGTCAGATTCGGCCGTTACGCAGTTTTCGCGAATGACTCCCAGCATACCGATTTAATAGACGTTATCACGTCAAAACCACAAAGTAGCTCGTAATCATTGTACTGCATATACATACCTACATATTTTATGAAAATATTTCATTATAAATAAATTACTTATCCACTTAACCGTAAATATTATCTCAATTTGTACGATTAAGTGGAAAATTACTGAAATTAATAAGTTACTATTTCATATCTAGTACAAGGTACCGATCCTTTTTTTTAAATTTGATCAACCGGTCTTTCCAAAGTAAATATCTTCTTTTTTAAAATGCTTCGAGCGTAATTTCGACAAAGCAGACGGAAGCCAATTTTCTTCTCTGCGGTCTATCTGGACAAATCGTATCCACTTTTCACGTACAACATTATTTTTATTCGGAAACCTAAAATAACAAAAACCAGGTGAATGAATAGTACTTATTCATTAAATTTTATTCATTAATATGACATGATTATGTTCAAATAGGGTTAACAACAAATAAACTTGAAATATAGAAATATGTTAACTTTATTTAGCTATATTTTAAATGTCAATAAAATATAGCAATATGTTTTCAACTTAATAAATATTATCGATAACTACATCGATAAACAACATTACTACATCTCTACAAGAAAATAGTAAAACTACTCAATAATAGAGGGCGCTTATTGCAATAATAGAAAAGTTTCTAGATCTATTTAGGAATTTTTTTAAATTTTAATTACAGAGATAATACAAATAATTCATACGAAAATAATCCGAAGTTAGGTTCAGTTGTTTTACCATAACGAGATGTACAGTAACGCAAAGCGCAACATGGCATATTTCCTTAGAAAATGTTTATTCTTGGTGGACACAAATTACGTCTTGACGCGCAGGGGTACCACACTAGACTGAGCGACATTTAACCAATTTGTCAGAAGTATTGGATTACGATTTTGTTCGTGATGTCCTGTCTATTGTAAATATAATTTTAATGTCTTTGCAGTAACATGATTACATACCTGTTTTAGCAACTGTTCAAGCATAAATATCATCCATATTTGATAAAATTTGTTCAGCTTGGTATACTAACAAACATTGATGATAAACTTTAAAAATAATTTCCTGAGCTCCACTCCGGTTTGTTTTTCTCATATTTAACACATTTCTTCGATGTTTTGTTTAAATAGCATTGAAAATTAATACAAATTTCAATAAACAAAAAGTCACAAAACAAATCGATGACTGCCGATGACATTGGATGTACCTACTTATATGAGCATTTGTACTTTTGTAGGTTAGATTCGAAATAAAAGTAGACTGACATTGACTTTGACCATAGTGTAGCAGGTTTGATAATTTAGTTGATTTCATTTACGGCTGATTTTAAAAATGAATTATATCATGTTCAGAATTAAAAATGAGTGCTATCTTCTGATAGAAATTACCAATTATTATTTTAAATCTTCCAGGAAAATGTGTGAGTAAAGCCTTTATCAAGATATGTATAAGTTAGTTATTCGCTTAACGGTTATAGTAGCCTCAATGACCTTGTGCATGTGGGCGGAGCTAAACGCCGTACTCCCGAATTCGTAAAATGCGCGCGGTGGCGCGCTAAACTAAAACGACAATCAAAGAATATCCAGAGATGCAGACAAGCCGCGTGTAGGTCGCGATTTGTGCCTACGATTTCAGACGGGGGTATGGATGCAAGACGATAAATGTATATTTTGCATTGATAAATGGTAATATCGTACTATAATATATTTTTAGTATTCTTGATCAATGTTTAAATAAAATCAAGGAGTGCTCGTTACACAGTTTAATGGCCGATCGCAGACTGACAGACATTTGTAAAACAAGTACCCACACATTATAATATATCATAACATTAACATAAAAATTAATGGTAGATGGTAATATCTATCGATTCAACATATTTGAATTTTTTTTTTCACTACTTTTCAGTATATGAGTATCATGTCTTTGCAGTGTCCTTGAATTAATTACTAATGCGAATAACATAAACGAGTTCATCGCGTTAACGTAAAACAAACGCGCACTAGGCACTTTGTGATATTTTTATTAAAAAAAAACGTTGAACCACACTAGAAATTACTTTTATCGTGGGTGCATTTTTAAACATATAAATTCACAGACACAAACAGCCAGACCCGGAACAACTACTTGTAGGACATGTTCTGAATATTTGTTCCGCGCGGGAATCGAACCCGTGACACGCAGCGCAGCAGTCAATAGCTTAACCACTGCGCTAACCGTGCTTTATATAGATGCCTTGAGATTACAAAGCGCGTAGTTTCGGCCGTTTTCCATAAAGAGATAGTACCCTATTTATACTGTGTCAATGACGTCGGATTGCTGTACTTCGTCGTAATGAGGTTTCAAATAAAACACGAGTTATTTTAAAATCTGTAAATTTTAATTCTTCGATCCAATAAATAACATGCGAGGTTATAGGCATATCTAAAGCTGCAGAAATTTCTTGCAGTTGAGAATGGCCACAGTCTATTTCTATTGTTCCTACAACTGCACAGCTGATATTGATTTCTGTAGGATGTGCAAAATGTTTCCATACACATACGGCATTTAAAAATAAATAGGGAATGTAGTCCCACTTGTCGTTCTCCAACAATATCCACAGATCCTAAACCACAGTATATAATTCTCCGTGCTTGGCAATTTTCTTTAGTTCTGAATAAAAGTAAGCAATATTAATTATGCGTCGCCCTTCGATGAAACAAGCTTGAGATTTGTTGAGGTTTTGGTGATATTTTGAGCTAAAAAAAGATATAACATACATTTTAATTAACCCTGGCAACACTGTTAGAGATTTTTGTCAAGGAATGAAGAATTTATCAAGAAAAAATAATTAAGAATTAACAAAAAATTAATTTTACAGGTATATGATATATTTGTAAACTAAAAATATAGGTTGTAGGACATGCAGGCATAATTTTACCTGAATGATGATGATGGAACTTGCGTCGTTTTTTTTGTGCACATAGAGATATATAATATTATCATTTTCTTGACGACATTCTGTATGGATGTCTGACCTAGAATCAACTGCGTTATTGTTCGACCTAAAAAGCAAATTAAACTTTTAAGTTCTGTCGATTGGTTTCTTTCTCTTCTTTTCTGTAAGTCGAAAAATGTTATTACAATATTATTTGTGAAAAACAGAAAATATATATATATATATCCTACAGTATGTTAAGAAAACCCTGTCCGACCCGTGAAGGTGTTGTTAGGTATCGATAACTGATTCTACTAATGCATACAAAACCAGGCTAACTTAAAAAAAAATCCCCCTAAAAAAATAAATATTATTTCGCAAAAAGAGGTAACTTAATAAATATGCGTTAAGTACCCTTCCGCGGGCGGCGGGCGGCAGGGCACGCGGCACGTGGTCGCATCGCTGTCGCTATTCGCTCATAATAATACCGGTGTTGTCACTTTTTTAAAAATTACCAAATTTCGGGGAAGTTATTTCAAAATTCATTTGTATTGGTACTATGATGATTACGTAAAATTTTATATCATATTTGGTCATGTGTTTACTTAACCTTTATTATCCTTACGGGTCGGACAGGGTTTTCTTAACATACTGTATATATACGGACAAATCACACAGATTGAGCTAGCCCCAAAGTAAGTTCGAGACTTGTGTTATGGGATACTAACTCAACGATACTATATTTATAATAGATACATATATAGATAAACATCCAAGACCCAGGCCAATCAGGAAAAGATCGTTTTCCATCATGACCTGGCCGGGAATAGAACCCGCGGCCTCCACGTCGCAGGCAGGCGTGTTGACCGCTGCGCCACGGAGGACGTCAAAAAAATTTACTGATAACTGTGACATTCCAAGCCCGCCAGCCCGCGTCCATCGGCTTCGGCTACTTTAAACAATTACATATAGAAATAAAATATTTACAGGAAGAATCATTTAAAATAATCCAAGTAAGAGTTTTTATTACACATTTTTGCTAATATCGCAAAAACTAAAAGTCCTATCAACTCAAAACTTTTTGTAAAACTGTTTTTACACCAAAACCTTTAATTGAGTCCTAATTTTTGGTTTATATCACCATGAACAAAAAATCACATTTTCAAGTTACGTAAATTTCTAATAAGATTTTTATTTTTAAATCTCCTTACAAACCTATAAATTATAATCTAAGTGCGAGTGTTTACTTACCTGAATAGAGTCTTCTATATTATCAGCGGATGTAGTTAGTCGGATTATTGCCTTTCAAGTCTAAAGATTTCTTTCTAGATTTCCTGGAACAATTCGTAATTGTTTAACTTCAATTGTAAAAGAAAAATGTTTCAAAAGCTAATAGTAATTATAAAGAAAAATACAGTAATATGTAGGTATAAATACAAGAGTATAGGTAGATAGATACTTACGCCACCAGACGCATCTTCAATTCTCATTTGCGAGCTAATCTATGAACGTACACTGACACGATTCGCTCGTAAATATTTGCACTCAGACAGACAACCACGCGTAGTCGGCGATAGCCGGAGCAGAGCAGCAAGCGACACAACCCTCCCGTCTGAATGCTAACGCACGACTGCCGCCCGAGCCCGCGCAGAGCACCTCTAAACCTATGTTTCAAAATAAGGATATTTTCTTGGCAAATGTTGATGGATTTAAATACGCTCTGACATATGTGTAGTACTTCTAACCACGAATTTTTCAGTGTAAAAATATTTCCACACATCAATGCAGTTTAGAAGTAATAACGAATATTAGCCAAAAATAGCGTTTTGGTAAATATTTTTTTAAGGCAAAAGGCAAAATCCTACGAAAAAATTATCTTTAGTAAATGTTGTACATGAATCAATAGACAAGATATATTTTTTTCAAATCTCAAAACTAAGCCGTTAATTATAAATTAGCTTCCTAAAGTGACCATTTTACGCTACTAAATGAGAGTAAGGCCCTTAAGTGAAGATAGCAGGCCGATGACAGCAGTAGCGGAGACGTTGTTAGTGGCGCAGCTGACAATGAAAATACTTTTTAACGAAGAATATTTAGAATCAGATGAGGAAAGCAATTATTATGTTTTGGAATACTTTTCATTGGTAAAAACACGTTAAAAATATAATAATAAATATGTATGATTTTTCTTTTTATTTTGTTTTTGGACCATAGATTTGTGTTTTCATTAAAACCAGTTGTGCTTCTAGTGCAAAATAATGTACTCGTATCATGTAATGTACTGTATGTGTCAGACAAGTCAACAGGGTTGCTCTATGCACGACCGCAGCGCCCTCATTTATTTTCACGACTTTATAGACTGAGTATACCTTTTTTTTCTTTTTTTTTATTAAAGTATAAACCAGCGCTTGACCGCAATCCTGCCTGATGGTAAGCAGTGACGCAATCGTTGATGGTAAAGCGCACTAGTTTATTAAGAGCCTATTCACTCTAGCCTTGAAGACACTCAAATAGGGATGTATCCAAGGTATGAAAATCAAAAAAATAATTAGTCCGTCTTATAGATAATAAAAAAAATTAAGACACGTATTTTTTATTTTGTCATAATTACCAAAAACTACTGAGATATAGCGTATTAAAGTTACAGAGTGGGGGCTAATTACGTCACGCCGTTCTATATTTTGCACCACGGCGTGACGTCATGCGACATTTCAAATCAATATATCTTCCTAAGTATTTGAATGAAAGAAAAAATAAAAAATACGTTGTAGCATACAAATGCCACACGTGTTCGCTATTGTGGCGATGTACAAAGGCTACACATGTCCTCTTACAAATTACACCAAAAAGGTCGACTATTAATCACACGAGGATCGCGGAAGTCATGGCGCGCGTCCCAGCGACCCTGACCCCCGCAGCGAGGGTTCCGACCCTCACTCCCGCAGCGAGGGTTCTCATTCTTCACCCCGGAACACATCTGCTGGTCCAACGGTCAACGTCCGTGGGAACCATAACGAGTCATCTAGCACGTGACTGAGTTGGCGCGCGTTATACGTTAACCAATCATACGCCGTGGCCTGCCTCGATCAACGAATCAGCATCAAGAACGCACACAACACCGCGTGGACATCGCAGGACGGAAGCTGATTCGTTATTGGTTACCCCACTATCATTTAGAGATAGTTAGTATAGAGATAGTTAGTATTTAAGTGAGTGCATAGCTTGTAAGACACACTATTATCATATTCTACATCATTGTACAACATCATTATACAACATCATTATTATATCCATTCCTTGATCACACTCTTGTATCGCGTCATTGTACACGTCAAATACATTGTACTCTTTTACATTCGTGCAATACACAAAGTTCGATTTATCTGAGTTTTAATTACGCGACACGACCTACGCGCTACAGTGGTGACCTAAGCGACGAGAATCAAGACAAACGTGACGGTACTCGTGATTAGCACATTCTAGTGGCTTCCCACAAGCGGGTCTCACCACTAGGATTTCAAGAGGCTATATTCACGGTATTGCTGCGTGATACACCAGAAGAGTAATCAGGATGGCGACCAACAACGCAACACAGGTAAGCAACGCAACACAGGTAGGAGGGCAAGTCGACACGCTCACACTACAAGCACGGCTGTCTGACTTTTGGCCGGCGTATCCCAGACTATGGTTTACACACTTCGAAGCAGTAATGGCGCCACAGAGGCAAGGTGATGACGCGCGCTATCAAGCAGCTATCGCCCGACTAGGCCTGGACGCACTTCAGCAAGTAAGTGATATTATAATCAACCCGCCCATTGAAAACAAGTACGAAGCCCTGAAGTCCCGACTCATCAGCGTCTACGAGGAATCCGAGAGCCGGAAGCTGCAGAAGCTGATGGATGAGATGGAACTCGGAGATCAGAAACCCTCACAGCTGTTGCGAAAAATGCGGGAACTAGCCGGACAGAAAATACCAGACGGTACACTGCGCATCATGTGGACCCGGCTACTTCCACCCTCAGTACGCGCTGTCCTCACCGTGAGCAACACTACAGACTTGGAAAAGTTATCGCAAGTAGCAGACAGTGTAATGGACAGTATCGCGCAACCTAACCAGGTCGCGCAGATTTCACGCACGAGCGATGTGGCTGCCCTACACGATCAAATAAGGCAGTTATCTCTGGAGCTGGCAGAACTCAAAAACAGGCAGGAATCCAGACCACGATCACACAGATCATTCGACAGACGGCGTTCAAGATCGCGTTCAACAAGCAACGATAATAGCAACCGCAAGTATTCAGAACAATCACTTATCTGTTATTATCATCGCAAGTACGGCGCAAACGCGCGGAAATGCACCCGCCCGTGCAATTTCAACAACAACAGTGCCCAGTCGGAAAACTAATGCCTGCGTCGGTTGAGGCGGCAACTGACGCGAACAACACGTATCACCGCCTATTCATAACTGATAGGAATTCGCGTCTGTCATTTCTAATTGATACGGGCGCAAACGTTTCCGTGATACCGAGGACAAAAGGCGGGAAAGCAAAGCAAACCGATTTCTGTTTGTACGCAGCAAACAACACGATCATTCCAACGTACGGAGAGAAAACCCTACAACTGGATCTCAACCTACGACGGCCATACACCTGGAAATTCATCGTCGCTGCAGTCAGCAAACCCATCATCGGTGCAGACTTTCTGAAGCGTCATCAACTTCTCGTCGACATAGCCGGCCGACGTCTCGTCGACAAAGTTACCAACATGACCGTCAGAGCATCAGTCATTCGTTCCGCCGAACCTACAGTTCGAAGTATCGACATGGAACAGCCGTATCACCAGCTCCTCAGTAAGTTTCCTGATATCCTGCGACCATCAAGCATGAAGGATACTCCCAAACACAAGGTAGAACACCACATCGAAACTACTGGCCCACCAGTGTTCAACAAGTGCAGACCTCTTCCTCCACATCGCTACCTGCCCATGAAGAAAGAATTCGAGCTCATGATGCAGCAAGGAATTTGCCGACCAAGCAAAAGCCCTTGGTCCAGTCCGCTACACGTCGTTCCTAAGAAAAACGGCGAATTACGCATCTGTGGTGACTACAGAAGGCTCAATGACGTCACCAAACCCGACCGCTATCCAGTCCCACGCCTCAAAGATTTTACCTACCTACTTCACGGCAAGAAAATCTTCAGTACTCTCGATTTAAACCGAGCTTATTCTCAAGTACCTATCTTCGAACCTGATATCGAAAAGACAGCGATCACTACACCATTCGGTTTATTCGAATTTCCACGAATGTGCCCAGGTCTCAAGAACGCCGGAGAGACATTCCAACGATTCATAAACAAAGTACTCAACGGAATAGATTACGCATTCCCATTCATCGACGATGTTATCGTTGCATCTGAAAGTGAAGCAAGCCACATCGGAGATCTGCAGGAAGTTTTACGCCGATTAGACACGTATGGTGTCACTATAAATCCCTCTAAGTGTGTTTTCGGCAGCGAAACCGTCAAGTTCCTAGGTTATGAAGTATCAAGCAAGGGGATCAAACCACTTCAAGACAAAGTCAAAGCAATCACAGAATACCCAAAACCCAAAACCATTCAAGACTTACGAAGATTTATGGGCATGATAAATTTTTACCGAGACAGTGTCCCAAATGCGGCAAGCATTCAGGCACCGCTGAATGCATTCCTTCATAATTCAAAAAAACGAGACAAGACGGAAGTAAAGTGGGACAATCAATCGACAAAAGCTTTTGAGTTGTGCAAACAAAGCATAATAAACGCTGCTTTATTGTCTTACCCATCCAGTTCGCCAGAGGACCAAATCGCTATTTTTTCGGACGCCTCAGCTACCTGCGCCGGGGCATCTCTACAACAAAGGCGAAGCAACGGACAATGGCTGCCACTCGGATATTTTTCAAAGAAATTTTCGGAAAGACAAAAAAAGTACTCGACTTTCGATCGGGAGCTCCAGTCAATAAATATGGCAATAAAACATTTCAGAAAGATGTTTGAAGGCAAAGAACTCGTGATTTACACTGACCATAAACCGCTGACCTACGCAATTCGTAAGCCGCCTTCCGATAACGACACACCACGGCGAATCAGGCAGCTACTGTTTATCAGCGAGTTCACTACTGATATTCGACATGTGAGCGGAGCTCAAAACGTTGTAGCAGATGCGTTATCACGAGTCGAAACTATCGACGTGCCATCACCTATCAACTACGACGAGTTATCTCTAGCTCAAGAAAACGACAGTTGTATCCCAACATTGTCTCAACAGACTAACATACAACTCAAGAAAATCATCTTACCGGGTACTAACAAGCCAATATTCTGCGAAACATCAACGCCACATGTTCGTCCCTACTTAACAGCTGATTTTCGTCGCATAGCTTTCAATGCCGTGCACAGCCCAAGCCACCCAGGAGTACGATCCACACGGAAGCTGATGCAAGAGCGATTCTTTTGGCCTTCAATGAATACCGACATCGGCCAGTGGACTAAGACATGCAATTCGTGTCAGCTCTCCAAAGTACAGAGACACAATCATAGTGACATCGCAACATTCCCACCGAGCGAACGATTTCAACATATTCACGTTGATATCGTTGGACCGCTACCGACGTCCGCATGTGGACACAAATACTTGCTCACGATGATCGACCGGTGCACACGATGGCCCGAAGCTGTACCACTGCAAGAGACAACCGCTGAAAACGTCGCAAGAAAACTTTACGAAGTATGGATATCTCGTTTCGGTTGTCCAATAAGAATCACTACCGATCAAGGACGACAGTTTGAAAGTCGACTATTCCGAGACCTCGCTCAATTACTCGGTGTAGAAAAAACCCGTACTACTGCATACCACCCGCAGAGTAATGGAATCGTCGAACGCTGGCACAGGACATTAAAAGCCGCACTCATGGCTAGACTAGAAAACAGCAACAAATGGATCGACGAATTGCCTGCTGTTCTAATGGGTCTTAGAGCCGCTATCCGCTCCGACTCTAACACAAGCGCAGCGCAACTCACCTACGGTCAAGCAATACGACTACCAGGCGATTTCATATCACCAACACCAGCTACACCGAAAATGGACCACGACTACGTCAATCACCTGCAAGAAGTTATCACCAAGCTCACACCTACATACAAATCGCATGCAAATAAGCGATGTATGTTCGTGCACAACGACCTAAAACATGCAGCCACGTGTTTGTACGCGATGACACCGTCCGCAAACCTCTGCAGCATCCATACCAAGGTCCATACAAGATCATCGAACGTAAGGAAAAGTATTTTACAATCCAGCTACCAGGACGAATTAGCAATATATCGATAGATCGCCTCAAACCTGCGTATACAATCAACACAGAAGATGATCCCAGGCATATGAACAGCGAGACCAATCAAGCACCTGCAGCTACCACAGATGAGCAAACCAGCCTACATCCAGACCCGCATACGAGGGAACAACGTACCAGATCAGGCAGGATCGTCAAGACGCCTGCACGCTACGTACGCTTTGCTAAAAAGGGGGGAGTACTGTAGCATACAAATGCCACACGTGTTCGCTATTGTGGCGATGTACAAAGGCTACACATGTCCTCTTACAAATTACACCAAAAAGGTCGACTATTAATCACACGAGGATCGCGGAAGTCATGGCGCGCGTCCCAGCGACCCTGACCCCCGCAGCGAGGGTTCCGACCCTCACTCCCGCAGCGAGGGTTCTCATTCTTCACCCCGGAACACATCTGCTGGTCCAACGGTCAACGTCCGTGGGAACCATAACGAGTCATCTAGCACGTGACTGAGTTGGCGCGCGTTATACGTTAACCAATCATACGCCGTGGCCTGCCTCGATCAACGAATCAGCATCAAGAACGCACACAACACCGCGTGGACATCGCAGGACGGAAGCTGATTCGTTATTGGTTACCCCACTATCATTTAGAGATAGTTAGTATAGAGATAGTTAGTATTTAAGTGAGTGCATAGCTTGTAAGACACACTATTATCATATTCTACATCATTGTACAACATCATTATACAACATCATTATTATATCCATTCCTTGATCACACTCTTGTATCGCGTCATTGTACACGTCAAATACATTGTACTCTTTTACATTCGTGCAATACACAAAGTTCGATTTATCTGAGTTTTAATTACGCGACACGACCTACGCGCTACAACGTGTTCAATATTTTTTATAAAGCTATCTGACGGACATTAAATTATTTTTTAGGATACAAGCCAATTGTAGTCCGACGGAAACACCGCCGCCGGCAGATTGTTCCAGTCCCTCGATGTACGCGGTATAAAGGAGGAGGCGAAACGCTTCATCCGGATCGTAGAGGTGTTAACAACATAACCCACGTACGTCACCTACGTATTGACCTTTTTTTCACACAAAAAATACAGTACCTAAGTATCTCTCTTAAAATATTATGCTCTTCTAAATCTCTCATATATTTATTATGTAACAAGATACTCACATACTTAATTCTGTTATGAATAAATAAAATTTTGTAGGTAAAGCGAGCACGACCTTTACGCGAAAGCGGACGGAGTATTTATTTAAAAAAAAAATGCTATGTCGTTATGTCCTTATTTTATGTTTTGAAATATTATTTTTTACACATGTTGTTATTTTTTTTTTTTTGTTAATAAATATTGTTACCATTTAAACTTTCATTTAATCCATAACTTTTCTAAATGACAGTAACGAAGTCTAAATGCTCGTGGCACTAATGAATGTCACATATCCGTCACTGCAGAATAATCAGTTTCAAACATTTTGGTACAGTCATTGTCGAAATGCACGGTGGGCGTAACGTTCTTAATTATGAACCTTGCGCCCTCCTGATATTTCGACAACTTGAGATCTTACAGGGTCGAAATCTGAATTTTATATCAGTGACGAATGTGTTTAGCTATCGTAACAACAAACGAGAAACCGAAACCAAATAATCATAAGAAAACTGATGGGCGCAAGGTGTAAACAGCCATTGCTTCAACAAGCAATATCGACCAGACCAAGGCCATCACAAATTACAGCGAATTTTAAATTGTGCGTCACATTTTGGTCACTAAAGGATCGCTAGCAGGTGGGGCGCAAGGTTCTGAAGTTAATTCTTATTTAATTATTTATTTGCCCACACCTATTCAACAAGTATTTGTCTTTAAATTCGTTATACCTACAAGAGAGACACAAAGAGCCGTGTCGGACAGTGTTGTGTGACTTACGGTGAGCAATAGGTTCACATGCGCTAGCAGCGCGGGCGCTGCGCGCGTGCACATCGCCGGCCCGCGAGCGCACGACCAGCTCACAGCACAAAGCACAGTTCCTCACTCCTCACAGCAGACGCAGCACCGCGCCAGCAAGCTGCCAGCACGGACGATCACACAGCCTATGTCACTCCAAAATAACGTTGCTTGTATCAGACGTGTTTGTGATAGCACGATAGCGGCTGCACTGATAACACGCTCATGTTATCAGCGCGCTATCTCCGCAGGTGGGGCGCAGGCCCGGCTCAGTCAGGGCGCCGGCGACGACTCGCGCCGCACCAGTAATCTCTTATTGTACCAGTTTTATACAATACTATGAACAACGTATCTGATTGGAGATTGCGCGGAATCGTTCCTACCAAGAACTGCTTAATCATCAACTATTTGGTAACCAAAGTAATTTTGTTTTGTTTAAATGAATAATTTAATATTCCATTTAGCTTCCTTAAGCGATAGGAGTTATAGTAGGCAAACTAAAACAGATTTTACGTCGTAGATGATTGTATTAATATAGGTGGGTGTTTTTCAGAAAAAATGACGTCGTGACGATCAGGAAATATAATTTTGGGATTAAATGTAATTGCTCAAATTTACTTTGGCATCAAAGAATATAAAATGAACCATCTAAATATGTTATTTAAATAAAATTTTAAACATAAATATGAGAAATATTCAAATTTTTCGATCAACATATGACGCAAAGTGTTCTTGTACGTCACACAATATAATTAGTCAGAAATAAAACAACCAGTTATTGAAACAAAATTAACTTATATTATCATAAAGATATGCTTAAAATGTTTCCAAAAAAAATAAAAAAAAATAGCATAATTCTATCGGAACAATAAATAATCAGCCAAATAGTTTCATTTTCGTCACTTCTTAGACACATCGCCCTAGAAAAGTTGTTGTTTATTAATGATACGTGTTACAAATTTAAAAATCATGCAAAGCGAGGAATTTTTGGCAATAACAAAACTATCATAGAGACAAAACTTAATACTCTAAAGAAACTTAGATGCTTTAAAAACTAGTTTTGTACTACATATTTAGAATATAGGACAGTGACTATTACGAAAATTGCATGACGAATAGGAATAATTTGAGCAGTATCCACGCTGCTGATATAAAACACAAACACAAAGAGCGTAAACCTCGCACTCGTCTTCGGAAAAATGATCATAAATAGAATGCATATAAAAAGAACACCAAAAATTGGAGCATTGTAGTAATTTTCTAATATTACTTTGACTCGTGGCAAGAGTAAAATGCTGCAGTTTTCTAAACTGGCCAAGTTGTCAGTAACAGGCCAGAGCCACCTGGTATTAGTAATGTAACATTGATTTAAATCAAAATATGTATGTTAGGATTTATCAACGTCCCAATATACTACCTTATCAGCAGAGTGATCATACATACGAGTACGTCCTATGCCAACTTATATCTGAAACAAGAAAGGTATCAATTTCATAGTAAAATTGGATAATAAGTAGTCTATAGCAATTTTACAGCCAATTTAGATTTAAATCCAATGAGACATCACGGTTGTTACGTGCGTACTTTCAAACAATACTTTTTTTTAAATTAGGTAACACGTAGGTAAGTATTAGAAGTCAAAAAATTAAATATTAAATATTTAAAAAGATAATATTTAAGATTAAATAATTCGTTATACACTAAGCTTTATAATTCAAGTTCGTCACGATTTAATTCCGGTAGTATGTCACATGACGCACAGGATGTGACATATTCATACGACGAAAGTTTTAACATTAAAATAAATAATACCCTATTAAATTAACTTGTTTTTAGCTTTATTAATCTAATGTAGATTAGTTTATGTTTGAAATAAAATGTGGAAAAGTAAAGAAAATGAGTTAATTTACCTTTTAAATACTGTCACTATCCAGAACACTTTTTCTGCACATCGAACACACCACCACTTCAGTCACAGATTTTGTCGAAACTGACTTTTGAACAGTAAGGACGGTATCAAAATAAGATCACAGTGTTACCAAAAAAGCAGAAAAAACACAAACTAGTACATTTTATATTAGGTAAGACATCAAATTCGCCGTGACGATACCGGATTTTCCGGTACTATGGTTTTCGTAGGACAACATTAATTTAATCATATTTCGTAAAAATAACTATAAATAAATTAAAGAAAGACCAAAACACACTTTTAGACATATAGACATTATATCTGAACACCTAAACATACTCAAAGCTCAATAATCTACAAGTAATAAGTATTCGAAATCTCCGAGAGCACCGTGGGACATACGAAATCTTCACCTTCTGTAGTACTTACCTTTTTTTAAAATATTAATATATCTATTGGCTTTTTATGGAATTTTTCAATTTAGCTTCATTTTAAAATGCCTGCCTTAATCACACCAAATCACATTTACGTGTGCCATATAAAAAAACAAAAATAAAAATGTTAGAAGTTGTGGTACAGTCCGATTTTGCTAGGGTCATTTTTTGTATAAAACACCCAGGTATGCTCTTACCGATGTATGAAGTCCGTGCTACGTTACCGTGGATTGGGTCTGTCACTTGGTACCGTGAATGCTGCAAGTTCTTAATTACCTACCTCCCCATAGACTCAAACGAGTTCAATAAAGACGGAGGTGCTAATTCGACTGAACGTATTTCTTTTATATTCAGCGATATCTTGTCAATTATTGTGAACATGTTCTTATTTAGTCGATTGTGAGTAGATCGACGCCACGACGTGTTAAACATGTTGTTCCCTCGCGGCCTGCCAGCCGCCAGGGCTGCCAGCAGAACACAACTAACACGCGCGCGACGTATTGCTACTGATCGACAATTCGTAAAGATACAAATAAAACAGCTTGCGTACAAAAATATCACTTTATTGCTTCAATAGTAACGTTTCAACATTGTTCTAACGCATGTGCGTATCGCTGGCTTATTGTCTAGTCTCCATCTATCCAATATTGTCTACAACAGTGAACGAGTCGTACATACTATAATACTACCTTACGCTATTTGGCACTAGGTTACCGACAACCGCCTGTCGCCGGCCGACACCGGCTGCAAGCCTCCGGACAGGGGTCGTATAAGTGTATGTAGGTAGGGCCCTACATACACTTATACGTAATACATTTTGCTCTTTTAGTTTAACTCAAATTACAGCAAAATGGTTTCACAATAATCGGATATGAAATAATGGCAAACATTTCAAATAACTAACCCTTGTATCGCATAATGATAAAGGGAGCAGCTAGTCCTGCGATAACCTCGATGCGGCCGGAGATCGGGCGTCGCAGCGCGGTATAGTGCCTGCGAGTGAGCCACGAGCCACGAGCCACGGGGCCGCGGGGGCGGGGTTTTGAGGCTGGGGGTGCACTCTGCACTATATAAGCTACTCTTAAGTTATACACGTTCAGGAGGTATGAACGTGAAGTATGCCCAGTCCGCTTGCTCAGCGGAATCAGTCGAGCAAGTGTTCTTTTTTTTAAACCACAGAAATGTAAATAATAAGTAAATGAAGTCGTAAATACGCGTGACCTAGTCGCCGCGCATATGTCTCGTAGAACACAGGTGCGCAAGGAACCTTAGGTCCTTGTGTTGTTTGGGACGCGGAGAGGTAAACATGGTATTTTGCAGCATATCCAACTGCAATAACATTTCTTATGTAAGAAGTTAATTTTTTTAAATAATGTAGTGTTTATATACCTACTTAGTTAATTGTAGGTAATATTTTCACAACCACTATTACGATTATCACAGAAAACGATATTTAGGGTTCCGTAGTTAAATAGAAACCCTTATAGTTCCGCTAAGTATTTCTGTCTGTCTGTCTGCAGGTAATCTCAGTGACCGTTAGGATTAGAGAGCTGAATTTTTTTAATAATATGTACCTATATCAATAACTCTGGCAAAGTGCAAAAATAAAAAAATGGAAAAAATGTTTATTTTTTTTTTTCGTTTCCACTCTAACGTGTGATACATTGTTGGATAGGTATTCAAAAATGAATACAGATTACTAAACTAATTTTATGACTGTTAATATTTTTGAAAATAATCGGTAAAAATAATTTAATTAATCTCTTGAAGTATAAGTTTAAAATTTTTAAAAAAAAGGGTATAACAAAAAGTAGAACTTTATTTATAGACTTTTTTTTAGAAAGAAAGATCGATTGACATTATTTAAGGGTAAGGGTGATGTTTATTACTATTTTTGATTGAACATTATTGTACATAAGTAGTTGATTTCAATTGTTTAAATACGCCTTAATGCAATAATATGGACGTATTTGTCCAGACGCTGATATAGACTAACATATACGAAAACTGGGCAGTTCTGGAAACATTACATACATACGGGTCGAATTAAATGATATTTGTAACTAAACGCGAAAATTGAATTGTAAAGAATCACTACCAATCAACGGCGCTTTTAACTTTGTGGCAGCCCTGTCATAATCATGGCTAATCAGCCCTCTTGTGTCTATAAACCATATTTGCGTGCCCATTAACCCCTCAGGCGTGTCTATTCACCCCTTAGGCGTGTATAATCACCTCAAAAAGATTAGGAAAACAAGGCTTTGGAAATAATAACAATTTAAGTATAATAATGCATATTCCTCCCTTAATAATTACTGCACCATGTTTTTTTTTATTTTTTATTAAATTGCACTGACTTTAATTTGTCCATAGTTTCACCAGTTCTGACCAAAACCGAAATAGGGACGTTCACGTATGCCTACCATAAATGTTTTATTGACAATTTTGAGATTATATTTTGACGGTTTTAGCGACTTTGCCAGAAATCAAAGGTTACCAGACTATGAAAAATATTACCAAAAAATTGGTAAAGTTGCGGGTTTTTTACTAGAGAGACCGAGTTTGCCGTGATCCCTAATTTTTTCTCTATTCCCCCCGTGAGTTCTATTTATTCACCCCGTTTTACAGTACACATTTTATTATTCTGAACGCATATTCAAAAAATATTATTAAAATCGGTTCACGCAATCCAAATTTATATGTATGTTGTTCCAACATACATAACTCGTCTAGTTTGTATAAATTCGTAATTCAAATTCACGATAGATGGCGCCGCACTTTCGGCTACTTCATGCTGGTAAGATGTTTCACATCAAGGAACGAAACGGGTATGAGCTACAGAATAGTTGGAATCTAAAACTCTTTCTCTAATTCTCACCGTCCTTTGTGGTGTTTTGAGAATTCCGTATTTAGTATGTCAACTCAATGTAATAAATAGCCCATTTTTTTAACTCAAGTTGGGACATTTACTGTGACGTACGGAAAACTACGGTACCCTACACTAAGTGTGTATTGGTCGGTTTTTTTTTTCTTTCAATCCAATAACCATTATTACTTAAGCTTGTTCATGTCTACTATTACAACTGCTAAAACCAGCAATGAAATTAAGTATAGTAGTGTGCTATTTAAAAAATATCGCCGCATGAGTTGTGCCGGAATTAGTGACGTGCCACTACTATTTTGTATCGATAACATTTATTGCGTTCAGCTCAATATATAGTTTTATTGAAATGGAAATAAAATATGATTTCTCGTTAATTATTTAAATATGAGATGTATTCTCTTTATCTAAATTGATTACAAAAAGTTTCCTGTCCCGTTCTGTTCAGTTCGTCAGCATCTTGCCCGTTTTTCTCCATAGAGACCTACGCTTTGTAATGGGCGACTAACTTCACCTGACAGACTGATCGACCCTTTGATTATTCAAAAGTGGTTTATTTGAAATTATTGCCTTGATTTCGTTTTATAATTAGTTAAATAAAGTTGAGACAGTACTTCGCGATTAATGCTCATCGGAAAATTATCAATATGAGTATTACGAATTTTTCACTGCACATTTCTAGACTCGAGTGAGCTCTCGTTATCATTCCTGCTTTTCGCACAGGCTTATTATTTGGTTGCAGTCACGCTTCCGGAAATAAAGCCTTTTTAGAAAATATTTCGTAATGACATTGCCCAAAAAGTTTAATTTTCAATACAAAATGCATGTATAAGAAAGAAGATAGAAAGAAAGAATACATTAATTCAGCACAGACTTATTAGTTTTTTAACTTTTATTTTAAAAGACGTTGCCCCGCACTATGAACTTCTGTATCGTGGTTGCGGTACAAACATATAACTCACATACACAAACATCCATACCCAAGACCCAAAACAGAGATAGATTGTTGTTGAAGTGGGGGCCGACACGCGCTCCTGTGTTGGAAGACACTAGATATCATTTCGTTTGAATTATTATTAAGATTTCTGTGTATAGAACAGTTTGGTATTGGGCGAGTTGGTGTTGATAGCACCGAGTCTCTCGATAAGTTCGCTACAAGGCAAGAAGTCACTACTCAGACCGCTACAAAACTTATTTTTATAAAATATAATATGTATATACTTACAACGCACCGTCTCGTATAACGTTACATTAACTACTTACAAGTACATTTAGGAATACATGGAACAACAAAAACGCCCGCCGCGCACAGCGCAACATGCAACACGCAACAGACACTGTGCAGCACGCAACACGCAACACACACTGTGCAGCATGCAGCACGCAACACACAACACGCCACGTAGCAGACACTGTACAGCACGCAGCACGCAACACGCCACGCAACAGACTGTGCAGCACGCAACACACAACATGCAACAGAAACTGTGCAGCACGCAGCACGTAACACACAACAGACACTGTGCAGCATGCAGCACCCATCAGACACTGTGCAGCACGCAACACGCCACGCAACAGACACTGTGCAGCACGCAGCACGCAACACGCCAAGCAACAGGCTATGCAGCACGCAACAGGCACTGTACAGCACGCAGCACACAACACGCAGTAGACACTGCAGCACGCAGCACACAACACGCAACAGACACTGTGCAGCACGCAGCACATAACACGCAACAGACACTGTGCAGCATGCAGCACGCAACACGCCACGCAACAAACACTGTGGAGCACGCAGCGCGCAGCACGCAACAAGCCACGCAACTAACTGTTCAGCACGCAACACGCCACGCAACAGACACTGTGCAGCACGCAGCACACCACACGCAACAGACACTGTGCAGCATGCAGCACGCAACACGCCACGCAACAAACACTGTGGAGCACGCAGCGCGCAGCACGCAACAAGCCACGCAACTAACTGTTCAGCACGCAACACGCCACGCAACAGACACTGTGCAGCACGCAGCACACCACACGCAACAGACACTGTGCAGTATGCGGCACCCAACAGACACTGTGCAGTGCACAACACGCAACACGCCACGCAACAGACACTATGCAGCACGCAGCACGCAGCACGCAGCACGCAACACGCCTCGCAACAACCACTGTGCAGCACGCAGCACGCAACACGCCTCGCAACAACCACTGTGCAGCACGCAGCACGCAACACACCACCCAACAGACATTGAACAACATGAAAATGCGCGGCGGACGCACGGGAGCTGACACGCCGCATTCATGCGCTCGTACAGCATCACGTACAATACATGTTACATTTATACACTCACTCAACATCAGATACACCAGACGGTACATTCACGCTCTCACTAGCATCACCTAACATTACTGTTAACTACTAGGTAATATGGCAGTCTGTGTTCGATAATCAGTTTAATAGAAATCAATAAAAACTTACGAGGTACGGGCAGACCATCACATTTGGAAGGCTAGTCTCATCGACTCTCTACTAACTTATAACTACATCGTTTATCATTCGTTACATAAGAATATAATATAATATTTATATGATCCATACGGCCACACACCACCGCTCCACGCAGAGGAACCCCGCGGCAGAAAGCAGGTGGCGCTGCCTGCACGCCCTGTAGCTTCACGTCGCGTCGGTGACCGAAAACGGGTCTCATATGCCTAGCGGTTTCCATCAAGCTCACATCAGATCATGCAGACAACACGCTCCGTGAGCAGCGCTACATGTCGGTGTGCAGGATGAGCAGCGCCGCGGCGGGCGCGGAGGGCGGGAGGCGAGCTCGCAGCTGGGCGTGCACGGCGTCCCACGCGGCGTCTCGCGGCCCGGGCCCGGCGCAGGCCCGGGCGTCGCGCGGCCCGGGCCCGGCGCAGGCCCGGTCCCGGCGCCGGTCCGGGTGCGGCGCGGGCCGGCTCGGGAGCGGCGCCGAGCGCGCGCCCTCCCGCAGGCCCCGCTTCCGCCGCCTCCGCTGCCTCCTCGCGCCACCGACGCTGGCGCCTGGGCGCCTGTCGCGTCCTGAAAGTCACTCAAACCGTTCAACATTCACATCTTAAACACTTTGCAAGTAATAAAAATAAGAAACGTAAATTGATCTGAATTGAATTCCCTAACTGAATTGGACAAAAGGTATTAAGGGACCCATACACTTACAATCCGCCTGCAGTCTCTGATCCTAACGGGGGGCTTGCCGTCCAAGGTCTGCTTAACTCACTCACTGTAGCGATTATTGCCTGCCGGCAATGGCTGAACAACGGCTCTGAGTCTACACACGAGCAGGTAGCAGTCGACAGTTTCACATTTCGTTATGGACTGTCCGGCCGATACCTGTCCACGCAGGCCTGCAACGGCAAGCGGCCACATACTATGGGTTCGCATTGATCGTCGATACGAAATCGCCAGGGGAACTGCGTGTCTGTGATCTTTACCGGTTAACTGACAGGCTAATATCCACCGGCGAACTGTTAATGTGTGGGGCCCTTTACTTTATAGACTGGACTGATCTTTTTTCTTACTCCTCCGCTATTCTTTTCTGATTAATTTCGTTGCGGGGCCCAAGACATTTGAATCGTTTCTCCGGGACTCGTCGAGCTTCATTGCTCGGCGTTTTTCTGGCGGTCTCCACTGTTGATTCTGGCTTTCAGGAGTTGCAGTGGGTGGGAAAAGTGTGGCGGGTTTTGTCCCAAAAAAAAAAAAAAAAAGACTGGACTGCCAGGACAATGAATCGCTCGACCAGACTGAACGCACAGTGGACACTGACCTGCTAGAAAATCTTGTCGAGTATGGTGTACATGCGCAAGTTGGCCTTCTTGCGCCAGCCGGGCGGCACGCGCTCGGGCTCGTTGCAGTCGCTGTCGTCGTCGGCGGCCGGCACCGCGCACACGCTGTCCTTGTCGCCGCTCGGCGCCAGCGCGCGCTCTCCCGCGCGCCGGGCGAGGCGACGCGCCATTATAAATGCCGCTATCTGCAACATTACATGCATATTGATATTACACACAAAATTAGTTTTCTATGTTTGAACAATGTTGAAACTTAGTAGAGACAAGGCATAGTTCAACAAACTTAAGTTGTGTCAGAAAGCATTTTATAATTTTAAGGATTATATTGAGGACAAAAAGGCTTGGGCTTGCGTTGTGTCCGATTTCTATACACTGATTGTTCTTTGATTATTCCTCTTGTAGTTTTAATTTGTAATTGTTTATGTGTTTTACTCAAAGCCTGTATTACACTATGTAGCCAAGCATATGGTACTACGTTACGAAATTGCATTGCTGACACGGGTGTTCGGCACTGGTACAGCTACACGGGAGCTAAACTTAGTATTCGGGAACACTGTTGGAGCTACTGAACATTGGACAAAACTATCTTTGCATTGTGTAGATTCAATTTCTTAGTTTTGTATAATTGCATGGCAGCCGTGTGAGCACAATGTACTTGCTGCAAAGCGTCCATTTGTTGGGTTAGTCTTTTTTATTGACTTGTGTTTTCCATAATGGACGCTCTCAGCGCACAATATATTTCTGCATCGTTCTCACACGATTGATTTCAAAATGAATGATGTAATCAAATGTTTGTATCATTAGCTTGATAATTTAAAAGAGTGTCCATGGAGTTTCTTGCCCGTTCTTCTCCATAGGTACCTACTCTTTGGAATGGGCGACTAGCTTCACCTTACTGACTGACCGACCTTCTGACAATTCAGAAGTGCCTGTAACTCGTTTATATGAAATAAATGCTTTGATTTGATTTGTTTTGAATGAACGGGTGATAGACCCGTTCATTATACACGCTGGAATTTTAATGGTTGTTTTCCCGCGGCAGAACGATTTGCTTTAAGGAGTACTTTCGATGAATAGAGTAAAAGACAAAATTAAAAATATTTGTGTTACAAAATAATAAAAAATAATTTAAAAAAAAAAATCATCAACTCGAAGAAGTGAGAAAAGTTAGTTACGCTACCTACATGTTGTAGGTACTACTCGGAATGGGCATGAAACCGCCTCAATGGAAAGCAATGTGTAGCAGATGCTACACATGTTCTCTTACCCGCTGGGAAGGGTCGCCTATAAATCACACCAGGACCGCGGAAGTCATGGCGCGCATCGCTGCAACCCTGACCCCCGCAGCGAGGGTTCCTATAAATCTCACCCCGGAAGACATATGTTGACCATCGTCGTTATGTCGTGAGAACCATAGCGAGTTGTCTAGCACGTGAAGAGTGAATTGGCGCGCTTTCTACACCAACCAATCACAAGCCGCGGCCTGCTTCGATCAACGAATCAAGCACCGAGAACGCTCGCGCCACCCCGAGGATTTCGGCAGCACAGCAAGCTTATTTCTTATTGGTTACCCCACTATTGTTTAGAGATAACTAGTATTTAAATGAGTGCATAGCTTGTAAGAGACATGCTATCACATTATATTCTATTCCATCACATTCCATTATTAACAACATTACATTACAGTCCATTCCTGTTCACACTGTTCAGTTCGATTTATCTGAGTTTTAATTACGCGACACGACCTACGCGCTACAAATGCATTTAATGTTCAAACCATAATAAGCTCCCGCGCGCAGTGATAGGGCATAAAACAGCTTGTAGGCAACAATCCCAAAATTCAACGTCATTCCGACAAAAGAAAAAAAATGTTTAAACCAAAAAAATCTGTCATGTGCGTTAATAATGTATAAAATAAGTTAAATGTACCAATACAAAAAATTACCGCTCAAACTAGCATTCAAAAAAACTACCGTTCAAAAGCGTTGCCGCTTTATAACTGTTCAAAGTAAAATAAGCTCTCAACTCTAGTGATACGACATAAAGTAGTGTGCGCGCAAAAATTACAAACTATTATCTTAGATAATAATTTTATTTTCGTGTTCAGTAAATTGCAGCTAAAAAGTATTTATGAAAATCGTAAGCCCGTAAAAGTATGAATGGATAATAGTTGAAGCACGCGGGTCAATTGCCCCACGCCATTCAGCTGTAGATTATCAGAAGTTTACTATTGGTTTGTGCTCACTTTCGAGTTTTTTTTATCACTATGTTAAATCTGCCATTTTATGTTTCTAATATTTTATTTATTGATGAAACGATTGTATTACTAAGACAAAACCGTTTCGCTGCGGGAAAACAACCATTAAAATTCCACGCTTTATAACAATATTATGAATAGGTAA
Source organism: Sesamia inferens (assembly GCA_037179545.1). Taxonomy (NCBI): domain Eukaryota; kingdom Metazoa; phylum Arthropoda; class Insecta; order Lepidoptera; family Noctuidae; genus Sesamia; species Sesamia inferens. The sequence goes on along the minus strand of CM073937.1, from coordinate 31,387,511 downwards.
AGTTTGTATATGTGTGTTGTTTACACATGTGTCTACCGATCGCACAACGGTGATCAGGAGACAACTCGATTATTTGACCACCTCAGTGAGGCTGCTGACAATGCGCTACACCGGCACCCTGACGCACAGTTCGTCGCTCTGGGGGACTTCAACGCCTGCCATCAGGACTGGCTTTTCCCGTACCAGAGGACCGACCACGCTGGAGAAAAGCGCGAAACTTCGCGCTTTCAATGGGCCTTTCCCAGCTGGTAGAGCAAGCGACTACGGTGCATGATGTAGTTGGTCATACTGCCAATTGTCTGGACCTTCTGCTGACCACTGATCCGGACAGGTGTGTTGTGACAGTTTCCTCACCGTTGGGAACTTCAGACCACTGTCTGGTGAAGTCTGTATCGTCCTTCTCCCCACCAGATCACGACTCTCGTGGTGAACGGCGAATGTGGCGATACAGCTATCTAGTGCTAACGGTCACTGAAATTATCCGCGGACGGACGGACAGATAGAAAAACTTGGCAAAACTATAAAGGAACCCTATTAGCTTCGCCAAGTTTGTCTATCTCCGTAAAAGTTGACTACGGAATCCTAAAACAGATGTAGAGTTTGTCTATAAAGTCGTGAAAATAGATCGTTCTGAAACTAACAATTTTAAAAGTAGGGCAACACTAAATCTTTATAAATACAAGTACTTACATCGAATGTCATCGGCAGTCATCGATTTGTTTTGCGACTTGTTATTTATTGAAATTTGTATTAATTTTCAATAAACAAAACATATTTATAAACATGGTAGAGCGAACGAGTGTTGCACTTCAGGCAGTCTCCGAATGGGGCAATGCCAATCTTGTAGCATTCAATGCTGCCAAAACGCAGGCGTTTCTTTTCACCGCCAAAAGGAGCCCGGTCAACTTGGCTCCTACTTTTCGGAATGTGTCCTTGGAGTGTACCGACCGCCTTCAGCTTTTGGGTGTTGAGATTTCCTCGAACCTAAACTTTGGGCGGTTCATTGGGTGCAAGGCCAAGGTGGCTGCCAGAAAACTTAGCGTTATCGCAAAGGTCCGGCAGTACTTCACACCAGGGCAGCTTCTAATGTTGTACAAAGGACAGGTCCGTTCGCATGTGGAATACTGCAGCCACATTTGGGCTGGTGCTGCAAAGTGTCACCTGGCCACTTTGGATTCAGTGGAGAGGCGTGTGAAGAGGCTGATTGGTGACCCTGATTTAACTCGAGTTGGTCTCCAAAGCCTAGAGCACAGGGGTACAGTAGCCAGCCTTTCGGTGTTCTATAGGATACATTTTGGGGGGTGTGCGAGGGAATCGCACGATTTAATTCCCCCATCTCCGTTCCACCATCGGACGACCCGTCGTACGGCGAGTTTCCACCCTTATGTTGTTATCACCTCTACGATCCGGACAAAGCGTTTCGCCTCCTCCTTTATACCGCGTACATCGAGGGACTGGAACAATCTGCCGGCGGCGGTGTTTCCGTCGGACTACAATTTGAGTGTCTTCAAGGCTAGAGTGAATAGGCTCTTAATAAACTAGTGCGCTTTACCATCAACGATTACGTCACTGCTTGCCATCAGGCGGGATTGCGGTCAAGCTCTGGTTTATAAATTAATAAAAAAAAAAACATCGAAGATATCTGTTAAATGTAAAAAAAATAAACCGAAGTGAAGCTCGGGAAATTATTTTTAAAGTTTATCATCAATGTTTGTTACTACACCAAGCTGAACTTTTATCAAATATGGATGCTTGAACAGTTGCTAAAACAGGTATGTAATCATGTTACTGTTTGTTTATATCTACTTATATTATAAGTATTTATAGGTTAGATTGCAAATATGTTTGTGTATGATTTGCAAATGTTGATACTTTAGGTGATTTAATTTACCACTAATTTTAAAAATGAATTATATCATGTTCGGAATTAAAATTAGTGCTATCCATCTACTGATAGAAATTACATATTTTAAAATTTCTGGAAAATGTGAGAGTGACCCCTATATCAAGATATAGATGAGTCAGTTATTCCCCTAAGCCAGTGATTCCCAAAGTGGTCCGGGTGGACCCCCAGGGGTCCACGGGAGACTTGCTGGGGGTCTACGTAGGCGTGAACAAAAATGGGGGTCCATAAGATGTTAATGGGGGTCCACGAAAATTTATCTGCTTTTGATAGTAAAGAGCAAAAATGTAAGCATAGTTTTTATAAGGGCCTACCTACATTGTTTTAAGTACCTATCTAAGCAGATAATATTTTAATAAGGCAAGCGACTGTTACTTGTCCAAACTTGCGTATTCGATATTACGTACAATTTCGTGTACAGACTTGCAAAGCGCTATCCGTCCGACAATGCTTAATGCTTGTTCAGACATGAACTTGATCACCACTATAAATACTTGATGCCAAAGGCAAACGCATTCATTCGTTTCCGGAATTTCGAAAAAAGGCGGAATTTGGAAAAAAAGTTGTGAGAAAATTTATATCTGTGTTTGCTAGTGCCGGAGAAAATTAAGTAACCTACCTTTTTTTGTTATAGTACTTAAGTATTTTGTTTACGTGTACTAGTCGGTTGATCACAACGGCCTGTATAGATAGCTAACTTAGTAACTTACAGATATTTTAATTGTTCTCTTTCGATTTGAAGACAAACACAGCACGTTTTATTCAACTGTTTTTTCACGAGAGAAGCACTGCCTCTCTAAAAAGGCCGAATAAGCAATATTGCAGAGCAATTAATTTTGTAATTTTTCTTGCAAATAACTACTAATTTTATAAAACAGTAATTTCATAATCATTTTAAATTGATTTTGATGTAACTATTTTATCAAAACTATTCCTTTTCGGAAAGAGCGAGCGGTGCGCGGGCGACGGGAAAAGGGCGGGGCTTGAACTTCGATGCCAGTTTGTCACGTTTTAACAATGAAGCCGCAGACAAAAAATACGCAAATACACGGAGCGCGTGAACTCGTTGATTTAATAAAATTTTAGTTATCGTTTTTATGGACAATTTTGGGATTTCGACTTTTATTTTTTCCTACACAAATATGATCAGTATTCGATACTGAGTACACCAATTTTTATTTATACTATTAAAAATTAGTGGTAAATTATGTACTTTAAAATTGATACCGTTTTGTGAAAACGTCTGTATTTGTCTCAGCGGTTTATTACTTGGTCCCTTTACAAGCCGTAATTCTATTTCCGCGTGTTGACAAAGGCTGCGGTGTGATACCTATATTCAGAAAAAAACTTGGTTACTAAAATATTTTTTTTACAGGTAAGGTAACTGACACGAAACATGGCTACAGCAAAGAAAAAATGTCGACAATATAGTGTCGATTATTTGAAATATGGTTTTGTTCCATCAGAGGCAGACAAACAATTGCCCATGTGCCTATTATGCAACAAAGTTTTGAGCAATGACTCTATGAAACCATCAAAGCTCGAAGATCATCTAAAAAGGTTTTCAAACATTGAAAGAAAAATATGGAAAGAGACCCACCGTGCACAGTATGTTCGCTTCAACATCTCAAAGTAACGATGATGGCTTGCGGGCATCTTACAATATCTCATTACTTATAGCAAAATCTGAAAAACCGCACACTATCGGAGAACAATTAATTTTACCCGCTGTTGAAGAGGTTTTAAAAACTGTTTTGCACAAATCTCCATTTGACGTACTAAATAGAATCCCATTAAGTAACAATACTGTACAAAGACGCATTGATGAAATGAGCTCTGATATCGAAAGCTTTTTGTGCAATCATCTGCAAAAAACTCATTTTTCTATACAACTGGACGAGTCAACGTTACCCAGTAATGAAGCATTACTATTGGCATATGTCCGATTTATTGTTGAGGAAGAAATTCACGAAGAATTGCTATTTGCCAGAACTTTGGAGACTGACACTAAAGGCGAATCAATATTTAATGTCCTGAGTAATTTTTTTACGGAAAAATCGATCCCATTTACAAACATTATTTCAGTGGCAACAGACGGAGCTCCTGCAATGGTCGGGCGATATCGTGGGTTTATAAGTCATCTCAAAAGAATTATACCAGGACTTACAGCTATTCATTGCGTAATCCACCGACAACATCTTGTGGCAAAACATTTAAGTGACAGGTTGAACCAATCTCTTCATTTTGTAATAAAAGCTGTCAACAAAATCAGAAGCAATGCATTGAATACGCGTTTATTTGCTCAATTGTGCGACGAAAATGATGAAGACTTCCAACGACTGCTCTTACATACTGAAGTACGCTGGTTGTCGAAAGGTGCATGCTTAACGAGATTTTACTCTGTTTTCGATTCCATATTAGAGTTCTTAGAAAGTAGAGATCCAGATTTAAAAGAAAACTTGATCAAATTCAAAGCAGACATTGCGTATTTGACAGATTTGTTTAAAAAATTTAATGATATTAACTTGCAGTTACAAGGGGACAGCCTGAATTTAATAAAAACAAAGGGGATAAATTCGGCTTTTCTTGGGAAATTGAAATTTATGAAGCAAAACATTAGTCGGCGCGAATTCTCTCAATTTCCAAACTTGTCGCAGGTAGAATGTATTAATGAGGATATCCATCCAGTCAACATTTAAGTGCCCCGCATGATGACTTCAAAACCAGGTTTGAAGATATACTGACGATGGATATACCACCATGGATCATAAATCCATTTGATGAAACGGAAGTGGCCAATGTTGTATTACAAGAGGAGCTGCTCGAGCTAAGCACTAATGAGGAGCTGAAGGTGAAATTTAGAAAAGGCTACCCAACATTTTGGCTGCAAGCAGAAATACCCGAAAAATATCCTGGACTGTGGGAAATCGCAAGGAAAATTTTAATAGCTTTTCCCTCGTCATACCTTGTCGAAAGGAGTTTTAGTGCCGTTACAAACCTCTTAACAAAAAAAAAGGAGCAAATTAAACATCACAGAGCGGGGGGAATTGCGGTTATTGCTGACAAAAATAAAGCCAAACATTGATCGTTTGCTGACACTCCATCAGATACATCCTTCCCATTAATTAAAATTATGACCTGAACCTATATTACCTTAATATTTTTTTCTTGTAATTCTATTCTTTTAATAAATAAAGTGATATAAAATGTACCATTTTTCGTTTTTATTTTACATATCGGAATATAGGGACAGAACTCAGAAGTGACACAATTTTTATTTTTTGGCGACTTTAATAATGTGGTAGAAATGTAGCAGCAGGGGGTCCACCGAAACCAGTAAAATTTTGAAAGTGGTCCACGAGAAAAATAAGTTTGGGAACTACTGCCCTAAGCGAAAGTAGCAGGCTGATGGCAGCAGTAGCGGAGACGTTGTGAGTGACGCAGCTGACAATGAAAATACTTTTTAACGAAGAATATTTGGAATCAGATGAGGAAAGCAATTATTATGTTTTGGAATACTTTTCATTGGTAAAAACACGTTAAAACATATAATAATAAATATGATTTTTTTTTTTTTTGTTTTACTCATTTTATTTAAACGCCAGAGAGGTTTAACTATAACTGGATCATAATTGGAACGTAACCGCTATCAAATGAAAAAGTTGAAATAGAGCTAACTTTTCCTGTGCCATTTGTCAAACGTCTAGGATTCAGTTATAATTTATTTAGTTTTAGTTATTAATTATTATATCTGACGAAATGTATCACTCATAGGTACATTGATTTTACTTCAATCTCAGTTAAAACTTTAGCCCGATACGATATGGAATCGAAACTAAACCATAACTTTAACTGGATTAGATATGTACAAGATTTTAAATTCTATTGTTTTATTTAGCGCGGTTGCCCCCCTACATATTTTATACTATCGTTGTTTTGTGATATTATCCTCCGGCGCCATAAGATTACCTATTTATTATATTATTTATTTCTAAACTAGTTACTTATTTGTATTGATTGATTGATTACTACAGAACAAATTTTTTATTAAAAAACAATAATATTTAAAACATAATAAGTGACAACCCTATCAACCGTATCAGTTAAGGTAGCGTAGGTATTTATTTTGCCAACTAGACTCGGTTTACCTACGAAATTGAAAAAACTAATTTTAGTTTTTCAGTTAGCGACCCTATTCCGCGTGCACGACGACTGAGAACACGAAGGTTATCGAAGTCGATGACCACGCGGCGCGACGCTAGTGCTGTGTAGTATTGGGCTATGAGAAATTATTGAGTGTATTTGTTCGAAAACAGAAATCATTTCATTAATTAACTCCACCACGAAACTAAAATGCAAAACATTGCGTTGTGGTGTGGTGCCCAACGCTAGCACACCGATTCCTGCGCCACTAAATTCGAGGACAGTTCATCCAAATAATCAGTTCATGTAAATATTATATACATCTTCAACGCGCCGTCTCACGCCCGCTAACTTCGTGTTGAATCGCTATGAACGTAAGGAAGTCTGTCGTCGGTACGTACGTACCTGTAACACCATGCCCAGGACTCCGAACACGACGATCACGAACGCGTTGTTGGGCGCCTCGCGCTCCACCTCCTGTGACACAACAACACTATTGAGTAATGGCACTGCGGTCAGGGAGTCTCAGTAGCGTAGACACGAGTGAACAGTGGCTACACCTCGATCATGTCGTAGAGAGGGCGTGCCACATCGCGGTAGCGCTCCACAGCCAGCAGCGCCGGCTTGAGGTCATGCAGCAGGTCCATGCCGCGGCGCGCCAGCTCAGCCTGCGGAGCAGAGCGCCACCACGCCATCAGTGAAGCGCCCATCCACGCACCGTAGCCGACCTCACTCAGCGCCAGGCATACCACCCCCGCCGCGTACTGCAACATAACACCCGCGTTACTCACCGCACTCGAGCCACGCGGTGCGTTGTGTGGATATGTCTGTGACGCCCACCTGCTCCACGTTGCCCATGAGTCACCACTCACCACTCTCAGTGGCGACACTCCTCACATTATGCAACCGCAGACTAAGGGAGCAGTTTTTGCACAGATCAATAACCGAGTTTTAACGCAATAATTGCTTCGGTAAAAATATAGTATCAATTTAGCATATTAAACAATTTTACTTTAAACAATCAAGAGTTTTAAACTTTCAATGATATATTCCAAAGTAATACTCGTACTAAATAAGTACACACTATATTATACTCAGGGTTTCTTTGAGAGATTTCTTTAAAGATATTGATATTCTCACGGTTGCTTCGAAATTAATCTTAGCCAACATCTTATATGTGAAGCAAAATATAGACATGTATACCAAGGGTGATCCCAATTTTGGTTACTTTTATATTATTTATATTTTTTGAAAAAAATATTTTTTCATTTTCTAATTATCTTGAAATATCTAAAGTAATATGGCAGGGCACTAGCCCTGCTCTTGTGTTAATTTAATGTTACCATTGGGGCGCCACGTTGTATACATTACCTACTGGTTTGCGTCAATAAAGATACTTACATAAATATGTACCTACTTACTTAATTGTCCTTAAAAATATAGTTAAAAAAAAAACTAAAAAATATGCTTTTAAAGAATATCAAATTAAAAAGCTAAAAATAATTTTAAAATTTAATTTATCATATAGTACACACGCTGGAATTTTAATGGTTGTTTTCCCGCGGCAGAACGATTTGCTTTAAGGAGTACTTTCGATGAATAGAGTAAAAGACAAAATTAAAAATATTTGTGTTAAAAATAATAAAAAAAAAATTAAAAAATAATCATCAACTCGAAAAAGTGAGAAAAGTTAGTTACGCTACCTACAAGTTGTAGGTACTACTCGGAATGGGCATGAAACCGCCTCAATGGAAAGCAATGCATTTAATGTTCAAACCATAAAAAGCTCCCGCGCGCAGTGATAGGGCATAAAACAGCTTGTAGGCAACAATCCGAAAATTCAACGCCATCCCGGCCAAAGGTAAAAATGTTTAAACATACATACTTATATATATTAATGACTTACCTAAATGCATTAAAGAACCGGTTACCCTATTTGCGGACGATAGTACTTTGACGATACCTTGTAAAAGTGTAGAGACGTATGAGAATAATATTAATAATTGCTTAAAGTCAGCTGTACAATGGATGCAGGTAAACAATTTGAAAATAAACTTAAAGAAAACGAAAGCTATACATTTTTCGCAACGGTTACCTAGCATGAATCTAAACATACAATACTGCAATGAAAATATAGAAGAAATTAATTCTACAAAATTTCTTGGCCTCCAGATTGATAAAAATCTTAACTGGAAAGCACATATTGAGATTTTATGTAAAATAACTCAGTATATCCGCATATGCCTTACACAAATACACACTCTTTCATTTTCCTTATATATACGGGTGCTTTAGTTACAGCGTACTATGGTTTAGCAGAATCCCATTTACGCTATGGGCTAATATTTTGGGGCAACTCTACGGAAAAAGAAACAGCATTCAAGTCTCAAAAGAGATGTTTACGGGCGATGTTTAAACTTGAAAAGACCGATAGCTGCATATTTAAAAAATTACAAGATTTTGACTTTGCCGTGCTTGTACATTTTAGAAGTTGCTGTGTTTGTTAATTCGAATGCACGTTACTATAAGCGTCTAACCGACATATTCCCACGTAATAGACGTGATAATGGCCAACTTTGTCTCCAATCCGCTAAGATGAGCCTAATGCGCAAAAGCATATATTGTATGGGTCCAGTCATCTATAATAAAGTACCCAATAGTTGGAGAGAACTACCTCTATCAATGTATAAAAACAAACTTCGTACTTTTTTGACCGCCAGAGCATATTATAGTATTAATGAGTTCCTTAATGAAAAGATTTTTTTTTTGACATAAACAATTGACTTCATTTTGACTGACTTATATTCAAATTCAAACTCTTTATTTCAGGCAAGGCCCATATATTGTTAGTAAAAAAGAAACTTATCCTATGTTAGTAAAAAGAGAAAAAGGGATCAGTTGGCGACATGAATGTGTGCGCGTACATGTTTGTCCGCCCAGAGCCTAATAAAAGGTCCGTCGACCTTGTCCGCCAGTGTAGCTAGGATACTGTTCGGACCGCCCCGAAATCGCCGCAACATCGAAGCACACTGTTTGCGTATGATGGCATAAAAGTCATCAATTCGCGCTTCCGCGAACATGCCTGATACACTGCAAAATCGAGGCAGCCCCAACAACATCCTCAGCGCATTATTGTACTGAACGCACAGAGCGCTGTAAGCCTTCTGCTAACCTTTTTTTTTTTATGTCGCTGGGGAAAATGTCAATTACGCATCCTCGCCCGTCGGGGGACGGGAGGGGTATGTGGGACTCCCCGGGAGAGAGCCTCCCGGTATACCCACTAAAAACCCCAGCGGCACTCCGGCATTGCCATAGTGGCGGGGGAGTGGGAAACTAGCGTAGCCTGAGCTACCACTCCTCCGCCGGCGAAACCCGCCTAGCAAGGCGGGCCCTCATTTGCCCCTCCTAGGGAGGGGCCGTGGCTCCCACATGGTGAGCGGGCAAGGCGGGCGCGGGCACCCCCGGGCCTCAAGCCCGCCGCTCACCTCAGGGAGGGAGAAAGCGGACGAAGTCCCGCCTTCTCTCACCCCTACGCCGCCTGCGGAGCGCCGGAGCGAGGGGATCCTCCTCTCGCTCCCGCTCCGCGGCCTCCTTCTGCGACATCACGCCCTCGCAGAAGGAGGCCATCGCCGCCCAGGCCTCCTCGCTCCCCACCATCGCTCTGACGATGACGGGCAGCGAGAGGTCCCCTCCTACCGTCGCGACAAGATCGCGGCGCGGCACGGCCCACGACGGGCATACCGCGAGGATGTGGGAACCCCGACTGTCCTGTACAGGTCCTTCCCGCCTTGCGGCACACGGACCACTGTACAGTCTAGTGGTTTGTCCGTCTGCTCGTGTTAGTTCTCCCGACTGGGACGTGCAACGACACAATACGTGACTTCGCACCCGAGCAGCTAATCCCAGAGTAAATTTGCAGCCGCATCAGCATTATGCCTAGCTGACCTCACGCTCTGCACCAAGCTCCAACTCCTTCCTTTTTCTGTGCCATTTGTGGGCGAATGACCGCAGTCTCCGGAAGCCCTCCGCGTCCGCTACCAGGTCTTGGTGGTAAACCGGACCAATCACGTGTCTGGACCAGTCTGACAACATGGCCTCTCGCTCTTCCTCATAGAGGGTGCAGTCCCGCAAGGGTGTGTTCCGCCGTGTCCTCCGCCGCGCCGCAACCGTGGCACGACGGTGACTCCTCTCGTCCTATCCGGTGCAGGTACTTGCCGAAGCAGCCGTGACCGGAGAGTACCTGTACCAGACGGAAGGAGAGGAACCCGTGACGCCTGTCGAGCCAGTCCTTCAGGACCGGCCCGATGGCGTCGAGGGTGCGACGGCTAAACACGGCGGAAGCGAGGTCCCGTGTCCAATGTTGGACGATGGCGTCCCTCGCCTCCAGCCGGACGGCCTCCCTCTCTTCTGGGGCCAGACGCCCGCCCAGCGCCCTGCGCCCCGCCGTCCACTCGTACACTCTGGCGAGCACCCACGCCTCGAGCTCCCAAGGAGGGGTGCCCGCCAGAGCGCACGCCGCTGCGAAGCCTACCGTGCGGTAGGCCCGCGCTACCCGCTGGGCGATGGCCCTTTGGGGCGCCCGAAGGGCGGTGAAGTTCTCCCTCCTGTGGAGGGAGTCCTCCCAAATTGGGGCCCCATAAAGGGCCATACTCCTCAGTATGCCGGCGTATAACCGCCGGCACCGAGTGCTCGGCCCTCCCATGTTCGGCATGAGCCATGAGAGGGCGTCCGCAGCCTTCAGCAGGCGCGTCGACAGCCCGCTAAAGTGCGGGCCGAAGCGCCACCTGCTGTCCAGCATGAGGCCCAGATACTTCATCTGGGCCTCAACCCCGACCCTCACCCCCTCCACATAAATATGGGCGTCAGGTGGGGGGCGCTGCCGGGGGCCGTGAAAGAACACGGCCTCCGTTTTGTGCAGCGCCACCCTTAACCCCAGGCGGCGGATCCTTCCCGCCACTAAGGATCCGCCCGCCGACGCCAAACTGGCCGCCTCTCGGAAGGTGCTCCCGCGGGAAGTGAGGAGAGTGTCATCCGCGTAGCAGATGACACTCGTGCCTCGTAGGAGGGTTCCCCGCAGGAGCCAGTCATAACCGACGTTCCACAGAAGAGGCCCTAGAACGGACCCCTGAGAAACGCCGGTTTCCACGCCATACCGCCGGACCTGGCCAGCCCCGTCCACGAGGAGGACGGCACGGTCCTCCAACTAGCTGGCCAGGAGGCCCCGTAAGTAAAGGGGCACTCCGTGGAACCGAAGCGCCTCCAGGATGGTGGAGTGGGGGATGGAGTTGAAGGCGTTGGCAATGTCGAATGACACAGCCAACACTCCATCCCCCACTCCTACCGCCTCTGTCACCTGGCCCTTTAGACGGGCCAGGGCGTCCACTGTCGAACGGCCAGCTCGAAAACCGAACTGGGCGTCCTACAGGTCCGGTCCCACGTTCCGCAGATGGCGCTTCAGGCGGGCGGCAATAATCCCGTCGAACATCTTACCGGCCTCGTCAAGCAAGATGATGGGGCGGTAAGCCGAGGGGGAGTCCGCCGGCCGCCTCTCCTTCCGGAGGAGGCACAGTTGGCCTTCCCGCCAAGGTTTCGAGAACCTCCCCGACGCGAAGCACGCGTTGAAGAGGTCCCGAAACCTTCTCTCCATCTCAGTGGCCGCGATGGCCACCACCCGAGCGGGAACGCCGTCCGGGCCGGGAGCCGTCTTTTTGGCGCGGAGAAGAAGAGTCGCCGCGCCAAATTCCTCCTCTGAAACCGGAGGAGGAGGAGCTTCCTCCTCCGGTAGAGCCGCTCCCCTTGGCAGGCCCAACACTGGTGTGGCGAAGTGCGGGTCCCTGCGCGGAAACAGGGACCGCACCACCCCATCCAGGAATGCTGGTTCGAGGTTCTCTCGCTCTTAGAGAGGGGACCGGGATACGTGGCCGCCGCGTGGGGAGGGATGGCCCTTGTGGGGGTCTATTTCTGGGACCGCCCTTCGAGCGCCCCAAAGGGCCGTCGCCCAGCGGGCAGCGCGGGCCTACCGGACGGTAGGCTTCGCTTCGGCATGCGCTCTGGCGAGCACCCCGCCTTGGGAGCTCGAGGCCTGGGTGCTCGCCAGAGTGTACGAGTGGACGGCGGGGCGCAGGGCGCTGGGCGAGCGTCCGGCCCCAGAAGTGAGGGAAGCCGTCCGCCGCGAGGCGAGGGACGCCATCGTCCAGCATTGGACGCAGGACCTCGCCTCCGCGGTGTTCGGCCGCCGTACCCTCGATGCCATCGGGCCGGTCCTGAAGGACTGGCTCGACAGGCGTCACGGGTTCCTCTCGTTCCGTCTGGTGCAGGTACTCTCCGGTCACGGCTGCTTCGGCAGGTACCTGCACCGGATAGGACGAGAGGAGACGCCGTCGTGCCACGGTTGCGGCGCGGCGGAGGACACGGCGGAACACACCCTCGCGGCGTGCCCGTCGTGGGCCGTGCCGCGCCGCGATCTTGTCGCGGCGGTAGGAGGGGACCACTCGCTGCCCGCCATCGTCAGAGCGATGGTGGGGAGCGAGGGGGCCTGGGCGGCGGTGGCCTCCTTCTGCGAGGTCGTGATGTCGCAGAAGGAGGCCGCGGAGCGGGAGCGAGAGGAGAATCCCCTCGCTCCAGCGCTCCGTAGGCGGCGTAGGGGTAGGAGAAGGCGGGACTTTGCCCGCTTTCTCCCTCCCTGAGGTGAGCGGCGGGCGTGAGGCACGGGGGTGCCCGCGCCCGCCTTGCACCGCTCACCACGCGGGAGCCACGGCCCCTCTTTAAGAGGGGCAAATGAGGGCCCGCCTCACTAGGCGAGGTTCGCCGGCGGGGGAGAGGTAGCTCAGGCTCCGCTAGTTTCCCACTCCCCCGCCACTATGTTATTTTTGTTTGTTTGTTTAAACTGTACTCTCACGATTTACAATTGGATTTACTTTTTATATCTTTTTATTATTACGTTTTTTTTTATTTTTACTGTAATTTAATTGTTTGTTGCATCGGGTGACGTCTGTACGTCGACGCCGGCTGTCGCTGAAAACCAGCGCTGGTCTCTGTTTTTGCATAGAGTCGCAGCATAATGCTGAGCGACAGCCGTTTTGCGTGGATGTGACGCATGTTTCTCTCAACTATTTCTTATTTTTTTATGTTTTTGTAAACTCTTGCGTAATTTTTATTGCAAATAAACGTGTTTCTTTCTTTCTTTCCCCAGAGACAAAAAAAAAAAAAAAAAAGAGGTCAACCCCCCCTGCCTCACCCCACATTCCAGCCGATAATCTGCTGTTTGTGCATCTGCCCATTTTACACAGTTTCTCTGATTTTCATACCAATACTTAAACATATGTATAACCTCAGGTGGAAGTTCTGTTTCATCCGACATTTTTTGCCACAGAATGTCATAATTCACCAGGTCAAAGGCCCTTGTCAGATCCAGAAAACATCCATAAACAGGTGTCTTCCTATCTGTGTAGTACAGCACAGTCTGCTTGAGACACAGGATTGCACTTTCCGTCGACAAACCGGTTCTAAAACCAAACTGCGCGTCGTTTAGTTTAATATGCATCTTCAACTGTCTCTCAAGCAGACCATCCAGCACCTTGCCAATAACCGTACCCAGTTAAATAGGCCTATAATTGTTTTTGTCGGATGAATTACCGGTCTTCTTTTTAACAGTAGGAATCACGACAGTTCGTACGAGATCGTCAGGCAGGTAAGAGTGACCCATACAAAAATTGAGGAACATAGCGAGTAGCCTAGGCAAATGCACACCAGCGGACCTTAAATGCTCAACACTCAAACTGTGCGTGTCAGACATGCAGAACGATTTAGTGGACGTATGCGGTTGCACTCTGCACGTTCTGATGCACACTCTGTTGCTGGGTTGGTGGAAATAAGTGAGACTTCGGTGTGTAGACTTACTTGGTATATTCTTCCAAAATATTAGCGGGGTCACTAGTTAATTTATACTACTATTGATTCTTGACTATAACTTCTTGACTGTTGATCCTGTACAGATCTTGCTGTTGATCTTGACTGTAGCTGTTGACTCCTCGAAGACAAAGACGAACGTGTCTTGTTGACTTGCTGTATCTGTTGACTCCTCGAAGACAAAGATGAATATTCTGTTGACTCGCTCAATGGCGAAGAGGAATGTGTTGACTGTAGACTTGCTGTATCTGTTGACTCCTCAAATGCGAAGACGAATGTGTCCTAATAAATCCAGTAGTAATCGCGACGCCCCCGCAAGGGGGCGTGGCGGGCGACGCCTAGGGCTTTGGCCCCCTGGTCGCAGAGTCCAAAAATAATCGGTCCGCTACTGCGGACCCCTCGCCATGTTCGGCAACAATGGCCTGTGGGACTCTTGACGTGCGTGAGTTGCGCACGTCTGTGATTGATTGCAGTGTGTATATCTGTAGGCGCGTCACAGAACCCACTCACGGTCTGCTTTCTTCACGACACCTCGGCGGTCAGTCCCCGCCAGGTGGAACCCCCAGTTACCTGAGGGAAGCCCAGCGGAGGACGACCAGCGGCAGAGGTGCCGACTCGACGCTCCTACAGAAGTGTGTCCTAATACTTAAACGTGGAGCCTATTTATACTATGACAAGGCGCTAACCGTGGGAAGCGACGAGAGTGTCGGGTCGGACGTTTCTGGGCTGCATCCTAAACCTGAGGGTCTGCACTTTATAACGTCCATTACAAGGGGTCATTTTATTGCGCCTATCCCAAGGGACCATTTTATGGCGTCCACCTTTTTGGTGTTGATACGTTCAGCCAGATGTGGGACAACCATTTCTATTACAATTTTATGTCTGCTGCATTTTATAACAAGGGAGCACTTCATGACGGTTACCTTTTGTCATTGATACTTTACCAAATGTTCACAATCATTCCTATCATAATTGTTACCTTGCCAGATGTGTACAACCATTCCTATCACAATGAATGATCGTCCATCTTACGCTTTCTAAATTTTTATGCACAAATGTTCTATTCTAAGTAATTAATATAACATCTACTATACTCTATACACTATTCGTAACACTATTCGTAATCAGTTCTATTTAAAACTATTCGTCCCGCACACAAACCATCGTGCCCAGGCGACCTACCTCGCTTCATACTTATCAACGCGTCTTTTACATCTTTCACGCTGAACCTTAAATGAGAATCGCCCTCACACGGGGCCTGAGTGCCTCGCATAGATGTAATTGTAAAAAGCGGAACAACCCTGAAATAGATCATGAACATGCCGACATTAGTAAATAAGTATGAAAACGTTTAATATTGTAATATTTTTTCTTTAAATTGTTTAACTCTATTATTTTGCACGTCATATTCTGACAAACATTTTGGAGCTTAACATTATTTATAGATAGTTCAATCCACGAAGACGCGCCCCACTATTTCTCCTAACCGTTTATAGTATATGTGTGCAAGCTTCCGTCAATGTTTGAGTGTTATCCGTACACAATAATTATCTATGAGTGCACACCCACACTACAATAAATTGACTAATCAGGAGAGAGCGTCATGGTCAAAGTGAAAGATGCTCTACTTCAATTTTATACTCTTTACCCGACTGCAAGGAAAATTGAGGTGTGGATATTTTATGTGATTATTAGTTAATATACGATTATAATACCATTTTTATATAATAATAGGAGGTAATTAGAGACATAAATGAAATACGTGAAAAAGTTTTATGGAACTTTTTTTATTGAAATAAAAATCGTCAATCACTCGTTTCAGAAATGTCTGATTCAGATTCTGAAGTATCACTGACATTTATAATAAAATTGAAATCAAGATCACAGTGTCTCATGTATTCGTCTTCTATTTTTTCCACGTGCTGACAAGTATTGAACCAGACATCTTTATTTACTCGATCAAATGCTTCATTTAAAATGGGCATAATCGAAGTGTAGTTTTGATTGATATTGCGGCTAGCAACGTCGTTTTTTACAATACCCCAAATGTTTTCGATTGGATTTAACTCTGGGTGATAAGGAGGCAGCCGAAGCACTGTGAATCCATATTCCTTTAATAATTCGTCAACTCTGTACTTGCGGAAGTTTTCTTTGTTTTTTAATATAAGGTCATAAAGTTCAGGCTTTTTGTAGGTTGGTACAAAATGGATATTTTTTGCATTCAGCCAAGTCTGCATGTCTAATTTGTTGGAGTTGGATGTGGGTATTTTTTCCGAACTAGTATTGTGATAGGCTGCATTATCCAAGACTACCACGGCATCATTTGGGAGATTTGGTATTAGTTTCTCCTTAAGCCACTTTAAGTAATTATCCGAGTTCATATTATCGTGGTAGTCCGGATTTGATCTCTGCTCTGTACGTTAACAACGCATTTGGTACGAAACCCTCAGCACTTCCGGCATGTACTATAATTATGCGCACACCCTTTGTTAAATGTTGTTTCATTGCTGTTTTAGAGCCTTTGTCGGCCCAAGATTTTTTTTGCACGTGGTTGGTATGAATATATGATTCATCTGTGTACACTATAGGTCTACCTGCATTACGAAAAGATTTTATCCGTTTTAAATATTTCAATCTTAACATTT
Source organism: Sesamia inferens (assembly GCA_037179545.1). Taxonomy (NCBI): domain Eukaryota; kingdom Metazoa; phylum Arthropoda; class Insecta; order Lepidoptera; family Noctuidae; genus Sesamia; species Sesamia inferens. The sequence continues at coordinate 31,370,912 of CM073937.1, read as the reverse complement.
GAATATCATGTTTTTCGGTTAGGACCTTCCTATTATTCTCAGTTTTTCTCCATTTATAACCAAGCTTAAGTAACAATGTTCTTAGGGTGGTTCTACATCCATTAAATTGTATACGGTCTTTCAAAATAGTATTAAGTCGTGATAATGTTGGAAATTGATGATGTTCTTTATGGCAGTTTTGGATAGTTCTTCGGACTACACAAATATCAAATTTGTCTAAATTAATTTTTCGTGGTCTTACCCTTCTTTTCTTCATAGGTGATGTAAAAATAGAAGCACTTCTGCCTGCTAAATTCGAATGCGACGTACTCGCTTCATTTTTAGAATCAATATCCATTTCCGTAGTCGGCTCTGTTGTACGCTCTTCACTTTGGACTACAGAAACTATCGCATCCGTCTCCATAGTTATATTAGACTTCATAGTAGATACTGTAGTTTGCTTTATTGTCTCAGTATAAGCCTTTCTTTCGCGTAGAATTCAAGTCACTGTGCTTTCAGATATTCCAACAGCCTGTGCGGTTCTCCATCGAGCATCAGTGAGTTTTTCTGCAAAATTTTGACTTGCTTCTTTTTTCATGAAATCGTAAACTTTAGAAAGAATTTCTCTTGCCTACAATTAAAAAAAAATAAAAAGAAATAACATTAGTCTTACTTTTAAATATAAAATGAAGTCTAGTTAGTAAAATTTAATTTTGAATTAAACTACTTTTCTTTTATTATTTTATGTGTTTCGTAACAATAATTTACATACCTGGCTTTTAAGTACAACACGCTGAGATTTTTTCGACATTTTAAAAAAATATAAAGTAGAGCAACTTTCGTGTCGAGTCTGGATTTTTGAAATACAGGTTGTACTACTTGTGTGCATCGAACCACTGACGGTCCGTGACTGACGCTCGGAGAAAACTCCCCGCGCCCCGCGATCCCCTCAACCTAAAATTGGTGGGGCGCGTCTTCGTGGATTGAACTATCTATATCACCATGTATGCACTTTTTATGTATGTACACACTTGTTTATGCAAATAAAATCTTATCTTATCAAGGTATAATAAGCTCTCGGCTCTAGTGATACGACATAAAGTAGACTGCGCGCAAAAATTACAAAAATTTATTTTAGATATTAATTTTATTTTCGTGTTCAGTAAATTGCAGCTAAAAAGTATTTATGAAAATCCTAAGCCCGTAAAAGTATGAATGGATAAAAGTTGAAGCACGCGGGTCAATGGCCCCGCGCCATTCAGCTGTAGATTATCAGAAGTTTACTATTGGTTTGTGCTCACTTTCGAGTTTTTTTTATCACTATGTTAAATCTGCCATTTTATTTATTGATAAAACGATTGTATTACTAAGACAAAACCGTTTCGCTGCGTGAAAACAACTATTAAAATTCCACCCTGTATAAACAATACTAGTAAAATGAGAAAAAAGCGTGAGGCGCTTTGTGCCATAATTTTTGTATATTAAGCGCCTCACGCTTTTTCTTATTTTCTAGTATTGTTTATATATATACTATTGTCATAAATTTTCAATATTTTAGTTCGATATTATTTTTTTAAATAATATACGGATAACACGAACGCTTAAGTGGTGCTCATTCGTTTTTACCAAACTTTTCTTGATCTCCAACAGACAGAAATCAGAAATATTTTATTTGTGATACATAGGTACTGAACAACCCGTTCACAACACACTGACACTGCTGCAGCAACTACCGTCGTAACTAGCGTGATGTTATTATAGTGACATCAATAAAACAATGAGATTACTTTAAACACTGTATATTGAGACTGTATATTGAGACTGTATATTGAGACTACATTCGCTTGACACATTCGTGACCCTAGTAAACATCGGAGACTTTTGACACCGCGATGCAGGATTCAACACGAATGCTACAGCGCCATCTATTGGCACGTTTGTGAACTAATAATTCAAACATGCCGCCCACCAAGGGCAAATTTTCTAAATTTGACCTTACAACAAATTCAACAAAATGCAATCTTAATATTAACTTAAACTACTTATACATAATGATATTATCGGTACCAATTATGGTGTGGTAGACGTCACCGGTAAGACACAAATCTTAGAAATACATCTCCTTATTTGAGAGCCTTTAGTACGTAATGTTACCACTCTTGTAATGCCATCTGCCCCAGGGTGTTTTTCAACTACCCGACCAAGCAGCCATTTAGAGGGAGGTAGATCATCCTCTTTAATTAAAACTAAATCGCCAATGTTTGGCTCTGGATTTTGATTATTCCATTTGTATCTGTTTAAAAACATAGTTAAATATTCTTGCGACCATCGTCGCCAAAAGCTCTGCATCATTCGTTGCGTTAGCTGCCATCGTCTTAAATTATTTATATTCGAAGACTCATAATTATACTCCGGAATGGCAACCAAAGGTTCACCAACAAGGAAGTGACTTGGTGTCAAGGCATCTAAACCATCCAGATCATTATCCATTCTTGACAGTGGCCGCGAGTTTAGACACGCCTCAATTTGTACTAAAACAGTTGATAGTTCTTCGTATGTTAGTGTAGAGTCGCCAATCACTCGTCGAAGATGAAATTTAATAGATTTAATGCCAGCTTCCCAAAGGCCACCGAAGTTTGGCGAGTATGGAGGGATGAAATGCCAATTAGTACCTTGAGACGCTAAACAGTCAGCTAGTTCTTTAACTAAACTAGATTTACCCGCTAAGAACAACTTATTTAATTCCCTTGATGCACCCACAAAATTTGTACCATTGTCCGACCAGATATCAGAACAATAACCCCTACGTGATACAAACCTTCTAAAACCTGCCAGGAAACCTTGAGTCGTTAAGTCACTAACGGCTTCAATATGAACGGCCTTTGTGGCCATACAGATGAACAAACAAATATAGCCTTTATAGGCATGATGACCCCGACCCTTCGCTGTTCTGATGTTTATAGGACCCGCATAATCGACCCCAGAACATTTAAAAGGTCTAGAAGGCGTAACTCTTGCAGCTGGTAGCTGCCCCAGCAACTGTGTTGATGTCCTACCTGATTGCCTTACACATGAAACGCATTTACGTACTTGTGTCTTTACTAACTCCTTAGCGCCAAGAATCCAGTACTTGGACCTCAGGTACGCTAGCATGAGTTGAGGCCCACCATGTAATGTTTTATAATGTGAGTCTGCCACGATCAAATTAATAAGGTGTGACTTTTTTGGTAATAATATAGGATGTTTTCTACTTTCGCTTAATGTTGATTGTTGTAACCTTCCTCCTACTCTAAGGATTTTATTCTCATCTATAAAAGGATTTAAATATCTTAACGATCCTTTCAATTTTGCTGAGTTACCATCTCTAGCAATCTTTTCTATTTCCTCACCAAAGCTATCTGCTTGACACTTCTTAATACAAACATCCAACGCTTCCCTCAATTCTTGCACTGATAAACATTCTGTTATCCCACCTTTCCCTTTCTTCTTTATTCGCCACATTCGCCTGCAATAAGCAATTACTCTTATTAATTTATTCAAATTAGAAAACCGGTCCCATATATTACTTTCCATGCTTGTAAAATGTACTTTTATAGCCTCCAAGTCTGTCTCCATGTCCTTAGGCTTATTATAAACTATATCTGCTGAATGTAAAATATCTGGTCCATTAAACCAAGACTTTTGTTGCCTGAGTTCTGAAGGATTCAGTCCTCTAGAAGCGTAATCAGCTGGGTTTGCACCAGACCGAATATGAGACCACTGATTCGCATCTAGAGTAGTTAAAATCTCTGATGTCCTATTGGCTACAAACGTTTGCCACCGATTGGGGTGGCTATTGAGCCAAGCTAGAACGATAGTAGAATCTGTCCAGGCCCGAACATTTTTCTTCGGTATTTCCAATGTGTGAGCTACCTCTACTAGCAATCTACTAAGAAGAACCGCTCCGCAGAGCTCCAATCTTGGAATAGATATGACTTTGATAGGAGCTACCTTCGTCTTCGCCGTCACCAAGCTTACAGATATGTCACCCTTATCGTCAACCACTCGAACATAGACAACCGCAGCATATGCTACCTTGGAGGCATCGCAAAACCCGTGGAGCTCAACAAGTGCATTGCTGCGTCTGGTTTTTAACCAACGAGGTATTTGCAGCTCCGATAGTTGATGCAAATCTTTTCGGTAAGTTAGCCATTGGTTTAATATATTGCTTGGAACTTCATCGTCCCACCCTATACCTGACAACCATAGCTTTTGTATAATAATTTTTGCAACTATCACACTTGGTGCAACCCATCCAAGTGGATCAAACAAACGTGATATGTCTGATATGATTAGCCTTTTCGTTACAGGTTCCCTCACCGGCGGAAGTGTCACCGTGTAACGAAAAGCATCTGTGGATCGATGTAACGTAAGTCCCAGTAATTTCATAACATCATCTATTTTAATTTTTCTTCCTTCTTCGTTATTTTCCTTATTCATGTTTTTCATTCTTGACAATAATTCATCACTGTTGCTTGACCATTTTTGTAAGGAAAATCCCCCTTGTTCAAGTAACCGGTTCATTTCATCATATAACTGAGAACCTTCTTCAACTGTTTCAACACCAGTAAGCAGGTCGTCCATATAAAAATCCTCTTTTATTCTTCTTGCAGCTATAGGATATTTATCGTTGTCGTCGGCAGCCACCTTCTGAAGTACCTTGACTGCCAGATATGGGGCACATGCTGTGCCAAATGTAACCCTTAACAAACGATATTCAGTGACTTGATGATCAGAACTTTCTTTCCACAAAATTCTCTGAAAGTCAACGTCCCGTTCATCAACTTTGATCTGACGGTACATTTTAACAATGTCCGCAGATAAACAAATTGGATACAATCTCCATTTCATCAAAATGTGCCTTAAAGTTGGCTGTAAAGATGGGCCTATCATTAAAAGGTCATTTAATGAAATGTCGTTTTCCCCCTTACAAGATGCATCAAATACTATCCTCACTTGTGTAGTATCTTTGTCCTCCCTAATAACTGCAAAATGAGGTAAGTAGATTCCTTGAAACTTCTTTGCTTCAGGAACCTTCTCCATGTGCTCCAGTAGCATGTATTCATCCACTACTGCTTGATACTTAGCTTTCATTTGTTCATTTTTATTTAGTTTTGTAATTAGTGAAGTAAGTCTTTTTTCAGCAATCTTCCTTGAAGAACCTATTTTTGATACTGGATCTGTGGTTTTAAATGGCAATCGTACAATATATCTTCCATCTTTATCTCTTCTAGTTGTTTCCTCAAAATAGCGTTCGCAAAGTTTTTCTTCTTCGTTTAACATTTGTGATTTGTTTACAGGTTCTTCCTCTAACTCCCAAAACTTTTTAAAAATGTTATTTTCCTCCACATATGAATGCAGAGCAACTACGCTTACCTGATTTACATGTGACTTTTCAACCATACCTGACAGAATCCACCCCAATGAAGTAGCTTGCGCTACTACACTTCCCTGAGGCCCTTTCTTTACTCCTTGTTGAATTACTTGCCCATAGACCTCGGCACCAAGCAACATGTCTATCTTGTTTGGTGATTGATACTGCGGATCTGCTAATGGTAAGTCACATACCCAATCTAAAGAGACTACTTTATGAGAAGGCAAAAGCGTGGTTATTGTTTTCAGTACATAAGCAGCTACTGATATCTGGACGCCTGGATCATGTATAGAGGTAAGTGTGATTTCTACCATCCATTTTGACAAAATAGTAGTATTACCTTCTAGCCCTGAAATGTTCCCCCTAACTGGTCTTCTTTTGAGTCCCAAATACTGGACTGTTGCTTCTGTCACAAAGGATGCTTGGGACCCTTGATCGAGCAACGCCCTAATGGTATAGCACACGCCATTCTTAGCTGTAGCATTAACCAGCGCCGTGGCTAACAACACTTGATTATGCCTTTTTATTGCATTTGACGAGAAGAATGTAGCCACTCTGTTAGAATCGGCTGATCCAGATGGTATAACCTTTGATTCAGAAGATGTTTCTCCGTCATCACTCCGAGGTAAGTTATTATTTGTAGTAAGATTTGAACTGCCTCTATTATTCTCGTGACCACTGGAATGCAGCAACGAATGATGTTTACGTTTGCAAACGCGACAAACAGCTGTACTCAAACACTGCTTGGCCGAATGGTTATTCCCCAAACAATTAAAACATAAACTGTTTTGACATACAAATTCCCGTCTGGCATTTACGTCAGTTTTAACAAATTGTTTACAATTTACAATTTTATGGTTTTCTTCACAGAATCTACATTGCATAGTGGAGCTATGAAATACTTTAGGCCTCTCTGTGTATTTTCCCTTACCGGGGTTGGATCCCGTATCTAGAAATTCTAAAGCGCGGTAGCGGCTGGTTATAAAGTCCTTGAATTGTTCTAAGGTTGGGAAAGTATCAGTAGATGTATCGCTTGTAATCTTTATCTCCCATTGTTTTCGAGATTCTGGATCCAACTTTAAAGATATTACATGAATAACCAACATGTCCCAAGTACTGACGTCAAGGCCAAGATTGGCTAACGCATGCAAACAATCGATAGTGCTATCAATCAATTCTTTGAGACCTACAGCAGATTCACTATTTAAATTCTTAAGACTGAGAAACCTTTTCAAGATAAAATGTGATAAATATCTCTTATTATTATAGCGCTCGTTTAATAGTTGCCAACAGCGTTCATAGTTTGAGTCCGATATAGGTATTTGTCTTAATAACTGTTCCGCTTCTCCCGATAAATAACCCTTCAAATATTGCATGCGCTGTACATTATCCAAAGACCCATTGTTATGAATAAGCGACACATATAAATCTCGAAAGGTAACCCACTCCGTATATTTTCCGGAAAAAACTGGAATAACAATTTTAGGTAATTTAACTGGACACTGTTTATAAATGTTTACATCTTTAGGTTTTTCTTGATTTTCCCCTTTAACATCTAATGATCCCAAAATAGTTTCCAGTTCTATTTTACACTGAATGTAGGTTTCTTCAGCTACATCATAAATCCCTTTTTTAACATATGGACTTTCGTTTAACTTATCTGGATCATATTTTTCGTATAATTTACTATGACTATCTGTTAACTGATCAAACAATTTCTCCAGGTTTTCTAATCTAACTCTAACATAGGACAGTGTTATCCTGTCCAACGGCGATTTTTTAAAGTTAATGTATGCTTTATTAATCCTATTACAAATGTCTTCTAATTTATTAATCAAAGACTCCATTATTTATAAAGTTATCCTAATTTATTTTTCTAACAAAATTACTAAAATTAATTTAATTCACTAAAGCTGTTGTTAAGAAACATATATTCAACTATGACAATATAAACTGGGTACTAAAGTTTAACTTATGCGAAAAGTTAACTAATTGAAGGTAGGTAACAAATACTTAACGTAAACATGTACAAGTTGCAACAATAATGCTTCTTGTAATTTTAAAATTTCGGCATAGGTTCCCCGTACTAACCAAATTTGCTTAAAATTAGGCTAAGTCTAAAACACTTTAACTATAATTTTAAAGTTCAAATAATTTTTCTAAGTTCAAATCTTGATTAAAGTTCGAAATAAATTGTTTAGAAATTAAGTTACTGTTGCACTATAATAATTAAAAATGTCACTCACAGTTGTTTCTTCGTTGGTACCACCTGATTAGATGATGACGTAGCGTCTGCACGTCCCACAATCTTCAGCTGGATTCCCCTAGTTACTGATCCCTGACGATGACTTCTCCCGGCACCGTCTGCAGACGAGCGTTACTTGCGCTGTCTGCTGCTTCCTGACGAGTTTGCTGCTGCTGCTGTCTGATGTTCTTTCCACATCACTGGTACTGGCACTGGCACTGCTTCTAACACTTTTGGCCAGTTTGCGCAAGCGATCCACTTGCCCAGCCAATCTTCTCAAAAACACCTCAGGTCAATTTGACCCGGTTCGAAGGACCAAATGAACAACCCGTTCACAACACACTGACACTGCTGCAGCAACTACCGTCGTAACTAGCGTGATGTTATTATAGTGACATCAATAAAACAATGAGATTACTTTAAACACTGTATATTGAGACTGTATATTGAGACTACATTCGCTTGACACATTCGTGACCCTAGTAAACATCGGAGACTTTTGACACCGCGATGCAGGATTCAACACGAATGCTACAGCGCCATCTATTGGCACGTTTGTGAACTAATAATTCAAACAGTACAGTGTTTATTCATATTTGCTGATAAAGTGCGCTATGATAAGCCTATTATAGGCATACAAATACAAAAAATAAAATAATAGAAAATAACTAAATAACTGATTACATTATAATAGCGATAATTAAAGTCATACTTTAATTAATCATAATTTCTTAAGTAAACGTTTTTTTTTTTATATATACAATATGTTAAGAAAACCCTGTCCGACCCATAAGGATAATAAAGGTTAGGTAAACACATGAGCAAATCTATATATATAAAAATCAATTGCTGTTCGTTAGTCTCGCTAAAACTCGAGAATGGCTGAACGGATTTATCTTATCTTGGTCTTGAATTATTCGTGGAGGTCTAGGGAAGGTTTAAAAGGTGAGAAAAATTCGAATAATTGCCGGGAAAATCCTCAAAACAGTATTTTTCTATAAACGTTATCTAAATAAAATGGAGACTCAATTTGTAATTTATTACCGCTGTATAAAGTTCAAATTCGCATGCGCGTTGGAGGATCTAATATCGCGTTCCGAAACTCAACAAAAGTGAAAGTGAATCGCGAACGCGACAAAATTGCATAGTCTCACAGCTTCATATAGCTTCGAGAAAATTAATTTTAGCTAACTTCAGTTGTTAATCTGTCCGATTATTTTTTTAATAAGACTATATAGAAATTGAAAGATAAATCTTAAGTTTTGTCACAAACGTTAAATTATAAATCTTAAGTTAAATTTCTGAACGCAATCATAATATTTGACATTAGATTTGACAACCAACTAATATGTCAATACATCCTGTCTGTCGCTTTTCAGTCAGAGCACGGAAAAAAGTATTACGATATTATATTGTGTTACGAGTTACGATATCTATGAGTGCATCCTTCTATCTTTGTGGCTACGTGCGCGAGAACTTTCTTTACTTTGGTGATCCTTTGTGATAGTGACATTCCAAGTAATGTGCTCTTTTTTGTGATAGTGACACTTTACTGCTAAATAACCGGGAAATTTTCTCAATTACAATTTACGATGCCGAGGAGAAGACGACCTAACGTAGGTCGTAGTAGTCAATCAAATGTGCGAAGAGCTACCTCACGTGCTAACCGCACTGATGACCAGAGACAGAGAGATCAAGAAAATAGTCGTATTGCTATGTCAGAATTGCGTTCTTTAGTGAGTGACAATGTAGGAGATAGGCTTAGAATGCAACGAGTTCGTGCACATCAAACACAACAACAGCAAGCTAGACATAATGAAATTGAGCGAATCCGCAGACGCAGTGCTCCTGTGATTCTTGAACGAGCTGCATTCCACTATGATCCGGCAATTGATTATTGTGCCGACAAATCAGTAACAATTGGGGAAATGAAAACAATTTGTAAATATTGTAAGGCGTTAAAATACACTGGTGAATCTACTGGATTATGTTGTGCTGAAGGCAAAGTAAAATTGCCACAATTGGTCCCACCACCAGATCCTTTACGCTCTTTAGTTTCTGGGATTGGAAATGATTCTAAGCACTTTTTGACCAACATTCAGAAATATAACAACTGTTTCCAGATGACATCATTTGGTGCTACACATATTATACAAGACAATTTCATGCCCACTTTCAAGGTATTATATAAGAATATTTTTTTATATTATTCAAGTTTGTACTAAAATAAATATATATCGGAAATAATTAATGGACAAATTTTTAAAAATTACAGATACAAGGACAAATTTATCACTTACTGGGAACTCTGTTACCACTACCTGATGCAGATCATCAATTTTTACAAATTTATTTTATGGGCAATTCAGATGCGGAAATTAATAATCGTTGTGCTCACAATCCAACAGTGAAGAGAACCATTGTCCAACAATTACAAATGTTTCTTCATGAGAATAACAATTTAGTAAACATGTTCAAAATAGCATTGGATCGGATGCCATCTGATAGCCATAACATTATTATTCGAGCTGACAAAACACCTGCCGGTGAACACACAAGGAGGTTCAATTCACCTACCATTGATGAAGTGGCTGTTGTCATTGTGGGAGAAAATTTACAATCTAGAGATATTGTGCTTCATCGTCGGAATAGTAATTTAAAACGTGTATCTGAAACACACAGGAGTTATGATGCACTACAATATCCTTTGATCTTCTGGCAGGGGGAAGATGGATACCATTTTAATATCAAAATGGTAAATCAAGTAACAGGTAAATGAATTGAACAAGATTAAATAATATTTTTAAATTCAATTCATCGAAGTAACAATTTAAACATTTATCATTTTTGATTGCAGGTGCTGAAACCAACAAAAAAGTTAGTGCTATGAATTTCTATTCATACAGACTCATGATCCGTCAAGGTGAAGTAAATCATATTTTGATGTGTCAACGACTTTTTCATCAGTTTGCAGTTGATATGTATGTCAAAATTGAGACTGAACGATTGACATACATCCGTTTGAACCAACGACGGCTACGGTCAGAGGAATACATTCATCTCCGCGATGCTATAAATGCTGATGGCAATGTGAATAATGTAGGAAGAATGACAATTTTGCCAGCTACTTATATAGGAAGCCCACGACACATGCATGAATATGCTCAGGATGCTATGTCATATGTTAGGCATTATGGCCGCCCAGACTTATTTGTTACATTCACATGTAACCCAAAATGGTCCGAAATAAAGAAGGAATTACTACATAGCCAAACACCAGTTGATAGACATGACATAACCGCCAGAGTTTTTAAACAAAAATTAAAATCTCTCATGAATTTTTTAATAAAGCATTGTGTGTATGGCCGAGTCCGTTGTTGGATGTACTCTGTAGAATGGCAAAAGCGTGGATTGCCACATGCGCACATTTTAGTCTGGTTAGTGGACAAAATAAGGCCAGATGAGATTGATTCCATAATTTCAGCTGAAATTCCAGATGAAATAGTTGACCCAAAATTGCATGCAGTAGTTACCAAACACATGATACATGGACCTTGCGGACATTTCAACTACAATTCACAATGTATGGTCGACGGTAGGTGTTCCAAGCGATACCCAAGAGACCTGCTTGCTGAAACCATAACGGGAAATGATGGATACCCATTGTATCGTCGGCGATCAGTTGCGGACAGTGGGCGATCGGTAGTTGTGAAGGTAAGAGGACAAAATGTTGATGTAGACAATCGTTGGATTGTGCCATACTCGCCAATATTGTCCAAAGCTTTTGAGACTCACATCAATGTGGAATATTGTAATTCTGTGAAGTCGATAAAGTACATATGTAAATATGTTAATAAAGGTAGTGATATGGCTGTCTTCGGTGTAACCAATGCAAATGATGAAATATCACAGTACCAGATGGGTCGCTATGTAAGTAGCAATGAAGCTATTTGGCGAATCTTTTCATTTGCGATCCATGAAAGACACCCTACAGTAGTCCATTTGGCAGTCCATTTAGAAAATGGTCAACGAGTTTATTTTAATGCATCTAACGCGGCAGACAGGGCGGCACATCCACCGTCGACAACATTAACAAGTTTCTTCACAGTCTGTCAAACTGATGATTTTGCTCGCACTTTGCTGTATGCTGACATGCCACGCTATTACACATGGAACGCATCATCGAAATCGTTTCAGCGTCGAAAACAAGGAACACCAGTTGAAGGACATCCAAATGTATTTGCTTCAGATGCTCTGGGTCGCATCTACACAGTACATCCAAATAACGATGAATGTTATTATTTGCGGTTGTTGTTGGTGAATGTTCGTGGTCCGACATCGTTTCAACAACTGAGAACAGTTAATGGACAGCTGTGTGCGACTTACCGTGAGGCATGTCAACTATTACATTTACTTGAGAATGATTCGCACTGGGATGATACGCTCAAGGATTCCGTAATATCTTCATCGCCGCATCAAATTCGTACATTGTTTGCGATTATCATATCGACATGTTTCCCCTCGAATCCAAAAGATTTGTGGGTTAAGTATAGAGATGACATGTCTGAGGATGTTTTGCATCGTGTGCGCCGTCAAACTTTGAATCATACACTACAAATGACTGAAGAAATTTACAATGACACATTGATCATGATAGAAGATATGTGTTTATTGATGGCAAATAAAGTATTGTCGTGTTTGGGAATGACAGCACCCAATCGTCATATGCACGATGCATTAAACCACGAGTTGCAAAGAGAACATCAGTACGACATTGAAGCATTGGCCGAAACAGTTCGTACTAATGTTCCACAATTAAATCAACAACAAAGAATTGCGTACGACACTTTGATAGAAGCTGTGAACAGTGGATCTGGTGGAATTTATTTCCTTGATGCTCCCGGAGGAACCGGAAAAACGTTTTTAATTTCATTGCTTTTGGCGAGGATCAGATCGCGAAATGATGTTGCTCTAGCGTTGGCTTCATCTGGAATAGCTGCAACTCTGCTAGAAGGCGGGCGGACTGCACATTCTGCCTTGAAATTACCACTAAACATGCAAATCACCGAAACACCAATTTGCAACATCGCCAAAAATAGCGCAATGGCCAAGATCCTACAGGTATGCAAATTGATTGTTTGGGATGAATGCACAATGGCCCATAAGAGATCACTGGAGGCACTGGACAGAACGTTGAAAGATCTTCGTGACAACCAAAATATTTTTGGTGGGGCCATGATTCTGTTGTCAGGTGATTTTCGTCAGACTCTTCCAGTTATTCCCCGATCAACTGTTGCTGATGAACTAAATGCATGCCTAAAATCATCAAATTTGTGGCAGTACGTAAAGACACTCCACTTAACAACTAACATGCGAGTATTTTTGCAACAAGATGAAACTGCAAATGTGTTTGCGAAGCAGTTGTTAGACATTGGAAATAATAAAGTTGCAGTGGACACCTCGACCGGATTCATCACATTACCTACAGATTTCTGTCACATCACAGACTCAAAAGTGGAGCTTATTCAGCGAGTTTTCCCAGATATAGCGCAAAAGTTCAATAACCATAATTGGCTGGGTGAACGAGCAATATTAGCAGCGAAAAATAAAGATGTCGAGGATCTTAATGCGACGATTCAGAATTTTCTTCCAGGACAGTTGGTTTCCTTCAAATCAGTCGACACCGTAATGAACCAGGATGACGTAGTCAACTATCCCACTGAGTTTTTAAATTCACTGGAATTGCCTGGATTACCACCTCACAATTTGCAGTTAAAAGTGGGATCAGTTGTCATCATGCTGCGTAACATTAATCAACCTCGACTATGCAATGGAACAAGACTGGCTGTGAAAAGACTGATGAATAACGTCATTGAGGCGACAATCATAAAAGGAAAATACAAAGGAGAGGATGTCTTGATCCCGCGGATACCGATGATTCCAACGGACTTACCATTCGATTTTAAACGGTTACAATTACCAGTGCGTCTGGCCTTTGCGATGACCATAAATAAATCGCAAGGACAGTCGTTAGAAGTTTGTGGAATCAACTTGGAGTTTCCCTGTTTCGCGCATGGACAATTATACGTCGCGTGTTCGCGCGTCGGAAAACCGTCTTCTTTGTTTATTTACGCACCACAAAACAAAACAAAAAATATAGTTTATGAGAAAGCTTTAAATTAATTAACAGACTGTATTTTAACAGTGTGTGTCTGTGAATATCAAATTTAAACCTTATAAATAGCCAGTATTTCAGGAAAACTCTGTTTTGTAAGTAAGCAACATGATGTATCGAAAATAATATATAATATAATAATTCATGCTTTATTCAATAAATGCTTTTTTATTAAATACGGATTCGATTTGTTTGTTTTAAAATCATTTTATACAAAAGATTAGGTCTTTTATTTATCGATGAGGCAGTACGAAGTCTGCCGGGTCAGCTAGTATAATATAAAATCTTCCGTAATCATCATAGTACCAATACAAATTAATTCCAACTTTGACACAGCATACTTCTTAGTTTTAGTTTAAATGAATTAACAGGCAATGTTTTTAGCTCTTTCGGCAATTTATTATATATAACTGGAGCCATGTGAAATACACTTTTATACATTAAGGGCGGGTTGTTTCACGATCACTTACCGCATGCGTAAAAGTTAGAAATGGTGCTAACTATCGTTAAATCAAAAAATGAGTTGTTTCACAATACATAAACGTAAACGCACGCAAAAAAATACGATTACGTTAACCGATGGTCTGAGCACTGGTTAACGTAACTTATGTCAAGTTATGTTTAGTCCGCCGTGGTGTCAAATGGTGAAAACAACATAAACTCTTTTTTTGTATTCGCGAGTTTGGGCTTTAATGGACGATAGTAGTTCATCTGATGATGATACAAGTACCGTAAACAAAAAGAAAAAGGTATTTAAAACACGAATTAATAATTCAAGCTTTTGCGATGATCAGGAATGTATTGCAAGATACCGAGAATCAAAGGAAGTAGTAATATTGTTAACACGAAGCATTGAACTCTGTGTGTATTGCAGCCCAAGTTTTGTTTTTTTTTTTTTTATTACTGTTGTTGTCTTGTCTTCCTTTTTACATAGCAACACATCTTTATATTTTTTCATCAAAGATTGAAAGCGATCTTTCTCATTTTTTGTGAAATTAGTAGACCGTTCTCTGAAAAAAATATAGGTATATATATTTTTTTTGAAATAAATAAAATGAAAATAAAAAGTAAAATGTATCCATTTTTCGTCAATAGCTTTTCTATAGGTACTTACACAATTTTCTAGTATAAGCGGACTTAATTTATAAAGATGGCACGAAGTTATTTCCCAAAACAATGAACAATAATACCATGAAGGTTAGTTTTTTTTTTTTGGTTCTCTTCTTTCCGTACTTCCGAACGGAAAAGGCAAAGGCATGATACGCCATACAGCCTCCATGAAGGTTAGTTATAATACAGCACAATGACAGTCGCCCAGATAAAATTTGTCGTGAACGTGAATGTTGCCATACTAGAAAAAATCTCCCACCGATTTTTATTAGGAAAACATCTTGCTTTCTACTGACAATTAACGAACGTTAAACATCATCCGTTAACGTAACTTTTTGATGTACGTTACGATAACCAACCGTTTGAAACAACCCGCCCTAAGGCAGTATTCGTTTTTGGAATACACAGACGACTTTCTTCCCTTTGGGTCCGATTGAGAGCTACAGATACTAAGGTAAACAAATGAAGATTTTGTTTAACGAAAGCCGCTACGAATGCAACGTTTCTGCGCTTTAAAGGCAATATTTTTGTCGGTGGAATTCCCCCAAAACATTATGCCATATCTGAGAACAGATGCCACCAGTCCATGATACGCAATTATAAGGGCACCGGAGTTTATTTTAAATGCAAGTTTATGTAGAGCATAGGCAGATTTATTAACACGTTTGCATAGTTGTTGAATATGTGGCTTCCAGGTCATTTTGTCATCAATATATAGGCCTTAAAATTTATAATTGTCTACTTCCTCTATTTTTTTGCATGTTAAAATTTATATTTAGGTTATTTGGGCGAATATTGACTGTTTAAAGTTGAATCCTGTTATTAGTTGCTCTAGCTCTAGTTCATGCCTATTCCTTTTTAACATATCTGCATTAAAATCCCAACAAATAAAAAAAATCTTTTTGCGTTGGATAGCCCATTTATCGAGAAAGGCTTTAGGCTACATAACATCATATAGCATATAAAAAAAAACATATCAAGACCTACACGGGTGAAACCGCGCGGCACAGCTAGTCTGATATCAGAGAGCTGCGTTGTCACACAGACATTATGAAACTGATATTAGAGAGCTGCGTTGTCCCACAGACATTATGAAACTGATATCAGAGAGCTGCATTGTCCCACAGACATTATGAAACTGATATCAGAGAGCTGCGTTGTCCCACAGACATTATGAAACTGATATCAGAGAGCTGCGTTGTCCCACAGACATTATGAAACTGATATCAGAGAGCTGCATTGTCCCTCAGACATTATGAAACTGATATCAGAGAGCTGCGTTGTCCCACAGACATTATGAAACTGATATCAGAGAGCTGCATTGTCCCACAGACATTATGAAACTGATATCAGAGAGCTGCATTGTCCCACAGACATTATGAAACTGATATCAGAGAGCTGCGTTGTCCCACCGGCAGTATGAATCTGATATAAGAGAGCTGCGTTGTCCCACCGGCAGTATGAATCTGATATCAGAGAGCTGTGTTGTCCCACAGACATTATGAAACTGATATCAGAGAGCTGCATTGTCCCACAGACATTATGAAACTGATATCAGAGAGCTGCATTGTCCCACAAACATTATGAAACTGATATCAGAGAGCTGCGTTGTCCCACCGGCAGTATGAATCTGATATAAGAGAGCTGCGTTGTCCCACCAAGTCCTTGTCCCACCGGCAGTATGAATCTGATATCAGAGAGCTGCGTTGTCCCACCGGCAGTATGAATTTGATATAAGAGAGCTGCGTTGTCCCACCAACAGTCCTTGTCCCACCGGCAGTATGAATCTGATATAAGAGAGCTGCGTTGTCCCGTCGACAGTTCATACTTCACAAATATTGATATCAATTGCAGGTCATTAATTGGAGCTCTCCAGTCGAAACCCACGTATGACTTATCTTAGCTAGATTAGTCGTCATCATGATGACGACGACATTTGCAAATGGCGGTAGATATACTTACGAGGTGTAGGCAGGTACGGGCGCGGCGCTGCGCGGAGGCGGCGGCGAGGTACACGAGCGCCGCCAGCCACACGCCCGCCGCGAACACGTAGGCCGCCGACACGCGGTACTGCGCCGCGCACAGGAACCGGAACCACGTGTAGGTGCTGGGGTCCCAGGCCAGCCGCGCCGCCGTCGCCAGGAGCGCGCCGCTATACATCTGCACAAGCACGAGCTCACCGTCAGCAATCGTCTCTACAGGGGGTGTGTGCATTATAATAAACTAACGAGCCACCGCTATCAATCCTACGCGCGCGCTATCAATGTTTATGAGGTTTATGCGCTCTACCGCCGGCCTCGCAACCATCGAGGCGATCCGGCCAGTACTCTACGACTAGCTCGGGAGAAGGCACGGCTCCCTGTCGTTCAGGGTGACGCAGGTACTGTCGGGGCACGGCTGCTTCGGCAAGTACCTGCGTCGCTTAGGCAAGGAGCCGAACACTCGGTGCCACCACTGCGTCCAATGCGGGGAGGACACGGCGCAGCACACGCTCTCCGAGTGTGTAGCTTGGGAGGAGGAGCGCAGTGTCCTCACAAGCGAAATAGGAGGCGACCTGACGCTGCCGGCAGTAGTGCGGAGGATGGTCGGTAGCGCAGAGTCGTAGGACGCGGTGGTGTCCTTTTGCGAGGACGTGATGTCGCAGAAGGGAGCGGTGTGGAACGGGAGAGAGAGATCTCAACTCTCTTCCACCGAGGAAGAGCGGATAACGACCTCTTCCGCCCCCCATGAATGGGTCCAGGGGCGAGGGAAATGGGGAAGTCCCCGCCCCCTATTCGATGGAAGGCGGTGAGGCGATGCACGGGGTAGTTTAACACCCTACTACCCTGTGCAGGAGACGAGAGTAGACGAGGACGGGTCAGCACGAGGGTGTGGGGCCGTGAAAGAAATTAGACACCCGCGGCCCCACGCGCGATGATAGAAGAGACACCGGGGTGGTTTTAGTCAGTAAAAGTCTGACAGACCCCGTCGCCTACCCCAAGGCAGCGGACATGAATTGAGGAATACCACACCGAAGAAAAAAAAACAAAAAAAGGTACAACGCTGCACCACCTAACTACTACAAAATCTCCTTATAAACAACATTTACAGCTTGCTTGGGGTTGCTCTTGAAAAAGCGACAAATAATTGACCATGAGCAAAACACTGCGCTCAAATCTAAGTCCGCAACGTTGAAAGTTTCACGCTGCTATTTATGAATGGTGATTGCAAAAGATGTCTTTACCGGAAATTGTAGGAGTTTAAATTGGAACGGTCAATCTGAGGAATTAAATACGTCTTGTTCGGTACCACATCCGGTGCACTTTATTATTGACGTTTTTGTTTTAACCAGGAAACGCGTGCCGTTGCAAAGTTTAGGTGGATTCATGTTCCTTAATAAAATAACACGACAACCTACTTAGCTGATGGACGGAGTCCAAACGGGTTCAAAGAATTAAGTAATTCCTTAGGAAAATGAACAGCTTCTCCAAATCGAGAACAGCATCGACCGATATCACTTTAGAATCCTCTAAATTCAGCAGTGTTTCTCTACAATATTATGTTTCTCTATAATATTTAAACTTCAACAATACTCAATTCACGTGGAATTATTTTAAACTAGCTTTCTGCCCGCGCCTTAGCCCGCGTGGTATTCGGTTATATCGCGCTTTTTAGATTTCCCTCGGGAATGTCTAAAAAGTCTGTCTGGGATAAAAAGTACCCCATTATTTAATCCGGACTTCTAACTTTATGTCTGCAAAACTTCAAAACAATCGGTTCTTTTGTTACACCGTGAAAGCGGAACAAACAAACTCACTTTCCTATTTATAATATAAATAAAGATTCACTTGTCTAACTTGGTAGTAATCTTATACATTGAAGGTGCAACATAATTGGTAACCTATTTAAATTATATGTATTTACAGATAAGCAACCTGACCCGGCTGACCTCGTGCGCCACGCTCGTGCCGCGTGCTCGCATATCATACACACAACATCGCTGTCACTCGGGTGCTTATCAAAGATGCGATTCGCTGGGAAACAAAGATACTTTGGTGAAATCAGAGTACAGAGAGTCTTTGTGTGGCAGACGGCGACGACCTCGGCCTGGGCGATATTCTTCGACGAGCTCCTTCTTCCACAGGCGCTTGGCGCGTTGACACTCGCCACATTCATGTACGGATAGTACATATCTGTCGAGCGATGAAATAGTTGCGTTATCGCGACGGCGACGTGAGCACACGGCGCTACTGTAACTCATGGTGAATGGTTCATTGTGGACTGAACTCACTGGACCAGGTGTCCGCTGAGTGTCTATATATAGTGGGCTTTTGTGCTGTTGTAGGCATTCCAATGTTATCTACCTCTATCATGCTCGACACCACGCTGTTCTTGTAAACAAGCTCAGTGAACTAAAGCAAAACGAAAATAAAAAATCACACTGAGTGCTTTGTCCAAGTGATCGTGGGTGGCGAAGATCGAAACTATGGTCTATGAGGAATAACGAACAGTACAACAAGTAGTATCATGATCTACTTTGATAAACAAAATAATAAACCGGCAAGAGGTGTGGCGAGCTGTTGGCAAGTCGCGACCCCACGGACCCACCTCCGGAGAGAAGTCTATAGGTACATGTCATGGTCGTGGTGTCTTTTTTACCCGTCCGCGCGCTGCAAAGGAGGGTAATGTGTTCATCAGTTTATGTATGTAGAAGAACTTAAAACTAAAACTTAAACTTTGAAGCACTATACTGCAGCATAATTACGTAACACATATCAGTAGCAATGGGTTTCATTTTGACAGTACAACAGTATTCAATGCGTTATTTACGTTGTTGAGTAGAAATGTTTTCGGACATACTCGATGGAAAGCAAATGGATAAGCAATATGCTTCTAAATGATTCCAACTGATAGTAATAGTGTGTTACGCAATTAGGGTGCTCATGTTTTTATGATTCATAATCGATCGACTCCTGTTAGTGTTGAGAGTGTCACTAAAGTCATGGAATTAATAAAAAATCAAAAAGACGTCATATTGTGAAAATGAAAAATTATTAAAATCAACAAAATACCTATGTATGTCATTTGAGGTCGAATAGGTACACACATCAAAAGTGTCTAGGGATCAAGCATTTTTATGCGGATTTCTTGAGATTGAGATGTGGCTTTGTAATAAATTTATGATTTTATAAATTTATATGGATCCTTTTTGGTGCATTTCATAATTTGAATCAGGAACTGTGAATCAAATTCCATTAAAAGATGAAAATCAGCCGTCAATATTTTCCCTATAAAAACATACAACGCATTGAAGACATTATTAGTGCTACTGTTTCCCTATTACTGATTAAAACCAACGTTATTATGGAGCGGCGACGTCATTTAAGCAGGGAAGAAATGCTCAGAGCCGTGGGAATGATAGAAGCTGGTTCCCGGCAACGTACTGTGGCTTTAGCTCTGAATACAAGTCAGGCTGAGCGCCATGGAGGACGGTATCGCTGCACCACACGGAGACAAGACCGATACATTCAAATCTTAACTCGAAGAGCTCCAACAATAACCGCCATGATGTTAGCCGTGAGGCTTCATCACTCTTCAGGGAACTTAATTAGCGACCAAACAGTCAGAAACCGCTTGCATGAAGTGAACCTTCATTCCCGAAGACCGCTACGGGTACCACCTATAGCAATGCACAATCGTAGTATTCGATATCAATGGGCTCTTGAACACAGAAATTGGGCAGAAGAACAATGGCGTTTCGTGTGCTTTTCTGATGAGTCTCGTTTTGGTATGAGACCGGATACAAGACTTATACGACACTGGAGAACCCCTGGACGCCAACAGCGATTAAAATCCTGCCAGGAAGTCCACCCTTATAGTGGTGGAACCATCATGGGATCGGCGGAAGAACTGAGTTGATTTGGATCAGAGGCAACCTCAACGCTCAAATTTATGCTGAGACGATTGTATCAGACGTCATCGTTCCTCTACAAGTGCAAATCGGTCCCTTATTTCAGTTAATGCATGATAATGCACGACCGCACACCGCAAGAGTTGTAAGACAGACTCTCGCCGCAGCTAACATCAATGTCCTGCCCTGGCCTGCTCAGTCGCCAGACTTGAACCCGATTGAGCATGCATGGGATATGCTACAGAGAAGAGCTCTGCCGAATATGGAGGGTATCCAGTCGCAAGAAGACCTTTTTTTGTTGTTGCAACGAACATGGGCGGCCATTCCACAGCGTGATTTGGATGAACTCATTTTGAGTATGCCAAACCGATGTTCTTGTGTTGTTAGTGTTCGCGGTAGAAACACGGATTATTAATTGTTTAAGTTACCCTATAAAATTTTAGAGAAAACTGTTATTTCAGTCTTTTTTTCGAACTTTTGTGTTAGTGGTTCAAATGTCAAATATCCCTTTATTAGGAAAATGGCAAATTTCTTTATTAATGCAAAGGTGACTTGGTTTATCGTTACTGTGACAAACGAAAACACTTTATTTGATGAATCCTTAAAGAAAATTTTAATTAATATCAATCAGGAGAAAAGTTATTGCAAAAATATATGTTGATCCCTAGACACTTTTGATGTGTGTATTTTAAAAAACATTAATAGTTTTGTTTCGATTTGTGTGACGATTGAGAAATAAATTTTTACAAAACTAATGAAAAAAAAGTAACAAAAGTATTTAAAATTGTTTACTTGAAACTATAATTGATTATTAAAATTTTTGTTTTGCAAAGATTCCAATTACTTATTTAGTAAATGACATCTGAACTGAGGGGGTAAAGCAGGACATTAACTTAAAATGTAGTTAAAGGAAACCGCCAAAATTTAGCTAAAGTATGCACAGAATCGATATGTATTTAAAAAAATAAAAAATTAGATTATTTACTGATTAAAAAGAACATGTAACTAAAAATTATGATTTTAAATATGGTTTTTAATTGAACGTAGTTCTAAAACTAGCTCTGTAGTCTGCTGTCAGGTCATTTTAAGTTCGTTCTAAAACTAGTAGGTCTAAAGAAGTTATTAAAAAAACACTATCTATTTTGTTTTAGCATTTTTGACATGAACATTATAATCGTTTATAAAAGAAAATAGGTCATTAGATGTATTATTGTTGTTTTAGTAAGTTATTTATTTATTTATATAACAATAACATCTTTCAAAATTGTGTATCAGCGACTGTTTCAAAACGAAAACATAAAAAAATGTCACTCCTGTAGTGTCAAACTGTCAAGTCTCGTCATTCGATAACGTACTTGTGCGCTTACGGATGTGCTTACTCGATTTCTGCTATTTTTCTGACGACATTGGATTGACTTTACAGACTAGGATACTTATTATTGTGTATATTATTGGACACCGATTTTGCTTAGACTGGATAATGGTGAATTGCGTAAGTTGTGGTATCGCTACAGATCGTAGCAACGCTACTGGAAGTGTCCCTTTACATGATGAAACAGTTCTTTCCATAATAAGAGCAAGGACTGGTCCTCAAACAGTGAGTATCTAAAGCTGTATTATATATATTTTTCATATGGTACCGATTTGGGGCGTTACCCGTTCATATTTAAGGGTTCTAATCGGTTTCGATCGATCAATCGGTCGCATAATTTAATCACGAGATAGTTTTAACGGTTTTTTTATTCCTTACCTAATTACTCGCAGCTCAGACGAGTCACTGACTGAAATTTTGTCTGGTATTCTAACATTGTATACTTTTTCTGTTGCAGATTAACAATGCAGATCATGTGTGTTCTTGCTGGAATCTTGCAAATGATACATTGAGATCTGGGCATCAATAAACAAGTTCAAGCTCTACGACTATGGTTGGACATCGAAGTGTGTGTGTACTCTGTGGCCGTTCTATTCTTCGGACACGCTTTCAACAGTAGTACTGAACGTGAAGCTCGGATCTATAATTTTATTTACGAATGGATAATGCCACGAACGATAAATAACATTTAACAAAAGCTTCATGTGTTATTGAGTTTACCATTTAATAGACTCGTATAATTCATGTATGGTTATTTCTACAGGTGGAACTGACCAGCCGCTTGTGCCATCCCTGCTGGATGAGAGCTGATAGGGCCAGTCGCCATTTTATCTCTGGACCATCTACCTCGAGTAGTGCACCTACTGTAGAAGAATCATCTCAAATACCGACTGAAAATCCTCCAATACAAATGAGAAATGTTGTGTCTGATGTTTTATTGAAGGATGTCAGGACCGAGAAAGGAACATAATCTCCTTATCAATTAGAAAGGTAATGCTGGAAAAACATAATTATTACATTCCACCAAACAATCGACTCTGTGATTTTCACAAACATGTAGATTCAGTGCAATTTATTAGTGGAGCCCTTGACAATTATTTAAATGTCTTTAATGCAGCGCATATTCAAGATATGTTATCACTAAAATCTGCAAACCATAAGTTCATAGATTTTGACGAATTTGATGATTTAGATCAGTGATTCCCAAAGTGGTCCAGGTGGACCCCCAGGGGTCCACGGGAGACTTGCTGGGGTCTACGTAGGCGTGAACAAAAAATGGGGGTCCATAAGATGTTAATGGGGGTCCACGAAAATTTATCTGCTTTTGATAGTAAAGAGCAAAAATGTAAGCATAGTTTTTATAAGGGCCTACCTACATTGTTTTAAGTACCTATCTAAGCAGATAATATTTTAATAAGGCAAGCGACTGTTACTTGTCCAAACTTGCGTATTCGATATTACGTACAATTTCGTGTACAGACTTGCAAAGCGCTATCCGCCCGACAATGCTTAATGCTTGTTCAGACATGAACTTGATCACCACTATAAATACTTGATGCCAAAGGCAAACGCATTCATTCGTTTCCGGAATTTCGAAAAAAGGCGGAATTTGGAAAAAAAGTTGTGAGAAAATTTATATCTGTGTTTGCTAGTGCCGGAGAAAAGTAAGTAACCTACCTTTTTTTTGTTATAGTACTTAAGTATTTTGTTTACGTGTACTAGTCGGTTGATCACAACGGCCTGTATAGATAGCTAACTTAGTAACTTACAGATATTTTAATTGTTCTCTTTCGATTTGAAGACAAACACAGCACGTTTTATTCAACTGTTTTTTCACGAGAGAAGCACTGCCTCTCTAAAAAGGCCAAATAAGCAATATTGCAGAGCAATTAGTTTTGTAATTTTTCTTGCAAATAACTACTAATTTTATAAAACAGTAATTTCATAATCATTTTAAATTGATTTTGATGTAACTATTTTATCAAAACTATTCCTTTTCGGAAAGAGCGAGCGGTGCGCGGGCGACGGGAAAAGGGCGGGGCTTGAACTTCGATGCCAGTTTGTCACGTTTTAACAATGAAGCCGCAGATAAAAAATACGCAAATACACGGAGCGCGGAACTCATTGATTTAATAAAATTTTAGTTATCGTTTTTATGGTCAATTTTGGGATTTCGACTTTTATTTTTTCCTACACAAATATGATCAGTATTCGATACTGAGTACACCAATTTTTATTTATACTATTAAAAATTAGTGGTAAATTATGTACTTTAAAATTGATACCGTTTTGTGAAAACGTCTGTATTTGTCTCAGCGGTTTATTACTTGGTCCCTTTACAAGCCGTAATTCTATTTCCGCGTGCTGACAAAGGCTGCGGTGTGATACCTATATTCAGAAAAAAACTTGGTTACTAAAACATATTTTTTACAGGTAAGGTAACTGACACGAAACATGGCTACAGCAAAGAAAAAATGTCGACAATATAGTGTCGATTATTTGAAATATGGTTTTGTTCCATCAGAGGCAGACAAACAATTGCCCATGTGCCTATTATGCAACAAAGTTTTGAGCAATGACTCTATGAAACCATCAAAGCTCGAAGATCATCTAAAAAGGTGTCATACTGATAAAATAGGTAAAGATTTAAAATATTTTAAAACATTGAAAGAAAAATATGGAAAGAGACCCACCGCGCACAGTATGTTCGCTTCAACATCTCAAAGTAACGATGATGGCTTGCGGGCATCTTACAATATCTCATTACTTATAGCAAAATCTGGAAAACCGCACACTATCGGAGAATAATTAATTTTACCCGCTGTTGAAGAGGTTTTAAAAACTGTTTTGCACAAATCTCCATTTGACGTACTAAATAGAATCCCATTAAATAACAATACTGTACAAAGACGCATTGATGAAATGAGCTCTGATATCGAAAGCTTTTTGTGCAATCATCTGCAAAAAACTCATTTTTCTATACAACTGGACGAGTCAACGTTACCCAGTAATGAAGCATTACTATTGGCATATGTCCGATTTATTGTTGAGGAAGAACATCACGAAGAATTGCTATTTGCCAGAACTTTGGAGACTGACACTAAAGGCGAATCAATATTTAATGTCCTGAGTAATTTTTTTACGGAAAAATCGATCCCATTTACAAACATTATTTCAGTGGCAACAGACGGAGCTCCTGCAATGGTCGGGCGATATCGTGGGTTTATAAGTCATCTCAAAAGAATTATACCAGGACTTACAGCTATTCATTGCGTAATCCACCGACAACATCTTGTGGCAAAACATTTAAGTGACAGGTTGAACCAATCTCTTCATTTTGAAATAAAAGCTGTCAACAAAATCAGAAGCAATGCATTGAATACGCGTTTATTTGCTCAATTGTGCGACGAAAATGATGAAGACTTCCAACGACTGCTCTTACATACTGAAGTACGCTGGTTGCCGAAAGGTGCATGCTTAACGAGATTTTACTCTGTTTTCGATTCCATATTAGAGTTCTTAGAAAGTAGAGATCCAGATTTAAAAGGGAACTTGATCAAATTCAAAGCAGACATTGCGTATTTGACAGATTTGTTTAAAAAATTTAATGATATTAACTTGCAGTTACAAGGGGACAGCCTGAATTTAATAAAAACAAAGGGGATAATTTCGGCTTTTCTTGGGAAATTGAAATTTATGAAGCAAAACATTAGTCGGCGCGAATTCTCTCAATTTCCAAACTTGTCGCAGGTAGAATGTATTGATGAGGATATCCATACCTACAGTCAACATTTAAATGCCCTGCATGATGACTTCAAAACCAGGTTTGAAGATATACTGACGATGGATATACCACCATGGATCATAAATCCATTTGATGAAACGGAAGTGGCCAATGTTGTATTACAAGAGGAGCTGCTCGAGCTAAGCACTAATGAGGAGCTGAAGGTGAAATTTAGAAAAGGCTACCCAACATTTTGGCTGCAAGCAGAAATACCCGAAAAATATCCTGGACTGTGGGAAATCGCAAGGAAATTTTTAATAGCTTTTCCCTCGTCATACCTTGTCGAAAGGAGTTTTAGTGCCGTTACAAACCTGTTAACAAAAAAAAGGAGCAAATTAAACATCACAGAGCGGGGGGATTTGCGGTTATTGCTGACAAAAATAAAGCCAAACATTGATCGTTTGCTGACACTCCATCAGATACATCCTTCCCATTAATTAAAATTATGACCTGAACCTATATTACCTTAATATTTTTTTCTTGTAATTCTATTCTTTTAATAAATAAAGTGATATAAAATGTACCATTTTTTCGTTTTTATTTTACATATCGGAATATAGGGACAGAACTCAGAAATGACACATTTTTATTTTTTGGCGACTTTAAGAATGTGGTAGAAATGTAGCAGCAGGGGGTCCACCGAAACCAGTAAAATTTTGAAAGTGGTCCACGAGAAAAATAAGTTTGGGAACTACTGTAGGCCTAGTATGAGTTTTCAATACGAAACTCGTTCGATCGTATCGAGCGCATTTGGCGCTCTCATTGGTTGAGAGTTCTTACGACCTTGAAGCGGGCCAATCGCTGAGTCAAACGCGCTCGATACGATCGAACGAGTTTCGTAATGAAAACTCATACTAGGCCTACTGATTTAGATGATGGCATTTTTCATTTTTGGATTGGACTAAAGAAAGATCAATTTAATAACCTATTTCATGAGGTTACTCCATTGCGTAACATGAAAAAGGGTCGTACTGCACTGGGTGTTTATTTGATGAAATTAAGAACTGGTGATTCCAACAATCGTATTGCAATAATGTTGAAAATTCCTAAGAGTTCACTAGAAGTATTAATGGGACAGACAGGTGATATCCTAACCGAGTTTTTTGTGCCACATCATTTGGGTTTCCACCATTTTAATAGGCAAGAAGTGTTAAATAAATCACTTTTAATCCCAAAGGGTTTGTTTGGGAATTTTGAGGGGCAGGAAAGGCCATTGGCCATTTTTGATGGAACATACACATATATTCAGTAGAGTTCCAATTACTCATATAAAAAAAGAACATATAGTCTACATAAATACACCAATCTGGTGAAACCATTTAAGATAGTCTGTACAGATGGCCATATCATAGATGTTTAGGTCCCTATCCAGCAACATTAGATGCTGATATAATTAAATGCGAGATACAAAAACCGAATTCGGAATTAAAAGAATTCTTTAGACCTGGTGATGGATTTATTCTTGATAGAGGATTTAGAGACGCCTTGCCCATATTAAATGACTGTGGTTACAGAACGTTTGTGCCTGGTACATTACAGGTGGGTGAAACACAAATGTCCACACTTGCAGCTAATAAATCTAGAGCTGTCACCATTTGTCGATGGGTTGTAGAAGTGGTCAATGGCCACTTCAAAAGAGATTACAAATTGCTTCGGCAAGACTATTTCAATGTATCAAGTAAAAATTTAATGAAAGATGTTGAAGTGGCTGCGGCTCTAATGAATAGATTTCACCCTCCTATCAGAGATCGTCCTGATGCTGTGGAAATACTTAACATAATGAATGAAAAAATGTATGTAAATAATGTTTTGGCTGATATTGTGCAGCAAAATAATTTGGATAGACGTACGGCTAAGTAACATAGCGGATTTTCTACTGCTCAGCTTTTCTGAACTAATATTAATATCTCTAGGCACATATCAGATAAAACAGGTCAGGCACGGTCGTATTATGAAGAGCATGTAAGGGCAAATGGCAGATTTGAAATAGAAGTATGTAGGGAGGTGGACAGCGACCTACTAAGAGAGTTGTCATCTACAAATAATTTGTACTTAGTCAGAAGCCGCATTCAGTCAAGATATGTGAGTGGAAAAATATGTTTTATTCATATTTTAGTTGACAGCTCTCTTACAAGTAAAGAAGCCATTTTACAATATTGTTGTAACTGCATTGTCGGCAGGCGAACAGTGGGTTGCTGTGCACATGTAATGGTGGTAATCTGATACCTTAGTTGAGCAAGGTACCAAAATACCATCACACCTCCTGCACCATTCCTCGATGATATTTTAATTGAGTATGAAAATGAAGGTGAATAAAATAACTAACTTGTTTTTATTTTACCTACCTAATTCCTTTTTTGTGCTATGCAATAATATGTTAATAGTAACATACAAATATGTTTTCAAATAATTAAATCAATATGTCTATTTGACAGTTTGTATTTACAATACATTTTGGCATTATAAATAAAATTCTTACCATTTGCCGCATAACCTAACCTAGTGACCCAAAAACATATTTTCTTTCTAATTCCCATAGATTTTTGAAAAAAATCTTTCTGATATTGATATGTACGTGTTTTGTCTATTAAATAACACATAAATGATTCCTGTTCACATTTTGGTCCAACGATATATGGATTTCTGGCGGTCTCCTTTCAGTGTAATTGAGATACTGACGCCGATAAGACTACCACTATAAATATAATACTTAAAAATATTAAATAACATGACTACGTAAAACAGTGAACCAAACTGAAAAGAGAAAAACAAGTACATAAAGTAATCTGGAACTATGAAGAATAACTATCAAGGTAATTAAATAAGAAATTTCGGTACCCATTAAAATGTAGAACGGCTCACACTTCAATCATTAATGGGCCCCGAGCCCCCGACTGATTTTTTATTTAATTAAGTACCTACCATGACAGTTATGTTTCACGCAATCAATATTGCTGAACTGCCAAAATGAAATCCTTTGCAAGTAATGTGGTAGGTGTGACCCAGTCACGTGGAGGTTTACTACGCGACTGGATACTCTCTACTCCAACCGCATCATCAGGCAAGCCAAGGCAAGCTCTAGGTTCAGTCTTCAGCTATTTATAACTATATCTCGGCCAAATTCGATAAATAATAGAGGTAAACAAACCAATTTAGGGTTATCACAACCCCGTTTTACAAATCTCCTGTTATTTACATAGTTATCGACTTTTACATGCTAACTATTAAGAAATCAAAGAAATAATTAGTCCGTCTTATAGATAATAAAAGAAAAAAATTAAACACTTATTTTTTATTTTGTCGAAATCACTAAAAACTACTTTACTAATTATGGAGCTTGGCAAGAATAATGTCCGCCGGCCGTACAGTAGGCTGGGGTTTCAAAATTGGGAATTAAGAAATAATAAATATATTTTCGGTAAAGGCATTCATTTAAAAAGTTTTTATTCTTTAACTTTTTTTTATTTAACTAGTTTCGGAGATATAGCAATTTCTATTTTGTGTGAAATGTCCTGCCAATGTGTGACCCATAAGGATAATAAAGGTTAGGAAAACACATGAACAATTAAAAAAAATATATAGTCGACATGGGCGCCAATAAGCATCGTCGACAACGACTCGGAGGGACCGTTCAGTCAGGAAGACTTTTGAGAAATGCCGTACGCGGGAAACTCACTCAAAAGGCCAGGGTGCCATACCCTGAGACGGCAACCGCATCCCATTTTTCTCGAGTGCCTCATCCCACAAGTGAGTGTTATACACTAAAAGGTCCCCAGTTGACCGATTGCGGCGAAACGTGTCCTATTGGTCACTGAGGAGATGGAGAACTGATCGTTAGCTTTCGGGTAAGCCAAGAGGCGGCAGTTCAACACACGCTCCATAATCTTGCAGAGTATGGAGGTTATTGAAATCGGTTGATAGTTTGAAGGATCGGCACGACTTGCCTTTTTGGGCTCGGACTGCACGTTGGCAAGCTTCTAAGACTTGGGCACTATACCAGTCCTAAATGAGAAGCGATACAAACGCATTAATATAGGAGACAACTCGGGTGCATGGCTTGTATCCTAAAAAATAATTTAATGTCCGTCAGATAGCTTTATAAAAAATATTGAACACGTATTTTTTATTTTTTCTTTTATTCAAATACTTAGGAAGATATATTGATTTGAAATGTCGCATGACGTCACGCCATGGTGCAAAATATAGAACGGCATGACGTAATTAGCCCCCACTCTGTAACTTTAATACGCTATATCTCAGTAATTTTTGGTAATTACGACAAAATAAAAAATACGGGTCTTAATTTTTTTTTATTATCTATAAGACGGACTAATTATTTTCTTGATTTTCATACCTTGGATACATCCCTATTGGAACATTTTCAACACAAAAACTTTCACATAAAAACCAACCGACTTCCATAAAAAAAACACTACAAAGTGAAAAATAACTAATTTCGGAAGTCGGTGGCAAAAACGAATACACGTGTTCACGATCATGGTGTCTTTGGTTTTTGTATATTCGTTTTGGTCACCGACTTCCGAAATTAGTTATTTTTCATTTTGTAGTGTTTTTTTTATGGAAGTCGGTTGGTTTTTATGTGAAAGTTTTTACCCGACTGCCAAAGAAGGAGGGTAATGTTTTTCGAGTGTATGTAAGTATGTATGTATGTCTTTTCCTTTGTGACCTCCTGTAGCCTAAACGGCTTGATGGATTTTGATGTATGAGGTATCGTTAGATTTGTCTTGATTACGGGAGTGTCATAGGATACATTTTATCCTAAAAGTCCCACGGGATAAAGACATAATAATATTTTTTCTAAATTTCCCTTTAAAAAAATATGTATGCGGTATCATTAGATTCATTTCAATCACGGGAGTAATTAATATAGGATACGTTTTTTCTCAAAATTCCCACGGGAACATGTTAATTCTGCGTCAACGCAAAGCAACTCATGCGTTAGCAAGCAAAAAGATAGGGCGTGGCCTGGCATGCGGCGCGCGGCGCGGTGCGGAGGGGGATATGCTCGAGTATACAGCCCGAATGCGGGCACACGCATAAGGGCACACGTCGTTGACGGTCGTCTCTAAATAGCGATTTTTTCGATACTTCGTCGTCTGACGCGAAACTTATAAAGTATAAATAACTCGTTCTTTTTCTTTCGTGTTTCTCTCTTTAAATTTATTCGTTCTTTCTAATTAATTAACTCGTTCTTCCGTTCTTTTTTTTGGTTCTTTCTTAAATTCTTCATATTAATTAATAATATAATAATAATTATTAATAAAATAACTAGGTAGGTAGATATTTTTGGTTAGTTTAAGTAACATTCTTTTAAACAATCCTCACTTATTCTTTTTGTATTTTTTTTTTAGTTATAGTTCAACTGTTTTTTTTTTATTATTATTAAGTACTTCTCCATTAGTACTGATTTTTTCGGCAATAGGTATCAGACCATTTTAAGAAATAAAAACATACAATATGGGATTATCTCGCAAAACAAAAAGGGCTCAGGCTCGGGCTAAAAAATTAAAAGCCGAATCTCCTGAGGCACGCGAAAAACGCCTTATAGAAGCAAGAGTAAAAATGTCCCAACGGTACAGCCAACTTTCACCTACTTCACGTCAAGAGCTTATAAATAACAAAAGTACCCGTAGACGTACTTTACAAGCACGTGAGTCTAGCGTTGATGGGGAACAAAAGCGGCGTAGGCTTGCAGCTAGCAAATCTGAAAAGAGAGCTGCTGAGTCCCCGTCGTCTCGTATGACACGACTCCAGCAGATGCGGGAATATGCCACAAACGTTCGTGAACATGAGTCTCCATCATCTCGCGCTGCTCGACTCGAGCAGATGCGGAAGCATGCGGGAAATGTTCGCGAACACGAGTCTCCACCAACTCGCGCTGCCCGACTCGACCAGATGCGGGAGCATGCCGAATTAATTCGTGAGCATGAGTCTCCATCATCCCGCGCTTCTCGACTCGAGCAGATGCGAGAGTATGCTGTGCAGTCTCGTAACAACGAATCACCTGGCTCGCGTTTAGAAAGACTTTCGGCTATGAGGTCACAGTCTCGTGTTCGACGGCAGTTGTTTACAAATAGTGATGCCACATTCAATGAAGCGATTTCTCAAGTGGCGGATGTGGTGTGCTACGTATGTCATAAGCTTCTATACAAGAAACAGTCACGCAGTATCTTAACTGCTAATATTACTGTTCTACCACAAAATGTTTCAGACCGCATAGATTGTTGCAATAGATGCGCCAACAAATTGTCAAGGAATCAGTGCCAGTCAAATGCATTTTGGAACAACATGACTGTTGCACCTATTCCGCCTGAAATTGAATGTCTATCAGAGATGGAGCTGCGGCTCATTTCTCGGATAAAACCGTTTATAAAAGTGGTGCGTCTGGGTGGTCGTTACGGACAACAGGGATTTAAGGGGCAAGCCATCCTCTTTGCACAGCAAGTTGAAGAGATACCTGAACAGCTTCCATTGAATATAGCAAATGCGGGAATAAGTGTGGTCACTGAAAATTTAGATAACGTGACAAACAATCGACGATACTCGGTAGACATCGAAAAAATTAAGAAAGCATTAGAGTGGCTATTGCGAAACAATCATTTGTACTCTAATGTGCAAATTAATACTAACATTACCAATGAAGAGATACGGTCAAGTATTCTGGAGGCAGTTATCACATTAGAAAATGCAGATCACATTAGAAATGAGCCAAAAAATCACTTCAAGGCTTTGGGACATGACCGTCACATCTTGCGTGGGTCTTTTCACCAAGGCAGTGATCGGTTTGAAGAGGAATCCCGTGGCCGCCAGTGCACGGCTAATGCCGCCACGGCTATCGCCTACTCCAGTTCCAAACCATTAAATGAATGGGCCCCATCTGACTTGGATCGAATTTTATTAGCTGGTAATAC
This sequence comes from Sesamia inferens, assembly GCA_037179545.1. Classification (NCBI taxonomy): domain Eukaryota; kingdom Metazoa; phylum Arthropoda; class Insecta; order Lepidoptera; family Noctuidae; genus Sesamia; species Sesamia inferens. The sequence goes on along the minus strand of CM073937.1, from coordinate 31,338,012 downwards.
ATATTTCAACAGGTGCATGTCACGACTTGCAAACAGACCGCAATTTTTAAATACTGAAGAGCTATTACCCGCAGTTTCTGTGGCCGCTACAGAATTCGAATTAAATATACAGCCCGATGTTGTCGTTGGAGTTGTTAACTCGAGTGCGCCATCTGACGTTCTTGAAGGATACTTCCCTAATTTGTCTTCGGGGATTGAATATTTTTTTACAACACACGATAAAGGAATTATTACATGTCAAACAAATATTGCATTGGCGGTAATGAAAGTAATCGTCGAACGCAATCAGTCTCCCGATGTCGAGATCCCAGAATATTACTTATTCGACTCACATTCTCGGGGACCCAAAGGTTATGTTGCACCTAACAGAGGAGCCTCCATGTTGATGAAGTTTGCAAATCAAGGCGATTTATGTCAACATCTTGCTGTTGCACTACAGGTAAGAGGCCATCGAGATATGCAGTATAGTATCACAGCTATAAATGCAACACCCTTGGTCATCCCAAATGAATCGCCAGTACTGAATGAACAACACGACACTCAGATAGTTAGCGACGGCAATCTGAATAGCAGTGATCCTGTTCACGAAGAACACGCGTTTGTTACTACAGCTCTTATGCCGATTGATACTAATATTCCAGATCTAAACGAAGTTGTTTCGAACGCTAATACCGTAGAAGAGAGACCAATACCTATCTACGAACTCAAACGGAAAACTGTGCCCCCGGTCAGCGTCTTGAGAGAGCAAAGAGCAGAAGAGCTAGCGTGGATAAGGTTATTCCCAGATGGTCGAAATGGGCTTAGGGAACAAAGACCCGTTCCAATAACACCGCTCGATTACTACCAAACTCGAGTGATGAGCAATGACAAACGGTTCCAATTTAACGAGTACATATTTTACGCCCTCTCGTTAGTAGAACTTTGCAAGGCTCAACAAAATGTTTCAGTCTGTGGCCGGTTGCGTCAGGATGGAGCTGAGCCCACAGATGTTGTACAAAATGTGCACCTGGTAATGCGCAACATACGTGGCACGTCCGCGTACTGGCACAAAGCGTATACGGATCTTCTTGCCATGGTGAAAAATTTAGGTCCTCCTCATTGGTATCTTACTCTCTCTTGTAACGATTTAAATTGGCCCGACATGCTAAAAGCCCTTTTAGTTGCCGATGGCCGCCCAAATTTTTCTTTTGAAGATTTGACCTTCCTTGAAAAGCAGCACCTTGTCGAGTCCTACCCAGTCACGTTATCAAGACAATTTATGTTGCGCCTAAACACTTTGTTTACTAGGCTGAGAAGAGAAGAGGATCCGATTTTAGGAAAGAAAATTATTGATTTTTGGTGGCGCATAGAATTTCAGCTACGAGGTAGCCCTCACGTTCACATGGTTTTATGGTGTGCTGGTATGCCGGCTTTTGACACCCCTGAAGGTATTCAGTTGCTGGAGCGTGTTGTCACGTGTGAGGTTCCCGACGCTGAGGACGACTCAGAGATGCATGATTTAGTCGTTCAGTTACAAACACATCGACACACTCAAACATGCTTCAAAAATAACCGAAACGTTTGTAGATTCGCTTTCCCGAGACCAGTGTCTGAAAACACTACAATCTTAGACGACGAGCAAGCAATGAGAAATGGTGGAAGATTCTATATATTAAAAAGAACAGATTCGGAAACCATGATAAACTGCTACAATTCGAGATTATTAAAACTGTGGCGCGTCAATATTGATCTACAGCCTTGCGGGTCAGCTTTAGGTGTGGCGTACTACATCTCAAAGTATATCTCAAAAGCTGAACCTGCAGAGGTCTCTAGATCAATAAGGCAAGCTATAAGTGCTGTAAGAGACCGCGGTGGAAGCAACTTGGGACGGCTGGTTTTTGCTATCCAAAACGCAATCTTGTCTCACAGAGAAGTCTCTGCCAACGAATGTGCGTTTCGATTGTGTCATTTAAAATTAAGAGATAGTTCACGTAAATGTGTTTTCGTAAACACTTGCGCGCCTGAACAAAGATACCGAATGCTTAGGATTGACACAGAAAGTTCCGAACCGTACAAAAATGTATTTGATAGGTACGTTCACAGACCTCTTTCTCTGGAGCAACTTAGTTTAGGTGAGTTTGCGATTTGGTACGAGGTTGCCTCTACTAGAAACGATACAGAGGAGGATGAACAAGATGCTGATGCCTATGATGCTGAGGATGAGGACGTGTCTAGTCGTCGATACATTACCTTATTAGACAACGTAGGTAGGATGAAAAAGCGGACACGTCCAGCTATACTCCGAACGCGTTATTATACGCTGTCTTCAGACCCAGAAGCATATTACTACTCATTGGTCCTGACTCATATTCCGTTCCGAGCAGAGGAAGAGTTGTTGGATGGTTTTAATACTGCAAAAGAAGCTTTCTGGGCCAAAAGGCATCGACTACGTCCGCTGCAAGAAGGTTTTGACGCCGAAACTATGATGCGGTGGGAAACTGAGATCCAACAAGCTATAAGCCGCATTGTGGCAGAAAACTTGGCAGCAGGAACCGTTGAGGAACAAAACGATGACGCAAATGACAACAATGACGTTCAGCCTATTGAACACATACTCGACGACGGCGGTCATAATATTATGATCGAAGAAGTCGAAGATGAACCAACTGACATAGGCATGCCAGACAATCAGTTTGAAACATTTGTAGCTTCGTTGAACATGAGTCAACGACAACTGTTTCAAAAAATTTCCCAAAAGTTATTGGACGTGTCAAATTCTGATCCGTTACTAGTTTTTGTTACTGGAGGAGCTGGTACCGGAAAAACATTTACCTTAAAAGTTATGACTGAACAAATTCGTAGGTTGAGTAACACTGAAATAGGTAAAAACGTGATTGTTACTGCACCAACTGGAGTAGCAGCCAGACTAATCGGTGGAACTACACTGCATTCCACTTTTGCGCTACCAATTGAAAAGGGAAGAAATGAAACATTACGCCCACTAACAGGTGAAAGGCTGCAAAGGGAGCGACAAAAGTGGAGGCATATAAATTGGCTCATCATCGATGAAATATCAATGGTGCCCTACTTAACACTGCGAAACATTCACATTCGCCTCCAGCAACTAAAACAGGATCAAGGGAACTTTGGTGGTATCAATGTAATTTTGTTTGGAGATCTCATGCAGTTACCACCAGTTTCCAGAATCACCGGTGGTTCTTACTGCTTCCGACAGCCGTCGAACTTAACTGGTGAAACAAATCTGTGGCAATTGTTCAGCTTTTGTGAATTGCCACAGAATATGAGACAGGCAGGAGACAATACCTTTGTGGACATTCTCAATAATATTCGTGTTGGTGAGTTAACGATGGACCAACTTGAGATCCTGGACAGCCGCAGAATTCCACTAGAGGGTCCATTTGCCGATGGAGAGGCAGTTCGAATTTTCCCTACTACGAAACAAGTCGATGCTTATAATTCAGCCATGACTAAAAAGTTGGGCAAATCGTTAAAGCTCTACCAAATAAACGCTGTTGACATCTCCCTAGAAGCTAAAACCTACGGTCAGTGCCCTCGCAAACAATACATTTCTGACGACCCGAACAAAACAGGGGGCATTCTCGGCACACTAACTATTGGAATTGGATCTCGCGTGATGTTACGCCGCAACATCAATGTAAACCACGGTCTGGTGAACGGTGCTATGGGTATCATAAGAAGAATTGAGTGGCCTTCTCTTCGCAGAGAGCAGTTAGAACCAGGTGAGTTACCGCAGGCAGTATTCGTAGAGTTCGACGATCGTTCTGTTAAGGGCAATGAATTGGGTGTGGGGGTTCGCATAGAGCCCTCCACTGTCGACTTTGATGCGCTTCGCGGACAAGGGAAGATTGAACGTCGGATGCTGCCTTTGATACTTTGTTGGGCTGTAACGGTACACAAACTGCAAGGTACCACCTTGGATCGGGCTGTCGTGGACCTATCAAACGTGTTTGCAAAGGGCCAGGCTTATGTAGCCCTAAGCCGTGTTAAAACACTTGCTGGGTTAGCAATAAAAACACTTGACCCAAAAAAGCTGTTGGACCGGCCCCACGACGAATGTTCTTTAACTGAACTTAAACGTTTGCGGGATCTTCAGCAGTAATGACTCACCTAATTCTTTTTCTTCTTCACTACCAACAGTCCAGATTGGCGGTAAATTTATGTTGCGGAGTAACATCACTCGTAATCTAAAGCCAAATGTCGTCGAAATAATTTAAAATGGTACTTACATATACATAGTCTTCTACATCTACAACATTTTCGTTAAATAAAAACAGCTAAAAAGTTATAAATAAAAAAATTATTATTAAAAAAACAAAATACCCGACTGCACACTAAAAAAAGAGTAAAACAAGCCCCACAATAATATTGATCAATCAAATGCTAAAAACTAATTATGTAATACCGTTTAAACAATACCTATATTAAAATACACTACAATATGTGTTCGTAATCGATAGTTAAATAAACAGAAACTTATTTTGAATACAAATTTACTGAATATAATTTATAAATGTTGATGGAAAGCATCGCAGGCGGGGACCGGGCATTTGATTGATCAATATTATTGTGGGGCTTGTTTTACTCTTTTTTTAGTGTGCAGTCGGGTATTTTGTTTTTTTAATAATAATTTTTTTTTAGTGTGCAGTCGGGTATTTTTTATTTTAGAATTCTTAGTTGCAGACGGGACACTACCGCCAACATAGTTAGGAATACGCTAGCAAGTAAAGGCACATTCTGTTTACTTGAATGTTTAACCGTAATTTTGGTTTAAATACCAAACAACTCAACCGTTTTTTTATAAAATTTCTCTGGGACCGGACTGAATGTATGAACATTGCTAGAGATTGCGGTATTCGCATCATCGGTGGAGCCATGATCTTGTTTGACAACATCAATCAGCAGGTCCATTCTATTTTTAAAAGCGTCTTGAAAGTTTTTCTTTCTGCTTTCCACGATGCACTTGGTATCGCCCTTCACAGTCCATGTCTTTGTCGTTAATCTGTAAGCTATATACAAAATGTATTCCATCATTCGTCATCCGTATGTGCTATGATGACATCCGTATGTGCTATGATGACATCCGTATGTGCTATGATGACATCCGTATGTGCTATGATGACATCCGTATGTGCTATGATGACATCCGTATGTGCTATGATGACATCCGTATGTGCTATGATGACATCCGTATGTGCTATGATGACATCCGTATGTGCTATGATGACATCCGTATGTGCTATGATGACATCCGTATGTGCAATGATGACAACCTGCAGGTAATTACGTAACACACTATCAGCAGCAATGAGTTTCGTTTTGAAAGTTCAACCACACACACTCATTGCTTGTTTTACTTTGTTGAGCAGTTACATTTTTCAAACATATAGAGCAATGGATTAGCAATTTGCTTCAAAATGTTTCCAATTAATAGCAATAGTCTATTACGCAATTAGGGTGCTATATCTACAGAGAACTTTTTTCTCGGTGGTAGGCCATAACATCGGCCGCCGGCAGAAGTTACCACCCACTAGACAAAGCCTTGCCGCCAAGCGATTTGTCGTGTTCCGGCATGATGTCTGGTGAAGCCGTACGGAGGACGGGTCTGAGCAGTTGTGTTGCGATGTGTGCCGGGTACGATGCGCCTAATGTTGTTGTGTTGGGAGTTTGGTCGTGGAGAGTGTTCAGATCAATCTCCCTTTGGCGCAGCACCTTTGGTCGTGTTGTTGGGTTTAACATTGCATCACCTCGCTCAACTGCCGTCTTCCTTCCTATTCGCTTAGTTTTTTGAGTGAATAGGCTCTTAATAAACTAGCCCGCTTAACCATCAACGATCGCATCACTGCTTACCATCAGGCGGGATTGCGGTCAAGCGCTAGTTTATAATTATTAAAAAAAAAAAGAACTGAATCAGTCTGTTTTGAATTTACCCTTAGGTAAATTATTCATCTCAATTGGACAAATGTCGCATCTCTGAGATGAAGTGTCATATAAAATTTATGGTGCTATTTCGCCTATCATTGTTATTAATAAAGAATGTGAAATTTTTAATTCTCCAAGTTCTGTATCTCAATGGCACTTTTTTCCTGCAATATGGTTATTTTGTTTTCTTTCACAAATTCGAAAAACATTGGACGACACCAGTATGTTGAATTTGGGGAATCATTTTGCCAGATAACTTGTTTGTCGCAAACCAGTCTGATTGAGATCTTCCCGTAAATATGCTTGAATCATCAAATTGTTTTTTTTAAATATCGTCGTCTGTTTGGATCTTTTGCTTGTAATTAACTTGCTTGAATAGAGGCACCATCCAATCCACACTTATAAAGTGTTAATTACTTAAAATCATTGTCGATGACGAGTTTTTTTTATATGTATTTTTTATACCTATAAACTAGTGATTGACCACAATCCCGCCTGATAAAGTGCGCTAGTTTATTAAGAGCCAAAGTGTCATCATTATTCTTCCTGTCGTTATGTCCAATAGAGCTTGTCACTTTATTTGGGCTGAGGTTTCTGTCACTGTTATAGCGTCTCATTTTGGATACCATTGCATTTTCGCATGTTGCACTTGATAACATGATTATTTTTCGTTAACACTTTTTCTTCGTGTATTGTTTTGTATTGCAACTTGGCCAATTTAAGTGATAAAAATGACCCCAAAGCTTCATGCGGAAAAACCGTAGGTTTTGTTTCTTTGACAAATAATGTCGTCATTAACGAAACTGATAAAAAAGAGGGAATCAGTAGATTAAGAATTTATTAACAAATAAACAAAAAAAAAAGTTTTAGTAATATGAAAATGAATGAAAGGTGATGTGAAATTAGTTATTTTTCACTTTGTAGTGTTTTTGAAGTGAAACTTCTTTACGCACGCTTGACTTGGGGAGTAAGGTGGCGAAAGAGTTACGAAAATTGATCGGGCAAGGCGAACGGAAGTTAAGTGGGGGATATAAGCACAGAGGCGCCCGTGGCGCGAGCTTGGTACTACAAGGTCTACGAGTTTTTTTTGTTTTCAATAAAAATAGAAGATCTATACAAAAAAAAACTTTTTTTTTAAATGAAACTTCTTTACGCACGCTTGACTTGGGGAGTAAGCTGGCGAACGCGTGACGTAAGCGTTACGATAAGTGATCGGGCAAGGCGAACGGAAGTTAAGTGGGGGATATAAGCACAGAGGCGCCCGTGGCGCGAGCTTGGTACTACAAGGTCTACAACGAGTTTTTTTTTTTTTTACAATAAAAATAGAAGATCTATGCAAAAATATTAATTTACCAATGAAACCATGAAATAAATTTAAATATTTATAGAAAATTAATATATGTACATGTGTATACATGTATATATTGTACACATATATATTTACAGTATGTTAAGAAAACCCTGTCCGACCCGTGAAGGTGTTGTTAGGTATCGATAACTGATTCTACTAATGCATACAAAACCGTGCTAAACTTAAAAAAAAAAATCCTCCTAAAAAAATAAATATTATTTCGCAAAAAGAGGTAACTTAATAAACGCGCGATAACCTCCCTTCGCCTGTCGCCCGCGGGGGGCGGGCGGCAGGGCATGCGGCACGTGGTCGCATCGCTATTCGCTCATAATAATACCGGTGTTGTCACTTTTTAAAAATTACCAAATTTCGGGGAAATAGGAATTAATTCGCGGGAAAAAAAGATTATTTCAAAATTCATTTGTATTGGTACTATGATGATTACGTAAAATTTTATATTATATTTGGTCATGTGTTTACCTAACCTTTATTATCCTTATGGGTCGGACAGGGTTTTCTTAACATACTGTATATATATATACATACCGATGGAGCGAAAGAATTTTCACTTCAGTCGTGTGGTCATAAGCACACTCGTATTTTTTTTAATTTTGAGACACGGATTCACTTATTTATTTATTTATTTACACTTAACAGTATACATTAAATTTTATGTTGACTGAGAACCATTAAAGGGGTCAGTTAACATAAAATTTGGTACCGCCTACTTCACAGTCCCTCCTGTATCCCCCCTCCCTTACTCCCCACCTCACCCCTTAATATCCCCACGAAACTTAACCCCCCCCGACCCCCCTCATTGATTACCTCACCCCCCGTGGATTATCTCGGAAACCAGAGGTCGTGGACTACCCGAGTTTGGGGTCCCCTGAATCAGGAGCAGGAGCCCGACCTTTTGGCCCCGAGGGAATTTTTTTTTTTCAATTAAAATAGAAGATCTATGCAAAAATATTAATTTACCAATGAAACCATGAAATAAATTGAAATATTTATACAATTGTATACATGTATATATTGTACACACATATACAGTATGTTAAGAAAACCCTGTCCGACCCATAAGGATAATAAAGGTTAGGTAAACTAAACACATGACCAAATATAATATAAAATTGTACGTAATCATCATAGTACCAATACAAATGAATTTTGAAATAATCTTTTTTTCCCGCGAATTAATTCCAACTTCCCCGAAATTTGGTAATTTTTAAAAAAGTGACAACACCGGTATTATTATGAGCGAATAACGATGCGACCACGTGCCGCGTGCCCTGCCGCCCGTAGCCCGCGGAAGGGTGCTTATGGCACATTTATTAAGTTACCTCTTTTTGCGAAATAATATTTATCTTTTTAGGGGGACATTTTTTTTAAGTTTAGCCCGGTTTTGTATCCATTAGTAGAATCAGTTATCGATACCTCACAACACCTTCACGGGTCGGACAGGGTTTTCTTAACATACTGTATCAGTGTATATATATAATACACAATAGTCATAAGCACACTCGTTTTTTTTTTTAGATGTTTCTGTTTCTTACAAAATTTATATTCAAAATGAATAACTCCGAAAAAATTAAGTTATCTTTGAGATAACTTAATTTTATCAGAGGCCGCCGCAGTAGTAATAGTTTCTACACAATAATAATAAATTTAAAAAACATAATACTTTTTTTTTAAGTGCTAATTCCATTACCGGCCCGTTTCGTCCATCGTGCGCCGACGAGCTGCGAGCAGAGACTCGCCTCACGTGGCGTCCGAAAGTAGCGCGCCGCCGCTGTAGTTGGTTCGTGAGCTGTAGAGATCGTAATTATGCAGTAAGTAGCATGGTTGAGTGCCAAATAACATCAAAGCTGATGGCATGCTTTCGCGCGAATTTGTCCACTGCGCGCCAAAGCCACCGAGTTCTTGATGTCTGACGTCACCCTGCCCACTGAGCACGCCTGCTTGTGCTTACCCTGCTAATAATAATAATCCACACTCGCCTGAAGTCCGCATAAAAACTGTCTAAGCCTCCTGAGCAAAGTTATGGTCTACGACCTACGTTAAAGTATCCCTCTTGTGATTGAAATCAGTCCTGTCCGTAGATATTTTGCTTTGCTGGACTTGTATTGAAGCTACTTCAGGATCAACGCAACAACGCATTTGGGAAAACACCAGTAGAAGGAAATATCTATAAGGTGAGTGGGGGTAAGACGGAATGTATTTTTGATGAGATAAACAGTGTTGATGGTTAAACTGTTGTAAAACGAAAGAATTTAAGTCAATTGTATAAAATGATGTTTTCGGTAAAATAGTACAGTCAACTTGTTTCTATAAAGTTGACAGCAATCTTTTTGACACAATATTTTATGAAAAAAAAACGTTAGTAAAATTGGTCTTATAAAAGAAATATTTAGGGGATAAGATTGAAATAGTGACTCAAATCGTTTTCATGGTCATCATGCTTGTGTGGTGATCAATAAACCTTCTGCTTCAATAACCTAAATAACTTGAAAATGAGTTACATTATAAATCTAAAAGCAAGAAAATATATTGATCTTACCCCGTTGAAACGGCTCGCAGTCAGTGGTGCTCAACATATTATAGATATCAAATAAATTAAATAATCATGCTCATAAATGACTATCAAGTCTTACTCAGGTCGATAAATAAAACAGACGTTTTCATTTAGTACCACGTAGCCTACATCATAATTATTTATATTAAATAAAGCACGACAGCAGAATACAATTAAACATTATTAAAAATATTATTTCAAAGGAGGAAATACCTAAACATCAGAGTTAAATAAAATCAGTCGGTTGTAAGTACTACTAATAAAACTAAAAACAATCACTTAACAAAAAAAAATTGGCTTTATCACATCCGTTGGTACTCCCGCAAACCAGAAGTAACAAAATATAAAAAATCACCTACTCGTATTTATGCGTCTCTTGATAATTAATAAAAAAAAACAACAAAACTAGGTACTCTTGCCGTTATAAACAGTATTATTATAATCACTGCTAAATTGACATTATAAGACGACAGGTATGTTATATAACTTAGCTGCAGCGTAGTTAATTCTTTATTCTCTAGTCTCTATTGCAATCGCTAAGTTCTCAGGAGTATAAGACCTAACGAGCCTGTAACGATTTCCTTCTGTAGTTACGAGGCATTTTGATCCTAAAACAAAATTAAATAGTTATCTCTATTATTATACAAGTTGAAATTGCATATTTAGTGTTCCATCATCATCATCAACCCTTTCATCGTCCCACTGCAGAGCACAGGTCTCCTCTCATACAGAGAAGGATTGAGTGTAATCACCACGCTTGCTCAATGCGGGTTGGCGATTTCAGACTTAAAGTTCAGGTTTCCTCAAGATGTTTTCCTTCACCTTCAGTCATTGGTGTCCAAGATATACTTAGAAAGTACATATAACTTTAGAAAAGTTGCATTGGTACTTGCCTGACCTGGAATCGAACCCGCGCCCTCATACTTGAGAGGCTGGTGTTTTGACTACTAGGCCACCACGACTACAAAGGTAATTGTAAAGGTTTGGGTGCTCGGGTCGACGACCTCGCCGTAATGTGTCATACCGTCACACGATAATGGGTAAGGAACGAGAGTAGCACAATAAGATGAAGTGCGTCCAACGCCGCCCGGCGACCGCACCCCGCACCCCGCACCCCGCGCGGCATGCGGTGACGCGGCCAGTGTCAGTCGATCATGAGATTGTCATTGTAGTGTAGATGGTGCACTATCTAATGACAAACTTCCTACATTCCTTGCTCTCATATCTACCAAAGAACATTTAGTTTTTTTTAAGACGTCAGTTTGGAGTCACGGAGGGAATGATGAGTATGTACTTTATTTAACGTTATGTACACAACACTATGTGCAGATATAATTTTGATCTGTCGGTTTTTAGAGTCAGTTCTTCCGGTGTCTGCTGCCTGGCTAATGTACCGAATCGCTTACCATGGCAGTAACCTATAACTTATTTATTATGTAATAACCAATGTACCTAACTTTACCTTTAACTGCAAAAAAAGGCATCCCGACACGGTAATTGCAATTATAATATTGTCAGTACTTTAGAAACGGAGTGAAGAAAAAGAGGTTGAAAGAATGTGTCTATGTTCTGAGTTTACCTGATTTGTTTACTCTTAAAACACATTTTCTTTCGTTTGTGTATGATTCAAATTTAAGCCCTCAAACAACAGGTAAGTCTAGACCAAATGATGTTCATGCAACTAGGTACACAACTTAATTCAGTTTCTTATTTTTTTATCGCATCAGCATGTCGAGTAGATAGTGCTTGTCCTACGTTAAGCTTCAATACTGTACATTGTTGACTAATTCCCTCGACTGTCTATGGTGTTTATTATCAGATCTACTGCAGACTTTCATTATAACCCATATGGATGCGAAGTTCTTATCAATATAAATGAATTAAACCCAAATACAAATAATAATAATTGTCCGTGTAGCGTGTCCAGTTGTCGTATACGTTAAACATTGAAATGCTAAAACAAATGTGACTATGTACGTCCGTCGTTCTACCATTTACACCCATAGGCCTAGTATGAGTTTTCAATACGAAACTCGTTCGATCGTATCGAGCCCGTTTGGCTCGGCGATTGGCCCGCTTCAAGGTCGTAAGAACTCTCAACCAATGAGAGCGCCAAACGCGCTCGATACGATCGAACGAGTTTCGTAAGTATGTTATCTAAATTCACAAAATTGCATATAAGTATGTATGTTTAACCTGCACTTTTAATTTATATGTATAATAATATAAAGGTAAATTAAAAACCTGGACACATGAATTTCAATTTTTTAGCGTTTCGTAGCCAACTGGGAACCCTTATAGTTTCGCTATGTATATCTGTCTGTCCGTTCGCGGATAATTTAATAGACTTGGCGAAACTATACGGGGTCTAAAAAGGCGATATAACTAGCTATAGCTTAAAAAAAGAAGTCTTACTTGTTCACAAATTAGCTATCAGCGCTTATGTTAAGCAAAGGCACAAAAACAACTAGTACGTATCACCACATAGTACAAAAAAACAATCGGCTTTTAAAAAAACAACTCAGGTTTTTGTATAATCGTTTTTGCCACCGACTTACGAAATTAGTTATTTTTCACGTTGCAGTGTTTTTTTTATTTAAAGTTGGTTATTTTTTTTCAACTGCTCCGGTCAGACGCAATTTTTTTACTTGAATGTTTACCCATAATTTTTGTTTAAATACCAAACTACTAAACCAATTTTTATAAAATTCCTCTGGGACCTGACTGAAAGTATGAGCATTACTAGAGATGACATGATTACACAACTTAATTCAGTTTCTTATTTTTTTATCGCATCAGCATGTCGAGTAGATAGTGCTTGTCCTACGTTAAGCTTCAATACTGTACATTGTTGACTAATTCCCTCGACTGTCTATGGTGTTTATTATCAGATCTACTGCAGACTTTCATTATAACCCATATGGATGCGAAGTTCTTATCAATATAAATGAATTAAACCCAAATACAAATAATAATAATTGTCCGTGTAGCGTGTCCAGTTGTCGTATACGTTAAACATTGAAATGCTAAAACAAATGTGACTATGTACCAGTGGCGAAGAGTCCATACAAGCCGATTCCCACCGGGTTACCTTTCAAAAATCAGTTCCATATTCATACAAAAGTATTTACATTCTATTTCATTAACAAAGTATTATTAATCAAATGCCGGCGCGATTTACAATAGCAATCGCAATTTTTAGCAATACCCTAAGTATCACATTTCATTTTATAGTCGTAAATTAATCAGCGCTTCAATTTTTCGTCATTCTATTCGTAGTTCTCTTGAAGGAAGCCGACGAATTTCAGCTTACCTATATCAACGTTTTACTATGCGGCGTAAAGAGAGAGCGTGTCAGACCATCTCTTTCTAATGCTCGCTAACCATCGGTAAAACTTGATAAATATGAGGCTACTCGCGGGCGGCTTATAGTACTCTCCTCTACTCTATTAGAAAGAGACAAATTAACCACGGCACTACGAGCGTTTGAGTTCACCGTCAGTATGTGTTTCTCTATACCTACCTACTGGTGCGTGAGTTTTTCGTTTGTTTTTAATATTTGTGTTATTTAAACTGTGACGGATTCTGTAAGGTAATTTAATCGCAGATTTGGTTAAATACTGTGGATTTTGTTTGTTATTATGGCTTTAATTCATATAGAGTGCTGTTCAACAGATTACCTGCTTACAAATGAAACTTCATTTTCAAAACTATGTTATGCATACAAGAAGCATGTTATTCAGTTAGGTCGAGCAGTCCCACACATGATTATTGATTGCAAAAGGCGAGATGGATTTTTTAAACATTTTCACGAGTCGTTATATGATAAATATACATGGATGACAGGCAGTTGCAAACTGAACAAAATGTTTTGTTTTCCGTGTTTGTTATTTTCTGATTCTAAATCTGTTTGGAGCAGTACGGCTTTTACGGATATTAATAATTTGTCTAACTCAACCAAAAAACACAAAAAAAAAAAACAAAAAACAGCCATCAAATAATTTGCTTAATAAAATGAAAAGTAATCCCAATTTTTATAACAACATTTTAGCTCATTTTGTTAAAAAAAAAACAGACGCATTGCATTAGAATATAAATAACGTTGTGATTGTGTATAATTTGCTTTATTTTTGCTTAATATTTTTGTTGGTTTTGGATCGGTGTTTGTGTGGTTCGGTTTTTAACACTTTATTATTTTTGTAATTTTTTATTTTATTTTTTCTTGATTCTTATTCCCTAACAATAGGTACTTAACTTAGTACATACTAACAAGCATGCATGTGTGGTATAGAGATGCACGTCGAAAAAGGCTTTTCACAAAGCCGCTTTTATCATACTTGAAAGACACTGTCCTTTTTTGTATGGTGAAGGTGGGGCTTTTCATATTATTCTTATCTGAAGACCTCCTCCAAGATATCCTGCAGTAGGTAAGTGTTTAAGTGTTTATTTTTTGGACCGGCTTCCCTTTGTCAAAATTTCACCCTTCGCCACTGCTATGTACGTCCGTCGTTCTACCATTTACACCCATAGGCCTAGTATGAGTTTTCAATACGAAACTCGTTCGATCGTATCGAGCCCGTTTGGCTCGGCGATTGGCCCGCTTCAAGGTCGTAAGAACTCTCAACCAATGAGAGCGCCAAACGCGCTCGATACGATCGAACGAGTTTCGTATTGAAAACTCATACTAGGCCTACAGCAAGGTAATTGTCCAGTTGTCGTATACGTTAAACATTGAAATGCTAAAACAAATGTGACTACGTACGTCCGTCGTTCTACCATTTACACCAGCACGGTAATTGTCCAGTTGTCGTGTACGTTAAACATTGAAATGCTCAAACAAATGTGACTACGTACGTCCGTCGTTCTACCATTTACACCAGCATGGTAATTGTGTAACACACTATCTTTAGCAATACAATGACAATATAAAGACAGTTCAACAACATTCATTGCGTGATTTACGTTGTTGAGCAGATACATTATTTATACATATGGAGCAATAGAATAGCAATATGCTTCAAAAAGATTCCAATTGGTCGCCAACAATGTCACTCAAAGTCAGTTCAAGGTCACTCAAAGGACGGCGGTGATCTCTCGCGTCCGACCCTGGTCCAGGCCATGGTGATCTCACGCGCTCCGGGCGCGTGAGGCAACGGGAATCCCAGCGCCCTCACGCGACTAGAAGCCGCAGGAGACACCCTGGTCGGGAGACGACACCAAACTCCCAGCCACCGTATGTGCGGGCCTGCGGGCGGTGAGCAGTGGGCAACTCGCCGCTAGGTAAGGCCAGGCCCGAGACGACGGCGCGTTGTGTTTCACGCGCGCCTTAAAGAGATGTCAGCACATCGTGACGTGGACCACGAAGACCGATGCCTCCTGGATTAGCGTTGCGAGTTGGTAAAACAAGAAACCGTGGCCCTAGCCGAAGCACAGGCAAGTGAAGAAACATGGGTGGGTTTTAGTCAGTAAAAGTCTGACACGCCCTTCTGCTCCGCCCAGAGCGGGAAAAGTCATTTGATGATTTCCCATACCAAAAAAAATATAAAATCACTCAAATGGCAATGGAGAGAGCTATGCTTGAGGTTTCACTGCGCGATCGAATCAGGAATGGGGAGATCCGCAAGAGAACGAGAGTAACCGACCGATTCCCGATGGGGCCGACGGGTTCTCGAATGGTGACCACGCACCGGAAGACTCAGCGTGGGTCCTCCAGGGGCCTCCTGACAAGGTGGACCGACGACCTGGTGAAGGTCGCGGGAAACCGCTGAACGGGAGGCGCAGGACCGTTCGTCGTGGAGAACCTTGGGGGAGGCCTATGTCCAGCAGTGGACGTCTTTCGGCTGAAATGATGATGATGATGACAGTAATAGTGCGTTACGCAATTAGGGTGCAGTTCGATCATTTATGTGACGTCATCACATGTTTTATGATTTTATTCTTGTGAAATAAAAATGTTGCTCATATAGGACAAAACCCGCCACACATTTTCCCACCCATTGCAACTCTTGAAAGCCAGAATCAATAGTGGAGACCGCCAGAAAAATGCCGAGCAATGAAGCTCGACGAGTCCCGGAGAAACGATTCAACTGTCTTGGGTCGAAAATTAATCGAACGAAACTAATCAGAAAAGAATAGCGGAGGATTAAGAAATAAAGATATTTTCCCACTTCCCTCCATAACAAGCAGGAGACAGAACAGAACTAGGCCCTTCGGCACAAAGGGACATTATTGCAACTGCCATCAAACTCCGAAAAAAGTCACTTCAAGATAGCAGCACTAGTACTAGTACTGTTTTGTGTTCTATAAATTATTTTATGATTGTAATAATATTTAGATAAATGAATAATTAAGCTACAACCTCTTTAATGATAACATATTAGTATTGTCATTTTCATATCTAAAAACCAAGAATGTTTTTTATATTTTTTACCATTACAATATCATAAGTTTGTCAGGGATTACTTTTATATGAAATATTACAATGCTGCCATATCAACGTTTGTTTCATTTATTAGTATAAGCAGGCGCGTGCGCTCCATACAAGCAGAAAAGCTCTGCATACCCTAATAGTCTTCTAAAAAAATATATAATAATTTATAATATACTGTAAAATAATTTATATACTACAAAGTTAAAACTAAAAGACTTTGTTAATCAGTTATTGATAATACTGCCATCTATTGGGCCTAGTGCTAACGAGACACATTAGTTGCCTTAGGCGCGACACCCACGCCTCTTACGGCGTAAGCATAAACAAAATGTGCCTCTTCCGTATCTGTCTGTGTATAAAATTATTTGCTTGTGTGCCTAAACTGTTGTGTACGTGTGCGTGAAATTTCTTTGGGTTTAAAGCCCATGATAAGCACAGCTTCTAATAATGCGACGAATTTAAGAAGTTCAGAAATATAGCATGATTGTTGTTCGTTCAAATACCTTTTTATTTTAGCAGCTTATGTTGTTTCATTATTGGTGTATTTGGGTTAAATATGTATTGATTGTTTTAAGCGGAATTGAATATTCATTTATTTTAGAGTTTTTGGTTTAACACAAAAGAAAGGTTGTCTTTATAAAAAGTATTATGATAATTATATGTGGTTAGCAGGTTGTGTAGTGTGTACACACAAATAAATTGTTTTGTTTCTCGTATAGGTATATTATTTTAAAACACGGCTTTGACAGTTCGACGTTATAAAAACTTAAAAGACCTTAAGTTTTTCAACCTACTTGCTTTTGAATTTCAATACTATACTTTATGTTGTAATAATTTTCCTGAAGTTTACAAATTAGCAAAATTTAATAGTTATGATTCCAATGAGTAGTGCATTACGCATATTTATGAAAAGCCAAAACAGACTCATAGATTTGTCTATCTGTCCATTTTAAAAGAACTTTTAGCGATTTCAAAACGATCTTATATATATTTGATTTTTACAGAGTTATTTAAAAATAGATAGGCGCGATTTAATTTATAGATAGTGAAATATTTTTTTTTTGTTTTTTGAGAAATAAATTATTACTTATTTACAGTTGAGTTAGTAATACCATTTCATTGTATTTTGACAGCCTACATGGCGTAGCGGTAGCGAACGCGGCCGCTGCGTAAGGAGGCGCGGGTTCGATCCTCGCGCAGTGTAAGTATTTGTATGCATGAATATGAATATTTGCACTGGTCTGGTCGTACCTCGGAAAGCACGTTAAGCCGTTGGTTTCGGTTGCCATGCAAACATCTAGTGGCAGTCGTTACGGGTTGTTGGAGCCCACAAAAGTCCAACAATTGGTCTAACTTCAATGCTTCGATATTGCCTTCGCGTTGTGGAGGTCAGACGGCAGTCGCTTCACGGAAATTGTCGAAATTTCGCCAAAATCAGCAATTAGACTGGAAAAGCGGACCCCAGATTCCAAAGCTTTGGATGCGACTGGTATTAACCCTGAGATGATGATGATTTCATTGTATTCATTTGGGCAAAAAAAAAATACCTAATACCCCACGTATATCATTTATTTGACTTGTTCTTATCATCAATCACATACTTAGATGTTCATTGTAGCCACGCACAAACATCAATTCAATGTTGACATGCGAAAAAGTACGCGACTATGTTAAATTGAAACTACGTCTAAGTTACGTTTTTTAAGTTTTACCATATATAAGCACAGAGATTTGGATAGTAGGTATATTTATGCATACCCTCAATAAAATCTTTGTGCACGCCCCTGAGTATAAGTATATCTACACCTAATAATATATAACTTCATAATATATTGCATTATAATATGTTTATTGTTTGTTATTATATTACATCTATAGTAAACTATAACATATAATAAAATCCTTTTTTTGGTATAAATATTAAATAAATTTTCCTATTCGTTTAAATATTATTTACAAACATTTTTACTTTAAAATACAAATCAACTATCATAATTTTAAATTAAACGTGAAAATGAAACAACAAAAAGATTTGCCATTATTAACGGTTATAGTAGCCTCAATGACCTTGTGCATGTGGGCGGAGCTAAACGCCGTACTCCCGAATTCGTAAAATGCGCGCGGTGGCACGCTAAACTAAAACGACAATCAAAGAATATCCAGAGATGCAGACAAGCCGCGTGTAGGTCGCGATTTGTGCCTACGATTTCAGACGGGGGTATGGATGCAAGACGATAAATGTATATTTTGCATTAATAAATGGTAATATCGTACTATAATATATTTTTAGTATTCTTGATCAATGTTTAAATAAAATCAAGGAGTGCTCGTTACACAGTTTAATGGCCGATCGCAGACTGACAGACATTTGGAAAACAAGTACCCACACATTATAATATATCATAACATTCACATAAAAAATAATGGTAGATGGTAATATCTACCGATTCAACATATTTGAATTTTTTTTTCACTACTTTTCAGTATATGAGTATCATGTCTTTGCAGTGTCCTTGAATTAATTACTAATGCGAATAACATAAACGAGTTCATCGCGTTAACGTAAACCAAACGCGCATTAGGCACTTTGTAATATTTTTATTAAAAAAAAAAAAAAACGTTGAACCACACTAGAAATTACTTTTATCGTGGGTGCATTTTTAAACATATAAATTCACAGACACAAACAGCCAGACCCGGAACAACTACTTGTAGGACATGTTCTGAATATTTGTTCCGCGCGGGAATTGAACCCGCGACAAGCAGCGCAGCAGTCAATAGCTTAACCGCTGCGCTAACCGTGCTTTATATAGATGCCTTGAGATTACAAAGCGCGTAGTTTCGGCCGTTTTCCATAAAGAGATAGTACCCTATTTATACTGTGTCAGTGACGTCGGATTGAATGTACTTCGTCGTAATGAGGTTTCAAATAAAACACGAGTTATTTTAAAATCTGTAAATTTTAATTCTTCGATCCAATAAATAACATGCGAGATTATAGGCATATCTAAAGCTGCAGAAATTTCTTGCAGTTGAGAATGGCCACAGTCTATTTCTATTGTTCCTACAACTGCACAGCTGATATTGATTTCTGTAGGATGTGCAAAATGTTTCCATACACATACGGCATTTAAAAATAAATAGGGAATGTAGTCCCACTTGTCGTTCTCCAACAATATCTACAGATCCTAAACCACAGTCTATAATTCTCCGTGCTTGGCAATTTTCTTTAGTTCTGAATAAAAGTAAGCAATATTAATTATGTGTCGCCCTTCGATGAAACAAGCTTGAGATTTGTTGAGGTTTTGGTGATATTTTGAGCTAAAAAAAGATATAACATACATTTTAATTAACCCTTGCAACACTGTTAGAGATTTATGTCAAGGAATTAAGAATTTATCAAGAAAAATTAATTAAGAATTAACAAAAAAATAATTTTACAGGTATATGATATATGTATTTGTAAACTAAAAATATAGGTTGTAGGACATGCAGGCATAATTTTACCTGAATGATGATGATGGAACTTGCATCGTTTTTTTGTGCACATAGAGATATATAATATTATCATTTTCTTGACGACATTCTGTATGGATGTCTGACCTAGAATCAACTGCGTTAGTGTTCGACCTAAAAAGCAAATTAAACTTTTAAGTTCTGTCGATTGGTTTCTTTCTCTTCTTTTCTGTAAGTCGAAAAATGTTATTACAATATTATTTGTGAAAAACAGAATATATATATATATATCCTACAGTATGTTAAGAAAACCCTGTCCGACCCGTGAAGGTGTTGTTAGGTATCGATAACTGATTCTACTAATGCATACAAAACCAGGCTAACTTAAAAAAAAATCACCCTAAAAAAATAAATATTATTTCGCAAAAAGAGGTAACTTAATAAATATGCGTTAAGCACCCTTCCGCGGGCGGCGGGCGGCAGGGCACGCGGCACGTGGTCGCATCGCTGTCGCTATTCGCTCATAATAATACCGGCGTTGTCACTTTTTTAAAAATTTGCAAATTTCGGGGAAGTTATTTCAAAATTCATTTGTATTGGTACTATGATGATTACGTAAAATTTTATATCATATTTGGTCATGTGTTTACTTAACCTTTATTATCCTTACGGGTCGGACAGGGTTTTCTTAACATACTGTATATATACGGACAAATCACACAGATTGAGCTAGCCCCAAAGTAAGTTCGAGACTTGTGTTATGGGATACTAACTCAACGATACTATATTTATAATAGATACATATATAGATAAACATCCAAGACCCAGGCCAATCAGGAAAAGATCGTTTTCCATCATGACCTGGCCGGGAATCGAACCCGCGGCCTCCACGTCGCAGGCAGGCGTGTTGACCGCTGCGCCACGGAGGACGTCAAAAAATTTACTGATAACTGTGACATTCCAAGCCCGCCAGCCCGCGTCCATCGGCTTCGGCTACTTTAAACAATTACATATAGAAATGAAATATTTACAGGAAGAATCATTTAAAATAATCCAAGTAAGAGTTTTTATTACACATTTTTGCTAATATCGCAAAAACTAAAAGTCCTATCAACTCAAAACTTTTTGTAAAACTGTTTTTACACCAAAACCTTTAATTGAGTCCTAATTTTTGGTTTATATCACCATAAACAAAAAATCACATTTTCAAGTTACGTAAATTTCTAATAAGATTTTTATTTTTAAATCTCCTTACAAACCTATAAATTATAATCTAAGTGCGAGTGTTTACTCACCTGAATAGAGTCTTCTATATTATCAGCGGATGTAGTTAGTCGGATTATTGCCTTTCAAGTCTAAAGATTTCTTTCTAGATTTCCTGGAACAATTCGTAATTGTTTAACTTCAATTGTAAAAGAAAAATGGTTACAAAAGCTAATAGTAATTATAAAGAAAAATACAGTAATATGTAGGTATAAATACAAGAGTATAGGTAGATAGATACTTACGCCACCAGACGCATCTTCAATTCTCATTTGCGAGCTAATCTATGAACGTACACTGACACGATTCGCTCGTAAATATTTGCACTCACACAGACAACCACGCGTAGTCGGCGATAGCCGGAGCAGAGCAGCAAGCGACACAACCCTCCCGTCTGAATGCTAACGCACGACTGCCGCCCGCGCCCGCGCAGAGCACCTCTAAACCTATGTTTCAAAATAAGGATATTTTCTTGGCAAATGTTGATGGATTTAAATACGCTCTTGCAAATTTGTAGCACTTCTAACCGCGAATTTTTCAGTGTAAAAATATTTCCACACATCAATGCCGTTTAGAAGTAATAACGAATATTAGCCAAAAATAGCGTTTTGGTAACTATTTTTTTAAGGCAAAAGGCAAAATCCTACGAAAAAATCATCTTTAGTAAATGTTGTACATGAATCAATAGACAAGATATATTTTTTTCAAATCTCAAAACCAAGCCGTTAATTAGAAATTAGCTTCCTAAAGTGACCATTTTACGCTACTAAATGAGACTAAGGCCCTTAAGGACCGAACCCACAATCGCACGCTTTTGAACCGAACCCACAATCGCACGCTTTTGAACGCCCTTTATCGACCAAGCTAATTTAACTTCAATTGATGTAACGAAATTTCGCATTATGTACTTTAAAGAAAGACGAATACGGCGATAAGAAAACGGTTCACTAATATTGTTTTCCTTGTCTAGCATAGACTACATCTTTAATTCTTCGTAGCGATACTACACAACATGCGGTTGATTGATTGGAATATGACATACACGGATATAAAATAATGTGTTAGTGTGCCGCGGCCGGTGTAGCGCAGGCGACAATTGTCTTTAAGGTAAAACTGGAATTCTGTCGGTGATAGTATATTGCTGACTAGCTGCGCGCACGATAACACCGACATAGGTTTCGATCCGTGGGAATATCCCGATAAAAATTAATTAAGTTAAAAACAAAAAAACTTTTATGTTTGTAAGAAAAACACTGATTTCTTGTTTACGTACAATCTTTGGATGGAATACGAAGGAGAAGGAGAGAGAATGCATGAAGAGTGAGTGACAGTGTAGTAGTACAGTGTACTATTTACATAGATTATATATAAATATGTATACATATGTATAAAGTGTATCATACTAGTTTAAATGAATACATACATCTATTTAATAAACATCATACAAGAACAAATAAAATATAACTAATGATAACTTTAAAGAGAGGGGAAACGCTTTTTTAACATAGTTTTAAAAGTGGAGTTACACCGGTTACACGTGTTATTAACAAAATTGTGGTATGTATCTATTCCACAGAGGCCATTGATCAAGAGTTATGGTTGAATCTGACCTTGAAAAAAGAAGAAAAATGACATATTAATAAATATATAATATAGGTACTTAATTATATTGACATAAAGAAGTATTTGATAAATACTGAATACGTCAATGGTACATACATGCCCAACACAGGCTCAAGGCTGTTATTAAGTTGCCAATGTACGGACGACAGCAGGTCAAGCAACCCGAAACTGTCAAATCTACCTTTGGCAGATTGTAGTAGCTTGCTGTGCTATCGTCTGTACATTACAATACTTTCAAATCATTCAATAATGTTTACTTACCTACTATTAATGTTCTGAACGATAAAGTAGCTTAGTATTACGGATTAAAAGTAGGCAGTCGTTATGGGTTGTTGGAGCCCTCAAAAATCCAACAATTGGTCTAATTACAATGCTTCGATATCACCTTCGGGTTGTGGAGGTCAGACGGCAGTCGGAAAATATCGAAGTTTAGCCAAAATCAGCAACTGCTGATTTTGGCTAAACTTCGGCTAATTTTCTGGGAAAAAAGCTTCGGATGCGACTAGGATTAACGCTGAGATGGTGAGTACGGATTAAAACATGCATGATTGAACAACATCTCATATTAAAACATTTAACGAGAAATCATATTTCATTTTCATTACAAAAAAACTATGTATTGAGCTGAACGTAATAAATTGTCGATACAAAATAGTAGTGGCACGTCACTAATTTTTTTTTTTTTAATAATAATAAACTAGCGCTTGACCGCAATTCCGTCTGATAGTAAGCAGTGATGCGATCGTTGATGGTAAAGCGCGCTAGTTTGTTAAGAGCCTATTCACTCAGAAAAACTGAGCGAATAGGAAGGAACAGGACAGTTGAGCGAGGTGATGCAATGTTAAACCCAACAACACAACCAACGATGTTGCGCCAAAGGGAGATTGATCTGAAGACCCTCCACGACCAAACTCCCAACACAACAACATTTGGCGCATCGTAACCGGCACACAACGCAACCACAACTGCTCAGACCCGTCCTCCGTACGGCTTCACCAGACATCAAGCCGGAACACGACAAATCGCTTGGCGGCAAGACTTTGTCTGGTGGGTGGTAACTTCTGCCGGCGGCCGAAGTTATGGCCTACCACCGAGAAAATATAATTAAGCATTTTAGTTCACCTGATTTAAGTTATGTGAAAGTTCTAAAATCTAATGAATGCCATGCGATGTTAAATCGATGCGTGAGATTCGAAAAAAATCGATACCAAAAATCGTTACGAGTAAATCGATCAAAATTTTGAATACTTTTACACCTCTAGTCAAAGGGTACCGCTGTGCTGCTAGAGTACCTATTTTTATAAAATAAAAATAATTTTTATTTTAAATTTATTAGTTTCCCGTAGACATTGCGTCCGTGTAAACGTATCGTTTATTGTGTGATCATGTAGTTTTCTAACCGTAGGCATTAGTAGAATCAGCTAACGATACCTAACAATACCTTCACGGGTCGGACAGGGTTTTCTTTACATACAGTATGTATATTAGTAAAATAAGAAAAAAGCGTGAGGCGCTTTGTGCCATAATTTTTGTATATTAACGAACGCTTAAGTGGTGCTCATTTGTTTTTACCGAACTTTTCTTGATATACAGTATGTTACGAAAACCCTGTCCGACCCATAAGGATAATAGAGGTTAGGTAAACACATGACCAAATATAATATAAAATTTTACGTATTCATCATAGTACCAATACAAATGAATTTTGAAATAATCTTTTTTTCCAACGAATTAATTCCAATTTCCCCGAAATTTGGTAATTTTTAAAAAGTGACAACACCGGTATTATTATGAGCGAATAGCGATGCGGCCACGTGCCGCGTGTCCTGCCGCCCGCCCCCCGCGGTCGGCAGGCGAAGGGTGGTCAACGCACATTTAATAAGTTACCTCCTTTTGCGAAATAATATTTATTTTTTTTAGGGGGATTTTTTTTTTAAGTAAAGCCCGGTTTTGTATGCATTAGTAGAATCAGTTATCGATACCTAACAACACCTTCACGGGTCGGACAGGGTTTTCGTAACATACTGTATACAGAATATACAGACTATAGACAGAATAGCAAGTGCTAAAATTCGTAATGATGCGTTACCCAAGTAACTAAATCTAAACAAGAAGATTAAGAACCTTGGGGCTTGGATCGATAAGCATCTTTCCTGGGATCCACAGCTAGAAGATGTCAGTCGGAAATTTTTTGCATGTGGTAAGACAGTTGCGGAACTTTCTTCCTACATCCACTAAAACTGCGAAAGTGATGGTGCACCATCACTTTTATTTCCCATCCTTGACTACGCAGATATCAGTTATCCAGATCTTACTGAGGCACAACTAGATAAACTTAAACGACTTCAAAACTTTTGCATAAGATTTATATTTGGCTTGCGCAAATATGATCATATATCTGCATTTCTTATAAAGCTTAAGTGGCTTCCCATACGTCTTCGCCGGAATTGTCTTATCTTATATCAGTTCTGTAGCTTTATGTTTAATCCTAAAACCCCCTCTTATCTTACAAGAACGTTTCAAGTTCCTTCATGACACACATAATAGATATCTGAGGTCATCGTGAAACCTGATACTAGAGATGTAGATACATTTTTTTTTTTTAATATAATTTATAAACTAGCGTTGACCGCAATCCCGCCTGATGGTAAGCAGTGATGCGATCGTTGATGGTAAAGCGTGCTAGTTTATTAAGAGCCTATTCACTCTAGCCTTGAAGACACTCAAATTGTAGTTTAACGGAAACACCGTCGCTGGCAAATTGTTTCAGTCCCTCAATGTACGCGGTATAAAAGAGGAAGCGAAACGCTTCGTCCGAATCGCAGTGGTGTCAACAACGTAAAGGTGGAAACTCGCCGTACGACGGGTCGTCCGATGGTGGAACGGAGATGGGGGAATTAAATCAAGCAACTTCCTTGCACACTCACCAGAATGCATCCTACAGAAGACCCAAAGGCTGGCTACTCTACGCCTGTGCTCCATCCAGGCTTTAGCGACCGTTTCGAATTAAGTCTGGGTCGCCAATCAGCCTCGTCGCACGCTTCTCCACTGAATCCAAAGTAGCCAGGTGACATTTCGCAGCACCGGCCCAAACCACGTCGCCATTTACTATATATATTATTTTACACGCTTCTTTAATCATCCTATTAGATATTTTATTGGATGATTAAAGAAGCGTGTAAAACAGCGGGTGATGCCATCTTAACTGTATACAACCGATGCATTGCTGAAGGCGTTTTTCCTCGTAAATGGCGACGCGGTTTCATACGAATAATACCAAAGTGTGGTGACAAACCACCGGATGATCCGAAGTCATATCGTCCTATCACACTTCTACCATCTTTGGGTAAACTTCTTGAGCGCCTCATCGTTCCACGTTTACTACCGAACGGTCCAAAATTCCATAATAATCAGTATGGCTTCACCATAGGTAAATCTACAGTCGACGCGGCGCTTTCTGTCAGAAGAACCGTTAACCAATCCGAAAACAAGTACGTAATTGGGATCTTCCTGGATATTTCTGGGGCTTTTGATAACGCCTGGTGGTCTATGCTGTTGTTAAAATTAAAAACCCGCGGTTGCTATAAAAAACATATATAATCTCGTTTACTCTTACTTTATAAACGGTTCCGCGGTACTTAAGCTCGGTCATTTTTCTAGTACTAAAACACTAACCATGGGATGTCCTCAGGGTTCAGTTGTCGGTCCTTATTTATGGAATTTGGGTTTTGATGACTTCCTCGCGATCCCGCTTCCTTGCGGCTGTTCACTTACTGGTTACGCGGACGATGGCCTACTGCTCATTCAGTCAAGTACCCGAGCTGGACTTGAGAACTTGGCCAATACTTGCCTAAATTTAATATCTCAGTGGGGTGATCGTTACCGCCTAGCTTTTGCGCCACATAAAACCTATCAACTTCTACTAAAAGGTAATCTTAAATCATTGCCTACTATTAAATTTAATAACGTTCCCATTAAAAAACAGTAATCCGTATGCTACCTTGGTATGATCTTAGAAAGGAATTTTTCATTTATAGAACATATAAAAATAGTTGGTGAAAAAGCTAAAAGGAACTTTTATGCCCTAACTAGAATATCCAAAGCAACTTGGGGTCTATCATTCCTAACTTTAAAAACTATATATGGAGCTACCTACTTAGGATGTATGTGCTACGGTGCACCTGTTTGGGCCGATAGGGCCAGCATAGGGGCGGCACGACGTAAGCTGCTTCAAAGCCAACGTTTGGCATTGATATTTTTATGCAAGGCGTATAGAACGGTCAGTACTGAAGCCTTACCGGTACTGGCAGGTGTACTTCCAGTCGACCTTGAGGTACAGCGACGTGCTTCAATGTACTACTCCGCGAGGGGGGAGGCCATGGACACTAATTTTGTTACACAACGCGACTTTAATAAAATCTCTAGATTATTCAAACCTCAGACTGAAGTCTGGGAGGACCTCTTATCCGAATGGCAAAGTAGGTGGGATAATTCCATCAAGGGCCGGCACCTCCATCTATTCTTTCCATCCGTTGGCGATCGGCTGGCTAGGACATGGCTGGAGGTTGACCACTGCGTTGCCCAATTTCTCACAGGTCATGGCAACTTTAAAAGTAAACTGTATTCTTTTAAACTTGTTCCTTCCCCTTTGTGTCAGTGTTCTACATCGAACTGTGAATTTGAACAGTCCGCACATCACATCTTGTGGGAGTG
The DNA here is from genome assembly GCA_037179545.1 of Sesamia inferens. NCBI lineage: Eukaryota > Metazoa > Arthropoda > Insecta > Lepidoptera > Noctuidae > Sesamia > Sesamia inferens. The sequence continues at coordinate 31,310,664 of CM073937.1, read as the reverse complement.
TGTTCTTTGGCAGAATGAACGCAATATTATGTTGGATAGTGTACAAGTTACATCCGGAGTCGTTTATTATGCGGACCTTGTAGAAACTAGAACCAATTTCCGTGCGTTCAGGCGCTTTTGCCATACCTATTATTGGAATCAATTGTAACAGCTAATACCTACTTAGGACCCATTAACTTAATCAAATTTTATTCCGTGGTGTTTGGCAATCTGGGCTTCTCCCAGTTGCAATAATGTCCCTTTGTGCCGATTGGCCTAGTTCTGTTCTGTCTCCTGCTTGTTATGGAGGGAAGTGGAAAAAATATCTTTTTTCTTACTCCTCCGCTATTCTTTTCTGATTAATTTGTTGCGGGACCCAAGACAGTTGAATCGTTTCTCCGGGACTCGTCGAGCTTCATTGCTCGGCGTTTTTCTGGCGGTCGCCACTGTTGATTCTGGCTTTCAGGAGTTGCAGTGGTTGGGAAAAGTGTGGCGGGTTTTGTCCCAATAAAAAAAAAAAAAAAAGTACCCGAGCTGGACTTGAGAACTTGGCCAATACTTGCCTAAATTTAATATCTCAGTGGGGTGATCGTAACCGCCTAGCGTTTGCGCCACATAAAACCTATCAACTTCTACTAAAAGGTAATCTTAAATCATTGCCTACTATTAAATTTAACAACGTTCCCGTTAAAAAACAGCAATCCGTATGCTACCTATGATCTTAGAAAGGAATTTTTCATTTATCGAACATATAAAAATAGTTGGCGAAAAAGCTAAAAGGAACTTTTATGTCCTAACTCGAATATCCAAAGCAACTTGGGGTCTATCATTCCTAACTTTAAAAACTATATATGGAGCTACCTACTTAGGATGTATGTGCTACGGTGCACCTGTTTGGGCCGATAGGGCCAGCATAGGGGCGGCACGACGTAAACTGCTTCAAAGCCAACGTTTGGCATTGATATTTTTATGCAAGGCGTATAGAACGGTCAGTACTGAAGCCTTACCGGTACTGGCAGGTGTACTTCCAGTCGACCTTGAGGTACAGCGACGTGCTTCAATGTACTACTCCGCGAGGGGGGAGGCCATGGACACTAATTTTGTTACACAACGCGACTTTAATAAAATCTCTAGATTATTTAAACCTCAGACTGAAGTCTGGGAGGACCTCTTATCCGAATGGCAAAGTAGGTGGGATAATTCCATCAAGGGCCGGCACCTCCATCTATTCTTTCCATCCGTTGGCGATCGGCTGGCTAAGACGTGGCTGGAGGTTGACCACTGCGTTGCCCAATTTCTCACAGGTCATGGCAACTTTAAAAGTAAACTGTATTCTTTTAAACTTGTTCCTTCCCCTTTGTGTCAGTGTTCTACATTGAACTGTGATTTGAACAGTCCGCACATCACATCTTGTGGGAGTGTGTTCTTTGGCAGAATGAACGCAATATCATGTTGGATAGTGTACAAGTTACATCCGGAGTCGTTCATTATACGGACCTTGTAGAAACTAGAACCAATTTCCGTGCGTTCAGGCGCTTTTGCCATACCTATTATTGGAATCAATTGTAACAGCTAATACCTACTTAGGATCCATTAACTTAATCAAATTTTATTCCGTGGTGTTTGGCAATCTGGGCTTCTCCCAGTTGCAATAATGTTCCTTTGTGCCGATTGGCCTAGTTCTGTTCTGTCTCCTGCTTGTTATGGAGGGAAGTGGAAAAAATATCTTTTTCTTACTCCTCCGCTATTCTCTTCTGATTAATTTCGTTGCGGGACCCAAGACAGTTGAATCGTTTCTCCGGGACTCGTCGAGCTTCATTGCTCGGCGTTTTTCTGGCGGTCTCCACTGTTGATTCTGGCTTTCAGGAGTTGCAGTGGGTGGGAAAAGTGTGGCGGGTAATGTCCCAAAAAAAAAAAAAACCACCGGCCCAAATATGGCTGCAGTACTCCACACACGAGCGGACCTGTGCTTTGTACAACATTAAAAGCCGCCTTGGTGTGAAGTAAATTTCAAAATCAATGCATTTATTTCAAATAAACCTGTTACAGGCACTTTTGAATTGTCAGGAGGTCGGTCAGTCTGTAAGGTGAAGCTAGTCGCCCTTTCCAAAGAGTAAGAACCTATGGAGAAGAACGGACAAGAAACTCCATGGACACTCTTTTAAATTATCAAGCTATTGATACAAATATTTGATTACATCATTCATGTTGAAATCAACCTTATGAGAACGATGCAGAAATATATTGTACGGTAAAAGCGTCCATTATGGAAAACACACAAAAAAAAAACAACAATTCAGAAATCAACAAAAAAAGACTAACCCAACCAATTTTTCACAATTTTTCACAATATTTCACCTTTGTCCTCAAATATTAATTAATGTATATTGTATGCCGTCACTATGACTGAACATTGTTTTCCCAAAATACAAGCTCAAGCTTAGTTTGGGAATCAATATCAGTATGTACTGTACTATACATTTAAATTGTCACCTGTTTTATCCTGTAAAGTTGTGAATGTATCTAGTATCAATAAACAATTTTTATTTTATTTTTTATTTTTATAATAGATGGGTGGATTTTCAAAATACCATATTATTGGTATGATTCTATATTTTCACAAAAAAACACTACACCTTATGTAAAATATACCTTTTTCTCGGTGGTAGGCCTCACCATCGGCCGCCGGCGTAGTTACCACCCACCAGACAAAGTCATGCCGCCAAGCGATTCGTCGTGTTCCGGCATGATGTCTGGTGAAGCCGTTTGGAGGGCGGGTCTGAGCAGTTGTGTTGCGATGTATGCCGGGTACGATGCGCCAATTGTTGTCGTGTCGGGAGTTTGGTCGTGGAGGGTAGCGGGATCCGAAGCACGGTGCTCCGCTGGCCGACCGCAGGTGGTTGGGGGCCCAAGTAGTGTGCCAGCCACATACGAAAGGCTGCCCCGCCAACTGCGAAAAATCCCAGGGTGGCCCCATCGTGCCGGTTGGCGACCGTACGAGAGGACCCGATGGCGATCCCTGGGGGGGTTCGGGCGTCCTCGCAGTCTCCAGATCAATCTCCCTCTGGCCCGGCATCGTTGGTCGCATTGTTGGGATTAACATTGCATCACCTTACTCAACTGCCGTCTTCCTTCCTATTCACTCAATTTTTTTTTTTTAATGAAAAGGTCTAAAAAGAAAAGTAGGTGTGTACAGCGGGCGCACGTCCTCTCTTTCAAAGTGCACCTCTCTAATATTCGAGGTCTGCACTCCAATCTCATTGCAGTACATCACCACCTTGAGACTGAGAAGCCCCATCTACTTTTCTTGACGGAGACCCAGATCAGATGTCCGTCTGATGCGGCATACCTCAGCTACCCGGGATACGCATTGGAGCACCATTTCCTGCAGCGTACTGGGGTCTGTGTGTATGTCCGCAATGACATTTGTTGCCGGCGCCTCCGTCACCTCGAAGACCCTCATTTCTCGTCCCTATGGCTGTTGGTTGACACTGGTGTGGACAAAATTGTTTACACTTGTGTCTACCGATCGCACAGCGGTGATCAGGAGACAACTCGTTTATTTGACCACCTCAGTGAGGCTGCTGACAATGCACTGCAGTGGCACCCTGACGCACACTTCGTCGCTCTGGGGGATTTCAATGCCTGTCATCAGGACTGGCTTTTCCCGTACCAGAAGACCGACCACGCTGGGAGAGAAGCGCGAAACTTCGCGCTTTCAATGGGCCTTTCCCAGCTGGTAAAGCAAGCGACTAGGGTGTCTGATGTAGTTGGTCATACTGCCAATTGTCTGGACCTTCTGCTGACCACTGATCCGGACAGGTGTGTTGTAACAGTTTCCTCACCGTTGGGAACTTCAGACCACTGTCTGGTGAAGTCTGTGTCGACCTTCTCCCCACCAGATCACGACTCTCGTGGTGAACGGCGAATGTGGAGATACAGGTCAGCAGACTGGGATGAGATGCGCCATTTCTTTGCGTCTTATCCTTGGCAGCAGGTCTGCTTCTCTTCTAGCAATCCGTCGAGCTGTGCGGATGCTATAACCGATGTGGTGCGTCAAGCTATGGAATATTTTATTCCCTATAATGACGTGCCCGTCGGTGGCTCGGCTCGCCCATGGTTCAATGCCGATTGTGCCCAAGCTGAACAGCGTAAGCACACGGCATTTCTCACCTGGGTTGACGCTCGTGACCGCGGAGCTCCGGATCTAAGCTCAAAGAAGAGAGCCTTTAACCGTGCTGCCAAGTCCTACAAAAAGGCGCTAAAGAAGGCTCGCTTTGACCGTATTACCCATATTGGCAACAAGTTATTTGCGCAGCCTTCCGGTAGCAGATCTTTTTGGTCCCTTGCCAAATCGGTCGAGGCGAATTTCTGTCGGCCCTCACTGCCTCCGCTGGTTAGGCCTGATGGAACACTGGCTCATACGGCGAGAGAGAAAGCAGGTCTCTTTGCATCTCTCTTTGCCCATAATTCGCGTCTTGATACTGGCAGTGCTACTCCACCTATTTTACCCCACTGCAGTACTTCAATGCCTGACGTTCGCATTCGGAACAAGGAGGTTCTGAGAGCACTGTGTCGTCTGGACGTGAATAAGGCTAGTGGTCCGGATGGTATACCAGTGATTGTTCTTTTTAGAACAATCGCTGGTATACCATCCGGATGTGTTTTCGAGATATTAGCAAAAATGTGTAATAAAAACTCTTACTTAACTTCGATTATTTTAAATGATTCTTCCTGTAAATATTTTATTTCTATAAGTAATAGTTTAAAGTAGCCGAAGCCGATGGACGCGAGTTGGCGGGCTTGGAATGTCACAGTTATCAGTAAATTTTTTTGACGTCCACCGTGGCGCAGCGGTCAACACGCCTGCCTGCGACGTGGAGGCCCCGGGTTCGATCCCCGGCCAGGTCGTAATGGAAAACGATCTTTTCCTGATTGGCCTGGGTCTTGGATGTTTATCTAATATATATGTATCTATTATAAATATAGTATCGTTGAGTTAGTATCCCATAACACAAGTCTCGAACTTACTTTGGGGCTAGCTCAATCTGTGTGATTTGTCCGTATATATTTATTTATTTTCTGTTTTTCACAAATAATATTGTAATAACATTTTTCGACTTACAAATGGAAAGATATATACCTCTTCGCTCTTTATATACGGATATTGGTCGTCTAGTGTACGCAACCTCTAGTCTTTCTATTAATTCCTTGACAAAAATGTCTAACAATGTTGCTAGGGTTAATTAAAATGTATGTTATATTTTTTTTTAGCTCAAAATATCACCAAAACCTCAACAAATCTCAAGCTGTTTCATCGAAGGGCAACGCATAGTTAATTTTGCTTCATCATTTCAGCCGAAAAACGTCCACTGCTGGACATAGGCCTCCCCCAAGGTTCTCCACGACGACCGGTCCTGCGCCTCCCGCATCCAGCGGTTTCCCGCGACCTTCATCAGGTCGTCGGTCCACCTTGTCGGGGGCCTACCCACGCTACGTCTTCCGGTGCGTGGTCGCCACTCAAGAACCCGTCGGCCCCATCGGGCATCGGTCCTACGGGCAATGTGTCCAGCCCATTGCCACTTCAGTGTTGCAATTCTTCGGGCTATGTCGGTTACTCTCGTTCTTCTGCGGATCTCCTCATTCCTGATTCGATCGCGCAGTGAAATCCCAAGCATAGCCCTCTCCATTGCCCTTTGAGCGACTTTGAGCCTTCTTATAAGGCCCATTGTTAGCGACCACGTCTCAACTCCATAAGTCATCACTGGCAACACACATTGGTCAAAGACTTTTGTCTTGAGACACTGCGGTATTTCAGACGAGAAGATTCTACGTAGCTTCCCGAAAGCCGCCCAGCCGAGTTGGATTCGACGATTGACCTTTTTCTCTTTTCTTAATTTTGCTTACTTTTATTCAAAACTAAAGAAATTTGCGAAGCACGGAGAATTATAGACTGTGGTTTAGTATCTATGGATATTGTTGGAGAACGACAAGTGGGACTACATTCCCTATTTATTTTTAAATGCCGTATATCCTACAGAAATCAATATCAGCTGTGCAGTTGTAGGAACAATAGAAATAGACTGTGGCCATTCTCAACTGCAAGAACTTTCTGCAGCTTTAGATTTACCATGCAATTTATCGGATCGAAGAATTAAAATTTACAGATTTTAAAATAACTCGTGTTTTATTTGAAACCTCATTACGACGGAGTACATTCAATCCGACATCACTAACATAGTATAAATAAGGTACTATGTCGTCATGAAAAACGGCCAAAACTACGCGCTTTGTAATCTCATGGCTTCTATATAAAGCACGGTTAGCGCAGTGGTTAAGCTATTGACTGCTGCGCTGCGTGTCGCGGGTTCGATTCCCGCGCGGAACAAATATTCAGAACATGTCCTACAAGTAGTTGTTCCGGGTCTGGCTGTTTGTGTCTGTGAAGTTATATGTTTGTAAACGCACCCACGATAAGAGTAATTCCTAGTGTGAGGCAGGTTTTTTTTTTAAATTTAAATATTTCAAAGTGCGTAGTGCGAGTTTGTTTTACGTTAACGCGATGAATTCGTTTATGTTATTCGCACTAGTAATACCACTAGTAATTAATTCAAGGAAACTTGCAAAGACATGATGCCGTTACGGTCTTACTATACAGTATGTTAAGAAAACCCTGTCCGACCCGTGAAGGTGTTGTTAGGTATCTATAACTGATTCTACTAATGGATACAAAAACGGGCTAAACTTAAAAAAAATCCCCTTAAAAAATAAATATTATTTCGCAAAAAAGAGGTAACTTAATAAATGTGCGTTAAGCACCCTTGCGCGGGCGGCAGGGCACGCGGCACGTGATCGCATTGCTATTCGCTCATAAGAATACCGGTGTTGTCACTTTTTAAAAATTACCAAGTTATGGGGAAGTTGGAATTAATTCGCGGAAAAAAAAAGATTATTTCAAAATTCATTTGTATTGTTTCTATGATGATTACGTAAAATTTTATATTATATTTGGTCATGTGTTTACCTAACCTTTATTATCCTTATGGGTCGGACAGGGTTTTCTTAACATACTGTAGATATTCATATACTGAAAAGTAGTGAAAAAAAAATCAAATATGTTGAATCGATAGATATATTACCATCTACCATTATTTTTTATATTAATGTTATGATATATTATAATGTGTGGGTACTTGTTTTACAAATGTCTGTCAGTCTGCGATCGGTCATTAAACTGTGTAACGAGCACTCCTTGATTTTATTCAAACATTGATCAAGAATACTGCAAATATATTATAGTACGATATTAACATTTATCAATACAATCTATCCCGAAGATTTAAAAAAAGTCATAATAAAACCGCTCCACAAAAAAGAAGACAAAAAGCTTATAAAAAATTACCGTCCCATAGCCAAAATTCCAATTTTTTCCAAAATTTTTGAAAAAGTTATATATAACTCGTTATATCAGTTTCTTCATAAACACAACGTCTTGTGCAAGGAACAAAACGGTTTCCGAAGAAATAAAACCATTAATATGGCCATTTTTGACTTCCTCAATAATATTATGTCTGCTGTGGATAAAAGGACTCCCATCTGCGCTATTTACACAGACATGACTAAAGCCTTTGATTATGTCTCTCACAAAATCCTTTTAGACAAATTGCATTGCTATGGCATCAGAGGAAACATTTTAAAATTAATAGAATCATATCTAAGTAATAGATTCCAATGTACGGAAATTAAAAGAGTGTGTGCGAAGTCAAAAATGGAACAAACGTATGTGTCAAATTTCAGGAATATAAAATATGGGGTGCCTCAGGGTAGCGTGCTCGGGCCACCTTTATTTCTCATATATATAAATGATCTGCCGAAAGTGACGCAACAACAAATGGTTTTGTTTGCAGACGATAGCACTGCCATAGTAAAATGTAGAGATCTAAATACATATGAAACTGACATTAATAATACTCTTACTGACATAATTAATTGGCTTAATATGAATAATTTAAAAATTAACCTGAAGAAAACCAAACTAATGCATTTTTACCAAAAAATTGAAGCTCCAAAAATGTGTGTCAAATTTAATGGCAACGTAATAGAAGAGGAAAAAGTAAGTGTGTTTTTGGGTATCTATATTGACAGTAACTTGAATTGGAAACCGCATATAGAACAGCTTTGTGGTAAAATTCATAAATCAGCATACGCACTTTTTCAACTGGCCAGAAAAGTAAATATAGACTCGTTACTTGTTGCCTATCATGGTTTGGTGGTCTCACTCATACGATACGGTATTATTTTCTGGGGTAATTCGCCGGATAAAGAATTAATATTCAAGGCACAAAAAGGTGCATTAGAGCCATGTGTGGTTTGAAAACAGAAGACAGTTGCGCGCCGTACTTTAAATCGCTAAAAGTTCTTACGGTGCCGGCGTTATACATACTGGAAATGAGTATATTTATCAAACAGAATCCTAACCTTTTTGAAAAAATGACAACGGCACGAAATGTTCCACTTCGTAGTCAGTACAAAAATTGTTTGTGTAATTATAAATGCAACACTGCACTAGTCAAAAAAAGTATCCTAGGTATGGCTCCACGTATTTATAATAAAATTCCAGACGCCATTAAAGAATTAAATTTTACACAATTTAAGAAAAAAATGAAATTGTTCTTAATTGATAAATGCTACTACACAATTGATGAATACCTGAATGACGAATTAATGTAGAATTGCAATTTATTTTTATTGAATTTTTGTTTTTTCATTAATTTTGATATTTTATCTAATTTTTTTTTTTGACATATAATTATTTTGACATCGATTTTTTTTTTTGACTAATATATATATTTTTTACATTTTAATAATTCCTCATTTAGTTATGACATAACAATAATAGAAAATCTAGATTTGCATGTATATTTGTACGCCTACTGGCATAACATAGCGCTCAGCTTATCAAAACCAAGAACTGTATCTCTATTACCTATGTTAACAAATAAAAGTATTATTATTATTATTATTATTATACAAAATATACATTTATCGGTCTTGCAACCAAACCCCCGTCTGAAATCGTAGGCACAAATCGCGTCATACACGTGGCTTGTCTGCATCTCTGGATATTCTTTGATTGTCGTTTTAGTTTAGCGCGCCACCGCGCGCATTTTACGAATTCGGGAGTACGGCGTTTAGCTCCGCCCACATGCACAAGGTCATTGAGGCTACTATACACCTTAATATGAAAGTGATCTAAGTGTCTGTATAGTTAAAATAATAAGAATCGAACATCACACTATAGTTATTGTTCAATGTTTTCTCGAAATACCGGCCACGATAGATGCTCATGCGGATGAGAAGACACCTCAACTGTCCGGAACGTCGACCCTCGTCCTCCTGACGTTTTCCCCGTTATACATATTATTTTTGTTAATAAAATTACTATTACTGAATTTCTTCATAATCTAAAGCATTGTTTAACAGTGTAGACATATTCAAAAAATCATGCTTCCTTCTTTAAAAATAACGGAGTTATTAATTTTAGATCTGAAACAGCTATATATTTTAGATTTCGATAGTGCGACATGTCATGGCAAAAGATTTAATTGCTAATAAAAGTTATTTTAGTACAACTTATTTAAATGAGTATAAAATAAATTTTACTTTATTTCGATAGCATGTAATCGCGACGTGCCGTGGGATACTGCGGCATCAAACGAGGTGCCGAGGTTTGCCGCGGCACGTCAAAGTATTTCGTGGCCTTCCAATGGGATGCCACTGAACGCCACGGTATCCGAGACCGTGCCACGCCATCAGCGAGCGCTAGCCCTTAGTGGCGTGTATGGAAAATTGACCGAAGAATGCATCATACAGAGAAGAGTGAACAATTGTTGGGAGATATCGAATATTCGATAATAGTACGTTAATACGCTACTACTACATGCAACATTGGCTTGAAATCCTATAGTTACAGTAAGTACCTACACATATAATACAGATACACATATAAATTACAACATAACAAAAGTCTATAGACAATATTTGAGATAGCAGTACCTACGCCTGACATCAGTCTAGCTCTACTATTCAACTTTAATGTCAAAGGGTCTTTTTAAGGAAGTTAATAAAAAAAGTGACAACGCCGCTACTTTTAAACGTGTAATTAGATCTCAGGCTCCCCAAACGTAGCGCCCTGAACGAAGCCTTACAGATTACTGATCAAGTAATATGACCGATTGACGCGACCACCCACCTGCCGGCTGCCGGCCGACCATCCGACACTGACGGACGCATGACGTCTTGTAGAGGTACTACTTGCTTCATCATTACATTGTGTTTAATTACTAGTTGGAATTGTTTAACACAGCTCGTAAGTATTATGTGTGTTTTCATACAAGGACAGTCATCTGAGCGATGTCATAAACGTGCCGTCATTATTTATTCCTTAACTACATAGGGTGAATGATCCAATTATCGACAGTTTTAGGACTGTGTTCGCAATAAAAAGTGGTAAAAAATAAACTACAAAACTCAGTTCAACAGCACTTAGTGCAAATAACGATCAATATTCTCAAGAATGCGCACAATGATTTACAATTGAAGTATAGGTAATACGTGATTTGAAAATTGACAAAATATTAAAAGAGACTAAAATCACCAGTTATTGACATCTGGGATCCAGTTGTCCATACCCAGTGGCCGACAGTTACCCAGTAATGGACATCCAGTCATCGACACCGAACAACATAAATTATGACTGACATAATAGTATTTGGTAAGGAGAAAAATAAATTAATACAGTTCAATTTGAATCATTATATTAATTTAAATCAAAAGAGGTACCTATGTAATCATTAAATATACAATCTGTAACTTGAATGTCATTTGTTCACAAAATTTCGAGAGGTGCAAATTAAGAAGAGATTTTTAAGATGAGATGAGGTCATCTAAAAAAAGTAGAATTGGCTTCTGTATTTTCTCCTTTTCAAGCCACGGGTTGAAGATATTAGTCACATATTCATAGAATGTGCTGCTGCACATCCACCCACTTCCATACTTCCCTATCGCCCAATTTTCAGGCACACTGACTGCGATATGTGACGGAATTCGTACGTAGTTGTAAACTATTAGATTTTCTTTTTCGTCACCACACGCAGAGTAAAGATGTTTATCCCCTTTTTTGCTATAACACGGCCTGGTTTTGGCGATAAAAAAATGCACTCTCGTCATTGAACATTCGGTTTGGGTCTTTGACTATTTATTTTAAATTATTTTCTTCTAAATAGCCATTTATTTCTTGCAATCAATGTAGGCAATCATTTAAAATAGGAAAGCGTTTTTCAGCCATGTCTAAGAGCCACCTATCCAAAATTTCTTCATGCTCATTTAAAATTATTGTTAGGCCCCATTGTACACTTTATAGGAGTCTTTCCTGATATTTTATTATAAAGTGTTACACGAGGCACCCCAAATGCTTTAGCAGCAATGGCAACCTTCTCTTCATTGCGAACAGCTTTCACCACATAGCCCGTCTCTTCAGGCGAATAATTTTTTCTTAGAGCCGCCTGAAAGAAAACATAAAAACCAGTAATGAACACTCATTGGATCCAGTAATCGACACTTTATTCTTTACTGGTATGTGGACTCCAATTTGTTTATTTTAGAAATGCAATTAAACTGCAAGGAAAAAGGAATCAGAACGGTGTACCTACTTAAGAAATTTCTAAAAAAATAATTATGGACATGTGTCCATTACTGGAGAAAGTATATATGTCGGAACCAGTTAATGACACTGGCTTAACCTTAAGAAATGCGTGATAATAAGCGGGACGAATAATTACAAATTATCTCTCATTTCAATGCTTAGCTTTAAAATCAATTAGAATTCAGTTAAAATAAAAATAACAATCACATAATTTAAAAAAAATAGACTCACCTTCTTAACGATTATGTAAGTAAAATTGGATTCTTCCAGAGGAACACTAACTTGGTCAATGTTTACTTCGTCAACTTGAAACAAAACGGCCAATCGCGCTGACGTATAATTATGGGGCGAATAGGAGGTCAGTCTCTAAGATTGAGTGTAGCTATACCAAAATATGAGTGTACAAGGCTTGTTTTCATTCAATAAAGTTAAAAAGTGTCCATCACTGGGGTCTTGTCCATCACTGGTTCTTTCACCCTACTTTTTATTTTGTATTTACAATTACTTTACATATGAAATAAACAAACTAACACTAAACATATATTACTCTATCTATATTAACTTATCATCCGCATCAGTTACGAATGCACCTTATGTCGATGGCATAACATCAATATCGCGTGTCATGCAGTGCGCAACTTTTAAGCCCTATAACTCGAAAGCTGGACATTGTTGAGGTACCTACCATATAAAAACTTGCTCGGGCATTTTACCCCCAGCCCGTAACAATACGATCAATTCATTTGGATGGCAATGCTGAACATGCTGGCTCACAGGTTTGCGAGTTGTTCTACGCAGGTGAAGGTAACCCTAACCCTATTTAAGGCATACTGTACCTTCTACACGCGTAGCCTGTGGACCAACTTCACTCAGCGAGCGTACAACGCTCTGCGTGTCCAGTACACCAACGTGTTTAGGATTCTGTTGGGGCTGCCACGGTTTTGTAGCGCGTCATCGATGTTTGCCGAGGCTAGAACCGAGGATTTCCACGGTATCATAAGAAAACGGAGTGCGTCGCTTCTGCGCCCTACGCGTGGCAGTTCGAATGCGCTCCTGAGGGTGTTGTCCGAGCGGTGGGACTCGCCTTTTTTAAGGAGGTGGCTGCAGTTGCATGCTAGCCCTTGCGATTATTATTTAATGTGATTTTATTAATGTGGTTTTAGTTTTTAATTATTATGTATTGTTATTTAAATTTTGTTTTGTGATTATTTTTTGTTTTCGGATTTTTTTATTTTTACTTCTGATTTTGTGTTTATTGATCATCAAATATCAAAAATAGATCAAAATGATCTATTTTTGACATTTGATGATTATTAATTTATTTTTTGATTGTTATTAATTTCAATTAATCTCATTTTATGTAAATTATGGTCGTGTGTCTGAAATAAATGACTATTATTATTATTTTTAATACCCCTAGCCCGTAACAATACGATCAGTTGGATGGCAATGCTGATTCTTTACGCTAAACATTAAGCAAGCCATCTAGTCGCTTAATGAGGATAAAATTAGATAACAAGGCCCTAAGGCCTAGTGTTTACCAAACACGGCTCCCAATAAGGTATTGCCGCCGCCTAATTCTTGTTTGATTTGAAGCAAAGATTGTTATGTTCTTAGATTAACAAGGATAAGACATTACAATTGAAAGTTACCAGTTCCAGAATTCTGAGATTGGATATCTAGCATTAAAACTCAGTTCCGAAATCGAAAACCTTTTGATATTGCATGCCCTAATTATTTTGGCTTGCGTAGCTTTTTGCCACAGTATTTTTTACATATGCCTGTTGTAAGGCAGGGCGCCAGTGCTAACAACAGAAAAAAGGGAGCAAGTGCGGTTATTCCAAATGAGTCGAGCGACAACTCTCTGTAACGAACCTAAGTACACAATTAACCCATCTCAGGAGAAACGTATAGTCCAAGAGCCACTACCTTACATATCGGTGTTCAGAGAATTCAGATCCCCGCCATATCGGTTGGCCGTCCGCCGTTCCGGTGGTTGGAATCCGAACGTGAACGCGGATAAAGCATTACCTTAGATTCAACTTGACGACACGATCGGCGTAGTTGCGTATCGCGGGTTTGGTCCCCGCACGGGACAAATATTTGTATTGCGGGTTTGATCTCCGCACGGAACAAATATTTGTATTGCTGGTTTGATCCCGCACGGAACAAATATTTGTATTGCGGATTTGATCCCGCACGGAACAAATATTTATATGGCGGGTTTGATCCCGCACGGAACAAATATTTGTAATGCCAGAGGTAGTTGTTCCGGGTCTGGCTATTTGTGTATGTGAATTTAAATGTTTGCAAACGCACCCACGATACATATTAGTGTGGTTTTAAAGAATGAAACAAAAACTGTCACTTGGCACCCGCCAACGGGTCTAACAAAACCCAGACAAAAGCTCCTACACTGAGCGGAGCCCTGTATTTAGAAATAATTATTGTTCATAAAAAAAACACTGAAGTATTTGCAACAAGCAGTACCTACTCAGTCGGTACCTAAGTATGCAACAAATGACACGCAAACTCTTATGAACCAACCGATGAACACTACTGAGGTAACATCGTAATTATAATTTACAACTAAGTACCTAATGTACATTCCTCTCGCTGTACAATCTTCGATCGACGTTTTTTACGCAAGTCGATAGCAGGTTTGTTGTTAATTCGAGTCGCGAGGGGCAGGCGGTGCAGGCGGTGCAGGCGGGCGCTAAGTGATCGGACAAACATGCTGATGGCCGATCAAGGCCGACTAAATTGTATACAACGGTATTCAAATAAGTGAGATGCCTAAAGTCGACAGCTAGCGAACGACGCCGAGCACCGCAGCGTCGGCTCACCACGACACAGAATAAATATTTATTTTGTGACCACGCGGTGTCGTCCGTGAAATCGCTAAAGTTGACTATAACATCGATAAGCCTTTGGTATTTCATTCAAAATGAGTAAGTAGAACACGTAACAATGTTAGCAATGTTATTGACACACACAAGTATGATGTCAGCTCTCGGCTGACTCAGCAGTAGACATCCAGTCGTAGGTGTCCATGTGTGACACAATGAGGGTCGGCTCATCGCGCTGCTTGCTCAGCAGTATCAACTCACATTATATAGAAACAAAGGCAATGAGAAGAAACAAAGGCTCAACCATAAAATAGTAGGTGCACTGTGATATGCAAATGTAAATATCAGACATGGAAACTGTGACATTGAAGAAGTTAAAGTAGCAAAATTCTTAGGTTTATTACTAGATAACCAACTAAACGGGAAGGCCCATATACATAGATGACCTAAGTAAAAGAGTAAGTAAATCAGCGTAGGTACGCACTTTTCCAAATTGCTAGGAAAATAAATACGGATGCACTATTAAGTTGCATATCATGGCTTAGTAGCCTCAACTTTGCGATATGGCATTATTTTTTGGGGAAACTCTTCTGATAAAGATATCATTTTTAAGGCACAAAAAAGATGCATAAGATCAATGTGTGGTCTGAAAAGTGACGAAAGCTGTGTGTCATTCTTTAAGTCGCTAAAAATTCTAACCTTACCATCATACCACTTACGTGGGTAGTCGATTGGTAAACACTTACATTTTGTCGTTCCATAAACGAAAATAATTAATATTGTTAGAATATCGCGTACAACAAAAACATTGTGCAGAAACTATAGCCCAGTGTATGGTGAATGCGTAATATCGTTTGAATAGTGTTTGGTGACTGTACTTTAGCAGAAACAAAGGGTAAACATTTGGAAAGAGTGACTGTGCAAAATTTAGTTTGTGAAGGCGTGGGCAGTTCAAAAAAAAAAAAAAACTCAATTTAAATCATCAACCAGCTGCTGAGCATTAGCGGAACAAAGCTACATCTACACTAATATTTCAAAAGTTATCTACATAGTGTCCGTGGCCGAATCGGTCGAGCACCTATCGAGATTTTAGAAGACTTGAGTTCGATCCACAGCGCAACATTCACTTTTTGCGTTTTTGTTTTTATTTTCTTTTTTTTTTCCTTTTTGCTATAATGATTTGCGGTTGTTGTAATGCAACTATTCTGGTTACGCAGAAAAGAATAAAATGCTGTTTAAGCAAATGTGCCCTTCAGTACCATTTGGAGTGTGTGAAGTACGATGATGCGTCAACACCTAGAACCAAGTGGACTTGTCCTGTTTGCGTTTCTAGCCGACCTAAACTGGACAACACTAATACACCAGTCCACGCAAAGAGCCACGTTGCACTTATTGATCAGACAGCACCTGTATCGGCTCCAATTCTTTCTCCTAATTTGAGATCACTTAGTGGTCATAACAAACCAATAGTTAGTCAGACACATACGTCAGCTGAGACATCACCACCAGGTACGCCTCAAGTGGCTCACGGCAACACTGAAGTCAGCTTGCAGGACACAATACTGGCAGAGATTCGTAAATTACGTCAGGAAATGAACGAGAAGTTTGATAGTCAGCAGGCCTCTTTGGCAACATTTGAAAACAGTTTAGCTACGGTCCAAAGGAATTTAAGCGATCTTACCCTGAGATTTTCTTCAATGTACGAAGACCTGGAGGAGTATAAGAAGACTGTTTGTTTCCTTTCTGATGCTTTTGATGACCAAGTTAAATATGCTATAAACAGTGACTGTAACGCTGAACTTCTCAAGAAAAACGCCTTGTTGTGTGCTCAAGTAAGGGAATTAGATACCAAATTCCAGCAAATGGATCAGTTGGCTCGTGAAAGCAATATTGAAATACAATGTGTTCCTGAGCACAGAACTGAAAACCTCTTGACGATCGTAAAACAGTTAAGCAGAGTCGTGGGAAATGAGCTTCATGATGCTGAAATCCAGTCATTTCATAGAGTTGCTAAACTAAATACAGAAACAAATCGACCACGTACCATAGTCGTCAAGCTAGTCAGCTCTCGGGTTCGCGATAATTTACTTGCAGCAGTCAGGAATTTTAACAAGAAAAATGAATTGGAGAAGTTGAACAGCACCCATATTGGCATTGGAGGAGAAAAGCAGCCGATTTTTGTGACAGAAAACCTGACTATGGCTAACAAAAAGCTTCATGCAGCAACGAGAATCGCTGCTAAGGAAAAGAAATATAACTTCGTATGGGTTCGGAATGGTCGCGTATTTGTAAGAAAAGATGTAACAACTAAATCTCTGTTAGTAAGAAACTTTGAATGTTTGGAAACTTTATAACTGTACCTATGTAACATTATATTTATCATCTTATGCACGCATTTTGGTTTGTTAAAATTTAAAATTCAATTTTAAAATTTATTATCAAAATGTAAGAGGTTTGCGTACCAAAACAGAGGCATTTTACACCGCTGCTTTGAATTTAAATTATGATATAATAGTTGGTACTGAAAGTTGGCTTAACAATACTGTGTTTGACCACGAAATTTTGGATAACCGATATAGAGTATTTAGGCGCGATAGATCATCTACGGTAACCTCGACTATAAAAAGGGATGGTGGAGGTGTGTTTGTTGCAACTCTAAACAGGTACGAGGTTTCACGGAAATTAAACTGGGAGTCCCATTGTGAGGAATTGTGGATTACTATTAAATGTGAGGGTGGTCTAAACATTAACATTTGCTCGGTTTATATCCCTCCCCCAATTAAACAAGATTACATCGATGAATTGTTTCGAAACTTTACAGAGGTAATTAATAAAAAGAGCAAAATCAATTCCATCAACTTACTTGTTGGTGATTTTAATATGGGTAGTATAGCTTGGGAGTATAATGTGGATTCAGGTCTTTTGATTCCTAAAGGATTAAATAGTAGTCAGGAAAACACGTTTATCGACATGCTAGCATTTAATGATCTTCACCAGTGCAACTCCATAGTTAACGCTTCAAATCGAATTTTAGATTTAGTTCTAAGTAGTAGTAAAAATACAGTGTTAGTATCACAGGCCTTATATCCGTTTGTACCCATTGATCCTCATCATCCAGCATTGGAAATCTCGATTAGAACTAATCATGCCAATCCTCTAGTGCAAAATAAAGTCCCATATTTAAATTTTTATCTCTGTAACTACGACGCGGTCAACGTTGAACTTGCGAAGATTCCTTGGCCTGATGAACTGAATTCTGAAACTGATGTTACCGAAATGTTGCAGAAGTTCTATGACATTCTCATGCCAATTATAAACCAGCATACTCCTATTACAAAGCCACGAGATGAACGCTATCCTGTCTGGTATTCCCGAGCTTTACTAAAAGTAATTAAGGAACAGGCAAAATATCATAAACTTTATAAAAAATATGGTAACTCTAGAGACAAAATTACTTTCGAATGCCTAAGAACGCGTTGCAGTAATATGATTCGAGACTGCTATTCGAATTTTAAAAAGAACATAACTGAACATCTACGCGTTAATCCGAAATATGTATGGAGGTATTTAAAAAATAAACGGGTAGGTGACAATCATATCCCTAATAAAATGACTCTTAAAGACGACAAATTTGCCCGAGGAGGTCAGGAAATTTGCGATCTGTTTTCGGATCATTTTCAGTCCATATACAGTATGTTAAGAAAACCCTGTCCGACCCATAAGGATAATAAAGGTTAGGTAAACACATGACCAAATATAATATAAAATTTTACATAATCATCATAGTAGCAATACTAATCAATTTTGAAACAATCTTTTTTTTCCGCGAATTTACGCTAACTTCCCCAAAATTTGGAATTTAAAAAAAAATGACAACACGATTTTAGGCGGTATACCTGTCGGCTTTCCTTTCATGCTTTTGTTAGATTTTTTATTTCTTTGGCGGCGTGGCGCGTGAGCGTTGTCGGCGACGTAAAAGAAATAATTTGAGATGTACTATTTTTTGCGCAATAACATTTTTTTTGTATCGAGTATTAATCGAAATTTGTGTCTGGTTGAATAATCATTTGTTGTAAAAACACAGATTACCCAATGGTAAAAGTACTTTTGTTTGTTTGTCGATTAATTACTAATAATATTATTATAACACAAGTATTAGTAAACAGAGACGAGAAGGCCTTATGAAACAAAATTTTAGTAAAGTTTTACAAATATTTTAACAGTCAATATCATCGATATTGAGATAGAAACTGAAATTAAAACTTTGGCATGATTTTCATTTACAGCAGTGTACATAACTAATTTGAGTTTTGTAAAAGTTCTAAACAATTACTAAATCGGTATCGATTGAAAAATCAATATTTTGATTACTTACACATCTCTATTTGCTCAAAGCATGCCGCGAGGCCAGCCGCGTAGGTACCTATTTTATAAAATAAAAATAATTTTTACTTTAAATTATCAGTTGCGCATAAACATTGCTTCCGTGTAGACACTGTAGACTATTCGTGTATTGTGATCATGTCGTTTTCTAACGTAATGTAAAATGCTGATGGAAGGTAGTAGTTCTGCAATTAGTTGTGTTGTGATCAGGTGTTGGACAGCTGCTTATTGATTCATGTGGTGACACGACGGTGTACCACCATATTTTTGTCGACCTGTACCGGGCTGTACGTGAGTACCTCCATTATCAGTTCTGCGAGCAGTGGATTGGTAGGGGTGGACTTAACTTTGTGAAACACCGTGCTAATCTCGTGCGACGGAGCCTGTATAGTTCTTAGTGAACGAAATATGGAACAACATCTCCGCCACAGCCATTGTGCTCATCGAATGAAATGATACATTCAGAGAGTCAGACGACCTTCGCACTTAAAAAAAGTTTTTTTCATGAGCTGCCTAATTATCATTGTTTCTTTCGAGAGTCGATAAACATGGATAAACTACCTGTGTTGCCATGAAATTACCCATTTATTTTATTTAAATTATTTATTTTTAAGGGGGTATTTTTTTTTTAGTTTAGCCAGGTTATGTAGGCATTAGTAGAATCAGTTATCGATACCTAACAATACCTTCACGGGTCGGACAGGGTTTTCGTAACATACTGTATTTACGAAATAGTAAAACACGCTCTTCAACGTCAGTTAACCGCATTTCTTCAAACAGTGGTACTTTTAGTCATTGCGAAATTGAGGTAAAAGAAGTTTTTGATACCTTGTCTTCCCTCGACTGTGATAAGGGTCCAGGGCCTGATTCGATCCCTCCTTTTTTTCTTAGAAAGTGTGCAGCAAACCTGGCTGATCCTCTGACTACAATTTTCAACTGCTCTTTATCACAGGGCTATTTTCCTGATCAGTGGAAAATAGCGCACATCACGCCAATTTTTAAATCTGGTAGTGTTGACGACGTTTCAAACTACAGACCAGTGTCAATACTTTCAACGTGTGGTAAAATCGTTGAGTCACTTGTTCAGAAAAAAATGTTTTCACACATTCAGAATATGCTCGATGATAACCAACACGGATTTCGTGCTAAAAAATCGACCCAGACCAATTTGGTTGAGTATGTTTCTTATATATCATCAGCGTTAGACGAAGGAAATGAAGTTCATGCAATATATACAGACTTCAAAAAGGCTTTCGATTTGGTAGATTACAACTTACTTATAACTAAATTGGAAGGCATGGGCATACATGGGTCATTGCTACGCTGGTGTGAGTCGTACTTAAGAAATCGCTCACAACTGGTGTATCTGAAAGGTTTTAAATCCAAACTGTGTTGTATACCATCAGGGGTACCTCAAGGGTCACATTTGGGGCCTTTATTTTTCTTAGTTTTTGTAAACGATTTAGGTAAATTTATTGGCTCTGAATATAAACTTTTTGCCGATGATTTGAAATTATATCGATCTATATGTAGTGATTCTGACACTTTTCAGCTTCAGAAAGATTTAAACAACGTATTCAATTGGTGTGTAGAAAATAATATGTTTTTGAATCAAAGCAAGTGTTACTTCATTAAGTTTAGTCGGAAAAAGAAAACACGTCAGGTTTGCTACACGATTAATAACAGCCCGCTCCAAGAAGTTAATACAATTAGAGACCTTGGTATTTTCCAGACAGTGGTTTAAATATTACGAGTCATTGCGATCACATTATTAATAAAGCATCTAAATTGTCAGGTTTCATCGTCAGGGAAATGAATATTTTTAGAGAACCTGCCCTGACTATTTCCATTTATAATAGCGTTATTCGCAGTATTCTCGAATATTGCAGTACGGTATGGAACCCGTTTTATCGGGTACATTCAGATAGAATCGAACGAGTCCAAAAAAGGTTTCTTTATCATTTATGTTACTCCGATAACAGATGTCGTAGCCTAAGCTCGTACGATTCCAGATGCAGATATTATAAAATTACATCTTTAAGCGCACGTAGGAAATACTTGGATTTTATGTTCTTGTTTAAATTGCTCAATGGTTCAGTAGATTCAGTCAAAATATTAGAAGAAGTGAAAATTAGCGTCCCTCGTAGTGGTAGCCGCTTAATTAACCGAAGAACATTCGCCCTGCCTCACAGTCGAACTAATATAGGCAACTCTTCTCCCATAAACCGCATGCTTTCTTTTGCCAACTCTATTAGTGGTGATGTGGATGTCTTTGCTGGTTCTATAGCCTCCATGAAAGCTAAACTCAAAAATTTAATGTTGTGATTATTTAGTTTTCTTTCGGAGATCTTATTTTATTTTCTATTTATTTTATTTTTGTTTATTTTATTTTTGTTCTCAAATCTTTATCAATTTGTAAGTTTTTTATTAATAGCACCTAAGTAGTTTATTTTACCTGTGCATGTTAGATTCACATCTAGTAGGTGTCAATCAGATGTATTATGTTATGATTATTTTTTTGTATGCATGATTGTACACCAGTTTTGTGAATTATAATAAAAAAAAAAAAAAAAAAAAAAAAAAAAAATCATTGTATATAGATCTATGAAATTAGTGTTTTTGTCAAGAAAAACATGAGATTGTTTGAAACGGTGCGTTACGAGATGTTATGATTCGTAGTCAATATACAAATACTTTAAAAAAATCAGCGTTGTAATACAGCCTTAGTGAAAAAGAGTGTCACAATTCAAAACAACATTAAAACGGTTATTAATTGATAAATGTTATTATACGACTAATGAATTTCTGAATGGCAGATTAATGTAGACTTATTTATTTATTTGACTAGGGAAAAACCTTCGTATTGTTCTTTGATTTTTCCTCTTGTAGTTTTAATTTTTAATTGTTTGTTTTTTTTTTTTTTTTACTCAAAGCCAGTACACACTATGTAGCCAAGCATAATGTACGTTACGGAATTGCACCGCAGACAGGGGTGTTCGGCACTGGTACAGCTACACAGGAGCTAAACTTAGTATTCGGGAACACTGTTGTTGTTGTATATAATTGCATGGCACACGTGTGAGCACAATGTACTTGCTGTAAAGCATATATTTGTTGGGTTAGTCTTTTTTTGTGCGTTTTCCATAATGGACGCTCTTAGCGTACAATATATTTCTGCATCGTTCTCACACGGTTGATTTCAAAATGAATGATGTAATCAAATATTTGTATCAATAACTTGATAGTTTAAAAGAGTGTCCATGGAGTTTCTTGCCCGTTGTTCTCCATAGATACCTACCTACTCTTTGGAATGGGCGACCAGCTTCACCTTACTGACTGACCGACCTTCTGACAATTCAAGTGTCTGTAACTGGTTTATTTGAAATAAATGCTTTGATTTTGATTTTTTTTTATTTTTGAATTTACGACATTGGCGCAGATTGTCTTGATGACAAACTAAACTGATTTTAAGTTCAGTACATTTTTTCTTTATATTTCATTAAGAAAAGGACAGAAGATAAAATATTAGTTTAGTTTTGTCTAATTAGATAAGATACAAAAGATACGCCATGGATAGTTTAAACGCGATTAAATAAACAAAACCAGGCGATTAAAAAAATAAATAAACAACCGTCTACAGAAAACACTACAAAGTGAAAAATAACTAATTTCGGAAGTCGGTGTCTTTGGTTTTTGTATATAAGTTTTTGACACCGACTTCCGAAATTAGTTATTTTTCACTTTGTAGTGTTTTCTGTAGACGGTTGTTTTTTTTTTTTTTTAAAATAAGTCAGAAAATCATCAAGTTAGACTGGATGCTGACGCTAAAATAGTTGGGAAAATGGCATGTAAGCAAACGACGTAATTTTGTTTACTTTAATTTTTACCCGCAATTTTAGTTTAAAAATGGAGCCACTGAACCGATTTCTATAAAATTCCTATGAAACCAAAATGAAAGTATGAAATGCTAGACATGACTCGATTACGGAACTTAAATTGAGTCTCTTGGTTATAATTGATTGTTGTATAAACGTGACGGGTAGGTAGTTGGTAGGTGTCCTATGTTAAACTTCAATGCTGTAATTTTTTGAGGAATTTCTGAAGGTCTTTATTATCAGATCTACTGCAGACTTTCATTATAACCCACATGGGTGCAAAGCTCTTATCAATATAAATGAATTAAGCCCAAATACCAATAATAAAAAAAAATAATTGTCAGCAGCGTGTCCAGTTGTCGTATACGTTAAACATTGAAATGCTCAAACAAATGTGACTACGTACGTCCGTCGTTCTACCATTTACACCAGCAAGGTAATTGTCCAGTTGTCGTATACGTTAAACATTGAAATGCTCAAACAAATGTGACTACGTACGTCCGTCGTTCTACCATTTACACCAGCACGGTAATGGTCCAGTAGCAACACAAAGTAGTTGCTGTGAATCGTTGAGGAGTTCCCTCGACTGTCAAGGACTTCATCATCAGATCTACTGCAGACCTTCATTTTAACCCAAACGGGTGTTAAGTACTTATCAATATAAATGAATTAGCTACTTCAAACCGCTGTGGAGTTCCCGGAACTGGCCTAAGTCTTCATCATCAGAGCCCTTATGATAGTCACAACCCATCTAGGTGTAAAGTTCTTCTCAATACAAATTAATCAAGCACAGAGAATAGGTAACTGCTGTGAATCGTTGAGGAGTTCCTTCGACTGTCTGCCGGCTCCATCGTTAGATCTACCCCAGATCTTTATTACATCGTAGTGCTTTAAAATACATAATGAAAATGCACTAGTCGCCCATACGATTTTTGAAAGTTCTCCTTGATTTCTCTGGTCTTCCATTATCAGATCCCGACCTGGTGACTATGGGACCAAATGGAAAGTATACGCTTTCAAACAAAAAAGAATTTTTCAAATCGGTCCAGGCGTCTTCGAGTAATCGGGGAACATACAAAAAAAAAACGAGTGTGCTTATGACCACACGACTGAAGTGAAACTTCTTTCGCTCCATCTGTATGTATATATATATATGTGTGTACAATATACAGTATGTTACGAAAACCCTGTCCGACCCACAAGGATAATAAGGGTTAGGTAAACAAATGACCAAATAAAATATAAAATTTTGCATAATCATCATAGTAACAATACTAATGAATTTTGAAATAATCTTTTTTACCAGCGAATTTACTGTAACTTCCCCAAAATTCGGGAAATTTAAAAAAGTGTAAACACCATTTTAGACCTTGAAACTGTCGGCGGCGTCAGTGTGTCTAGCCGCCGACGCGCAAAGGAATAATTAGAGCTGTACTAGTTTTTACGTAATATCGTTTTGTTTTTGTCGATACTAACTGCTCGAATGATTTGTTGTAAAAACGCAGATTACCTAATGGTAAAAGTACTTTTTTTGATTATCGATTAATTATTCATAACAATATTGTAACACAAGTACCTATTATTAGTAAATAGGAACTAGAAAGGTCTTATGAAATACGATTTTAGGAGAATATTTTAAACAATTTAAAGCATTTAAGTTCACCTGATTTAAGTTATGTGAAAGTTCTAATATCTAAAGAATGCCATGCGATGTTGAATCGATGCGTGAAATTCTGAAATACAAAATTGATAGCAAAAATCGATACGAGAAATATTTTGAATACTTTCACACCTCTAGTCAAAGGGCACCGCCGTGCAGTTAGAGTACCTATTTTTATGAAATAAAAATCATTTTTATTTTAAATTTATTAGTTTCGCGTAGACATTGAGTCCGTGTAGACGTATCGTTTATTGTGTGATCATAATAGTTTTCTAACGTAATGTAACCTGCTGATGGAAGGTACCTAGTAAAAATGCAATTGTGTTGTGTTGTGATCAGGTGTTGAACGATTCGGATGTGACTACTTCTTGGTCAATGTGGTTCCAGCATGACGGTGCCCCATCATATTTTTGCCGACCTGTACGTGAGTACCTCCACTATCAGTTCGGCGAGCAGTGGATTGGTAGGAGTGGACTAACGTTGTGAAACACCGTGCTAATCTCGTGGGACGGTGCCGGTATCGTTCTTAGTGAACGAAATATGGAACAACATTTCCGCCACAGCCATTGTGCTCATCGAATGAAATTCGAAGATACATTCGGAGGGTCAGACGACCTTCCTACTTAAAAAAAAGTTCTTTTCACGAGCTGCGTAAGTAGGTATCATTGTTTCTTTCTAGAGTCGATAAACGTGGTTAGACTACCAATACCTACATGCATGAGGTCAACTGAGGTCATGGCCTGTGCCTGTGTTGCCATGAAATTACTTATTTATTTTATTTAAGTTATTTATTTTTAAGGGGGTATTTTTTTTTTTAGTTTAGCCAGGTTATGTACGCATTAGTAGAATCAGCTAACGATACCTAACAACACCTTCACGGGTCGGACAGGGTTTTTGTAACATACTGTATACATGTATAGACATATACATATATTAATTTTCTATAAATATTTAAATTTATTTCATGATTTCATTGGTAAATTAATATTTTTGCATAGATCTTCTATTTTTATTGAAAAAAAAAAACTCGTTGTAGACCTTGTAGTACCAAGCTCGCGCCACGGGCGCCTCTGTGCTTATATACCCCACTTAACTTCCGTTCGCCTTGCCCGATCACTTTTCGTAACGCTTACGTCACGCGTTCGCCAGCTTACTCCCCAAATCAAGCGTGCGTAAAGAAGTTTCACTTCAAAAATATTTCGACGAATTGAGAATCTCCTCCTTTTTTTGAAGTCGGTTAAAAATATG
Source organism: Sesamia inferens (assembly GCA_037179545.1). Taxonomy (NCBI): domain Eukaryota; kingdom Metazoa; phylum Arthropoda; class Insecta; order Lepidoptera; family Noctuidae; genus Sesamia; species Sesamia inferens. The sequence continues at coordinate 31,284,966 of CM073937.1, read as the reverse complement.
TCGATTTACGTCATACATGATTTTTTTTTTATTGATTTGGGACAAAAAACAGTTACATGTTACAATATTAACAGTCGGCTAAGGTATAATACACAGTGAACAAACATATAACCCACACCAATGTCCACGGAATCATATTGATTGTACAAGACATAAGGAAACGGACGTATACAGAAGGAGACAGTGAGAAAGTAACGAATGTCCAGATATGGTCCATGGGCACAATCACGTCACACCAGACATCAGCAAGAAACAGTAAGAGTTAAGGATTACCAGAAAGTATATGTATTAATAGCCATTTTTCTGAACTCACTCTGGTTTTAAGAGAGAAAACATCCAGATTTGCAAAATAGGAATGGTAAATTTCCAATAATCGGCGAAGAGGAGCCCTCTCCTTTTTTTTCCCGTTAACTAGTGAGTTAGTGACATCTAGTAAGGAGTAGCGAGCAGGCCCGCGTGCGCTCGCTCCGTGGTCAATTAGTGTACCTACTGTACAATCAACACAAGTTCAAAATAAACCAGTTCACGCGCATTTCGCGGTTTAGTGATTTAATCACGATCGTGAGTAATGCAAACATTCGTTCTCGTTAGAGGTAGGTTCATCGACATTGTGCCCACTGCACGATGACAAGCTGACCCTTCTCACACAGAGCAAGTAATCACTACGTCTTCTCAAAAGAACAGATCTCGCATTTTGCCCAACAGCGGGTAAGCACAGCACAGAGTGCAAGCAGTTTTTTTTTTTGTTTAGACGTCAGAATATCTTAGGCCCTTAGCACATGGTCGTAGCTGCGTAGATGTCTCGTGCGCGTATCGTTATAACTAGGGATGTATCGAAGGTAATTATATCGGAACTGTAACCGGAGTCGGAGTTTTTAAATTTGATTTATCGGAGTCGGAACCGGAGGCGGAGGCAGGGTCAGAAGTGGTGGTAGGAGAGAGATTTTTTATTTAAACACAAAAAACATTATTCAGTCAATTGTTTCATTTAAATTGTTTATTGTAAAATTAACCTTTTGAACGCCAATCACTTCTATACAAGTTCGAGATTTTCGTGCCCTCAGCGCCACTACTTGATTAGAAGTAATCACAGTATAAAATAAATTTACGACTTTTACAAGAGCTTTTATTTTGTTTTTATGGAAAATGGCCCTGTTATCAACCATATTGTTACGAATGCACCTTATGTCGAGGGCATAAGGTTCAATATCGCGTGACATGCAGTGCTTAACTTTTAAGCCCTGTAACTCGAGACCTAGACATTGTCTAGGTGTAATATAAAAACGCATTCCTAGACTTAAGGTGGCCTATCGAATGGTACAGGTTTCATCAATTTTGTCAACTAAGTGACGACATCGAAATTTCTAGAAGCCCGTTTCCGGGAATTACCGTAGGTACCTAGTGAATGTACTCGAAGTTATGCGCTATTATTATTACGTCTAGACGATTCTGGAATGTTGGATCAGCTGGCCTATATATAGGGCCGTGACGCCGGCGCCGAGTCAGTCTGCACTTGACTACCGAGACGAAAACAGCGATACTTAAGAAGCGATCTTTGAGAATACCTACTGCGACAACTGTAACGAGAACTGTGAGTACTACGTGAAGTAACATTTGTAGTGTTATTGTGCGTTTACGACACGGACTTCGTGGACGTAAGTGAAGACTTCGGTGCAACGTCAGCAACATTCTACTTGTCATTGCCTACAATCGACTGTACCTTCGTTGCCAATAAATTTCGAAACCCTTAACCGGCGTTTTAGTACCCCTAGCCCGTAACAATATTTTTAACTTTTTCACACATAATAAGTTATTATTTGTTTGTTTGTTCTTATTTGTTTTATTTTCAATAGAAACAAAAACGCCAGAAAATATTTTATTGCCCCCAGCGCCAATTACTTGATATCAAGTAAGCCAGTGATGGGACACGATGAAGACCTCGCTATATTTCATCTCGTCGAAATGATCATAAATACTATTATTGCAAGAAAACGACGTGAATAAATAATATTTTATAAATATTGTAAACTATAAACTAGGTTTTATTCACCTTAATCAAGAATAAATAGGTTTTCTAATCATTGTCGATAGTGAAACACCGTTTGAAAAACCCATCCCTACAAAGTTAGTTATTTGTCACCCCGCACGCGCCACCGACGTGTATAGAAGTAACACTGTGACGTCATAAGCGGGCAGGTTTCAAGGTCATAGTGACTTTGTGCATTTTAGTGTAGTGCAATGTTTACATCTTAAGTTGATGCACATGTTTTTACAAAAAAAAAAAAATTGTGATCACCGTCACAATTTTTTTTTATGATGATATGATGATATGACGAATTATTGCGAGTTGTTCAAGTCTGAATCTGAATTTTGATATAATAGTTGGTCGTCTTGACATTCCGTTAAGTCGTCAACTTCCGTTTCAGGAATTTTCTTCCGTTTTCTATTAGTTTGTACAAACCAGAAAAATAATTGTGAGTATTTTGCGAAACCATTAAAAATAGGTCTGTAACATCTGTGTAAAGCAGTAATTTTAATAAAAAGATATCGGCCAAGTGCGTGTCAGACTCACGTACAAAGGGTTCCGTACCATTGATTTATGAAATTAAAGGATTAAAGTTATTTGTATGAAAGATTACGCGGTAATAAGCGATACGAGGTATTAAAAAAAACTACTTACGAGATCTCGTTCAAAATAATTTTCGTTAGTAGTTTGTATAGTAATGTATGTACTTGTACATCATATGTTTTTTTAGATTTTTCATTTTCTTGTTGTAGAAGTTAGAGGTAGGGGGGGACCAACATTTTTCCACTTTGGAAGCGTTTGTCGCGCAAACTATTCGGTTTAGAAAAAAAATATTTTAGAAACCTCTATATCATTTTTGAAGACCTATCCATGCATACCCCAAACGTATGTTAGAAGAAAAAAGAATTTTTTTTGAGTTTCAGTTCTAAGTATGGGGAGCCCCCAATCTTTATTATTATTATTTTTATTTTTGCATCAATACCTTAATACGGTTCACAGAATACATCTACCTACCAAGTTTTAACAGTACCTATAGATCATATAGTTTCGAAAAAAAAATGGCTGTGATATACGGACGGACAGACAGACATGACGAATCTGTAAGAATCCATTTGGCTACGGAACTTTAAAAAATGTAGAAAACCACGTATTTAGCTTCTATTAATTGTATTTGTTGTAACTAAACGAAATAAATTATGCAGGAATCGGTTGAGTATATGCACGTGTAAATCGACCACAGTGAATATAAAAATAAATACCATAGAAATACATCGACAAGAAATACGTCGACAAGACATCCTTATATCAGAAAGGATTTTGACGTGCCTCGAGCGCCAACTACTTGATATGAAGTAAAAGGATTACATTCGGAGACAAATAGGGATGTGAACTTCTAGAACACACGTCTAATAAATTTATAATTATTTTCTTTATTATAGGAAATATATCCAAGTTTTCATATTGTTTTTTTTTTTTATGAAATAAAATAAAATATGAAAATACGGTTACAGTTTTTATTAGGTTCGTAAATTGGTGAATAAACATTAATTTAAACGTATAATATTATTTGTCGATAGGACATTAATCCCATCCCTACGTTTTACTATACAGTATGTTACGAAAACCCTGTCCGACCCGTGAAGGTATTGTTAGGTATCGATAACTGATTCTACTAATGCCTACATAACCTGGCTAAACTAAAAAAAAAAATACCCCCTTAAAAATAAATAATTTAAATAAAATAAATGGGTAATTTCATGGCAACACAGGTACAGGTCATGACCTCAGTTGACCTCATGCATGTAGGTACAGGTAGTTTATCCATGTTTATCGACTCTCGAAAGAAACAATGATACTTAGGCAGCTCGTGAAAAGAACTTTTTTTAAGTGCGAAGGTCGTCTGACTCTCTGAATGTATCATTTCATTCGATGAGCACAATGGCTGTGGCGGAGATGTTGTTCCATATTTCGTTCACTAAGAACTATACAGGCCTGGCACCTTCGCACGAGATTAGCACGGTGTTTCACAAAGTTAGTCCACCCCTACCAATCCACTGCTCGCCGAACTGATAATGGAGGTACTCACGTACAGCCCGGTACAGGTCGACAAAAATATGGTGGTACACCGTCGTGAATCGTGTCGTCACCACATGAATCAATAAGCAGCTGTCCAACACCTGATCACAACACAACTAATTGCAGAACTACTACCTTCCATCAGCATTTTACATTACGTTAGAAAACGACATGATCACAATACACGAATAGTCTATACGGAAGCAATGTTTATGCGCAACTGATAATTTAAAGTAAAAATGATTTTTATTTTATAAAATAGGTACCTACGCGGCTGGCCTCGCGGCATGCTTTGAGCAAATAGAGATGTGTAAGTAATCAAAATATTGATTTTTCAATCGATACCGATTTAGTATAATAGTTTCAATTATCATTCTCGATTCAACATCGCATGGAATTGTTTAGAACTTTTACAGAACTCAAATTAGTTATGTACACTGCTGTAAATGAAAACCATGCCAAAGGTTTAATTTCAGTTTCTGTCTCAATATCGATGATATTGACTGTTAAAATATTTGTAAAATTTTACTAAAATTGTGTTTCATAAGGCCTTCTCGTCTCTGTTTACTAATACTTGTGTTATAATAATATTATTAGTAATTAATCGATAATCAAACAAAAGTACTTTTACCATTGGGTAATCTGTGTTTTTACAACAAATGATAATTATTCAACCAGACACAAATTTCGATTAATAGCGATACAAAAAAAATGTTATTACGCAAAAAATAGTACATCTCTAATTATTTCTTTTACGTCGCCGACAACGCTCACGCGCCACGCCGCCAAAGAAATAAAAAATCTAACAAAAGAATGAAAGGAAAGCCGACAGGTATACCGCCTAAAAAGGTGTTGTCATTTTTTTAAAAATTCCTATTTTTGGGGAAATTCGCGGAAAAAAAAGATTGTTTCAAAATTGATTGGTATTGCTACTATGATGATTATGTAAAATTTTATATTTTATTTGGTCATTTGTTTACCTAACCTTTATTATCGTTATGGGTCGGACAGGGTTTTCGTAACATACTGTAGATACTTTGCTATTTGCTGATAGTGCATGCTATGGTATGCTTTAGTATGGTTGCTTAAGTCGGAACTTCCGATTATTATCATACCTTCGGTTCAGATACTTTTAAATCGGAGGTTATTAAAGCATACCATAGCGGCGGCGGCCTGCCGACTGTTATCAACAGCACGGTAATTACGTAACACACTGTCAGCAGCAATGGGTTTCATTTTGACAGTTCAACTACATTCATTGTGTTATTTACGTTATTAAGTACACACATTTATCGAGCATATGGAGCAATAGACTAGCAGTATGCTTCAAAATTATTCCGATTGATAGTAATAGTGCGTTACGCGATTGGAGTGCAGCACTCTGATTGCGTAACACACTATTACTTACTATCAGTTGAAATCATTTTGAAGCTTATTGCTAGTCCATTTGTCCATATTATGTTCGAAAAATATCTCTACTTACTGTCTAGTCGGCTATGTAGGTGTCTAAATAACGCAATGAAATGTCGTTCAACTGTCACAATGAAACCCATTGCTACTGACACATTTGATTTAATTTGTTTCAAAGCTTTTGTTCATTTAATTTAATATAACATAATAAGCTACTTTGGGTTTTAATTAACTTTATTTAATTTCTTGTTCATTTGGAAATATGCCAATTTTCTTTTCACTGTTTGTGTTTAATTTTACAATAAAAAATTTAAATGAAAAAAACTGACTGAATAATATTTTTTGTGTTTAAATAAAAAATCTCTCTCCTACCACCACTTGACCCTGCCTCCGTCTCCAGTTCCGACTCCGATAAATCAAATTTAAAAACTCCGACTCCGGTTCCGGTTCCGATATAACTACCTCCGTTACATCCCTAGTTCGAAGTTCGAACAGGCTCGTATTGCGTGTTCCACAATACGATTACGATACGACGCCATGTGCCAAGGGCCTTAGGCAACGGGTAGCTTTCGCTTAGGGCTTTTACGTATGACGTAGGTAGATGAAGTTCAATGGTAGCCGAACATTGCATAGTATTCCGTAGTGGTACTCGTAGACAATCTACGTAGAGTTGGCGGCGCGAGTCACAGTTGACCGCTGTGCGGCTCATCTCAGAATTGGCTACTGTACAGTGCACAGCTCCTCTAAGAGACCATCCCAGCTGGTTTATATTTATAGTAGCATGGGAAGTTTAAAACAAACACTGCTTTGTTTTATATAGCATGACTAATGTGTAATTACCAAGCATGATTAGCTACGGCTACAGGCTGCCTCTTGCGCTGGAAACGTTTGCTTCGGAATATTTTGTTAGCCATAATAAGTGTACGTAGTACATGTACTACGTAATTGATTAATGTATGTACTTAACGCGATGACAATCTAATATGTTTTAAAAATAGTTAACAAGTCTACAGTGAAGTAGAATTGTGAAAATAAAGTAGCAGAATTATTTTAAATTGTAAGCTTTGTTTAAATTTTAATTTTAATATTTTAATTTAATTTTAAATAGATTGAAGTTATGCCAATACAACACAGTGCAAGTTTCACAACTTATTACATTAACCATCGCTCGTATTTACAAGAAATATATGTGTATATTGATTTATAATAAAATTCCTAAAGAATTAAAATTATTGGAGGTTACAAAATTTTTAATAGCCTGGAGTATATAGAACATAGACATAATTATTGTTAAATTATGAAGAAATTTATTTTAAAGTACACATTTGGTTAGTCAGTGTTTAATGGCAGTTTTCATTTATATTTGTATAGTTGTTTCTTTTTTTGAATTTGTATTTTATTTACATTTATATTTTATTGACATTCGTATGTTTTTATGTATTCGTATGATTTTGGCCTTTTTAATAACAGTTACATACCTACGTAATGACAATTTTTATTTATTAAATTATTTCAATGTTTTAAATTTTAAGTGTTGACATTTTAATGTATATTATTGTGACATTTTGATTTTTTGTTGACTTTATAATAAAAATTGTATTTAATATTTTTTTTATACGAGTAGTCTGTCATCTTAAACTTTAGTGTTCCTTTTTTAGGGTTCCGTAGCCAAATGGCAAAAACGGAACCCTTATAGATTCGTCATGTCCGTCTGTCCGTCCATATGTCACAGTCATTTTTTTCCGAAACTATAAGAGCTATACTGTTGAACCTTGGTAGGTAGATATATTCTATGAACCGCATTAAGATTTCGGTGCAAAAATAAAAACAATAATAATAAATATTAGGGGCTCCCCATACTTAGAACTGAAACTCAACATTTTTTTTTCATCAAACACATACGTGTGGGGTATCTATGGATAGGTCTTCAAAAATGATATTGAAGTTTCTAAAATATTTTTTTTCTAAACCGAATAGTTTGCGTGACAGACGCTTCCAAAGTGGAAAAAAGTTGCCCCTCCCCCCCGCTCTAAATTTTAAAATAAGAAATTGAAAAATCTAAAAAAATCATATGATGTACATTACCTACTATAAAAACTACCAACGAAAATTGGTTTGAACGAGACCTAGTACCAACGTAGTTTTTTTTTAATACCTCGTAAATCGTAAACCGCTTATTACCGCGAAATCTTTCATACAAATAACTTAAATCCTTTAATTTCATAAATCAATGGTACGGAACTTTGTGCGTGAGTCCGACACGCATTTGGTCGGTTTTTCTTTTTACAATATTTTGCAGTTTGCACGCTTACTTGCAAACAGACTACAAGTAATTTTAGGCTTTAAGATTTTCCCTTGTCGAACAATCTATTTTCTGGCAAATAAATATTCTGATTTGATTTGATTTAAATTGGCAGTGATTATTTTTCGTGTTGTTTGTTCTCGTATCTCAAGTATCAAGTATTTCATTGGCCCTGTTATAGGAATGCTTACTACCTTTTATATAATAAATATAGGAATGCGGCCTACACGTCGCGCCTAGTAACAGATCACTTCACACAGACGGCGCTAAAGCCATCGCGCCCACTCCGGGATCTTCACTGGAGCACCGAGTACTCCTCGTGCTTTATTTGCATCCGGTTCTCCCTCATCTCATAGCACACTACCGCACTTCATCCCATTGAATATCGTTTGTAACACATGATGTTATGTCAGTCGCGTCGCTCCGGCTGGGAGCAGGGCAGCATACCCTCAGAGTACTTCCAATTTAAAACAATGGCTGGACATTATAGTGATAAGTTCATCTGGATTTTTGTTCCTCAATGTTTAGTTTAGCCCACACAAGGAGAGTTCGGTTGTTTTCGCAAAGAACTTAGTGTAGCTTCGATTCTGTATGTGAGTTGTGAGTTGGTATATAATAATAATAAACTTTATTGCTAAAAAGATTACAGAGATTTTGCATTGGCTCCAAACTAGGCAAGCCTGTAAATATTTAATCGCTGCAGAGTTATTTTTTTAATCAAGTACGTAATTAGTCGCCTCAAAAATAATTAGTCATTAATAAAATAGTGGTTTTCCTTGAGCACTCGTAATAAGTGTCCGTTGTCCCAGTGGACGTAATAAACGGGAATTTTTGAATTCAAATAAAACACCTACAGGTGAGGTAGGCAATTATAAAACACTAGCTAGGCCCCGCGGTTTGTTTCGATCACGCGGGAATATTGGAATAAAAGTATTCCATGTGTTAGTTCTGGCCATGAACCATCTGTGTGCTAAAAGTATTCCATGTGTTAGTTCTGGCCATGAACCATCTGTGTGCTAAAAGTATTCCATGTGTTAGTTCTGGCCATGAACCATCTGTGTGCTAAAAGTATTCCATGTGTTAGTTCTGGCTATGTTCAGTAGTTTTTGCGTGAAAACAGAACAAACGAACTAACTTTCACATTTATAATATTAGTAAGGATTAGAATTACGGATGAAGAACATGGCTAACGTATATCACGATGTTGTTATATTACATTTGAATTATTTTATTACATTAAGACTTAATGACCAACTCACAACTCACATACAGAATCGAAGCTACACTAAGTTCTTTGCGAAAACAACCGAACTCTCCTTAAGTGGGCTAAACTAAACATTGAAGAACAAAAATCCAGATGAACTTATCACTATAATGTCCAGCCATTGTTTTAAATTGGAGTACTCTGAGGGTATGCTGCCCTGCTCCCAGCCGGAGCGACGCGACTGACATCACCATTGAATATGTTACAAACGATATTCAATGGGATGAAGTGCGGTAGTGTGCTATGAGATGAGGGAGAACCGGATGTAAATAAAGCACGAGGAGTACTCGGTGCTCCAGTGAAGATCCCGGAGTGGGCGCGATGGCTTTAGCGCCGTCTGTGTGAAGTGATCTGTTACTTACTAGGCGCGACGTGTAGGCCGCATTCCTATTGCAGCATATTTCTATACATATTTAGATTTCTATAATCTTGGTATTTCGAAAAACCGTTAAAATGCCGACATTAATTCTACGTGATAGCCCTACAAAAAAAGAAAGACGGATGAAATTCAGATATTAAACACATTTTGTGGAACTCAACCAATGAATAAAGCCTCAACTTTATTCATTGGTTGAATTCCACAAAATGTGTAATTTGTCAATACAATTTTGCGTATTTTAATTACTTTCAAATACTTTGTAGTAAGTATGGACTAAGTATAATACTTAAAAATATTCAAAAAATTAAACCTATTAGGAAATTAGCTTACATGTGTGTCATATTTCATTCAAATCGGTTAAGCGTTCTATACAAATCATAAATATATAAACATAAATAAACTGTTTACTTTGGTAGGAAGTAGGATTATTACTTTTATGAAAATCATCTATGAAGAAAAGGTTGTTAACATCTGTCTTCTAGGCATAAACTACTCTATGCCTACCAACAGTTTGTTTACTTCTATTCTTTATCGAATTTGGCTCAAATATAGAGGATCTGCATTACCTACATTCTCGACTTATTAACAATGTTATCAAAGAAGTTAGAACTTACTAAGTATTAAAGAACGATCTTAGACGATGTCTTCCTGTCCATTTTAATTAACGAATCAGCTCCTGAACGACCTCCGTAGCCGAGGTGGACAGAGTGGCAAATCAGTCGTCCTCAATTTAAATTTTACAAGTAGTGCAACATTCATCGCAGTAGTATGCGTAGCTTTTGTGTCCAGCGCGTCTCGTCTACCTTTAACTATATTTTCATCCATCATTACGAGCTGGCACATCTGGCTTGACATAACATGTAGCTAGAGCGCTGGTGAAACCATTCTCATCTTGCGAATCTATGATTCATGATTACAGTCCCGTCCGTTAACCAGTTGCCGACCATCTTCATGTCATGCGGCACGGTCGGCCGCACACAACGCAGTCTTTTCCTTGATTTACCCCTTGACTCTGTCATCTGATGCAATAGCACATATCATTGGTAGTCTCGAAGGCCACATGTAACAAATACCGTAGTACATTGGTGATCAGTGCTTTGTCACTTAAATTTCTTCGATAATCATCATCATCATCATCATCTCAGCGTTAATCCCATTTGCATCCGTAGCTTTCAGCTTTGGAGTCTGGGGTCCGCTTTACCAATCTAACTGCTGGTTTTGACTAAACTTCGATATTTTCCGTGAAGCGACTGCCGTCTGACCTCCACAACCCGAAGGCGACATCTAAGCATTGCAGTTAGACCAATTGTTAGACTTCTGAGGGCTCCAACAACCCGTAACGACAGTTACTAGATGTTCGTATAGCAACCGGGACCAACGGCTGAACGTGCTTTCCGAAGCACGACCAGACCAGTGCAAATATTCATATTCATGCATGCAAATATTTGCACTGTGCGGGGATAGAACCCGCGCCTCCTTGCACTACCGCTACGCCACAGAGGCGATCGATTAAATTTCTTCGATAATGGCGCCGATTCTGTTGTTCACAAACTAAACTAATTTTAAGTTAAGTGCATCTTTTTCTTTCCATTTCTATAAGAAAAGGACAGAAGATAAAATGTCAGTTTAGACCTGTCAAATTAGTGCGCTCCTAACGTAAACTGGCGTATTTTTAGTCGTCATGTTTATAATCGCGTCTAAACTGTCTATGGAATATCGTATTTTGACAGGATTAAATTAAAATGTTATCATCTATCCTTTTCTTAACGAAATGGAAAGAAAAAGATGCACATAACTTAAAATTAGTTTAGTTTGTGAACAACAGAATCGGCGCCAATATTTAGGTAAATTAAGTATCTTAAATTTTAATATTAAAAGTTCTAGTTCTATTTACTTCAAACTGTCAAAGACCGTTACCCCTACTGGGCCCGCGAAGTGGATTACGGCCCACTCCTCTCACCAGGTGGCGCGTGTCCCCGTAATGGGAAAATTATGATTGTATATGTAATACCAAAGACATTAAAATTGTTTTTACAATAGACAGGACATCACGAACAAAATCGTAATCCAATATTTGTGTCAACTTGGTTCAAAGTCGCTCAGTCTAGTGTGATACACCTGCGCGTCAAGACGTAATTTGTGTCCACCAAGAATAAAGATTTTCTAAGGAAATATGTCATGTTGCGCTTTGCGTTACTGTACATCTCGTTATAGTAAAACGACTGGACCTAACTTCGAATTATTTTCATGTGAACTATTTATATTTCCTCTGTAATTAAAATTTAAAAAAAACTTAAATAGATCTAGAAACCATGTCATATTAATGAACAAATTTAATGAACAAGTACTATTCATTCTACTAGGTTTTTGTTATTTTAGGTTTCCAAATAAAAAAAATATTGTACGGGAAAAGTGGATACGATTTCTCCAGATAACTTTACTAACTTATTTCTAACTTACAAACGCACTGGTTACCCTTACGATTTTTGAAAGCTCCCCTTGATTTCTCTGGTCTTCCACCATTCAACCCTGATGTCCTTATCATGGGACAACCTTGGGAATGTCTTCTTTCCAACAGAAAAAAAATTATCAAAATCGGTTCATAAACGACGAAGTTGTCCGCGAACAAACATAAAAAAAGCATATATGTAATTATGTATACGGTCGAATTGAGTATCCTCCTCCTTTTTGAAGTCGGTTAAAAATAAAAATGGAATAATATTTACGGTTAAGTGGATAAGTACATAAATTACATAACTTATTTATAATGAAATATATTCATAAAAGATGTAGGTAGGTATATGGAGTACAATGATTGCGAGCAACTTTGTCATTTTTAGGGTTCCGTACCTCAAGGTAAAACGGAATCCGGTTCATGAGACTTCGCTGTCCGTCAGTCCGTCAGTCACCGGGCTGTATCTCATGATCCGTAATAGCTAGACACTTGAAATTTTCAGAGATTATGTATTTCTTTTGCCGCTATAACAACAAATACTAAAAATAAAAAAAAAATTAAGTGGGGCGCCCATACAACAAACGTGATTTTGTTTGCCGTTTTTAAAGATAATAAATAGTTCGGAACTGGTTCGCCAGACCTTGCTCCAGCAGACTACCATTTTTGTCGTGATTTGGATAATTATCCAAGTGACAAGAAGTTTTCTTCCCAGGAGACAGTTCTGCTTAAACACAGTTTGTGCAGTCTAGCTCCTCAGAGTTCTATCATAAAGGCACAAAGGACCTTCCTATTCGAAGACAGCATTGTACCTATACATAATAATGGTTACTATTCTGATTAAATGAATTTGTTAAAAATTTAAAAATAAACAATTATTTATATTTTAGTACTAATCGGCAATTTTAAACTTTAACGCCTATTATATTAAAACAATGATATAAATAAGAAACTTGTAAACATAGAAAATACCTATAATTCTTCTGCTTCCTAATTTTTTGTTTCAAGCTATCAAAATGCGAAAAAACATCGTCGTAGTAACTTCTTTGAATATTATCGATAACTTTATATCGAAATGATACAAACCCTACCACAGTTTTTGCATTGCCATTTAAAAATATTTGCAAACAAACGTGTAGAAAGAATAATTTTGCTAAAAACTAAATGCAAACGAAAATTGCAAAACAAAATGTGCTTTATGGCTTAAAAGATCTATTATACTCAATAATTGCAATAAACGGAGTTTTATAATAATTCGTAAGTAAAACACATCTAAAATACCAATAGACGGTGTCACGGAAAATAATTAATAGCGAATAAAATTCTAAAACAATTTTTGATGTTTGTACAAGTTTCACTTAATTTGTTTGCTTTTCAATATTTGTTTACCAGATTTGAACTATTCTAGGGTATTAAATCGGATCTGGCAACACAGACCACTGGCCACCTACCGGGCAATAGCTGAATGTATTTTATATAAACTTTTCTCATTTTTACTATTTTGATGTCTGCAGTTGTCAAAGACATTAAAATTACATTTACAATAGACAGGACATCACGAACAAAATTGTAAGCCAATACTTTTGTCGACTTGGTTAAAAGTCGCTCAGTCTAGTGTCCGCGTCAAGACGTAACATGTGTCCACCAAGAATAAACATTTTCTAAGGAAATATGCCCTGTTGCGCTTTGCGTTACTGTACATCTCGTTATGGTAAAATGACTGGACCTAACTTCGGAATGTTTTTGTATGAATTATTTATATTTAGTCTGTAATTAAAATTTAAAAAATTCTTAAAAAGATCTAGAAACTTTTTTATTATTGTAATAAGCGCCCTCTATTGTTGAATAGTTTTACTATTTTCATGTAGAGATGTAGTAATGTTGTTTATCGATTTAGTTATCGATAATACTTATTAAGTTGAAAACATATAGCTATATTTTATTAACATTTTAAATATAGCTAAATAAACTTAAAATATTACTATATTTCAAGTTTATTTATTAGTAACTCTATTTGAACATAATCTTGTCATATTAATGAACAAAATTGAATACGTTTTCGAATAAAAATTATGTTGTACGGGAAAAGTGTATACGATTTCTCCAGATAGACCGTAGAGAAGAAAATTGGCTTCCGTCTATTTTTCGAAATTATGCTCAAAGCATTTTAAAAGTGAAGATATCTACTTTTTAAAGAAAGAAGATTTGTCGATCAAATTAAAAAAAAAAAGGATCGGTACCTTGTACTAGTAATGAATTAGTAAGTTATTAATTTCAGAACTTTTCCACTTAATCGTAAAAATTGGGATAATATTTACGGTTAAGTGGATAAGTACATAAATTAGATAACTTATTTATAATGAAATATATTTATAAAATATGTGGGTACGTTTATGTAGTAGGTACAATGATTGCAAGCTACTTTGTGATTTTTAAGATTCCGTACCTAAAAGGTAAAACGAACCCTATTCATGAGACTTCACTGTTCGTCTGTCCCTCTGTCACCAGGCTGTATCTCATGAACCGTAATAGCTAGATGGTTGAAATTTCTAGAAATTATGTTAGTGTTTCTGTTGCCGATATGACAAGTGCTAAAAATAAAAAAAATAAAATATTATTTATTTTAAATAAAATATTTTCCCATACAACAAACATGATTTTTTGCTCCATATTAATAACAGAAACAGATAGACGCTTAAAAGGTTCACATAATATTTGGTTATATACAGTATGTTAAGAAAACCCTGTCCGACCCATAAGGATAATAAAGGTTAGGTAAACACAAGACCAAATATAATATAAAATTTTACGTATTCATCATAGTACCAATACAAAAGAATTTTGAAATAATCTTTTTTTCCCGCAAATTAATTCCAATTTCCCCGAAATTTGGCAATTTTTAAAAAGTGACAACACCGGTTTTATTATGAGCGAATAGCGTTGCGACCACGTGTCGCGTGCCCTGCCGCCCGCCCGCCGCGGGCGGCAGGCGAAGGGTGGTTAGCGCGGATTTATTAAGTTACCTCTTTTTGCGAAATAATGTTTATTTTTTTAGGGGGATTTTTTTTTAAGTTTAGCCCGGTTTTGTATGCATTAGTAGAATCAGTTATCGATACCTAACAACACCTTCACGGGTCGGACAGGGTTTTCTTAACATACTGTATTAAAAATTAAAAATAAAATAAATATTGAAGGCTCCCATTTTTAAAGATATGAATGGTCCGGAACTAGTTCGCCAGATCTTGCTCCAGCAGACTACCATTTTCGTCGTGATTTGGACAATTAATTCACACATTAGACAGTTCTGCTTTCACACAGTTTGTGCAGTCTAGATCCTCAGAATTCTATCGCAAAGGTATAGACGACTTTCCTATTAGAAGGCAGCAATGTATACATAATAATGGTAACTATATTGATTAAATGTGTTAATTAAAAATGAAAAATTAAACAATTATTTGGATTTTCAGTATTAATCGGTAAATTTAAACTGTAACGCCCGTTATATTAAAAGATTTATATAAATAGAAACTTGTAAACATTGAAAATATCTATAATTTTTCTGCTACGTAATTTTTTATTTCAAGCTTTCATAATGCGAATATACATCGTCGTAGTAACTTCTTTGAATATTATCGATAATTTTATATCGAAATGATACAAGCCCTACCACAATGCAAAACATTGCCATTTAAAAATATTTGCAAACAAACGTGTAGAAAAGAATCATTTTGGTCAAAACGAAATGCAAACAAAAATTTCAAAACAAAATGCGCTTTATGGCCTAAAAAGTCTATTATAGTCAAAAATCGCAATAAACTGAGTATTAAAATAATTAGTAAGCATAACACATCTAAAATGCCAATAGACGGTGTCACGGAAAATGAATAGTAGCTAATAAAATTCTAAAACAGTTTTTGATCTCTGTACAAGACAAGTTTCACTTAATTTGTTTACTTTTCCATATTTATTTACCCGATTTGAACTACACTAGGGTATTAAATCGGATCTGGCAACATAGACCACACTGGCCACCTACCGCGCAATAGCTGAATATATTTTATGTAAACTTATTTCAGTTTTACTATTTGATGTCTCCAATGGTCGATCTAATTTTGCTATATTGTACTAGATGGCGGAACTCAGACATGGGATCACAGTTTTTCTATGCCATTTTGACACATTGCCCTCTCTATTTATCTTAAATCTCTTTGGCAGTTGTCGATCTAATTTTGCTATATTGTACTAAATGGCGGAACTGAGAGGACATGGGATCACAGTTTTTCTATGCCATTTTGACACATGCCCTGTCTAGGTATTTATCTTAAATCTCTTTGTGCAATACCTACCTATTAATAGTTTTCATGTAATCAATGTACCTATCTAATTGTTAATGTAATGGTTTTCATGTTAATTAATGTATCTAATAGTAAATTTAATTACTTAATATTGTAGTTTTAACTAACTACCTATACACAAAAAGTTCATTGTTTACGACCAGTAGGCCTAGTATGAGTTTCCAATACGAAACTCGTTCGATCGTATCGAGCGCGTTTGACTCAGCGATTGGTCCGCTTCAAGGTCGTAAGAACTCTCAACCAATGAGAGCGCCAAACGCGCTCGATATCGACGATTAAGTTTCGAATTGAAAACTCATACTAGGCCTACTGTTCCCTTCGCCGATTTCAAATGTCTTCAAAGCTTCTACTATGGATAATAAAGTCGTCACAGACTGAAAAACATGATAGAAGAAATGGATTTCTAACGTCAAGCTGTAAAGTTATTGAACAGTCATCAGAGAGAAGTCTTCATGTTATTTCATATTAAAAGTATAAATAGTTGTAGCCGCGTCGGAGCACGTGAATGTAGCGCAGGGCTATGCTAGACAGGGGTTACAGGTAGCCGATATCAATGACTACGGCGATGAAGATAGAGCGTATTTTTTGTAAGCTCGCTCCACCGCTCACCGGAGTCACCGAACCACTCGCGTCCTCCACGCGCGCAGCTGGCTCGCTGTTCGAGCGCTGCCTGCGCCCTGCGGACACCACGCGGTGAGACATCAAGACTCGTATTGTTTACAAGCTGCATTCTCCGCGTTGCCGGCCATCGAAACAGAATGAGACGAACATAACCGGTCTAACCATCGCAACACAACATTCGAATACTTTGGTCAATATTAGGTATATTTACTTACGACGTAATGGCTAAAGTTCAAATAACATATATACGTACAATATGTACCTAAACTTTATTTTAACAGTAAATACCTAAGTTTTCAAAGTTTACTGATATTTTTTTTCATCAATTGAGGGTACCTATCTTAAGTTTTGGGTAAGTACTGGTTACCTATTGCAAATAAAATAATAATCAAGTTTTGTTTTCAAGATAATCCCTAAAACAATATCGTTTTATGAAACACTGAAAATACTCACCGCGAAGGCGATGTTGATGAAGATGAATATTTTCTCAGCGGTGCAGAGTCCCCTTGCACAACCCATGGTGCAGGATGCAGGCGGAGGTGACAGGTGATAGTGAGCAGCGGTCATACAACCATACAATGTGTCAGCACTGTGTCATGAAGCTCGCGTGCACTTCACTACATTCCGTGGAGCGTCGTCGGCGCGGAAGGCGCGTGTTCACGGTCGCGGCTCGTAAGGCACTGACTGACTGAGTGAGTGAGTGAGTGAGGCAGGCGCGCGGCCGGGCGGCGGGCGCCGGGTGCGGCCCGCCCGAGGATCGCACAGCGCTCTTCATTGTGAATCGAGCTTGTATTCATCGCAATTTTACGACATCGCATTCTTAATAAATCGGTCAACTCAAGGGTGGAAGGACATAAGTAATAATTTGTTACGTAAAACATCTGAAATTGCAACTAGCCATTAGCTGTTAGGGCATGGACATTTTAGAAAACGAAAGATAACACGTAATCCGAACCACAGATTACAGAATAGTCCGAAATTAATTTAAAATTAGAGCTCAAGGTGTCATCCTGCTGCTACACTGTATCAGTATCACGCACGTCGGAGTATGGCGAGGTGTGCGTGTCTCCTCCCTGAGCCGAGCGTGTCCCGAGTGCGCCCCGACCCCCGAGCGCACCCCAGCACGGCGAGCCCGTACTGCGAGCCGCCGACCGCTGAGGCGAGGCGCAGGTGCACAGCCCCCCGCTCGCGACCCTTACCTACTCAGATTCAGTAATCAGGGCAAAAGCCTTGACCTTATACCCTTGTTGAGGTATAATATACAACTGTATTTATTATTAGAGGAACGGAAAACTTAGAGTGCATACCATTGATATAATATTAAAATAAGGTAGATAAGTCACTAGCGCATTCAACATGAAGCGTACAAAAGATTGTAATTCTAATCTCTTGCCTTAGTCTGTTAGTCACTCTAGATACACTCGTTCCGTACGCGCGTGGCTAAGAAAACTTTTTCCGCATTCAAAATGCCGTTTTGTGCAATGCGTAAATGCACGAATTATTTTAGAAAAGCTAACAAAAATCATGGAATCACATATCATAAGTAAGTATTCTAAAATATTTAAGTATATAAATAATATTATTTAAAATATTTTGTCCAACATTGTAACAAATGACGCTTAGGCAACCATTGTAAGTAAAGAGTACAATGGAACAGTTAAAGGTTATATATTATGCGCTGGTAGAGTCTAGGATAAGGTATAGCATCACGCTCTGGGGAAACAGCTACAGTTATAACTGGCAAAGAGCGTTTATTCTACAGAAACGAGCCATAAGGACAATAGTTAAAATTTCACAACGTGTATCATGCAGGGACTATTTTCAAAAATTGGGTATTTTAACGGTGCCTAGCTTATACGTACTGGTTCTCTTAAGTTATTTTACTAAATATCTACATGAGTTCGAATCTCTAGAAGAACGTAATATTAGAGAGAAGACGCGAAGAAAAACTTTCAAACAACAAATAGCACCAAAATTTAATATAGTAGAGCATTGCTGGAAGTATCAAGCTGTGGAAATATTTAATGCGTTGCCTTCTGAGCTAAAGATCTTGATTTATAACACTCACTTGTTTAAAATAAATTTAAAAGTCTTTTTAATAGAAAAATATTTGTACAATGTATCGGAACTAATGTCACAAAATAATAAATATTTTTTTTTTTCTTTTTAGTATTTTTAACATAAAATTGTTTGACATTATATTGTAAATTGTTTTGACATTCATTTGAAAACTATTTGACATTATATTTTAGGCATTATTACATAGGATATTTATAACTTTTGACATTCAATTAGTAACTGTTTTGAATTGTATAATTGTATTTGATTTTGGTTTGCATGTGGACATTATACTTGAAACTGTTTTGGCACTATATATAAATTTCGCTTGTATCGTTTCGCTTGTATGTAAATGAATAATTCTTAGTTCTTTATATTGTGTGTAGTCGTGTGTGGGTCGCATATGTAGATATTCAACACAATGTAAATTGTTTTTATGAATGAAATAAATGAAATGAAAATAAAATTATAGTTCGGTTTCATTTTATTTTCTCGCCTGTGTTCTTAGTTACAATATATAAACATCTCATTGTTGATAAAATTATAGTTCGGTTTCATTTTATTTTCTCGCCTGTGTTCTTAGTTACAATATATAAACATCTCATTGTTGATAAAATTAATTCGTGTTTATTTTGCGTTGCTAAGTCATCATCATCTCAGAGTTAATCCCAGTCGCATCCGAAGTTTTTTTTTCAGCTGCGGAGGCCGCTCTACCAGTCTAACTGCTGATTTTGGCTAAACTTCGATATTTTCCATGAAGCGACTGCCGTCTGACCTCCACAACCCTAAGGCGATATCGAAGCATTGCAGTTAGACCAATTGTTGAACTTTTGAGGGCTCCAACAAACTATAGCGACTGCCATTAGATGTTCGTATGGCAACCGGGACCAACGGCTTTACGTGCTTTCCGAGGCACGACCAGACCAGTGTAAATATTCATATTCATGCATACAAATATTTGCACTGCACGGGGTCCGAACCCGCGCCTCCTTGCACAGCGTTCGCGTGCGCTACCGCTACTCCACGGAGTCTGTCGCGGTGAGACGGTTGCGTTGCTAAGTAATTCAGTCAAATGACATGAAATTATTAAATGGGAAAGTGTGAGTCGATATTAAATAGGCATGAAGTGTATAATAATATAAATAAATATTTCCCTTGTGGACACCATTTTATCTTGCCTCACCCTGCAGCCTGCGTCAGTCGCTGAGTGAAGGTCCTGGTGTATTATTTGACATGACATACAGTACATTTCCCGCGTAAAATTGAGTTTTTCGATCTTACCCCGCTCGCTGTATCTCCTTACTCAGGTAAGGAACAAACATGTTGTTTGATATTCGTAATTAGATTTAAACTGTAATATGCTCTATAATGTGGTGATTACTATATTTCACGTACCTATTTTAAGATTTATGGTGCCTTTCAAACTTTCCCCTGCATAATTTAAAGGGGTAAGATGATAATATAAAACTTTCCATCTTACCCCGTTTACGAAACTCCTACAAAAAGTCAGGGGCCCTCAATCTGAAATACCCGGTAATATCTCTTCCACAATATCGTATTAAAAACTTGTATCAAGAAATTAGTACATAGTTCTAGACTCTCTAGTGTTAAACCGTTGGATTAAAAAAGTCAGATGCTCTGTACATAAGTACAAAACTTACACGATTAAAATGTACCAATTTCAACTGATTTTTGAGCGGATAATTAAATTCTACGTTAAGATGTCTACAATTATGTAGATAATTGTAATTACATAATTTGCGATATGTAAATCATCCACGGTATGGAAATTCAACTTATATAATAATATAGATAACTTTTTAATTTTGTTTTAAGATCAAAATGCCTCGTAACTACATAAGGAAATCGTTACGGGCTACTTGTTATAGGTACTCCTGAGGACTTAGCGATTGCAATACAGAGAGTAGAGAATTAACCACGCAGCAGCTAAGTTGTATAACATACCTGTCGTCTTGTAATGTCAATTTGGCAGTGATTATAATAATACTGTTTACTAATGTTTATAAAGGAAAGAGTGCCTAGTTTTGTTTTTTATTAATTGTTAGGAGACGCATAAATACGAGTAGGTGATTTTTTTTATATTTTAGTTAATTAGTTCTGCTTTGCGGGATTACCAACTGATCTGATAAAGCCAAATTTATATTTTTGATAAGAGGTTAGTTATTTTTAGTTTTATAAAGAGTACTTATTTTACGTTTTTATGTACGGACTGATTTTATTTAACTGTGATTGATGTTTAGGTATTACCTCCTTTGAAATAATATGTTTAATAATGTTTAATTGTATTCTGCTGTCGTGTCGTTTATTTAATAAAAATAATTATAATATAGGCTTGGTACTAAATTAAAACGTGTGTTTTATTTATAGACTTGTCATCTATGAGCATGATTATTTAATTTATTTAATATCTATAATATGTTGAGCACCCCTGACTGCCAGCCGTTTCAACGGAGTAAGAAAGATATATTATATTTGAAAAATGTGTTTTTCTTGCTTTTAGAATGCGAATTTTTAGTGTAACTCATTTTCAAGTCATTTAAGTTATTCAAGCAGAAGGTTTATTGATCACCACACAGGCATAATGACAATAAATATGATTTTAGTCACTATATCAATCTTACCCCTTCAGCATTTCATCTTTCCCCTACATATTTTTTATCTTAAGACCAATTTTACTAACGTTTTTTTCATAAAATATTGTTTCAAAAAGATTGCTGTCAACTTTATAGAAGCAAGTTGACTGTACTTTTTTACCCAAAACATCATTTGATGCAATTGACTTAAATTCTTTTGTTTTACAACAGTTTAACCATCAACACTGTTTATCCCATCAAAAATGCATTCCATCTTACCCCCACTCACCTTACAAAAAATTTTTTTTATGAACAGTTTTACACTTCAGTCAAGTATTACATTTAATGTTTGTTATTGAAGTTTTATAATACTTTAAAGTGTATTTAATATTTTGTGACTGTAATTAAAGGAAACCTAATGCAATAAAATAAACAATTATAAACCATAGTACCTAATTAGAGAAATTCATTCGGTAAAATTAATGTTTACTATATTTCAAATCCTATTTTAATTTTTCAAATGCAAATCATTATGCAAACATTCTGTATCTATTTCTATACAAATATATATTTATCTATGTGAAGCTTTACCTTATGCTTACTTTGGAGCTAGGCTATTTGGTGTGAGCGTGGGAAATATTTATTTATGTTATTATATACTACAACTACATGTTCATTTAATATCGACTCACACTTTCCCATTTAATAATTTCATGTCATTTGACTCTATTACTTAGCAACGCAAAATAAACACGTAATTTTATCAATTTTTTAGTTAACTGTTGCAATGAGAAGTTTATAAATTGTAACTAAGGACCCAGGCACGAAAATAAAATGAAACAGAACTATAATTGTAGGTACTCGTATTAATGTCACCATCAACGTTAATCGCTTTTGTGCAACTAATCTATGTCTAATGCGTTTGCATCTTTCTCACACTCGCAAAAAAAAAAAATTTAGAAACCACGATATCATTTTTGAAGACCTATCCATAGATACCCCACACGTATGTGTTTGATGAAAAATGATGACAGACAGTCATGACTCAAATGAAATCAAATCAAATCTTAAGTTCCTGAGAATAGCGCGTTCAAACAAACAAACAAACTCTTCAGCTTTATATATTAGTATAGATTAATACCGTAAAAATAACTACGGCTTACATAGTTTCTTTGAAATAGAAACTTATAGAACCACGAGGCCGGTTTTGATTCTGAATACTTAACCCTCCACCATGCGTCGTCACCGACACCTACATACCTAGAGCGACGAGGCCGGGTTTAGTCCTGGCTACGGAACTCTCCGCCCTGAGTCATCACCGACACGGTGACACCCACAGAGTCATGAGATACATACATATATTGCACTTTTATTGCGAAGTGTATCCTAAAAACATTTTTTTACCCTCTATTAGTGATAGGCGACAGCATTAAAAAATGTTTTTAGGATACTTATAACAATATACATAATAGGGTATCTATTGGCCGATAAGAGATGACCGCAGTCAGTCCCTACTGACGGCGGCGCGCGCTCACGAACATGACGTCATTAATATTGATAATACAAAGGTTAATTTTAATAATTGTGTACGGGGCATGCTTTTTATGTTTTTTCATTTGAAGAAAAAAAAAGCAACCTTATATTTAGTACTTTTATTAACTGACTTCAAAAACACGAGGAGTTTCTCAATTCGTAACACAATGTCAGTAGCAATCGGTTTTATTTTGGCAGAATAATCATTGCGTTATTTACGTTGTAAAACAGACTCATCTTTACAAAATACGGAGCAATGGATTAGCAATTTGCTTCAGAACTATTCAAATTGATAGGAATAGTATGTTACGCAATTAGGGTGCTGGCTTTGCAAACCGTTTTGAGTTAAAGCATCTTCGCACGCCTCTCCACCGAATACAAAGTTGCAAGGTGACATTTTGCAGCACCAGCCTAAATTTGGCTGCAGTACACTCCACTCCACACACGAACGAACCTGTGCTTTGTATAACATTAGGAACCTTTGCGATAACGCCAAGTTTCTGGCACTCTGGCACTCTGGCTGCAACCTTTCTTTGGACTTGTGGTGGCTTTGGTCCCGCGCCCGAGTAACTCCCGACTCAATGAACCGCCTATAGTTGAAATACGAGGAAATTTTAACTCCCAAAAGCTGAAAGCCGTCGGTTACTCCAAGGATACATTCCGAAAAGTCAGAGTAGGGTAGTACGATAGCAAAAGCTTGTGTTTTGGCGGGTTTAATGCTCCAGCTTAGCTTCGCCCCATTCGAAGACTGCCTGTTGTGTGCCTGCCAACATTCGTACGCTCCACCATAGCCTCTATTTCGGGGCGGGATTGATTCCTTACTAGCCCGAGCACCCCGCAGGTATCTCTCCACAACTGTGCTGTCATCTACATACAGGTTTTCACAATACTGTTTTGGACAATTTCTTCGCACTATTTGTTCAAAATTATTTATGTTGAATTAATCTAGAAGGCAATTCCAAGTTTCTACGGCTAAATAAATATTGCATGCCATTATCTGTGGATCGGTTAAAAAGAGGCGCGCGTGGAACACTTTGCGCCGCCACCTCGGGACCTGTAGGCCTAGTATGAGTTTTCATTACGAAACTTGATCGTTGATATCAAGCGCGTTTGACTCGGCGATTGGCCCGCTTCAAGGTCGTAAGAACTCTCAACCAATGAGAGCGCCAAACGCGCTCTATATCGACGATCGAATTTCGTATGGAAAACTCATACTAGGCCTACTGATGTTTGCTGGACGACAGACATCCCCGTGTCTGTCGTCCCTGGACCCATTTAGGGCGGCTGGAAGTCGGAGTTATCGGTCCTCCGCTGACGCCCGGTGCTCCTGCTGAGAGGCGAGGGAGTGGACGAGATCTGCCACTCCCTTTCCTTCTGCGAGGCGACTGTTTCGACAAAAAAAGCCATCGCTTCTCAGGAGTCTTCGCTCCAGACCATCGACTCGATAACGGCCGGCAGTGACAAGCCACTTTAGCTTTAGGCGTTTTGGCTGGGAGTACCGTAAAATGCTACAACATTGCCATCACTTTACAACATTGCCTAAAACCTTAAAATGTTAAATAATTCTCGTACAGAAACAATTTTATAATATGTCGTACAGTAAAATACAGCTATATATAGCTACAACATTGCCTGTATTTTGACGTTTTTATTCCATAAATTCTTCTGTTTAGAGAAAACCATATGTGTTTTCAATCACTGTTCGAAATTGTACATTAAGCTATCGGGGTACAGTTCATATTAGCCAAAAAACCTCCTATTAATCACCATAAAATGCATTTAAAAACGTAGGCAAAGTTACGTTACAAACTGCAACATTGCCTAGCTAGAAATATCATAGACTATTATAGACGCAAACGGGACGATTAGGCGCCTATGTTGCTTATAATTTGTTTTCTATTTTAGACTTTAGTTAGTCTGTAATTGCAATACATACATATTTTTAATTGGGGTAGGCAAAGTTGAACACTTAATTGTAAAACTCCCATACAACAGTAAAAAGGTCTGTAGGGTTGCTACTCAAGGTAGATTAATAAAAAACTAAAATTATAATATTAATTTATATTTCTGAAATAATAAAATTAAATCCAAAATCGACGTAAAACCTTTCAAAACATTATATTATTACCTACCTATCAATCCTACTAATAAAAGCTGTTTCCCGCGGTTTCACCCGCATCCCCGGCGAACTACTTGCCGAACCCAGATGAAAAGTAGTCTATGTTTCAATCCAAGTCACCCCTCTATGTGTGTGCCAAATTTCATTAAAATCCGTCCAGCTGTTTGGGCGTGACAAGGTAACAAACAAATTCTCAGAAAAAGAACGGAGTCTAGAATTGTGCTTTTTGTGTAGCAATAGCAACTGTTACACGAGACTCATAAATAATAAATAAATAAATCAGACTCAAAAATAACAAACTATGCGAGTGACGTTACGAGCTAATTTAAAAAAGTTTGAGTGGCAGCCCTAACCCTAGGCAAAGTTGAGAATTTTTTTTTTCCGAAACCTGCTACAACTTTGCCGGCCATGATTTGACCCTTCAAAATAACATTTGTAGCAGAAAAACGAGGTAAAAAACAAAAAACAGCATATTTTCTTTGCTATTCAACTTACTCCAATTGTAAATAAAGGATAAAAATTTATCAAACGGTAAAACACGACTACGACCACTGACATAACAATTGAAATTGACAATTTACTGACGGGTTATTTGAATGAATGATGCCTAAATGTTGCCATATACATTACCGACTTGCTCTTAGTAGTACGACATATTGTAAAATCGTTTCTGTACGAGAATTATTTAACATTTTAAGGTTTTAGGCAATGTTGTAAAGTGATGACAATGTTGTAGCATTTTACGGTACTACTAAGAGCAAGTCGGTAATATATATGGCAACATTTAGGCATCATTCATTCAAATAACCCGTCAGTAAATTGTCAATTACAATTGTTATGTCAGTGGTCGTAGTCGTGTTTTACCGGTTAGGTAGAATAATTACATTTGATCAATTTTTATCCTTTATTTACAATTGGAGTAAGTTGAATAGCAAAGAAAATATGCTGTTTTTTGTTTTTTACCTCGATTTTCTGTTACAAATGTTATTTTGAAAGGTCAAATCATGGCCGGCAAAATTGTAGCAGGTTTTGGAAAAAAATATTCAACTTTGCCTAGGGTTAGGGCTGCCACTCAAACTTTTTTAAATTAGCTCGTACCGTCACTCGCATAGTTTGTTATTTTTGAGTCTGATTTATTTATTTATTATTTATGAGTCTCGTGTAACAGTTGTTATTGCTACACAAAAAGCACAATTCTAGACTCCGTTCTTTTTCTGAGAATTTGTTTGTTACCTTGTCACGCCCAAACAGCTGGACGGATTTTGATGAAATTTGGCACACACATAGAGGGGTGACTTGGATTGAAACATAGGCTACTTTTTATCCGGGTGCGGCAAGTAGTTCGCCGGGGATGCGGGTGAAACCGCGGGAAACAGCTTTTATTAGTAGGATTGTTAGTTAGGTAATAATATAATGTTTTGAAAGGTTTTACGTCGATTTTTGATTTAATTTTATTATTTCAGAAATATATATTAATATTATATTTTTAGTTTTTTATTAATCTACCTTGAGTAGCAACCCTACAGACCTTTTTACTGTTGTATGGGAGTTTTACAATTAAGTGTTCAACTTTGCCTACCACAGTTAAAAATATGTATCTATTGCAATTACAGACTAACTAAAGTCTAAAATAGAAAATTATGACCACACGACCGAAGTGAAACTTCTTTCGCACCATCTGTATGTATATATATATTTATATGTGTGTACAATATATACATGTATACACATATACATATATTAATTTTCTATAAATATTTAAATTTATTTCATGCTTTCATTTATAAATTAATATTTTTGCATAGACCTCCAATTTAAAAAAAAAAAGTGGATTTCCTCGGGGCCAAAAGGTCGGGCTCTTCCTCCTGAATCAGGGGACCCCAAACTCGGGTAGTCCACGACCTCTGGTTCCCGAGATAATCCACGGGGGGGTGAGGTAACAATGGGGGGGGGTAGATTTCGTGGGGTTGCGGGGGGTAGGGGGAGAGGGGTGAAGGGGAGAGGGGGAGTGGATTCTCTCGGGGTCAAAAGGTCGGGCTCCTCCTCCTGATTCAGGGGACCCCAAACTCGGGTAGTCCACGACCTCTGGTTCCCGAGATAATCCACGGGGAGGTGAGGTAACTAAAGGGTGTCGGGAGGGGGGGGGGGGGGTAGGGGGTAGTGGATTCCCACGGGGCCAAAAGGTCGGGCTCTTCCTCGTGAATCAGGGGACCCCAAACTCGGGTAGTCCACGACCTCTGGTTCCCGAGATAATCCACGGGGGGGTGAGGTAATCAATGAGGGGGGTCGGGAGGTGGTCGCAGCGTCATGTTCTCGAAGAAATTCATAGTTCTTAATCAATCAAGGTACTTAGCTTAATAATTGAGCTTATGAGGCTCGAAGCAATTTGTACTTTGTGTCCAATTATCGTATTGTGACGATATCTTCAAACTTCTATACTTTCAATTATATCAGAAATGTTCAGAAAAAATATATAAAACAATATAAAGGCCAGAACAGAACGAAATTTATAAATTATTTGTGCTCTTAGGTAATCAATTGTTAACTAATCTTAAAAAGATCCAAAAAATATATATTGCCTTCGGCGAGATGCGAACTCACAACTTCATACTCGACTCAATTGTTAACAAATCTTAAAAAGATCCAAAAAATATATATTGCCTTCGGCGAGATGCGAACTCACAACTTCATACACGACATGTCACGCAATATTTACATGAGCCAACTCCTTGTTTGTAGTAGAGACGAAATAGAACTATACTCTGCTTCCGTTTGCCTTGCCCGATTTTTTTTGCTTCATTTTTCGTAACGCTTTCGCGAGTTTACTCCCCAAGTCAAGCGTGCCTAAAGAAGTTTCACTTCAAAAAATTATAAGCAACATAGGCGCCTAATCGTCCCGTTTGCATCCATAATAGTTTATGATATTTCTAGCTAGGCAATGTTGCAGTTTGTAACGTAACTTTGCCTACGTTTTTAAATGCATTTTATGGTGATTAATAGGAGGTTTTTTGGCTAATATGAACTCTATCCCGATAGCTTAATGTACAATTTCGAACAGTGATTGAAAACACATATGACTTTCTCTAAACTGAAGAATTTATGGAATAAAAACGTCAAAATACAGGCAATGTTGTAGCATTTTACGGTAATAATAGTAATAAGTTATGTCAGACAATTACTCTAGTTCAAAGTTTTAAAACTCATACATACCATACCATTGATATAATCAGGGGCGTAGCTACCGCCGTATCTGCCGTATCAATTATACGGGGCCCCCGGGTCACGGCGGCCCCCAACTCGTGTAAGCAAAAATTAATAAATACTTCTCAACTTTTTTTTTTATTTTACAAATGGCAAAAGTCAATAAAGCAATTTCTCTTTTTTCACCCGCGTAATGGCCTCTGCACACAGCGCGCGACGAGAGATATCCAATGAGAGCTCCGATTATCCGAATGGTTACGGGGGAAGCGAAGTTCTCATATTTTGGAAAAGTGACAGACAGATAATTATGATGAATAAATATTTCTATTAATTTTATGCATTTTTTTTTTTCTTTTGTGAGAATTCTTTACCCTTCCTAAGGGCTCCCAAACAAATTTTTATACGGGGCCCCGCTAAGGCACGCTACGCTTCTGGATATAATACATCACATTACTCACATTGTACTAATCGTCAATTATTAATAGGTAGGTTGTTGTTCAATTTGGTTCGTCGTTTGATTGCTTTCAATAGGTGATCGTTGCCGGCTCTCGTTGATCGGTCAGAGGGCACGCGGTATGCGGGGAGCGCGGGGCGGCGTGCGGCGTGCCTCTGACAGAGCGCTGTTAAGATGCCAATGAACGACAATTACGAAGAGTGGGTCGGCAGACCCAAGACACACACGGACATCTTCCTTTAATGCGTCGCCGGCAACCTACATCCGAGAGGAATTAAAGACGAATGAACAATAAAAAACAATAGCCTGGTTAAGTTGTTTAACTGATCTGGAGCACCGCATGCCGGGCCGTGTAGCTTAACTTGAACTCATCGAGCATATAATCTTGAAGTAGTCCACGTTAGACGTTCCTTGAATGACATGGATTGCATATTCGCATCAGACACTATTACTAGCGGCGAAGCATTCCAACTTAAATCATGTAAACGATTTGCAAATGCGAATTTGATGATGTTGCAGGGACGCAGTGCGAACATACTACCTAATATTATGTATTACGTGGGTATCTATAACACTACATATTTTCCCACTAAGTTATTTACACGGTACAGCTGAGCGTTCGATGCCCGGGTCGGGAAAGACATTCATTTATTAGGTAACTATCTTTCCGCCCGCGGCATCGCCCGCGTGGAATTCGGATATATCGCGCTTTTTAAATTTCCCTCGGGACTATCAAATTTTTCCGGGATAAAAGTACCCTATTATTTAATCTGGGCTTGTAACTTTATGTCTGCAAAATTTTAAAGCAATCGGTTCAGTAGTTACGGCGTGAAAGTGGAACAAACAAACAAACAAACTCACTTTCCGATTTATAATATTAGTAAGGATATATACAGTATGTTAAGAAAACCGTAAGGATGAGTTATTACACCAAAATTGAGCGATAAACTATAAAGGGTGTATCTGATATCGACGCACAACGAGTACCGTGGATCTAGTACAGGGGTCACCAAATGGCGGACCGCGGTCCGCATCCGGACCGGCAACCCATTTTGTGCGGACCGCAAGAACACAGCAACTTGCACTACAGAGCACGAAATTTAATAAAAATGTATCTCCCGCACTATCTTTGTTAACGTCAATTCGACAAACCACTGCAACATCGTCAATTGAAATCATTTCTTGAAGAAGTTGATGCACAATATGACGATCTACTGTTGCATAATAATGTGAGATGGTTAAGCAAAGGCTGCGTTTTAGAAAGATTCTTCAGTATTTTAGAGCACTTAAAAATATGCCTTTTTAATAGTGATCAAACTTCAGCAAACGCCTATTTAAGTTTCCTAAAAGAAAAAGAAAATGTAGCTGCCATTGCTTTTTTGACGGATATTTTTAAACATATCAATGACCTGAACCTTAAGCTTCAAGGCAAGGGAAAGCTTGTAAAAGTTTTACGAGAAAACTTGATCTCTTTATTAATGATGTTGGTAGTGAACGCTTACACTTCCCTAATTTAAATAAAATAATCAGCAGTGACAGCGAGATTGATGTCGGCCAATACAAGACGTTCATTACAGATCTGAAATCGGAATCTGAAAACAGGTTCGCAGATTTTAAGAAAATTGAGAATGTTGTAGAAATCCTCAGCAGCATTTACTCTCTGCATCCTGATGGTGAATGGAGCAACGAAGCTGCAAATGTTTTCGGGAGTGATAAAGCTACTCTGCAGATAGAAATGATCGATTTCCAAGAAAACACAGTTTTAAAACACAAACATGCAGAAGTTTCCTGTGAAGAGTTCTGCATAAAATTTGTGTGTGGTAATAAATATCCAGAACTAAAAAAAATAGCTATGAAACTTCTTACTTTGTTTGGGTCAACATATATTTGTGAAGCAGCATTTTCAAAGATTAATTTCATTAAGAATAAATTTCGATCTCAACTTACTAATGACATCTCCAGGATTTAATGACAATAGCGTGCACCAATTATACTCCAAACTTCAGACAGATAGTCCACAACAGAAAAAATCATTTTACCCATTGAAAAGTAAAAAATTATCTTTGTTATTTCCGTAACTACATTTCTTTAATAATTTTTTTTTCTATAAAATGTGCGGACCGCGATGGTCATTTCATTTCTTAAAACGGACCCCGAGCATAACTAATTGGTGACCCCTGATCTAGTACATGATTCTGAAAATATATATGTCGGAGACAGCGACGGCAGAGCGGTAGGGTCGACAGCATCTTGGTGTGGGTGTACAGGTTCCATTTCGTAGGTGAGTTTTGAATTAAAGCACGACATGTAGATATACCCTCCAATCTTCATAATAACAATTTGAATAGGCAAACCGACAGTTTCGGTTCGGAGATGTGCCTTGGTCCGCGTCTCGATGCAAAGTGACCGTTCGACGAACCCCACTTTCCAAAGCGACTCTGTCCATGTGCCGCCATCACAAAATAACGTCACAAGCGTTTGCCCCTCTACTACGTAAATCAAATCAGCAACGTCTATTAAAATTATATCGACGATCTCCGACACGGCCAGCCTGACTAGTTGCACGTCCCCGTGCATCATCTTCATCATCTTCATCATCATCATCATCATCATCATCCCAGCGCCAATCCCAGCCGCATCCGAAGCTCCCTCAGTCCCGGAGTCCAGGATCCGGTTCACCAGGCCAACCGCCGATTCCGGCCAAACTTCGATATTTCCCGTTGCACGTCCTCGTGCATGTCTGTGACAAATTAAAAAAAGGCACAGAAAACCGACTCGGCCAACCTGACAGTCACACGTCACGTTTAATTACTATGACTATTAGAAAACCAACCAACTTAATCATTTTAACAACTTAAACGCAAAAGCTTCCTTCAAGCCTCATAATTATCAAATTTCAAAAAGAAAACACAAAAGGTTCCTTCAAGCCTCATAATTATCAAATTTCAAAAAGAAAATACAAAAGGTTCCTCCAAGCCTCATAATTATCAAATCAAAATCATAATCATCAAAAAGAAAACACACCATGGTTCGCTACCACAGTAGCTAGTGACAACTCATAGTTGACACCCATATCGTCATCACCTCTTGTGATACGACCAACTCTAGAGTCCACGACTCCCAGGCCAACACATGACCGTACAACGAATAGTCTCCTCCGAGACCCAGGTCCCCGCCACATCACTAGCTGCCCATCGCCCCCTGAACAACCCCTCACTGAGTTGCAGTTACGACTACAGACTAGTGCATGCAGTGCGACCATATCTACCAGAGTCCCCGCCACATCACTAGCTGCCCATCGCCCCCTGAACAACTCCTCACTGAGTTGCAGTTACGACTACAGACTAGTGCATGCAGTGCGACCATACCTACTAGTGACCCCGCCACACCACTAGCTGCCCATCGCGCTCTGAACAACCCCTCATTGGGTTGCAGTTACGACTACAGACTAGTGCGTGCAGCGCGACCACACCTACTAGTGTCCCCGCCACACCACTAGCTGCCCATCGCGCTCTGAACAACCTCTAACTGGGTTGCAGTTACGACTACAGACTAGTGCGTGCAGCGCGACCACTCAGCCATGATACGTGTTCTATTTGCTGGCGGAGGCACCCTCCTCACCATCTTCTACATTTTGAAAATCTAACTCAGCAGACATTACTTGGAGAAGTCTTTCATATACGATCGTGGGGGTACTTATAAGTTCTGTTTCCAATCAACGATTTCAATAGGTAACGATCGCCATTATCGCCATCAAACAACTCACCAATATTAAATTTCATTACTTTAGCTAATTTCTATCAAATTTACATTTTTCGTAAATAGCACTCATTTCTATGTTCGTTACCGCTTGTTCTCTTGAGAAGATTTAATAGTCTAGCCACACATACTATCATAAGCTCAAGTGAGCTCGTAACTATAGGCCACAGTGAACTTTAGTTTTGAAATAAAGACAAACCGGACATTATAATTTTAAAACCCTGATTAAAAATTTCTCAGTCCATTATAACAAACAATAATCGGGTAGTACAAGAAATAAAATTTGCAAAAATAACTCTTATTATCATGTTGCAAAGAAATGGTTCAGTACACAACACACTGGCACAACCTTGTACTCGTACACTGTATCTGGCGCGTGTGTACGTATACCAATGAAATTACAGATTGCTTGACAAGAGAACATTCGGCCACTGAATCAAAATAAAAATAGTACGACTCACCGGATTATGGCAATTTCCCACAAACACCTGCCACTTGGCAGTTGTCAACCGTTGCACACCAGACATCTCTAAGCTCTCATAAAACCCCATTACGTTACCACAAACGTTTTGGGTATTTTGAAACCTTCTCATCGCCTGCAGAGTAGATGCTGTCCTGAATTCTTCTCATCGCCTGCAGAGTAGAGACTCAATTCTTGAAACCTTGGGCGTTCAGCAAAACGCACGCAGCTCCGGCTGCGCCGCACGTAGCTCCAGCAGCGCCACACGCCATTGATGCGATTCACCAAGCAGCTAGAAGCGCGCTCCTCAAGCGCACTTTGCACGCTCCGCAAGCGCACCCTGCGCGCTCCGCAAGCGCACCTTGCGCGCTCCGCAAGCGCACCTTGTGCGCTCCGCAAGCGCACCTTGCGCGCTCCGCAAGCGCACTTTTCTTGCTCCGCAAGCGCACTTGCAACAGCCAGCACTGTCGCGCGCCAAGAAACAGCCAGCACTGTCGCGCGCCAAGCAACAGCCAGCACTGTCGCGCGCCAAGCAACAGCCAGTACTGTCGCGCGCCAAGCAACAGCCAACACTGTCGCGCGCCAAGCAACAGCCAGCACTGTCGCGCGCCAAGCAACAGCCAGCACTTGCACGCCTGCAGCGTACTCTTGCAGCGGACCATCACGCGGAGCGATCAATGCGCCAGCAATTGAGCGCACCTCGTGACGTTCACTTCTAGCCTCACTGCCCGTACATCCAGCATTTACAGAAGCTCATACAAAGACATTGAACAACTACACACATAATGGCAGAAAGTGACTGTTATTCTGTTCCTTGATTTATAACGAGATTGTGAGCAGTGTAGTTCTTTATCCAACTTCTGATGTCGGAGACAGCGACGGCAGAGCGGTAGGGTCGACAGCATCTTGGTGTGGTGGTACAGGTTCCATTTCGTAGGTGAGTTTTGAATTAAAGCACGACATGTAGATATACACTCCA
The DNA here is from genome assembly GCA_037179545.1 of Sesamia inferens. NCBI lineage: Eukaryota > Metazoa > Arthropoda > Insecta > Lepidoptera > Noctuidae > Sesamia > Sesamia inferens. The sequence continues at coordinate 31,250,924 of CM073937.1, read as the reverse complement.
ATCTTCATAATAACAATTTGAATAGGCAAACCGACAGTTTCGGTTCGGAGATGTGCCTTGGTCCGCGTCTCGATGCAAAGTGACCGTTCGACGAACCCCACTTTCCAAAGCGACTCTGTCCATGTGCCGCCATCACAAAATAACGTCACAAGCGTTTGCCCCTCTACTACGTAAATCAAATCAGCAACGTCTATTAAAATTATATCGACGATCTCCGACATATATATGTAGTTTTTTCACTTTAGATCGTTCATAATTGCTATACTTTTCGACGACCGCTGGCCGTCTTGACAGTCCACGGTCTAGGGGTCACGTCGCGTGACCGAGTTGGAGAAGACCGTAGGTTTCTCATCAACCTGCGGTCTACGGGCATCAGTGGCCATTGGAGGTTTACGGCCACGGTGCCGGGTGGTGGGTAGGTTAGGTTAGCTTTAGGTTAGTTTTAGGTTTAGTGTTAGGTTTAGGTATACTCCGTTTATTTTATTAAGAGGGGAAAAAAAAGAAAATATAAAAAATCAAAGAGAAAATAAAAGAAAATTGAAAAACCAAAGACAAAATGCTTAAAATTAAAAAAAAAAACACAAAAAAATAATATAAATAATTAAAAAATAAAAAAAAAATAATAAAAAAAAAACCAAAAAATATTTAGTTTTAGTTACTTAGTTTTAGATACCGAATAGCGGGCGGTATATCCTGCACCGGAGGCATCCGCGGGCCTCGGGAGGATTAATACCCTCCCAAAAAGAGCGGCCGCATCACCTTGGGGAAGCGATGCGCGTAACACCCAATTATCGTAAAATGGAAATGTCGGATAATGTGATTGATGTTTTGTCTTGCGATCCGGCTGACGCCCGGCGTTCGCAGGTGTCCGGGCCTGCGAATGTAAAATTGGCTTCCGAAGAACGCGCAGGGGTAGGCGACCAGGCCCCTGCTGTCGTTAATATTACTGGCAGCGATGATGGCAGAGTAGATGTGAACGAAGGGCCGCGTGGACCGTCTTCCGTAAGGAAGCGTCCACGCGACCCTGCTCAGAAGAGAGGTGGATCGGCGGAGCTGACCTCAGAAGAAGAAGGCCTGCCGGCCCCGAAGGTGCCGACCGCGAGGAGAGGTCGGCAGAATTCGCGAGGGGTGACTGTTTCACGGCCGCGGAGGGACGGACAGGGTAGGTTCGTGCGTACCCCGGCGGCCAGCGAAGCAGAAAGTGACATGGGGGTCACTTCAGAGGACCCTGGTGGCGAGAGCTGCGCCTCGCTGGGGAGGTCGAAGGCGGAGCTCAACGCCGCCAGGAGGGAGCAGCGCAAAGCCGTCGCGGCCGACGAAGTGTCGGAAATGGCCCGACGCGCTCGAGAGCGACGCGCTGCTCTATCGGCGGAAGGGGGGCAACCGTCGGCGGTGGCCCTTAGTCGGCTGGCCTTGGACGGGGTGGACCTGGTCCTCAAGGTTGCCACAAAATCTGGCAACCTAAAGAGCACCTTCGTTCGCGGTATCAAGGAGGCCGCCGCGGACATCAGGGAGGCGGTTGGCACCCTCCTCAACACGACGACCTCAGACGAGGTCGTAAAGTTGCAGGAGGAGAACAACCGCCTCCGTGATGATCTGGAGGACCTCCGGCGACAAGTCGCTGCACTGAGCGAGCAGCAGCAGCGACACACGCCCACCGATGCCGCTCCCGAAGTGGCTCCAGCTCCCGCACCAAGACCGGCACGTACGGATGATCAGCTGAGCGCATCGTGCCTTGAGCGCATCGTCCGTATGTGCATGCTCCAGTGCGGGAGCATGGTCAAAGCCCAACTCGAGGCGCATTCCCGGCGCCTCCCTGAGGAAAACCTCCGCCCGCCCCTAGCGGCCGACAAACGGCGTAGGGCTGAGGGAACGCCGGGAACTGCGCCTCAGCGAGCTCCAGAGGGCGAGGAGCCCACGACTGCCGGGTCTAAGGGTGAGACCTGGGCGACAGTCGTGGGTCGCAAGAAGGCCCGCAAAGCCGCTAAGGCCGCCAAGGCGGCCTCAGCAGCACCAGCGCGCGCCTCCGGTAAAACCGCAAAGGCGGCTCCGGAGGCTGCGCGGCGGACTGGCAAAGGCGGTCGCAAACGCGGTCGCAAAGGACCGGCTGTGCGTGCCCCGCGTTCCGAGGCTGTGACGCTCACGCTTCAGCGTGGCGCTGCGGAGCGCGGCGTGACGTACGGCTCGGTCCTTACCGAGGCCAAGGCCAAGATCAAGTTGTCGGATCTTGGCCTCCAGTCCGTCACCATAAGACATGCTGCCACAGGTGCGCAGCTGTTTGGGGTGCGTGGCAGAAAACCTCCCCGAGTGCTCAGTGCCTGCTGGTCCTCTGGTTTTGAGACCCTAGGACGAGCAGACGCTGGGCCGGTGCACCCTGGGCGTGGGCAGCAATCTCTTCGTGACTATTGTGCAGGAGGAGATTGCTGTCCGCGGCGAATTTCTGCCGGAGCGGAGGAGTCGCTCCCGAGGGCTCCCTATCTGTGCTCTGCAGCGCTGCAGCAGAGCGCACGAATAGGGAGCGAGATGGTGTGGACCGCGGGCCGTTTTGACAGTCCGCGGTCTAGGGGTCACGTCGCGTGACCGAGTTGGAGAAGACCGTGGGTTTCTCCTCGCCCTGCGGTCTACAGGCACTCGTGGCGGTGGAGGTTTTATAGCCACGGTGCCGGGTGGTGGGTAGGTTAGGTTAGGTTTAGGTTAGTTTTGGGGTGCGTGGCAGAAAACCTCCCCGAGTGCTCAGTGCCTGCTGGTCCTCTGGTTTTTAGACCCGAGGACGAGCAGACGCTGGGCCGGTGCACCCTGGGCGTGGGCAGCAATCTCTTCGTGACTACTGTGCAGGAGGAGATTGTTGTCCATGGCGAATTTCTGCCGGAGCGGAGGAGGCGCTCCCGAGGACTCCCTATTTGCGCTCTGTAGCGGAGCGCACGAATAGGGAGTGAGGTGGTGTGGACCGCGGGCCGTCTTGACAGTCCACGGTCTAGGGGTCACGTCGCGTGACCGAGTTGGAGAAGACCGTGGGTTTCTCCTCAACCTGCGGTCTACGGGCATCAGTGGCCATTGGAGGTTACGGCCACGGTGCCGGGTGGTGGGTAGGTTAGGTTAGGTTTAGGTTAGTTTTAGGTTTAGTGTTAGGTTTAGGTTTACTTCTTTTGTTTTATTAAAGGGAGGAAAAAAAAAAAAAAAAAAAAAATATATATATATATATAAAAAATCAAAGAGAAAATAAATAAAAGTTTAAAAAACCAAAAAAATAAATAAATATATTTAGTTTAAGTTACTTAGGTTTAGATACCGAATAGCGGGCGGTATATCCTGCACCGGAGGCATCCGCGGGCCTCGGGAGGATTAATACCCTCCCAAAAAGAGCGGCCGCATCGCCTTGGGGAAGCGATGTGCGTATCACCCAATTCGTAAATGGAAATGTCGAATATGAATGTTGTTTTGTCTTGCGATCCGGCTGACGCCCGGCGTTCGCAGGTGTCCGGGCCTGCGAATGTTAAATTGGTTTCCGAAGAACGCGCAGGGGTAGGCGACCAGGCCCCTGCTGTCGTTAATATTACTGGCAGCGACGATGAGAGAAGAGATGTGGACGAACGGCCGCGTGGACCGGCTTCCGTAAGGAAGCGACCACGCGGCCATGCTCAGAAGGGAAGTGGGTCGGCGGAGCTGACCTCTGGGGAGGAGGGCCTGCCGGCCCCGAAGGTGCCGACCGCGAGGAGAGGTCGGCAAAACCCCAGGGGAGTTACTGCTTCGCGGCAGCGGAGGGACGCCAAGGGGAGGTTCATGCGTGCTCCGGCGGCCAGCGAAGCGGAAAGTGACATGGGGGTCACTACCGAGGACCCTGGCGACGCTGGTAGGCTAATGATGGCGCTTGATTCCGCCGGTGCCACCGGACGACTGTCGGTGGTAGCGGTGGAATCAAGCGAGGGGGCTCGCGACACGCACTCTGCCGAAGGTGGTTCCGTGAGGGGAAGTAGGAAGGCCTCACGGGAACACTGGACAGAGAGCGGGTCGGAAGGTGAGGAGGCTGGATCCGGAACCCCGGAGAGACCGGCCTCCAAGACCCTGAAGACGGGAGCTGGCAGGGGCGGGTCCCACCATTCGGTGGGGCTCTCCCAGGCCAGGAGGTTTTTGCGGGATGGTCCGTCGGACTCGGAGTCCACCTTGACAGACTCCGAGACGGTATCCCGCAAAAATAAAGGAAAGGGCAAAGGGACTGCCTCCTCGGTGGCTGCACCTCAAGACCTTCGGGCGAAGGCTGAGGAGGGGGCAGCGGCCATTGAGGGGGTTCTTAAAAAGTCCCGGAACCTGAAGGGGACCTGCATCCGGGAGATCAGGGAGGCATCGAGCAAAATGCTCGAAGCGGTCAACTCCCTGGCCTCCCGGAAGGAGGACGAGGTAGTAGCAAGGCTGCGGGCGGACAACAAACGCCTGCAAGGGCAGCTCGCAGCCTTGCAGAAAGAGGTGGCGGCGCTGCGCAGGGCTTTCTCCGAAGGGGGAAGCCCGCGCAGCAAAACGAAACGGCCCAAGGAGCCGGTCCCGGCGCCGGTCCCGCAGCCCCTCCCTGTAGGGGGCATAACGCGGGACGATTTTGCCCGGGGCATGGAGGTCCTCCAGCGCGAGCTGATGAACTACGCTGGTAGCGTCATCACAGCGCGGCTGGAGGGCCTCGATAAGGATGGTCGGCTCCTGCCGGCCAAGTCCCATCGCCCCGCGCTGGCGGCCGAGAGGCGAGCGAGCCAGCCCCAAGAGAGGGAGCGGCGGGAGACTGAGCCGGCGACTTTGATGCCGCCCGCCAACATGCCTAAAAAGGCTAGGCCGGCGGCAAAAAAGAAGCCGAAGGGTCCGAGCGGGCGCGGAGGGGCAGAAGCCCCTGCCCCTGAGCAGAAACGGGCCCAGGAGCAGATCGCCGGAGGCTCCGCTCAGGTGCAGCCTCTGGTGCTGGAGGGGCGGGAGACGTGGGCGACAGTGGTCCGTAAGAAGAAGAAGGCCACTACTGCCACGGCTCCCGCTCCGGCGCAGAAGCCTAAGGGGCCCAAATCGGCGGCCCCGAAAAAGGCAGCCAAGAGGGCACCTAGGGCGCCGAAGAGGCCCGCCGTACTGATGGCCCTCAAGCCCGCGGCCGTGAAGGAGGGCGCCACGTACGTGGACGTCCTCCGGAAGGCGCGGGCGGCCATCAGCCTCGCGGAGATCGGGGTTGGGCCGGGTAAGGCGAGGAGGTCCATGACGGGAGCTTGGCTTATCGAGCTCCCAAAAGAGACCTCCCCCTCCCAGGCCGACGCCTTGGCCAAGAAATTGGCTGAGGTGGTCGGGGAGGTGGCCGACATTACCCGGCCCACGAAAATTGCCGAGATCCGCGTGGCGGGCCTCGATGAGTCCCTCACTCAGGAGGAGGTGAGGGGGGCCCTGGCGGAGGCGGTCAAGTGCCCGCCCGACAAACTTCGGGTGGGCACCATAGCCCTGGGGGCGCGGGGCACGGGCTCGGTCCGGGTCTCGTGCCCCATAGAGGCCGCGAAGGGGCTGGCGGAGCGGGGCAAGGTGGTGGTGGGCTGGAGTGTGGCCACCATCCACCTTTTGGAGCAGCGCCCCATGCGCTGCCGCAGGTGCCTAGCGAGGGGGCACACTGCGGCGCTCTGCCCCCCCTCTGCCAAGGACCGGAGCCGGCTTTGCTTCCGGTGCGGCAAGGAGGGCCACATGGCTGCGGCCTGTAAGGCCCCTGTTAAATGCGCGCTATGCGCAGACAGGGGCCTGCCCAGCGGCCACAGAATGGCCGGCGCCGCATGCGGAGCCCCTCCGGTCCGAGGCCGCCCTGTAGTGGGACCGCCAGCGGGACCACCAGCGGCCGGCTCTGCGACCACCGCAACGGAAGGGACACCGATGGACACTGCTAATGCCCAGTAGGTCCAACGGTGCCATTCTACAGGTTAATGTCAACCACTCCGCCACGTCACAGGACCTCTTGTGTCAGGACATGGCGGAGTGGGGAGCAGACCTGGCGGTGGTGGCAGAGCCATACTTTGTTCCGAACTCGGTCAATTGGTTAGGGTCGTCGGACGGCCTGGCTGCGATCACGCGACCCGCCGCGGGCACCGGCCCCCCTCTCGTTCTTAGGGAGAGGGGTCCGGGGTTCGTCGCGGTTCAGTGGGGGGGAGTGGTGGTCATTTCGACCTACTTCTCCCCCAATCGCAGCCGGGCCGAATTCGAGCGCCTCCTGGCGGCCGTCGAGGGGACGGTCAGGAGGGCGGCTCCACGCCCCGTGTTGGTGGCGGGAGACTTCAACGCCAAGCATGGCGCGTGGGGGTCTCCCGTCACGAACGTCTTCGGTGAGGACCTGGTGGAGTGGGCCCACTGCTTGGGTCTCCAGGTCCTCAACCGGGGCAACACCCCGACGTGTGTGAGGTGGCAGGGTGAATCAATAGTGGATGTCACCCTGGCCACCTCGACCCTAGCCGACCGAGTTCGGAACTGGCGGGTAGAGACGGCGGTGGAGATCTCGGACCATAGGTACGTCCGCTTCGAGATCTCCACTGCGGGGCCTGCGGCCCCGCTCCACCTGGGCCCAGCGGCAGGCGCCTCCTCGTTCCCGAGGTGGGCGCTTGCACATCTCCGGAGGGACGTTGCCGAGGAGGTGGCGACGTTCCGAGCGTGGGCCGAACCACCGGCCCACCTCATTGGAGACGCGGACGGCATGGCGGACCTACTCGCTGAGGACCTGGAAGTGGTCTGCAGCGCCGCCATGCCGAGGGCCCAGGGACCCCGCCGAAAAAAGCAGACATACTGGTGGACGCAGGAACTCGCTCACCTGCGTGCCGCCAGTATGGCTGCACGGCGCGCCTACCAGAGGTGCTGGAGGCGCGCCGTAAGGGCGCCCGGCGAAGAGGACGGTCTTCGCCGGGCATACAGGGAGGCTCATCGAGCCCTGCGTACCGCCATATGCAGGGCAAAGGTCGCTGCCGCTGAGGAGTTCCTCGCACTCCTCGACAGCGACCCCTGGGGAAGGCCCTACAGGGTGGTGAGGGGGAAGCTGCAGGGAGCGGCACCCCCCACATCCTGTATGGAGCCGGGCCTATTGAGAAGGGTCCTGGAAACTCTGTTTCCGAACCCGGGACCCTTCACGCCCCCCAGGATGCCCGCCTCCAGTTCATCCACTCTGGAGGTGTGGACCGATGGGCCTCCCGTATCCGACGGTGAGTTGGACTCCGTCAGGGAGAGGCTCCGAGCCAAAAACAAGGCTCCGGGCCCGGACGGCGTCCCTGCGAAGGTGATGGCAATTGCCATAGAGCCCCTGGGGGACCGGTTCCGCGCGGTTATGGACACATGCATCGCGACGGGCCGCTTCCCCAGGAGGTGGAGGGTGGGCAGGCTCTGCCTCCTTCGCAAGGACGGACGTCCTGCCGACTCACCGTCGGGTTATAGGCCGGTCGTGCTCCTGGATGAGAGCGGAAAATGCTTTGAGAGAATCATCGCCTCTCGCATCCAGGAGCACCTGGAAAGCCGTGGGCCGCAGTTGGCGGACTGCCAGTACGGCTTTCGGACCGGCCGGTCCACGATGGACGCGGTGGCTCGCCTCAAGAGGTGGACTGAGGCGGCCACAGCGAGGGGTGAGGGTGTAGTCGCGGTGTCGTTAGACATCGCGAACGCGTTCAACACCCTCCCCCACGAATGCATAGAGGCGGCACTGAAGTACCATGAAGTGCCCCTCTACCTCTGCGCCCTCGTGCGGGACTACCTCCGTGAGAGGAGGGTGCTGTACGAGGACGCAGAGGGTCGCGTCCAGTCGTGGGCCGTATCAGTAGGAGTACCCCAGGGATCGGTGCTTGGTCCCCTGCTCTGGAACCTGGGGTACAACTGGGTTCTGCGTGGCGCGCTCTTGCCGCGTATGGACGTCGTCTGCTTTGCGGACGACACCCTAGTCGCGGCCAGGGCGCGTGACTGGGAGGAGGCGGTTCACCTTGCGTCGGTCGGCACCTCATTGGTCGTCCGGCGCATCCGCCTCCTGGGGCTGGAAGTGGCTCTCGAGAAGACGAGGGCCATGACCTTCCACGCCCCACGACGCAGAACCCCACCGGGTCTCCGTATCCGAGTGGAGGGGGTCCGGGTTCCCGTCGAGGTGCATATAAAGTACCTCGGCCTGATCCTGGATCCCCGCTGGAGTTTCGAGGAGCACTTTAGGCTCCTCGCTCCGCGGCTGTGCTCATTCGCAGCCGCACTCGGACGGCTCCTCCCCAATCTTGGGGGGCCGAATTCGGCGTGCCGTCGGCTGTACCAGGGAGTGGTACGGTCGATTGCGCTCTACGGAGCCCCGGTGTGGGCGGAGCGCCTTTCCCGGGCAACAGTGGCCCTGCTGCGGAGGCCGCAGAGGGTCATCGCGACACGGACCGTGCGGGCATACCGCACGGTAAGTCATGGGGCGGCCTGCGTGCTCGCGGGCACGCCCCCGTGGGAGGTCGATGCCCTGGTTCTGTCCCAGGTGCATCGACACCGTGTCGCGGCCCGGGAACGGGGGGAACGACCCGCCTTCGAGGAAGTAAGGCGGGTCAGATTAGCGGCTCAGGGGGAGGCCCTGAGCCGGTGGAGGGAGGCGCTCCGCTCCCCAGCTGCCGGCCACCGGACGATTGGAGCGATTCGTCCGGTGTTGGAGGGATGGGTTGGGCGCCGGCATGGCAGCCTTACCTTCCGCCTAGTGCAGGTACTGACCGGACATGGGTGCTTCGGTCACTACCTGCACCGAGTCGCCCGTCGGGAGGAGTCACCGCGGTGTCATCACTGCGACTCCCCCGACGACACGGCCGAGCACACCCTAGTGGAGTGCCCGGCCTGGCGGAACGAGCGCCGCGATCTCGTTGCGGCGCTCGGAGGCGGACGCCTCTCACTGGCAACCATGGTACGAGCCATGGTTGAAAGTGAGACGGCATGGGAGGCTGCCGCCTCCTTCTGCGAGACCGTCCTCTTGCAGAAGGAGGCTGCGGAGAGGGAGCGGGAAGAGGACGTACTTGCCGCTCCCCTCCGGCGTAGACGGGTGGGGCGAAGAAGGCGGGGGACGAACCCCCGTCTCCTTTAGCCCCAGGGTGTGACCAGCGCGTGCGGGTAGCTCCCGCACGTGCATTGCACAACGGTCACCACGTCTGGGGATTATTCCGTTACCGGGTAATCCCCCTTTGGCGCGGAAACCGGCCCTACAGGGGAGGGCCGGCAAGCCCTGAGGGTGTCACGGAGTACTTGGCCTTCGGGTCGGCCCCGTGACACTCTCAACACAGGGCCCGACGGTAACCGGGTGGTTTTAGTGGGTATTCCCGGCTACGGCCGGGCGAGTCCCACACACGCTCGTCGCCTAGCTAGCGACGGGTATGGTGCGTAAAGGCATTTCCACTCGAGAAAAAAAAAAAAAAAAAAAAAAAAAAAAAGGTGCGCAGCTGTTTGAGGTAGCTGGTGCTGCGAGCGGCAATGCCGAGAAGGCGGACGCTCTGGCCGCCAAATTGAGGGAGGTCCTCAACCCCGAGGACGTCCGGATTTCCAGGCCGGTTAAAACCGCAGAGGTGCGGATTGCCGGCCTGGACGAGTCCGTGACTTCCGAGGAGGTGGTGGCGGCCGTTGCCCGAAGCGGAGAGTGTCCGCCGGACAAGGTGCGGGCCGGCGATATTCGCACCGACGCCACCGGACTCGGCGCGGTCTGGATTCGGTGCCCTGTGGCGTCGGCGAATAAAATCGCCGCAAGTGGCAGAGTGCTGGTAGGCTGGGTTGCAGCGAGAGTTAAACTCCTGCAGCCCCGGGCTTTGCGGTGCTTCCGGTGCCTGGAGAAGGGGCACGTCCGGGCCAAGTGCACCGCTGAGGTTGACCGTAGCGATCTTTGCTATCGCTGCGGTCAGCCCGGCCACAAGGCGGCCCAGTGTTCCGCGGCGCTCAACTGCAGCTTATGTTCGGCTGCAGGGAAGCCAGCGGGACATAGAGTGGGCGGAGGGGCCTGTGGCACGCCTGCCAGCAAGAAGGCCACCAGGAAGAAGAAGAGGAGCTCTAAGCCTGCCGGGGAAATCTCGCCTCCCCCGCAGGCTAACAGCTCCGCGGCCGACTCCCGGCCCAGGACCGTTGCCGAGGGAATGGAGTGTCAATAATGGCACAGCTCCGTTTCCTCCAGGGCAACATCAATCACTGCGCCAGAGCTCAGGATCTTTTGTTCCAGAGCATGGCGCAGTGGTCGATCCAAGTGGCTGTGGTCGCCGAGCCGTATTTCATCCCTGCCCGTGACGACTGGCTGGGATGCATTGACGGCTTGGTGGCCATTATTGGCGGGACTCTGATCGACCCGTCTCGGGGCCGCGGCTGGGTTGCTGCGGTCACGGACGGCATCGTCATCGTGGGGGCGTATTTCTCCCCCAACAAGAGTCTCGCCGACTTCGAGGGGTTCCTTGTCGAGTTGGGCACCGTCGTAGGCCGCTATCACCCTCGTCCCGTTCTGGTGCTCGGGGATCTCAACGCCAAGTCATCGGCGTGGGGATCTCCGGTCACTGACCCTCGGGGCGAGGTGCTGGCGGAGTGGGTAGTGACGACCGGCCTGGTCGTCCTGAATCGGGGTTCGGTATACACGTGCGTGCGGCAGCGGGGCGGGTCGATAGTAGACGTTACTTTCGCTAGCCCCTCTGTCGCCAGCCGTGTCCGTGACTGGCGTGTCGCCGTGGAGGTGGAGACGCTGTCGGACCATCGGTATATCCGGTTCGACGTCTCCGCCCAGACCGCGAGCGGCCGCCATCCAAGAGCCCCGATTAACGACGGCCCGCGCTGGGCGCTTAAGCGCCTCGACAGGGAACTACTCGAGGAAGCTGCCATAGTCCAGTCCTGGATTTGGGAGTCTGCGACGGACGGCCCAGTCGACGTCGAAGCGGAGGCGCTGCGGTTTCGCGGGGCGATGACGCAGATCTGCGACGCGTCCATGCCCCGCGTCCGCCAACAGTCCGCAAGGCGCAACGTGTACTGGTGGAACGACGACATTGCGCGGTTGCGCGTCGAGTGCGTCGCGGCTCGCCGCCAGTACACGCGCTACCGGAGACGACGTCGACGGGATCCCGTCGAGGAGGCCGCGCGGTATGGGGTGTACCGCGCGGCCCAGGAGACTCTGTGGCTGGCCATCGGCGACTCCAAGTCGCGGGCCAGGGAAGAGCTGCTGGGGTCCCTAGATCGGGACCCGTGGGGGCGCCCCTACCGTTGAGTACGGGGCAAGTTGCGTCCCTGGGCGCCCCCACTGGTGCAAAGTATGCAACCCCAGCTGCTGGAGGCGGTGGTATCCACCCTCTTCCCTGAGCGGGCGGGACATGTTCCCCCGGCGATGGTTTCACCCTCAGCCACAGACTCTCCAGAAGAAGAGGGCACCGATGTCCCCGTGGTGACGCAAGCAGAGACGGGAGCGGCCGTGTCGCGGCTCCGGGCCAAGAATAAAGCGCCCGGACCCGACGGAGTTCCTGGCCGAGCTCTCGTCCTTGCTCTGAAGGAGCTAGAGCCCCAGCTGAGGGGGCTCTTCACGGCATGCTTCGAGCGGGGTCAGTTTCCCAGTGTGTGGAAGGAGGGGAAGCTGGTCCTGCTCAGGAAGGAGGGGCGCCCCGCGGACTCGCCGTCCGCGTATCGGCCCATAGTGCTGCTCGACGAGGCGGGCAAACTTTTTGAGCGCATAATCGCAGATCGCCTCGTCAGCCACTTGTGCGGAGAGGGGCCGAACCTGGACGACAAACAGTTCGGTTTTCGTCGGGGGCGCTCCACCATAGACGCCATCATGCGCGTGAGAGCCCTGGCGGAGGATACGGTGTCCCGGGGTGGGGTGGTGTTGGCGGTGTCTTTAGACATTTCCAACGCCTTCAACACCCTTCCCTGGAGCTGTATTTGGGAGGCCCTGAAATACCATCAGGTGCCTCCCTACCTCCGCCGCATAGTAGGGGCTTATCTGGAGGACAGATGCGTCATCTATCGGGGACGTGACGGTGCCGGTCGGCACCAAATGTCGTGCGGTGTTCCACAGGGATCGGTCTTGGGACCGCTCCTGTGGAACATCGGCTACGACTGGGTGCTGAGAGGCGAGCTCCCGTCGGGCGCCGACTTGACGTGTTATGCGGACGACACGCTTGTCACTGCCCGGGGGAGCTCGTACAGGGAAGCGACGTTGATAGCCACGGCTGCGGTGTCACAGGTGGTGAACCGCATCCGGCGCCTGGGCCTGGAGGTGGCCCTTGACAAGTCGGAGGCCATGGTTTTCCATGGCCCCCGGCGTGCGCCGGCGCCGGGATCACATATCGTGGTCAGTGGGGCCCGGATAGCTGTCGAGTTCACCATGAAGTACCTGGGATTGGTGCTCGACAGCCGGTGGGATTTCGGACCCCACTTCCGGCGGCTGGCGCCCAAGCTGATGGGTGCAGCGGGCGCACTATCAACGTTGCTTCCCAACATGGGGGGCCCGAGCGCCGCCTGTAGGCGGTTGTACGTGGGAATCGTGCGGTCCATGGCCCTGTATGGAGCCCCTGTGTGGGCGATGGACCTGACGGCCGGAACACTCGCCATTCTGCGCAAGCCGCAGAGGGCGATGGCCGTCAGGGTCGTCCGCGGGTATCGCACGATATCATACGAGGCGGCTTGCGTCCTGGCCGGATCCCCGCCCTGGGACCTAGAGGCGAAAGTACTCGCGTCATTGTACCGATGGCGCGAGGAAGAGCGGACACGGGGCTCCAGTCCGGTGCAGCGGCAGATCGGGCTGCGCCGAGAGGAGCTCCGTCAGGTCCTGGTGGCGGACTGGCGGCAGAGGCTTATGCGCCCTACCGCCGGCCTCGCTACCGTCGAGGCGATCCGGCCAGTACTCGACGACTGGCTCGGGAGGAGGCACGGCTCCCTGTCGTTCAGGGTGACGCAGGTACTGTCGGGGCATGGCTGCTTCGGCAAGTACCTGCGTCGCTTAGGCAGGGAGCCAGACGCTCGGTGCCACCACTGCGTCCAATGCGGGGAGGACACGGCGCAGCACACGCTCTCCGAGTGTGTAGCTTGGGAGGAGCAGCGCCGTGTCCTCACAAATGAAGTAGGAGGCGACCTGACGCTGCCGGCAGTAGTGCGGAGGATGGTCGGCAGCTCAGAGTCGTGGGACGCGGTGGTGTCCTTCTGCGAAGACGTGATGTCGCGAAGCTGCGGAACGGGAGAGGGAGATATCAACTCCCTTCCCGGGCCGCAGAAGACGCACCGGGCGCCGAGGAAGGGCGGATAACGCCCTCTTCCGCCCCCCATGATTGGGTCCAGGGGCGAGGGACATGGGGAAGTCCCCGCCCCCCATTGATGGACCCCGAGGCAGAGGCGCGCGCGAGTGTCGGCGCGCGCCTTTAAGGCGATGCACGGGGTAGTTTAACACCCCACTACCCCGTGCAGGAGACGAGGCCCGGACAGACCGGGCCAGCACGAGGATGTGGGGCCGTGGAAGAATTTAGACTCCCGCGGCCCCACGCGCGCTCGTGATAGAAGACACACCGGGGTGGTTTTAGTCAGTAAAAGTCTGACATACCCCGTCGCCCACCCCAGGGCGGCGGGCATCCTATGAGGATTTCCACCACGGCAAAAAAAAAAAAAAAAAAGTATCCCATAACACAAGTCTCGAACTTACTTTGGGGCTACCTCAATCTGTGTGATAAAAAAAAATAAATAAAAAATTCGCTAATTACACAATGAAGCGCAATGAAAACATGACTCGAAAAACTATCTTATCGGCTAATTTAGTAGAGTTCACATCAGGGATCAACGTCATACCTACAAACCCGCACGGCGGCACGCTTGCAACGTTCAAAGGCCGAGCCGACACTTTTTTAAACATTGTTATTTCTGTAACCGTTCATTAACGACATAAATAACTATCATAATTTTATTAGTGGCATGCGGTGTAGCCTTTTCGCAAAGTTTGCGTTACGATGTCAGATACACCCTGTATCTGTTTTAACTTGGGGAGCAAAAACATGCAGATTTTGGGCACTGGATACCCTGGAACACGCTACATATAGCTGACCATGCGAAAAACAATGTTTTTCCAAGTGTGCTCCGGCAATCCTTAGAGTTTGGCCTTATGCTTTATTAATGGTCATTGCAAATGAAACCCTTTTAGGAAATTGAAGTCTTTTAAATTGAAATGGGAGGTCTGTTGGAATAATCGGAAGCCGTGGAATGAGTACACTTTCACCCTTTGCTGCGCCAGTTAAAATAGTTGCTGTAATAATATTCCGCCCAAGCTGAGTGACACGCAGCCGGGTACCATTACACAGTCTAGGGGCAACGAGATTACGCATGAGCATCACCAGAACCCCTGCTTTTATTTTTAATTTAGGAGAAGGCACCTTAGATAATTCCAAAGAATTTAAGAACTCTACAAGATATGAGGTACTATGTTCTGTTTCTAGCACTGTGTCTACAGATAAATATTCAGTAGTTTCTCCCATAACTTCAGCCGAAATATTTTCATTTATTGTAGTGACCGTTTCATTTTTTGGTGCTAATATTGCGCGTTCGCGGAGCCATCATGTATATTGTATATCATCATCAGTATATTGTATATTGTCGTGTAAGTCAGTATAAACTTTTGTTACCAACTCCTATTCGCTGCCCACAACATTACAAAATTCTTCAAATCTTCAATATTCAATTCAAAATTCTTCTGTTTCCGCGTAATGACCTGATTGAATGTCGTTGAATAATCACACTCGCATGTTTGTCGTTAAATGGGATTTTATGACATGGTCCCATAACTTTTTAGGACGATTTTAGGCAAGCTTTTATTTCATCTTCTGGAGTCTCCCTTTGTATGAGTGGTAGTGTTTGCCAGAAGTCACCTGCTAATAAAACTACCAATCCTCCCATTATGCTCTTGCAGTCCCTTATGTCCTGCAAACTCCTATTGAGAGCTTCAATAGCTCCTTTGTGCGACATGGTACTCTCATCCCAAACCAACAACTTACACTGGCGCAGTATCGCGGCCCGACCACTATTTTTACTAAAATTGGAGGTTGGGGATTCCTCTTGAGCAAGATTTAGAGGCAGTTTCAATACGGAGTGCGCAGTTTGTCCTCCATTGAGTAGCGTGGCAGCAATTCCACAGGAAGCAACGGCTACTGCAATATTTTTATCCTTTCTGACATGAATCAGAAGAAGATTCAGCAAAAAAGTTTTTCCAGTGCCCCCCGGAGCATCAAGAAAGAAAAGTGCGCCATTCTCTAACTCTACGTAGCGTCTTACTTCGTCGAATACAGGTTTTTGCTCCAGTATCAATTGTGGGACCATGTCATTTACTTGCTTTCCTCTGATCGTTGTGGGCTAGTCATTCAAATTCACTCAGTTTGTTACCGGTTATTTCCATAGTTTTATTTTCTATTTTAGTGAGAGCCTCGTTGTAAATGAATTCATTGTACGTGATGCCCGGGTGTGTCATCTGCAATATTTTTAAAATATCTTCTGCCATATCATTTTTGTATTTTTCCCATAGCTCTTGAGGATTGGTAACGCCGCAAATTAAGATCAAGGTTGCAAACAACTCTCTTATTTTTGTAGGTGATCTGCAATGCATTGCTTCTATCATGGTTTCCTCCCAATGATTATTATCATTCTCCAATAGACCAAGAACTTCACATGCGTCTCTGTATGTTGCGCACTCGTGACCGTTCACAATTTTAGGGTCACTGTGGCTAGTTGATCCACGAATATAATGCAGGATCATTCTTTAAAAAAAACACTCAAAATTGCACACGTGAACTGTGTATCCAACATGTTTAAGATTTCTGCAGTCCGATTAGCTACAAAGGTTTTCCAACGGCTTGAAAAAACTTCGAAATCCGTCCAAGCGTGAACATCTAACAAATTTACATCCAGGCTTTAGCAACGTCCCCTGTCAATTTAACTAAGCCTAACGGCCGCCAGCGACTTCGTTCGCGTGGACTTAGTTATGCTCCGCTTCCATTACTCGCAGCGTGATGTTATATAGCCTAAAGCCTTCCTGGATTAATGGGCTATCCAAGGCAAAAAAGTTCCTGAGATTTGTTCCTGAGATTAGCGCGTTCAAACAAACAATCTCTTCAGCTTTATAAATTAGTATAGATAACTGCTCCGCATAATTCTAACCTAGGTATTAAAATTATAAAGTTGCTCCCATCTAACAGGATACCTGTTAGATGGGAGCAACTTTGGTTTTCGAAGTAACTAACGCGACTTGTAAGTTACCCTCTGCATCTATGTATAACTCTGACGTATACCAGTGCAGCATAAGTTTTCACATTGCTGGATTTAATCTTAAGCCAACGTGGAATTTTAATGTCCACCAAAGAAAATAAGTTCTTACGGTAAGTAAACCATTCTTTAGATAAACTACTGGCCACTTCTTCGGTCTATTATACCAGGATAAAGGGTAGGTGAAAAAGTACAGAAGTTTTTGCTTAGCTGCAGTATAAAATACTAAGCACACAGGATAAGTACATATAAACAAACAGTTTAGAGGATAAACCAGATTGTACGTACGTTTGCAATATAACCTTGTTTTAAACGACACACAGCGCCATCTATCACCGGACTGTTATGAAGCTAACAATATTTTTGTTTTCCCTCGGGAATATCAATTTTTTCCGGGATAAAAAGTGCCCTATTATTTAATCCGGACTTCTAACTTTACGTCTACAAAATTTCAAAGCAATCGGTTCAGTAGTATGATTTTGTTATATCACGCTTTTAAGATTTCCTTCGGGAATATCAAATTGTTCCGGGATAAATTCCAGACTTCTAACTTTACGTCTACAAAATTTCAAATCAATCGGTTCAATAGTTACGGCGTGAAAGCGGAACAAGCAAACAAACAAACTAACTCTCCCATTTATAATATTACCTACTATGATTCTGAGTACGGTTAAGAGCAAATTATTACCAGTAGTATTATCTGAATCATAGATATCAGAATCAAAGACAATCAAAATTAATATCTTCGTGGTGTGAACAGTAGGTATGGGAAGTACACAAGTCTCGCACAGCCTCCTGGACCTCCAGCACCCTAATTGCCTAACATACTATTATTATCAGTTGGAATCAATTTGAAACTTATTGCTAGTCCATTGGTCCGTCATGTTCGAAAAATGTCTAGTCGGCAATGTAAATAACGTAAAGTAAAGTAAAGTAAAGTATTTATTTCTTTGCTAACATGGGTATAGCACACAGGTGTTTTTTTTACAAATAGTTCTCCATATTTTACCGACACATGGGCATGCAAATGTTCACAATTCAAAATTTAAGCTAAAGAACTTTGGAATTACAAAGAATATTATATATATTTGTATTGAAAGATGTCAAAATATGGTCACATTAGTAAGAATTTTAATAATTCCAAACAGAAATATATTAAAAATTCCAAAACAAGGTCACAATAACTATGTAAACAAGTGAATCATCGTCAAGAAAATCGTCAATTGTATAATATGTCTTCACAATTAAAATGTCACTTAGCGCTTTTTTAAATTTCACTATTGTCAAATTTTTTATAACATTTGGAACTCTATTATATATGCGTGGGGCAACACCAAAAAAACTTTTCCGCATTAGTGCGGTTTTACATTTCACTTAACATAGTTGATTAACGTATTGAGTCCGTATTGGATTTCTTTTGACCTCTGATTTTTTTTAAACAAATGTGGGTTACTCTTCACAAATAGAGCCGTTTCCAATATAGGTATACTATACAAACAAGGCATAGTTAAAATTTTTAATGACTGAAAATGGGGAACACAGCTATCTGTCGTCTTAAGGCCACACATTGACCTGATGCATCGCTTTTGCAACCTAAACACCAGTCCCACATCAGTAGACTGTCCCCAGAAAATAATGCCATAACGCAAAACAGAAGCAACTAATGCATGGTATGCAGTTAAAAGTGCCTGACTGTTACCGGACTTTGAAAGTTGAAAAAGAGCATATGCGGATTTGCTGAGCTTCTTACACAGTTATTCAACATACGGCTTCCAGGTGAGTTGGCTATCTAAAGTGATACCTAAGAACTTAGCCGTGTTAGCCTCTTCAATATCAGAGCCTTTATAAGAAATTCTAACGTTAGGGTTTCCTTGCCTTTGATAAAAATGCATCACTTTTGTTTTGCTTAGGTTTATAACCAAATTATTATTGTCTAACCAATTTATAATGTCACTTAAGCAACTATTAATGTCATTCTTGTAGTTACTTGGATTAGTACATTTTATTATTTAACGTAATGAATGTTGTTCAACTGTCAATATGAAACCTGCTCTTGGTCACACCGCCCAGTACCTACCTAGGTATATCGGTCAAGAACTAATGAACCTCAACAAACATGAAGCATGTGTATATTTATTATCTGTATTGATTGTGACCCAATTCTTTTATTTGTTCTCTGCGCCTCGCGCTGATGCGAGGCATGAGTCACGGCACACTCTCGATCCTGTCATCTCTTTCACGTTCAAACTCCATCGCGATACCATTAGACAGGAGTTTATTAGAAAAAGGTTATTTTTAGGATACACTTTGTAATAAAATTAGGTATAGTTTATTTATATCGTGCTTTGTTACAGTTAAGATTGGTGCTGAATTAATTATAATCAACTTACATAACAATTAATGTTATAATTATATCAACTCATTTAAACTACATAAATATTCTAAAGCCTTTTAATTAAATAAATTATTTAGTTTTTACGTGTGCCAAGTGTGCAAAAGGTTTTACCTTTTACTGGGCAACCGCTGCGCAAGGAGGCGCGGGTTCGATCCCCGCCCAGTGCAAATTTGTATGCATGAATATGAATATTTGCACTGATCTGGTCGTGCCTCGGAAAGTACGTTAAGCCGTTGCTCCCGGTTGGCATACGAACATCTAATGGCAGTCGTTTAGGGGTTGTAGGAGCCCTCAAAAGTCCAACTGCAATGCACCGATATCGCCTTCGGGTTGTGGAGGTCAGACGGCAGTCGCTTCACGGCAAATATCGAAAAAGTAAAGTAAAGCGGACCCCAGACTCCAAAGCTAAGAAAAACTTCGGATGCGACTGGAGGAGGAAAGAAAGAACGTAGATGTGCAAAGTTTTTATTGCTTTATTTTTATTTCGTTATACTTACATTAGTTATAAATGTTATAATGCATAAATAATATAATGTAATCAACACTAAATAACCAGCATTTAGGATGAGTGAGAACTCATATGAGGATATGTATATCTATACTGATTGAAGAGGTACCTACCTTTCTAAATTTCGGTTGAGTAAAATTGTCAAATCTTCAAAATCTATGTTTTCGAGTAATTCACATTCTATCAACATTAACGATTAACTGATTAATCGCTCTTAATTAATTTTTTATTCGTTTTATTTTGAAGAAACAGCGTTCCCACTGCAGTTAGTCACCATAATGCTTACAAACATTCTCAGTGCGATTTCTACATTAGGAAGGTTGTCTTCAATTTTGTTCTCTTTCAAAAGAAAATATAAGTATTTTCATTACTACACTTTGAACAGTTTTCAAATATTCTGATAAATGTAGCAGACAATTCATTTCTAACTCTTTCTCGTTTATGTCTTTATAATAGATTTCACACATCCGACATAGCCCGAAGAATTGCAACACTAAAGTGGCAGTGGGCTGGACACATTGCCCGTAGGACCGAAGCCCGATGGGGCGTACGGGTTCTCGAGTGGCGACCACGCATCGGAAGACGTAGCGTGGGTAGGCCGCCGACAAGGTGGACCGACGACCTGGTGAAGGTCGCGGGAAACGGCTGAATACGGGAGGCGCAGGACCGGTCATCGTGGAGAACCTTGGGGAGACCTATGTCCAGCAGTGGACGTCTTTCGGCTGAAATGATGATGATGATGATGATGAATAGATTTTAGCAAATTCTTTGCAACTGTATCGACTCATCGTCTATGTCAGGCGTGAGGTTTTATGTGTAGGTCAGGTTTATAGTCAGATTCCTCTCTGGCGGACGAGTTCAAGTAATAAAAATTTATACCTGAGCCTTTTGACTGTAATATAGGACTTGAGACTATTAATATATGTACCTTATCGTGGGCGTTCAACAACAAACTTGGTGCCCTTTATTTCAGAGATTTCATGTGAGGTTGATAAGGGACTGCAGGTGGACGCAATATACACCGACTTCAGCAGCGCCTTTGATAAAGTAAATCATAACTTACTCGTAGAAAAATTGAGATGGTTTGGTGTCGGTGGAGTACTGTTGAAATGATTCAAATCATACTTGTCAAAAAGACCACAATCTGTAGTGGTGGGTGGCTCTGGATCTGAGGTATATTACGGACTACGGTGTTCCGCAGGGATCTCATCTGGGGCCGCTTCTCTTCCTAGTCTTCATCAATGACATAACTGCATACATAGGGCATTGTAGAATTTCCATATTTGCTGACGATCTTAAATTATATAAAGTGGTATCAGAGCGACTTAAAAAAAACGAGTGTGCTTATGACCACACGACTAAAGTGAAACTTCTTTCGCTCCATCTGTATGTATATATATATATATATATATATATATATGTCGGAGACAGCGACGGCAAAGCGGTAGGGTCGACAGCATCTTGGTGTGGTGGTACAGGTTCCGTTTCGTAGGGGAGTTTTGAATTAAAGCACGACGTGTAGATATACCCTCCAATCTTCATAATAACAATTTGAATAGGCAAACCGACAGTTTCGGTTCGGAGAAGTGCCTTAGTCCGCGTCTCGATGCAAAGTGACCGTTCGGCGAACCCCACTTTCCAAAGCGACTTTGTCCATGTGGCGCCATCACAAAATAACGTCACAAGCGTTCGCCCCTCTACTACGTAAATCAAATCAGCAACTTCTATTAAAATTATATCGACGATCTCCGACACGGCCAGCCTGACGATTTGCACGTCCTCGTGCATCATCATCATCATCATCATCCCAGCGCCAATCCAAGTCGCATCCGAAGCTCCCTCAGCTCGCTTCACGAGGCCAACCGCCGATTCCGGCCAAACTTCGATATTTCCCGTTGCACGTCCTCGTGCATGTCTGTAACAAATTTAAAAAAAAACACAGAAAACCGACTTTGAAGCATTTTTGAGAACTCGGCCAACCTGACCGTTACACGTCACGTTTAATTACAATGACTAGGTTTTAGAAAACCAAACAAATTTAATTATTTTAACAACTTAAACGCAAAAACTTCCTTCAAGCCTCATAATTATCAAATTTCAAAAAGAAAACACAAAAGGTTCCTTCAAGCCTCATAATTATCAAATTTCAAAAAGAAAACACAAAAGGTTCCTCCAAGCCTCATAATTATAAAATCATAATCATAATTGTCAAAAAGAAAACACATCATCGTCCAGCTACCACAGTAGCAAGTGACAACTCGTTATTGACCTGACCATATCGTCATCACCTCATGTGATACGACCAACTCAAGAGTCCGCAACTCCCAGGTCAATACACGACTATACAACTAGTCTCCTTTGAGATCCTGGTCCCCACCACACCACCATCTGCCCATCGTGCCCTGAACAACTCCTCACTGAGTTTCAGTCACGACTACAGACTAGTGCATGCAGTGCGACCATATCTACCTAGGTCCCCGCCACACCACTAGCTGCCCATCGCCCCCTGAACAACCCCTCACTGGGTTGCAGTTACGACTACAGACTAGTGCGTGCAGTGCGACCACATAGCCATGATACGTGTTCTATTTGCTGGCGGAGGCACCCTCCTCGCCATCTTCTTCATTATGAAAATCTAACTCAGCAGACATTACTTGGAGAAGTCTTTCGTATACGATCGTGGGGGTACTTATAAGTTCTGTTTCCAATCAACTATTTCAATAGGTAACGATCGCCATTATCGCCATCAAACAACTCACCAATATTCAATTTCATTACTTTAGCTCACTTCTATCAAATTTGTATTTTTTGTAAATAGCACTCATTACTATGTTCGTTACCGCTTGTTCTCTTGAGAAGATTTAATAGTCTAGCCACACGTGAAATTTAGTTTTGAAATAAAGATAAACCAGACATCATAATTTTAAAACCCTGATTTAAAATTTCTCAACCCATTATAACAAAGAATACGGGTAGTACAAGAAATAAAATTTGCAAATAAATCATAATATCATTTCGCAAAGAAATTGTTCAGAACTCAATACACTGGCACAACCTTGTACACTGTATATATACTGACGCGTGTGTACGTACACCAATGAAATTACAGATTGTTTGACAAGAGAACATTCAGCACCGAAATCAGAATAAAAATAGTAAGACTCATCGGATTATGGCAATTTCCCACAAACACCTGCCACTTGGCAGTTGTGAACCGTTGCACACCAGACATCTCTGAGCTCTCATAAGGCCCCATTAC
This sequence comes from Sesamia inferens, assembly GCA_037179545.1. Lineage (NCBI taxonomy): Eukaryota > Metazoa > Arthropoda > Insecta > Lepidoptera > Noctuidae > Sesamia > Sesamia inferens. Next base: position 31,228,547 of record CM073937.1, on the reverse strand, counting down.
GTTACCACAAACGTTTTGGGTATTTGGAAATCTTCTCATCGCCTGCAGAGTAGATGCTGTCCTGAATTCTTCTCATCGCCTGCAGAGTAGAGGCTCAAGTCTTGAAACCTTGGGCGTTCCGCAAAGCGCACGCAGCTCCGGCTGTGCCGCACACAGCTCCAGCAGCGCCACACGCCATTGATGCGATTCACCAAGCAGCTAGAAGCGCGCTACGCAAGCGCACTTTGTACGCTCCGCAAGCTAATCCTGCGCGCTCCGCAAGCTCACCTTGCGTGTTCCGCAAGCGCACCTTGCGTGCTGCACAAGCGCACCTTGCACACTTCGTAAGCGCACCTTCCGCGCTCCGCAAGCGCACCTTCCGCGCTCCGCAAGCGCACCTCGCTCGCCAAGCAACAGCCAGCACTGTCGCGCGCCAAGCATCAGCCAGCACTATCGCGCGCCAAGTATCAGCCAGCACTGTCGCGCGCCAAGGATCAGCCAGCACTGTCGCGCGCCAAGGATCAGCCAGCACTGTCGCGCGCCAAGCATCAACCAGCACTGTCGCGCGCCAAGCATCAGCCAGCACTGTCGCGCGCCCAGCATCAGCCAGCACTGTCGCGCGCCAAGCATCAGCCTGCACTGTCGCGCGCCAAGCAACAGCCAGCACTGTGGCGACAGCGCCGCGTCCAGCCGCACGTGTACGCCTGCAGCGGACTCCTGCAGCGTACTATCACGCGGAGCGATCTCTTCTGCGTCAGCAATTGAGCGCACCTCGTAACGTGACGTTCACTTCCAGCCTCACTGCCAGTACATCCAGCATTTACAGAAGGTCATACAAAGGCAATGAACAATTACCACACAAGTAATCACACAAGTACTATAAAAATATTGGCAGAAAGTGACTGTTATTCTGTTCCTTGATTTATAACGAGATTGTGAGCAGTGTAGTTCTTTATCCAACTTCTGATGTCGGAGACAGCGACGGCAAAGCGGTAGGGTCGACAGCATCTTGGTGTGGTGGTACAGGTTCCCTTTCGTAGGTGAGTTTTGAATTAAAGCACGACGTGTAGATATACCCTCCAATCTTCATAATAACAATTTTAATAGGCAAACCGACAGTTTCGGTTCGGAGAAGTGCCTTAGTCCGCGTCTCGATGCAAAGTGACCGTTCGGCGAACCCCACTTTCCAAAGCGACTCTGTCCATGTGGCGCCATCACAAAATAACGTCACAAGCGTTCGCCCCTCTACTACGTAAATCAAATCAGCAACTTCTATTAAAATTATATCGACGATCTCCGACATATTTAATTTTTACAGAGTTATTTAAAAATAGATAGGCGCGTTGATTTAATTTATAGATAGTAAAATATATTTTTTTAGTTTTTTGAGAAATAAATTATTACTTATTTACAGTTGAGTTAGTAATACCATTTCATTGTATTTTGACAGCCTCCATGGCGTAGCGGTAGCGAACGCGGCCGCTGCGTAAGGAGGCGCGGGTTCGATCCTCACGCAGTGTAAGTATTTGTATGCATAAATATGAATATTTGCACTGGTCTGGTCGTGCCTCGGAAAGCACGTTAAGCCGTTGGTTTCGGTTGCCATACGAACTTCTAGTGGCAATCGTTACGGGTTGTTGGAGCCCACAAAAGTCCAACAATTGGTCTAACTTCAATGCTTCGATATTGCCTTCGCGTTGTGGGGGTCAGACGGCAGTTGCTTCACGGAAAATGTCTAAATTTCGCCAAAATCAGCAATTACACTGGAAAAGCGGACCCCACATTCCAAAGCTTTGGATGCGACTGGTATTAACCCTGAGATGATGATGATGATTTCATTGTATTTATTTGGGCAAAAAAATACCTAATACCCCATGTATATCATTTATTTGACTTGTTCTTATCATCAATCACATACTTAGATGTTCATTGTAGCCACGCACAAACATCAATTCAATGTTGACATGCGAAAAAGTACGTGACTATATTAAATTGAAACTACGTCTAAGTTACGTTTTTTAAGTTTTACCATATATAAGCACAGAGATTTGGGTAGTAGGTATATGTATGCATACCCTCAAAAAAATCTTTGTGCACGCGCCTGTCCGCACACTCATACTTGAGAGGCTGGTATTTTAACCACTAGGCCACTAGGCCATGTGGCTGTGCTTTAAATAAATAAAAAAAAAAAAATCATCGAGTGCAGTAAACAAATAGAAGTGACGTCCAGTGTTATTGTTTCTTTCTGAATAAGATGGAATTGTGTTGTTGTATAGTGTTCCAAATTATTGTAAGTAAAATAAATTCTAACTTTTCCATTTTACTGGATAGACTAAAGAGTTCTTCTTTATTTTTTTGAGCCTGTTCTGTATCTGTTGCGATGGATATCAAAGCTTCTATAGTTTGTTTATAATTTTCATGTAAGGCGCCACAGCTCATCTGCATCAGCTCGGGCTGACCATCTTGTTTGTGAAAGTATCTAACAACACTTTTTTTTAAATTAAATGTTCTGTCAATATATTTCAATGGTAGGCAGAACTCGAAAAAATGTTATACACTTTCTGAATCATTTAAAAGAACTGTGTCACCTCTCAGTGGCGTACCTAGGCGTGGCCGAAGTAGGCCGTCGCCCACGGCTTCGCGCCCAAAGCTGACTCGCGCCCAAAGGTGCCTCGCGCCCAAAGGGGCCACAAGCGAAGTAAAATTGAATGATTAATTTAAAAGGACCTAAGACCGACTACTAACTCTGCATAATCACAAACAAATAGCTACATTATAGTGCAAACTTACCAAATAAATAATGTTTTTTTTTTTTCATTTTCTACATTATTATCGTAATGTATTTACTACATTATCAAACAATGTTCGACAAGGGATGATCTTAAAGCAAAAGAGCTATTTGTATTCTGCTTGTAAGTAGGCGTGCAAATTACAATGTCAAAAAAAAATTGAAGTTTAAATTAAGACTATAAAAAAATCGACAAATACCTGCCAAAAATAGCACAATAACACAAATATAAATGTCAACACTCTAAATCTAAAATGTCATTAGTCAAATTTTAAGTATATTATGTCAATAACTGTTATTAAAAAAGTCAATAACATACATAGACTATAAATGACATTTATGTCAACGTAATATAAAAGTCAATAAAATACAAGTTAAAAAAAAAGAAACAGCAACAATGTTTATGTTCTATAAATTCCTTAATACTATAAAAGCAATGATTTTGTAACCACGCTGTCAATTTGAATTTAAAAACATTATCCTGCAATAATTTCAATTCAATTTTATTATTTTATTATAAATAATAAAATTTAATTGAATCCATACTAATATTATAAATGTGAAAGTGTGTTTGTTTGTTTGTTTGTCCTTCCTTCACGCCGTAGCTAAGCAATCAATCGACCTGATTTTTGGCATACAGTTAGTTGAAAAGATGGAGAGTAACATAGGCTACTTTTGGTCCCCAAAAACATCAAGTTCCCAAGGGAGATTACTGGAATATTTGTATGTGTACACCAAATATCGTCCATATATATAACCTAATAAAGCAACGAATCGACTTGATTTTTGGCATATAGTTAGTTGAAAAGATGGAGAGTAACATAGGCTACTTTTGGTCCTAAAAAAAACACCAAGTTCCCAAGGGAGATTACTGGAATATTTGTATGTGTACACCAAATATATCCTTACTAATATTATACACCGGAAAGTGAGTTTGTTTGTACCACTTTCACGCCGTAACTCCTGAACCGATTGCTTTGAAATTTTGCAGACGTAAAGTTAGAAGTCCGGATTAAATAATAGGGTACTTTTTATCGCGAAAAAATTGATATTCCCGAGAGAAATCTAAAAAGCGCGATAAAACCGAAGTTAACGCAGGCGAAGCCGCGGGCGGAAAGCTAGTTTTATTATAAATCAATATACACATATTATACACATTTTTCTTATAAATATCTTTACGAGCAGATGCGAAACTTAGCCCTTTTTAGTCTTGGTACACGTTCAGTATGTTGCCTAAAGTAATGCATATATATGTTTCTTTGTGAAGACGCAGATGTCCCTTATGTACGTACAGGGAAGTGGAAGAATATTATTCTTTTTAAAGAGAGGTTTACAGCTGTCTAAAAACCATGCCTTGTTTATGACCCGTATGCAGAGTTTCTGGAGCCTAAATACTCTGCCGGTATCGGTCGAATTACCCCACATGATGAGTCCATAGCTTAGGACAGACGATACATATTCATGGTAAGCTGCAAGAGCAGCGTCTACGGAAACATTTTGTCGTAGCTTCTTTAAAGCAAACACAAACCTATCAAGTTTCTGACAGATTTGTTCCACATGGCTTTTCCAATTAAGATATTTCCATATTAATACCCAAAAATTTAATTTCATCTACTTGTTCATTTTTTTTCATTTTTATAGCTAATATCTAAAGTTAACTGATTAGAATTATACGAGTTAAATTCTATTATTTTGGTCTTGCTAACATTTATATTTAAGTCGTTATTTGCCATCCAACTAATTATAGATGACAAGGTTTCTTCAGGGTTTCTGATTTGTAATTAATGTTATCCACATATTTTATAATAACTGTCGTATCATCGGCAAAAGAATACATTTTTGCAGAGTAGCCTCAGGAAGATCATTTATGTAAAGTAGGAAAAGCAAAGGACCAAGAATGCTACCCTGAGGCACACCACACTTATTTATCATTAGTTCTCATTAATTCTCTTTAGAATATAATTTGTCACGTTTTTTCATAACTTTGGATATCTCTGTATATTGCTTCCTATTTTTTAAATAACTAGACACCCATTCATAGGCTTTGCCCCTTATGCCGTAGAAGTCTAATTTGTTTAATAACTTCGAGTGGTTAACAAAATCAAAGGCCTTACTCATATCCAAAAATATATATTTTTTTTTATAAATTTAATTCATGACCATGCATACAAGTCCTTCAGTCGCATACTTAAATAGATTTTAACTTAGTAACTTATCCTAACTTAAATTAACCTAATCTATCTCTTATCCTAGCTTAACCTAACCTAAACCTATCTCCTTTCGTTTCCCGCGTGAACGGACACTTGGAGGAAGGTTTGGGAGAAAGCCATGATGTGACCACTATGCTACACTGAATGCACTTTCTACTACATAAATCACGCATTTTTATTTAGTAAACGACACTATAAATAATTTAACTTCCCGCCAAAAATCTCTCCAAAAATAATGATACAGCTGGATTGCTATTGTTAATATTTTCCGTTACAAGCCTAATAAAGTTGAAGATGGCAAGAGCAGTTGAACAAACTTTACGGAAACCAAACTGTTCTTTGCATAATAAAGGCTGTATCTGACATCGACGCACAAACGAGTACCATGGATCCAGTACATGATTCTGAACCCCCTAGTGGTGGAATTTTTCGTCGGCTTTTTCATAATTAAAAAAAAAAATAGTTTTTTTCACTTTAGACCGTTCATAATTGCTATACTTTTATAACCCAATAAGATATTTTTAGAAAAAAGCGCATTGAAAACAAAACTCGAAAAACTATCTTATCAGCTGATTTAATAGAGTTTACATCAGGGATTAACGTCATACTTACAAACCTACACAGCGGCACGCTTGCAACGTTCAAAGACCGAGCCGACACTTTTTTTAAACATTGTTGTTTTTGTAACCGTTCATTAACGACATAAATCACTATCATAAGTTTATTAGTGGCATGCGGTCTAGCCTTTTCGCGAAGTTTGTGTTACGATGTCAGATACACCCTGTATGTCATGTGAATTGAAAAAATTATTTAACCTTATATGCATTGCCTTCTCAATTTTTTTTGATATTCTTGTGATAGGCCGATAATTTTTTGGGTCTCAAATCAAATCAAATCATTTATTTCAAATAAACCAGTTACAGGCACTTTTGAATTGTAAGAAGGTCGGTCAGTCACTAAGGTGAAGCTAGTCGCCCATTCCAAAGAGTAGGTACCTATGGAGAAGAACGGGCAAGAAACTCCATGGACACTCTTTTAAATTATCAAGCTAGTGATACAAATATTTGATTACATCATTCATTTTCAAATCAATCGTGTGAGAACGATGCAGAAATATATTGTACGCTAAGAGCGTCCATTATGGAAAAACACACAAAAAAAAACAACAACAAAAAAGACTAACCCAACAAATAGATGCTTTACAGCAAGTACATTGTGCTCACACGTGTGCCATGCAATTATACAATACTAAGAAATTGAATTTACACAATGCAAAGATAGTTTTGTCCAAGGTACAGCAGCTCCAACAGTGTTCCCGAATACTAAGTTTAGCTCCTGTGTAGCTGCACCAGTGCCGAATGCCCCTGTCAGCGATGCAATTCCGTAACGTACAATATGCTTGGCTACATAGTGTGTACTGGCTTTGAGTAAAAAAAAAAACAAACAATTACAAATTAAAACTACAAGAGGAAAAATCAAAGAACAATCAGTGTAAGTATAGAAATCGGACGCAGCTCAAGCCCACGCCGTCGTTGTCCAGGCCGTCGTCGTTGCCATGTTTGTCGTCAATATAATCCTTAACACTATAAAATGCTTTCTGACACAAGTTACGTTTAATGAAGGATTTGAATTTATTCAGGCTCAGATCTTGCTAGATAAAAATAGCCAGAGTACACTAAACGGGCTGTCTTAATATCAGTCAAATTACGAATTGTTTTAACTGCGTATGCAGTAGAACTTAGTTTTTTTGACATTTTTTTTATATGTGACCCATTGAAGCTTAGCATCCAGAGTTATACCCAAGAACACTGTGCTGTCTTCAGATTCCAATTCTTCGCCCTTTATCAACACTTTAGTTTTCACCTGCCTAACGTGAGGTAGAGTAAACTTAATGCATTTGGTTTTTTTCTCGTTTCAGAGTAAATTATTAACATTAAACTAGTGGACTACTTTGGAGATCGCGCTATTTACATCGTCAGTGACCTGCTGCTGACGTTTAAGTTTAAATAAAAGTGAAGTGTCATCTGCAAACAAGACTATATCGTGATTATCCTTTATGAGGTACGGCAGGTAATTGATGTAAATAAGAAACAAAAAGGGACCAAGAATTAACCCCTGTGGGACTCCCATTGTTACTAAAGATCCGGAAGATCTTTTTCCATTAACGTCAATGGTTTGAATCCTACCACTCAAGTAAGATGTAATAAGATCCAGTGCAGAGTTTCCTGAATAACGACTCCTAAAATTTTTTAAATAAAACTGCCTTTCGTTTTACTGGATTTTTTAAGCCTTTTGTTATCCAATTCTGTGTTATTATTGACTTTAACCTTAATAAGAGGAAAGCACAGATCGTAATATAATGTGAAAGTTTTATAAAATATAGTGAAGGCCTCTGATAAGGCTGCGTTAAATGTTTCTGAAAATGAGAAAGAAGACATACATTCTCGAAATTTCTTAAGGTTTTCCGCACAATAGTCACGTTTAATTCAGACCAACAAATTATTTTGTTACGTTTATTTGTTTTTATCGTAACTGTTTACGCTGTCTCATGATCTGACAAGTTAAGGTAAACAATTTTTGTCTGAACATTCCGTATGTTACACCGCGATTGGATTAATACACGAGTACAATACATTCAGTTTATACAATATGTAAAGAAAACCCTATCCGATCCGTGAAGGTACTTTTAGGTATCGATAACTGATTCTGATAATCGATACAAAGCCGGACTAAACTTAAAAAAAAAATCCCTGTAAAAAAATAAATATTATTTCGCAAAAAGAGGTAACTTAATACATTTGCGGTAAACAACCCTTCCGCGGCGGGAGGGCAGGGCACGCGGCACGTGGTCGCATCGCTATTCGCTCATACTAATACCGGTGTTGTCACTTTTTTAAAAATTACCAAATTTCGGAGAAGTTGGAATTAATTCGCGGGGAAAAAGATTATTTCAAAATTCATTAGTATTGTTTCTATGATGATTACGTAAAATTTTATATTATATTTGGTCAAGTGATTACCTAACCTTTATTATCCTTAAGGGTCGGAGAGGGTTTTAGTAAACATATTGTATAGAAACTTTAGACGCTGTGTGTGGCGCGATCATTTCAAATTTTACTGCGTTCTATGTAAAGATAAATAGAATCTTCATAAATCCGTTTGACTGTTCTTTCGAAAAGTGCCTTAATTTTATTTAATATCGCTGCAGACACTGTAAACCGGCCAGGTCTCGATAGAGTCAACAGCTTTCTCATAGTTCACAAAGGCAAGACATAGATCACATAGAAATATTTCTTCCGGATAAGACTGGAGGAAACCCACGGTATCATCACAGTGTTATTCGATAGAGGTCTGCTCGGCTTGGGTAGAGTACCGCAGTGTCCTCGTGACGGCGATCGGCAGTGATCTCTCGCGCCCGGCCCTGGTCCATACCATGGTCCGGAATGAGAGTGTACCCCAGGCCGTCGGCCCTAGTCGAGAGACAATATCAAACCCCGGCCAAAGTACGCGCGGGCTTGCGGGCAGCGAGTAGTGGGCAGCTCACCGCCCGGTAACAACCAGGTCGATGACGCGTTGTGTTTCACGCGCGCCTCAAATAAATGGCAGCACATCGTGAGGGGTCCACGAAGACAGAGGCCTCCTGGGCCAGGGTTGTTGGTTCGTTGAAAGACAAGCCGTGGCTCTGTCGTACAGTCAAGTGAAGGAACACGGGTGGGTTTTAGTCAGTAAAAGTCTGACACGCCCTTGCGCTCCGAGCAGAGAATGAATGAATGATGAATCTTCAGATGACCCCGCATCTGAAGATTACGCAAAAACCCAAAAAAAAAAGATGACGCCGCTAAGACATCAGTTAATGTCCTATTTTCAAAATCCAGCAACAGAAGGCAATTAATGAAGAATAAATTCAAAATAAACATAAAATCGGTATCCGATACAACATGGGAAAGCCGAATTGCGGCAGTAAAAGCTGTATCATTTCAGTATAATGCCATTATTGACTGCATTAAGTTTTGCATGCAGTCAATAATAACATCAGTCGCTGTGCGACTGTCTGACTTTCGAATGCTTTTTAAAACCTGATGATTATCAGGTCTTAAAAAGCATTCTGAAGCTGCAGATATTATTTTTGTGACTGTAAATGTGAAGCAATTGTTACGGAAATGCTAACTATGTAATTTATTATTTCAATACACGTCTGGTAATTATAAACAAAATCAGGCAAAAATTAAATATAAATTTAAAGGTCGCTAAAGACAATCTACACAACTCTTCCATCTGAATCCGAAAGTTGGAATAATAAATAAAATAAATTGCAAGACATTTACCATAATGTTTATATTGTTACCAGAAACATGTGTAAGTGCAGCTTTTGCAGAAAAAGTTTTTCTAAGTTAATAATTATTTGAGTAACAGTACGACTCAAGAGAGACTGTCTGCTTTAGGAGTACTATCTATAGAAGCAGTTACCTGCAAAACTCGACAGCAAGTCTTTATTACAAGACTTTAGCAAAACAAAGAGCACAGAAAAGCATTATTTTTGTAAAATTCTTTTTTTTTTTTTGTTTTTGTTATTATCTACTATATAAAAATAAGTCGGGTTTTCCTTCCTGACGCTATAACTCTAGAACGCACGAACCGATTTCCACGGTTTTGCATTCGTTGGAAAGGTCTCGGGCTCCGTGAGGTTTATAGCAAGGTTTATAGAAAATTCAGGAAAAAATTTCAACAGAAAAGCAGAAAAATCTTTTTTCACATACAGCGCCATCTCTGATACATAGCATGTACTACAAACCAATATTTTAAGTATATGGCGCCTGTGCATGATGGATTGTTTGACAGCTACTCATTGTTCTCTGCTCAGTTCATTTCATTCGGCGTTCAAAAGAAGATAATGGTCGAACTATCAAAGTTAAAGTTCAAAATCAAGAGATTGAGATCGGAAATGAATTCATTGTACCATATTGCCCGCTGCTATCACGAATTTTCGAAGCACATGCAAACGTTGAGAGTTGTCATTCGGCCAAATCAATCAAATATTTGTGCAAGTACGTCACAAAAGGCAGCGACATGGCTTTGTTTGGTATTGCGTCGAAAAATGCGAATGACGAAATCAGCAACTTCTAAATGGGCAGATACGTACTAATGAAGCACTGTGGCGATTATTGTCATTTAAAATTCATGAAAGATGTCCCACAGTTGTACATTTACCAGTGCATTTGGAAAATGGCCAAAGAGTTTACTTCACTGAAGCTAATGCGGCACAACGAGCTGAGAGACCACCATCGACAACATTGACTAGCTTGTAGCTAGCGCTACACAAAGGTCGACTATAAATCACACCAGATCACAGTGTAGCAGGCGCTACACAAAGGTCGACTATAAATCACACCAGATCACACCGAGGAGCGCGGAAGTCATGGCGCGCGTCGCTGCGACCCTGACTCCCGCAGCGAGGGTTCCCATAAATCTCACCCCGGAACACATCTGCAGGACCAACGGTCAACGTCCGTGGGAACCATAGCGAGTTATCTAGCACGTGACTGAATTGGCGCGCTTTCTACATTAAGCAATCATACGCCGTGGCCTGCCTCGATCAACGAATCAGCATCAAGAACGGACGCAACACCTCGTGGACATCGCAGGACAGCAAGCTGATTTGCTATTGGTTACCCCACTATTATTTAGAGATAGTTAGTATTTAAGTGAGTGCATAGCTTGTAAGACACATTATTATTATATTCTACATCATTATTATATTCTATTCCATTCTATTACATTACAGTCCATTCCTTGTTCACACTCTTGTATCACGTCATTGTACACGTCAAATACAATGTACTCTTTTACATTCGTGCAATACACATAGTTCGATTTATCTGAGTTTTATCTGCTTGATAGCGCGCGTCATCACCTTGCCTCTGTGGCGCCATTACCGCTTCGAAGTGTGTAAACCATAGTCTGGGATACGCCGGCCAAAAGTCAGACAGCCGTGCTTGTAGTGTGAGCGTGTCGACTTGCCCTCCTACCTGTGTTGCGTTGCTGGTCGCCATCCTGATTATCACGCAGCAATACCGTGAATATAGCCTCTTGAAATCCTAGTGGTGAGACCCGCTTGTGGGAAGCCACTAGAATGTGCTAATCACGAGAATCCGAGAGCCGGAAGCTGCAGAAGCTGATGGATGAGATGGAACTCGGAGATCTAAAACCCTCACAGCTGTTGCGAAAAATGCGGGAACTAGCCGGACAGAAAATACCAGACGGTACACTGCGCATCATGTGGACCCGGCTACTTCCACCCTCAGTACGCGCTGTCCTCACCGTGAGCAACACTACGGACTTGGAAAAGTTATCGCAAGTAGCAGACAGTGTAATGGACAGTATCGCGCAACCTAACCAGGTCGCGTAGATTTCACGCACGAGCGATATGGCTGTCCTACACGACCAAATAAGGCAGTTATCTCTGGAGCTGGCAGAACTCAGGAACAGGCAGGAATCCAGACCACGATCACACAGAGCACTCGACAGACGGCGTTCAAGATCGCGTTCAACAAGCAACGATAATAGCAACCGCAAGTATTCAGAAAAATCACTTATCTGTTATTATCATCGCAAGTACGGCACCGAGGCGCGGAAATGTACACGTCCGTGCAATTTCAACAACAACAGTGCCCAGTCGGAAAACTAACGCCTGCGTCGGTTGAGGCGGCAACTGACGCGAACAACACTTCTCACCGCCTATTCATAACTGATAGGAATTCGCGTCTGTCATTTCTAATTGATACGGGCGCAAACGTTTCCGTGATACCGAGAACAAAAGGCGGAAAAGCAAAACAAACCGATTTCTGTTTGTACGCAGCAAACAACACGATCATTCCAGCGTACGGAGAGAAAACCCTACAACTGGACCTCAACCTACGACGGCCGTACACCTGGAAATTCATCGTCGCTGCAGTCAGCAAACCCATCATCGGTGCAGACTTTCTGAAGCGTCATCAACTTCTCGTCGACATAGCCGGCCGACGTCTTGTCGACAAAGTTACCAACATGACCGTCAGAGCATCACTCATTCATTCTGCCGAACCTACAGTTCGAAGTATCGACATGGAACAGCCGTATCACCAGCTCCTCAGTAAGTTTCCTGATATCCTGCGACCATCAAGCATGAAGGATACTCCCAAACACAGGGTAGAACACCACATCGAAACTACTGGCCCACCAGTGTTCAACAAGTGCAGACCTCTTCCTCCAAATCGCTACCTGCCCGTGAAGAAAGGATTCGAGCTTAAGATGCAGCAAGGAGTTTGCCGACCAAGCAAAAGCCCTTGGTCCAGTCCGCTACACGTCGTTCCTAAGAAAAACGGCGACTTACGCATCTGTGGTGACTACAGAAGACTCAATGTCGTCACCAAACCCGATCGCTATCCAGTCCCACGCCTCAAAGATTTTACCTACCTGCTTCACGGCAAGAAAATCTACAGCACTCTCGATTTAAACCGAGCCTACTCTCAATTACCGTCTTCGAACCTGATATCAAGAAGACAGCGATCACTACACCATTCGGTTTATTCGAATTTCCACGAATGTGCCCAGGTCTCAAGAACGCCGGACAGACATTCCAACGATACATAAACGAAGTACTCAACGGAATAGACTACGCGTTCCCATTCATCGACGATGTTATCGTTGCATCTGAAAATGAAGCAAGCCACATCGGAGATCTGCAGGAAGTTTTACGCCGATTAGACACGTATGGTGTCACTATAAATCCCTCTAAGTGTGTTTTCGGCAGCGAAACCGTCAAGTTCCTAGGTTATGAAGTATCAAGCAAGGGAATCAAACCACTTCAAGACAAAGTCAAAGCAATCACAGAGTACCCAAAACCCGAAACCATTCAAGACTTACGAAGATTTATGAGCATGATAAATTTTTACCGAGACAGTGTTCCAAACGCAGCCAGTATTCAATCACCGCTCAATGCGTTCCTTCATAATTCAAAAAAACGAGACAAGACGGAAGTAAAGTGGGACAATCAATCGACAAAAGCTTTTGAGTTGTGCAAACAAAGCATAATAAACGCTGCTTTATTGTCTTACCCATCCAGTTCGTCAGAGGACCAAATCGCTATTTTTTCGGACGCCTCAGCTACCTGCGCCGGGGCATCTCTACAACAAAGGCGAAACAAAGAACAATGGATGCCACTCGGATTTTTTTCAAAAAATTTTTCGGAAAGACAAAAGAAGTACTCGACTTTCGACCGGGAGCTCTCATCAATACATATGGCAGTAAAACACTTCCGAAAGATGTTTGAAGGCAAAGAACTCGTGATTTACACTGACCATAAACCGCTGACCTACGCAATCCGTAAGCCTCCTTCCGATAACGACACACCACGGCGAATCCGGCAGTTACTGTTCATCAGCGAGTTCACTACTGACATTCGACACGTGAGCGGAGCTCAAAACGTTGTAGCAGATGCATTATCACGCGTCGAAATTATCGACGTGCCATCACCTATCAACTACGACGAGTTATCTCAAGCTCAAGAAAACGACAGTTGTTTCCCGACATTGTCTCAACAGACCAACATACAACTCAAGAAAATCATTTTACCGGGTACTAACAAGCCAATTTTCTGCGAAACATCAACGTCACATGTTCGTCCATACTTAACAGCTGATTTTCGTCGCATAGCTTTCAATGCCGTGCACAGCCCAAGCCACCCAGGAGTACGATCCACACGGAAGCTGATGCAAGAGCGATTCTTTTGGCCGTCAATGAATACCGACATCGGCCAGTGGACTAAAGCATGCAATTCGTGTCAGCCCTCCAAAGTACAGCGACACAATCATAGTGACATCGCAACATTCCCACCGAGCGAACGATTTCAACATATTCACGTTGATATCGTTGGACCGCTACCGACGTCAGCATGTGGACATAAATACTTGCTCACGATGATCGACCGGTGCACACGATGGCCTGAAGCTGTACCACTTCAGGAGACAACCGCTGAAATCGTCGCAAGAAAACTTTACGAAGTGTGGATATCTCGTTTCGGTTGTCCAACAAGAATCACTACTGATCAAGGACGACAGTTTGAAAGTCGACTATTCCGAGACCTCGCTCAATTACTCGGCGTAGAAAAAACCCGTACTACTGCATACCACCTGCAGAGTAACGGAATCGTCGAACGCTGGCACAGGACATTAAAAGCCGCACTCATGGCTAGGCTAGAAAACAGCAACAAATGGATCGACGAATTGCCTGCTGTTCTAATGGGTCTCAGAGCCGCTATCCGCTCCGACTCTAACACAAGCGCAGCGCAACTCACTTACGGTCAAGCAATACGCCTACCAGGCGATTTCATATCACCAACACCAGCTACATCGAAAATGGACCACGACTACATCAATCACCTGCAAGAGGTCATCACGAAGCTCACACCTACATACAAATCACATGCAAACAAGCGATGTATGTTCGTTCACAAGGACCTACAAACATGTAGCCACGTGTTTGTACGCGATGACACCGTCCGAAAACCTCTGCAGCACCCATACCAAGGTCCATACAAGATCATCGAACGTAAAGAAATGTACTTTACAATCCAATTACCAGGACGAATTAGCAATATATCGATAGATCGCCTCAAACCTGCGTACACAATCAACACAGAAGATGATCCCAGGCATACGAACAGCGAGACCAATCAAGCACCTGCAGCTACCACAGATGAGCAACCCAGCCTACATCCAGACCCGCATACGAGGGAACAACGTACCAGATCAGGCAGGATCGTCAAGACGCCTGCACGCTACGTACGCTTTGCTAAAAAGGGGGAATAGTGTAGCTAGCGCTACACAAAGGTCGACTATAAATCACACCAGATCACAGTGTAGCAGGCGCTACACAAAGGTCGACTATAAATCACACCAGATCACACCGAGGAGCGCGGAAGTCATGGCGCGCGTCGCTGCGACCCTGACTCCCGCAGCGAGGGTTCCCATAAATCTCACCCCGGAACACATCTGCAGGACCAACGGTCAACGTCCGTGGGAACCATAGCGAGTCATCTAGCACGTGGCTGAATTGGCGCGCTTTCTACATTAACCAATCATACGCCGTGGCCTGCCTCGATCAACGAATCAGCATCAAGAACGCACGCAACTTCGCGTGGACATCGCAGGACAGCAAGCTGATTTGCTATTGGTTACCCCACTATTATTTAGAGATAGTTAGTATTTAAGTGAGTGCATAGCTTGTAAGACACATTATTATTATATTCTACATCATTATTATATTCTATTCCATTCTATTACATTACAGTCCATTCCTTGTTCACACTCTTGTATCACGTCATTGTACACGTCAAATACATTGTACTCTTTTACATTCGTGCAATACACAAAGTTCGATTTATCTTTTTTTTTTTTTATAAATTATAAACCAGCGTTTGACCGCAATCCGCCTGATGGTAAGCAGTGACGCGATCGTTGATGGTAAAGCGCGCTAGTTTATTAAGAGCCTATTCACTCTAGCCTTGAAGACACTCAAATTGTAATGTGACGGAAACACCGACGCCGGCAAATTGTTCCAGTCCCTGGACGCGGTATAAAGGAGGAAGCAAAACGCTTCGTCCGGATCGCAGTGGTGTCAACAACGTAAGGGTGGAAACCTGCCGTACGACGGGTCGTCCGATGATGGAACGGAGATGGGGGAATTAAATCATGCAATTCCCTCTCACACTCACCAGAATGCATCCTATAGAAGACCGAAAGGCTGGCTACTCTACGCCTGTGCTCCAGGCTTTGGAGACCGTTTCGAGTTAAGTCTGGGTCGCCAATCAGCCTCCTCGCACGCCTCTCCACCGAATCCAAAGTGGCAAGGTGACATTTCGCAGCACCAGCCCAAATGTGGCTGCAGTACTCCACACACGAACGGACCTGTGCTTTGTATAAAATTAGAAGCTGCCCAGGTGTGAAGTACCGCCGGACCTTCGCGATGACGCCTAGTTTTCTGGCAGCCACCCTGGCCTTGGACTTAATGAACCGCCCAAAGTTAAGGCTCGAGGAAATCTCAACTCCCAAAAGCTGAAGGCGGTCGGTACACTCCAAGGATACATTCTGAAAAGTAGGAGCCAAGGTGAACGGGCTCCTTTTGGCGGTGAAAAGACACGCCTGTGTTTTGGCGGCATTGAATGCTACAAGATTGGCATTGCCCCATTCGGAGACTGCCTGCAGTGCAGCACTCACACGCTCTACCATGGCCTCTCTTTCGGACCGGATTGTTTCCTTACTAGCCCGAGCTTCCGGCAGGTATCTCTCCACAACTGTGCTGTCATCTGCATACCCATAGATACCGGGCATCAGCAGATCATTAATATGCAGCAGGAACAGAGTTGCAGAGAGAACAGACCCCTGAGGAACACCGGCATTGGTCGACATGGGCTCAGATGAGCATCCGTCGACAACAACTCGGAGGGACCGTTCAGTCAGGAAGTCTTTTACCCAGCCAGTCAGGCCAGCGGAAATGCCGTACGCTGGAAGCTTACTCAAAAGGTCAGCGTGCCATACCCGGTAGAAGGCCTTCGAGACATCAAGGGAGACTGCAATCGCTTCCCCATTTTTCTCGAGGGCCTCGACCCACAAGTGAGTGGCATACACTAGTAGGTCCCCAGTTGACCGATTGCGTCGAAAACCGTACTGTCGGTCACTGAGGAGATCGTTACCTTCCAGGTATGCCAAGAGGCGCGAGTTCAACACACGCTCCATAATCTTGCAGAGTATGGAGGTTATTGAAATCGGCTGACAGTTGGTAGGATCGGCACGACTACCCTTTTTGGGTACGGGCTGCACGTTGGCAAGCTTCCAGGACTTGGGCACTATACCAGTCCTAAATGAGAGGCGATACAGGCGCGTCAATACAGGAGACAACTCGGGCGCACAAGCCTTAAGAACAATCGCTGGTATACCATCTGGACCACTAGCCTTATTCACGTCTAGACGATACAATACTCTCAGAACCTCCTTGTTTCTAATGCGAACCTCCGGCATTGAAGTTCCGCAATGAGGTAAATTAGGTGGAGTAGCATTGCCAGAGTCAAGACGCGAACTATGGGCAAAGAGAGATGCAAAGAGACTTGCTTTCTCTCTCGCCGTATGGGCCAGTGCTCCATCAGGCCTAACCAGCGGAGGCAGTGTGGGCCGACAGAAGTTCGCCTCGACCGATTTGGCTAGGGACCAGAAAGATCTGCTACCGGAAGGGTGCGCAGAGAGCTTGTTACCAATGTTAGTAATGCGGTCGAAGCGAGCCTTCTTAAGCACCTTTTTGTAGGACTTGGCAGCACGATTAAAGGCTCTCTTCTTTGAGCATAGATCCAGAGCTCCGCGGTCACGAGCGTCAACCCAGGTGAGGAATGCCGTGTGCTTATGCTGTTCAGCTTGAACACAGTCGGCGTTAAACCATGGGCGAGCCGAGCCACCGACGGGCACGTCACTGAAGGGGATAAAATACTCCATAGCTTGACGCACCACGTCGGTTATAGCGTCCGCACAACTCGATGGATTGCTAGAAGAGAAGCAGATCTGCTGCCAAGGATAAGATGCAAAGAAGTGGCGCATCTCATCGCAATCTGCTGACTTGTAACGCCATATTCGCCGCTCACCACGCGAGTCGCAATCAGGTGGGGAGAAGGACGTCACAGACTTCACCAGACAGTGGTCTGAAGTTCCTAACGGTGAGGAAACTGTAACAACACATCTGTCCGGATCAGTGGTCAGCAGAAGGTCCAGACAATTGGCGGTATGACCAGCCACATCAGGCACCCTAGTCGCTTCTTCCACCAGCTGGGAAAGGCCCATTGATAGCGCAAAGTTTCGCGCTTCTCTCCCAGCGTGGTCGGTCCTCTGGTATGGGAAAAGCCAGTCTTGATGGCAGGCATTAAAGTCCCCCAGAGCGACGAACTGTGCGTCAGGGTGCCGATGCAGTGCATTGTCAGCAGCCACACTGAGGTGGTCAAGTCGAGTTGTCTCCTGGTCACCGCTGTGCGATCGGTAGACACAGGTGTAGACAATTTTGTCCACACCAGTGTCAACCAACAGCCATAAGGACGATAGATGAGAGTCTTCGAGGTGACGGAGACGCCGGCAACAGATGTCATTGCGGACATACACACAGACCCCGGTACGCTGCAGGAAATGATGCTCCAAAGAGTATCCCGGGTAGTTGAGGTATGCCGCATCAGACGGACATCTGATCTGGGTCTCCGTCAAGAAAAGTAGGTGGGGCTTTTCAGTCTCAAGGTGGTGATGGACTGCATCGATATTGGAGTGCAGACCTCGAATGTTTGAGAGGTGCACTTTAAATGAGAGGACGTGCGCCCGCTGTGCACACCTACTTTTCTTTTTAAAACTTTTCATTTTAATAAACTGAGTGAATAGGAAGGAAGATGGTAGTTGAGCGAGGTGATGCAATGATAAACCCAACAACACTACCAACGATGCTGCGCCAGTGGGAGATTGATCTGGAGACTGCGGGGACGCCCGAACCCCCACAGGGATCGCCATCGGGTCCTCTCGTCCGGTCGCCAACCGGCACGATGGGGCCACCCTGGGATTTTTCGCAGTTGGCGGGGCAGCCTTTCGTGTGTGGCTGGCACACTACTTGGGCCCCCAACTACCTGCGGTCGGCCAGCGGAGCACCGTGCTTCGGATCCCGCTACCCTCCGTCGCAAACAAGGAACCCCAGTTCCAGATTTGCCACAGGTGTTTTCCACTGATGCACTAGGTCGCATATATACTGTTCATCCTAGAAGTATTATTGAGTCGAAGAATTATGCAAAAGGAAACACCTTGTCGACTACATATCCATAGAACCAACTGGGAATACTTTCGAGAATCAATAACTAAATCTCTTGATGTCAAAGTACCGCTACTGGAGGATGTCGACATTATAAGCGCAGATGAGCATTTTAACAACATAGTCCAACAGGCTGCATGGGAAGCCATGCCTCCACCAAAGCCCATAAATCAAGATGGACTCCAATGCTCAACCATCTATAAGAAAATTACTAGATGAAAAGCGTAAAGCAAGAAAGAGATGGCAAACCACTCGGTACCCAGGGGACAATACAACATACAATGGACTAGCCAAACAACTCAAGCAACTATTAAGCGATGATAGAAATAAAAAAATTGCAACTTACCTGCAAAATCTGGACGCTACACCATCTACAGACTATTAATTGTGGAAAGCGACAAAAGGCCTCAAACGCCCAATAACTTACCAACCACCTCTGCTCAAAGCAGATAATTCATGGGCTAGGTATCATGTCGAGAAAGCCAACGTATTCATGGAGCATCTGCAAGAAGTCTTCCAATCAAACCCCGATATTGGTTCCACAAAGATGGAAATGGTGGTAGAACTGCTGAACCAGACGCATCAACTAGAGTTACCCATCCAGAAACTTAGCAAAGGAGAGGTCAAATCTGCAATCAGAAAACTAAAAGTAGACAAAGCGCCTGGATACGATTTAATTACTTCAACCATTCTAAAGGAGCTACCAGAGCAGGGCATTATATTCCTGACGCAGTTATATAACGCTATTCTTCGAAGGGAATATGTACCTCTACAATGGAAAGTAGCTAAAATTATAATGATCCTGAAACCAGGCAAGAGTCCAGAAGATGTAAAATCATATCGTCGTCATTTGTCGTCCGATTCTACCCACCGTATACGGGTGCTTTGTGTTTGCTCCTTAAAAAATATGATATTTAAATTGTTTGAACTGTTGTTTTGGTAATAAATTTACAAGAACTGTACTAAAAAACTGTTGGTAAAGCCTGTGAAATCTGTGGATATTGTTAGTGTTGTGTCTTATCACAATAAATATAAATAAAAGTGTTGAAACTTTGCTAAAACACAGTGGAAACCAGTACTTCAAATAATTACTTGGAGATACGCGTAAGCGACGCCACTTGCACGGCGCTTAAGACCTTTTTCTCGCGAGCTCAGTGTTGTTTGTACCAAGCGAAGATAAAGCGGCCGTACTTGAACTTGTTTTTAACAACTACTTATTTTGGTTTGTGGGTATAGTTCTAACATTGAGATTATGCCCAAGACACCACCAAAAACTTCACCCAAACAGAAGTCGTCTATTCAACCAGATTCTGATATGTGCAGGTTCAAAGCGCCGCAAAATAGAGGTACACCTTCTTACTCAGACTCCGATATCAGAAAGTTAGGTACTGACGAAGAATTAAATTTGAACATAACTAAGAGGGCGAAACATAAATGCTTATCTAGTGAGATTGGTGGCGATGAGCTTGATAGCTTTAAAAATGATCTGAGAAGTATGATTAAAGAAATGATGAATAGCCAAAGTTCTCGGATGGAAAAACTGGAACATCATATGCTGGAATTGAAAAACCAATCTACCGAAATCAAAACTATCCACTCTGAACTGGAAAAGTCTATGTCATCTATATCAGATCAAATATTGTCATTGGAAAGAACAATTACAAGCCTAGAAAAGGAACGTAGCTCCCTGGTGGCCAAGGTTGCATCATTGGAAGATAAGCTGGAATTTCTTGATCGCAATCAGATAAAAACATCTGTAGAAATCCGTAATGTACCAAAAAGAACAAACGAGACAAAAAATATGTTATACGATATGATCTCAAGCCTGTCCAAACATTTGCAAATTGTCATAGAATCGTCAAATATCCGTGACGTAACGAGACAGCCTTCTAAGAGAGATACCTTATCATCAAATATAACAGTAGAGTTCGTGAACACTCTTAAAATAAAATAAAAAATAAAAAAGCCTTTTATTTCTAAACAGAAGGTTTGCTAATAGTAATGAATTCGAAAAAAAGTTAAAGTAACATAAATATACCAACAAAATATTAAATGAAAAGTAATTAATTTATAATCTATACTTTTTTTTATTATTATTATTCTTCTTCTGCTAGAACCCCTATGCAGGTGAAGGCCTCCTCCAAGGATGACCTATGTTATTTTTGTGAGGTATGTATATCATAAAACCCACCCTGTACATGCCAGGTGTAACACCTGTATGACACAGTACAAAGTCTTCGTGTTCCTCTATTTTGTTACCTATTCGTCTGGTTACAGAGAGTCCTAATATGTTATATTTGGTGCTTTTCAGTGCTTCGTGTAGTTCAATTAGGCGTTCATGAGAGGACAGAGTTTTAACATTATATGTCATGACGTAAAAGTTGTTTTAAGATTTAGGTTTAGGTTCTAAAAATTCTTTGATTCCTTTGGAGGGTTTTGGTCCTGATCTCCCACGGTGACCAGCCGGCTTGGGAGATTTTTTCTGGTTTTTTTTTTTTTTTTTTTTTGTTCAACTGTGGCGTCTGTTCGGTAGACGGGGCTTAGTTGCTATATGTTTGCGCTATTACTTTCTAGGTTGTTGTTAGTTTTGTTTATTTTTTTGTTGGCCAAAAAGTTAAGCATGTTGGGTTTTATCACTCCTTCAGTAATGCTGTTTGACCTAGTGACTGTCTTGCTAGCCTGTTGTGTCTTATTTTTCTTACTATCCTGAGTATATTTTTCAATTTTACTTTGTGTGGTGTTTTGTGGTGATGGCTGGAATTTCCTTTTTGTTTGGTGCTTTAATACAATCAATTTATCATATTTCAATATAGCTTTATTTCCCTTTTCTCTCTCTAATTTCAGTTGCTCTTGTAACTCCTTTCTCTTTTCAAGAACATATTTAGGGTAGTCTTCCATCATATAATATTGTGTATCCTTTAGCGCTCCTTTTTGTTTTAATAATTCGATTTTTATTCCTAGTGTAGTGAAGGTTACAACAGTTGGACGTGGTCTCTCACCTTTCTTTCCTAGTCTTTTTATCTCCTGAATGTCTCTGTAGCTCAGTTTTGTAGAGAAATATTGCTCGATCCATTTGATTATGTTTTCTTCGAAACTCTTATATGATTTTTCCTTTTCTTCAATACCGAAAAATACTAGATTTTTTACTCTTGCTTGCTTTTCTAGATTGTAAATTCTTTTTTCCTGATTTTCAACTCTTTCTTCTATTTCACCAAGTTTTCCTTCCCAGGCCAACAATTTCTCCTCAAATATACTAGTAATATTTTGCGTGACTTGTTCCGTAACATTTTTACCGGTTTCTCTAATTTCAATTCTTTGTTCGTCTAGTTCTTTTTTTATTGACTTTAGCGTTTCTAGAACTTCTTCCATCATTAGAATTTACTATGGTACAGGTGATGACCCCTAGCGATGCTTGTATAAACTAGTTATCGATCGACGTGATCGAGTCTCAATGTAGGTGGTGTGGTGGTTTGCACCTGTTCTAATAGATGGCGTTTTGTGCAATGGTACGCTGGAGTCGTTGAAGATGATTTGCAAAAATCAACAAACTTTTTAGTTTTGGTATTCTGCACTTATTTAATCTTATCACTATTATACACACAATAATATTCTATCTTGAGGTTGACATAAAAGAAAATGTTCTCAGTAGGTCTCGAAGATCAACAATTTGTAGGTGGATTTCACAACATTTGGTTCAAGTTTTTAAGAGTTAAATAGTAGTATTTCAACTGTATTTTTTATCACCAGTTCACTTTGCACTATGCCTCGGTACACATTTGTAAAATATAGCATAAAAAGTCACTTGTACAATTTTATTTTGTTATTTTAAATCGGAGCCGATGTTTATCGTGTTGCGCCGTCTACCCGCACCGTGAACACTCTTATAAAATCAAATTTTCTCAATGCGGTGAAAGATTATAATAAAAAACACAGCATGGATAAAACTAACTCATTTCACTTGGGCATAAAGTCAACTACACGCACTCCCATCTACATAGCTGAGCAATTGACCCCGTACACAAAAAGACTGTTTTATGCTACTAGAAACTACGCAAAGATAAATAAATATAGTTACTGCTGGACATCGAATGGACGGGTCATGCTGAAAAAAGACTCGGATAGTCAGTCAATCCTAGTTAAAACGGAACTCCAGCTGCAACAGCTGGATTGTACCTGCTGCTGCTGTGCTGACTGGTACCAACAAAATGGATTGACTACCTACTTTTAATTTTAGAAACAGATTTACTTTTCATTTTAAATTCAGTTTTCTTTACTTTTTCGATTGTGTTTTTGTAGAAAATATTAGACTAAGTTTGCATGTATTTCATATTTATTATCACATTGACACTTTAAACACGCATTCATATTCATATCCACTCATACGTTCACTTTACATATACATAACACTAACAACTGCTACTCACACTCGTAACTGCAGCTATCACACGTACCTATTCGTTTACTTGCATACCAACATTAATATATGGAATGATGTTCTTATCCCACCCAACAATTACTTGCTTGCTACTTGCTTATTAGTTCAGTGTTTTCATAACCCTGACAATACTCTTAACAAATGGCTGATACCGCTTCTTATTTAGCTGGGGAGATTGATCGGTTTGCTGTGTCTGCGTCCCACTCTTGCACACCGGAACAGACGCAGTTGTTTTTAATAAAACCAGGCAGTTACTTAAAAATCAAAATATACGATCAATAAACTGTAATTTTACTAACTTGCAAGTGCTTATGCAGCGCATTTCTCTTGATTGTGACATAGTAGTATTGACTGAGTGCTGGCTGCCTTGCGCCCGAAATTCAATTATTCCCATTTTACAAAACTATAATGTATACTCAACCACTAACCATATTAACCAGAGTGATGGCGTCGTAGTTTATGTAAAATCAAATCTACTCGTGACGTGGGAAGAGCCAGACTTATTGCAGTCAGGCTCAGGCATAATTATTAAAATTAGTACCGATGTTGCTATAATTTGTATTTATCGCTCGCCCTCGAATGAAAACATTAGTACTTTTCTTTTGGCCCTTAATGACATACTTCCATCATTACGCAATTTTAAATCAGTTGTCATTACTGGTGATATCAACCTAGATATAAAGCCTTCCACCCTTGATGCACGCTCACATGAATACTTAAACTGTATGGCCTTCCACGGCTTTCTACCTACCCATTCTTTACCTACTAGAGGCAATAATTGTTTGGACCACGTATTCTTGAAAACACAATCATCGGCTATCACGTTTGTTTATGACACAACAGTCACTGACCATAGCTCATTGTTGTTGTGCCTTGACGGCAAGCGAGTTGTGGGCGAGTTGTGCAAAGTACATCAACCATTAATAAAGTGGATTACGAGGCCCTTGATAAATCAATGCGTGAATTAAACTTTGCCCCTCTTCTCTTATTACCAGATGCAAACATTGCTATAGACAAACTAATCGAAATGCTGACACTGGCTATATTGAAGAACACTGTAGTAAAAAAAATAACAGCAAACAAGAAAATCCTAAAGCCTTGGATTACACCAGGCTTACTACGATGTTTGAGACATAGAGATGCGTTGCACAGGGAACTGAGTAAGTCTCCTGAAAACGATACTTTAAAGCTTACCTACAAGCGATACAGAAACTTCTGTTCAAAGGTTATCAAGAAAGCTAGGCGTGCCTTTGATGCAAACGAACTGAATAAAGCAAGTCAAAATCCAAAAAAACTATGGGACACACTAAAACGAGTAACGAATACTCTTAAACCAAACAATACTTCTACACAGCTGCTAAGTTGCTCTTCATCTCCCATTGAATCCTGTAATTATGTTAATTCCTTTTTCGTGAGTATAGGCAAGAAACTCGCGGATGATATCATAAAAGCACAAGAATCACAAGCACAGCACACTCCAGCAAAACAAATGGCGCCTAGGTTTTCTTCAAAATCATCATTCGTCCTTGAGGATACTGACCCTGATGAAATCATGTCTGAGATAAACTCATTACGATCTAATGCCTCAACTGGATGGGATGGTATCTCAGCATTATTCTTGAAGAGATACTCTGCTGCCCTGTCACCTATTCTATGCCACATATTCAATATTTGCTTCAGGGCTGCAATCTTTCCCACTGCTTTCAAAAAGGCTATAATTTATCCTATATTCAAGGGAGGTGATGGGAATTTACCAAACAACTACCGCCCTATTGCCGTCTTGAGTGCTTTAGCCAAAGTCTTAGAACGCTTAATTAATAAAAGACTGATACATTACTTAGAACATCATAACTTACTATCAACACAACAATACGGTTTCCGCAAAAATAGATCGACAAATAACGCCGTCGTTGACTTATTAAATTATGTGGTAGAAAATCTTAACAAGAAGAATAAGGTACTGACAATCTTCTTGGATCTTGCGAAGGCGTTTGATACCGTCCCGGTTTCTGCACTCTTATTTAAGCTGGAGGGCATGGGGGTCAGGGGTTTACAGCTGGAGCTTTTCAGAAGTTATCTCTCAAATCGTAGTCAGGTCGTTAAGATCGATAATTACAAAAGCGATGAATTTCCCATTTATTATGGCGTACCTCAGGGTAGCATATTGGGCCCAACGCTCTTCTTAGTCTTCATTAATGACCTGTGTAGCCTGAATGTGCCTAATTCCAAAATAATCTCATTTGCTGATGACACCGCTATAACGTTTGTTGGTAGTGCATGGTCAGACTTGGAGCATAGTGCTCAGCTTGGCTTTAACACCGCATTAAAATGGCTTAGCGCCAATATGCTTACTCTAAATGCCTCCAAAACGAATTTCATGACGTATTCGATTTCTTCAAACTCTCAACCTAAAACACCTATACTGCTGAAGGCTCACTCATGTCGTCAACCGACACTGGCTCCTTGCCAATGTCCAACATTAAAGTCTACGGAGCAGATTAAATACTTGGGTATAATCCTGGACAAGAACCTGAACTTTAAGTCTCACATAAGTGTGCTGACTGGCAGAGTACGCAAACTTATATACATATTTAAAATTCTTCGAAATGTAGCTAATCCAAATATAATACGTAGTGTTTATTTTGCTTTATGTCTGTCAATCATTACATATTGTATCTCGTGTTGGGGTGGTGCTGCTAAGACCACTCTAAAATCCTTAGAAATTGCACATAGGGCCATACTAAAAGTGGCTACATTTCGCCCAATTCTATACCCAACTAGTCAACTATATAAGGAATGTCAGGTTCTCAACATACGACAACACTTTATATTACAAACAGTTACTTTGCAGCACCATAATACCCCATACAGAGAAATCACTAAACGTCGTAAAGATAGTATATGCATATTGCCGAGAGTACATTCCTCTTTTTCAAAACGATTCTTTTATTATTTAGGTCCGTATCTTTACAATAAATTAAGCAAGAAGATACAGATATACAGTTTATCATACTATAATTGTAAAAAATGTGTCCGACTGTACCTTCAGGATCTGTCTTATGATGCAACCGAAAAAATATTCATATAGCATGATAAGCATTACTCTGAGCTGTACACACACCACACATAATTATGTATATACACGCACACATACACCATTACACACATCCACATTCATTTACATAAAACACCTACATCTAATAATTTAATCATGATTTGTATACAATTTAAAAGTAGTATTTACTTACAATATATAATTCTGTTAAAATAGTAGTGTCAGCACAAATACTATACAATATTATGTTATATACCTGTACCTTAAGCATAGGGGGACGAGACTGCTTCTCCTTAACACAGGTTATTCTGTAACCTAGCTAGGAGAACAGTGCTTCACCCACTCGATTGTAGACAACCTAACATATTTTGTAAGAAACTTTTAACCATATGTACCTACTACAATCTGTCTCTTTGAGTAAATAAATTTATTATTATTATTAAATTTATTATTATATCGGCCAATTAGCCTACTCCCAATTACATCCAAAGTAATGGAAACGTTGATCCTTGGAAGGTTAAATCCAATTATTAAGGAAAACAACCTCATACCCGACCACCAATTTGGATTCAGGGAAAAACATGGTACAGTCGAGCAAATTCATAGACTCGTTGGTGGTATATCAAAATCATTTGAACAAAAAGAATATTGCACAGCTTCAATCCTTGATATATCACAGGCCATAGAGTCTGGCATGATGGACTAATCTATGAAATCAAAAAGACACTGCCCACAAACTTTTACAGCCTAATATGGTCCTACTTGCTCGGCAGACACTTTTTCGTTAGTCACGGTGAAGCAAATACGGAACTTAAAGAAATTCAAGCGGAAGTGCCGCAGGGTAGTGTAATGGGACCTGCTCTGTATCTGCTTTATACCGCAGACTTGCCAATATCTGACGATGTTGTTATGGGCACGTTTGTTGATGACACAGCTATCATGGCATCAGATGACTCACCAATTCAAGCTTCTCGCAAACTACAGAACAGCCTAGATAAGATCACGGCATGGCTAAAGGACTGGCGTATCAAAGCCAATGAAACAAAATCACTTCAGGTAACATTTACTACCCGGCGACAGACTTGTCCCCCAGTCACACTGAATGCTGTCCAGGTTCCATAATCTGACGAAGTGAAATATCTTGGAATGTATCTAGACCGACGCCTAACATGGAGAAAACACATTTTTACCAAACGCCTAGCAATGGGACAACAAGTGCGCAAAATGTATTAGTTGATGAATAGAAACAGCCAGCTCTCAATGGAAAATAAACTTTTGTTATCCAAGAGTATAATAAAGCCAATATGGCCATATGGAATACAGCTATGGGGCACGGCTGCCAACTCCAATCTGGAAATCCTACAAAGGTTTCAGTCAAAAATGATGGATGATAGTAGACGCACCATGGTATGTCACTAACGAAAGACTTCACCGAGAGCTTGGCATCAAAAGTGTAAAAGAGGAAATAAAGGAGAGAATCACAACATATAAAGACAGACTGCAGCAGCACCCTAACATATTGACACACCACCTTATGGACGATTTCCTTCCAAGTGCAAGGAGACTAAAGAAGAGAGTTTCTCAAGACTTAATTATTTAAAACATCATTTTGGAGGGCTTGTCACTAGACCTGTTCCTCACATACCATACATCATTTCTTAAATATTGCTGAATGTCTCCCAGACAGATTGCAAAAAAAAACCCCTTTTTCTTGATTCCACTTTGAACTTCTGATTTCTCTTTGAGATCCAATCCTTTGACAATACCGCATTTCGCGACTGTCGGCTAGGCCTTTGAATATGCCGCCCTCGCCGCGTGTTTTTGTAGGTATGACGTTGACCCCTGAAGTGAACTCATCGAATCAGCTGCTTCGTTTGTGCGTCGATGTCAGAGACACCCGTTATAGACAATAACTCCCGATCGAAAGTACTGTATTGCTTTTGTGTTTCCGAGAATTTTTTTGAAAAATACCCGAGTAAAAATGCCCCAGCGCAACTACCTGACGCGTCAGAAAAAATGGCGATTTGGTCCTCTGGTGAACTAGATAGGTAAGACAATAAAGCAGCGTTTATTATGCTCTGTTTGCACAACTCGAACGCTTTTGTCGACTGAATGTCCCACTTTACTTCCGTTTTGTCTCGCTTTTTGAGTTATGAAGGAACGCATTGAGCGGTGTTTGAATGTGGGCTGCATTTGGGATACTATCACGGTTTAAATTAATCATCCCCATAAATCTTCGCATGTCTTGAATGGTTTCGGGTTTTGGGTAAGTTGTGATTGCAGTGACTTTGCCTTGAAGTGGCTTGATCCCCTTACTTGATACTTCATAGCCTAGGAACTTGACGGTTTCGCTGCCGAAGACATACTTAGATGGATTTATAGTAACACCATACGTGTCTAATCGGCGTAAAATTTCTCGCAGGTCTCCGATGTGGCTTACTTCATTTTCGGATGCAACGATAACATCGTCGATGAATGGGAACGCGTAGTCTATTCCGTTGCGTACTTCATGAATGAATCGTTGGAATGTCTGTCTGCATTCTTGAGACCTAGGCACATTCGTGGGAATTCAAACGAACCGAATGGTGTTGTTATCGCTGTCTACTCGATATCGGGTTTGAAGATAGGTAATTGTGAGTAGGCTCGGTTTAAATCGAGAGTGGTGAAGATTTTCTTGCCGTGAAGCAGGTAGGTAAAATCTTTGAGGTGTGGTATTGGATAGCGATCAGCGCGGGTTTGTTGACATCATTGAGTCTTCTGTAGTCACCACAGATACGTAAGTCGCCGTTTTTCTTAGGAACGACATGTAGCGGACTGGACCAAGGGCTTTTGCTTGGTCGGCAAATTCCTTGCTGCATCATGAGTTCGAATTCTTTCTTCACGGGCAGGTAGCGATATGGAGGAAGAGGTCTGCACTTGCTGTACACTGGTGGGCCAGTAGTTTTGATGTGGTGTTCTACCCTGTGTTTGGGAGTATCCTTCGTGCATGATGGTCGCAGGATGTCGGGAAACTTACTGAGGAGCTGGTGATACGGCTGTTCCATGTCGATACTTCGAACTGTCGGTTCGGCGGAATGAATGGCTAGTGCTCTGACGGTCAGATTGGTAACTTTCCCGACGAGACGTCGGCCGGCTATTTCGACAAGAAGTTGATGACGTTTCAGAAAGTCTGCACCGATGATAGGTTTGCTGACTGCAGCGACGATGAATTTCCAGTTTGTAGTTGCGGATGTGTCGTAAGGAGAAAGCAATTAAGCCAAGCCACTTGTCCTTTAGTTATTTATATTATACACACATCAAAAGTGTCTAGGGATCAACATATATTTTTACAATAACTTTTCTCCTGATTGATATTAATTAAAATTTTCTTTAAGGATTCATCAAATAAAGTGTTTTCGTTTGTCACAGTAACGATAAACCAAGTCACCTTTGCATTAATAAAGAAATTTGCCATTTTCCTAATAAAGGGATATTTGACATTTGAACCACTAACACAAAAGTTCGAAAAAAAGACTGAAATAACAGTTTTCTCTAAAATTTTATTGGGTAACTTAAACAATTAATAATCCGTGTTTCTACCGCGAACACTAACAACACAAGAACATCGGTTTGGCATACTCAAAATGAGTTCATCCAAATCACGCTGTGGAATGGCCGCCCATGTTCGTTGCAACAACAAAAAAAGGTCTTCTTGCGACTGGATACCCTCCATATTCGGCAGAGCTCTTCTCTGTAGCATATCCCATGCATGCTCAATCGGGTTCAAGTCTGGCGACTGAGCAGGCCAGGGCAGGACATTGATGTTAGCTGCGGCGAGAGTCTGTCTTACAACTCTTGCGGTGTACGGTCGTGCATTATCATGCTATGCTTACACTGATTGTTCTTTGATTTTTCCTCTTGTAGTTTAAATTTGCAATTGTTTGTTTTTTTTTTTTTTAACTCAAAGCCAGTACACACTACGTGGCCAGGCATATTGTACGTTACGGAATTGCATCGCTGACAGGGGTATTCGGCACTGGTGCAGCTACACAGGAGCTAAACTTAGCATTCGGGAACACCGTTGGAGCTGCTGAACCTTGGACAAAACTGTCTTTGCATTGTGTAGATTCAATTTCCTAGTATTGTATAATTGCATGGAACACGTGTGAGTACGATCTACTTGCTGTAAAGCATCTATTTGTTGGGTTAGTCGTTTATTGACTTGATAGTGCTATGGCTGTTGAGAGTATGTCATACTCACTCAAATGTCTCGCTGGTGGTGGCGTGTGTGTTGGGTCATTAGGTTCCCTTCAATATGGTTGAGCTGAATGATGCTGATCCATACGTCATGTTCGTGAACGGACGCCGTCAGAGGGGACTGGTCATCTCTTAGCTGCTACGGCGTATTTTAAATTCTGAATTATTGTTTTTTTTTTCCATAATGGACGCTCTCAGCGTACAATATATTTCTGCGTCGTTCTCACACGATTGATTTCAAAATGAATGATGTAATCAAATATTTGTATCAATAGCTTGATAATTTAAAAGAGTGTCCATGGAGTTTCTTGCCCGTTCTTCTCCATAGGTACCTAGTCTTTGGAATGGGCGACTAGCTTCACCTTACTGACTGACCGACCTTCTGACAATTCAAAAGTGCCTGTAACTGGTTTATTTGAAATAAATGCTTTGATTTTGATTTTTTTTGATTAACTGAAATAAGGGACCGATTTGCACTTGTAGAGGAACGATGACGTCTGATACAATCGTCTCAGCATAAATTTGAGCGTTGAGGTTGCCTCTGATCCAAATCAACTCAGTTCTTCCGCCGATCCAAATACCCGCCCATACCATGATGGTTCCACCACTATAAGGATGGACTTCCTGGCAGGATTTTAATCGCTGTTGGCGTCCAGGGGTTCTCCAGTGTCGTATACGTCTTGTATCCGGTCTCATACCAAAACGAGACTCATCAGAAAAGCACACGAAACGCCATTGTTCTTCTGCCCAATTTCTGTGTTCAAGAGCCCATTGATATCGAATCTTACGATTGTGCATTGCTATAGGTGGTACCCGTAGCGGTCTTCGGGAATGAAGGTTCACTTCATGCAAGCGGTTTCTGACTGTTTGGTCGCTAATTAAGTTCCCTGAAGAGTGATGAAGCCTCACGGCTAACATCATGGCGGTTATTGTTGGAGCTCTTCGAGTTAAGATTTGAATGTATCGGTCTTGTCTCCGTGTGGTGCAGCGATACCGTACTCCATGGCGCTCAGCCACGGTACCAGTGCTTCGGTAACGTGTCCAAAGTCGACTGATAACACTCTGACTTGTATTCAGAGCTAAAGCCACAGTACGTTGCCGGGAACCAGCTTCTATCATTCCCACGGCTCTGAGCATTTCTTCCCTGCTTAAATGACGTCGCCGCTCCATAATAACGTTGGTTTTAATCAGTAGTAGGGAAACAGTAGCACTAATAATGTCTTCAATGCGTTGTATGTTTTTATAGGGAAAATATTGACAGCTGATTTTCATCTTTTACTCGAATTTGATTCACAGTTCCTGATTCAAATTATGAAATGCACCAAAAAGGATCCATATAAATTTGTAGAGACATACATACAGCACTCATAGAATTACCGTACCTCCAAACAGTTACCTCCAAACAGTTACCAGTTACCTCCAAACAGTTACCAGTTACCAAGGAATACCAACAACACCTTATTACCAATACGTTTTGACATCATCCATTCAGGAATAATCGAACAACGCCGCCTCGAGAGAGACGCTGTACGTTTGACACATCTGTCGAAAGGAACAAGAGGCCGCCTTGAAAAAGGCGTTTACTGTTAAAGGAATATGATACGTGATGCGTTGCGTGGGTTCAACGACATCACTCGTAAGTACGTTTTTGACACACTGAGTTGGTATATCGCAGCGAAGATATGTACACGAAGACTGCACTCGAAGGTTACATCGCAGCGGAGATATGTACACGAAGACTGCATACGAAGGATGCATCGCAGCGGAATCTTGGCGCGAAGACTACACACGAAGTTGGCGCATCGCAGCGGAGATCTTGACACGGCGGGCGGCCCACGACGAAAAGGAACGACTCAGTGCGTCGACCTATATTTATAGACTCACAGCGCGGGCCTGCGGCGCCCCGCGCCCCTCACCGAGACGCGGCGCGTGTTAAAGATCGTAGTAATAATATTGTATTTTATAACAACTTGTGCCATAAAAAATGTAGATATAAGCAGGGGTTTTGAAGTTGAATTACACAGATCATATCGGACACGCAGTTTTATTTTACCAAAGAAGATTCCTCCTCCAAATTGGTGACCCTGAAGAAAAGAAGAAATATCAAGACCCTGAATCCCTGCAGAAATTACATTAAAAAAAAAATGTCGAAGAGCGAACAATTCAGCGATGCATTAGGCGTCACAACAATGAAGAACGACGTAGCTACAATATCGCTGCCTGCACGACTACCACCATTTTGGCGCCAAAATCCTCGTCTTTGGTTCGCGCAGTTTGAAGCCGCCGTCGCCGCCAGCAAGATAGGTGACGAGCAAAAATTTAACCTTGTCGTCCCACTACTCGGCTGCAGCGACCTGGAACAAATCGCCGACATCATACTGGAACCGCCAGCCACCGGTAAATACAGCGCACTGAAAGAGAGACTGATTTCCACTTATCAAGAATCAGACCATCGCCAGCTTCAGAAACTCCTCAGCGGTCTCGAACTCGGTGATCAGAAACCGAGCCAGCTGCTACGTAAAATGCGCGACCTAAGTGGCAAACTTCTGTCCGACGAAGCGCTCAAGGTCATGTGGCTTAATCACCTGCCCGCACAAGTTCGCGCAGTACTATCCGTGAACACAGAATCTACACTCGAAGTTCTAGCTGCGATGGCCGACAAAATGATGGAACACTTCGAACCAACAGTCGCCGCAGTCTCCGTAGTTCCCCCGCCAGCATCGGTCAACGAAGTACAACAGAACTCCGTCACAAATCTGCAAATCAGCATGCTTTGCAAACAAATCGAAAAGCTATCTCTCGAAGTCGCCGAACTACGAAGTAATCAGCAATATGCATCACATCGCCGTTCCCGCTCGCACTTTGCTAGCCGTCAACATAGCCGCTCACGCACACATTCAAGGCCGCGCGCTAGTAACGCGCGTACACCGAGGGACGCCGACTGGCTATGCCGTTATCACTATCGATACGGCGACGAAGCGCGTAAATGCGAATCCCCGTGTTCCAAGAGCAAGCAGGAAAACTAAAAAGTACATCGACTGTGGCGGGTGTCGATGTAAACCACACATCTCGCCGCCTATGCGTGATCGACATCAACAACAGAGAGAGATTTCTCGTCGACACAGGAGCCGACATATCGGTATTAGCCGTCCGAAATAAGAAAAATAAACCGACCAAGAAGACCTACAAATTGTTCGCGGCAAACGGAACAGAGATTCGTACCTACGGAGAGCGCACGCTTGAACTTAACTTAGGTTTACGAAGAAGCTTCAAATGGACATTCGTAGTCGCCGATGTAAAAACCTCAATACTGGGTGCAGACTTCCTAGTATACCACAAACTGCTAGTCGACCTGCACCAGAGGAAACTTATCGAACGCGTCACCGATCTCAGCGTGAACGCCATCAAAACAAACGACAACGAAGAAACTATACACATGGTCAACCGAGACCACGTATATCACGACATATTGAAGAAATATCCTGATGTTCTGCGGCCGATGTCACTCAAGACTCCAGTGAAGCATGACGTCACACATCATATTGAGACTACAGGACCGCCGATATACTCACGGCCGCGCCCTCTACCGCCGGACAAATACAAAGCGGCAAAACTGGAATTCGAGCGCATGATAGAGATGGGTATATGCAAGCCGTCAAAAAGTCCGTGGGCAAGCCCTCTCCACGTCGTCAAGAAAAAGGATGGGTCACTTCGTGTATGTGGAGACTACCGGAGACTAAATGCAGTCACCGTACCTGACAGATATCCCATTCCACGTATTCAGGATTTTACGTACCAATTACACGGCAAGAAAATATTTTCAAAATTAGACCTGAAAATGGCAAACTTTTGGATTCCTATAGCTGCACAAGACGCACAGAAGACCGCAATCATAGCACCTTTCGGCCTATTCGAATTCAACTGCATGACGTTTGGATTACGCAACTCAGGCCAAACATTTCAACGTTTCATGCATGAAGTTTTACGAGGACTGGACAACATCGTATTCTGTTTCGTCGACGATCTACTTGTCTATTCAAATAACCAGGAAGAACATCGCGAGCACTTACAAATAGTACTCGAACGCCTAAATACCTACGGCGTCAGTCTTAACATCGACAATTGCGAGTTTGATAAAGAAAACATAGAGTTCCTCGGTTATCAAGTATCAGCAAATGGTATCAATCCCACGCAAGAACGTATACAAGCAATAGTCAACTACCCGAAACCACAGACAGTACAAGAACTAAGAAGATTTTTAGGCATGATTAACTTTTATCGCAGCTGTTTACCACATCAAGCCGAACATCAGCACGAATTAAACAAATACCTACACAACAGCAAGAAAAATGATAAAACTCCGATACAATGGACCACAGAAAGCGAGCAGGCTTTTGAGAAATGCCGACAAAGCATACTCAAGGCCACAACACTTACGCACCCGATTCCCAACGCAACGTTACGTTTATATACAGACGCATCGAACACTAGCATCGGCGCTGTATTACAACAAAAGGTCGATGGCGTATGGAAACCACTGGCATTCTATTCAAAAACATTGAGTGAGACGCAAAGAAAATATAGCGTATACGATCGCGAATTATGGGCAATGTTCACCTCTATTAAGCACCTACGTCGGCTGATAGAAGGCAACGACGTAACAATATTCACCGACCATAAGCCATTAACGTATGCATTATCAAGACCGCCAAGTACCAGCGATACACCAAGAAGAGAGCGTCAACTACATTACATAAGTCAGTTTTGCTCGAAAATTAAATACGTTCACGGTAATAATAACGAACCGGCCGATGCCTTATCACGTATAGAAGAAATCGACTTGTCGCAATCTACGATCGACTACAATCAACTCGCTAAAGACCAAGAGAACGATGACGAGCTCAGGATCAGCATGTCCAATCCGAATCTGAAGTTTGCACAAATCACATTGCCCGGAGGTCAACTACCTATTACATGCGAAACATCAACAGGCAACTTACGCCCGTACCTACCAGCGTCTTATCGTTTTGTAGCGTGCAAAGCACAACACGAACTTAGCCACCCAGGCGTTCGTACGACAAGAAAGATAATGGTCACTAAATTCTTTTGGCCGAATATGAATAAAGAAGTCGGTATGTGGACAAGGTCATGCATCAGATGCCAGCGCGGGAAAATCCAGCGACATGTTATCAGCCCGCTCGGCGAGTTTCAAAAATCAGCGCGTTTCGAACATATTCACGTAGACATTGTCGGACCACTTCCGCCGTCTAATGACTATAGATACCTAGTAACTATGATCGATCGTTGCACTAAATGGCCCGAAGCAATACCTACTCGTGCCATCACCGCCGACACTGTTGCTAAGGCAATTTACGAGGGATGGATAGCGCGATTTGGCTGCCCCTTACGTGTGACAACGGATCAAGGCAGACAGTTCGAGTCGTCATTATTCAACGCACTGATGAAGAAATTTGGCATAACACGGATTCGAACCATCGCATTTCACCCTCAAGCAAACGGTCAAGTCGAACGATGGCATCGAACCTTGAAATCCGCACTTATGGCGCGAAACGCCGGCGTACACTGGAGCGAGGAACTAGCGACCTAAGAACAGCTTTAAGTGAAGATACGCAAGTCAGCCCAGCTCTCATGACATACGGGTCAACATTAAGAATACCGTCAGATTTTTTCATGCCTACACAGCCAAAAAACGATGACGCAGAATTCGCCCGTCAGCTGACCGAAACAATGTCGACACTATCTCCAAACAGCAAGTCACATAGCAACAACAGAAAGATTTTTGTGTACAAAGACTTGGCTACGTGTTCTCATGTCTTCGTGCGTAATGATACCGTACGAAGCCTGCTGACTCCACCTTACGAAGGCCCATTCAAAGTTCTACATCGCGGCAACAAACAGTTTACCATTCAGATGCCCCTACGAACATCTGTCATCACAATCGACAGACTCAAACCAGCACACTTACTCAAGCAAGAAGAACCTACTACTAGAGGAACAACAGACGCTCGTGACACTCATCGCACACATACATCGAGCGCTAATAATAACGAGCCGCGGCCGCTGACCCCGCCGACCTCGAGTACAACCCGCGAATCCTACGTCACTCGCACCGGACGCACCGTTAAAAAGAATATACGATTCGCTTAAGAGGGGGGTGATGTAGAGACATACATACAGCACACATAGAATTACCGTACCTCCAAACAGTTACCTCCAAACAGTTACCAGTTACCAAGGAATACCAACAACACCTTATTACCAATACGTTTTGACATCATCCATTCAGGAATAATCGAACAACGCCACCTCGAGAGAGACGCTATACGTTTGACACAGCTGTCGAAAGGAACAAGAGGCCGCCTTGAAAAAGGCGTTTACTGTCAAAGGAATATGATACGTGATGCGTTGCGTGGGTTCAACGACATCACTCGTAAGTACGTTTTTGACACACGGAGTTGGTATATCGCAGCGAAGATATGTACACGAAGACTGCACTCGAAGGTTACATCGCAGCGGAGATATGTACACGAAGACTGCATACGAAGGATGCATCGCAGCGGAATCTTGGCGCGAAGACTACACACGAAGTTGGCGCATCGCAGCGGAGATCTTGACACGGCGGGCGGCCCACGACGAAAAGGAACGACTCAGTGCGTCGACCTATATTTATAGACTCACAGCGCGGGCCTGCGGCGCCCAGCGCCCCTCACCGAGACGCGGCGCGTGTTAAAGATCGTAGTAATAATATTGTATTTTATAATTGTAAATAATTAGTCATACCACAACTTGTGCCATAAAAAATGTAGATATAAGCAGGGGTTTTGAAGTCGAATTACACAGATCATATCGGACACGCAGTTTTATTTTACCAAAGAAGATTCCTCCTCCAAAAATTTATAAAATCATAAATTTATTACAAAGCCACATCTCAATCTCAAGAAATCCGCATAAAAATACTTGATCCCTACACACTTTTGATGTGTGTAGTTCTAGCACAATCACAAGCACATGCGGATAGAAGGAGAAAGAGTCAATACAGCGATTATAATAGCGCAAGTACAAGCTAGACAGCGTAGTCCCGATACTTGTTACGAACGCCGGAACGTAAACAAAGACACAGGAATATTTTATCGGCGGGCGAGCGCTCCGCGTCACTGGGAGGTAGGAGACTGGCTCGCTTGCCGGGCGACGGCGCTGCGGCCGCGCACTTCGTCCCCGTCCCGCGGCCGCCGCGCCCCCCTCAACATTCCAATGCCCGGAGCGAGTCTCGGTGACGCGGTTACAATATCTAATACGATCCGTCCGGCGCGAATATGTTTGTCTGTTGCAATGGAATACGCCACACAGGTATACGGCCGTCGTAGGTTGAAATCCAGTTGTAAGGTTTTCTCTCCGTACGTTGGAATGATCGTGTTGTTTGCCGCATACAAACAAAAATCAGTTTGTTTAGCTTTTCCGCCTTTTGTCCTCGGTATCAGGGAAACGTTTGCGCCAGTATCAATAAGAAATGACAGACGCGAATTCTCATCAGTTATGAGTAGGCGGTAAGAAGTGTTGTTCGCGTCAGTTGCCGCCTCAACCGACGCAGGCGTTAGTTTTCCGAATGGGCGCTGTTGCCATCGAAATTACACGGACGCGTACATTTCCACGCCTCTTTGCCGAACTTGCGATGATAATAACAGTTAAGTAATTGTTCTGAATACTCGCGGTTGCTATTATATTACTTGCTTGTTGAACGCGATCTTGAACGCCGTCTGTCGAATGGTCTGTGTGATCTTGGTCTGGGTTTCTGCATATTCTTGAATTCAGCGAGCTCTAAAGTTAACTGCCGCAATTGTTCGTGTAGGACAGCCATGTCGCTTGCGTGCAGCGCCTGAGCTGAGAGCGTATCGTAGCAAAGGACGTTGTACCTGCTCACCTGTGGTGCGTGTTGACTGTGTGTAGATTGCTGGGGCCGGCGGCCTAATCCAGGGACGTTCTGTTTGCTGGTCGCCATCCTGAATGGACTCTGCTGGTGTTACGTTACAATTCCGTGAATATAGCCTCTTGTCCTAGTAGTGAGACCTGCTTGTTGCCTGCTGCTTGAGAAGCCACTAGAATGTGCTAATCACGAGTATCGGTAGATCACGTCGGTTTTGTAATCACGTCGGTCGGAATGACGTCGGTTAGAATCACGTCGGTTAGGATCACGTCGGGGTCACCAATGTAGCGCGTAGGGCGTGTCACGTAATTAAAACTTGGATGAACCTAATGTAGTCATTTGCACGTATGTAAAAAGATGAAATGTATATGACGATACATTTTACCTTTACAATAACGTGATGTAAGATAATTATGTACAAGAGTGTGAACAATAGAATTTAAATATGAATGTGTAATAGTAATAGAATGTCTCTTACAAGCTATGTACTCGCTTAAATAAACTAGCTATCTCTAAACAAT
Organism: Sesamia inferens; assembly: GCA_037179545.1. Taxonomy (NCBI): domain Eukaryota; kingdom Metazoa; phylum Arthropoda; class Insecta; order Lepidoptera; family Noctuidae; genus Sesamia; species Sesamia inferens. The sequence continues at coordinate 31,189,524 of CM073937.1, read as the reverse complement.
AGTGGGGTAAACAATAGGAAAGCAGCTGTCCTGCGGATCTCTACGCGGTGTCGCGTGCGTTCTCGATGTTGATTCTTTGATCGAGGAAGGCCGCGGCGTGTGATTGGTCGGTGTAGATAGTGCGCCAATTCACAGTAGCTTCCCACGCACATGATGACGATGGTTAACAGATGTGCTTCTGGGGTGAGATTTATAGGCACTTCGCGATGGGTGGCAGTGACGAGCCGCCCTGACTTCTGCGATCCTAGTGTGCGTTATATGCAATCTTCTCAACGGGTGTGCAGTTAGTTTAGGCGATTCGAATGTGATTTATAGGAACCCTTCGCAGCGGGTCGTAGAATATGTGTAGCAGCTGGCTGGGCTGCTACAGCATTATTAATAAAATGAAATACAAAAAAACACAAATCAGTGTTCGTCTTCATCAGTCTCAGGTGGAACGTCTCTTGTGTTTCTATCGCAGGTCAAATCCAGACATTCATTTGTATAAACTTCTGGTATGATACTTTTTTCGTAATTTTCTTTAAATCTTCGTATTTCGCTTTCGAGACGATTTTTTTTTTTTTCGGTGGAAGCAGTTTTGGTTCCATTTTATTTTATTTTATTTTTTTAAAGACGTTGCCCCGCACTAGGATTTTTTTCCTGCATCGTGGGAGCGTTTACAAACATAAACTCACATACACAAATAGCCAGCCAGACCCGGAACAACTACTTGAGGTCATACAAATATTTGTTCCGTGCGGGAATCGAACCCGTAACACGCAGCGCAGCAGTCACTAGCTTAACCACTGCGCTAACTGTGCAGTCAAGGTCTGTACCATGGATTTTTCTATCTTGTTATGATTCTTTATGCAGCCATTGTAGTTGGTTTTCATCAAAGACATTAAAATTGGTTTTCATCAGCATGATTTGTTCCATAGGTACAGGTCTAAACTGGATACTGTACTAAATTATTTTCGGTACAAATAAATCTGCTTCAATTTCAGTAGGTACATGATCTTGCTACGAGCATGTATTTCAATCGATTTACCAATTAGTAGGGATATTTGAGAATAATGGTATAAGTATCTGTAGAATGGAAAATGAGAATGGGAATAACAATGTAATAATTATACAATAATTATGTAAAGAAAACCCTGTCCGATCCGTGAAGGTATTGTTAGGTATCGATAACCGATTCTATTAATACCTACAAAGATAGCCTAAATTTAAAACAAAAATTCCCCCAAAAATAACATTATTTCTCGGTGGTAGGCCATAACATCGGCCGCCGGCAGAAGTTACCACCCACCAGACAAAGCCTTGCCGCCAAGCGATTTGTCGTGTTCCGGCATGATGTCTGGTGAAGCCGTACGGAGGACGGGTCTGAGCAGTTGTGTTGCGATGTGTGCCGGGTACGATGCGCCTAATGTTGTTGTGTTGGGAGTTTTATCGTGGAGGGTCTTCAGATCAATCTCCCTTTGGCGCAGCATCGTTGGTCGTGTTGTTGGGTTTAACATTGCATCACTACGCTCAACTGCCGTCTTCATTCCTATTCGCTCAGTTTTTCTGAGTGAATAGGCTCTTAATAAACTAGCGAGCTTTACCATCAACGATCGCATCACTGCTTACCATCAGGCGGGATTGCGGTCAAGCGGTAGTTTAAAATTATTTAGAAAAAAAAAAGGAGTTGTTAAGAAAACCCTGTCCGACCCGTGAAGGTGTTGTTAGGTATCGATAACTGATTCTACTAATGGATACAAAATCTTAAAAAAAAAATCCCCTAAAAAAATTAATATTATTTCACAAAAAGAGGCAACTTAATAAATCTGCGTTAAGCACCCTTCCGCGGGGGGCGGGCGGCAGGGCACGCGGCACATGGTCGCATCGCTATTCGCTCATAATAATACCGGTGTTGTCACTTTTTTAAAAATTACCAAATTTCGGGGAAGTTGGAATTAATTCGCGGGAAAAAAAGATTATTTCAACATTCATTTGTATTGATACTACTATATTATATTTGGTCATGTGTTTACCTAACCTTTATTATCCTTATGGGTCGGACAGGGTTTTCGTAAGATACTGTATGTGCGGTAGGCGATACATGCGCGGGCGAAAGGCAGGGCACGCGGCACGCGGTCGCATCCCTATTCGCTCGTAATAATACCGTCAAAAATGGTGTTGTCACTTAAGTATTAAAAAAATATAAAGCTTTGAGGAAGTTGGAACTAATTCGCGGAAACAAAAAAATATTTCAAGATTCATTAGTATTGATACTATGATCATTATGTAAAATTTCATACTTTATTTGGTCATGTGTTTACCTAAACTTTATTATCCTCATGGGTCGGACGGGGTTTTCTTTACATATTGTATGTTTCATTGTCTATTAGAGGAACTTCTAAAACTACTTCCTTTATTATTATTTAAATATTATTTAACTATGATATTACGTTCTAGTTTTAATAAATTATAATTACTAACTGTATACATTGTCCTAGCATGTTTATTATTTCTCAAGAATTGTATAGTTCTGTGAATTATTTTTTGTGCTCTTAGACTCGGAAAAATTGGGTTTATTGAACCTATTAGAATTACTTGGATTAAACTAAAATGTTATCTTCTACCATTTTCTTAATGAAATATAAAGAAAAAGATGCACTGAACTTAAAATTAGTTTAGTTTTTGAACAAGACAACCGGCGCCGATGGCATGCGACATTTATTTAGCCGTAGAAGCTTGGGAGTTGTCTTGCTTAGTTATCACTCTACGTTACAACCTCTTCCCACTACTTGCAAAGGAACTTTATTGGCAACATTTTTCGAACTTTCCATGCGTAACTTAGTTGGAATCTATAGCTCTTTCTTTACTTATCGCCGTTCTATGTGGGCCCGTTTTTAGTATTCTGTACTTGGTATGTCAACTCAATGTAACTAAGGGCCAATTTTCCAACTCTTACACTTATTGTGACAGACGGTGAACTACAGAACCCTACACTGAGCGTGGCCCAACACGCTCTTAGCCGGCATTTTTTTTTATTAGCAAGAATAAGTTCTTGCAAATCAAATCATGGTTTTAACAGCAACATCATGCCTGAAGAATAAGTTAGATTGACAGCAGAACACAATCATTATTGATTCAAAGATTGCGGCATTCCAGTAATGCAGTGGAGACAAGCAGGAGAAATAAAACAAGGTGTACACAAGAAGACGTATAATAATGTTAACTTTTAGTTTGTGTTAGTACCCAACGGACTTACACTACATGGCACCAAGTGGCGCGCAACGCGTTGCCACCGACTTGCCACAGATAGAACACATCACACAAAGCTCTCTAAAATATGGGTTCTAATTAATTAAAACCTTTACGAGTTCTTGTCAATAGACAGTAACTCCACTCAAACTAATGCTTTTAAGACGTGCATCTAGGTATAAGTGCACCTTAATATAATAATAACGCATAGTGCCCCGAATCCCTACAAATATTGCGAAAAGTTGTTGGAATCTAAAATATTTTCAATAACCCGCGAAGGGTCGTATGTGTGGGAAGTGGGTGGCACGGCGCTCGCTCACATCGATTATCTACTTACACACAGACTACGAGTGCGGCGGCCGGCGGCAGGCGGCACCTCACGCCTCTACTATTTCAGACCTTTGCAAAAAGATTAAACTAATATTTTATCTTCTGTCCTTTTCTTAATGAAAAAGAAACAAAAAGATGCTTTGAACTTAAATTTACAATAGTTTTGTTCGTGAAAAGGGAATCGGTGCCATTGTTTTATGTCAGATAGCAACAGTAACATGTACTACGACTGACGGCGATTTTCAAATAACATTGTGTTCATCGAGGTGGCTCGCGGCCGCAAGTGCTTTAATACTAACACTAAATATAATAATGCTAAGGTAATAGAGTTTACTGACTGAATTACCGATGAATTGACACCAGTGACTTATGCAGACTACATACAGTTTATTGTGTTAGTAACAGTCTTACTTAGCCTATGTTAGTGGACACTCTCATCTTGTGTTAGTAGTATCGTAACTATTCCGACTTGCAGCATTATTTAAAGTATCAAAGCTCATAGTGTAAAATCAGATTGTTGGACTTGACATGTACACGCGACACGGGTCTAGCACAAATATATAACGCGTCGTCAAGTAGCTGACGTGAGGTTTCGGCGCACCGCACTACTTAAACCTATACATATAAAAATCAGTCAAATTAATAAATGCATTATATTAAGCCGGCGCCAGATACAGACAAATATGTGTACAAAGACTTTGCTCACATATTTGAACACGTGTATGTTTCGCCTGCCAGACCTGTTCACACATTTTTTCACTTCATAATTGTTGCAAAGACAAACAGCATGGACGACGGATTTGTGGACACGATATACCTATATTATCTAAGTGCATTTAATTATTTATTTCATAATATGCGAGTGGATGTGTAAAATGTATCGTAATAGAACAAGGTATGTACCCTAACCTAGTAACCTATTTTAAGAGTTCATTTTATTTTAGGTAAGCGCTTCGAGCAACTGACTGAACTGGACTTTGCGCGTGTGTAGCAGGCTACGCAAAAACATTTGAAAACCGACAACGAATGGCAAAGTACAAATAATGTTTTAACAAAGCTTTGAACAAATACTCAAATACCCGTGCTACACATGTGTCCAAACAAGTTTTCAAATAAGTGTTCAATAATATCTAATATTTGAACTATGTCTGGCGCCGGCTTTACAATATAGAATCGTGGAAACTAATATAAGCAATAATTATTAAAATATTTGTACTGGGTTACAACTTAAATACTAACGAAAAGAAAATAAAATCAGTCTCAACATAAAAGTCTTATAGGTTTGTGTAATATGGCAGTGTAGAGATCAAGTTCATTACCTAACGTGAGTATTTTGTACGATCGGTTTGTATCGCGGACACTCAACCGACACACACGCCGCGACACTTCACCGACGACCAGTCGCGTACAATGCATCAGTCGCTCGTCTGTCGCAGAAGGATTGTCGAATTCATTCAATCAATTGTGATGTTTATTAATTACAGAATTTTAATACGCCTAATTGCATAAACTTGTATCGTCGGTCAATACAATTTGTTCATGAATAGAGGTTGAATGCGCGGTTACAACTATCGATTCGGGATTTCAAGACATATCTGCTGTCATAATGGTTACTGTGACTGCAGATTCGTAATTCTGCAATTCGGTACGTACAAAGGTTGGAAGCACTTAGCAATGCAATCCAGTTAAGTGGATTAATGATCAGATGTTTTACATAACGAGGTTGGTTAGTAAAACAACTACCTCGACAATCTATTTACGACATATGGATAACGTGATGTAGTGCCGCAGCACATGGTGTGTGAGTCAGTTGCAACTTGTTGTAGAGTTGTTAGTACACACGTAGATGTGTATATTAGTATAATAAAAAGTAAAAAAAAAATCATAGAAAAACGTAAGTACGTAAAATAAAATATTGTATCAAGTACTTTATTTACTTAACTAACGCTCAGTTGAGGCTAATGGTAGTCTTGACGAAAACTACAAATATTGATGATTGAGTTCAGTATTCAAATTTGTTTACTTTACTGTGTCTGTGTTGTCAGTGAACATTAACATTGGTTGTCTATATTTATGATCGAATATTGTTTAATTTATACATTAGGAAGTGTATTTTTACCATGGAAATGTAAATTATTAAGTATTTGTTAAAGGTTAAACTATGTCCGTTATAGTTTGACATAGAAGGGGTAAAATTCGTTAGTAAAAGTAAATAGAGCAGACATAACAAGTATAACTTACATCTAGCACACATTTGGTTAAGCTCTACAGGTACAAATGAAGTATTACTCATTGATAATTCATGTCCTCCTTCGTGAATGTGATGCATTTTTGTTCAGGAAGCAAACTGTGTTTTTTATTTGAAGAAGGAGCCGACTTACATATTGGTGGGTCATTTATTTGATCTGTAGACAGGTTTGGAGGTATTTCATTGTTTTATACCTTTTGTTTGTATTCAAATGACACGTGTCAAAACCCATCCCGGTCGCTCTATGCTTTGTAGGTCGGTCGGGGGTGCGCGCGCAGCCACAGCGCCGCCGCCAGCGGCAGCGCCAGCGCGTGCAGCGCCAGCAGCGCGCCGCCGAGCGCCAGCGGCGCCCGCGCCAGGCGCTGCAGCGCCACCACCACGCGCGCGCCGCACGCCGCGCCGTGCAGCCCCGCGCCGCCCGCGCCCGGCACGCGCACCCGCCGCGCCCGACCACACCCAGAGCAGCACGACGCCGGCACCCAGTAGTACGTGCTGGGCGCGCCCACCGACAGGTCCAGCGCCGCGCCCTCCGCCGGCCCCGCGCCGCCCTCCACACCGCCCTCCGCCTCCAGCGCGCGCGCCCAGGCCGAGTGCTGCCAGTCGCGCGGGCCCTCCGCGCCGCAACACTCCAACTGCAACGAGCGGAGTAGCAAAACTAAATCTCTTCAACTCACCTTCTTTAGCAATGTTCTCATTTCATAACCACAACACAACAACAATAAAAAGACATAACTTCATAAAATTAAATGCATGAATGTACCATAAATTCAAAAGATATGAACACAATCCTAAAAGTAGAACTTTATAAAGACTTTCAAAGACAATTAGAAATCGCAATAGCCAGACACACCTATTGTGATAATAAATGCGCACACAAAGAAAATCTCTTTCGCAAGCACGACAATTTCAATGCGCATAGACAGTTAACGAAATAGTGGGTCAAAGACGTAAAATCAATGATACCTTGACCGATGACAGAAGGAATTAGTACTTCAAGAAATATTTCAATGCCCATTGAAGATGATAGCCCGCCTATTTTAAAATCTAAGGTTTTACGCGTCTTGAAATCTTACGGACACATATGGACTGATAACATACCCATTGAAATTCTAAAGCTACTAGAGGAGAATCAACTTGATGTGCTGACACAGATCTTCAACTACATCTACGAAACCGGTATCCCAATTGATTGGTTAAAATCTATTTTTACCACAATACCCAAAAAGCAAAACGCCAAAAGCAAAACGCCAAGAAATGTGGAGTGTACCGTTTGATTAGTCTAATGAGCCATGTTCTAAAAATGTTCTTAAACATCATACAGAACAGGGTAGGACCAAAATGTGACGAACAACTGGGCGACAGTCAATTCGGATTTCGCTCTGGTGTCGGTACTCGTGAAGCTCTTTTTGCCCTCAACGTTCTCGTACAAAAATGCAGGAATATGCAAACCGACGTACTGTTGTGCTTCATAGATTATGAAAGGACAAGGCAGGGACGTCAGGATTATCCGTAATCTGTACGAGAACCAAGTAGCTACAATCAGAGTTGAAGGTGAGGAGACCGAGGAAATAAAAATCTGTCCTGGAGTTCGGCAAGGCTGTGTTATGTCTCCGTTGCTCTTCAATATTTATGCCGAGGCAGTGATATCGGAGGCTCTTGAGGGTCTGGAAGCCAGAGTGAAGATCAACGGCAAGGTCGTTAATAACCTGCGTTATGCGGACGACACTGTTCTCATTGCATCCGCTGAGCAAGAGTTGCAAGCCAATGTGGATAAAGTCAATGAGTGCAGCGAGGCCGGTCTGTCGATGAACATTAGCAAGACAAAATTTATGGTGGTCTCTAGAAACCCAGACTTACGCCCTAGCATATCAGTGGCAGGCAAACAACTTGAGCAGAAAAATGAAGCATGGGAGTCCGACCAAGAAATTAAGAGCCGGATAGAACTTGCCCGAGCAGCTTTTAAGAAAATGAAGAAAGTTCTGTGCTGTCGTAAACTCCACATAAAGCTCCGAGTCAGGTTACTGATGTGCTACGTATGGCCTGTCGTCATGTACGGCTGCGAGGCATAGACTCTGAAAGACACGACGCTTCCAAGCTTTTGAAATGTGGTGTTACCGTCTTATGCTGCGCAAAAGCTGGATCCAAAAGGTCAGAAATGGCACCGTCCTTCAGCGCATTCAAATGCCTCGAAAGTTGTTGCTCACCATAAAGAAATAAAGAAACGCAAAATAGATTATCTCGGCCACGTGCTCCGACACGGTAGATATGCGCTACTCCAATTCATTATGATGGGCAAGGGAGAAGGAAAAGGGCGCGCTGGATGAAAGAGGAAGTCATGGCTGTGTAACATCAGGGAGTGGACCGGCGGCATTATTTCAGTCGAAAAACTGTTCCGACTCGCAGTTGACAACCTTCAGGATTGAAGAGGCACAGAAAGAAGAAAGTCAATTATTTTGAACATAGGTAGTTTGAATAGTTTTTTGAAATATTGTACAATACTAATTCCTAAACTTTGTTCTATTTTATTTATTATTTATGTAGACACAATAAAATACATAAAGATACGACAAAATTAAGATCTGAGTACAAAGGTGCTGCTTATTTCTTAAGAAATTCCTTCCAGCAGACCTGCGAAAGGAGAAGTAAAACAGAAATGTAGACAATAGTGTGTAAGAACAAGGAGGAAATAAAATATGATAACTATTAAAGTGATAATATTAAATATACCTAAATATATAAACCAAAAATAATTATATAAGCCAAACCAATAAAACCATAAATAAGTATACTACTTATATAAATACATAATACTAAAATATATAAATATGTATAAATAATAAACAAGAAAATAGGTGGCTCTTTTAGATGCCAATGTATACATTTTCACAATAGACTTCCAGAGGTGGTTCAAGATCTGAGCCTGAATAAATTCAAATCCTTCATTAAACGTAAGTTGTGTCAGAAAGCATTTTATAGTGTTAAAGATTATATTGACGACAAAAAGGCTTGGGCTTGAGCTGCGTCCGATTTCTATGCTTACACTGATTGTTCTTTGATTTTTCCTCTCGTAGTTTAAATTTGCAATTGTTTGTTTTTTCTTAACTCAAAGCCAGTATACACTATGTAGCCAGGCATATTATACGTTACGGAATTGCATCGCTGACAGGGGTATTCGGCACTGGTGCAGCTGCACAGGAGCTAAACTTAGCATTCGGGAACACCGTTGGAGCTGCTGAACCTTGGACAAAACTGTCTTTGCATTGTGTAGATTCAATTTCTTAGTATTGTATAATTGCATGGAACACGTGTGAGCACGATCTATTTGCTGTAAAGCATCTATTTGTTGGGTTAGTCGTTTATTGACTTGATAGTGCTATGGCTGTTGAGAGTATGTCATGCTCACTCAAATGTCTCGCTGGTGGTGGCGTGTGTGTTGGGTCATTAGGTTCCCTTCAATATGGTTGAGCTGAATGATGCTGATCCATACGTCATGTTCGTAAACGGACGCCGTCAGAGGGGACTGGTCATCTCTTAGCTGCTACGGCGTATTTTAATTTCTGAATTGTTGTTTTTTTTCCATAATGGACGCTCTCAGCGTACAATATATTTCTGCATCGTTCTCACACGATTGATTTCAAAATGAATGATGTAATCAAATATTTGTATCAATAGCTTGATATTTTAAAAGAGTGTCCATGGAGTTTCTTGCCCGTTCTTCTCCATAGGTACCTACTCTTTGGAATGGGCGACTAGCTTCACCTTACTGACTGACCGACCTTCTGACAATTCAAAAGTGCCTGTAACTGGTTTATTTGAAATAAATGCTTTGATTTTGATTTTTGAAACAAATTCTCAAAATATAGAGGAAAGGTAATGCTCTTTTAATTGGCGTTTAAATTTAGAAATAGTGTTTAAATCACGAATGTTAGGCGGGAGTGAGTTCCACAATCTTACAGCATGTACAGAGAAGGAATAGGAATAGTAAATCGTTTTATGAGGATGAGATTTAAGGATGAATCTTAGGTGTGATCTACAGGGTGCGCCGCTAGAGCACGCGTAAGAAAAACGCTTACGCAGGTAGGAAGGATAAGACAGGTTGCGTAAGATGTTGAAAAGGAGACATAAAATCCTAGTATTCCTGCGAAGGTGGATTGGGAGCCACTTGAGTTCCTTGCGAAGGTGAGAAACATGGTCATACTTATGAAGACTGAAAACAAAGCGAATACACAGGTTTTGCAAGTGCTCAAGCTTGTTTGGTTTGATTGTGTATTTATCTTTCTCAACATAATTATCTTGTTTAAAATAAAAAAGAATTAATAAAATTGGTTCACACAATCCAAAATTACCACCAAAAATCCAATACACAACCTGTATAATTTATGTAACTGGCTACTTTGCATTGTTAAGAATTTTCCTGAGTTGATGACAGACCTTTTTTTTTTTTTTTTTTTTTTTTAACGAGTGGAAATGCCTTTACGCACCATACCCGTCGCTAGCTAGGCGACGAGCGTGTGTGAGACTCGCCCGGCCGAAGCCGGGAATACCCACTAAAACCACCCGGTTACCGTCGGGCCCTGTGTTGAGAGTGTCACGGGGCCGACCCGAAGGCCAAGTACTCCGTGCCACTCTCAGGGCTTGCCGGCCCTCCCCTGTAGGGCCGGTTTCCGCGCCAAAGGGGGATTACCCGGTAACGGAATAATCCCCAGACGTGGTGACCGTTGTGCAATGCACGTGCGGGAGCTACCCGCACGCGCTGGTCACACCCTGGGGCTAAAGGAGACGGGGGTTCGTCCCCCGCCTTCTTCGCCCCACCCGTCTACGCCGGAGGGGAGCGGCAAGTACGTCCTCTTCCCGCTCCCTCTCCGCAGCCTCCTTCTGCAAGAGGACGGTCTCGCAGAAGGAGGCGGCAGCCTCCCATGCACTCTCCCTTTCAACCATGGCTCGCACCATGGTTGCCAGGGAGAGGCGTCCGCCTCCGAGCGCCGCAATGAGGTCGCGGCGCTCGTTTCGCCAGGCCGGGCACTCCACCAGGGTGTGCTCGGCCGTGTCGTCGGGGGAGTCGCAGTGATGACACCGCGGTGACTCCTCCCGACGGGCGACCCGGTGCAGGTAGTGACCGAAGCAGCCATGTCCGGTCAGTACCTGCACTAGGCGGAAGGTAAGGCTGCCATGCCGGCGCCCAACCCATCCCTCCAACACCGGACGAATCGCTCCAATCGTCCGGTGGCCGGCAGCTGGGGAGCGGAGCGCCTCCCTCCACCGGCTCAGGGCCTCCCCCTGAGCCCTGTATGAACTATATAACTCTTTCTTTAGTTGTCTCCATCTTCTGTGGGCCCATTTTTAGGATTCCATACTCATACTAAGTATATATTTAACTCAATATAACAAAGAGTCCATATTTAAATGTTATTTATCTCTTAAATGTTATTTATCTCGTAAAAAACTTATTGTGACAGACGGGAGACTATGGAATACTAAACTGAGTGTGACCAGAGATACTCTTGGCTGTTTTTTCTTTTTTATATATGTTGACTCGCTTTGTTATACCATAGGACTTTGTTTTATTTTAATTTTTCCCTATTAATTTATTCTCCACCAGTATTCCTAAACTTTGCGTGCATCTAAGAAATATAAGAAGTTAGCCAACCCCTTGCTGTATGACGTCGAGCAGCTGCGTGCGCGTGTGCAGCACCCCGTACTCATGGCGCACAGTGTGGTCCAGTGAGTCCAGCAGGGCGCGCCGCAGCTGCGGGCCGTGCGCCGCGCCCCACCACGCCGCCGCCGCCTCCCCCACCGCCGTCAGCGCCAGCAGCGAGAACGCGGCCGCCAGCAGCGGCGCCGAGCCACGCGCCGCCCCGCACAGCGCCGCCAGCGCGCCCAGCGCCAGCGCGCCGCCCCACGCCGCCAGGGCCAGCAGTCCCGCGCGCGCCGCGGAGCTCTCGTTGCCGCGCCCGTCCCACAGCGCCCAGCCCGCGAACCCGCACGCCGTGCTGCCCACGCACTGCAACACCACAAGAATATTATCGTCCCTCCACCGTGCCTTTGATGATACAAACACTTGTAATATCACACAAACGATATATAAAAATGATGAGGGTACATCAATTTTATATCTCGTTTGTGTGATGTTGACTTAAAACTTCCGTGTAATGGTAATGAGCTCCGCGAGCTCCCAGCTCCCAACAGTCAAACAGAAACATCAACTTGCTTGGTTGTCTTTGTTTATATGTTGTTACATGAGTGTGTAAATATTCCGCGCGATTTATAGTCACCAGTTTCGATATGTAACCCTAGCTGCTGGCGAGTTTATCGAGCCTCTTATTCTTTTCAGCAAAAGCACAAGGCATTATTAGTATATTGATTACCACATTTAATAAACATCAGTTGGAATTCGAAGCATCCAGTAAAATAAAAACGATTTCTTCTCTATTCTTAGTAATAAAAGAAAGTAAAAAACTTCTTACCAAAAATATTATATTGAAGAGTATCAGCAAGCACTTCATCAACGAATAGCATCGAGACATGCCCATGGTTCTTCAGAGATCTTATGTGGGATTCAATAACAACACATAAACAATGTTTCAAGATTTTTTTAGTTTTTGCATAGACCATTCATTGATATTAACTTTCACTACTCACGCACTACCTGTTTACCAATTTATTCCAATAACCAATTTCAATTTATTATATTTATTTTCCCAAAGTTCAATGCCTTCCAGTTTGACGACTAACAGTGTGACCAACATTAAATTAGAGTTCCTGCCCCATTTAGACAAGAAAACTGACAAATTCTGTCAAAATCAAAAGCAGAAAATGCGAATATAATCTAGTAGTATCTACACTAATATATAGAGCTGAAGAGTTTGTTTGTTTGTTTGATCGCGCTAATCTCAGTAACTACGGGTCCGATTTGAGAAATTATTTTTGCGTTGGATAGCCTATTACTCTAGGAAGCCTTTAGGCTATATAACATCACGCTGCGACCAATAGGAGCGGAGTATAAATAACTCTATGCGAACGAAGTCGCTGGCGACCGCTAGTTTAAAATAATTGATCTTAAAGTCTAAAAGTGAAGTGAATTGAATTAAACATTCGTATTAGCTGTTGTAAATATGTACTTAATAAATAATGATGCAGCTCTTCTTGGGGTCAAGTAGTAAAGTTTCCAATATAATTCATTCTTCCTTTATTCTCACTTTAAGTTTAATACAAGACTCTATAAAAAAACGCGAAGGTCCGGCGGTACTTCACGCCAGGGCAGCTTCTAATTTTATACAAAGCACAGGTCCGCTCGTGTGTGGAGTACTGCAGCCACATTTGGGCTGGTGCTGCGAAATGTCACCTTGCCACTTTGGATTCGGTGGAGAGGCGTGCGAAGAGGCTGATTGGCGACCCAGACTTAACTCGAAACGGTCTCCAAAGCCTGGAGCACAGGCGTAGAGTAGCCAGCCTTTCGGTCTTCTATAGGATGCATTCTGGTGAGTGTGCAAAGGATTTGCATGATTTAATTCCCCCATCTCCGTTCCATCATCGGACGACCCGTCGTACGGCGAGTTTCCACCCTTACGTTGTTAACACCACTGCGATCCGGATGAAGCGTTTTGCTTCCTCCTTTATACCGCGTACATCGAGGGACTGGAACAAGTACCAAATAAAAATAATTTCAATATAATTAAAGAAATAGTTAATAAACGAATGTTTTATAATGAATATAATATGTATAATATAAAGAGATAGCAAGAGAATAAATAGTCAATAACAATACAAATAATAAAAATAAATGAATAGGAATTACATAAAACTAAATAAATAGATAAATGGAAACATGAAGCGCTCTTCCTCTCTCTACTTATTTAAAACTTGCTATGCCCAGCAGGGTCCATAATTGTTTCCAATAAAATATTTACCACCTGTAACTGCACATTATGGATTGCAATAAACGATTTGATTTGACTTGATTTGAAAAAGCATTGCAGTTTGAAAAGCATTACAATTTGAGTGTCTTCAAGGCTAGAGTGAATAGGCTCTTAATAAACTAGCGCGCTTTACCATCAACGATCGCATCACTGCTTACCATCAGGCGGGATTGCGGTCAAGCGCTAGTTTATAATTTATAAAAAAAAAAAAACATTATGTTCACATTACATCTTATAATTTCTTTTATATATAAGTAACCAAACCATTCTTTTCGACCGCATTTTTACAACTACTACCGAACAACAAAGCATTTTTCTCCTGTCTTTTGAATCTGTCTTCTAAACTTGAATTAATTTTCTTTATAAAAATTATCAGCCAGAGACAATATTAAAATTCAACCTCAACATCCCCTCTGAATTTTATATTGTCTCAAAATAACATTTTCATCAATTACATAAACTCCGAGACATAACTTCCAAACAGCCTATATATAACTTCTATTCATAACTTTAAACAGCCTATATATAACTTCAATACACAACCTTTAAGAGCCTATATAAAACTTCAATACATAACCTTTAACAGCCTATATAAAACTTCAATACATAACCTTTAACAGCCTGTATAAAACTTGTAACCCCCTCAATACAAAACAACTCATATGAAACTTCAATTCAACATCTACAATACTTCAACTCACTATCTATAGCTTCAACACACTATCTATAGCTTCAACAAACTCCCTATCTATAACTTCAACAAACTCCCTATCTATAACTTCAACAAACTCCCTATCTATAACTCCAACAAACTCCCTATCTATAACTTCAACAAACTCTCTATCTATAACTTCAACAAACTCCCTATCACTTCAACAAACTCCCTATCTATAACTTCAACAAACTCCCTATCTATAACTTCAACAAACTCCCTATCTATAACTCCAACAAACTCCCTATCTATAACTTCAACAAACTCTCTATCTATAACTTCAACAAACTCCCTATCACTTCAACAAACTCCCTATCTATAACTTCAACAAACTCCCTGTCTGTAACTTCAACAAACTCCCTATCTATAACTTCAACTCTATTACAAAAACATACCCTATCTAAAACTTCAACTCTATTACAAACACATACCCTATATAAAACTTCAACTCTCTATATAAAAATGCTGTCTTTATATAAACTCCTTCAATTTTATAAATATCACTAACTTTTACAATTTTGTTACACCTTTAAAAAATACAGATTACTAACTTTGGCACTGTTACTAAATGTCACATCCCTTGAACACAAAACTTTTGATTCTGCAGGATCCCAAATCTTATATCCATTATTTGCAAAACCAACTAACAAACCCTTAATACATCTGGTCTAGTTTTATTGTATAGTAAAGACCCTATCAATTGCCTATAATTATGCACATCACTACTAATATTTTTCCCCTCTTGATGTGCAAAAATTAAAATGTTCAGAAATGCATTTTCTTTTAGTTGCCGTATCCAAAATTCTTCATTTTTGTTCAGTGTAAGACTTCTGATAAATTTTCAAATAATTTTCTCCAACCTTTACATCAATTCCAATAATTATCAAATCTTCTAATTTCAAATTCTCTTTCCAGTCCTTCCAATTAGAATTTGATCATCAAATTATATTGCTAAATAAATTACTTCTCTCGTAACTTTTTAACACTTTCGGATTCGGCTGCGGTGACTTATTTAATAATTTTTCTCCCATGCTATATTCAAAGACCTCATTTTTTTCACCATTATTTTGTTCTTCTACAAAAGTAGAAAAATCGCTCCTCTTTTGTTTCTTCAACATCAAAATTTTGGTTTTGATTTTCTCTTTCTAAACTTCCCCTCTCAAATTCATAATCAATATTTTCTTCATCTTCTTCAAATAGTTTATAAATACTTTCCTATAACATTTTCCATTGCTAGCTTACTACTGCACCTATTCTGGGTCCATAACCTGTTGCAATTATGTGAAAAATAAATAGGATGATGCAGCTCTTCTTGGGATCCTGTAGTACCTATATATTTCAAAAATAAAATCGAATATAATTCATTCTTCCTTTATTCTCATTTTAAGTTTAATACAAGACTCTATAAAAAACATTATGTTCACATTACATCTTATAATTTCTTTTATATGTAAGTAACCAAACCATTCCTTTCCAACACATTTTTACAACTACTACAAAACAACAAAACATTTTTCTCCTGTCTTTCGAATCTGTCTTCTAAACTTGAATTAATTTTCTTTATAAAAAATATCAGCCAGAGACAATATTAAAATTCAACCTCAACATTAGCATCGTATTCTTCTTGATTACTTTTTTTATACATCGCTTTTGTCATTTGTTTAATCATTTCTTTAGTTGGCTGGAATGAAACGCAGTCACCATATTCATTAATGCCCTGTAGGCCTAGTATGAGTTTTCATTACGAAACTCGATCGTCGGTATCCAGCGCGTTTGACTCAGTGATTGGCCCGCTTCAAGGTCGTAAGAACTCTCAACCAATGAGAGCGCCAAACGCGCTCGATATCGACGATCGAGTTTCGTATTGAAAACTCATACTAGGCCTACATTTTATTTTTAACATGTAGTTACGACATTAAACAACATTCTAGAATATTTTTATTATTTTTATTTTATTTTATTTGACATAAGAATTTTGTTCTAGATACATTCTAGATTATTTTCTTTTTTTTTCTTTTGACATTACTTTTTAGGAGTTCTTAACAACAAATTGCTCTGTTCTCTGGTTGTAACTGACGATTCGAAAGTGCTTGCCTTAGTACTAAGCCTACTTGAATAAAGTATTAATTGAATTTGATTTGGATATTGCATTCTACTCTTTTTGTGGGCTGTAGCGGCTAGCAGATGTACTGCCAAATTTGTCACCTTATAATGTTAATACTGTCAAATCCTGCCAGATTTCTAAAACGTCAAACAAAAGTGCCAGAGAGTAAAATAAAGGGCTAAGCCTGCCAAAAAGGCAGGATCCTGCAACATTTGGTCACACTGACGACTATAACATGTTATTGCTAAGGAGTTTGGCGGGAAAGCCAAAATGAGTGCCACGCTCATTTTTCATTGGACTTTTAAATTATTTATAGTGTCGTTTACTAAATAAAAACGCGTGATGTATGTAGTAAAAAGTGCATTCAGTGAATAATTCATAAAGAACAGTGAAATATTGTAGCATAGTGGTCACATCATATCTTTACCCCAAACCCCTCCTGGTCGTCCTCACGTGGGAAACGAAAGGAGATAGGTTAAGTTAAGTTAAGCTAGGATAAGTTAGGATATAAACTGAAGAAAAAAAGTTACTTAAGATTAGGCTGTATGGCCTACTATGCCTTTGCCTTTTCCGTTCATCCGAACGGTAAGAAGTAAACCAAAAAAATAATGTTATTGCTAAAGATAAAAAATAAGTCTATGCTACTTTTGTGTATGCAGTACATACCTACATAATAAAAATATTGCGGAAATAAATTTTTTTGTTAATTATTTATTACAATGGGATAGGTATAATTTATTTTTTCTAAATTTTAGTAAACCTAAACCATAGATATATTCTTTCGGTGCAGTTTCACAGCGCCGAACAGCGAGCATTCGGGTTTGATTTGACAGCGAACGCGAAACGCGGAATGTCTCCCTCAAAAACATAAATAAATGGCCACCGTTGTTATTACGTTCTTCCTATTTGCACAATTTTATGTTTGTAAAATGGACGCCGTCTACATCGAACAGCAAAGGTATTTTTTATGTGTTTACGTGATTGTAAAAATAAAGTGAATTAGTTTTGCAATTAAGTTTTCCGAAATTGAAAAGGTGTCGTTGACAGAAAGTTTCGCGCCACTGAGAAAGCAAAACTTTATAGTTGTGTTGTATTCCGCTGTCCGCGACGCATTTCAATATCAGTCAGTAATGTTTTCAATGCGAGGACGCTATTTCCAGGGATCAATTTTTGTCCCGGAGAGAACAACGGTGGAGTATGAATTCGCAAAGATTAGAGGAAATTGTGGCGGAGCTGATGAAGCCCATCAGCAGCGCCCGCCGATACTTCGACACGGACTTAGCCGCGGTAAGTCCCTGATAGCATCACCGCCGGTGCATCGCCGCGCGCATCATTTCCGATATTATCATTAACCTGTGATTTTAATTTTCACGGCACATTGCGCCTTGAGTGGAGTTGATTGACATTTTACTGAGATATTATATTATTATCTAATAACGTCAAAACGCGAAGAACATAAATGCATAGCGCATGCAATATTGTTTTTGTTTTGTCTAGTAGCCCACTTGCATTTCAATATTTCATAAAAATCAATAAGTAATAAGCCAATCAAATTGGATAGTTGCTTCCTTCATGCTTTGGAATAATATTTTTTTGCTAAGAATATTGTAATAAACACCTGAAGAGCTCACACTACTTTTCATCAGACAGGATTGTGGTCAGGCACTAGTCTATGAACAATAAAATAAATAATTCCATGCATATTTCTTACATAAGTCACATTACTCTGCTTATATAGGATAGAATACTCTTTATTATGTACACCAAAAAGATTACAGAACATAAATATAAAGATTTTACAAAGGGTGACACAATGGGTGGTCTTATCGCTAAGAGCGATATTTTACTGACAACCTTTGGATGTAATACTAAGGGGAAGGAGAGAGAAACAGCATATAGTATTACTCCCAACAGTTGCAGTGCTAAAACCAAAAGATTAGTGGTTTGTGGGCACTTTATAGTCGAGGACAGGTATTCTAATACAAAATTGCAGATACAGTATATGTTCCATTGCTAGCGGCTTTTACATATTTTGATCCAGTTTAGTTATTTTTTTTTTATACATAATGACAGAAGTTTCTATGTGATCTGTTAATACTTAAAATTGAGAATGATCATCCAAGCTAGATATTTCCTCATTGTCAGTGTAATTTTCTTGTTCAAAAATTCTAAATGATTGTAGACACAGGTACAACAGCACGTAAAGCTACCCGAAACTGTCAAATATTCACAATCAACCTTGAGCCTTAACCTTATGCTTTAGTGATAAAGTTGAAAGTCTAATAAAAAAATCTGACAGATTGTAGTAGCTTGATGTGGTGTCGCCTGTACATTTAATTTACTTGATGCAGTTTACTACCAATATTACCATACCACTCAATACATTTAGTGACATTATACCTCAGACATTGTTTTGTAAATCATTACATTTTTCTTCCAACTAAAAAATACAGTTATAAGTGATAATCAAGACACTTAATGTGTGCTATCTGAGTGTAAACAAGATGAACCAGTAACACAATGAGGCCAGTAGTCTGGGGCCGCTGAATCTGCTTGCTTACCCTCTTTCCTCATTTACTGTTTTGCTATTGTCTACTAAAATGTGTGAAGCAGTCAACAACAAAAGTTCCTAATCACTTGTGTGAAAAAGATACTATGTTTAATTTTATACATATACAACATATAAATTAATTATTGCACTTCCTGAAAATAATTTGTCAAAATTGTTTACTGAATCGGTTTATATCATTTTTTATTTATTCATAATAGGCTCTTAATAAACTAGTGCGCTTTACCATCAACGATTGCGTCACTGCTTACCATCAGGCGGGATTGCGGTCAAGCGCTGGTTTATATTTTAGTAAAAAAAAAAAAAAAAATTAATATACGTAATTTTTTTCCCATAAATAATTAAAACTGAAAATTATTGTCATATTAACCCTGTTGTTTGTACAGAGTTATAAATTCACAGTTTTGTTTACTTGTATTCATACAAATTAATCATTAAATACAAAATAAAAAAAAAACCTTATTCCAATAACATTAGGTCTTCATTCTCTAAGAATTAGTATAACTAATTTAATATATAAACATGTTGCATATGTAAACTAGCATAAACTTATAAATTCTAAGTGATTAAATAATCCAAGTTAATATCAGCAATTCTAGTTTGTTTGTTAGGATACATTTCTCTTAACTTTCCTGAGTTGGGGACTTTGATCTATCTATGACTTAATGGGAATCTACACTATGTAACAAAAACCCTGTTATTCCTTTCAGGGACATATAATTTTGCCTACAAGCACATCATTAATGAAGTCATAATTAGGAAACAGTAATCGTTGTCTAGTGGAGGGGTCACAATGAAATACCTATTAAAACTGACAAATTCGATTTTTTTTTTAGAATATCTGATTTTATAAGTTAAATAAATTGGTGGGAACGTTCTACTTATGTCTAATTTATTCATGCAGAATTGCAGAGCTAAGAAATCAGTTACAGATTATAAATATTAATAATTAAACATTTATTTTCACTATTTTTGTTAAAAAAAAATATAAATTACTTGCTTTATTACATCCGTATGCCGATTCTTAAAATGTAGGTTGAAGGAACAACAGGGTTTATGTTACATATTGTATAGTAATATGAAGAAGGCAGATTTTTATTTTTCTATGTAACAAATAAAATACTTCTAATTAGAATCATTAGAGCTTTATAATGGCTAAAAAGAATTTTTGATTGCAACATTATCACTGAGTAACATAGGCTATATTAATAGAAAAATATAAAAATCCCTACTAAAACGCTGACCTCCCTATCGGCGTCAGCGTAGTTTGTTACGCTGACGATACGCTAGTTCTGGCACAAGGGAGGTTGCACCGGACGGTACGCTAGTTTTGGCACAAGGGAGGTCGCACACGGCGGCGGCCTATGCCGCGATCTGGCAACTGGGACTCGAGGTGACCCTGCACAGGTCCGAGGCCATGTGTTTTCATGTTCCTGGGAACGCGCCACCGCCGGGTTCCCACATAACGGTAGGAGGGGTACACATCAGCTTCGGGTCGACGATAAAGTTCCTGGGACTCGTCCGCGACAGCCGGTGGAACTTACGGACGTTAGGCTCCCAGACTGGAACGGGCCAGAGCTGCCCAGAGGCGGCTCCTCCCTAATCTAGGGGGACGAAATTAGTTAAACATTACAAATAGGTAGTACTTAATAATTATTTATTTTTATTATTTCTGATGAACAATTTTTATAAATGACTTGCTTTGTTGCGTCCGTATGAACAACAGGGTTTTTGTTACGTCACTACATATTATAACACAAAGTCACTTTCTCTTTCCCTATCTCCCTTTGTATGATTAAATCTTTAAAACTACGCACCGGATTTATATGCGTTTTTTTTAATAGATAGAGTGATTAAAGAGGAAGGTTTATATGTTCAACTAGCAACCCGCCCCGGCTTCGCACGGGTGCAATGCTGATTACTTAAAACCTTCCTCTTGAATCACTCTTATCTATTAAAAAAACCGCATCAAAATTCTTTGGGTAGTTTTTAAAGATTTAATCATACAAAGGGACATAGGGAAAGTGAAAGTGACTTTGTTTTATAATATGTCATGATAACATCCATTAAATTGTGGAGAAATACTATTAATTTTGAGATTTATAATGTGATGACGTAAATACATTTTTTTCTGCGTTTGCAGTGAAACGCAGGCTGAACCCTACGAGATTTATTGAAATAATAGTACTAAATATTGTACACATTGAAAAGGTCTACAAAAAGTCCGCGATGATATATGTCTATCTCTTATGGATATCCCACAATATTTTTTTTGTCATTTGCTTTTTACGACAAATACCGCCTAATTTTCGAAGCGATTTTAACCAATACAGCATTAATCCTTTATAATTTAATAACTTAAATACATTGTTGATTTAATATAGATCTACATCGCTCTTTACAGCATTTGGTTTAAATGAATATTTTCGTATTTTTTAAGATATTACAGATTTAAAAATTGCGGGACGGCGGCACCGACCGGCCGGGACGGGACGAGAATAGCGGGCCGCTGTGTTTTTAATGCAACGTTCACAGTTTTTCTGTAGTGTATTTAGTAATTAGTATCAGCATTGCACCCGTGCGAAGTCGGGCCGGGTCGCTAGTATTGTATATATTGGATGTTCGTGGTAATTTTGTATTGCTTGGTGCTTAAATGGTTTTAATAATCATATTTGACAGAGGATACATTCAGAATAATAACGGCCCGGTTGGTGCAGTGACTGAGCGATCGACTGCTGCACGGCGAGTCGCGGGTTCGATTGACGCACGAAACGAATATTTGTATGATCTACAGGTATGTTTGTAAACGCACCCACAATACAGAAGGAATTCCTAGTGTGGGGCAAAGATTAAAAAAAAATATGTAAAGTAAGATAAAATTACATATGTATATGATTAAATTACAGAATTAGTTCAGAAATTATTTTGTAATTTCTTTAAAGAACTGTTCAACCTATCCAGTTCATAAAATAAAAACTTTTGCAAAAAAAAAACCGCCTTCCAAGAAAAAAAAAAACACTACAAAGTGAAAAATAACTAATTTCTTAAGTCGGTGGCAAAAACGAACAGAACATGTTCGCGATCATGTCTTTAATTTTGTATATTCGTCTTTGTCGTCGTTTTTTTTTTTTTTTTTTTGTAAATGAAATTTTTATTTTACAGTTTTTAGTTGCAAAAAGTACTGTTCAGCTGCATCCGGTCCGACTGGACGCTGCTGCCAACATAGTTGGGAATAGACTTCTGCAATCCACAGCAGACCTTCATTATAACCCATATGGATACAAAAAGTTCTCATTAATATAAATGAATTGAGTCCAAAATACAAATTAATCAAGCACGAACATAAGCTAGCTGCTGTGAATCGTTGAGGACATCCCTCGCCTGTCTCCCGGCTCCATCATCAGATCTACTCCAGACTTTTATTAAATTGTGGTGCTTTAAAATACCTAATGAAAAAACTTACAAATTCACTAGCCGTCCCTATAAGTTTTGAAAGTTACCCTTGATTTCTCTGGTCTTCCACCCTCAAACCCTGATGTCCTTATCATGGGACCACCTTGGGAATGTCTTCTTTCCAACAGAAAAAGAATTATCAAAATCGGTTCATTAACGACGAAGTTATCTGCGAACAACTTAAAAAAAACATGTATACAATATCTAAAGAAAACCCCGTCCGATCCAAAAGGATAATAAATGTTAGATTTACACATGACTAAATAAAATATGAAATTTTACATAATCATCATAGTGACAATATTAATGAATTTTGAAATAAACTTTTTTTCCGCGAATTAATTCCAACTTCCCCAAAAATTGGTAATTTAAAAAAAAGTGACAACATCATTTGTTTCGGAGCGAATAACGATGCGACCACGTGCCGCGTGCCCTGCCCCCCTACACCCGCGCATTTATGCCTTTTTTTTTTTGTTGGGATGGGAAATCATCAAATGACTTCTCCCGGTCTGGGCGGAGCGGAACCGTGTGTTTACTGACTAAAACCCACCCGTGTTTCTTCACTTGCCTGTGCGACGGCCAGGGCCGCGGTTTCTTGTTTAACCAACCGCAACCCTGACCCAGGAGGCATCGGTCTTCGTGGACCCCGTCACGATGTGCTGACATCTCTTTGAGGCGCGCGTGAAACACGACGCGCCGTCGACTCGGGCCTGGTCCTTACCGGGCGGCGAGCTGCCCACTGCTCACCGCCCGCAGGCCCGCGCCTACGGTGGCTGGGAGTTAGGTGTCGTCTCCCGACCAGGGCGTCTACTGCGGCGGCTAGTGACGTGAGGGCGCTGGGATTCCCGTTGCCTCTCGCGCTCCGCCTCCTCCTTTGCCAGCATCACTGCTTCGCAGAAGGAGGTGACGGCCTGCCATGCACTCTCGCTCCTGACCATGGCCTGGACCAGGGTCGGACGCGAGAGATCGCCACCGATCGCCGCTACGAGGACACGGCGGTGCTCTACCCAAGCCGGGCAGACCTCCACCGTGTGCTCAGGGCGATCCACACAATGGTGACACCCTGGCGTGTCCTCCTGCCTAATACAAAACAGGAACCTCCCGAAACAACCGTGTCCGGTGAGGACCTGCGTCAGGCGGAAGGTGAGGGCGCTGTGGCGCCTCTCTAGCCACTCCTCAAAGAGGGAATTTACCGCCGCTATTGTGGCGTCCTAGCACTGGGTTGCGACAATCGCACTCTCCATGTCGCCATGAAATCCCGCCGGAGCCCTCTGTCCGCCGTACCGCGATTTCTCGCGGCAGCGGAGTTATTCCCCGGCGTTTTGCCTCCTCTCGCCACTCCCACATGTGGGCGAGGGCTTTGGCCTCTAGATCCCATGGCGGCAATCCGGCAAGGAGGCTCGCCGCCTCAGCGGAGACCGTGCGGTATCCCCGGATCAGCTGAACGGCCATGACCCTCTGGGACGCGGTCAGGCATCGGGCTGGTCGCTTCCTTAGCGACCGCGCCCACACCGGTGCCCCGTAAAGGGCCATGGACCGCACGGCCCCGCGTAGAGCCTCCGGCAGGAGGCGTTTGGTGCCCCTTAGATTGGGGAGGAGCCGCCTCAGGGTAGCCCCGGCCCGTTCCAGTTTGGGTGCCAAACGTCGGATGTGCTCCTCGAAGTTCCACCGGCTGTCGAGGACGAGTCCCATGTATTTCATCGTCGACCCGACGCCGATGTGAACCCCTCCTACTGTTATGTGGGAACCCGATGGTAGCGCATTCCGAGGACCATGAAAGCACATGGCCTCGGACTTCTGCAGGGCCACCTCGAGTCCCAATCGCTGGATCCTGTTGACGATTGTCGCAACCCCGAGGGTCGCTGCGTCAGCCGCCGCCTGGTGTGACCTCCCTTGTGCCAGAACCAGCGTGTCGTCAGCGTAACAAACTACGCTGACGCCGATAGGGAGGTCAGCGCGCAG
Organism: Sesamia inferens; assembly: GCA_037179545.1. Classification (NCBI taxonomy): domain Eukaryota; kingdom Metazoa; phylum Arthropoda; class Insecta; order Lepidoptera; family Noctuidae; genus Sesamia; species Sesamia inferens. The sequence goes on along the minus strand of CM073937.1, from coordinate 31,165,002 downwards.
CACTCAGTCGTACCCGATGTTCCACAGATGCGGTCCCAAGACCGATCTCTGTGGAACACCGCACGACATCTCTCGTCGGTTGACCATGGTGACCGGGGTAGATTACGGCCCTGTCCGTCAGATAGGCCTCGACCACTCGACAAAGATAGGTCGGCATCCGGTGATACCGGAACCCTACGACGACGACTCACGACTCTTAACTCCGCAAGGGAGTTGTGGAACTCGGCGAGAGTTCGGCTCGGGGAGAAGTACACCCCTACCACGACTATCTCCCCGAAGCGCATGTATGCCAACGTGTTGCCTACAGCACATGCATAAAGTTACCTCGCTTTTTGGAAATAATATTTTTTTTTTTAGGGTTTTTTTTTAAGTTTAGCCCGGCTTTGTAGGCATTATTAGAATCATCTAATAATGCATTAGATGATTCTAATAATGCCTACAAAGCCGGGCTGATCGATAACTGATGTTATCGATACCTAACAATACCTTCACGGATCGGAACCTCCTTTTTGAAATCGGTTAAAAATAATTCTCAGTCTTTCTATAGTTCTACTTTACAATTATTTTATATTACAGAAGTTGGAGACGCATTTTTATTTAGGTACTTTTGGAGAAATTATTTCCGAATATAATAAGATTTAAAAAAAAATGTTTTCGTTTTCCCTATTCATTTTTAAATACCTAACCAACAATATATCACATGTTAGGGTTGAAAAGAATAAAAATCTCTCCCCACTTTATGTGTAGGGGACTCCCTCTAATAAAATATTTTTTTCTACTTTTTATTTTACCATTTTGTGTGCGTGTCTGCGATTGATTCACTCGTGCAAACGGTCACTGATATTATCAAAAGACTGACAGACAGACAGATTTGACGAAACTATAAGGGTTAGTTGACTATCTCACCCTAAATAGGAGGAAAAATAAATAAGAATTTGGAAAAAAGGTGTACTCACATAGTTTTGTCATTGTATTGCCTGTTTATTTAAAACTGTGTACTCAAATGATTTAGTTTGTCATTGTTTGTATTGTCTGTTTATTTAAAACGACGTCGATTTATTATTTTAGAGGGCAAAAACACGAAAGCGAATGATGGCTGGCTGTTTAGAAGATTAGATCATCTATCATCTATATACACGCTGGAATTTTAATGGTTGTTTTCCCGCGGCAGAACGATTTGCTTTAAGGAGTACTTTCGATGAATAGAGTAAAAGACAAAAATAAAAATATTAAAAAATAATTTTAAAAATGTCCTCAACTCGAAAAAGTGATAAAAGTTAGTTACGCTACCTACAAATTATAGGTACTACTCGGAATGGGCATAAAACCGCCTCAATGGAAAGCAATGCATTTAATGTTCAAACCATAATAAGCTCCCGCGCCCACTGATAGGGCATAAAACAGCTTGTAGGCAACAATCCGAAAATTCACCGCCATGCCGACAAAAGAAAAAAACGTTCAAACCAAAAAAATCTGTCATGTGCGTTAATAATACAAAAAATTACCGCTCAAACTAGCATTCAAAAAAACTACCGTTGAAAGGCGTTGCAGCTTTATAAATGTTCAAAGTAAAATAAGCTCTCGACTCTAGTGATACGACATAAAGTAGTCTGCGCGCAAAACTTACAAACAATTATCTTAGATAATAATTTTATTTTCATGTTCAGTAAATTGCAGCTAAAAAGTATTTATGAAAATCCTAAGCCCGTAAAAGTATGAATGGATAATAGTTGAAGCACGCGGGTCAATGGCTCCGCGCCATTCGGATGTAGATTATCAGAAGTTTACTATGGTTCGTGCTCACTTTCGAGTTTTTTTTATTACTATGTTAAATCTGCCATTTTATTTTTCTAATATTTCATATATTGATGAAAGGTTATTACTAAGACAAAATCGTTTCGCTGCGGGAAAACAACCATTAAAATTCCACGCTGTATATATAAAAAAAACCACTTTCTTTGTAATTTTTATGACTCAAGAACGGACTCACCTATCCAAACCAAATTTTTAGGCTTTGTTGTGACTAATTACTAGATGGTTTATATGAAGTTTGAACAAAATCGGCCGAGTGGTTCTTCATTTATCATGTTTTTTTTTGCAATAAATGAATTCAATGAACGATGGATCATCGTCTCATCTATATATATATATATATAAATCAATGCCACTTTCTTTGTAATTTTATGACTCAAGAACGGACTCACCTATCGAAACCAAATGTTTAGGCTTTGTTGTGACTAATTAGTAGTGGTTTATGTGAAGTTTGAACAAAATCGGTCCAGCGGTTCTTCATTTATCGCGTTTTTTTTGTAACAAATGAATTCAATGAACGTTGGATCATCATCTCATCTTCTATATATATAAAATTCAATGCCACTTTCTTTGTAATTTTTTAATCCACCAAAACTGTGTAATGGCACCAGATTGGCAGTGAGAAACTTATGGACAAATTTAATTGAATCTACGATTTTAACTGGTATATCAAAAGGAGAAGTTTGTTTGTTACGGTGTATTCCTATGATCCCAATTGATATGCCATTTGCCATTGCAAACGATTAGGCACAATATCCTGTGCGTTTATCATTTGCTGTGTCCATCAACAAAGCCCAACTTTATGTTGCACGCTCGAGAGTCGGTATCCCCACCAGTCGTTTGTTGAAACATGCTAGAAATGGAAAACCAAAGAATATTGTTTACCTAAATGTTTTGGATTAAGTTTTAAAATTTCTAGAACTTAAAAAAAAAATTATGTTTGAATAAATAAATTTGTTTTTATTATTTCACTTTATACGAAGTACGTATCGGGCCGCTAATAGATTATAATTACATGGTGCTTTGCAGCTGCTGGAGGAGTATCTGACGGAGGCTGGGCTGCGCGCGCTGGACGCGGGCGAGGACGGCGACGGCGCCGAAGCCGCGCTGCCCAACTACGCAGAGCTGGCGCTACTGCTGCAGCAGTCTGCAACTATTTACGGCCGCAAGGTGGATTTCTTGTACCAGCACGTCATGGACGTCAGCGAGGCACTGCACGCTAACACGATGTGAGTCTAGCTTATTATGATCACTGATCAGACACGTTTTCATCGACTATCGCCACTATATCGATGAAACTTGAAATTAGGGAACATGAATTCTATGAAATTATAAATAATTGGTACAAAAATTGGGGATGCATTCCCCAATTTTTTTCACAACATTATGATTTATACTTTTAGTTTCAAATGTTTGAACTGTACACTAATACGTTTTCTGGATTCCATACCCAAAGGACCCTATTACTAAGAGTCCACCGTCTGTCTGTCACCAGTATGTATCTAATGAACCATGAAAGCTACACAGTTGAAATTTTCAGAGATTTCTGTTGCCGTTGTAACAAGAAATACTGTTACGAATGCACCTTATGTCGAGGGCATAAGGTTCAATATCGCGTGACATGCAGTGCGTAACTTTTAAGCCCTATAACTCGAGACCTAGACATTGTATAGGTGTAATATAAAAACGCATTCCTAGACTCAGGGTGGCCTATCGAATGTACAGGTTTCATCAATTTTGTCAACTAAGTGACGACATCGAAATTTCTAGAAGCCCGTTTCCGGGAATTACCGTAGGTACCTACTGAATGTACTCGAAGTTATGCGCTATTATTATTACGTCTAGACGATTCTGGAATGTTCGATCAGCTGGCCTATATATAGCGCCGTGACGCCAACGCAAAGTCAGTCTGCATTTGACTACCGAGACGAAAACAAGCGATACTTAAGAAGCGATCTTTGAGAATACCTACTATGACAACTGTAACGAGAACTGTGAGTACTACGTGAAGTAACATCTGTAGTGTTATTGTGTGTTTACAATACGGACTTCGTGGACATAAGTGAAGACTTCGGTGCAACGTCAGCAACATTCTACTTGTCATTGCCTACAATCGACTGTACCTTCGTTGCCAATAAACTTCGCAACCTTTAACCGGCGTTTTAGTACCCCGAGCCCGTAACAATTGGTGTCAGAAGCGGAATGCCGGTCACGCCAAGGGAAGACGAAAGAGTTCGCACGCGACGACAAGCAGCGATGGATTTGGCACGTCAAGAGGAAGAATCGTTTGGTGTCCCTGCACGCGTAGAAGATGCGGCCGTCGTAACACCGACGAATGTGAGTGCGCCTACTACCACCACTATTCCCGGAACCAGCGGATCCGATTTATCGGCGTTACTGGCTCACTTGACGGCACAAATAAAGATGAGCATAGTAGAATCCCAGGCAGAAACCCAGGCGCAAATAAAACTGGGCATAGATAAATCCCAGGCAGAAACCCAGGCACAAATCATTAAAAGTGTAATCCCAGGCAAAATCCCAGCAACTAGTCATCATCATCATCATCATTTCAGCCGAAAGACGTCCACTGCTAGACATAGGCCTCCCCCAAGGTTCTCCACGACGACCGGTTCTGCGCCTCCCGCATCCAGCGGTTTCCCGCGACCTTCACCAGGTCGTCGGTCCACCTTGTCGGGGGCCTACCCACGCTACGTCTTCCGGTGCGTGGTCGCCACTCGAGAACCCGTCGGCCCCATCGGGCATCGGTCCTACGGGCAATGTGTCCAGCCCACTGCCACTTTAGTGTTGCAATTCTTCGGGCTATGTCGCTTACTGTCGTTCTTCTGCGGATCTCCTCATTCCTGATTCGATCGCGCAGTGAAACCCCAAGCATAGCCCTCTCCATTGCCGTTTGAGTGACTTTGAGCCTTCTCATAAGGCCCATTGTTAGCGACCACGTCTCAATTCCATAAGCCATCACTGGCAACACACACTGGTCGAAGACTTTTGTCTTGAGACACTGCGGTATTTCGGACGAGAAGATTCTTCGTAGCGTCCCGAAAGCAGCCCAGCCGAGTTGGATTCGACGATTGACCTCTTTCTCGAAGTTGGACCTTCCTAACTGGATAGTTTGTCCCAGGTACACGTAACTGTCAACAACTTCGAGAACAGAGTCTCCAATCTTTATAGGAGTCGGTACAACATGGGCATTAGACATGACTTTCGTCTTGCCCATGTTCATTTTAAGACCGACTCCGCGGTCTCAGCCATGACTACGATATCATCAGCAAACCGAAGGTGTGTCATGTACTCACCATTGATGTTGATGCCCAGTCCTTTCCAGTCCAGAACCTTGAAGACATCCTCCAATGCAGCGGAGCCGAGGAGTATAACCTACCCCTTTGCTTGGCGTTTGTGGACTACGAAAAAGCCTTTGATTCGATCGAGACCTGGGCTGTACTGCAGTCTCTCCAGCGGTGCCAAGTAGACTATCGGTATATTGAAGCGCTGAAGGGTTTGTACGAAAACGCCACCATGTCAGTCCGAATACAGGACCAGACCTCGAAACCAATACCTCTGCAGCGTGGTGTCAGACAGGGAGATATTATCTCCCCGAAATTGTTCACCGCAGTAACTAGTATTAGAACTAAATGAAAAGTGGAAAGAAATCAAAGAAGAGGTTAATGAGCTTAAAATAAAAACAGCACATCAAGATTCCCGTATGAACCAGCAAGATACGCGCATAGACCAGCAAGACGCTCGAATAGACAAACATGATGCGCGTTTCGATAAACTAGACAGTACCATCATGGAGTGTGAGAAAGAAATACAGGTTCTCCATAAAGCTGTACAGAAAGGAGGTATTAAAGGTGTGGTACCTGTACCCAATGCTTTGCCGACGTTCCAAGTACCTCATTTTGACGGAACAACGTCATGGGTGGCCTTCCGCTTTCAATTCGAAAAGGTCGCAAAAGGCAATAATTGGGACGATGATCAAGCTGTAACCGCCCTTACGCTTGCTCTGCGTGGTGATGCGGTACAAATCCTCGAAGGATGAAGGAGAACTGAATGATAAGTCATGCAGTTTCACATTGGATACTGGTGCATCAACAACTATTGCACGACCGGAGCTATTTCCTCGGACCCTAGCATGGAGAAGAGGGTCTTCACAATGCCGATTACAAACCGCCACCGGCCAACCAGTGCTCGTCCTTGGTGAAACGAATGTGACCTTGAAAATGGGTGATAAGACATTCACGCACCCTGTTTTAGTAGCGAATATTACAGATGATTGCATAATAGGACTGGACTTTTTGAAGAAACAGCAGTGCGTCCTAAATGTAGCAAAAGGAGTGTTGAGTTTTCCAGAACAAGAAGTATTTGCCAAGCTGAACAGCGTAAGCACACGGCATTTCTCACCTCGGTTGACGCTCGTGACCGCGGAGCTCCGGATCTAAGCTCAAAGAAGAGAGCCTTTAACCGTGCTGCCAAGTCCTACAAAAAGGCGCTAAAGAAGGCTCGCTTTGACCGTATTACCCATATTGGCAACAAGTTATCTGCGCAGCCTTCCGGTAGCAGATCTTTTTGGTCCCTTGCCAAATCGGTCGAGGCGAACTTCTGTCGGCCCTCACTGCCTCCGCTGGTTAGGCCTGATGGAACACTGGCTCATACGGCGAGAGAGAAAGCAGGTCTCTTTGCATCTCTCTTTGCCCACAATTCGCGTCTTGATACTGGCAGTGCTACTCCGCCTATTTTACCCCACTGCGGTACTTCAATGCCTGAGGTTCGCATTCAGAACAAGGAGGTTCTGAGAGCACTGTGTCGTCTGGACGTGAATAAGGCTAGTGGTCCGGATGGTATACCAGCGATTGTTCTAAAAGCATGTGCGCCCGAGTTGTCTCCTATATTGACACGCTTGTATCGCCTCTCATTTGGGACTGGTATAGTGCCCAAGTCCTGGAAGCTTGCCAACGTGCAGCCCGTGCCCAAAAAGGGTAGTCGTGCCGATCCTAACAACTATCGGCCAATTTCGATCACCTCCATACTTTGCAAAATTATGGAGCGTGTATTGAACTCGCGCCTTTTGGCATACCTGGAAGGTAACGATCTCCTCAGTGACCGACAGTACGGGTTTCGCCGCAATCGGTCTACTGGGGACCTACTAGTGTATGCCATTCACTTGTGGGGCGAGGCACTCGAGAGGAATGGGGAAGCAATTGCTGTCTCCCTTGATGTCTCGAAGGCCTTCGACCGGGTATGGCGCGCTGGCCTTTTGAGTAAGCTTCCAGCGTACGGCATTTCCCCTAGCCTGACTGGCTGGGTAAAAGACTTCCTGACTGAACGGTCCCTCCGAGTTGTTGTCGACGGATGCTCATCTGAGCCCATGTCGACCAATGCCGGTGTTCCTCAGGGGTCTGTTCTCTCTGCAACTCTGTTTCTGCTGCATATTAACGATCTGTTGATGCCCGGTATCTATGGGTATGCAGATGACAGCACAGTTGTGGAGAGGTACCTGCCGGATGCTCGGGCTAGTAGGGAATCAATCCGGTCCGAAAGAGAGGCCATGGTAGAGCGAACGAGTGTTGCACTTCAGGCAGTCTCCGAATGGGGCAATGCCAATCTTGTAGCATTCAATGCCGCCAAAACGCAGGCGTGTCTTTTCACCGCCAAAATGAGCCCGTTCACCTTGGCTCCTACTTTTCGGAATGTATCCTTGGAGTGTACCGACCGCCTTCAGCTTTTGGGTATTGAGATTTCCTCGAACCTAAACTTTGGGCGGTTCATTGAGTCCAAGGCCAAGGAGGCTGCCATAAAACTTGGTGTAATCGCAGAGGTCCGGCAGTACTTCACACCAGGGCAGCTTCTAATGTTGTACAAAGCACAGGTCCGTTCGTGTGTGGAGTACTGCAGCCACATTTGGGCTGGTGCTGCTAAGTGTCACCTGGCCACTTTGGATTCAGTGGAGAGGCGTGCGAAGAGGCTGATTGGTGACCCTGATTTAACTCGAGTTGGTCTCCAAAGCCTAGAGCACAGGCGTAGAGTAGCCAGCCTTTCGGTGTTCTATAGGATACATTCTGGGGAGTGTGCGAGGGAATTGCACGATTTAATTCCCCCATCTCCGTTCCACCATCGGACGACCCGTCGTACGGCGAGTTTCCACCCTTATGTTATTAACACCTCTACGATCCGGACGAAGCGTTTCGCCTCCTCCTTTATACCGCGTACATCGAGGGACTGGAATAATCTGCCGGCGGCGGTGTTTCCGTCGGACTACAATTTGAGTGTCTTCAAGGCTAGAGTGAATAGGCTCTTAATAAACTAGTGCGCTTTACCATCAACGATTGCGTCACTGCTTACCATCTGGCAGGATTGCGGTCAAGCGCTGGTTTATACTTTAATAAATTTCTTCAAGGTGGAAAACAAGGATCTGTGTACTGTTTAAGGAGAACGGTATTACCACCAAGATCAGAAACCTTAGTTGATATTAGACTATCACCAATAGGATGCCGTAAAAGTTGCATTATAATAGAAGATTCTGAAAATCACCCAGACTGGATAACAGCAAGGACACTGATGATGATTTCCGATATACCAAAAGTACGCATCATCAATGTTAGTAACAAAGAAATAATTCTTGAAAAGAATTGCTTGGTGGGTGTGTGCGTTCATGTAGCATCTTTGAGAAAAACAGAGGTGCACGAAAAGGAACGTGATAAGAAGTGGCAGGAACACGTATCGACACTACTCGAAAATTGTAAAGGCAATTTAAACAAGTTTGAAACTCACAAAGTTAAACAACTGTTGCATAACTTCCATGACATCTAGGGCTTCCAAAATTACGGAAATATCAATTACGTAACTAATTACGCAACTTTTTTCTTCAATTCCGTAATTACGTAATTTTTCCCTAATGGACTATGATTTTTTGTAAATATTGTAGTTACAATTTACAATTATCTTTTACTATCTCAAATTTAAGGTTTTATCAAAATAAACACAATAATTAATAAAAAAAAATATTTATTTAAGAACTTAGCATTGTAGTTTTAATCAGTTTAGTCAAATCATTTTTTTCCTCCCGAATATAATCTCTTTTCTTGAAAATATGACCTCATAAATGACAAGGCATTTAAAGTTTTGTCACCCAGGGAACTTCTAAGTTTATTACAAAAATATCGGGCAGATGAAAAGGCTCGCTCAGCTTCAACACTTGTAGGCGTTATTGAAAGCAAATAGTTATACGCTGCAGTCAAAAAAACTTCGCGACCGCCGCCAGCGCTGTTGTAAATGCACATTTCTACCCTAATAATGGAATCGAGATCTGTGTTTATTGTTGAAATTGGTTTATTCACAGTCACTTTGTTTATTTTCTTCTCTAACTGTTGTGCGATTGTCAACTCCTCATCATCATCGTCACTGGTGGCAATTGCGTCCGATGTACTAGGTTTTGGCTGTGAATTTACACATTTTTGTGTAGAATTATATTTCAACCGTTCCAACAGTGCCACAATATACATTCGTATCTCATCCAACGATGGTTTTGTGAAATATTCTGTGGCAGCAGTTTTAAAAAATTCCTCATTGTTATGCAAATATTGCAAAACACCGAATACATTTGTTCGCCTTTCCTTTATTCTTTTTCTAAGAGTTATGGCTAGTTTTCCACTGAGATCGTTTGACTGAAGATCAAGTTTCTCGAGCATAAATCGAAGCGCAGCGTCGGCCGTCAATAAGTTTGAATCACGGTGACATAATGACAAAACTGTAGTTTTTATTACGTCCAAGCTGTAATGAATTTCGTGAAGGTTTTGGATCTCATCATCTGTAAATTTTACATTTGATTTCAATTTCAAATCTAATAACGCCTTAAAAACGCATGATTTTAATTTGAGAAATCGGCCTACCATATCTGATAAGCTGTTCCACCTCGTTTTACAGTCTAGTATTAGGTCAACATTTTTACCATATTCTTCTAAAACGTACTTTTGCAACAAGTCGTTTTTCAAAGGAGAGTTTTTAAAAGATTTTATTAGATCTCTTAATTTTTTTATAGTGTCTTTGTATAAAAACTCGGATTCTGGAACTCTGGTCGATTCTAAAATAAACGCATCTTCATCTTCAATTTCTTCTTCTTCTTCAGCGCCAGTATTTGAGACATCCTCCTCCACTTCAGGTTTTGGAGATTTTTGTGTTTTATATAAAACTTCCAGGACTGCTAGTTGTATCCCATGAGCCAAACACAATTGGTGGTGGCCGTCAAAATTTCTACCCATTTTGACCATTACACTTGCTCCATCTGTTGTGAAAGCAATAATGTCGTCTTCCAGATTTAAACCGAATTCATTCAAATGCTGCTGTAATAATTGAGTGCCTACTTCAGCTGGCATTGATCCATGTATCCGTACAAGTCCCAAATTTTTATATTTGGCCATATCGAAGTCTTTATTGTGGATATTTATATTCATATACCTTTTATTTCGGGTAGACGTCCACTCATCAAACGTAATTGTAAATCTTTTATTTTCAGACTTCATAATTTTCAATTGATTTTTCAATTGATTTTTTGTGTTATCACTTTGATCTAGAATTATCTTTGTTATAGTCGTAAAAGATTTCGGTATGTCGTAGCCAAAGTTCTTAAAAAGATATCTTAGATCTTCTGAAGTACAAAATGTGCTCAATGTTATCCCATCTAATGCTGCCATTCTCCTCACTCGAACCTCCATATTTGAAAAATAATCAGTGAGTTTAATTTTCTTTTGTGGTCTTAAAATGAACATGGGCAAGAAGAAAGTCATGTCTAATGCCCATGTTGTACCGACTCCTATAAAGATTGGAGACTCTGTTCTCGAAGTTGTTGACAGTTACGTGTACCTGGGACAAACTATCCAGTTATGAAGGTCCAACTTCGAGAAAGAGGTCAATCGTCGAATCCAACTCGGCTGGGCTGCTTTCGGGACGCTACGAAGAATCTTGTCGTCCGAAATACCGCAGTGTCTCAAGACAAAAGTTTTCGACCAGTGTGTGTTGCCATTGATGACTTATGGAATTGAGACGTGGTCGCTAACAATGGGCCTTATGAGAAGGCTCAAAGTCACTCAAACGGCAATGGAGAGGGCTATGCTTGGGGTTTCACTGCGCAATCGAATCAGGAATGAGGAGATCCGCAGAAAAACGAGAGTAACCGACATAGCCCGAAGAATTGCAACACTAAAGTGGCAGTGGGCTGGACACATTGCCCGTAGGACCGATGCCCGATGGGGCCGACGGGTTCTCGAGTGGCGACCACGCACCGGAAGACGTAGCGTGGGTAGGCCCCCGACAAGGTGGACCGACGACCTGGTGAAGGTCGCGGGAAACCGCTGGATGCGGGAGGCGCAGAACCGGTCGTCGTGGAGAACCTTGGGGGAGGCCTATGTCCAGCAGTGGACGTCTTTCGGCTGAAATGATGATGATGAATGAAGGTTCATTTGTACGTTTTCGTGTTTGAATTAGGCCACTACTAGACGTTGATGTACTCGGCCTTTGCGAGTCCTGCACTTGCGGCATCTCTCCGATATGCTTGGCACGCATGTGAGTATGTAAAGCTCCACTTGCGCCACCTGGAGTTTTCAAATTTTTTTTGCAATGCTTACATTCAACACTGTCCATTATCAGCTCTCAAGAAATGTTCCCAGATAGAACTTTGTGTGCGTTTGTTCAAAAACTCCTTGTATACAGTCTTATTTGAAGAAGACCTGAAAAATAAAATAAAAAGAAGTTAGGTTAATAATAACGATATTGGTAAAACCTAGTGGCCAACTCATTATAAAATGTAAACACACTTCTTTTTTTTTAATAAAACGTTACGCCGTACGTTGGTGTTTGTGTTTGTTAGGACCGGAAGAAATTCCTAAATTTCTTCCTGGTCTCTCAAACACAAACACCCGGAACAACTTCTTGCAGATTTTACAAATATTTGTTCCGTCCGTGCGGCCTGCGGGGATCGAACCCGCGATACGCTGCGTAGTAGTCGATCGCTCAACCATTACTCAAACCGTGTCGTCAAACCTATTACAAATTTCGTAGCCAAACGATAGAGCATGCTTAATTCATTAATTCCTGATTTAGAGATGAGCTATATAATTTCAAATTTATGATAAATATCTTAATTTTCTTATAGGTAGATACCCTGTAGGTATATTTGGGAATTTAGATGTTCTAAAATCAAATCGGAATAAAAATACACTTAAAGAAAATTATGTCTGTATTTATTCCTTTATTGCACACCATAATTAAAAAAAAAAAAATTTTTGTATAATAAATTATTTTGTATGAACTATGCATGCTCCACGGGGTTTTTACTGATTAAAACTTTGATCTAGGTACTTACATCTTTCAAGAGATAATCCACACATTCAAAGTCACCCACGACAAAGATACAATTAATGAATTAACTGCTCCAAATTGTTAATATTTTCGCGCATTTACCACCAACTTTTAATTAAGTTATCTGATCAAGTGTCAACTGTGTCGAAGGTCCAGCGATGTGAAGTTGTGAACTGAACAATCGACAATTTAGCAATGAAACTACACTTTCATTTTAGTTAAGAAAGTGAAGTTCATAGTAGTTCCCCGTAGTCGTAGGGACTTTTCGCCAGGGACTCCCGGGATCTACCGACCGCGACTCGCCAAGTTAACATATTTTGAACTCTATTCTGTACATCTTAGATTTTTTTTTTTTTTTTAAGATTTAAGCGCTCTAATGTAACTGGAGCATTGCACAGTCCAAAAGGCATGACATTGAATTGCCAGAGACCGTTCCCAGGACCAGTGGAGAAAGCGGTCTTTTCTTTATCCTGCTGACAGATTTCCACCTGCCAGTATCCACTTTTGAGGTCAACTGTGAAGAACCATTTCTTGCCACTTAGCAAGTCCAAAGTGTCATCCTTTTTCTTGACTAGGACAACTGGAGATGACCAAGGGCTGGTAGATGCTTCGATAATCCGATTTTTCTCCATATCTCTTAACATTTCCGTGACTTCCTGTTCTCTTACAAAGGGGATACCTGAAACTGTCAAATATTCCCAACCAACCTTGAGTCTTAACGCTTTATAGATAAAGTTGAAAATCTAATAAAGAAATCTATCACTGGTAAAACGCCTTTAATGGAAAAAATTATCTATTATATAAAATTGTCCTGTCACGGTGTTTGTCCTTGAACTCTTCCAAAACGGATGAACCAACTTTAACGAAAAAGGCGGCTAAATGGCTGTTCCAGCTCGGTTAAACGTATAGGAATTTCCCACTAACTCGTAGTTATTTATACATTCATGAATTGTTTAGTGTTTTATAATTTCTTATAACTTTCGTGAAACATAAAAAGTTTTCCAATTGTTTTTATGCATTATTTTTGTTTGACATGATAAGATCGGGGAGTATCGTAAATCCGTTGTACCTCTTTGTACATAGTCAGTGATGACTTATAGAATTGAGACGTGGTCGCTAACAATGGGCCTTATAAGAAGGCTTAAAGTCACTCAAAGGGGGAATGGAAAGGGCTAGAGATCAAATCAGGAATGAGGAGATCCGCAGAAGAACGAGAGTAACCAACATAGCCCAAAGAATTGCAACACTAAAGTGGCAGTGGGCTGGACACATTGCCCGTAGGACCGATGCCCGATGGGGCCGACGGGTTCTCGAGTGGCGACCACGCACCGGAAGAGGTAGCGTAGGTAGGTCCCCGACAAGGTGGACCGATGACCTGGTGAAGGTCGCGGGAAACCGTTGGATCCGGGAGGCGCAGGACCGATCGTCGTGGAGAATCTTGGGGGAGGCCTATGTCCAGCAGTGGACGTCTTTCGGCTGAAATGATCAATTTTTAGGTATTCAGTATTATACATTATTGCTAGGAATTATGTTTATACATGCGAGTTTAGAGTTAAGCATTGTGAGGTCTCTTTTATGTTTTAGTTTAGTCATGTTCTTTCGTATATTATTATATATATTCGTTAGGTTTGAGAATAGGTTTTTTATATTACCACTAATTACGCGGGTGAAACCGCAGGGCACAGTTAGTATAAAAGAAAAAATTGTGGCACGCGGGAGACTATCGCAGTAAAGCTGTTTACGCTCGTTTATCGGTCGAGTCCGATTGTTAGTTAGTCGAGTTTGATAGATGGCGCGACCGGTACGGGCGAGCGGAATTATTATAATCTGTGGTGGTCGGTGAAGCGCCATACCAGAACGTTTTCGAGAACGTTTCGAAAAGTCTTGAGTAAATCATCGCGCGCGTGGGGTGCGTCTTGACGATTGATTTTCGAGAAGTATAGTGCCGGGCCGCGGTTTTGGACAGTTTTCGCGTTTGGTCCACGGACCTCTGGGTAACCACGCTCTGCTACCATCGATGTACGCGCCCCAGTACAGCACGTACATTTACCGCGATCAGTCACGGCTTATACCACAAGAAAATCTCCGACCACACTCCACATCAAAACTAAGGAACTTACCTTAGGACACCGTGTGTTCCTTTGTGGGATGAAATACCGGAGAGTCAGCGCGCGCGCCGACTTACAATGTTGTCCGGATGGCTTCAAACACACTTATTGTCCAAATACCAGTAGACACATTAAAGTTCCTCCACGAGGACAACCAAAGCTCACCAGCACAAAAACCCGTTATTTAGCAGCGTCAATCCACGCCCGACAAACAATCATCAATGAAACCACGTTTCCGATTCAAATTCAACTCAATTTAAAGGCGGCACTGTTACGGTTTATAATCCAAGTAAGTACTTCAAACATACGGGCAACAAACGCGAAAACTGTCCAAAACCGCGGCTCGGCACTATACTTCCCGAAAATCAATCGTCAAGACGCACCCCACGCGCGCGATGATTTACTCAAGACTTTTCGAAACGTTCTTGAAAACGTTCTGGTATGGCGCGTCACCGACCACCACAGATTATAATAATTCCGCTCGCTCGTACCGGTCGCGCCAACTATCAAACTCGACTAACTAACAATCGGACTCGACCGATAAACGAGCGTAAACAAAAGCTATCGCATAGTATTTTTTATTGACTTATAGAATTATAACGATTTATTTAATTTTATTTTTGCAGTATTTTTTTTTTTTTGCCCTTTACAGCATATGATTTAAATGAACATTTTGGGAGATATTACAGATTTAAACATTGCGGGACGTAGAATATGCGGCGGTACCAACCGGCCGGGGCGGTGGAGCAGCGGGCTTTTTTTTTTTTTTTTATAAGTTATAAACCAGCGCTTGACCGCAATCCCGTCTGATGGTAAGCAGTGATGCGATCGTTGATGGTAAAGCGCGCTAGTTTATTAAGAGCCTATTCACTCTAGTCTTGAAGACACTCAAATTGTAATGTGACGTTCAGTTTTGCTGTAGAGTATGCGCTCTTGTGTAGCCGGGGCGGGTCGCTAGGAAACGAATAAAATATTACAACCCAGCAAGGGCGTGTCGTGTAGTCACACCGAAGATGCCTATAGGTGGCAATAACATAAATTCACTAAGAGCCCGACTCCGTTCGCAGAGAGACGGAGGAGGACGCGGCCGAAGCGGACTCGGTGGGCTCGGACTCGGCGGAGGGCGCGGCGGGCGCGACGGGCGCGACACCTCACGGGCGCGCGGGGCGGGGCGTGCCGCCGCGCGATGTGTTCGCGCGCACTCCGTCGCCGTGGGACGGCAGCAGGTTCGCGCGCGAGCCCGCCGCGCGCCGTCCGCACCCCACGCTGCCGCGCTTCTTCATGGAGCTGGAGCCGCGCCTGGCCTTCGACGGCAGCTGGCAGCTGCTGCACGACCACGCGGGCGAGCTCGTCGGCCTGCTCGACGACTTCCAGGCCAACATGGAGCAGGACCCGCAAGTCAGTATTTCCGCAAGCCGCTCTAGCGAGGACGCGGGCCATGTCGTGCCGCCTTCCGTGTACACGACCTATTATAAAATTTCATGTTGGCACAGACAGGAATGTTGGTGGACGATTGGTTCGACCTTCGGACGGACGGCGAGCAGCAAGGGCCGCCGGCGATATCCATGCTGGAGCTGCAGGCGGCTATCGACGCAGCCGCACCGCCGCCGCTGGCCCCGCGAGGCCCGCTGGCGTCGCCGCCCAGCTCGCCGCTGCGCACCAGCACGCCGCTGCCCTTGGAGTCTGCTCTAGAGCTTGCCCTAGAACCTGTCCTAGAGCCAGCCCTAGAAGAGACCGACATGACCGAGTCTGCCGTGCTTGCACTAGCGACGCCCGTTAGGAAAGAGCGAAAGAGGCGACGTAGCGTCAGTAAAATTGATGACATTTTCGAAGGAGTCAAACTCACGATCAGTGAAGGTAAGTGTGTTTATGGTTGGAAGTGACGTAGCCGATGGTGGAGGTTTCATAGTCCCCGGCGAACAACGCCGCCCAGCTCACTTTTGGTGGTAGAATGATGAGACAGGCTTTCACATCCTACCACCGGCCTCATTACCATCGACGTGATTCAAACGGTATTGTCGAATTGCCGCGAGCGAAATGGCACGACGCTCTGATGTTTCGCTTCACACCTGTGTCGCATAGACATGTAGCCGGACGGCCGCGTTATGGTGTCAGACTGTGCTGCGAGCGGAGGAGCCATGCTGTGCCTTTATCTCAGAAGTAGGCAGTGACCTGTCGCTGCCGGCTGTAATGGGATCGATGGTCGGCAGTGAAGAGTTCTGGAATGCTGATGCTGGTTTCGCAAACCATTGGCAAATCCCAGGACTGCGGTTTTGGTTCGCAGCAAGCGCACCGGTTATTAGCGGAGGGCTAATGACGCCCTCTTTCAGTTCGCTTAAATGGGACGACAAACTCTGAGACGTCCGTCATCTCCACAGAAATCTTAATAATATGGCAATAGAAGTCGCAAAGATGCGTAAACTTGTACTTGAATACTTGTGTTGTTTGGGATGTGGAGAGGTAAATGTAATGTTTTGTAGCATATGCAATTTTTATTATACAAAATGTGTAACTTCATAAATAAAGATTTAAGATATTATTGACTATGGTGATGTGTGCTACTTTGATCTGAATGCGGCTTTGCTGGATAAGCTTGATAGATTGCTCAACAATGAGATCAGGTTTATATTCCATCTCAGGAAATATGACCATGTGTCGAGTTACAGGTCTGAACTAAAATGGATGCCCATTCGCCAGAAAAGAAATTTGCGCGCTTTGACCACGCTTTTTTCCCTTCTTAGCTCACCCACTCTTTCTTATCTTGAGACTCACTTCCAATATTTATGTTCTTCACACCCTAAAAATCCGCGATCTTCTAACAATCTTCTCTTACTCTGTCCTTCACATACGTCTGACTTTGTTCACTCTTCATTTCATATTCAATCAATTCTTCTGTGGAATGCGCTTCCTCTTGATATCAGGATGGCCGCCAGTCGGTTTGCATTTAAGCGGAAATTGCAGAGCTATTTTCGCAACAGTTAGGGTAGAGTCATTACAATACCTGTCTCCCAAATTTTTAGTTTTGTATAATTATATATTGTATATATTATAAGTATAATATATTTTGGTAATAGTATGTATGTTTATATAGCTTATTTAAATATTTTTTATATAGTGTTAAGAGTATGTTTACATAATAATGTTTTCCTTTAAAGCACCTGCTACTAATCTCTTCACCACCTATGATTGACTGGTAGAGAATGCTTAAGGCATTAAGTCCGTCATTGTATAATTTATGTGCGAAAGAATAAATAAATAAATAAAGACATAACATTTCTTATGCAAAATAAGAATTCAGTTGGGGTTTGCAGAAATACGGTCGGCGCAGGTGTGAGATAGAATACTAGGGTGGTTTAGTGAGTAGATCTAGTCGCCCGTCCTCGAGAAAAAGTGTTAGAGGTTAAGTAGGTTTATGATGTATTGGGGAAGATATTGTAGAAAAAATATGCAATCAATGGACACGCAGTTTAACGGATAACATCCTGTTTCTTTCTCTAAAGTAGTTAAAAAAGAATTTCTGTCTCTTTTCTAGATCTACGGAAGGTGTTACGGGAGACTCGCGAGTTTAGTATACCGACTACTTGGATCAGAAGAGAAGTAAAAAAGAGAATGAATCACATCTTGAGCGAGAGACGGCGGTTACGTGAACTAGAACCCGACCCGCGAGCAGGTAAGCGTCGGCGGACTCACGGTAGGACGTCGGTCGACGGAGCCGAAGAGTCCGGCGGCTGTGACTCCGGCGCGGACTCGTCCACTGACGGCGCCGGCGCTCGGTTCGCAGAGTTCGCCGGCTGGAGCGCCGAGGAGGTGGCCGAGGCGGCGGCGCGGGCCAAGGGAGGCCGGCCGGGCGAGGCGGACAGCGACGACGACGGGTTCTTCGAGCAGAGCTCCGTGGGCGACGGCTGCGACACGTCGCGCGAGGACACGCCGGGCGCGCGCTCCGGGCCCGCCTGGGCCGGCTGGCAGGCCGCCGTGCTGGGCCGCGCCGCCCAGCGGGAGGCAAGCGGCGGGCTCGACGTGCGCGCGCTGGGCCGCCACGTGCTCGGCGTGCTGCCGCCGCACGACCCCGCGCCCTTCAGCCACGTGCTGCGGCACACGGCGCGCGCCGACCACGAGGTCTCGCACGTGCTGCTGGCCACGCTCTTCCTGGTCAGTATCTAACACACCCTAAACACAAAATACGACTTTTTATTTGGAAACCCTAATTTCTTCCCAGAATTTCGTTGTTACTTCATGCTTTCATAAAAATAAATTAATGATGACCACCCATATTATGCGGTGATCGAGTAAGCTAGTATTATTTGTCCTGAAAAATTTTTTTTTATAAAAATAAAAACAACCGACTTCCAAAAAACACTACAAAATGAAAAATAACTAAATTCGGAAGTCAGTGTCTTTGATTATTATATATTAACTTTTCACTTTGTAGTGTTTTTTAGAAATCAGTTGTTTCTATTTTACACTTTTTAGTTATGAAAAGTACTGTTCACGTGCATCCAATTAAACTGGATGCTAACGCTAAAATAATTGAGAAAAGACATGCAAGCAAACAACTTAATTTTGTTTACTTTAATTTTTACCTGTAATTTTAGTTTAGAAACAGACCCACTGAACCAATTTCTATAAAATTCCTATGAAACTAAAATGAAAGTATGATATGCTAGACATGACTCGATTATGAAACTTAAATTCAGTCTATTGGTTATAATTGATTATTGCATAAACGTGACGGATAGGTAGTGGTTGTCCTATGTTAAACTTAAACTCAACAACAACAATCAGATTTATTGCAAACCATCAATTTAACCCATATAGGTGTAAAGTTCTCATCAATATAAATGAATTAATTCCAAGCACAATGTTGCTACTGTAAACCGTTGAGGAGTTCCCTTAACTGTCCTTTGTCTTCATCATAAGACCCCTAATCACAATCACAATACACCTAGTTTTAAAGCTCTTATCAATACAAATATAAGATACCTTCTGTCAATCGTTGAGGACTTTCCTCAACTGTCTGTCAGCTCCACCATCAGATCTACTTCAGACCATCATTAATTTAATTTATTTATTTCTCTCTTCACAACATTGATTTAACAATATTTTTACTTATACTCCACCATTCGAAGAGACTGGCGACCTGGAATAGGTTTTTGAAGAAGCCTGTGTTACAGGCTTCTTCAAAAACCTATTCCAGCCACCCAACCGGGGTTAACCAACCGGGTCATCATTATAACCCATATGGGTGCAAAGTACTCATAAATATAAATGAATTAAGTCCAAACACAAGGTAACTACTGTAAACCGTTGAAGAGTTCCCCGAACTGGCCTTTGTTTTCATCATCAAAGCCTTAATGACAGTTACAACCTATCTAGGTGTAAAGTTCTTATCAATACAAATTAATCAAGCATAAACTCAAAGTAGCTGCTGTGAATCTGTGGAGTTCCCTCGACTGTTTAGGGTCGTCTCCATCATCAGATCTACTGCAGACCTTCATTTTAACCCACACGGGTGTAAAGTACTCATCAATATAAATGAATTAAATCCAAACACAAAGCAACTACTGCAAATCGCTGTGGAATTCCCGGAACTGGTCTTTGTCTTCATCATCAGAGCCCCTATGATAGTTACAACCCATCTAGGTGTGAAGTTCCTATCAATACAAATTAACAAACACAAAGCAAAGTAGCTGCTGTGAATTGTTGAGGAGTTCCCTCAGCTGTCTAGGGTCTTCATAGAATAGAATACTCTTTATTTTGTACACCATATAGATTACTGAACATAAATATAAAGATTTTACAAAGGGTGACACAATGAGCGGTCTTATCGCTGAGAGTGATCTTTTACAGACAACCTTTGGATCATCAGATCTATTGCAGGTATAAATGAATTAAGTCCAAACATAAAGTAGCTACTTTAAACCGCTGGGGCGTTCCCGGAACTAGCCTTTGTCTTCATCATCATGAATTAAGTCCAAACATAAAGTAGCTACTTTAAACCGTTGGGGCGTTCCCGGAACTAGCCTTTGTCTTCATCATCAGAGCACTTATGACAGTCACAACCACCAAGGTGTAAAGTTTTTCTCAATAAAAATTAATCAAGCACAGACACTAGGTAGCTATTGAGAATCGTTGAGGAGTTCCTTCGACTGTCTCTAGGCTCCATCATCAGATCTACCGTAGACCTTTTTACATCATAGTGCTTTAAAATACCTAATGAAAATACTTAGAAATTCACTAGTCGGCCATACGATTTTTGAAAGTTCCCCTTGATTTCTACTTGATTTTTCCTGACCTAGTGACCGTGGGACCAGCTGGAAAGTATACCCTTTCGAACAAAAAAAGAATTTTTCAAATCGGTCCAGGCGTCTTTGAGTAATGAGGGAACATACATAAAAAATGAAATATTTCGACGAATTGAGAACCTCCTCCTTTTTTTGAAGTCTGTTAAAAAACGGTAAAGTTCCGAGTGCGAAGCTCTTTTCACGTACGGAATGTTACCACCTGCTCCACCGCCCGTGTCCGCAGGCCAACGCCGGCAACGTGCGCATCCTGCCGGGCGCGCCGCTGTCAGTGGACAGCTTCTCGCTGCAGCTGCTGACGCCCGACGAGCGCCTCTACAGCGCCGCCGCGGCCGCCGACCAGCTCCTCTACAGCAGCACCGCAGAAACCGACCAGCTCCTCCGATGAGCGTCTGTGCAGCGCCACCGAGGCCGCCGATCAGTTCCTATACACCGCCGCCGCGGCCGCCGACCAGTCCTTGTACGGCACCGCCGCTGCCGCCGACCAGTTCTTGTACGGCACCGCCGCGGCCGCCGACCAGTTCTTGTACGGCACCGCCGCTGCCGCCGACCAGTTCTTGTACGGCACCGCCGCTGCCGCCGACCAGTTCTTGTACGGCACCGCCGCGGCCGCCGACCAGTCCTTGTACGGCACCGCCGCTGCCGCCGACCAGTTCTTGTACGGCACCGCCGCGGCCGCCGACCAGTTCTTGTACGGCACCACCGCGGCCACCGACCGACTCCTGTACAGCGCCAACCAGCTCCCGAGTGATATTTCCAGTATTGTGTAAAAGATTTTTGACTTTAATCCTGTATGTTTTTCTTTTTTGTTATTTATTCATAAAAGATGTTGTGCTGCACACTAGTTCGGGTCGACGCGGTCGGGATTGAGTGTATACTTATATTACTTGAACATGGACAACTTAACCGCAAAAAAACACACAATGTTCTTACTACCCATGTTCACAAAGTAATCATCAACCTTTTTATCGTCTCACTGCTGAGCATAGGTCTCCTCTCATACAGAGCATAATTGAGCGTAATCATCACGATTGCTCAATGCTAGTTGGCGATTTCAGACTTGAAAGTCCAGGTTTCCTCAAGATGTTTCCTTCATCTTATAATCAGTCATTGATGTCCAAGATATACTCAGAAAGTTGTTTGCAAAGTAATAAATGTTTTAATTTACAAGAACTGATTTTGCAGATTTGGCACATGGAAAGGCCATGGACTGGGTTTTTTTTTTTTTTTAATATAAATAACCATCCTTACTTATATCATAAATCGGAAAGTGAGTTTGTTTCTTTCTTCCGCTTTCACGCCGTAACTACTGAACCGATGCTTTGAAATTTTTCAAACGTAAAGTTAAAAGTCCGGATTAAATAGTAGGGTACTTTTTAAAATCTAAAAAGCGCGATATAACCGATCTCTAAAGCTCTCTCCGAAAGCTAGTATAAAATAATTATAAATAACATGCTGTCATTGAACTATTATTATTTGAAAAAGAAATTCTGCCTCACACCATTGTAGGCCTTTCCACTTTCCTTCCAACTTCTCAGTGTTTAATGCCTCTGAGCACCATCTGTTGTTAAAGAAATCTAGCTCACCCACTATCTCCCTCTGGATCTGCCACCCATATTGGGTCGTAAGTTTGGCTCATTGTTCATCTGACATGCGGCAGGTGTGCCCAGCCCAATTCCATAGTATCATGGCAACCTTCCGAGTTACATCAGTTATCTATGTGATGGAATCGATGGTCGTATTCCTAACCAAGTATGTTAATTAGATACCCAGAATACTCTGTTACATAGACCTTTGGCGAACTTCAAGGACTGACCCCTACTACTTTGTCAAATAACATGTTTGTCCACCATATGCGCTGGTGTGAAGTTTGCACATGTCCATGTGTCTTCTCTTAAGGGACACAAGCTCTGCCAGGTGTTTTCGGCGCGTCTTGCAGCTGCTTTGTTTTGTCTTGTCTGGAAAGAGACTATTTGATACTCTTAAACATATTGAACCCTCACCCGGCCACAGTGACCCAGCCATGCGTGCAGTTCGTCATCAACCTGGAACATATTTGTCTGAAATCCAAGCTCTAGGCTTGCATTGATATGATTATCTAGCCATGGATTAAGAAAAAAAAAAAACTGTTTAGTGAGGGTAGAAGCAGAACGGAGTCCGCCGAGCCAAATGATATTGAATATATGTACTATGTATTTGCTTCGGAACGGCTTTGTTCAATAAAATGAAATACTGCCTAATCAAAGGGGCCGGCCCGAGGAAGTTTGTAGCACCTCTTTAGAAATTTTTAGGGTTCCGTAGTCACGAACCTTTATAGTTTGAACAAGTGTTGTCTGTCCGTCCGTCCGCGGATAGTCTCAGTGACCGCTAGCACTACTAGAAAGGTGAAATTTGGTACTAATATATCAATCATGCCGACAAAGTGCTAAAATAAAAAGTGGAATTAATAAATGATTTATTAGGGTACCTCCATACTTATGTGTATAGGGGTACCCTAATAGTGTGTAGTGTTTTTTTTTATTTTCCACTCTAACGTGTGATGTATTGTTGGATAAGTATTTAAAAATTAATAGGGGTTTACTGTAATCAGTTTTTGATATTGTTAATAATCGCTCCAAAATTTAAACAGTTTTTCATAAACAATTTTTGAAAAATTACTAAAATTAATTTCTAAATTAAGTTTGAAATTTAATGGTATATGCAAGCTTTTTTTCGTCTTAGTTTACACATATTTATTATCCCTAACGCTAAATAAAAATTAATTGTTAAAATGTGTTCATCCAATCCAAAATTAGCCATCTAGTTTATATAAAATAATAATCCAATTTCCTGTGAGATGGCGTTGTACTTGAGGTTACTTCACACTGCTAAGATTTTTCCCGAGTTGATGTCGGGACGGGTATTAGGTATTTAATAGTTGGAAGTATAACTCTTGCTTTAGTTTTCACCGTCCTTTGTTTGCCAGTCGTTTTAGGATTCCATACCTAGTATTTCAATTGTAATAGCCTATTTTTTTAATCTTTTATTTAACTCGTCACTTATTGTGACGGTCGGTAAATTACGGAACCCTACACTGAGCGTGGCCAGACACGCTCTTGGCCTATATTTTTTTTTTATCAAATATTGAGTTGATATTTTGACAAGCGTTTTTAAACACTCATCACGAATCCAAATACAGATTTTGTATGTATATTGTAAAACTATATCACTACACTGATACTTGGTGCAATATTGTACATACAATCAATTTTTTTTTGTATTATATAGTTAATAAGCTATTGTAAATAATTAATTAATCAAATGTATTTTTATAAGTACAAGAGTTCGTATGTAAGTAATAACGCGTCAGTGGTAACTCGTATACTGTGTACGGTATTTACAGCGGGCGCCGGGCGCGGTGAACATTGATGTTATCACTAATTGACTGGTGCCGTGCACTCGACATGAATGTCATCAGTTAATATTAACATGTTAAAGATCTCTATTTGTGAATAAATATGCACATAAAGAATAAAAAAAGACATTATTATTTAAAATGGCAAACACAGATTAGAAGCCATCAAACTTGTGTAAAGCTTACTTCTATAAAAATTATAGTCAACCGCACATCAGCAGCAATAGTTGCACTTGTAAAACCTTCGTTACTTTTATGACTCGAAGGCGCTGGGTATTTGTTATTAGTCGCCTGCTGATACGCGGTTCGTTGTACGGACGACAGCAGGTCAACTTACCCGAAACTGTCAAATATTCCCAATCAACCTTGAGTCTTAATGATTTTGAGATAAAGTTGAAAATCTGATAAATATATTTGACAGATTGTAGTGTTCTCGATGTGCTGTTGTCTGTATATGAAAGAGCTAGTTTCGTCATCACTGCTTAGGACATAACTTTGGAACTCTTTAAACCGTCCAATAAATATATATTGAAATCTCTACCTGTAGTTACGACTCTATAATACTAATCGTCGCCTGAGAGGCATGCAACCGGTTTTATGTTCCTAATTCAGGATAACTGACTTTACATAAACTCGATAGTTCATACATATATTCGTCTGTTTGAATCAACAGTCGATTATTTTATTATAAAACATTTTCGGCAAAGGCTGTGTCACAATGAAAGACTGAGGTTCATTTATGCACTAAACCTTATTGTTCAGTAAAAGTTTTATTCATAAATAAATAATTTTCCCAAAGCCAAATCCCTGCAAAGAACTTAATTATCATCTTAGATATACAAACTAAGTGATTGCCTTCAAGTGTTTGTTTCAAAATTATCAAAACATGAAAAATATAGCGCGCGCGAAAATCTCCATTCATTGTAGAGTTCACAACATGAAGCAAGTTGGCAATGCGTTAAATTAGTCGTGTTTATCGAACATTAACCGAAAATGACGGGCGCTCAACGGGTGCCTGTCGGTTAATGACGTACTCCAAATTTACAACACTTTGAATAGGATATACTATTAGGTCCTTACATATGAAATAGGCGTTTTGTATGGGAGGAATAAAAGTCGTTTATTTTTTAATATCTTATACCTTTAAACGAGCAATTCTTGTATATATATATATAATTGGAATCTCGGAAACGGCTCCTACGATTTTCATGAAATTTTGTGTGCAGGGGGCTTCGGGGACTATAAGTCGATCTAGCTAGGTTTAATTTTCAGAAAATGTCTTTTTTCCATGTTTTGAGGCACTGAACAATTGCTAAACTTCTCATAAGAAGCTAAATTTCGCCGCTGTCCTTAATGATACGTATAGCTGAGGGGCTTCCGCCTCTGATTCAGAGCTCGTAGATTTCGGGTTCAAATCCCTAGCGATATACTGTGTTATTCATAAAAAACTTGTTAATCACTCATTAGCAACTATTTAGCTAACCATTTAGTTAGCTCTTAATCAATGATTAACTTTTCTTTATTCATAAAAGCTAGTTAGCAGATGATTAGTAGCGATACGAAGTAGAGGTGAAACTATGCCTTCGGCACAGATTATAATCAAAATAGTTGACTAAAAAATGGAATTTTTAGAATAAACTTGTCAAAACTACGATTTTTTATCTGTCGTGTTTGGCAGAAAAATGTCAGAAATTTCATCGGATAATTTGAATATAAATAAAATGATTTATTACAATTAAATAATTGTATTTGTGATCATAGTAGTGAAAGTAATAAACTCCAATAATATTATAGTAAACAGAAAAAGGTATTTATCTCTCTATTTATATGAAATTACAAATCTAAAGTGACGAAATTAATGTTAAAGCAGTAGCCGATAGTAACTGTGTATTTTCCTGCTCTTTATGCTTGTAAACATCCATTTGCTATTTAAGAAATTTAAGTGGGTTCTTGTGTATACATTACATTACTTCCTACTGCTTTTGTACTGCTTTTTACAGAATTATTATCCTTGTTTACAGGCACACGTTTTATTGCTACAAACGAACCCACTATTAGCACCTAGCGGCAATATTATTCAATCTCGCAATGACGGCGAAGGAGAAGACCATGCTGAGGGAAAAAGATGAGGAATGAGGGTCGCGTGAGTCAAGAATGGCTCTCATGTTTATGGAAGAAAAGTACTGGAAAACAAAAACAATGAATTATTTTTAGCACAAAAATGTAAACAGTTTTATTGCGTATCAAAATAAAATATTTCTAAAAAAGTGTCTTATTATTTGTGTATTGCTGCCACAACATGACTTTTTTTAGTCTTGTGCCTTAGAAATGACATAAGATAACACAAGGAAACATAGGGCAGCATCTAAAATTGCACTATCTTTTTTATTACTGCTTTTATAAACCAGTGCCTGACCGCAATCCCACCTCATGGCAAGCAGTGATGCAATCGTTGATGGTAAAGCGCGCTAGTTTATTAAGAGCCTATACACTTAAAAAAACGGAGTGAATGAAAAGGAAGACGGCAGTTGAGCGAGGTGATGCAATGTTAAACCCAACAATACGACCAACGATGCTGCGCAAGAGGGAGATTGATCTGGAGACCCTCCACGACCAAACTCCCGACACAACAACATTTGGCGCACCGTACCCGACACACTTTGCAACACAACTACTCAGACCCGTCCTCCGTACGGCTTCACAAGACATCATGCCGGAACACGACGAATCGCTTGGCGGCAAGACTTTGTCTGGTGGGTGGTAACTTCTGCCGGCAGCCGATGTTATAGCCTACTACTGCGTAAAGCTTGTAAGTCAAAAAAGTTTCAAAGCATTAGCTTTGAAACGACGTAGTGAAGTTATATTAATAACTTTACTACGTCGTTTTGTAAATTCAATAAAAGGTTTTCAACATCCATATTTACGCACTATTCGATATTATAAACAAAATAACTTCGAAGCATAATCATATTAAATCAATCAGCTGATTCAAATAAAATCCGCCATATTGTTGCCTCTAACCATCCTCTTAACAGCGGTCCGGTGATGTTTAATTTTGACAGCTACTAATCAATTGCTTAGCATCCTCTTAGCGTAAAACAGCTTTTATGAATAAGAATTTTGCTAATCAGTTGCTTAGCAATTGCTTAAAGTTTTATGAATAAGACTGATAGTGTTAATTTTCCTTTTTTTTTTTGAGTTTAAAAAAAAAATGATGGCGTTGTCTAATGCTTTTTATTACATTTTATATATATATATATTTTTTTTTTTACGGACAAATCACACAGATTGAGCTAGCCCCAAAGTAAGTTCGAGACTTGTGTTATGGAATACTAACTCAACGATACTATATTTATAATAGATACATATGAACTAGAATTGTTCGTGTTTTCATTTAGTGTCTGTATAACTAAATATTTTATCAAAAATTATATATTATATATTCGATATTTCATCGAAATATGTCGAGTAGTTTTGTGTGACGGAGTAACAAATCTCCATCCACCTTCACAAACTTTTCCAATTATAGCGATAGCTGTACCCCGTGGCTTAACCCGCATTAGATATGATTCCGTGGAAATATTGGAATAAAAAGTACCCCTGAGTAAGGATAGATAGATAAACATCCAAGACCCAGGCCAATCAGGAAAATATCGTTTTCCATCATGACCTAGCCGGGGATCGAACCCGGGACCTCCACGTCGCAGGCAGGCGTGTTGACCGCTGCGCCACGGAGATAATTGGAAACGGCGTCAACGAATTTTCTTTTTCGTTTATTAAATCAATGGAAGAAATTTTGTTTTGCCTAATTTGTGGAGGTGCAAGGTACCAGGTAGGTAGGTAGGTAATCCAATCCAATTGCCGGCCGGCTAACAACTTATTCCGCGCGCGGAGATAAACTTAAAATCATCAAACAATATGCGCATGAAAACCCAGTGAAAGTGATAGCTTGACTCTCAGTGTCCTGTAAGTACCTGATTTTCCAATTTACAATATCTTGTAGCTTGTTCTAACTTTTATGCGGCGTCATACACGCCTAGAGGTGATAAAAAGTATAAAGCAATAAAAAAAGCATGCTTTTTTATAAAAGCGAAATAAGTTGCTTTTTTAAAAAAGCAGATTTAACTTTTTGTGATGGTAATCCTACTTATTAAGTTGGAAAGTGCTTTTGCGGAGCAACTTTCCGTAATTCGCGGGAAAAAAAAGATTATTTCAAAATTCATTAGGATTGAGGACTGAGGCGGCCAACAATTTTTTAACCAACCCAATTTTGAACAATAAATATACTGTCACCATTCCAAATTACAATATCACAAAATTGGGGGTCGTCCGTCAGGTGCCGGTCGACATGTCCATGGACGAATTTGTCGAGTCTGTGTCCCTTCCGTCTTGATGGGTGCGGGATCATTGTAGAGGCTCGTAGGTTTCTTTTTTATCCTAATTCTTGATCATGGTTAGACTTTATGTAAATAAAAAACGACCAATAAGTACACATTATAATACAAGCGCCTCATAAATACTATATTTTCTCTGCAACCCTTTTCTACATTTATAAAATTTCCTATATAAAATTGATAAACTCCAATTGGGTTATACTAACACAAAGACTTGTACAGACGACAGCAGATTTCTTTATCCGATTTTCAACTTTACCTCTAAAACATATTTTTAAGGCTCAAGGTTGATTGGAAATATCTGACAGTTTCGGGCAGCTTGACCTGCTGTCGTCCGTATGTTGTTAAGGAAGCGCTTACAGGTTAATGACCGCCGCATCTTGCGGTACCAAACTTTAATAATGGCGCGAAAAAAACATGTCGTTGTCGCGCCTGTCACTAATCGGAGGTCAGTGAACCAATATTTTTAAAGGATGTTCTATTCCGTTTGCAATTTTACGCGATTTAGTTTGTTTGAAATTTTAATTTTTTATTATTGATGCTAGGTTTTTTTTCTATGGTTTAGGATTATTCCTATGAACCAGCATTGTTCGTGTTTTCATTTATTGTCGTATTGTCAGCACCACTCTGTATATGAAAGAAGAAACTCTGTTATGAAATAAAGATGATAGCAGAATCTGATGAGTTTACACCGGTATAGCCGGTCTGTGGAGGCTTAGTAAGGTACGTTACCAGATTCCTAATTCTTCCTCCAAAGAAGCAGCATCCAAGGTGGCAAGCAGGAGAAGCGACAGCAGATAGCGAAGCCAAGCAGAAGAGGTGAAATGGTGAAGATTAAGGATGATAGAATGAGGTAGATAGTAGTTATAGAAGTAGCAATTAGACTTATGTTTATTTAGCAACACTGTAGGCGCCCCAGTAAAGCACGTACATCTACCGCGCATTTGTCACGGCTTATCCAACAAACAAGTTCGGCTTACACCACAAGTAAAATCAATCTCCGATCACACTCTAGTAAATCTACGGGACTTACCTGGGACCCAGTGTGCTCCGTCACGAAGCTAAGTCCGGAGAGGTCGACGCGCGCGCCGACCTTACAATGACGTCCGATGTCTTCAGTTCACTGACTGTCCCATACCAGTCGACACACCAAAGTTCCCTTATTAGGGCACCAACGCTCACCAACGTAAGAAGTTATTCAGCAATGTCAATCACGCCCGACAAAGATCGCCAATGAAACCACGTTTCCGATTCAAATTCAACTCAATTTACAGACGCACTGTTACGTTTTATAGTTCAAGTAAATACTTCAAAACACGGGCAACAATCGCGACAAACTATACAAAACGCGGCCGGTGGTATTTTTCCCGAAAATCACTCGTCCGAAACACGCCACGCATGCGAGGATTTCGTCAAGAAGTTCAAGCAACCGCCCTTTCGCGGCGAGGTCGCAAAACGTTGTGTTAATGGCGGCGCGTCACCATAGACAATACTAATTGCGCTAGCCCGTACCGATCGGGCATCTATCGACTCGACTAACTAACAATCGGACCCGATCGATAAAACTAGCGCGAACATCCCCCCGCCCCGGACAGTAACAAACGGTCCGACAATTCAATCTAAGGGCAGGCGAGAGAGTGTGGCGATCGCGCGCTTCAAGACAGAGTCCCCCACCAGGACCTCGGCAAACCTGGGAACACCATCCGATCCCGGATACAATTTAACAATGCGTCCACGACGCCATCGGAGGGGTGGCAGGTTTGGGTCCTTTAACAAAACGAGGTCTCCGACTCTTGGTGGGTTCGTCTTGTCTGACCACTTAACGCGCTGTTGTAAAATGTGCAAATACTCCAGATGCCAACGGCGCCAAAAACTCTGCGTAAGCTGTTGAAGCAATTCAAATCGCGAGAGCCGTCCGGAGTTAATGTCCAAATAAGGATATTCAGGCAGGGCGTTAAGTGGTCTACCTATCAAGAAATGGCCCGGCGTGAGGGCCTCCAAGTCATTCGCGTCGGATGACAAAGGGCATAACGGACGCGAGTTGAGGACCGCCTCAACCTTACAAAATACGGTCGCGAGCTCCTCAAAAGTTAGGATACTACCTCCAATAACGCGACGAAGGTGAGTTTTGGCGGCCTTTACAGTAGCTTCAAATATACCTCCCCAGTGGGGGCAGGACGGCGGTGAGTACTGCCATCGTACCCCTCTGCGGGAGAGTGTGGATCCGATCTCAACATTATGTTTATCTAAAAATTCACAAACTTCCTTCAAATAACGATCGGTACCCTTAAAGTTGGTCCCACAGTCGGATCGAATTAAGGACGGCAGTCCGCGACGCGAAACAAATCTGCCAAGAGCAGCGACGAACGCCTCTGTTGTGAGAGCACTAACCACCTCGAGGTGGACCGCTTTAGTAGCTAAACACAAAAACGCACAAGTAAGCCTTCTCGGTCTTAGCGTTACGGAGACGCGAAGCTTTTGCAATGAATGGTCCCGCAAAATCCGTACCAACTCCAGCAAAGGGCATCGATTCGGTGACTCGATCGGCAGGCAAATCCCCCATTTGGGGCTGCACGATGTCCGCCTTCAAGCGGTAACACGGGAGACATCGAAAGATAACATATCGGATCACTCTCCGCGCAGACAAAATCCAAAATTCCCGTTGGAGGATCGCAGTAAGAGCGTTGCATCCGGCATGTGCATTTTTCACATGGCGGTCAGCGATCAACAACTTCACCAAGGGGCCGTTCTTGGGGAGCAACAATGGATGACGATCCCCATAGGGGAGCTTAGCATTTCTAAGCCGACCTCCGACACGCATCAAACCCTGATCATCCAAGAAGGGATTCAAGCGCCCTAAGGGTCCCTTCAGATTGGATGTGCGTTGGCGGAGGGTTTTCAACTCCGACGCAAATTCACTCTCTTGAACTATCCGCACCCAATATAACAGAGCGTCATTGCGCTCTTGCGGCGAGAGGACCGGAGACTCAAATTTGCCACGAGGGCTACGACAGTTGTGGATGAAACGCCGTATCCAGGCGGTGACGCCGAGCAATTTATCCAAAGAGCTGTAGCGCTCAAGCAAAAACTCCGGATCCGGAGCCGCTACAGTCTCGGTGGCGTGAACATGCACCCCTGGCGTAGATGCCCTGACCACTGCGGGGGTATGAGGCCAAGAACCCTCCAGCTGTAACAACCATGGTGGACCCCACCACAGCTGGTGATTCACAAGTTCGGGCGCCTCGCAGCCGCGGGAAGCGCAGTCTGCGGGGTTCAATTCGCCAGGCACGTGGCGCCAAATCAACTGGGCTTTCGATGTCTGAATTTGAGACACCCGGTTGGCCACGAATACCTCGAGGGTATGGACTGAACTTTTCAGCCAACAAAGGACGACTTGGCTGTCAGACCATGCAAAGATCGACCTAAAGTCGATACTAGCACCCAAGGTGTCGACGACGTGGTTAAGCAATCGGGCTAATAGAGTGGCGCCAGACAACTCCAACTTCGGTATGGTCCATCGGGTCCGAAGTGGGGCAACCTTACTCTTAGCCGTAACCAGATGAACAGCGACAACACCTCGTGCGTCCACCGTTCGAATGTACACGGCTGCCGCGTATCCGCTTTCGGACGCGTCACAAAAGCCGTGTAGGCTAGCGGAGAACCGTCCCTCAGGCAATATGTGCCTAGGGATACAAACACGGTTGACTTCCGGGAGGGATGAGACAAACCGCACCCAGTCTCGGAGCAAGCCACCGGAGAGGGGCTCATCCCAGGTCACTTCCGCTCCCCATAGTTCCTGTAGGAAACACTTCATCGCGAACACTACAGGACTAAGCCAACCATTCGGATCAAAGGTGCGAGCTACAGTGGACAGCACTGTGCGTTTAGTCCAGACATTTGGGCTCGGAAGCTCCAATCTGTAGGTAAACAAATCTTGGACTGGTTTGTACTGTACTCCCAAAACAGACAGCATGTCTGGAGTATCAGGGTTTTCAAAGAGATGAGGCTCCTGCTGGTGGTCCTTGGGTACATCTGCCAAGAGTTCGGGCGAGTTGGACACCCATTTCCTCAACTCGTAGCCACCAGCTCCTAGGAGAGCGATCAACTCATCTCGCAAGATCAGGGCCTCTCGTACACTCGAGGCGCCTGTACAAACGTCATCGACGTACAGATCCTCCTTTATGAGGACAGACGCGCGGGGGTAGCGCAGCCGTTCGCGCTCTGCGAGCTCCCACAACGAACGGATCGCCACAAAAGGACTCGATCGTAGTCCATAGGTGTTGGTGTTCAGCTCGTAGACCAGCATTGGATCCCTGGGATCCTCTCGCCAAAGCACAAGCTGGTATCTCCTGTCTTCCGGGTGAATCACAGTCTGCCGGAACATCATGCGAATTTCGGTCACAAAAACGACAGCATGTCGACGGAAGTTGGTCAAAACGTCACTCACATCGTGATGCAACTTCGGTCCGGCGTGTAAACACTGGTTCAACGACACTCCGGTTGACGTGGGGGCTGAGCCATCAAAGACCACACGTATCTTCCCGTTGGAGGTCTTCAAAACCGCGTGGTGGGGAAGAAAATAATGTTCTTCATTTCGCCAATCCAGCTGCGAAAGCGACATGTGCCCCAGTTCCTCATACTCCCGCATGAAGTCCATGTACTTCTGCTTTAATGCGGGGTCCCTCGCCATTCGGCGCTCCATAGACAACAACCTTTTTTCGGCCAGTGGCCGGGAGCTGCCTAAGAGGGGGCGAACTGACAAAAAGGGCAAGCGAGTGATCAAGCGACCCGAGCGGAAGCGACCAGTATTGTTCTGATAGAACAATTCGCACTCCTCGTCCAACGGGTCCACTCGTTTTGCGGTCGGAGGCTCCTCCACCTCCCAAAAGCGTTGGAGGATGTCTGACAAGGCAGAACCAACAGCGAGGTCGCTGTCTGCCGAAGGGGGGTCTGGGCCGTCCCTAAACGATCCCATTACTACATGACCCAACAACAAAGAGGTGGACATGGCTACAAAACCGGCTGCCTGCAAAACTCGCTCGCTCCCACGCAGCAAACGACCTAGCACATTCACACCGATCAACAATGGACCGGGCCAGGTCGGTGGAAGCGAGGATCAGCCAGAGCCAATCCATTCAACAACTCAACGGCGGCGTGTGGGGCTCGCACTTGCGGAAGCGGCCCGACCACCGTTTCAAAAACAATCGCCGAAGTACCGATTTTTGGCGTTGAGGAGGAGTGGGGGGAGAAGGAGAACGAAACCCGACCGATCGGATCCAAAATCCGCAGGTCTCCAACGCCCCGTACCGATTCCCTATGCGGTACAATGTTCAAGTCCAACTGTCGGACGAGCCAAGTAAAGATTACGCAACCCTGGGCCCCTGAATCCGAAAGGGCACGCACTGTGACAAAATCACCTTTGGGGCCCCAAACACGCACGGAGGCTGTTGGCAACAGCACAAACTCCGGTGGGGGGGTTGCGCCGACAGTGGCATTAATGAAAACCCGGGGGGGGGGGTGAATGCCCCCCTGGACCCCGGGTGAACTGAGTCGACAAGATCGGAGGGGATCGCCGACAGCAGGCGAGAGGGTCCCACTCCGCAACATCGGGACTCCTTCCAACACTACTCCGGGGTGTGGGCCAATAACCGTGGGCCGCGTACGGGGGAACATAACGCCCCAGTCGAGGGTACTCATTCAAGGGGGGGGAGCAGCGTACCGCCCGCCTCCCCGAGCCCCCGACGGCCACCGCTACAATCTGCGGGGGGCCCCCGCCCGTGTGCGGGGGACTTGGGCCCCTTTCGGACCCACCACCATTGCGGTTCAAGCACAGGAGAGCGTGATGTCTCCCGCCGCAATGTGGACAAGCCTTAGCCTGGCGGCACACTGACTGGCGGTGGTCCCCCAGACACATGTAGCACCAGGCGCGTTGCTTGGCGAGGGCTCTTCGACCTGCAGTCCGGAGGCCCCCGAACTTCTCGCAAGCACGCACGTCATGTCCGTCCCCCCGGCAATACCGGCACCGTTTACCTGGTGCGGGGGGGGAGTCACTTCGGACAGCGGAGCATTGTTTGGTCGGGCGGCGGGGTTGTCCCCTCGCCGCCACCGGACGACCTGTGCTCGTTCCCGGTGTGGGGTCGGTCAGCTGGTCCAGTACTCTGCACTCGTCCTCCAAAAAACGAAGTAAATCCGAGAAGGGGGGAGGTACGAGGCGCTATTGCCCCCGTACCTTTGCTCAAATCGCCCCTTTACGTCTGCGGGCAATTTCGTTAGGACGATGTGCAGAAGCAGAAACGACCACTGGTCGACCGGCAAATCCAGCCGGCGCAACGAGTGGACCGCGGTCAAGAGCGGGTTGACCAAATCCTTCCTTAGTAAGGAAACCCGCGTTGCCTTCGGTAAGGCCAAAATGGCGGTCACATGGGTGTCCGCTAGCAAGCGGACATTTTGGTAGCGGTCCAGCAACAACTGCCGCGCAACCTGGTAGTTAGCATCGCTGACTATCAGGTGCTGGACCACTGCACTGGCTTCTCCGCGGAGGGCGGAGCGCAAATAAGCCAGTTTCTGGCTGGGGGACAAATCTTCCCTGGAGTCCACCAAGCTGTCAAACAGGTTGATGAAGCCCATCCAAGCCGTGAGTTCCCCGTCAAAGTGGGGAATCTCCAATGTGGGCAGTCTCCCTAACAAAGCCGGCGGGGTCGGTTTAACCTCCCCGCTCCAAGTCGGCTTTCCTCTACGGGCAGCCAGGAGCCCCTCTGCTGACTCCGTAATTTGGTCAGCCAATTCGTACGCCTGGTCGACATCCCTTTTAAAGGTCTCCATTATGGCTTCATCCGCTGGAGGGTGTTCCAAAACGTACGCATGGAAGTCGTCAACGTGTCGCTCCAAGCCTTCCATGCGCGCGGGCAACCCTTCATAACGGGTCAACAAAGCCTGCACCCGATCCGGCCGAACAATCAAGGCGGCCGCGCCCGCGAGCCAACGCAATGCGGCTTGGACCTCGGCCTTTGCCGTAGCAAGCGGATTGGGAGCCATTTCAAATAAAAGCCTTTAATTCAAATTAACCAATTAAATTCAATCAAGGAACGCGCGGGGAAGGCAACAAAAACAAGCGTAAATAACTCGATAAATTCCGCGAGACCGTGTGGGGACCAAAGCTAAGGGCAACCGTTACAACAAAACACTAACATGTACAAATAAAAAATATTACAAAGTATACATACAAAATATCAGTGTGCAAACGGCCTAACTTAAGTGCGACACAGATCTAAACTTATTAGCAAAACAAAATTATTACTACCAATTACACAATAAATCAACAAACAAACAGAATAAAATTATTACTGTGAATTATGTAATAAATCAACAAAGTTACGACTATGAATTACGAGCTAAATCAAAACATTCAAACACGAACTATCTGGTTCGTATAATACACGAGTTGACCAAAACAATAACAAAACTTTAGTCATAAAAATAACTCGTAATTATTTATCCGTAGCTCAATATTCAACAATGTACCTACTGGTAATCGAGTCAACAATAACCAAACATTACTCGTAAACATAACTGGCTGTATGGCGTATCACGCCCTAGCCCACTCCGTTCCTCTGAACGGAATGAAATGAACCAAAAAATAAAACAATCTACCTACAATTGTTTTTACATTTTTTACTTTGCAAATTATCGGATCCACACAATGTATGAAGGTGGTCAGAGATATAATTTTACGAGTACCGACAACAACAAATAAAAAAAATCAAATTTTTGCAAATTAGCCTCTGAAGGCTACCAAAATACTGGAATGATACTCTAATTAATCAAATTACTAATTAGAAACCACGCTCTGCTACCAAAAAAATGTAGGCGCCCCAGTACAGCGCGTACATCTACCGCGCATTTGTCACGGCTTATGCAACAAACAAGGTCGGCTTACACCACAAGTAAAATCAATCTCCGATCACACTCTAGTAAATCTGCGGGACTTACCTGGGACTCAGTGTGCTCGGTCACGAAGCGAAGTCCGGAGAATCAACGCGCGCGCGTTGATTACGATCACGTCCGATGTCTTCAAATTCGCTGACTGTCCCATACCAGTCGACACACCAAGTTCCCTTAATAGGGCACCAAAGCTCACCAACGTAAGAAGTTATTTAGCAGTGTCAATCACGCCCGACAAAGATCGCCAATGAAACCACGTTTCCGATTCAAATTCAACTCAATTTACAGGCGCACTGTTACGTTTTATAGTTCAAGTAGATACTTCAAAACGCGGGCAACAATCGCGACAAACTATACAAAACGCGCCGGTGGTATCTATAATTTCCCGAAAATCATTCGACCGAACATGCGACGCACGCGATGATTATTCGTCAAGATTTCAAGCAACGGCCCGCGTAGGCGGCGGGGTCTAAACACGTTGTTATTTTCAAGCAACGACCACTGCCGGCGCGGTTCCAAAAACGTTGATATATTTCAAGTTCTAGCAACGGACCTTCTCCCGGCGAGGTCGCCAGACGTTGTGTAACAATGGCGGCTGCGCGTCGCCATAGACAATACTAATCGCGCTGGCCCGTGCGATCGGGCATCTATCGACTCGACTAACTAGTAATCGGACCCGATCGATAAAACCAGCGCGAAAAGACTAAGTATAATATATATGTACCAAAAATTTAACCTTTTAGGAAATTAGCTTATATATGTGTGTCATATTTCGTTCAAATCGGTTAAGCGTTCTATGCAAATCATAAATATCTAAACATAAACAAACTGTTTAGATTAGTAGGAAGTAGGATTATTACTTTTATGAAAATCATCTTTGTAGAAAAGGTTGTTAACATCTGTCTTTTAGGCGTAAACTAGTCGTGGCCTAGCAACGGTTTGTTTACCTCTATTCTTTATCGAATTTGGCTCAAATATAGTTAAATTAATAAAAGTAAATTTAACTACGCATACATGCAATTAAATCGTTTCTACAAGTCTTTAAAATTAACTTCGAGAGTTAAGAATATTCTGTAGAACGGTTTATAACATCTTCCGTTGTGTAGCGCGTAGGTCGTGTCGCGTAATTAAAACTCAGATAAATCGAACTTTGTGTATTGCACGAATGTAAAAGGGTACAATGTATTTAACGTGTACAATAATGACGTGATACAAGAGTGCGAACAGGAATGACCTGTAATGTAATAGAATGGAATAGAATATAATAATGATGTGTCTTACATTTTATTTTTTTTTGATATGGCATCTTGTAGTTAACCTTGAGAGGTCGTGACTACTTAACCGGACTATCCTGTGGCTGCCTTAAGTGAATTTAAAGCCTCCAGCCAGGGCTACTAAAAGCTAAGCGACTACACGCTAAGGGTACCCCCTGTGGGGTACGAACCTCGGCTTAGGGTGTCGCTGGAGAGAACAGCTATGCACTCACTTAAATACTAACTATCTCTAAATAATAGTGGGGTAACCAATAGCAAATCAGCTTGCTGTCCTGCGGAATTCCACGCGGTATTGCGTGCGTTCTTGATGCTGATTCGTTGATCGAGGCAGGCCGCGGCGTTTGATTGGTTACTGGTGAAAGCGCGCCAATTCAGTCACGTGCTAGACGACTCGCTATGGTTCCCACGGACATTAACCGTTGGTCCTGCAGATGTCCTCCGGGGTGAGATTTATGGGAACCCTCGCTGCGGGAGTCAGGGTCGCAGGGACGCGCGCCATGACTTCCGCGTTTCTGGTGTGATTTACAGTCGACCTTTGTGTAGCGCCTGCTACACTGTGATCGCGCCTGCTACAGTTATGATAGATACTGAATGAAAATACGATGATACGTTTCATTTAGCTTCTTCAAAATAACATGTTAAATAAATTAAATGCAAAATGCTAATCGTTTGCAACTCCCTACTAAAAAATGTTGATTACATAATCATAGATTAGGTAAGTACCTAATCTTTGTGCGCTATAGTCGCACGCGATTTCGGCAATAGGGTATTTGACTAAAAAAAACTAATTATTCCGTCAGTCAGATTTCCAAAAAATACTAGGCACGTATTGTTTGTTTTATCAAAACAATAAAAATTGACAAATACAAAAGGCATCAAAGATCAGGAGTGGTGGCTGGTGACGTCACTGGTCATGGTCACTAAAAAGTGTAACGTGCAGCGTCCACCCGAGTATTCAACGCACTGTGTCATCTTCATTTTTTGTTTAGGTATATGAAAAAAGAAAAAATACATGTCTAGTATTTAATTGGAAATCTGTCTGACGGACTAATTAGTTTTTTTTAGTCAAATACCCTATTATACCGTACAATTTGCCAATGTCTACTGCGTGGTATATTTAAAAGTTAGAGATAAGTCCCCGTTTATACTATTAATTTGTAATGGGGAGAATAAGCGCCAATTTCTCTCGGTAGGTGGCGTCTTATCGTTGGTACCTGACGCAGTGTCAAAACTTGGTCAAAACTAAACATATGTTTTAAGTGATTAATCTTTTTGCATTAAAAAACTAACGAAATGCCATAATGATGTGCTTATAACTGTGAAAATATTGGAATTCATCGTTTTCCTAGAGCCAAAAATGCTAATATATATATTGTAACTTCAGAGAAGGTATTATAAAATAAAAGAAGGAATAAGCTTTATTGCAGTTTTTTTTTATCACACTATAATTTTTGTACAAATGTTTTTCTAATATAGCATTTTTGAAATGTTCATTATTATGAACATTGAAAAGACATGGTGGATAAATTAAGTGCTTTTTATTAAAAGCACTTAATTTATCCACCATGTCTTTGATGAACTCTTCATCCCTCTCTATGTGAACAATTTGGAGATGTGTAAAAGTAAATATTATAAAAATACAATTCTTTTTCCCTGAATAAAAAAGTTGGCCTTGGATTTGATAAAAAATAGGGGTGCTTTTTCTTAAGGACTCACAGTGATGGGGTTGATATCACAGTATCAATATAATATATATATATAATTATAAATATATTCATTTGTTGAGCTTGTTTCTGCTTAAATCGTTTTATTTATGAAAATATTCTTTTATCACCTTTATAAAGTTCTTCTTCAGTTTTCCATTCACAATGTAAATATGAAAAGTTCCTGTACTTTACAAAATATTCCTCTACATCAACCATAACCGGCTTAACATTTTTGACTTCTTGGTCTTCTTTATTGATATCCGGAGTTATTTCTGCTTTGGTAGTTTCTTGATTGAGCTCGATTTAGTCAGAAATGTCCTCTTCCTT
This sequence comes from Sesamia inferens, assembly GCA_037179545.1. Lineage (NCBI taxonomy): Eukaryota > Metazoa > Arthropoda > Insecta > Lepidoptera > Noctuidae > Sesamia > Sesamia inferens. The sequence continues at coordinate 31,125,379 of CM073937.1, read as the reverse complement.
TTTGGTCTCATTCTCTCTTTTTGGACTCATTATTGGTTCAATATCATTATTGGCATCCTTACAAGAAATAGCAGTTTCAGTTTCGTTGTTAGAAGTATTAGCTGACGGTTCGTTAATTTCTACTTTTTGTGTAATTTCACTAGTCGACGGTTCAATTTTAAATTCCCTTTTTCCCATACGACAAGCTAATACATGTTGGACTATCATAGCATCTTCTTCCGTTGTATTCACATAAATATAGTTAGGTTTAGGTAAACCTTCAGATCTGCTATTCTCTTTGGTATCTAAGTCTTCAGACTTAAATTCTTTTTCAACCTTGGGAGTGGCTATTGAAAATTCATCATCAGATAAACCGTCCGAATAGAATCACAAGCATTCCTTAGTTTTATATCAACCACATAAAAAATCTTCTTCATTGACGCCATGCATTGACATTTGAAGTATGTAAAATCACCAACTCTGATTGCACGAGCTGTGAGTAAATGTCGGTTCTCATACATTTGACAAGCATTCCTTGTTTTCTTTTTGTACACTTCTGCAAAAGCCTGAAAATGATGTTTTGTGAATGCAGGCAGTATAGTTTCCGAATTAATATCTTTGTAATGTTCATTCATTTAGACATCATCTTCATTATCCCGGGTTATTATATTAAAATTTAAATCATATGCTTCTAATCTGGTAACAATAAATATAGAAATTAATTATACACGTTGTGATTTATGCACAATAAAAATAATGGTGTCGATTTTTGTGTAAATATTGAATACCTACCTAGCTATGAGATTAGCGTTTTTTCCTGTTGATTTAGCTTTTCTTTTGCACAACTCTTCTTTTAATTGAGCCACCGTCAACAAGGAATACATTTTATTTTACGAAAGACACACAGGAACACCTAATTATTTTATTTTTAAAACAAAGTATGATTAATACATAACCTCAAAGAGTTGTGGACGGCTGAATGAGGTACCAACGATTGTCGCGCCATCTGTAATTTACTTTGCCTTCGCCTCCCCATTAGGGGAGTTCATACATGATCAGCAAGAATTCTAGGAAGGGTAGTTGTCCCTACCGTCGTAGTTGCCCCATGGGTACGCCCATGTAAAGACTAGTTAGTATGCTATTCAGTTTCAGCGAGCTGCCATAACATGAACATCACAGTAGCACCCCTATTTGTATCTACACTTGATATAGTACTTACAAATTCCATAGATAGATATTGTCAGTGATTCTTATTGACCAAGGAAATTATATCCAACATGTGAACTCGCATAAGTCTCTTATTTAAAAGAAGACTATCGCAAGAGCAGTAAGGTCGATCGGAAATAAAACTTTATTTGAAGAGAACATGGTCCGAGGGAGAAAGCGTCCCAGGTAGCCCTCTGTCTCTTTCTAAGTGTTACCCGTATTTATTTTTTGTAATTTTGTTTGTAACTAACAATTTCGATTAGAAAAAGGTGCCATTATTGGCTGCAATAGTGAGTCATACTCTGGATGCGGAATATCATTCTTTAAGTAAGTTTTTTGCGGTAATCATATACAATTTTGTTGGTATGTAGGGTGACCATAAATTTTGGAATAATTAATAAATGTGCACTTAGTCATTGTCTGCATAATAAGTACGTGACTATTATTAGGTATTTACAATGACATTAAATTCTGCTTTCTTGCAGATATTTTATTTGTCTAAAGGTACAGTTTCGGGTAGATTGGCCTGCTGTCGTCCGTACATCATCAATATATTCATCATTTTTAAAATTCAATGATAAAATTAAAAGTTCGCATCCATACCTAAATATTCATTAAAATTCAGGTAATATAAGTGAAAAAAACCTCGACTCGCTTTTCTACAAAACATTCGAGATGTTTTTCGATTGCTTGAATCAATGGATGAATGGAATCGACTGCTGGTTTTCATTTGTTCGAATCATCGAGTCTCGCTCTATTCGTTGAACGAGGGAGTCGAGGGAGGTCAGTCGATTGCATGTATCGAGTCGAGATCACAGAGTACTATAATTTATGAAAGAGTCGAGAACTCGAGATGCATGTCAAAGTCAAGTTGTGCGACCCGCACGTAATTTGTGAAAATTTATTTATACTTTTAGGTACTTACGATGTACTGTTTTATTTTTAGCTAGATTTTTTACCCGACAGATTTTACATTTAAATTTATACATGTCTAATTAATAAAAATGAAACAGATTCAATAAGATCCCTTGATATGTTTTATTATTTTATTTTTACGACTCCTCGTATCTAATTATTCGTACGTAAGTTAACTAATAACGTTTATTTATTCCGTCGCGGTACTGCATATTTTCGATTATTCAAAAAATTAATTTGGATTCGGAACTCGCGTCAATATTATAGTACTCTGTGACTCGCGGCTAAACCATCGAGGATTCGAAGAATAACTCTCGATTGCTCTCGAATGAACACGCCGTGACTCGAGTCACGTCGTGTGTTATTGCGACGGGAAAACGCGAAAACAATCGAATGAAACCTCTCGCCATCGTGATCGCGCATCGCTAGGCAAGATAATAGATATAGATAATATACATTGTATATTGTTATTTGTTAAATTTCTTGGCTGTCGCCTGTCATCTGTCATCCTGTGTGTCAGTGTCAATCATCCCGTCATTGTCATTCGTGAATTAATTACGCCGCGTCAAATTGCGCCGGCTGAGTTTAATTATATTAACGTTGCGAACGAGTAAATAACATTCTCTTTGAATCATCTACTGTTATCTCTTTTAAAGAAGTGAAAAACGCTTTCGTATTAACGACGGTATGTAACTCGATGGAGTATATCTTAATTTATTGTAATATTTACTTATTTTTTCTTTGTAACGCAGATACGTGCGTGACTTGCAAGAAAAATGGGAAAATTACTGCTAGTGTTCCTGGCACTCGTCGCCACGGCCGCTATTTGCGTGTCTGGCTTCCTCAGGTAACTGTATCAGTTATTACTGAAATTGTACACTTTACTATAGTATTAAATGTTACCTAATCTTTCGTCTTGTTGTAATGGACTGCGTTTCTTTTTCAGTGTTTTGGTAGGTATGTTATTTATAACATTACAAATTACAATGCGCAATTTGATTACTTTTTGTTGGTGCCCGTGTCACTACAGCTGTCTGTGAGGAACCAATACATCAACTATGCTAAAGAGTCAGTTAAAGTAGCCTTATTGTTTGTGTTCAGAGTGCCGCTGTATCGTATGAAAACTGTGCGCAGACACTTTAACGAGGTGGGCACAGACCTGCAGGTGCTGCGGATTAAGTACGCAGTAACAGGCCCAGCTCCAGAGCCCTTATCCAACTACCTAGATGTGAGTAACATTTGCTGACTATTAATACTATCAGTAAGTCACTGTTGCAAATAATAAAAAGTATTGTTTTCTGTACAACTGGAACCTGTTAACTTAGTTATTGGGTACATCAAATTATAGAACCACTTGGCATCAAATCAAAAATTTTAATTTGCTACATGTAGCTAAAGGTATTTATTTATTTATAAAAGATCATTTTTAGTGCAGAAGTATTATCTTGAACATGGTAAACTAATGAGATAAGAGATGATTAATTCAAAACAAATATTGGCTGTGAGGGACAAAGAACTGTGTTTTAAAATATTGATCATTTAAAACATTGTTTGTGTTGAACACAATGTTACTAGATTGTAAGAATGATTTAAGTTCTCCTCTCTGTAACACTTGAGTGGTTGGCTAGTTGAGCAAGCTTAACAAGTTGCGCTCCTATCCCGATAACCCCGCGACGCGGCGGGCAGCGGTGCGTTCGTTATCACGCTCCTCCTTTGAGATAAACTGTGTTGTTGCAAAACAAACATTACTCACTGTATGCCTACATTAGTATCATATTAATTTGATTTGTCTTATTCTGCTTATACTTTGTTGGAAGATCACAAAAGTTTTCATTTAAAAAGAACTATGTATTGCTTATTAAAATGATAAAGTACAACACTGATTGGTCACGCCTCTCTTAGGGCTTGTTACTGGATAATGTATGCCCCATTAGCAGGTATCTTGTGTTACATATAAATGGAATTTTGTTGTACACAATAATTCAACCATTGAAAATTGGGAACAATAGCTCATTATATCTGCGTTCTGCAGAGAACTAATCTAGCTTGTTGCAGTTATCAAGTTGTAAGCTTTAACAATAACAAAATTACAATCTGAAATTGCTACCTGTTAGTCCAGCAGGCTATGCATGAGCGGTGCAAGTATTGCGTTGTGTAGAAAAACAAAAATGTAAGTACTTGTACACTGACGGTAGTTCAGCTGTGTATGTACATTCCAGTACTGCCTAGTTGTCGACAGAATGTATGTACACTGTCAGCAGCTCAGCTGTGTACGCAAATTCCAGCACTGTCTAGCGACAGTACACGCATCTGTCGGCAGCTCGGCCGTATGCGTACATTCCAAACTTTCCGAGCTGCCGAGCGCTCTACTTAATATGGAAACGGCCACAATTGTGCCACTGCATGGAGCCAGCTAACACTCAAAGTCATAATAATGAACCAACGACAACACAGATCTAAAACTCTACAGCAGCAGTACTATACTCCGTTTAAATTAACATTAGACATTTTTACGCTCAACCGATTTTGAGTTTATTACCTTGGTGGAATGACAAATTGCAGCTGCAGGAAATTGTTGGTTTTTTATCGACTTTTTTTTTTGCTTTAAATGGCATCCTTATCTCGACGGAATAGATGTTAAAATCAGTGGAACAGACACTAAAAAAGGTTTCAATATTTTTTAAATGAACAGACAGCTGTGCTGCTGGGGAGTTTCTTCCGCCACTTCTTCTTCCCAGCGAAAGCATTAGGAAGTGTCGATGGGTGGGCGTTTTGGGGGACTGTCTTATGTAATATTGACGTTAAAAAAGTGCTGATTCTCAGCCTAATTTTAATAAATGACTTTTGATAAAAACAAATGTCTAATGTTAAAGTGAATAGAGTACGTTTTAGTGTACCTATTAGCGTGTTTTAAATTTTAAGTAATAAGCTTTAATAATAAACTGTAGGTATTTGTTTTTAAATAAGATTACGTTTACGTCAATAGATACACAGTGCTGGTAATTATATTTTGTTTATTCTGGTAATTATATTTTGTTTATTGTGTGTTATTTCATTTATTGGCATTGCAGCAAAAGAAAAACACCTTAAAACTTATGACTTAAATTTCAATAGGGCCTCAGCTCAGCATAATGTCAGATGTAAACACAAGGTGTATCATGTGACGCATCTGACACGCAATCGTGTCAGATATAAACACGATTTTCAGCTGCAACCCGCGATTGCAAGCAAGCGACTCAATGTCGTATACTTCAATTTTACACGTAATTTTGCTTAAAAGTCAAACTACTGATCATTTCATATAAAAAAGAATAATCGAAATATGTTGGCGTGATATTGAGTTATTCGTTCATCTGTCGCGCACACAATCCTAATTTAAGACAGAGGGAAAACATCGTGCTTGCCTATTTTTTATTTGAAAACATCAAATGACCTCCCGCGCTCTGGGCATAGCGGAAGGGTCAAGGGCGTGTCAGACTTTCACTGACCAAGGCTGGATTTAGTGCACAACCGACAGTCAGCGCATACCGTCACCTTTGAGGGTGAGCGTCGGGCAAAACTTTTATTTAGTGTTACGCTGACAAGAAACTTACCGCCGCTAAAACTTCTCTTTGCAGTATAAGGCACGCGCGTGGGCTCGGTTGCTCCGTCGGTGTGACCATAGATGAGTATAAGTACTAACGTAGGTGTGACACTGAAAACACACATGTATCACATGCCACCGCGCGTCAGCCGACCGATGTACGGCGGGCGGACGAGCTCGACCGACGGTCACCATCAGCGCGACGTAGCTATACGCGCGTAGGTTATTATCAGCGTTGCACTGAAGGCATTCATGTATTTTAATGAATGTATGTAGCTACGTTCGACCGACGTTAACGCTAACTGCCGGCGTGCACTAAATCCACCCGTTTTCGGCGTTTGTTTTCCGAACAACCTAGATACCTTGCGTGCCTTGGTTAGTTGTCGACATAAAAAGATTTTGGAACTTTAGTTTCTTTTAGGTAGGTATGTGTTAACATATCATTTTGAGCCTCTACAATTAAGGCAGTCAGGGTGTTTGTATCGCATAGTGATGTGTGTTATGTGGCAGGCGCAATACTACGGAGCCATCGCGATCGGCGCGCCGCCGCAGACCTTCAAGGTGGTGTTCGACACGGGCTCCTCCAACCTGTGGGTGCCGTCCAAAAAGTGCCACCTCACCAACATTGCTTGCCGTTAGTATTTACACCAATACCAAACCATAACCATCAACTAAACCAAAACCATCATTTAATCTAGAAAGTTGGTATCGCAGAAACCAAATTTCTAGACGCTCATACATGCATCTTCATTGAAGTCCGAACAACATTCCTTTGACAAAAATCGTCATGAAAAGGTTTTACATTAGTCTTGGATGACAACCCCCACTCTCGGTGGTGACGCAGATCGTCTGCATCTTATGTTCTTAAGTCAATGTTGCTGTTAACACTATGTAGTGATATGTTTTTAAAAATAAGGATTAATGAAAAGCGACGATCTACATTAATTGACCGACTAGTGTATGCCTTCGAGATGGTCGAGTTGCACTGGAACTAACACATTATTATTATCAATTTGAATCATTTTGCTAATCCATTGCTCCATATACATATGTTCGAAAAAGATGTCTGCTCAGTTGAGTAAATAATGCAATGAATGATGAACTATCGAAATTGAAACCCATTGCTAGTGATAGTGTGTTACCATGTCTCGTAATAAGAGTCATTCTTTCAATAAGGTGTCACACGTCTGTGTACCGCAGCGTTCGGGGCGTCGCGCGTCGTTGGGGCTGCCGCGCAACCGTTGACGCAAGCGGTGTGTGCCAGCACCAACACCATTCTGTCTGTTATATCAGAGAGGCTGGACACGTGTTACGTCTAGCACTGGGTTTATACTCACCTTAGGAAATAAGTACCTATTTATAATGTCTTTTTAATCTACTTATAAACATGTTGATAAAACCTTTAACCTTATGAGCTCATAAAAGTCTCACGACGTGCGCTCTTGCTGGTTTGCAATGATGTTTTTTATTATATTATCTCACAAAAAAAAAACGATGATTTTGTATTACAGTATTACACAACAAGTATGACAGCACCAAGTCGAGCACGTACCGCGCCAACGGCACCGAGTTCGCAATCCACTACGGCTCCGGTAGCCTGTCCGGCTTCCTCTCGCAGGACGACGTCACTGTGAGTTACATGTTTCTGATGATAGCCTCATGGTTCACGCGCATGCTGGGGAACGCCAGTAACAACAAATGACGCGCACCTGAAGACCAATTCCAGAAATTACAAACGTTCAAAATCTGCTCACAATCTCATCTCAGCGACAGTCATCCTCAATAATTAAGTTGTGTGTTTAGTTGATTGAAGTGAGTGTGTCCGTACAGGTGGGCGGCATCACGGTGCGCGGCCAGACGTTCGCGGAGGCCATGTCTGAGCCCGGCCTGGCCTTCGTAGCCGCCAAGTTCGACGGCATCCTCGGCATGGCGTTCAGCAGGTAACCAGCAGCCGCCACGCACTCGCGGCTACAGTGTTTTAGTTCAGGCTGTTGCTGCTACAAGGTGTCGGCATAATGTGTGTCTATGAGAGCAATTTGACTTTAACATCGCCTTTATTTTGTCGCAATGTTAGTACTGGCACATACTAATTGACTGTCATGCGCTACGTCATCACAACACCACCTGTAATCGCCGGAGGCTCGAGCAGAGGTGTGTACCACAACTTTAACACAATACAATACGTAACACATACTCCATGTAATACACAACACATGCTTGTGTCTAATAATGCTGTTACCATCTTACATGCTTTTAGTTTTTTTGTTTGAAGACGCAGCGTAAGGAGACCCCCAACAAGGTGGACTGATGACCTGGTGAAGGTCGCGGGAAGCCAAGACTGGTCAATGTGGAAAGCCTTAGGGGGAACCTTCTATAGTCTGAAAAAGAGAATATATGATACATGTTTATGTAAAAACATATTATGTTACTCTGAGCCCCTCTTGATATCTCTGTTGCAGCATCTCTGTGGACGGCGTGACGCCTGTGTTCGACAACATGGTGGCACAGGGGCTCGTGCAGCCTGTGTTTTCCTTCTACCTCAACAGGTAACCACAACCAAGAGTTTCATAATGCTGCACCACTGTGTTACCTCTCAGGCGTTACTCGACGGTCTGTTCCGTCGTCTCTGTTCCAAAAGTGTCTGCTGAAAATAGCAGTAAAACAGAAGAGAATCATGAATTTGTGATGAACCTGTGATGGGCGTTGATGAATTTAAATGTATTAATAGGTTTCATACGAATTTTGTTTTGGGGAGTGGTAGTGAGATAAAGGTAAAATGTGTCTGTGTGCAGGGACCCGAGTGCGGCGCAGGGTGGTGAGATCATCTTGGGCGGGTCGGACCCGGCTCACTACCGCGGCAACTTCACCTACGTGCCGGTACAGCGCGCCACCTACTGGCAGTTCGGGATGGACGCCGTGAAGGTCGCTCAGCACACGTTCTGCGCCAACGTGAGTCACCACACACGCACCACACTCACACGCATTTTTTTATATTTATTTCTGTACAAGTCTACTCTCGTAATCGTTAATAATCGTGTGGTACCAGGTTAACCCAGGCGTAGGTGGCCTAGTACCAACCCATATACTCTTGTGGGTGTCGTAAGACGTGATTAAGGGAATTCTCACCAGGGAAGAGGGCAGCAGCACTTCTCCTGTGGTGTGTGTGTCTCCTCCCAACCCGATGGACAAGCGTGCGGATTATCCCCATCAATGTGAAAAGCCGTGGATTAGACTTTTGTCCAGCTGGGAACCTCTATAGGCTGAAGAAGAAGTGTAATCTTTAAGTTTAATGTTGTCAATTCATTATTGTGTACCGTAGAGTATACAGTTGATAGGTAATCATTGTATTAGTGAGTGTGTCGCGAGCCGAATGTACCGCTCACGCAATACACTGATACGCTCGTGCGTCAGGGCTGCGAGGCCATCGCCGACACGGGCACGTCGCTGATCGCGGGCCCCAGCGCCGAGGTGGAGGCACTGAACAAGGCGCTGGGCGCGACTCCCATGGCGTTCGGCCAGTACGTGGTGGACTGCTCGCTCATCGCCAAGCTGCCGCCGGTGTCCTTCACCATCGCCGGCACCAAGTTCACGCTCGAGGGAACCGACTACGTGCTGCGCGTGAGTACACCCTTTACGATTGATGTCATGTATGTGCATGTCTCAGGTGGAAACTTGAATCCGCTAACTCTTGTACGTCGTTTTTTTTTCTTACATTATTAAATTATTTGCATTATAATGCAATTTACATTGCAATATTTAACCACACAGCCCATAGACGCCTTAGATGCCCCTTATTCATAAAAACTGCTTAAAGTTAACTAGTGATTAGCGATTCTTTAATAATATATTTTTGACCTTTTAACGTCACTTAACTTAAATCATCCTTTATGAATAAACACCACAGTGTTTAAGGGGTTTATTCATAATCGATTATTACAGTTAAGTGACGTACAAGCGTCTAAAATGTATGTTTAAAAAATCGCTAATCACTAGTTAACTTTAAGCAGCGTTTATGAATAAGGGGCTAATGCTTAATTTGCTGCCGTTGAAATACGGGGTATTACGATGCATTCCGAGTGGCCCTGCCAAAGGCATAAATAAGGTAGCACTATGGATGGAACGTGGTTTTATATTTACGTAAAATGGTAAATGGCCTTTAATGCAACGTTATTTTTTGTATATGCGAAGCCTTAAATACGTGTCCTAAGCCACACAATCATGGTCAACGCACGGCGCGGCGTTATCTCGCTTTTATTGATAATAATTTCTGTTTGTATTGTAATTAAATAGTGATAATATTTTCTGATTGTAATGTAATTAACTAATAATAACATTTTCCGTCACACTTGCAAACTTTGGATTGTCATAACGGTCAAGTGTGGATAGATAGTATTATATACTTTACTCGTCAATGCGATTTGTTCCAACTTACGCAAACCACACAAATTTCAAATTGAATTAAATGTGTTGCACATCACATTACTATGATTAAAATAATAACTTTCTACAAATCTTTCATCTGTCCATAAAATACCGGTGTCATGATTATTGGATTGGATAGGCACTAACGGCAAAATGATATTCGTACTAAATGACCTCTCACACACAGTTGTTGTGTACCTCGGTAGTGGTATGCAGGCGCGTGCGCTCCTTACAAGCAGAAAAGCTCTGCATACCCTAATAGTCTTCTAAAATTATAATATACTGTAAAATAATTTATATACTACAAAGTTAAAACTAAAAGACTTTGTTAATCAGTTATTGATAACACTGCCATCTATTGGGCCTAGTGCTAACGAGACACATTAGTTGCCTTAGGCGCGACACCCACGCCTCTTACGGCGTAAGCATAAACAAAATGTGCCTCTTCCGTATCTGTCTGTGTATAAAATTATTTGCTTGTGTGCCTAAACTGTTGTGTACGTGTGCGTGAAATTTCTTTGGGTTTAAAGCCCATGATAAGCACAGCTTCTAATAATGCGACGAATTTAAGAAGTTCAGAAATATAGCATGATTGTTGTTCGTTCAAATACCTTTTTATTTTAGCAGCTTATGTTGTTTCATTATTGGTGTTTTTGGGTTAAATATGTATTGATTGTTTTAAGCGGAATTGAATATTCATTTATTTTAGAGTTTTTGGTTTAACACAAAAGAAAGGTTGTCTTTATAAAAGGTATTATGATAATTATATGTGGTTAGCAGGTTGTGTAGTGTGTACAAATAAATTGTTTTGTTTCTCGTATAGGTATATTATTTTAAAACACGGCTTTGACAGTTCGACGTTATAAAAACTTAAAAGACCTTAAGTTTTTCAACCTACTTGCTTTTGAATTTCAATACTATACTTTATGTTGTAATAATTTTCCTGAAGTTTACAAATTAGCAAAATTTAATAGTTATGATTCCAATGAGTAGTGCATTACGCATATTTATGAAAAGCCAAAGCAGACTCATAGATTTGTCTATCTGTCCATTTTAAAAGAACTTTTAGCGATTTCAAAACGATCTTATATATATTTGATTTTTAGAGAGTTATTTAAAAATAGATAGGCGCGTTGATTTAATTTATAGATAGTGAAATATTTTTTTTTAGTTTTTTGAGAAATAAATTATTACTTATTTACAGTTGAGTTAGTAATACCATTTCATTGTATTTTGACAGCCTACATGGCGTAGCGGTAACGAACGCGGCCGTTGCGTAAGGAGGCGCGGGTTCGATCCTCGCGCAGTGTAAGTATTTGTATGCATGAATATGAATATTTGCACTGGTCTGGTCGTATCTCGGAAAGCACGTTAAGCCGTTGGTTTCGGTTGCCATGCGAACATCTAGTGGCAGTCGTTACGGGTTGTTGGAGCCCACAAAAGTCCAACAATTGGTCTAACTTCAATGCTTCGATATTGCCTTCGCGTTGTGGAGGTCAGACGGCAGTCGCTTCACGGAAATTGTCGAAATTTCGCCAAAATCAGCAATTAGACTGGAAAAGCGGACCCCAGATTCCAAAGCTTTGGATGCGACTGGTATTAACCCTGAGATGATGATGATTTCATTGTATTCATTTGGGCAAATAAAAAATACCTAATACCCGACGTATATCATTTATTTGACTTGTTCTTATCATCAATCACATACTTAGATGTTCATTGTAGCCACGCACAAACATCAATTCAATGTTGACATGCGAAAAAGTAGGTACGCGACTATGTTAAATTGAAACTACGTCTAAGTTACGTTTTTTAAGTTTTACCATATATAAGCACAGAGATTTGGATAGTAGGTATATTTATGCATACCCCCAATAAAATCTTTGTGCACGCCCCTGGTGGTATGGATATTGTCAGTCGTCTCGCCTCGTGCGCCATGCGTAGGTCTGGCTGACGTTAAAGTCGCTAAAGTACGTACAACTCGCGCGAGTTAACTGTGCACCTCGCTCTGTGATGTCATTCGGACGGTACCGTTTGTAAAAAATGAGAATTATGTTAAAAACATATAAATTACAATTTTTTTTTATGTTAATAATACCTAGGCCGTCACTCGATCATTTTACTCATGACGTTGCAATGAAATTGATACATATGGACTGAAACATAATGTTGGTGCAACCAACAGGCTTCACTAATGCGTCGAAAATGTAAAAAACAAAAACTAAATAAACAAAGACGCAAACCAAAAACTCCACAGAAACAATAACAACAACTGGGGATTTAAACAATCGTAACAAAGATGCTAACGCTACTCATCGCTTACGACGTATGCGTGGCGCAGTTAACTCGCGAGAGTTATACCATTCCTGTGTACTGGATGTTTGTGTATGAAAATGACATCGTTACACATTTCTGATATTGTTTATTTGAATACAATAACACAACTGTACACTGCAACCGTGCGAGATCACTGTACGGAATACAACGGGCGTGACGTGCACATTGACATGCTGCTTCAGGACGACTGAAGGGCTTGTTGGGCACAGTGGGCCGCACGCGCCTAGTGACAGATATCATGTGCCATGAATTGTGTTAGGCGACAGTCGTGGCTTACTAAACAGTAACGTATTTTGAATAATTTTGGCAAAAATATAACACGGTGGAAAAATTCTGAACAACTATATTCTCTATAACTCTATAAACTATATTCGCTTAAAAAAAAATAACGTTGTATATTGCTCTGTTCTCCCGTTTGGTTACAACTATATAAATATTTTTAAATTCGTGGACACACAGGCAGTCGCTTCATGTAACATCGTGCTATATAGCTGCATCCGGTTAGACCGCTAGCCGAAGCCGCTTGGGAAAAAAAGCTAGCGAGATTGGCCTCGATTGTGTAGTTTCTAGACTAAATTTAAGCTCGGTGCATCTTATTCTTTTCTTTTTTATTATGAAAAGTACAAAAGATAAATATTGATTTAGCCCATTGACTATTTTAGTAACCACGTTTTTGATGGCGTCTAAACTGTCTATGGAGTATCGTAATTTGACAGGAGTAAACTAATATTTTATCTTTTATGTTCTGTTTCCTTAATGAAGTAGAAAGAAAAAATGCACTGAACATAAAATTGATTTGTGATTAGGAGAGTCGGCGTCATTGTGTATAAATCGGCGTCATTGTGTATAAGTCGACGTCATTGTGTATAAATCGGCGTCATTGTGTATAAGTCGACGTCATTGTGTATAAGCCGGCGTCATTGTGTATAAGTCGGCGTCATTGTGTATAAATCGGCGTCATTGTGTATAAGTCGACGTCATTGTGTATAAGCCGGCGTCATTGTGTATAAGTCGGCGTCATTGTGTACAAGTCGGCGTCATTGTGAATAAGCCCCGCAAGTTGATATTGTGATTGAACCTTGTCACAACAACAGCTGCGTGACGTCATCCCTCGCTCAAAATTTTGAGACAATAGAGTCAACCCCTAGCACTATTTTCAATAACAAAATAGACTTGTACCCATTATCTAAGGACATTGAGACAATAGAGTTAAACTCTAGCAGAAATGTCAACCTAGATCTATTAATATCACACCCATTAAATTATACCTTAAAATTGTTCATCAAAATATACAGGCTGTGATAAATAAACAATTAGAATTGGAGTTGTCATGAACTGTAGTTACATTGATATTGTTTGTCTTCCTGAACATTGGTTAAAAGCCCATCAGTTCATGTTCAGCTTTAATAACCATCAAATTGCTAGCTCATTCAGCAGAGTGAATATGATAAGGGGTGGCTCCCTAATAATTGTTCGTAACAATATCAAATTTAAAGAGCGGGCTGATATTGTAAGCCTCTCTGTTGAGCGAGTTATTGAAATTGCTTGCATCGAGCTTGAGCAGTTCATTCTAATAAGTGTCTACAGGCCACCATGTGCTTCCTATGATATTTTTGAAAAATATATGGAGGAAGTTTTATTAAAGACTTGTCACAGTAACAAAACAGTTGTTGTCTCTGGAGTCTTCAACATTAATATTCTAGAGAAATCAGCCATAGTTAATAAATTTATGTCATTATTCAAGTTCAGACTCTTTGAGCCGACTAGAATAACTGCCACAAGTGCCACCTGTTTAGACAACATCTTTACTAACTTAAGACCTTCTGACCATTTAATGGGGTACATGCATTAAACTTATAATTTGATATTATATTGATATTCAAATTCAACAAGATATGATATTGCTAAACTGGAAGGTTTATAAGAAAAAAATGCTATTTTTACTTAATATTTTAAGTATAAATTACGTGAAATGGAACTTAATTTGAAACACCAATCAGGGAGCAGTGACGTCACTACATCGATTTCGGATTGTTTTGGATTGTATTTAGGTGTTAGCGAAAATAATAAATATGGATATAGGCTTTATTAAAGCAGATTCGAGAAATCTTCCGAAGGTAGACATGGATATGGTGAGGTTTTTCTTCATGGAAAATAAAAACTATACGGGTGTGGAGATGAAAGGGCAAAAACTTGCGCGGTGAGTTGAATTGAGGTTATGTTACTTTAGATGTTTGTTTAAAGTAAAAACACAAAATAATCGTCGAAGGGCAATCCATTTTGGGAGTTCCGTATTAATGTTTTATAAGATTAATCACAGATCACATGAGATTAATTTAATATTCAGACTTTTAATAATCTGCTAACCATAACCTTTGATAAAACAAAATCGATGCAGTGACGTCATGTCACGTGACTTGGCGTTATGGAGCGAAATTTGAAAAATCATATTTTGCACGCGGTTATTAAAATAAATATAGCATTTTTCTAAATTTGAGTTTTAAAATTATTTAAGTAAAGCCCAGATCTTTGCTTTGCACCAAAAAAATAATCAAGTGCAAGTTCCCTATTATAAATGAGTTAGACTCTGATCACTGTGGCCAGTTAGCTACTTTTTCTCAGAAAAGTGAAGTCAGAGCTCAAAGAAAACTTGTGAGTTTTGTTCCTGTAAATGAAAATCAGGACAATTTAAAAATAATTTAATTGAAAAGCTACCGGGCTTGCCTCATCACACCAACCCGGATCATGCGTATAGTGTACTATTTAACCTGATTAATTGTGAATTTATGAAAGTTTTCACAAAAAATAAAACATTGCCTGTTAGCGACCGCATTATATTTAGTGACTGGGCAACCCCAGGTATTTATAAAAGCAGGGAAAAAATGTATGAATTGTATCAGGAAAAAACGTATAACCATGATATTATTCAAAAACTTTTAAAAGAGCCTCAGCAGTTCCTCAGCAAAAGCCATACACATTAAAATAAAATAAAATCTTCTAGAAAAAAAATCAAAACAACTTGGAAAATTATAAATTCTGAAACTGGAAGAACCAACGCGGACTTGGAGGTAGCAACTGAGTTTGAGAATTTTTTTACTAATATTCCAATAACAACAAAAAAAAACTTTGTCTTCTTCCTCCACTTCTGCTTACGCCATACCAAAAGAATGTGTTCCAGAATGTGACAAACACTTTGAATTTACATTTGTGACTGCTAAAGACATTATAGAATCTTTTAGGGATGATGTAAAAAAAAACTGCCGCATTGGGGTTTGTCAGTATATACTGTAGCTTCAATAATAGATGTTATCGCACCTTTCTTAGCAATTGTTTTTATTTCTTGTGTCACATCTGGTACAGGGTGGCGCAATAGAACGTGCATTTTTAAAATAATTATTAAAAAATAAATACAAAAGGTATAGTTAAAATAAAACTAAGCAATTATTAAGTGATAACTGAAGTTTATTTTTTAAAAATAACATCATCTAAATGATGACCCTCTCTACGTTGGCACTCCTCTAACCGCAAACGGAAATTACCGAAAACTTTCCTAAGTAGTGCTGGTGCGATTGCTGCCATTTCACCACGAATATTCTCCTTGAGCTGACTGATTCTTCTCGGATTATTGGTGTAGACTTTGTGTTTGAGGTATCCCCACAAAAAAAAGTCAGGAGGCGTCAAGTCTGGACTGCGCGGAGGCCATGGGATATCACCTCTTTTCGAAATCAGTTTGCCAGGGAACATCTGCTTCACAACCGCCATGAAGTCATTTGATGTGTGACTGGTAGCTCCGTCTTGTTGGAACCAAGTCCTAGAGTTCTTTATTCTTGAATTTTCAAGTTCTGGGGCCAAAAAACCTTCCAACATCGCAACATAGCGTTCGGTATTAACAGTGATGTTTTGCCCCCGTGCGTTTTCAAAAAAATAAGGACCAATTATTCCTTTGGCAGAGATTGCGGCCCAAACTGTCACTTTAGGGCTATGTAACGGTTTTTGATGTTTGAGTCTGGGATTCTCACTATTCCAATAACGACAATTTTGGCGGTTTACGAACCCATTCATATGAAAATGCGCCTCATCAGAGAAAAGGATGTGTACAGGAACGGGAGGCAGGTGCTCTTCAATGAATGGTTTATTTTTCCTTTTGGCGGTTATACGTTATATTTAAAAATCGTCTTATTTCTAACAGTGTGTATCAGGTAATAATTGAAATAAAATTAAACAATCCTTATAACTATATCGTTCAATGACGTGATTGGTCGCCGACAATGGTGAGCTCTGATTCGCTGCTAAGGATCCGGTAGTGCTCCAGTGCGTCGACTGGTGGCGCTAGTAGTCGCGCCAACATACCGGCCGCCTTGGAAGCTCCAGCTTCCAAAGATGTGTTTACGTTGCCGCTTGATTGAAGACGCCGCAGGCTGCATTCATGTTGTCGTCCTCTGCTGATGATACAGGTAGAGGGCAGATTTTCGAGAACGCTCGTTGTACAGGACCCGTAGCAGTTTGGATGGTGGCGACACGCGACACGCCGTCTTTTCCTGGGAAAATATGGGTAACTCTGCCCAAACGCCATTTAAGGGGTGGTAAGTTGTCCTCCTTAATAACGACAAGCGTGTTTAGTGCTATGTCTTGACTGTTCACCTTCCACTTCGTCCTTGTCTGAAGTTCAGCAACATATTCTTGTGACCAGCGTTTCCAGAAGTGCTGTTTTATTTGTTCCACTCTTTGAAACCGTGCCAAGCTGTGAGTCCGTGTTGCGGTGAGGTCTCTGCAGGCTGGTGCAGTGAGTGGGCGGCCGATGAGGAAATGAGCTGGGCTTAGTGGACGAAGATCATGTGGATCTGAGGACATAGGGCTTATAGGACGGGAGTTCAGGACTGCTTCGATCTGTGCCAACACAGTGCTGAATTCCTCGTACGTCAAGTTAGCGGTACCTACGACACGCTTAAGGTGAAACTTACAGGATTTTACTCCTGCTTCCCATAATCCCCCAAAATGAGGAGCATAAGGGGGAATAAATTTAAATTCAATATTGTCAGTTGATAATTTATCAATTATTTGCTGTGAATATTCCTCAAACATTTTATTAATCTCTTTCATGGCTCCAATGAAAGTTCTACCGTTGTCTGAGAAAATATGAGATGGTTTACCTCGTCGTGAGATAAATCTTTTAAGTGCTAATATATATTCTTGAGCAGCTAACGTACTGACAAGTTCTAGATGAATGGCCCGGGTAACAAAACAAACGAATATGCATATATAACCCTTTTCCAATTTAGCTCCCCTTCCTTTGCGATTCAGTACGTTTATGGGACCAGCATAATCCACTCCACATCGAATGAATGGGAAACCAGGTTCTATTCTTTCAGACGGAAGGTTGCCCATGATTGGCGTTAAGGTTTTACCTTTTATTCGTGTGCAGCGAACACATTGGTGGACAATCTTTCTAGCTAAGTTTCTACCCCCTAACGGCCACCAATTCTCACGCACAGTAGCCAATAGCAACTGGGGACCGGCATGAAGAAGCTCTTTATGTTGATATTGAAATAACAATTGTGTAAAGTTATGTTTACTTGATAAAAGTATCGGATGCTTCTTGTCGTAATTAAAGTCAGGCGAATTACTAAGACGGCCACCTACTCTAATTATATCCCTTTCATCTAGAAATATATTAAGCCTAGAAATCGAACTTGAAGTTTTTAAAGGTAAGTTACGTTTTAATTTATCATATTCCATCGGGAACGATTCGCGTTGAGCAAGACGCGCTAATGACTGTAATGAGTCATTCAATTCATCTACTGATAACGGCCCCTTTCTACGATCTTTGTTTGGTGTGCGTAAGTTATGTATGTATCGCAACAGGTAAGCGCCGGCGCGCACTATACGCTGATAAGAACGAAACCTTTCAAAGTTAATAACTTTGTTCTTTGTTACGTCACAAACCATAACGGTTGTCATTTGTGATTTTAGTTCTGGTAAGTCAGACTGTATAGTCGAAGGTTGCTGTGACCATGATGACTCAGAATTCTTTAAGAACTCAGGTCCACTCCACCAGAGACTACTGTCAATGAGAACATCAAGACTAACACCGCGCGAGGCCAGATCCGCTGGGTTATTTTTGGTTCCTACATGTAACCATAACGCATTACTGGTTATTTCATTAATCTCCACTATTCTATTTTGAACGAATGTTTTTAACGCATGTGGTGGCATACGTAGCCATCCAAGGACAATAGTTGAGTCTGTCCAAAAGTAAATTTTGTGGAAGTTAACACGCAATGACTCGATAATTTTCTTATATAATCGTGCGCCTATTAAAGCCCCACACAGCTCTAGTCGGGGTATGCTGACTGGTTTAATTGGTGCAACTTTACTCTTTGCACACAATAATCTAATAGTGACCGGTGAGTCATCAGTGTAGGTGCGAACATAAGCGCATGCACCATACGCACTCTGCGACGCGTCCGTGAAAACGTGTAATTCTATGAATTGTGTGTGAGCACTCATGACATGACGCGGAATACGTAGTTTATGCAAATATTGAAGTGTGTCAATAAATTTTTCCCAAGATAACGCAACATCACTGGGAACGGGATTATCCCAATTTACCTTACACAACCACAGTTTTTGCATTAATATTTTGGCTACTACGACAGCCGGTGTTAAAATTCCTAAAGGATCGTATATTTGTGCGATTATCGACAACATTGAACGTTTATTTAGTAAAGTCGGTCTAACTACTTTAGTGGTAAAATGAAGTTCATCACATTTATTATACCAGCCCAATCCTAAGGTTTTGGTTTGGCAATGATCACCTAATGACAATTCTTTTGATATTTCGTGCTCACTGATATCAACGTTAAATATCCACTTACGCAACGGTAAACATGCAGAGTTTAAAATAGTTCGTAACTTGTCACAGGTATCGAGTAAGCTATTTAAATCATTGTCACCTAGAATGACGTCATCAACGAAAAAATCTTCTCGGATTACTCTTGCAACCTGCTGATCCCCACATTCCAGCGCAAGTTGACGTAAGCATCTCATACTAAGATATGGCGCGGACGCGGTGCCATACGTTACGGTGTTTAGGCGATAAACAGATATTGGATCCGACGGAAGTTTACGCCATAATATCAATTGTAAATCTCGTTGGTCTGGTTGTACAAGAAAATTCCGAAACATTTTCTCAATGTCCGCACAACCGACGTATTTATATTGCCTAAAGCGTAGTAAAATGCTAAAAATGTCATTCTGAAGTGGTGGACCAATATGTTGAATATCGTTCAACGACTTACCGGACGACGTGACTGCGCTTGCGTCGAAAACAGTGCGCAGTTTAGTCGTACTGCTATTTTCATTAATAACGCCGTGATGCGGCAAAAAATAGTGAGGTGACTCATAAGTTTTAACGCAACTCATATGACCGAGCCTTTCATATTCTTCCATAAAATCTACGTATTTTTCCTTAAATTGTGGCAAACGAGCAAATTTTCGTTCCAACGACAATAAACGTTTTTCAGCCGCTGTGTAACTGTCTCCGAGCACCTCGGCTGATTCCTTTAAGGGAATGCGTACGGAAAACCTACCATTTTCCATACGTTTTGTCGTTTTGACAAAAATGTCTTCGCACGCACGTTCGTCAGTACTAAGGATATTTTTATTAACGTTATTGTTTATCTCTTCGAGTTCCCAAAACATTTTCAACTGTGTGTCAATTGTTTGGGAGAAACTACATTGCACACTCTTAACGGGAAGTGTGTTAGTATGTAAAGGTCCCGACATTATCCAACCCAATTTAGTATTTTGTAAATAAGGTCCATTATTCAACTTAACTTTGCCATCACACAATAATTCCCAGAACTTATCCGCGCCTATCAGTATATCGATATCTGACGGTGAGTGAAAATTCGGATCCGCAAGTTGAACATTATCAGGTATACGCATATTATTTACATCGACACTAAATGTGGGTAATTGGTTTGTAATGTACGGTAACACTAAACAATCAATGTTCATAGAAAACGAATTTAACCTTGAACGTAATTTTATTTTACAAATGTGGGTGGACTGCGAAATTGCTTGACCTACCCCAGCAACGTGATAAGAGGACTGTATTAACGGTGTATTTAATGTTTCACATAACGATTTCTTTATGAAACAATGTTGACTACCATTATCAAGCAGAATGCGTACAGTGTGATATTTGTTATTATAATCTGCTATGTCCACTAACGCCGTGGACAGCAAAACGTTGGGTAATAACGAATATTCCTGATTACTGTTTTGCGATTCTGAATGGTTAGTCGTAACGTGTAATGATTCCGAGACAGTGGAGACGTTAGCGATGACCGGCAGTGCTGATGCACTCGACCCGCTCACCTGTGATGCACCGTCTACCTGCCCATCAACGTGAAGCAAACTGTTGTGCCTTTTATCACACAACCTACATGGTCCAAACTTGCAGTGGGCAAGTGGGTGGGTTGTGCGTAAACAATTAATGCACAGCTGATGAGTTTTAACTATATTATTCCTTTCTTGGACAGACAAATTAAGAAACCTTGAACAGGAATAAATCGCGTGATTACCATGACACATCACACACAGTACGGGGCGTTGTTTTGTTCTTGCGCTCGTATTACCCTTATTGTTATTGTTAGTAACGTTCGTAGCAACATGAGTATGTGTATATTGCTTCTTAGAGCGCGTTTGTTCGCCGCTTCTATTCTCGTGGGATTTGTTATGGTTTACTTTAATCATTTCTAAAACGTCGGCCCTGTCCTTGAGAAATTTAAGCAAGTCATCTAGTTTCAAAGCTGACCTTGATTTAATTAAAGAACTAGCTGTGCCTTGAAAGTCTTCCCACTCGCGTTCCGTGGCCTGATCTAACTTGGAAACGACCATGTAAATAATTAAAGTGTCCCACGAATCCGTTGGTTCCTCCAACGTCTTAAGGGCACGCAAATTTCTCAAAACAATATCTATTAAGTTCCTAATCTGGGAAGCGGACTCTTTATTTAACGATGGAATTTTAAATAATGCCTTCACATGATTATGAACCAATAGCCGCGGATTATTAAATCTATTCTCTAATAGCTCCCATGCGTGAGAATAGTTATTAGCCGTAAATTCTAATGCACTTATAACGTGTGCCGCGGTACCGGACAATGACGACTTTAAATAATGAAACTTTTGAACGGGATCTAAATCATCGCGATCATGAATCATACTAACGTAAGAATTTTTAAACTCTAGCCAACAATCGTATGAACCGTCAAAGGAAGGTATTTTAATATCGGGTAACTTAATGCCTATCGGCCTACATGTTGAAACACTAGACTTGTCTACCTCCTTTTTCAATAAAAGTTTCGCAGAAGCTACAGCACGGTAAAATTGATCTTCGAAACGATCTCTCTCTTCCAGCTGTTTTGCTAGATCGAGATCTTCTGATACTTCTTCAATTGTAGACTGTATTTCGCTATACGTTTCTATCAAACTCGAAGTACTCTCGACACGTAAATTTAATTCTATAGACTGTTGATCAGTTAAGGGCAAAGTGATTTTCTTTACGTAATTATCAAACAGAGTTAATCTACCTTTTAAAACACCTCTTTTCTTAATCAAATCTGACAATTTGGGCTCACTCATTTTGGGAATTAAGGAAATCAAGAGTACTTACTAGCCAATGTAGGTGCGTGTGAACCAAGGTGGATGCCGGCGCAGGTAGGCACCGCCAATTGAGCACTGAAATTGGAAACACAGCACAGAATCAACACCTATCGAAGGATGAGATGGGGAAATGGACGGGAAGTTCAGACCTGCCACTCCTGTCTGTCGATGCCTTAACGCTGCAGCTCTTCGCTCGAAACGTGACTCCTCTTCGTACTTTGATGCGACGAATCTTCGGAGACCTCAAGCTTGAACTCCTTATCCGGCTCGATAGGACCACTTTATGTACAGGAACGGGAGGCAGGTGCTCTTCAATGAATGGTTTATTTTTTCTTTTGGCGGTTATACGTTATATTTAAAATCGTCTTATTTCTAACAGTGTGTACCAGGTAATAATTGAAATAAAATTAAACAATCCTTATAACTATATCGTTCAATGACGTGATTGGTCGCCGACAATGGTGAGCTCTGATTCGCTGCTAAGGATCCGGTAGTGCTCCAGTGCGTCGACTGGTGGCGCTAGTAGTCGCGCCAACAGATGTTTTCAAAATTTGAAAACCGATTGAGCATTTCATTAGCAAATGTGAGCCGTGCTATGAAGTCAGAGTCTTTCAATTCTTGAGTTAATTGCAGCTTGTATGGATGCAATTTAAGATCAAAGTTTAAAATTCGTTGCAAACTTCGTCGCGATATGTTTAGGACAGACGATCTCTTGCGAGTAGACATTTGTGGATCTTCTCGTACCGACTGCTTAACACTCTCAATATTGTCTTTGGTCCTAGATGCGCGTGGACGACCTTTTGCGTGTGGTTTAAACGTCGATCCAGTCTCTTCAAACCGCTTTATCCAGATTTTAATTAAATTAGCACTCGGAGCCTCCCTAATTTGCCGTACACCATACTCAGAACAAAATAGTCGCCTGACAACTACGTACGAACGAGAGTTTTCGTAAAATGCGCGACGCTTCCCGTCGAAGTGACTCATAATGACTAAAACTTCATGAACCGCGCTACCCAACGATATCGGTCTCCCCTCGCCCACGCCCCTTCTACCCCGCAAAAAAAGATGATGCAATATGCACGTTCTATTGCGCCACCCTGTATATTTCCTGATTTGATGAAACTTAGCAAAGTAATTCCACTGTTCAAATCTGCCCCCTAATCGGCGATCAAATTTTTGTCAAATGATTGCGACTAGTTGGGATCAGTTGGGATCGTTTAGACCGCCCATTGGTCCGTTCGGTCCAAACTATCCCAACTAGTCAAAATCATTTGAGAAAAATGTGTTCGCCGATTAGGGGGCTGGTAGTATAACTGATCCCACGAATTTTTGGCCAATTTCGATATTACCAACTTCGAGCATTTTTGAAAAAAATATTTTGAAACAGTTCTTGAGGCACTTTAACTTACATAATTTATTGCACGTGAAACAATTTGGTTTTACAAAGGGTCGTTCAACCACATATGCGGGCAACCAAAGAACATATTTGGGGCCTGGGAGGAATCGCAAGATGCTCTTGGTATTTTTTGTGATGTGTTCAAGGCCTTTGATTGCATACATCATGATACTCTTATTAGGAAATTATACCATTATGGTTTAAGGGACAGAGCTTTCGACCTTCTGACTTCTTATCTGAATAATCGAATTCAGAGGGTTTATGTTAATGGCAGGAGATCTGCTGGGATCTGTGGTCACCATGGGCGTTCCGCAGGACTCAATTCAACGTCCTTTCTTATTTTTCATTTATATTAATGACTTACCTCATCACGTGAGGGATAATCACAACATAGTATTGTTCGCGAATGACACTTCTCTTAGTTTTAAAGTCAAGCGTCAGCTAGCAAATTTTGCCGAAGTTAACAATGCACTTTCTAAAGTTGTCTATTGGTTTAATGTAAATAATCTTCTCTTAAATGAAAAAAAAAAAAAACTAGTCATCAAATTTTCTACAGCCAGAATTGTTTGTTTTGGTTATTTTCATAGTCTTATTACTTATGGGATTTTTCTCTGGGGAACTTGTGCGGACATCAATACCATCTTTGTTTTACAGACACGGGCTGTTCGAGCCATTTACAACCTTAGTCCTAGAGATTCTCTTGCAGAAAAATTCAGAGAGGTGGACATTCTGACTGTAGCTTCACAGTATATATATGAAAAGTTGTTGTGACTGTTCGAGCCAATTACAACCTTGGTTCTAGATAGACATTCTCTTAGAGAGAAATTCAAAGAGGTGAACATTCTGACTAGCTTCACTTTTGAGAAAATAAGCTATATTCGTAATATAAATACCAAGAACATACATAATCTTGCTGTACATCACACTCGTCTCCACAGAGTAGGCAACTCGTTCATGGGTCAATGTATACATTTTTACAACAAGCTTCCCATAGACATTCGAAACATACCCATTAAATGATATAAAAACTACGAGTATAAAGGCCAAACTTTGTAAAAAGGGTATTATAAAATTACAGATTATTTAGAAGGAAAAAAAGCTTGGGACTGAGCTGCTCGCTCTGTTAAGCATTGTTATTAAGCAATATGCGTGATTATAACGTAAATTATTGTAAACATTTTCATTTTTAATGTCTGGACTTGAAAAAAGACGATGATCTCTGAGTTTGCTTCGGCTATTTCTTCTCAGAGGTAGTGAGTTAGGAAATGCCGTCTTCAAATAAAATAAAAAAAAACATGACGTGTAAAAGTGATCAGTGATCCTACTTGCTTAATAAACGATTTCATTTAATTTCAAAAGGACAGCTAGCAAAAAACATTTAATATAAAGTTAATAAGCTGGGGTTATGGTTGATTTGTATTTTATTATTTTCTTATACATACACTCTTTATACCTACTCATCCATATTCGACAAATAAACTTTCATTTCATTATAACGCATTTCATGGGAACCAGTTTCTTTTTTAGATTTTTTTTTCTAACTTCATTTCTATTCTGTTAACGTTACTTGAATTTCGACTTTTAGTTAATTTTTTACTCATTTCAACGTGTAACAGGTAACAAAAGTCAAGAACAACAATAAAACAGGATAACAAAAACAAAAAGCTGTAACAAATATTCGATGCGCGTAAGCACGTTAGTGCGAGATGATCTTGCGAACGGTACTGACGGTGCTAGTTGGACTACGTCACCAAGATGGTCGATCGCAGTATCAAGTTGCGGGGCTTTTAAAAATGTTATTTTTGTAAAATTACCTCCGGGATCATTAGTACGAGGGTCGGTGCCTTGGAAACAATAGGCTGTTGCTAGTGTCAACCCAGAGAGTGAGGTCCGTGTGTTTGCGCAGGTGACTCAGTTCGGCAAGACGGTGTGTCTGTCGGGCTTCATGGGGCTGGACATCCCGCCGCCCAACGGCCCGCTGTGGATCCTGGGGGACGTGTTCATCGGCAAGTACTACACCGAGTTCGACATGGCTGCCAAGCGGATCGGGTTCGCGCCCGCCGTCTGAGCGAAGCATTCGCCATTCATCAATTCATGTTATATTTGAGTAGAGTAGTCCTTTTAGCGATTTCCTTGCGCCGCAATAAATATGAGCTTTCATAAGCTTTCTTGATTCATGCTGCATGCTTCTCCTGAAGTTATTACCATGACAATGCCATTTGACTGAAAATCATGACAACGCTGTCCTATAAGTTTTTATGTTTGTATTTTAGAAATAAAACTGTGTAAAAATATATATTTCTTTTATTTAATTAATCTAATAGAACATTATTTGAACAACTCGCACGAAATGGAATACAAAAAATATGAATTACTTTCAATCTTCGGATTAACCATTTAACCGTCATCGGCGTAATATTACCTCCGTGTTGTAAGATTATTACATCATACGCCACGTTCGTAATATCACCTAAAAGACTTGTCATTAAAAAAAAAAAACAAATCAAATACCGTAAAATGCTACAACATTGCCTGTATTTTGACGTTTTTATTCCATAAATTCTTCAGTTTAGAGAAAGTCATATGTGTTTTCAATCACTGTTCGAAATTGTACGTTAAGCTATCAGGATAGAGTTCATATTAGCCAAAAAAATCAACGTAAAACCTTTCAAAACATTATATTACTACCTACCTATCAATCCTACTAATAAAAGCTGTTTCCCGCGGTTTCACCCGCATCCCCGGGGAACTTCTTCTACTAAAATTAGCCTATGTTTCAATCCAAGTTACCCCACTATGTGTGTGCCAAATTTCATCAAAATCCGTTCAGCTGTTTGGGCGTGACAAGGTAACAAACAAATTCTCAGAAAAAGAACGGAGTCTAGAATTGTGCTTATTGTGTAGCAATAGCAACTGTTACACGAGACTCATAAATAATAAAAAAATAAATCAGACTCAAAAATAACAAACTATGCGAGTGACGTTACGAGCTAATTTAAAAAAAGTTTCGAGTGGCAGCCCTAACCCTAGGCAAAGTTGAGTATTTTTTTTCCAAAATCTGCTACAACTTTGCCGGCCATGATTTGACCCTTCAAAATAACATTTGTAGCATTAAAACGAGGTAAAAAACATAGAACAGCATATTTTCTTTGCTATTCAACTTACTCCATTTGTAAATAAAGGATAAAAATTCATCAAATGAAATTATTCTACCTAACCTGTAAAACACGACTACGGCCACTGACATAACAATTGAAATTGACAATTTACTGACGGGTTGTTTGAATGAATGATGCGTAAATGTTGCCATATATATTACCGACTTGCTCTTAGTAGTACGACATATTATAAAATCGTTTCTGTATGAGAATTATTTAACATTTTAAGGTTTTAGGAAATGTTGTAAAGTGATGGCAATGTTGTAGCATTTTACGGTAGCTTATTTGTGACCCACAGGTATACTATAATTATACTATCATGGGTCTTACAATACAAATTGAGTTCTTAATATGATCTGGCTCAGGGGCATACAAATTCATTAAATAATTACAGTTTACAGAAAAAAATCAAAAAGAAAGGATATAAAAAATAATTATCAACACGTTTATGACTCTTCTTGATTCTATACAGGGTGTATCTGACATCGTAACGCAAACTTCGCGAAAAGGCTAGACCGTATGCCGCTAATAAAATTATGACAGTCATTTATGTCGTTAATGAACGGTTACAGAATTCACAGTGTTTCAAAAAATGTGTCGGCTCGGCCTTTGAACGTTGCAAGCGTGCCGTCGTGCGGGTTTGTAGGTATAACTTTGATCCCTGATGTGAACTCTATTAAATCAGCTGATAAGAAGTTTTTCGAGTTTTGTTTTCATTGCGCTTTTTTGTGTAATTAACGAATTAATTAATTTTTATTTTAAAATCTTATTGGGTTATAAAAGTATAACAATTATGAATGGTCTAAAGTGAAAAAAACTACATACATATTTTTTTTAAATCATGATAAAGCCGATGAAAAATTCCATCACTGCGGGGGTTCAGAATCATGTACTGGATCCATGGTAATCGTTTGTGCGTTGACGTCAGATACACCCTTTATAGTCAAGTCATCATTTTTCAAGTCTAGGAATTCCTTTACTGAAAAATTTCGCTAATGCATGATTGAACAAGTTACAACTTGTACGGACCATCATTATTGTGCTCGACGCGTAGGGTATTGTTTTGATTCCGATTGCTTAGTTTGAATTTGACTAGAGCCGATGAGGAGTGGTGCGTGCGGTCTAGCGTGAGTTCATTGTTTACTGTTTATTCATTGTGTATTACATAGATATAGGTACCTAGTAATGTCGTCACAAGCTCAAAAGCGAAAGCGCAAAACACTGACAAGCATTATTGACGTTAATTTTATAGTAAAACGTCAGCTCTCTATTGTGTTGTTTAATTTACTAAAGGAGAATGCCCATCGTCCCTATATCTCGGGGCCTACATGTTACAGTCATGAAATTGGTGTTATTTCCAGTTGCTCCAGGAGTTGACGTCGCCTCCCACCAGGATGTTTTGTGTATCTAGTTTTTGTGTAATTGTGGTGAGTGTAGTGAGGTACGGGTGCAAGTCTTGGTCTCCCTCGAAGTACACCGACAGAATACCGATCTTAAGCTGGCCCGTCTTTATGACGACGGCGGCTATGTTCTCGGTGACAAGCTGGGGGTCGTGAATGACCTCCAGGTCGTCACCAAAGACCACCACCGCCGCTTTTACCGGTTTTAGGCGGCCCAAGCTGCACTGGATGATCTGTGCGCCTGGTATCTGTTTCATCACACCGGTCCCCCCCACATAGGGTTCCTGGACCAGTGCGACAGAAATTCGTTTTTCCTGGGCCGCCACCCAGAGCTCGGTTGTGGCCAGCTTTGACCGCTGGAGATTGACTTGGATGGTGTTCAATCTCCCTGTCGGTTGGGTGCCTCGAGAGGGACTTGCAGGTTGGTGTGCTATCGGGCTGCCCTTAGCAGTATGCAACCCGCGACCTGGCTATGCCATCCCATTTGAGGCGCTCAGGACAGTCGCCACTAAAGGCCGTGTGGTCCTGTTCGCCTTCCGGTCTTTTTGCCACCCTGCAGTTAATGCATCTGGGGGCTCTCCCCTCTGCCCTGTTGCGGCAGTCCCCTCCGTGATGGGCACCAGCGCAAAAGAAGCAAGCTTCTTTTGCTGCCCCGCATATGGTCTTGTTATGACCATACCCTAGGCATTTGGTGCACTGCACGAGAGGGGACTGATCTTCAACGGTGCAGCGCTTTATCCCCACGTGCACCTTTTGGGCACTCGTGAGGACGCGCCACATCCTTGGTGAGAGCTCCAGTACGGGGTGGCACTCATGTGGGTTTCTGGCTCGCTTGCGATACCGCACCCGGGCCGTCTGCTCAGCCTCGGCGACGTCGTGCAGAAGGTTCTTGTTCTGCGCTTTCAGGAGATCCACAATCTCCCCGTCGCCGTAGCTGGACAGCACACCCTTTATACACACCAGCGGGTTGTTAGGTTTCGTTTCATGGACCTTTAGTCCCCCGTTTTTCTTAATCTGGCCAGACCAAGATCCGCCTTGCTGGCGCACCGCAGGACGACCTTCTGGTTTCGGGCCTTCCTGACTGCGTCCACCTTGGCTCCGGTGGTCTTCAGGTCCAAAGCGACCCTGATCCTCTCGATCACGTTCTCCCCGGTATGCTGGGGGTCAGTGGACGAGACGATCAGGGCGTGGTTGGGGTGTGTCGGTGGTTTGTATTTGGGGGTACTGGCCACCTGGGCAAAGGTTTTAGGGCCCAGTGTGGTTGGCGGAGGTTTGTCCGCTTTGCCCAGGTCGGCCACTCCCTTCCCTATTTCTTGCAGCTGTTGTCGGACCTCCACCACTGCGAGTTCCGCCTCCAGGTTCGGCGCCACTATCGGGGCGGGGGGCTCCTTGTCCCTCAGTGTGCGGAGGTCCTCTGTAACTGCCCTAAGTTTCTGAAGAATTTCCGCGTGCTGGCACGGTTCCGGCGGAGGGAGGGGGGGAAGGGGCGCCGGCCTGCTCAGCAGCTCTTCGAGCTGAGCTCTTACCGGCCGGATTCCCTCCTCAAACTGAGTGTATGTGAGGGGGTCTCCGTCCGGTTCCGACGCCCGACTAAGGTTCGGGTCTGGCTGGGGTGGTGCTGGTTGCGCCTTAAGGCTTTCCATCGCCCTGCGGAGATTGTCCAGCTGGTTTGAAAAGCTGGACATTTGAGACCCCAGGCGGGTCAAAGCAGCACTCGATGGGTCCCTTTGGGGATCCGCCGGTGCCTCTGCCCACACCTTCCTAGTCTTTTCTTGCTCCGCAGTGAGCCTTGTCTCTATCGCCTTCAGCTCCCCTTTGACCTCCGAAAGGCCCTTCAATGCTTCGAGGGTCTCGTGGCCAAGCCATTCCCTTATGTCCTTAGTCCCTTTTCTAGCCTCTAGGGTGTCGGTCCTCATTAGAGAGAGCTCTGCCTTGAGGGTCATAAGGTCCCTGGTGTGAGCCCTCTCGACACGCACGAGTTCCTGTGCATGTCGAGAGCGCTCCTTCTCCAGGTTGTACTTATGCCTCGCCCTGGAGTCTGCAAGAGACTGGACCGTCTCGTACAGTCCCTGCAGACAATCCAGGGCAGTCGCCTTGCACTCTCTCTCCATGTTACCGGCAGCCTCTAGGGCTGTCTTCCCCTTTTGGAGGAGGTCGTTAGCCTCCCTTGTTGCCAGATCCATCTCCACCCCTGTCCCCCGCCTCGGGGTACGGTAAAGCATACTCCGACGCTCCGGTCTAGGCCCACAGGCCGCCGACGAGGCATCGGAGCTCTCTTCATCCGTGATGATCTGGCGGGGGGGGGGAGATGCCGCACTGCTCCCACTTCAGCTCCAGCTCAGCGACCCTGCTGGTACGCTCCCCAACCTCAGGGGTCCCTGGCTCCGCCGTGGCAAACTCCGAGACGTGCGTCTCCGCATCGGACACGTCTGATTTTGGGAGTTCCGGCCACGACGCCGCTTTCGATGTTGGGGATGGGTCCTGTGGTGGCGCAGATGGACGCGCGCCTTTCAAGGAAGCTGTGGTGGCAGACTTTAGGGCTTTCCTTCGGAGGCTGGTTGAGGGCCCCGCTGCTGTCTTTTTGGCTACAGGTACGTTTTGTGATGACATTTTTCTTGTGTTCTTTGTGATGGTGAGTAATACAAGGTATCAGATACGTAGATATATTCTTATAGTTATGTGTTAGTTATGGCTTAGATTAGATTAGTTTGTGGTAAAAGTGGGGGAAGGGTGTCGTTCCCGGAGGCCGGGACTGACCAGTCCCGCTGACGGCACACGCTTGATGGTTTGGCGCTCGTGTCAGCTGCCGCGCGGCTCTCCGGCGGCTTTTAGGCAAGGACTATTGAGCGAGTATGACAGTCCCGGCCACCGGGAACACACCTGTTTTTATTATTTGGTAATACAGTTTAAGGGGTAATATAAAAATAGATTGATGTTGCTAATGGGTGTATAAATTAGTAATCCACACAACAATGTGATTGTTGTGGTGTTACTAACATACACCAATTAGGGTTAGTAATTAGTGTTTTTTTTTTTTTTTTTTTTTTTATTTTTTTTTTTTTTTATTTATGTGGACTCACAGAGGGTCTTGGTGGTGGTGTGACGGCTGGTGTTGTGCCGGTGAGTAGTCCTCTGGTGATGTTGTTGTGATGGAGATTGAGTGTCCCGGCCTGGGAGGGCTCGATGTTTTTGGCCCTCGGCGGTGGATGGTGGTGAAACCAGTTGAGGAAGTTCCGGTGGTGTTGTTCCGGTTGTGTTGTGAGGGGGTGAAAAAGTCCTGGGGGGGGGGGAAGAGAGAAGAAAGAGGGAGAGAAGAGTGAGAGAGAGGAGTGGTATAGTAAGGGGGGGTTGGGGAGGTTGGGTGGGTGTTTTGGAAACGAGGAGGATTTTTTTGGGGAAAGTGTAGGGGCCAAGTTATAGAGCTCGTCGAGCCCTACAAAATGAGCCCAAACACGGGGGTCCTAACCCTCTCGGGGGCAAAGTTATGCCTTGAGGGGGTGAGGTATGGGGGGGTGGGGGGGTTTTCGTGGGGAGGTTAGAGGGGGGGGTGGGGTGTTGAGGGGGGGGGGGGGGTGTTGATGAAACTGTTGGGGCCAAGTTATAGAGCTCGTCGAGCCCTACAAAATGAGCCCAAACACGGGGGTCCTAACCCTCTCGGGGGCAAAGTTATGCCTCGAGGGGGTGAGGTATGGAGGAGGGGGGGGAAGGTTTCGTGGGGTGGCTAGGGGGGGGTGAGGGGGGGTTTCCGTGTGGAGGCTAGGGGTGGGGGGGGGGGGGGGGGGTAAGTGAGGGGGGGTTGGTACTAAGGGGTGGGGGTGGGTTGAGGTGGAGGGGATATCCCGAGAGTTGTGGCTTGGTCTCGAAGAGACCAGGAGATAGAGCCCAATCTCGGGTGGACTAGGGTGGGGGGTTGAGGAGTTCCCTCAGGACTCACCGCAGCACTGAAGGTGGAAGGTGCTTGAAGGTGTGGTGCAGTCTCGAAGTGGCTCGGCGTACTCCTCGGCCGGCTCCGGAGTCTCCACGTCGGGCTGGGATGACGGCTGAAAACACGTGGTCTTGTTTAGGGGTTATGTGCACGCGGTCTCTGAGGTTAGGACCACGTGCTTTTGGTGTTACTTTAACCCCCTATAACTTTGGTGTTTGAAGACCGATTTCCTTGGTGTTTTCGCCGCCGGATCCGCCGTGGTGTGTTCTCGCCGGGTAAATGGAGGAGACGATGTAGGTTGCGCGGGAGAGGTGTTAGAGTCCCGCAAAGTTGGAGTTAAATATCTCAGGAACCACTTGCACTAGAGACTTGCCCACACTCACACAGATGAAAGAGAGGTTCCCCAACCTGGTGTGACACTTTCCGCCTTAATACTCAACGCGGTGTATTTTTAGTGAATTTTTTCCGCAGAGTAGATGTTGATTTGACAGTGTCTGACCGGTTACTCAATAATTTCTCATGACTGTTCCATCTTTGAATTCTTGATTCATTATGACTGCATCTGATGTTGTAGCTGGATAGGGGCCCAAAACGTCGATTATATACCCATCAGTACAAACCATTAAGAATGGTTTAACTAAATTCTTATACTTATGTTGGCTATATGTGTCTTTTGGTACATATAATTTGTGCTTTTCTGTATGTATATATATGTTCCATCACAAATAATTACTGGTTTATATCTACCATTGTGATTCCCAAATAATCCTCGGGGAATTGTCAGAGTTCTTGTACACAATTCATCTTTACTAATATGATTAATACCTAAATGCTGTGGCACACAGGAGTTTCTTCTGTTGCCTCAACTGACAGTAATGTATCAACTGCCAAATCCCAGCAAGCTTGACAGAGATGATGGCAGGGATCCACCTTAAATATAAATAATAGTTAAGAATTTATTTTCAAACCAAAGGAACAGACAAATACATCGACCGGTCCCAAGGACAAAGTGTTACGGTAAAATAAGACAAAATGTATTCTATTACGGATTCACACACACACGTATTACGTACTGTATACAAAAAACTATATGGCACTATTTTTTTTTAATATCCTTTTACTTATTGAAATAACCAATCAAACGTATCTTATTATTACACAAACCCCATACCGTATATCGATAATTATACGATTTTGTTCTTAGGACCCGTCGAAATATTCGCATGAGGAACGAGTACATAATTCTATTTTGGCACTACTTACTGTTTGCGGAGAAACCCATGCGCGTACAATAGATAAGATGGTTTCTTCATTCAACGGCCGTCTGCCCGTTACATTGCAACGAGATATATTAATACCGCAATTAATGCAGTTATCCATACTGATTGTAAATATCGAAGTCCTTGGAAACAAGCCGTAGTCAGTCTAGAGTAGCAGATAAAGAGTCCGGGTTTGAGCCGAGTTCGTCCGTGAAAGCAATATTCGTCAGATTCCCGAAACAAGCCAAAGTACTTAGTAAGATCACAGAAAATACGAATTTCGTAGCAAAACACATTCACCGGCGCAAGCACAACAATGAACAAAGCGAATGCAGTGACGTTTGAGTTTGTTTGACAAACGAAAAAAAAAAGACAACGGATTTTTTTAAAATCTGACACAATGTCTTTTTAGCTACATATCAATACATGGCTAGTGAGAGCTGTAAACAAAACAATAAAATGCATTTTTCTCAGTTTTCTAATTGTAAATTGTTTTTCTTTTTCGTGTATTTGTTTTATGATAAAATTACGATAATTTTGCAATATAATAGTTGACTGTACAGCGTAGGCCCAAAAATGGGCATTCTCCTTTGACATATACACTTCTGGACACATCTATTGGCCCACCTTGCATTTTCAGTTTCGTTTGGTCCTAGCTAAAATTTTATATTAGGTCGAGCAAAAACTTTTTATGCAGTTTTGAACCTGGCACATTCACAATTTCAATCAATAGTCTTTTTTTGAATTTCGAACACAGAATTTAAAGAAACAAAAGACAATTTGGAGCCTGATTGTTGATATCAAACAATGTAATACTAGAAAACATGATTTTATTGGTTTACTTGGATTTAATTCTTGAAAAAGTGATTGATATCTTTGGTTTTGCAACAAACATTACTTATTCTTAACATTAAGTTGAGATTCTATCAATAATCTATGAATACTTCGCCTGAAGTCGCCGCCCAAGCTGTGGCACTTATTCAGGCCGGACACAGCCAAAGAAATGTGAGTGCTCAACTTAATTTAAGTCGATCTGCTGTCCGAAATGTTTATCGGAGGTACTATCAGCAAAAGCTACAGCTGAACATTTGAGAAAAAATTTTGCTTGCATGAGCTGACCACAGGGCGATCCGTCCCTTTTCTATTTGACCAATGACAGAGAAAGGTCCATTTTTTACTAATTGGCCACCTTTTGTATACCCAATTTTATGCCTTGCGAGGTTAAGTCAGTTGTTCATAATTTTGTTACTTCAGTTGCAACTTGTGAGTCTTACACAAAAGTTTTTTTTTTTTTATTTTGAGTGAGAAAGTAAGTCATTAGTATGAGCCAATACAGAAATTTGTCAGTTGTGGAACGGAGTAGTATAATAAATCTAAGGGATTCTGGCTTAAATATATCTGAAATATCGAGAGAATTGAATATGTCGGTGAGTATTATTTATTATTAATTATTTCACTTAAAAAATATTTAATATTATCTATGCACTTCACAAGTTTTAGAAAGGGTCTCAAAACTTTCCCTAGCTGCGTGAATAAGACAACAAAGCTTTTATGAACGGTCCATTTGTCCTTGTAAAAGTAAATTAATGGTTAATATTTTTATATCCAGTAATTATGAAATGAACTACTTATAATTTTTTTTCAGTTTGTGTTAACTTTTTGTATGAATACTCTTAGATTACTCCTAGAGACTGGCGGCTTTATTCGTCGCCAAGGAACGCCACGATCTCGGGTCACAACTAAAAGGCGGGATCGATTCATCGTGACGACCACCTTGAGAAATCGTCATCTTACCTCCATTGAGATGCAAAACCAACTTTGCGACTTCCAACTGCGCTCGAACTGTTCGGGGAAGGTTAAAAGAACGCGATATGGTAGGTACCACACTGAAAAGCTGCAGGAGGGTCGCCTACGTTGGTACGGTCACGTCTTACGAAAACCGGCATGTTACGTGGGTCACAAATGTCTTGCCATGGCGCTTCCGCCGGGCCGGAACAAGCGGGGTAGACTAAAGAGGTGCTGGCTTGACGTTGTGAGAGATGACATGCGTGCCAACAATCTCACACTACAGGATGCTAAAGATCGCGCGAAATGGAGGAAATTAAGTAGGAAAGCGGACCCCGGGCTCCAACGCGAAAGCCACGGATGCAACCGGGATAAACGCTGAGATAATGATGATGATGATGGTAGGTACCACACAAGCCAGCTAATGGGCCCAAAC
Organism: Sesamia inferens; assembly: GCA_037179545.1. Taxonomy (NCBI): domain Eukaryota; kingdom Metazoa; phylum Arthropoda; class Insecta; order Lepidoptera; family Noctuidae; genus Sesamia; species Sesamia inferens. Next base: position 31,089,909 of record CM073937.1, on the reverse strand, counting down.
TGTGTTTATCGCTCACCATCTACAGACAACATACAAGACTTTCTCTCCGCCCTAAATTGCATATTTCCATCACTCCAGGGCCTAGGAACAGTCGTGTTGGTGGGTGACATAAATATCGACATCAAGCCTTCTTCTCTTGATACACGGTCACACGACTATTTGAATTGTCTCGCTTTTCATGGCTTTCTTCCAGCTCACACTCTCCCAACCAGGGGCAATAATTGTCTGGACCACATTGTCTTGAGAACAAGGTCACCCGCAGTCACATTTGTGTATGAGTCCACGGTTACCGACCATGGTTCTTCATTACTTTGTCTCAATAGTAAACGTATTCCTGTCACCACTACGCCCATTATATCAAGAATCAATTATGAGGCTCTTGGTACGTCACTTTTGAAAATGGACTTTGATCCTATTCTAAGCACAACAGACGCAAATACCGCTACCGATATTTTCATTCGAAAACTTACTTCAGCCATAGCCGAAAACACTATAACTAAAAAAGTTACTGCAAAACAGAAGATTCTTAAGCCATGGATAACTCCTGGCTTGTTACGATGCATGAGAAACAGAGATGCCATGCACAGAAACCTAAAGCAATCTCCAGATAATGAAACGTTAAATATAACTTATAAACGATACAACTGCTGTCCTCATCACCTACACCCGTACAGTCATGTAACAATGTGAACTCTTACTTTGTGAATATTGGCAAGAAACTTGCAGATGACATTATAAAAACATGGTTTTCGCAACAACCGCCAATTCCAATAACCAGTTATATACCATCTACATCCTTTGTTCTAGATAAAACTGACCCAGAAGAAATTATAGCCACCATAAATTCACTGCGACCTACCGCTGCTACTGGTTGGGATGGCATTTCACCTGCCATACTAAAGCAATTTTCTGGTACTCTGGCGCCTATATTATGCCACATATTTAATATTTGTTTTACAACAGCTGTTTTTCCAACTTCTTTTAAAAAGGCAATAATTTTCAATTGCCGAATAATTATCGTCCTAAAGCTGTATTACCCGCTTTATCTAAAGTTCTTGAACGTTTGATAAACAAACGACTGGTTAGATAACTGGAGCATTGCAAGATAATCTCGCAACAGCAATATGGCTTTCGCAAAAATAAGTCAACATGTGACGCAGTTCATGACCTAATCAGCTTTGTTATAGACCATATAAATAATATAAATAACAATAAAAAGGTTCTTACTATTTTCCTAGACCTCGCGAAAGCATTCGATACTGTACCCGTTTCCACCCTCCTTATCAAACTTGAGAAAATGGGCGTCAGGGGGCAACAACTGGATCTCTTCCGAAGCTACCTTTCAAATCGCTCGCAAATAGTCAGAATCGATGGCCATGACAGTGATGAGCTCCCTATTCATTATGGGGTACCTCAGGGAAGCATTTTAGGCCCCACTCTTTTCTTGGTCTTTATTAATGACTTGTGTGACCTCAGTATTGTTAATGCCAAGATAATATCCTTTGCGGACGACACGGCAATTACCTTTGTCGCTGATTCCTGGTCACAACTTGAACATCAGGCACAGCATGGCTTTGACGTGGCTTTAAATTGGCTAAATTCTCACACTCTAACCCTCAATACTTCCAAAACCAAATTTGTAACCTACTCAAAAAGTTCAGTTTCTCAACCAAAGACTCCTATTTTGATCAAAGCTCACACTGGTAATCCACATACGCGGGGCTCGAGCTGCCAGTGTCCTGATTTAGCCTCTGTTGAAAGCATCAGATACCTGGGAATAGTCTTGGACAGGAATCTTAATTTCAAGTCTCACATCAGTCTGTTAACTGGTCGAGTTCGCAAACTGATATACATCTTCAAAACTCTCCGGCATATTGTTAACCCTAATATAATACGTACTGTCTATTTTGCACTTTGTCAATCCATCATAACATATTGCATTTCTTGTTGGGGTGGCGCAGCAAAAACAACCCTCAAGCCGCTTGAAGTAGCACACAGGGCCATATTAAAAGTAGCCACTTTTCGCCCCATTCTTTTCCCAACTGATCAACTATATAAAGACTGTAAAGTATTAAGTATTCGGCAACACTTCATACTTCAGACAGTAATCCTGCAACACCGCAACACCCCATACCGTACAATAAAAAATAAAAAACGTAGTAAACGTCGCAAGGATGGGATATGTACCCTGCCATGTGTACACTCAACTTTTGTAAAGAGATTTTTTTATTTTTTTGGTCCATATCTATACAACAAATTAAACGAAGAGTGTCAAATCTATGATCTACCGTATTACAAATGCAAAAAGGCTATAAAATCGTACCTCCAAGATAAGTCATACGAGGATACAGATAGGATCTTAAACTGATGAATATCGACTAGCACACTAACACAAATAAACCCACACGCACACACACCCACACACACATACACAAACACGCACACAGGCGCACAAACACGCGCGCGCGCTCATTCATATACACAATAACACAAACGTATAATTATCTCAAAATAATTATTGTTTTTTTTTATTTATCTTTTTTCTTTATGATAACATATATTTCATAAACTTTTAATTATTTAATTTTTCGAAATTGTAATAGTAACATCAGAATCACTATGTAACCTAATGTCATTGTACCATAGGGGACCGGACTGCTTCTCCTTAACACAGGTTTTCATAACCTAGCTAGGAGAGCAGTGCTCACCTACACGTTTGCTTTAACAGTGCTTATTTTGTAAAATTGTATTTTTAACGTGTCCTACAATCTCTTGTCTTGAGTTAATAAATTATTATTATAAACTAACGCGAGCCCACCGACTAGCGCGCCTTCATTTCGCACGCACTCATTAAATTGGACACAGCAAGATTGGAGCCGTGTACTTTTTTCTAATGAGTCTAAAATTGTGTTACATGGCAATGATGGAAGGAAGAAGGTCTACCGACGTAAGGGAAAGCGTTTCGCACAATGGTGCTTTGAAGAGAGGGTTGCTTATGGCGGTGGCTCATGGACTGTCTGGGGCGGTATATCCGCGAGCGGCAAAACTCAACTTGGGGTTGTTACAGGACCACGACTGCCAACATTAAATGCTAAAAGGTACCTTCGTGAGTGCTTAGAACCTCACGTGATACCATACGCGGACTATGTGGGCCCAAATTTGCTTTTTATGCATGATAATGCAAGAGCCCATACGGCCCGCAGACGATGTAGGAGCTGAAAACTGCCATAGAAGAGGAATGGGAGATGATCCGTCAAAATTTGATAGAGCGGTTATAAACTCTATGCCTAATCTTATGAGAGCTGTGGTAGATGCCCATGGAGGCAACACGCGTTATTAAATTAAACCTTTATTTGATAAAACTTGTTTTTTATTAAAAAATCAATTGCCTTTAACAAGGCGCATATCCGACTTGTTAGGCGTAGCTCCATGTCGTATGGTATTCTGAATTCAAATTTAAAACAATACGATCGAAAAACATGGTAAAATGTATCAGGTTTAAAACTAATAGAATAGAATAGTCCTTTATTTGCATAGTAAGTAGGTACAAAATATAGATATTAAGTTTTTGAAAGGTCCTTATACTGACTACCTTAACTAAGGCATGCAAACAACATCTAAAATTAAGAAATCTCCGATAATAATCTCATTCGATACATATTATAAATACACATTGTCAAATCAATTAAATTGAAATTAGATAAATATAAATTAACCATGTCAAATGAAATTAAAAACAACAATTCATTAAGTCAATTTATGTCAAGTCAATAAAAATGTCCAGTTTATGGTCAATAGGTATAGTTCAGATCTAAAAGTCAGTAATACATGGATGACACATTATCAATTTAAGTTCTCATCTGATAAAAATTCGCTAACTGAGTAATAACATTTCTCTATCAGTAAAATCGACATTTCCTTTTGAATAAAGAAAATGTCTCTGTTTTTATTACGTCGGGTAGTATGTTAAAGATAATCGGGCCCATACACATAACACTTTTCTTTAATAGGACGGTATCGGAGCTACCAACAATGAGCAAATTTCTATACTGACTTCTGATTGGCCGGTTCCTATTTTCGGAGACTTTATTAAAAAGATACATATTAGACTTTACAAAAACAGCGAGTTCGAAAATATAAAGTGATGGAAATGTTAGGGACTTGAATACAGGTACGCAGCTATCTGTTACTATTAGATTGCACATTGCCCTTATGCAGCGTTTTTGAGCCTTGAACACCTGTTCCTTCATAGTCTGAAGGAACAGGTGAACAATTTCCCCAGAATATTATACCGAATCTCAAGACCGACGCGACCAAACCGTGGTATGCTATTAACCCTGTGGCCATATTTACTTTTCTAGACAAGTTAAAGAGTACATACGCAACTGTACTCAGTTTTTTGCATACTGCTTCTGCTTGTGGCTTCCAAGTTAATTGACTGTCTATCATTATGCCAAGGAATTTCGCAACTAGTACTTGGTCTACCTTTTGTCCATTGAAGTGTAAATGCAAGTCTTCTGGTGGGATTCGCTGATAAAAATGCATTACATTAGTCTTTGGTAGGTGGTCAAGCCAGCGTATTATATTTATCAAAGTGTTATTTATGTCATGTTCATAGGTCTTTTTGTCGATACATTTAATCAAGGCAGTACTATCGTCAGCACATAAGACCATTTGATGTCCAATGTGGCGAGGTAAATCATTAATCAAACTACATCAATAGTTTTTGTTCAATCGAGCAATCATGTTTCGGTAAGGGCCATCGAAACCTAAACTGTCCAGAAGTGTATAATGAATATAATTTGTACTTCAGAGTACATTATATGTATATAATATAAACAATCATCATTGGATCTATAATTTGACAAGGTACTCTTTTGTAAAAAAATTCGGACTATAAGGGGTCTTAGGCAGTATAATCCGACACATTCAATAGTCCGACACTGCCCTGCAAAATGATTGTCGGGCTACCGGGGATCCACTGTAATCTATATTTGAATTTAAAGATATTATTACAGTCCCTTATGTCTTTGGGAATGTTACTGTTACGGGCTGGGGGTACTAAAATACCGGTTAAGGGTTATGAAGTTTATTGGCAACGAAGGTACAGTCGATTGTAGGCAATGACAAGTAGAATGTTGCTGATGTTGCACCGGAGTCTTCCCTTACGTCCACGAAGTCCGTGTCGTAAACACACAATAACACTACAGATGTTACTTCACGTAGTACTTGTAGGAACACACATACAGCACACATAGAATTACCGTACCTCCAAACAGTTACCAGTTACCTCCAAACAGTTACCAGTTACCAAGGAATACCAACAACACCTTATTACCAATACGTTTTGACAACATCCATTCAGGAATAATCGAACAACGTCGTCTCGAGAGAGACGCTATACGTTTGACACATCTGTTGAAAGGAACAAGAGGCCGCCTTGAAAAAGGCGTTTACTGTCAAAGGAATATGATACGTGATGCGTTGCGTGGGTTCAACGACATCACTCGTAAGTACGTTTTTGACACACGGAGTTGATATATCGCAGCGGAGATCTGTACACGAAGACTGCACACGAAGATTACATCGCAGCGGAGATATGTCCACGAAGACTACACACGAAGGATACATCGCAGTGGAATCTTGGCGCGAAGACGACACACGAAGCTGGCGCATCGCAGCGGAGACCTTGACGCGGCGGGCGGCCCTCGACGAAAAGGAACGACTCAGCGCGTCTACCTATATTTATAGATTCACAGCGCGGGCCAGCGGCGCCCCGCGCCCCTCTCCGAGACGCGACGCGTGTTAAACATCGATGTAATAATATTGTATTTTATAATTGTAAATAATTAGTCATACCGCAACTTGTACCATAAAAAATGTAGATATAAGCAGGGGTTTTGAAGTCAAATTACACAGATCATATCGGACACGCAGTTTTATTCTACCTAAGAAGATTCCTCCTCCAAATTGGTGACCCCGAAGAAAAGAAGAAATATCAAGACTGAATCCCTGCAGAAATTATATTAAAAAAAATGTCGAGGAGCGAAGAATTCAGCGATCCATTAGGCGTCACAACAATGAAGAACGACGTAGCTACGATATCGCTGCCTGCACGACTACCACCATTTTGGCGCCAAAATCCGCGTCTTTGGTTCGCGCAGTTCGAAGCCGCCGTCGCCGCCAGCAAGATAGGTGACGAGCAAAAATTTAACCTTGTCGTCCCACTACTCGGCTGCAGCGACCTGGAACAAATCGCCGACATCATACTAGAACCGCCAGCCACCGGTAAATACAGCGCGCTGAAAGAAAGACTGATTTCCACTTATCAAGAATCAGACCATCGCCAGCTTCAGAAACTCCTCAGCGGTCTCGAACTCGGTGATCAGAAACCGAGCCAGCTGCTACGTAAAATGCGCGACCTAAGTGGCAAACTTCTGTCCGACGAAGCGCTCAAGGTCATGTGGCTCAATCACTTGCCCGCCCATGTTCGCGCAGTATTATCCGTGAACACAGAATCTACACTCGAAGTTCTAGCTGCGATGGCCGACAAAATGATGGAACACTTCGAACCAACAGTCGCCGCAGTCTCCGTAATTCCCCCGCCAGCATCGGTCAACGAAGTTCAACAGAACTCCGTCACAAATCTGCAAATCAGCATGCTTTGCAAACAAATTGAAAAGCTATCTCTCGAAGTCGCCGAATTACGAAGTAATCAGCAAAATGCATCACATCGCCGTTCCCGCTCGCACTTTGCTAGCCGTCAACATAGCCGCTCTCGCTCACACTCAAGGTCAAGCCCGCGCGCTAGTAACGCACGTACACCGAGGGACGCCGACTGGCTATGCCGTTATCACTATCGATACGGCGACGATGCTCGTAAATGCGAATTCCCGTGTTCCAAGAGCAAGCAGGAAAACTAAAAAGTACATCGACTGTGGCGGGTGTCGATGTAAACCACACATCTCGCCGCCTATGCGTGATCGACATCAACAACAGAGAAAGATTTCTCGTCGACACAGGAGCCGACATATCGGTATTAGCCGTCCGAAATAAGAAAAATAAACCGACCAAGGATACCTACAAATTGTTCGCGGCAAACGGAACAGAGATTCGTACCTACGGAGAGCGCACGCTTGAACTCAACTTAGGTTTACGAAGAAGCTTCAAATGGACATTCGTAGTCGCCGATGTAAAAACCTCAATACTGGGTGCAGACTTCCTAGTTTACCACAAACTGCTAGTCGACCTGCACCAGAGGAAACTTATCGACCGCGTTACCGATCTCAGCGTGAACGCCATCAAAATAAATAACAACGAAGAAACTATACACATGGTCAACCGAGACCACGTATATCACGACATATTGAAGAAATATCCTGATGTTCTGCGGCCGATGTCACTCAAGACTCCAGTGAAGCATGACGTCACACATCATATTGAGACTACAGGACCGCCGATATACGCACGGCCGCGCCCTCTACCGCCGGACAAATACAAAGCGGCAAAACTGGAATTCGAGCGCATGATAGAGATGGGTATATGCAAGCCGTCAAAAAGTCCGTGGGCAAGTCCTCTCCACGTCGTCAAGAAAAAGGATGGGTCACTTCGTGTATGTGGAGACTACCGGAGACTAAATGCAGTCACCGTACCTGACAGATATCCCATTCCACGTATTCAGGATTTTACGTACCAGTTACACGGCAAGAAAATATTTTCAAAGTTGGACCTGAAAATGGCATACTTTTGGATTCCTATAGCTGCACAAGACGCACAGAAGACCGCAATTATAACACCTTTCGGCCTATTCGAATTCAACTGCATGACGTTTGGATTACGCAACTCAGGCCAAACATTTCAACGTTTCATGCATGAAGTTTTACGAGGACTGGACAACATCGTATTCTGTTTCGTCGACGATCTACTTGTCTATTCAAATAACCAGGAAGAACATCGCCAGCACTTACAAATAGTACTCGAACGCCTAAATACCTACGGCGTCAGTCTTAACATCGACAAGTGCGAGTTTGATAAAGAAAACATAGAGTTCCTCGGTTATCAAGTATCAGCAAATGGTATCAATCCCACGCAAGAACGTATACAAGCAATAGTCAATTACCCGAAACCACAGACAGTACAAGAACTAAGAAGATTTTTAGGCATGATTAACTTTTATCGCAGCTGTTTACCACATCAAGCCGAACATCAGCATGAATTAAACAAGTACCTACACAACAGCAAGAAAAATGATAAAACTCCGATACAATGGACACCAGAAAGCGAGCAAGCTTTTGAGAAATGCCGACAAAGCATTCTCAAGGCCACAACACTTACGCACCCGATTCCCAACGCAATATTACGTCTATACACAGACGCGTCAAACACTAGCATTGGCGCTGTATTAGAACAAAAGGTCGATGGCGTATGGAAACCACTGGCATTCTATTCAAAAACATTGAGTGATACGCAAAGAAAATATAGCGTATATGATCGCGAATTATTGGCAATGTTCACCTCAATTAAACACCTACGTCGGCTGATAGAAGGCAACGACGTAACAATATTCACCGACCATAAGCCATTAACGTATGCATTAACAAGAGCGCCAAGTACCAGCGATACACCGAGAAGAGAGCGTCAACTACATTACATAAGTCAGTTTTGCTCGAAAATTCAATACGTTCACGGTAATAATAACGAAGCGGCCGACGCCCTATCTCGTATAGAAGAAATCGACTTGTCGCAATCTACGATCGACTACAATCAACTCGCTAAAGACCAAGAGAACGACGACGAACTCAAGATCAGCATGACCAACCCGAATCTGAAGTTTGCAGAAATCACATTGCCCGGAGGTCAACGACCTATCATATGCGAAACATCAACAGGCAACTTACGCCCGTACCTACCAGCGTCTTATCGTTTTGTAGCATTCAAAGCACAACACGAACTTAGTCACCCAGGTGTACGTACGACAAGAAAGATTATTGTCACTAAATTCTTTTGGCCGAATATGAATAAAGAAGTCGGTATGTGGACAAGGTCATGCATCGGATGCCAGCGCGGGAAAATCCAGCGACATGTTATCAGCCCGCTCGGCGAGTTTCAAAAATCAGCGCGTTTCGAACATATTCACGTAGACATTGTCGGACCACTTCCGCCGTCTAATGACTATAGATACCTAGTCACGATGGTCGACCGTTGCACTAAATGGCCCGAAGCAATACCTACTCGTGACATCACCGCCGACACTGTTGCCAAGGCAATTTACGAGGGATGGATAGCGCGATTTGGCTGCCCCTTACGTGTGACAACGGATCAAGGCAGACAGTTCGAGTCGTCATTATTCAACGCACTGATGAAGAAATTTGGCATAACACGGATTCGAACCACCGCATTTCACCCTCAAGCAAACGGTCAAGTCGAACGATGGCATCGAACCTTGAAATCCGCACTTATGGCGCGAAACGCCGGCGTACACTGGAGCGAGGAACTAGCGACCGTACTCCTCGGTTTAAGAACAGTTTTACGTGAAGATACGCAAGTCAGCCCAGCTCTCATGACATACGGGTCAACATTAAGAATACCGTCAGATTTTTTCACGCCTACACAGCCAAAAAACGACGACGCAGAATTCGCCCGTCAGCTGACCGAAACAATGTCGACACTATCTCCAAACAGCAAGTCACATAGCAACAACAGAAAGATTTTCGTGTACAAAGACTTGGCTACGTGTACTCATGTCTTCGTGCGTAATGATACCGTACGAAGCCCACTGACTCCACCTTACGAAGGCCCATTCAAAGTTCTACATCGCGGCAACAAACAATTTACCATTCAGATGCCCCTACGAACATCTGTCATCACAATCGACAGACTCAAACCAGCACACTTACTCAAGCAAGAAGAATCTACTACTAGAGGAACAACAGACGCACGTGACACTCGCCGCACACATACATCGAGCGCTAATAATGAGCCGCGGCCGCTGACCCCGCCGACCTCGAGTACAACCCGCGAATCCTACGTCACTCGCACAGGACGCACCGTTAAAAAAAACGTACGATTCGCTTAAGAGGGGGATGCTGTAGGAACACACATACAGCACACATAGAATTACCGTACCTCCAAACAGTTACCAGTTACCTCCAAACAGTTACCAGTTACCAAGGAATACCAACAACACCTTATTACCAATACGTTTTGACAACATCCATTCAGGAATAATCGAACAACGTCGTCTCGAGAGAGACGCTATACGTTTGACACATCTGTTGAAAGGAACAAGAGGCCGCCTTGAAAAAGGCGTTTACTGTCAAAGGAATATGATACGTGATGCGTTGCGTGGGTTCAACGACATCACTCGTAAGTACGTTTTTGACACACGGAGTTGATATATCGCAGCGGAGATCTGTACACGAAGACTGCACACGAAGATTACATCGCAGCGGAGATATGTCCACGAAGACTACACACGAAGGATACATCGCAGTGGAATCTTGGCGCGAAGACGACACACGAAGCTGGCGCATCGCAGCGGAGACCTTGACGCGGCGGGCGGCCCTCGACGAAAAGGAACGACTCAGCGCGTCTACCTATATTTATAGATTCACAGCGCGGGCCAGCGGCGCCCCGCGCCCCTCTCCGAGACGCGACGCGTGTTAAACATCGATGTAATAATATTGTATTTTATAATTGTAAATAATTAGTCATACCGCAACTTGTACCATAAAAAATGTAGATATAAGCAGGGGTTTTGAAGTCAAATTACACAGATCATATCGGACACGCAGTTTTATTCTACCTAAGAAGATTCCTCCTCCAAATACTCAATGTTGTCGTTACAGTTGTCGCAGTAGGTATTCTCAAAGATCGCTTCTTAGCTGTCGCTTGTTCTCGTATCGCTAGTCAAATTCAGACTGACTCGCGCTGGCGTCACGGCGCTATATACAGTATGTTAAGAAAACCCTGTCCGACCCGTGAAGGTGTTGTTAGGTATCGATAACTGATGCATACAAAACCGGGCTAAACTTAAAAAAAAAAATCCCCCTAAAAAAATAAATATTATTTCGCAAAAAGAGGTAACTTAATAAATGTGCGCTATGCACACCTATGCTCCATTCCGCGGGCGGCGGGCGGCAGGGCACGCGTCACGTGGTCGCATCGCTATTCGCCCATAATAATACCGGTGTTGTTACTTTTTAAAAATTACCAAATTTCGGGGAAGTTGAAATTAATTCGCGGGAAAAAAAGATTATTTCAAAATTCATTTGTCTTGGTACTATGATGATTACGTAAAATTTTATATTATATTTGGTCATGTGTTTACCTAACCTTTATTATCCTTATGGGTCGGACAGGGTTTTCTTAACATACTGTATAGTCCAGCTGATCGAACATTCCAGAATCGTCTAGACGTAATAATAATAGCGCATAACTTCGAGTACATTCAGTAGGTACCTATGGTAATTCCCGGAAACGGGTTTCTAGAAATTTCGATGTCGTCACTTAGTTGACAAAATTGATGAAACCTGTACCATTCGATAGGCCACCCGAAGTCTAGGAATGCGTTTTTATATTACACCTAGACAATGTCTAGGTCTCGAGTTATACGGCTTAAAAGTTACGCACTGCATGTCACGCGATATTGAACCTTATGCCCTCGACATAAGGTGCTTTCGTAACATTACTATATATTTTAGGCGCCATGACGAATGTACTCTTTCCATAGTATGGTTTTATACATTGCGTATTTAATTTTGTATATAGTCTCGTCATGCTGCGTGAGGCTAATGTACAGTAAGTGTTGAATTTACTAAATCTTAATATATTTCGTGTAGTTCCTTTATTTATAACAGTACTATACCCAGGGGCGTGCACAAAGATTTTATTGGGGGTATGCATAAATATACCTACTATCCAAATCTCTGTGCTTATATATGGTAAAACTTAAAAAACGTAATTTAGACGTAGTTTCAATTTAACATAGTCGCGTACTTTTTCGCATGTCAACATTGAATTGATGTTTGTGCGTGGCTACAATGAACATCTAAGTATGTGATTGATGATAAGAACAAGTCAAATAAATGATATACGTGGGGTATTAGGTATTTTTTATTTGCCCAAATGAATACAATGAAATCATCATCATCTCAGGGTTAATACCAGTCGCATCCAAAGCTTTGGAATCTGGGGTCCGCTTTTCCAGTCTAATTACTGATTTTGGCGAAATTTCGACAATTTCCGTGAAGCGACTGCCGTCTGACCTCCACAACGCGAAGGCAATATCGAAGCATTGAAGTTAGACCAATTGTTGGACTTTTGTGGGCTCCAACAACCCGTAACGACTGCCACTAGATGTTCGCATGGCAACCGAAACCAACGGCTTAACGTGCTTTCCGAGATACGACCAGACCAGTGCAAATATTCATATTCATGCATACAAATACTTACACTGCGCGAGGATCGAACCCGCGCCTCCTTACGCAGCGGCCGCGTTCGCTACCGCTACGCCATGTAGGCTGTCAAAATACAATGAAATGGTATTACTAACTCAACTGTAAATAAGTAATAATTTATTTCTCAAAAAACTAAAAAAAAATATTTCACTATCTATAAATTAAATCAACGCGCCTATCTATTTTTAAATAACTCTGTAAAAATCAAATATATATAAGATCGTTTTGAAATCGCTAAAAGTTCTTTTAAAATGGACAGATAGAGAAATCTATGAGTCTGCTTTGGATTTTCATAAATATGCGTAATGCACTACTCATTGGAATCATAACTATTAAATTTTGCTAATTTGTAAACTTCAGGAAAATTATTACAACATAAAGTATAGTATTGAAATTCAAAAGCAAGTAGGTTGAAAAACTTAAGGTCTTTTAAGTTTTTATAACGTCGAACTGTCAAAGCCGTGTTTTAAAATAATATACCTATACGAGAAACAAAACAATTTATTTGTACACACTACACAACCTGCTAACCACATATAATTATCATAATACTTTTTATAAAGACAACCTTTCTTTTGTGTTAAACCAAAAACTCTAAAATAAATGAATATTCAATTCCGCTTAAAACAATCAATACATATTTAACCCAAAAACACCAATAATGAAACAACATAAGCTGCTAAAATAAAAAGGTATTTGAACGAACAACAATCACGCTATATTTCTGAACTTCTTAAATTCGTCGCATTATTAGAAGCTGTGCTTATCATGGGCTTTAAACCCAAAGAAATTTCACGCACACGTACACAACAGTTTAGGTACACAAGCAAATAATTTTATACACAGACAGATACGGAAGAGGCACATTTTGTTTATGCTTACGCCGTAAGAGGCGCGGGTGTCGCGCCTAAGGCAACTAATGTGTCTCGTTAGCACTAGGCCCAATAGATGGCAGTGTTATCAATAACTGATTAACAAAGTCTTTTAGTTTTAACTTTGTAGTATATAAATTATTTTACAGTATATTATAATTTTAGAAGACTATTAGGGTATGCAGAGCTTTTCTGCTTGTATGGAGCGCACGCGCCTGACTATACCTACTCCCTTTGCCATAGCATTAGACAGAGATAAAAAAGTTTTGAGGGTACCGTAAAATGGGGTTATTTTGAAATCACGGGATTATTTGTTTAATAGTAGATTAGTAGCCAAGGGCTGTAAAACATCAATTGTAGCCCGAGATCGCAGCGCAGCGCAGCAGATTGTAGCGGAGCAAGGGCGCCTATAGTTCGAGGGTGCAATTGATGTTTACGCCCGAACTAACTACTCTGCTTTACTTCTCGATTGTGAGGTAAGTAGAAAAAAACGGCATTACAAGAATAAAACTACATTGGTGACCCCGACGTGATTACAAGACCGAGGTGATCTACTGATACTTGTGATTAGCACATTCTAGTGGCTTACCACAAGCGGGTCGCACCACTAGGATTTCAAGAGGCTATATTCACGGTATTCCTACGTTACACCAGCAGAGTCTAGTTAGGATGGCGACCAGCAACGCACCACAGGTAGGAGGGCGAGTCGACACGCTCGCACTACAAGCACGGCTGTCTGACTTTTGGCCGGCGTATCCCAGACTATGGTTTACGCACTTCGAAGCAGTAAAGACGCCACAGAAGCAAGGTGATGACGTGCGCTATCAAGCAGCTATCTCCCGACTAGGCCTGGACGCACTTCAGCAAGTAAGTGACATTATAGCTAACCCGCCCACTGAGAACAAGTACGAAACCCTGAAGGCCAGACTCATCAGCGTCTTTGAGGAATCCGAGAACCGGAAGCTGCAGAAGCTGATGGATGAGATGGAACTTGGAGGTCAAAAACCCTCACAGCTGTTACGAAAAATGCGGGAACTAGCCGGACAGAAAATACCCGACGGTATACTGCGCATCATGTGGACCAAGCTACTTCCACCCACACTACGCGTTGTTCTCACCGTGAGCGACATAACGGATATAGAAAAGTTGGCGCAAGTGGCAGATACTGTAATGGATAATATCGGGCAACCTAACCAGATCGCGCAGATCATACACACGAGCGATATACCTGTCCTACATGAACAAATGCGGCAGCTGTCTCTGGAGCTGGCAGAACTAAAGAACAGGCAGGAACCCAGACCAAGATCACACAGTCCACTCGACAGACGGCGTTCAACAAGCAAGGATAATAGCAACCGCAAGTATTCAGAACACTCACTTAACTGATATTATCATCGCAAGTTCTTCGATAGCAACAGCGCCCATTCGGAAAACTAACGCCTGCGTCGGTTGAGGCGGCAAATGACGTGAACAACACTTCTTACCGCCTATTCATAACTGATAAGAATTTGCGTCTGTCATTTCTTATTGATATCGGCGTAAACATTTCCGTGATACTGAGGACAAAAGGCGGAAAAGCAAAACGAACCGATTTCTTTTTGTACGCGGCAAATAACACGATCATTCCAACGTACGGAGAGAAAACTCTACAACTGGATCTCAACCTACGACGGCCATACACCTGAAAATTCATCGTCGCTGCAGTCAGCAAACCTATCATCGGTGCAGACTTTCTGAAACGTCATCAACTTCTTGTCGACATAGCCGGCCGACGTCTCCTCGACAAACTTACCAATCTGACCGCCAGAGCACCAGCCATTCATTCCGCCGAACCAACAGTTCAAAGTATCGAAATGGAACAGCCGTATCACCAGCTCCTCAGTAAGTTTCCCGACATCCTGCGACCATCATGCACGAAGGATAAAACACCACATTTAAACTTTTGGCCCACCAGTGTACAGCAAGTGCACACCTCTTCCTCCACATCGCTACCTGCCCGTGAAGAAAAAATTCGAACTCATGATGCAGCAAGGAATTTGCCGACCAAGCAAAAGCCCTTGGTCCAGTCCGCTACATGTCTTTCCTAAGAAAAACGGCAACTTACGCTTCTGTGGTGACTGCAGAAGACTCAATGACGTCACCAAACCCGATCGCTATCCAGTTCCACGCCTCAAAGATTTTACCCACCTGCAAGAAAGAAAATTTATAAGTTTTTGTTTTTGTTGTGCTCGAGGTACGCTGTTGTAAGTATTGAAAGAAGACAATTTAGATATTTAAAAATACGAATTACTTTAAACAAAAGAGATTCATAGAAGGAGAAATGCATAACATATATATATTGAGATAGTATTCACAAGTATCGACAACTGAATGAATGACAATCATATGTACCTGCAGCACATTTCCTTTTGTAGTATGATGAGATCACAAGACTCACGTTACTCAATTACAGATAGGTAGATTTATATGGCAATCGATTAATAACCTCTGTACAGATTGTATGTGTCTTAAATATAAATAGTTATGCGTTTACGGAGTTTCATTGAAGAGTCCACGATACACAACTTCAACTAATATAAGAGGACACAACACTGGTGACCCCGACAACCGGCACCTTTAGGAGGAAGATTGCAAAATATATGCAAAGTCGACTCAACAGAAGGTACCATGAATAATCCAAATCCCGCTGTACATCAACAAAGCCCGACGGCGAGTGCTACAACGTCCCAACATGAAGCTGTCGAGTTGGCGACGGTAACAGTCGCAAGAAAATTTTCACCACTCTCGATTTAAACCGAGCCTATTCGCAATTGCCTATCCTCGAACCCGATATCGAGAAGATAGCGATCGATCACGACACCGTTCGGTTTATTCGAATTTCCACGAATGTGCCCAGGTCTCAAGAATGCCGGGCAGACATTCCAACGATTCATACACGAAGTACTCAACGGAATAGACTACGCGTTCCCATTCATCGACGATGTTATCGTTGCTTCGGAAAATGAAGCAAGCCACATTGGAGATCTGCAGAAAGTTTTACACCGATTAGACACTTTGGTGTCACTATAAATCCATCTAAGAGTGTCTTTTGCAGCGAAACCGTCAAGTTCCTAAGTTACGAAGTATCAAGCAAGGGAATCAAGCCACATCAAGACAAAGTCACTGCAATCACAGCTTACCCAAAACCCGAAACCATTCAAGGCTTTCGAAGGTTTATGGGGATGATAAATTTCTACCGTGTCAGTATCCCAAATGCTGCCCACATTCAAGCACCTCTCAATGCGTTCCTTCAAATGCAAAAAAAAAACGAGACAAAACGGAAGTAAAGTGGGACACTCAGTCGTCAAAAGCCTTTGAGTAGGCCATAACATCGGCCGCCGGTAGAAGTTACCACCCACCAGACAAAGTCTTGCCGCCAAGCGATTTGTCGTGTTCCGGCTTGATGTCTGGATAAGCCGTACGGAGGACGGGTCTGAGTAGTTGTGTTGCGATGTGTGCCGGTACGATGCGCCAAATGTTGTTGTGTTGGGAGTTTGGTCGTGGAGGGTCTTCAGATCAATCTCCCTTTGGCGCAGCATCGTTGGTCGTGTTGTTGGGTTTAACATTGCATCACTTCGCTCAACTGCAGTCTTCCTTCCTATTCGCTCAGTTTTTCGGAGTGAATAAGCTCTTAATAAACTAGCGCGCTTTACGCATCACTGCATACCATCAGGCGGGATTGCGGTCAAGCGCTAGTTTATAATTATAAAAAAAGTAAGCATCTGCGCTCTTCCAATAATTGTCTTTTACGATGTCCTTCTCACCGCACTGGTTTTCTTAAGTCTTCATTTCTGGTTCAGGCGGTTTTCCTTTGGAATGATCTTCCTCAGACTATCAGGACGTTGACAAGTCGGTACACATTTAAAGTGAAAGCTCGGGAATACCTACGCAAGAAATTGGCAGATTCATCACATATATAATTTTTTTTTTCTTTTCTCTATCTATGATTCTTTTTTTTTAACTCTCTCTTCTGTTTATATTTTGTATGTATGTATTTATGTATTTATTATAATTTTTATATTTTTTCTCTCTTTTAACTTTAATTTGTTTGCACCTACCATGTTTTGTCTCTGCATCACCTCAAGGTAGACTGGTAGAAAATGCCTAAGGCATTAAGTCCGCCATTGTGCAATGTTTGTGCATAAAGTTTAAATAAATAAATAAATAATAAACGCTGCTTTATTGTCTTACCCATCTAGTTCGCCAGACGCCCAAATTGCTATTTTTTCTGACGCGTCAGGTAGATGCGCCGGGGCATCTCTATAACAATGGCGAAACAAAGAACAATGGGTGCCACTGAGGTATTTTTCAAAAAAAAACTCCGAAAAACAAAAACCCTATAGTATTTTCGATCGAGAATTATTGTCTATATTTACGGCAGTGAAGCACTTTCGAAAAATTTTTGAAGGCAAAGAACTCATCATTTATATCGACCACAAACCTCTGACCTACGCAATTCGCAAACCTCCGTCTGATAAAGACACACCACGGCGAATCCGGCAGCTATTGTTCATCAGCGAGTTCACTACTGACATCCGACACGTGAGCGGGGCACAAAATGTTGTCGCAGATCGCAAGTCGAAACCATCGACATGCCATCACCAATCAACTATGACGAGTTATCTCAAGCTCAAGAAAAGGACAGCTGACATTATCTCAACAGCATACAACTCAAGAAAATCATCTTACCTGGTACCAACAAGCCAATATTCTGCGAAACACCAACGTCACATGTTCGTCCATACTTAACAGCTGATTTTCGTCGCATAGCTTTCAACGCCGTGCACTTTCCATGCCACCCAGGAGCACGAACCACACGGAAGCTGATGCAAGAGCGATTCTTTTGGCCTTCAATGAATACCGACATCGGCCAGTGGACTAAAACATGCAATTCGTGTCAGCTCTCCAAAATCCAGCAACACAATCATAGCGACATCGCAACATTTCCACCGAGCGAACGATTCCAACATATTCACGTCGATTTCGTTGGACCGCTACCTACATCAGCATGTGGACACAAATACCTGCTCACTATGATCGACCGGTGCACACGATGGCCTGAAGCTGTACCACTTCAGGAGACAACCGCTGAAATCGTCGCAAGAAAACTGAAGGACACCACCGCGTCCCACGACTCTGCGCTACCGGCCCTTCTCCGCACTACTGCCGGCAGCGTCAGGTAGCCTCCTGGTTCAGTTGTGAGGACACGGCGCTGCTCGGAGAGCGTGTGCTGCGCCGTGTCCTCCCCGCATTGGACGCAGTGGTGGCACCGAGCGTCCGGCTCCCTGCCTAAACGACGCAGGTACTTACCGAAGCAGCCGTGCCCCGACGGTACCTGCGTCACCCTGAACGACAGGGAGCCGTGCCTCCTCCCGAGCCAGTCGTCGAGTACTGGCCGGATCGCTTCGACCACCAGGACCTGACGGAGCTCCCCTCGGCGCAGGTCGATCTGCCGCTGCACCGGACTAGAGCTCCGTGTCCGTACTTCCTCGCGCCATCGGTACAATGACGTGAGTACTTTCGCCTCTAGGTCCCAAGGCGGGGATCCGGCCAGGACGCAAGCCGCCTCGCAGGATATCGTGCGATACCCGTGGACGACCCTGACGGCCATCGCCCTCTGCAGCTTGCGCAGAATGGCGAGTGTTCCAGCCGTCAGGTCCATCGCCTACACAGCGGCCCCATACTGGGCCATGGACCGCGCACGATTCCTACGTACAACCGCCTGGAGGCGGCGCTCGTGCCCCCCGATGTTGGGAAGCAATGTTGACAGCGCGCTTGCTGCACCCATCAGCTTGGGCGCTAACCGCCTGAAGTGAGGCCCGAATTCCCATCGGCTGTCGAGCACCAATCCCAGATGGTGGATATTCATGGTGGACTCGACAGCTATCCGGGCCCCACTGACCACGATGTGATCCCAGCGCCGGCGCACGCCGGGGGCCATAGAAAACCATGGGCTCCGACTTGTCAAGAGCCACCTCCAGGCCCAGGCGCCGGATGCGGTTCACCACCTGTGACACCGCAGCCGTGGCTACCAACGTCGCTTCCCTGTGCGAGCCCCCCGGGCAGTGACAAGCGTGTCATCCTCATAACACGTCAAGTCGGCGCCCGACGGGAGCTCGCCTCTCAGCACCCAATCGTAGCCGATGTTCCACAGGAGCGGTCCCAAGACCGATCCCTGTGGAACACCGCACGACATATGGTGCCGACCGGCACCGTCAGGTCCCCGATAGATGACGCATCTATCCTCTAGATAAGCCTCTACTATGAGATAGGGAGGCACCCGATGGTATTTCAGGGCCTCCCTCATACAGCTCCAGGGTAGGGTATTGAAGGCGTTGGAAATGTCTAAAGACACCGTCAACACCACCCCACCCCGGGACACCGTATCCTCCGCCAGGGCTCTCACGCGCATGATGGTGTCTGTGGTGGAGCGCCCCCGACGAAAACCAAACTGGTTGTCGTCCAGGTTCGGCCCCTCCCCCGGCCACAAGTAGCCGACGAGGCGATCTGCGACTATACGCTCAAAAAGTTTGCTCGTCTCGTCGAGCAGCACTATGGGCCGATACGCGAACGGCGAGAGCGCGGGGCGCCCCTCCTTCCTGAGCAGGACCAGCTTCCTCTCCTTCCTCACACTGGGAAACTGACACTGCTCGAGACGAGAGCTCGGCCAGGAACTCCGTCGGGTCCGGGCGCTTTATTCTTGGCCCAGGGCCGCGACACGGCCGCTCCCGTCTCTGCTTGCGTCACCCCGGGGACATCGATGCCCTCCTCGTCTGGAGAGTCTGTGGCTGAGGGTGAAACCATCGCCGGGGGAACACGTCCCGCCCGCTCAGGGAAGAGGGTGGATACCACCACCTCTAGCAGCTGGGGTTGCATACTTTGCACCAGTGGGGGCGCCCAAGGGACGCAACATGCCCAACCCTAGCAGCTCTTCCCTGGCCCGCGACTTAGAGTCGCCGATGGCCAGGCACAGTCTCCTGCGGCCATACCGCGCGGCTTCTTCTACGGGATCCGCGACGCAAACGACGCGCAACCGCGCAATGTCGTCGTTCCACCAGTACACGTGGCGTCTTTCGGACTGTAGGCGGACGCGGGGCATGGACGTGTCGCAGATCCGCAGTGCCTCCGTTTCGACGTTGACGGGGCCGTCCGTCGCCGACTCCCAAATCCAGGACTGGACTAAGGCAGCTTCCTCGAGTAGTTCCCTGTCGAGGCGCTTAAGCGCCCAGCGCGGGCCGTCATTATTCGCGGCTCTTGGATGGCGGCCGCTCGCGGTCTGGGCGGAGACGTCGAACCGGATATACCTATGGTCCGACAGCGTCTCCACTTCCACGGCGACACGCCAGTCACGGACACGGCTGGCGACAGAGGGGCTAGCGAAAGAAACGTCTACTTTCGACCCGCCCCGCTGCCGCACGCACGTGTATACCGAACCCCGATTCAGGACGACCAGATCGGTCGTCACTACCCACTCCGCTAGCACCTCGCCCCGAGGGTCAGTGACCGGAGTTCCCCAAGCACTAGAACGGGACGAGAGTGATAGCGGCCTACGACGGCGCCCAACTCGACAAGGAAACCCTTGAAGTCGGCGAGACTCTTGTTGGGGGAGAAATACGCCCCCACGATGACGATGCCACCCGAGACTGCAGCAACCCAGCCGTGGCCCCGAGACGGATCGATCAGAGTCCTGCCAATAATGGCCACCGAACCGTCAATGAATCCCAGCCAGTCATCACGGGCGGGGGTGAAATACGGCTCAGCGACCACAGCCACTTGAATCGAACACTGCGCCATGTTTTGGAATAAAAGATCCTGAGCTCTGGCGCAGTGATTGATGTTGCCCTGGAGGAAACGGTGTTGTGCCATTATTGACACTCTATTCCCTCGGCAACGGTCCCGGGCCGGGAGTCGGCCGCGGAGTTGTTAGCCTGCGGGGGAGGCGAGATTTCCCCGGCAGGCTTAGAGCTCATCTTCTTTTTCTTTGTGGCTTTTTCTTGCTGACAGTCGTGCCACAGGTCCCTCCGCCCACTCTGTGTCCCGCTGGCTTCCCTGCAGCAGAATACAAGCTGCAGTTGAGCGCAGCGGAACACTGGGCCGCCTTATGGCCGGGCTGACCGCAGCGATAGAAAAGATCGCTACGGTCAACCTCAGCGGTGCACTTGGCCCGGACGTGCCCCTTCTCCAGGTACCGGAAGCACCGCAAAGCCCGGGACTGCAGGAGTTTAACCCTCGCTGCAACCCAGCCTACCAGCAATCTGCCACTTGCGACGATTTTATTCACCAACGCCACAGGGCACCGAACCCAGACCGCGCCGAGTCCGGTGGCGTCGGTGCTAATATTGCCGGCCGGCACCTTGTCCGGCGGACACTCTCCGCTTTGGGCAACGGCCGCCACTACCTCCTCAGGAGTCACGGACTCGTTCAGACCAGCAATCCGCACCTCTGCGGTTTTCACTGGTCTAGAGATCGGGACGTCCTCAGGGTTGAGGACCTCCCTCAGCTTGCCGGCCATAGTGTCCGCCTTCTTGGCATTGCTGCTCGCAGCACCAGCCACCTCAAGCAGCGACGCACCCGTGACAGCATGTTTGATGGTGACGGTGTGCGTTCGGGCGGCGGAATGTTGTTGAATTTAAAGATTTTAATTATGCAGATATTTAGTGTATGACGTCGTATAATTGTGTATGGTAAAAAAAATTGTGCAGGCAGCCATTGTGGAGATATTCACCAAAAACTGATTCCGCTGGGCGAACGTTGTCCTGGCGGAACTTTTTTTAATCCATAGACTTTAGAAGAAAAGAGATGTGTCCAAAAATTTGTGTGTAATTGTGTATGTATAAATAAAATTAGTGCATGCATAAACTTCGGAGAAATTCAAGTTTCCGCTACGCGAACGTTTGGCCATTAGCTAGTTTTCATATAAAGCGCTTAGATAGAGAGCTATAGATTTTTACATACGTTGTTTTGAATTTGTTTATATTAGTTTAAAAAACAGATTTAGAAAAAAATCGTATGGCTTAAAAGACAAAAATATAAACGTAAAATACGCTTATTAGGTCTTAGTTCTTAAAGTATGCACTTTGGGGTCTAGATTTTCACGTTTATACATACCTTGTAAGTGTCTGCAACATATTGCCAAGTATCAATGATGTTCCTTTAGTAATTAAAGAGTTAACGATAATAATCTTATCATAAACCTAAATAAAACAAACATAATGCATTTCTATCAAAAAATTCTACCTTTAAACCTAAAAATTAATTATAAAAGCCAAACAATTGATAGCGTTAATGTGACTAAATTTTTGGGTATATTTATTGACAGTCAGTTGACCTGGAAACAGCAGGCTGAAGAAGTTTGCAAAAGATTAAACACGTCTGCGTATACTCTCTAATATAGTCTGTCCAAGAAAGTTAACGTTGATACATTAATGATTGCGTATCACGGTTTGGTGGTCTCTGTTTTAAGGTTTGGTGTAGTGTTTTGGGGTAACTGTTCTGAAAGGGATTCTGTGTTTAAAGCTCCAAAACGGTGTATAAGAGCCATTTTTGGTCTCAAGGTTACAGATAGTTGCATTCCTTTTTTCAAGAAATACGAAATTTTAACTTTTCCTAGTATACAGTATGTTACGAAAACCCTGTCCGACCCACAAGGATAATAAGGGTTAGGTAAACAAATGACCAAATAAAATATAAAATTTTGCATAATCATCATAGTAACAATACTAATGAATTTTGAAATAATCTTTTTTACCCTGTAACTTCCCCAAAATTCGGGAAATTTAAAAAAGTGTAAACACCATTTTAGACCTTATAATTGTCGGCTTTCTTTTGATTATTTTTTTAGGTTCTTTAGCGGCGTCAGTGTGTCTAGCCGCCGACGGCGGCAAAGAAATAATTAGAGCTGTACTAATTTTTGCGTAATAACGTTTTGTTTTTGTCGCTATTATTCGAAACTGTACCTGGCCGAATGATTTGTTGTAAAAACACAGATTACCTAATGGTAAAAGTACTTTTTTTGATTATCGATTAATTATTCATAACAATATTGTAACACAAGTACCTATTATTAGTAAATAGGAACTAGAAAGGTCTTATGAAATACGATTTTAGGAGAATATTATAAACAATGTAAAGCATTTAAGTTCACCTGATTTAAGTTATGTGAAAGTTCTAAAATCTAAAGAATGCCATGCGATGTTGAATCGATGCGTGAAATTCTGAAATACAAAATTGATACCAAAAATCGATACGAGAAATATTTTGAATACTTTCACACCTCTAGTCAAAGGGCACCGCCGTGCAGTTAGAGTACCTATTTTTATGAAATAAAAATCATTTTTATTTTAAATTTATTAGTTTCGCGTAGACATGGCGTCCGTGTAGACGTATCGTTTATTGTGTGATCACATAGTTTTCTAACGTAATGTAACCTGCTGATGGAAGGTACCTAGTGAAACTGCAATTGTGTTGTGTTGTGATCAGGTGTTGAACGATTCGGATGTGACTACTTCTTGGTCAATGTGGTTCCAGCATGACGGTGCCCCACCATATTTTTGCCGACCTGTACGTGAGTACCTCCACTATCAGTTCGGCGAGCAGTGGATTGGTAGGAGTGGACTAACGTTGTGAAACACCGTGCTAATCTCGTGGGACGGAGCCAGGCCGGTATCGTTCTTAGTGAACGAAATATGGAACAACATCTCCGCCACAGCCATTGTGCTCATCGAATGAAATTCGAAGATACATTCGGAGGATCAGACGACCTTTCTACTTAAAAAAAAGTTCTTTTCACGAGCTGCCTAAGTAGGTATCATTGTTTCTTTCTAGAGTCGATAAACGTGGTTAGACTACCAATACCTACATGCATGAGGTCAACTGAGGTCATGACCTGTGCCTGTGTTGCCATGAAATTACCTATTTATTTTATTTAAGTTATTTATTTTTAAGGGGGTATTTTTTTTTAGTTTAGCCAGGTTATATACGCATTAGTAGAATCAGCTAACGATACCTAACAACACCTTCACGGGTCGGACAGGGTTTTTGTAACATACTGTATACATTCTTGAAATGGCTGTATTTGTAAAAACTAATATGCACCTATTTCCTGCTGATCAAAATATCAGAGTCTATTATGTACTGGGAGATTTAACACTGCTTTGCTTAAAAAAACATTATTGGTATGACACCAATTATCTAATATATAAAATTCTCATGTCACGGTGTTCGAACTTAAACTCCTCCGAAACGGCTCGACCGATTTTGATGAAATTTTTTGTGCTTATCCGGTATCTATGAGAATCGGCCAAAATCTATTTTTTTTTTTTAGGAAATTATTTATATGGCAAAACAACGTTTGCCGGTCAGCTAGTATTTAATAAATTACCAAATTGTCTAAAGGATCAGCCAGTAATAAAATTTAAGAAACTCCTGTCATTGTTGCTGACAGAAAAATGCTATTACACTGTTACTGACTTTATAAATGATGACTTGTAATGTTTGCTTTATTTTGTTCTAATTAATATATGTAAATGATTATTATTATTATGACTATGTAAATGATTTTAGACTTTGGCATGATCTCATTTTTAATTTGACTACCTAGTTTGTAAATTATGTATAATTGAACCTCTATATTTTTGTATCCCAAAAGGCAGAATGTACTGGGACTATATCTGACGAAAACACCATTATTGTAACACCTGCATTCTAGACAAATAAAGAAATTATTATTATTATTATTTCCTTTAATTTTTTTATACATACGTATTGTTTTACATTTTTAAATATTTATATAAAAACATACAAAAACATTTAAAAATATAAAAAATAGTGTTCCACCGATGGCGGGAGCGGGGTCCAAGCTACCGGTGGTTAGGGCTCCAGAGATAAGAACCTCCTCACAATGCAGGCCGTATCGAGGAGTACTGCCTTTTGAATCTGGCCTTTGATCCAACTGCCTAACGAGAGCCTCAATAGATGTTGGTCGAGGCTCTTGGCTATCAAACCATTGGCCGATACGACAATCGGTACAATAACTGCCGAGTTCACATTCCACATGTCGACAATCCCGTGCGCCAAGTCGAGATACTTAATTTTTTTTTTCTTTCTCAGCTCAGAGATTCCCGTCATGTGGAATGGTAACATCGACAATCATTGCAAGGCGCGCTAATCGATCTATCACTACTATATCAGGCTTATTTGCAACAATAGTCCTGTCAGTAATGATAGACCGATCCCAGTACAACGTGACATAGTCAATTTCAAGAACTGGGTCGGGCACATACTTATAATACGGTACCTCAGAATTCACAAGTTTATATTTCAAAGCAAGTTGCTGGTGGATAATCCTAGCTACTTGGTTATGCCTGTGCAAAACTTCGCTGTTAGCCAGACGAGAGCAACCAGAGATAATATGTCTGATGGACTCACCCGGATGGTGACATGCCCGACACACGTCAATCGACCCGTCCTTCATAATATATCGCCGGTAGTTATTCGTCAAGATAACTTCGTCCAGAATTACACAGACAAATCCTTCAGTTTCCCCGAAAAGGTCACTGAATCGTAGCCAGGATACGGAAGCTAAGAAGTCTACATCGGGCTCATGAAGAGCCCGATAAAATCGCCCGTGAAGTTCCTTGCTTTGCCATACCTTCTTGCGGTCATCAGTGGTTAGTACTATAGGCTTGTGCCAGTTCTCTTTCGCCATGGATAGCGGGGTGAGCCCTTTGTCTACTGTGACCACATCGCGGTGCCCACTACGGTTTGTAAAAAATATTCTCTGAGACTGCATACCTCTCGGTTGTGTAGGGTCTTCGCATTTAAAAAGCCTCGACCCCCGCACTTCCGCGAGATATACAGTCTCATCACCGATGATCGTGGGTGATGCATCCTGTTTGCTGTCAGCAGTGTACGGACCCTTCTGTCTAGGGCGTCGAGTTCGGTCTGAGTCCATTTAAGTATGCCAAAAGAGTACATCAAAACCGGCATGACCCACCCGTTGAAGGCACCTTATTTCCACCTGAAAGAAGACTATGTAATACCTTCTTCAGGCGACCAAAGAAGCGCTCCTTCAACGATTGCTTCATGTCAGCATCGTTGATACCTAACGCTTCCGACATACCCAAATATTTATAGCTCTCGAAAGAGGAGAGGGATCTAAGGTGTATGGAATCCGGGAGTGTGATTCCCTCGGATTCCATAATCTGCCCTCGCTTTACATGCATGACTGCACATTTGTCCGCACCAAATTCCATTCTGATGCCACTACTAAAAGTTTCGGTTACATTCAGTAGGTTCGTCAGATGCAATTCATTGGGGGCAAAGAGTTTCAAATCATGCATGTAGAGGAGGTGAGATATGACCTGACCACCTCTCCTTAATCGATAACCTAGACCTGAATTCTCCAACAGTGTGCTTAGAGGATTCAGAGCTAAGCAGAACCAAAGTGGACTCAGACTGTCACCCTGAAATATTCCCCGCTTAATCCATACAGGTTCATCATTTCCCTGGATCTGTTGACTTCCTGGATAGCGAAGGACTGTCTTCCATTGCCCCATACACGACCTAAGAAAAGTGCGTAGAGTTGCATTTATCTTGTACAACTCCAGCACCCTCATAAGCCATGTATGTGGAACCGAATCGTAGGCCTTCTTATAATCTATCCAGCAGGTTGAGAGATCCTTGCGGGATCGACGAACCTGTTGGGTAATGGCCATGTCTATGAGGAGTAGCTCCTTAGTACCACGGGACCCGCTCCTACATCCATTTTGAGAGACAGACATGATGGAGTTGCTGTTAAGATGTTTGTTTATTTTAGTTTTCAAAATGGATGTAAGAACTTTATAGACCGTTGGTAGACAAGTAATCAGCCTATAATTTTTGGGTTCCGCTGCTACCTGATTTATGGAGCAGGTGGGTAATTCCAGTTGTAAAGAACTGGGGTAGCGAACCAGACTCTAAGGATGACTGGAATTGAGATACCAAACAAGTGTGTGAACTACTTAGCCATTTTAGCCAAAAGTTATGCAGCCCGTCCGGTCCCGGTGATTGCCAGTTCGGTAACGAACGGCCTGCTGTGGCTACGTCTGATGGTGTTATAAAAATGCTATCCATTTCTGGTATGATTTCACACACTTGTTCAACATCTCGTATCCAGTTACCCTCAGTGAGACAAACGGATACCGACCATATGCCGCGCCAGAATGCACTTGTGGTGGCATCATCCGGGCGGCACACGTCAGCCTCGTTTTGTTCTGGTCGCTCCCAAGCTCTGTATACCCACCTCTCATCGCTCTGGAACATGCGTTTCTGCATATATCGATCCACTCGCCGCTTATACCGCCGAATACGGCTCGCCCATGCACAAACATTCTGCTTCAGGAAGTCGATGCGCTCTGTGACATGATTTATATATTCTCGAGAGCTGATACCAGTCCCCGAGAATGCCTGTCTCACAAAGCGCATCACTCGTGGTCGAGTATTGCCATCCCTGAAGCAGAATAGTTTGCCAATGAATACTCTGGTCCCATCGATACGACGCTCGATTCTGCGTTGCCAGGCTGGTACGGCTGGTTTTGGTCGAATAGCTTCGTCACAATTTGGAAACCTGACTTTCGCTAATCGACATGCCGCTACAGCCGCGCAATACAGGATCGAGTGTGTATCAATGAGATCCTCGCTGCTCTCGAAGAAATTCTTGAGCTGCGAGTCCAAAGCACACACCAGCGCCCTATTTTTTTTATGCATATGTAGCCTTGGTAAACGGGGTATAAGGTCGGTCGTGGACCTATAGTCGCGGAATGCATCCTCCAGTGTGCTCCTCAGTCGGTCGTTGCACTGGCTACTTACTGTTTCAACCCTATCATCCTCTTCTTCAACACGATTGGACCGCAGCGGAACAGCATCGATGATTGACGCTTGTGCCGCGGTCTGTGTCAGAGCCGGGGTGATTTGGTTGCTCAGTACCTCTGAGCGCAGCCTATCAAGTGCGATATCGTTCAACCTGCGATTGCGTTGAATGACCCGCACCTGATCCGACAGTCGTTGGGCCGAGACGTTGACAGTTGTTTCCAGTGCCTGAAACAGAGACAGCATCCTTTCACGGTACGCAGTGAGGTTAGTTCCCCCCTCTGTAGCCCCGTAATATGTGCGCATGACGTTCTCGTTCATTGTTTGAGTCCATCTCATGCGCTGCACACAACCACCGGCAGCGGGGACCCGGCTCGGGGCCGGAGGGCCCCTAAGTCCCAAGCTCTTCGGTGGCCGGCCTCTCCCCTGCCGACGTACAGGTGTTGGCGACGTCAGCGGAGAGAAATACTCGTCGCTCGAGTTCGACGCAACTACCGCGGCCGGTGTCGCCACAGCGCTTATATTGGCGCTGGGTACCGGCGGCGGCGAGGCGGAACTGGGCGACGAGTCCGGAGGTGGTGAGCGTGCTCTTCGTGCGGCTAATCTCGTCAACATTTTTCTCGTCCAAATTTTCTAGTTTTATCGGAGATGACAGCTGTCATGTCACCTCCGAGCTCCGGTGCGGCAGTTTTTTATAGGTTTTAATCCACATTATTGCTTATTTATTTAAAAAAAATGCATATACTATTGAATTATGGAATTTCCGTGTACATTTTCTGTAAATGTTGATAAAACTGCTTGTAAAAATGTATTTAAAATAAAATATAATTAAGAGCTTGACGAAAATGATTGATGTTGACTTTGGTGTTGCCATTATTATTATTATTATCACACTTTAAGAACTAAGACCTAATAAGCGTATTTTACGTTTATATTTTTATCTTTTAAGCCCTACGATTTTTTCTAAATCTGTTTTTTAAACAAATTCAAAACAACGTATGTAAAAATCTACAGCTCTCTATGTAAGCGCTTTATATGAAAACTAGCTAATGGCCAGACGTTCGCGTAGCGGAAACTTGAATTTCTCCGAAGTTTATGCATGTACTAATTTTATTCATACATACACAATTACACACAAATACACACTAATTTTTGGACACATCTCTTTTCTTCTAAAGTCTATGGATTAAAATAAGTTCCGCCAGGACAACGTTCGCCCAGTGGAATCAGTTTTTGGTGAATATCTCAACAATGGCTGCGTGCACAATTTTTTTTTACCATACACAATTATACGACGTCATACACTAAATATCTGCATAATTAAAATCTTCTTTCTTTTTACTCTTTATTTAGTTTGGGGACTTTTACACGAATGTGTATGCCAGTTCCATCGTAACTAACCCAAAAACTTAACCAAACCTTAATCTAACAAATATCATATCTATTAACTTCCAACTCTTTAAACAATTTTTCTCTTTCACTGCAATCTAACACATTCCGTCAATAAGTGAAAAACATCCTCCGGCTTTGCGCACGCCCCACAGTTTGATGAATTAATCAGTTTAATTAGACATCTAAACTTATTGAGCGGCATGTGTCCAGATCGCAGTCTGTGAGCGATCACCACCAGCCGTCTACTTAACTTAGTGTTATAAAACCATGGTATATGAGGAGGCTCCGATACTATAGATCTATACCAAATTCCTTTCGACATCGATCTTTCGTCAAAATATTTGTAGCATTTGTGAACAACGTACCAGATCAGGCAGGATCGTCAAGACGCCTGCACGCTACGTACGCGCCGCTAAAGGGGGGAGTATTGTAGAAAATGCTACACATGTTCTCTTACCCGCTGGGAAAGGTCGGCTGTAAATCACACCAGGACGGGAAGTCATGGCGCGCGTCGCTGCGACCCTGACCCCCGCAGCGAGGGTTCCCATAAATCTCAGCATTGTAGCAAATGCTACACCTGTTCTCTTACCCGCTGGGAAAGGTTAGCTGTAAGTCACACCAGGACCGCGGAAGTCATGGCGCGCGTCGCTGTGACCCTGACCCCCGCAGCGAGGGTTCCCATAAATCTCACCCCGGTAGACATCTGTTGACCAACGGTCAATGTGCGTGAGAACCATAGCGAGTCGTCTAGCACGTGACTGAATTGGCGCGCTTTCCACATTAACCAATCAAACACCGCGGCCTGCCTCGATCAACGAATCAACATCAAGAACGCACGCAACACCGCGTCGACATCCGCAGGACAGCAAGCTGATTTGCTATTGGTTACCCCACTATTGTTTAGAGATAGTTAGTATTTAAGTGAGTGCATAGCTTGTAAGACATCATTATATTCTATTCCATTCTATCGCATTACATCACCCTCTATTACATTACAGTCCATTCCTGTTCACACTCTTGTATCACGTCATTGTACACGTCAAATACATTGTACCCTTTTACATTCGTGCAACACACAAAGTTCGATTTATCTGAGTTTTAATTACGCGACACGACCTACGCGCTACATATTCTTTCCACAGACCACTTGTTTTTATATTTAGGCAATATTTCGAGATAATCGATTTTAATGTGTATTTCTTTTCCCTCATCTATCCCTACCTTTGCCAAACAATCCGCCTCCTCATTACCCTGTAAGCCTATGTGTGAAGGAACCCATTGCAACCTCAGATCGAACCCGTTATTCCTTAACTTATATCATCATCATCATCATCATCAACCTTTTTATCGTCCCACTGCTGGGCACAGGTCTCCTCTCATACAGAGAAGGATTGAGCGTAATCACCACGCTTGCTCAATGCGGGTTGGCGATTTCAGACTTTAAATCCAGGTTTCCTCAAGATGTTTTCCTTCACCTTCAGTCATTGGTGTCCAAGATATACTTAGAAAGTACATATAACTTTAGAAAAGGTACATTGGTACTTGCCTGACCTGGAATCGAACCCGCGCACTCATACTTGAGAGGTTGGTCTTTTAACCACTAGGCCACCACGACATTAACTTATATATCTTAGACAGAATACCATATGCTGTCGGTGTATCTCTGCACCCAGAGGCGCATCGAGCAATATGTTGCAGTGCGCTCTTGCTGTTTACACAGATTACTACTTTATTTTTGGTGATCTTTTGAATCTAAGTAAACGCTTCTGAGATTCCAAAGAGTTCCAGAGACATTACCGACACATAGTTCATTATTTTAAAACAATTATTGCTGTCATTTTGCGGTCTCGAGGGATCGTAGTAAGCTGCGCCATTTCCATTGACACTCTTAGACCCATCAGTAGGTATATATAATATAATAATCATAATATTTTTCTCTTAGTTCCCTCAACACTTCTCTTTTTATAAAATTAGGTTCATAAGTATTTTTAGGGTTTCTAATTGACTCTAAATCAATCACAATTGTATTTTGAATATCAATGTTAGTGACCCATGTATCCAAAGTAAACATTTCCAAGATGGGAGATGAGTTCACATATTCTTCCTTAACTTCTTCAAAAACATCAACAAGTAACGGAATCTTCTTCTTTGACCAATATCTGGTGTGTCTAAGAGCGCTAAGTTCTGACAACAATTTGGTTGTTACATTATTTGACCATGACCGTACTTTCAAAACATACTTGTAAGCTAACCACCTTCTTCTTAAATGCAGTGGAGGAACACAGAGCTCAGACTCCATAACATGAATCGGGGTGCTTCTAATGAAGCCCCCCCACTATTCTTAAAGCCTGATTTTGCACCTTGATTAACTTGTACACATTTGAATCTGCACTACTGTCATACAAAAAACAGCCATAGTCTATTCTACTTCTACAGGGTGGCGCAATAGAACGTGCATATTGCATCATCTTTTTTTGCGGGGTAGAAGGGGCGTGGGCGAGGGGAGACCGATATCGTTGGGTAGCGCGGTTCATGAAGTTTTAGTCACTATGAGTCACTTCGACGGGAAGCGTCGCGCATTTTACGAAAACTCTCGTTCGTACGTAGTTGTCAGGCGACTATTTTGTTCTGAGTATGGTGTACGGCAAATTAGGGAGGCTCCGAGTGCTAATTTAATTAAAATCTGGATAAAGCGGTTTGAAGAGACTGGATCGACGTTTAAACCACACGCAATAGGTCGTCGACGCACATCTAGGACCAAAGACAATATTGAGAGTGTTAAGCAGTCGGTACGAGAAGATCCACAAATGTCTACTCGCAAGAGATCGTCTGTCCTAAACATATCGCGACGAAGTTTGCAACGAATTTTAAACTTGGATCTTAAATTGCATCCATACAAGCTGCAATTAACTCAAGAATTGAAAGACCCTGACTTCATAGCACGGCTCACATTTGCTAATGAAATGCTCAATCGGTTTTCAAATTTTGAAAACATTCTTTTCTCTGATGAGGCACATTTTCATATGAATGGGTTCGTAAACCGCCAAAATTGTCGTTATTGGAATAGTGAGAATCCCAGACTCAAACATCAAAAACCGTTACATAGCCCTAAAGTGACAGTTTGGGCCGCAATCTCTGCCAAAGGAATAATTGGTCCTTATTTTTTTGAAAACGCACGGGGGCAAAACATCACTGTTAATACCGAACGCTATGTTGCGATGTTGGAAGGTTTTTTGGCCCAGAACTTGAAAATTCAAGAATAAAGAACTCTAGGACTTGGTTCCAACAAGACGGAGCTACCAGTCACACATCAAATGACTCCATGGCGGTTGTGAAGCAGATGTTCCCTGGCAAACTGATTTCGAAAAGAGGTGATATCCCATGGCCTCCGCGCAGTCCAGACTTGACGCCTCCTGACTTTTTTTTGTGGGGATACCTCAAACACAAAGTCTACACCAATAATCCGAGAAACATCAGTCAGCTCAAGGAGAATATTCGTGGTGAAATGGCAGCAATCACACCAGCACTACTTAAGAAAGTTTTCGGTAATTTCCGTTTGCGGTTAGAGGAGTGCCAACGTAGAGAGGGTCATCATTTAGATGATGTTATTTTTAAAAAATAAACTTCAGTTATCACTTAATAATTGCTTGGTTTTATTTTAACTATACCTTTTGTATTTATTTTTTAATAATTATTTTAAAAATGCACGTTCTATTGCGCCACCCTGTAATTAAAGCTATATACCTACAGTATGTTAAGAAACCCCTGTCCGACCCGTGAAGGTGTTGTTAGGTATCGATAACTGATTCTAATGCATACAAAACCGGGCTAAACTTAAAAAAAAAATCCCCCTAAAAAAATAAATATTATTTCGCAAAAAGAGGTAACTTAATAAATGTGCGTTATGCTACCTTACGCGCGCGGCGGCGGAGGCGGCGGGCGGCAGGGCACGCGGCACGTGGTCGCATCGCTATTCGCTCATAATAATACCGGTGTTGTCACTTTTTAAAAATTACCAAATTTCGGGGAAGTTGGAATTAATTCGCGGGAAAAAAAGATTATTTCAAAATTCATTTGTATTGGTACTATGATGATGTTCGGAGTAATACAACCGAACAGCTCAGCACTTTAGCTTTCGTGCATTCCTATAAAACTAATACAATTCATTAATAAAGTCAGTGCGTATTCGGCCGTCGATCGCGTAACTCAAACCATACCAAAACCATACAAACCATCTTTTAGATTAAACCAACATAGCTCTGTCGCTTATAACAATTATTTTGTCTAAACCATAAAATCATAACCAAATTAAAGTCGTATAATTTAAACCGAACCAATACCAAACCATAACCATCAACTAAACCAAAACCATCATTCAATCTAGAAAGTTGGTCTCACGCAGAACCCATCACTTTCTACATGGTCCTTCGAGCATAAGGGCCTCGGTTCGCGAAGTTTAGTAAAGTGAAGTGTTTGTGTACCGGGACCTTGTAACCAGTGTGTGAAGTGTCTGTAGGGATAGTTAGTAGGCAGGCAAATCACGTTGAAGGAGAATTACCAGTTGTGGAACGTAAGCAGCACATAAGGTCAGACCAAACCATTTTTTATATCCTTTTTCTTATCAATTTATTCGTTTTTGAGAAAAATGGAGCAGTTAGCAATCAACCAAACAGAAATCTATGACTCTCTAGTCAAACTCTTAACCAATATCAAGAAAGACGGGGCAGACCGCAAAACCATTGATTACTGCAAACGAAGGTTAGAGTTGTTAGAAAATTATTGGAGAGATTACCAGGACAACCATAGGAAATTATGTGAGTTTGCAGAATTTGATCATGTGTATTTTACCAAAAATTGTTTCGACAAAGCGGAGGAAGTTTATAGGTCGATCAAACAATTAATCACCAAAACCATGGAGAACCTGTTACCGAAGCAGCAAGGCATCAACCAGCAGCTGGCAGAAGTCAGGACTACCAATCAACCAGGGGAGTCGTCTCATTCTCAGGCATCCCAACATCAGCGCAGTGAGCTACCCGTAGCAGAGGATAACAGCAAGTTAGAGGGATTAATTAAAAAGCAAACTATTAACTTCAGAGCGTTTATGAGAACAGTGGCGCTCATAGAAATTGACCAATTGGAAAGCAAGTGGGAGTTCGACGATGCTTTGAAATCTCTTCAAAGTCGGTGGACCATTATCGACAATCTGCACTGGGAGATAGAAAGTGAAAATGGAAGTGAAGATGTTTGGTACCAGGACGAATTTACCAGATACGAGCAAATGTACAACGAGTTGAAGAAAACGATCAGCGCAAAAATGTGGTCCGTATCTCATCGCGACAGATGTACGCCACAAATGGATATCCCGACCTTCCAGGGTAACTACCACCAGTGGACTTCTTTTAAAGATTTATTCACGGAGACGATCCATAAAAACCCATCATTATCAAAAGCACAAAAAATGCAGTTTTTGAAAGGTAAGGTGTCAGGTGAAGCTGAGCGTGTCATACACCATCTTCAGATTAGTTCTGAAAATTATGAAGTATGCTGGGATATACTTAACCATAGATATGGTAACAGCAGACTAATCTTTACATCACACGTGAACATAATGCTAAACATTCCCAATATGCAACAACCAACCATGAGCATGTTCAAAAAACTGCACGACGTCACTAAAGAATGTCTTCATGCCATACGAAATATGGGAGTGGATATCGCCACCTGGGATCCATTGCTAGTACTTCTTTTGGGTCAGAAACTAGACAGTGAATCGTTCGCTGAATATATCGAGTCAGTGAAGAACCCTAGACAGCTACCAGTCCTGCAAGAATTCCTAGATTTTCTTGAAAATAAGTTTACAGCTCTAGAGGCATCGCGCCGTAAACAAGAATCAAACCATCAAAAGCCCACTATTCAACCACAGAACCATTCCAATTACCAGGCAAACCAAAGGAGGAATTTTAATAATCATAACCAGCAGACTTCAAACAAGTACCAAAACGGAAAATCACTCCACGTGTCGCGTTCAATAACCTGCCTATTGTGCAACCACAACCACGGACTTTGGATATGTCCTCAGTTTTTGCAAATGTCGGATGAGCAAAAATTAAAAACTGTCAACACGCTAAAGTGTTGTGTAAATTGCCTAGTCAACCATTACGACAAATTATGTTTTTCTAACAAAACTTGTCGCAAGTGCAACGCCAAGCATAATTCGTTACTGCATGAAGCAATCACAATTAAAAGTAAACCAACCACATCAGCAAAATCAAACCATAAGGCTGTGCACACACCTAGTACATCTTGCGTAACCAATAACAATGAACCAGTACCAACTTCAACCCATGTGTCCTGGGATGAGATCACGGAAACGCTTTTGGCTACAGCTATCGTTAAGGTGGTGGGATCGGATGGTACATATCACACCATGCGAGCCTTGATTGACCAAGGTTCGGAAGTTTCTTTAATAAGCGAGAAAGCGGCGCAAGTATTAAAATTACAAAGACAACGTTGCAAAGGGACTATATTCGGAGTAGGAGAAAAAGAAAACAGTTGCAAGGGAGCCATGAACATCCGATTACAATCTATTTATAGCGACTTCGCCTTAGAAGGAGATGTCCTGATAATGAATAACTTAATAAAACACCTACCAAACAAATCTTTTGTAAAACCATCGTGGCCTCATATCCAAAATATTAATTTAGCAGATCCCGAATTCAATACCAGTCGACCAGTGGACCTACTCCTTGGGGCAGATGTATACTGTAAGATTGCATTAGGTGGCATTTTGAGAGGTGATAGTGAAGATCAACCAATAGCCCAACAAACGCAATTAGGATGGTTGCTTAGTACTTTGGTGTCATGGTCCCACCATGACACCAAAGTACTTATGTAACGTCGTTCTTCATAATGTGGATGATTTACGAAGATTTTGGGAAAACGAGGATATCAACGAGCAGATCGAAATGTCCACTGAAGATCACGAATGCCTACAATATTTTCTCTCAACCACGGAGAGGCTCGAAGATGGGAGATACCAAGTGCGCCTACCATTCAGACCAGAAACTAAGGAACAACTAGGTTCCACTAAACCATTAGCCTTAGCACAATTTCGGAATTTAGAAAAGAAATTCGAGAAAAATTCAGATCTTAAAAATCAATATACTAAATTCATAGATGAATATCATGCACTGAACCATATGAAGCTATCAACCAGGAGCACGATGCCCGAGTGCTATTTACCACACCACTGCGTCACTCGAGCCGAGTCTACCACCACAAAGCTGCGCGTAGTTTTCAACGCATCAGCTAGGTCAACATCAGGTCTAAGCTTGAATGACGTCATGTATCGAGGACCAAATTTACAACAAGATTTGCAGGAATTGATTTTAAAATGGAGGCAATATCAGTTTGTTTACACAGCTGACATTGAAAAAATGTATCGACAGATAATGGTGCACCCTGCAGATCAGCCTTATCAAAAGATACTATGGAGAGGTTCTCCCAACCAACCCATTGATACTTATCAACTTACGACCATTACCTATGGCACAAAGCCGGCACCATTTTTGGCTATGATGTGCTTGAAACAATTAGCCGAGGATGAAAAACGGAATTTCCCAGACGCAGCAAAAGCATTAGAAGAATGCTTCTACATGGATGACTACTGTGGAGGAGCTCATTCAAAGGACCAACCATTAAAACGTTCGGAAACCATACCAGTCAGAAAAGAATCTAACTACCATCAGCAGTTTAGAACCAGAAGCTACCCTAAACTAACGAACATTGCACTATCATTAATATTATTCTTGAGCATCTTATTACCTACCACGGCTTCATTCAACATTACACAGTTCGACACCAATAAAACTTTATATTTTGACACAGTAGGAAAGGTGCGATTAATTCGAGATAATTGGAAATTGGTTACCTACTACAACATGGCACCATATTGGCAAGGGGACAAAGCAATTAGCGATTTCACAAATTTTCTAGAAGATAGTTGTCAATCAATAGCAGAGACGAGTCATTGTAAGATGATACTCCTACAAATACGTCACGATTACAACGAACTACAGTATTACAACCAGCTGTTGCTTAGCCAGCATTATGGCGCACGCTTACGAACCCGGCGCGGCCTTATCAACGCGGTCGGGTCAATTGCAAACTCACTATTCGGTGTATTGGACGAAAGTTTCGCAGAAAAATATAAGCAAGACATTGAACTTGTACATCGTAACCAACATCACCAAGGTCAACTATTTAAGAACCTGACGTCTATAGTTGAAGCAGAACATAATATCCTACAAAGAACTGAAAATCTGATAGAGAAACAACATAAAATCATAAATAAACATTTGAATGAATTGGACAAAAACAGGAGTAAGCTGCAGCAGGAAATCAATGTGATGTCGACACAACAAGACTTCACATCGATATCAGTAGCCACCATAAACATGATGCAAAACCTTAGAAGAATACAAGATGCGCTAATCGATACCATTTCAGATATATACCACGGCCAAATTAGCTTGCATCTACTGACACCAAACCAGCTCAAAAGAGAGCTACAAACCATATACGGCCAAATACCTCAAGATCTGGCCCTACCCATTGAGAACGTTGAAACAGATTTACCACACCTATACAAGCTACTCCGAACCAAGGCTCGCGTCACGAAAGAATACATCATTTTTGAAATTACTTTCCCACTAATTGCTAGGGAAAGCTTTCAATTATATAAAATCATACCAGTTCCGCAACAAATCAACGACAGCATGATCAGCATCAAACCAGTATCGGAATACGTCGCCGTAAACCTGAAAAAAGACGCCTACTTTACACCAACCATTCATGAACTAGACACATGTTTGTACCATGGTGAATATTTCATGTGCGAACTTTTTAAACCCATCTTACATTTGGAAAATGACGAAAACTTCTGTGAAACTGACATCATAAACAAGAAATGCAAGACGGCAAGGTCAATGTGTGCCAACCGATGGGTAGAATTACACTCAACGTCACAATACATGTATTTCTGTTGTGACACATATTCAATTAAAATCATATGTGACGATCAAATTACGACACATCAGCTGACCCGGGCAGGGGTCATTAGCATGAATCAGAAATGTTTTGTCAAGGGCAAGGATTTTACACTGTACTCGCTGCAACAACAATCTAACCAAATCGAACTTTCACCAGATATAGCAGTGCCAAAGTTAGACCAAATAAACCATATTGTAAGCGTAAAACTACCAATAAAAGAAGCAGAGATACCAGAAGACACAGGGATAAAAAGTTCTCTGTCGATCCTCAGAGATCAGATCGAGACCCTAAAATCGACCAAAGCAGAAGTGGACGATATATCAGTTCATGATATTCACCACTATACCATAATCTATGTTCTTCTCGGAATCGTCATTTGTGTGGTGATCATCTGGATCTGGAGAAGAACATCGTCATGTCAGCGTTCTGCGCCTAGTCGTGCGGAGCCTCACCACAGACAGGAGTCTGCGGCGTCCACATCTACGTCGACTAACAACAGAGAATACAGTGAAGTGCAACCCCGAAATGTGACCAATGTGACTATTGCTGACCGTCAGCAAAACGAGAGTGACCAAATAGAATTGAGTTCGTTTTTAGCCAAACGGTGGCCCAGTGTTTTGCGTAGTAAGAACAGAGCTACGATCCCTGTTGTGCGAAAAGAACGTTCGTCTAAAATAGAAGACTCTTTAGTTTGTAGCGCGTAGGTCGTGTCGCGTAATTAAAACTCAGATAAATCGAACTTTATGTATTGCACGAATGTAAAAGAGTACAATGTATTTGACGTGTGAAATGACGCGATACAAGAGTGTGATTCAGGAATGGATATAATAATGATGTTGTACAATGATGTAGAATATGACAATAATAATCTCTTACAAGCTATGCACTCACTTAAATACTAACTATCTCTATACTAACTATCTCTAAATGATAGTGGGGTAACCAATAACGAATCCGCTTCCGTCCTGCGATGCCCGCGCGGTGCTGCGTGCGTTCTTGATGCTGATTCGTTGATCGAGGCAGGCCACGGCGTATGATTGGTTAACGTATAACGCGCGCCAATTCAGTCACGTGCTAGATGACTCGTTATAGTTTCCCACGGACGTTGACCGTTGGACCGGCAGATGTGTTCCGGGGTGAAGAATTATGAGACTCCTCCCGGAGTGAGGGTCGGAACCCTCGCTGCGGGAGTCAGGGTCGCCGGGACGCGCGCCATGACTTCCGCATTCCTCTGTGTGATTAATAGTCGACTTGATTTACAGTCGACGCGTAAGAGGAAATGTGTAGCCTTTGTACAACGCCACAATAGCGGACACGTGTGGCATTTGTACAACGCTACAGTACTCCCCGCTTTTAGACAAAGCGTACGTAGCGTGCAGGCGTCTTGACGATCCTGCCTGATCTGGTACGTTGTTCCCTCGTATGCGGGTCTGGATGTAGGCTGGTTTGCTCATCTGTGGTAGCTGCAGGTGCTTGGTTGGTCTCGCTGTTCGTATGCCTGGGATCATCTTCTGTGTTGATTGTGTACGCAGGTTTGAGGCGATCAATCGATATATTGCTAATTCGTCCTGGTAGCTGGATTGTAAAATACTTTTCTTTACGTTCGATGATCTTGTATGGACCTTGGTATGGATGCTGCAGAGGTTTGCGGACGGTGTCATCGCGTACAAACACGTGGCTACATGTTTGTAGGTCGTTGTGCACGAACATACATCGCTTGTTTGCGGATTGCGTAGGTCAGCGGTTTATGGTCAGTGTAAATCACGAGTTCTTTGCCTTCAAACATCTTTCTGAAATGTTTTATTCCCATATGTATTGACTGGAGCTCCCTGTCGAAAGTCGAGTACTTTTTTTGTCTTTCTGAAAATTTCTTTGAAAAATATCCGAGTGGCAGCCATTGTCCGTTGCTTCGCCTTTGTTGTAGAGATGCCCCGGCGCAGGTAGCTGAGGCGTCCGAAAAAATAGCGATTTGGTCCTCTGGTGCACTGGATGGGTAAGACAATAAAGCAGCGTTTATTATGCTTTGTTTGCACAACTCAAAAGCTTTTGTCGATTGATTGTCCCACTTTACTTCCGTCTTGTCTCGTTTTTTTGAATTATGAAGGAATGCATTCAGCGGTGCCTGAATGCTTGCCGCATTTGGGACACTGTCTCGGTAAAAATTTATCATGCCCATAAATCTTCGTAAGTCTTGAATGGTTTTGGGTTTTGGGTATTCTGTGATTGCTTTGACTTTGTCTTGAAGTGGTTTGATCCCCTTGCTTGATACTTCATAACCTAGGAACTTGACGGTTTCGCTGCCGAAAACACACTTAGAGGGATTTATAGTGACACCATACGTGTCTAATCGGCGTAAAACTTCCTGCAGATCTCCGATGTGGCTTGCTTCACTTTCAGATGCAACGATAACATCGTCGATGAATGGGAACGCGTAGTCTATTCCGTTGAGCACTTCGTTTATGAATCGTTGGAATGTCTGTCCGGCGTTCTTGAGACCTGGGCACATTCGTGGAAATTCGAATAAACCGAATGGTGTAGTGATCGCTGTCTTCTCGATATCAGGTTCGAAGATTTTTAATTGCGAATAAGCTCGGTTTAAATCGAGAGTACTGAAGATTTTCTTGCCGTGAAGTAGGTAGGTAAAATCTTTGAGGCGTGGGACTGGATAGCGGTCGGGTTTGGTGACGTCATTGAGTCTTCTGTAGTCACCACAGATGCGTAAGTCGCCGTTTTTCTTAGGAACGACGTGTAGCGGACTGGACCAAGGGCTTTTGCTTGGTCGGCAAATTCCTTGCTGCATCATGAGCTCGAATTCTTTCTTCACGGGCAGGTAGCGATGTGGAGGAAGAGGTCTGCACTTGTTGAACACTGGTGGGCCAGTAGTTTCGATGTGGTGTTCTACCTTGTGTTTGGGAGTATCCTTCATGCTTGATGGTCGCAGGATATCAGGAAACTTACTGAGGAGCTGGTGATACGGCTGTTCCATGTCGATACTTCGAACTGTAGGTTCGGCGGAACGAATGACTGATGCTCTGACGGTCATGTTGGTAACTTTGTCGACGAGGCGTCGGCCGGCTATGTCGACAAGCAGTTGATGACGCTTCAGAAAGTCTGCACCGATGATGGGTTTGCTGACTGCAGCGACGATAAATTTCCAGGTGTACGGCCGTCGTAGGTTGAGATCCAGTTGTAGGGTTTTTTCTCCGTACGTCGGAATGATCGTGTTGTTTGCTGCGTACAAACAGAAATCGGTTTGCTTTGCTTTCCCGCCTTTTGTCCTCGGTATCACGGAAACGTTTGCGCCCGTATCAATTAGAAATGACAGACGCGAATTCCTATCAGTTATGAATAGGCGGTGATACGTGTTGTTCGCGTCAGTTGCCGCCTCAACCGACGCAGGCATTAGTTTTCCGACTGGGCACTGTTGTTGTTGAAGTTGTTGTTGAAGTTGCACGGGCGTGTACACTTACGCGCGTTTGCGCCGTACTTGCGATGATAATAACAGATAAGTGATTGTTCTGAATACTTGCGGTTGCTATTATCGTTGCTTGTTGAACGCGATCTTGAACGCCGTCTGTCGAATGATCTGTGTGATCGTGGTCTGGATTCCTGCCTGTCCTTGAGTTCTGCCAGCTCCAGAGATAACTGCCTTATTTGGTCGTGTAGGGCAGCCACATCGCTCGTGCGTGAAATCTGCGCGACCTGGTTAGGTTGCGCGATACTGTCCATTACACTGTCTGCTACTTGCGATAACTTTTCCAAGTCCGTAGTGTTGCTCACGGTGAGGACAGCGCGTACTGAGGGTGGAAGTAGCCGGGTCCACATGATGCGCAGTGTACCGTCTGGTATTTTCTGTCCGGCTAGTTCCCGCATTTTTCGCAACAGCTGTGAGGGTTTCTGATCTCCGAGTTCCATCTCATCCATCAGCTTCTGCAGCTTCCGGCTCTCGGATTCCTCGTAGACACTGATGAGTCGGGACTTCAGGGCTTCGTACTTGTTTTCAATGGGCGGGTTGGTTATAATATCACTTACTTGCTGAAGTGCGTCCAGGCCTAGTCGGGCGATAGCTGCTTGATAGCGCGCGTCATCACCTTGCCTCTGTGGCGCCATTACTGCTTCGAAGTG
Source organism: Sesamia inferens (assembly GCA_037179545.1). NCBI lineage: Eukaryota > Metazoa > Arthropoda > Insecta > Lepidoptera > Noctuidae > Sesamia > Sesamia inferens. The sequence continues at coordinate 31,047,125 of CM073937.1, read as the reverse complement.
TGTAAACCATAGTCTGGGATACGCCGGCCAAAAGTCAGACAGCCGTGCTTGTAGTGTGAGCGTGTCGACTTGCCCTCCAACCTGTGTTGCGTTGCTTACCTGTGTTGCGTTGTTGGTCGCCATCCTGATTACTCTTCTGGTGTATCACGCAGCAATACCGTGAATATAGCCTCTTGAAATCCTAGTGGTGAGACCCGCTTGTGGGAAGCCACTAGAATGTGCTAATCACGAGTACCGTCACGTTTGTCTTGATTCACGTCGCTTAGGTCACCACTGTAGCGCGTAGGTCGTGTCGCGTAATTAAAACTCAGATAAATCGAACTTTATGTATTGCACGAATGTAAAAGAGTACAATGTATTTGACGTGTGAAATGACGCGATACAAGAGTGTGATTCAGGAATGGATATAATAATGATGTTGTACAATGATGTAGAATATGACAATAATAATCTCTTACAAGCTATGCACTCACTTAAATACTAACTATCTCTATACTAACTATCTCTAAATGATAGTGGGGTAACCAATAACGAATCCGCTTCCGTCCTGCGATGCCCGCGCGGTGCTGCGTGCGTTCTTGATGCTGATTCGTTGATCGAGGCAGGCCACGGCGTATGATTGGTTAACGTATAACGCGCGCCAATTCAGTCACGTGCTAGATGACTCGTTATAGTTTCCCACGGACGTTGACCGTTGGACCGGCAGATGTGTTCCGGGGTGAAGAATTATGAGACTCCTCCCGGAGTGAGGGTCGGAACCCTCGCTGCGGGAGTCAGGGTCGCCGGGACGCGCGCCATGACTTCCGCATTCCTCTGTGTGATTAATAGTCGACTTGATTTACAGTCGACGCGTAAGAGGAAATGTGTAGCCTTTGTACAACGCCACAATAGCGGACACGTGTGGCATTTGTACAACGCTACAAGTTTAATGTTTTATGATCTTTAAGGATAATACCATTTTACACATTTTCCTTATTGTTTACCTATTGTATGTTAAACCATGTACTTTTATATTTTTTATAATTATTATGTCTACTCTCTTTACATTTATTTACCACTTATTGTTAAAGGTGATTTGATGGTTAATTTAAGTATATCTTTTCCTTTCATTTTGTGCTCGGGAATATGTTCGGAGTAATACAACCGAACAGCTCAGCACTTTAGCTTTCGTGCATTCCTATAAAACTAATACAATTCATTATTAAAGTCAGTGCGTATTCGGCCGTCGATCGCGTAACTCAAACCATACCAAAACCATACAAACCATCTTTTAGATTAAACCAACATAGCTCTGTCGCTTATAACAATTATTTTGTCTAAACCATAAAATCATAACCAAATTAAAGTCGTATAATTTAAACCGAACCAATACCAAACCATAACCATCAACTAAACCAAAACCATCATTCAATCTAGAAAGTTGGTCTCACGCAGAACCCATCACTTTCTTCAGATGATTACGTAAAATTTTATATTATATTTGGTCATGTGTTTACCTAACCTTTATTATCCTTATGGGTCGGACAGGGTTTTCTTAACATACTGTATAACCTACGTAGGTGAATCTGATGTACACCCCATGAAGAACCGGTAAGAATTTTTAGCACATTCATAAGTTTCTGAACCTTTTCCACAGTCTCATTAATGTGTTTACTCTAACGCAAAGTCTTATCTAGCCAAACACCCAAAATTAAAATCTTTAAATTCAACAACATTCCGCTGCGCGAACGCACACATGGTGACGGAATGAAGGCCAAGATCTGACAACTTGATCTTGGCCTTGGCCTCGGCAAGGACCGAGCCACGCCACGCTCCGCAGCACCACGCTGAAACGTGAGCGTCACGGCCTCGGAACGCGGCGCACCTTGCGATCGCCTTTACCAGTCCGCCGCGCAGCCTCCGGAGCCGCCTTTGCGGTTTGACCGGAGGCGCGCGCTGGTGCTGCTGAGGCCGCCTTCGCGGCTTTGCGGGCCTTCTTGCGACCCGCGACTATCGCCCAGTTCTCACCCTTAGACCCGGCAGTCGTGGGCTGTTCGCTCTCTGGAGCTCGCTGAGGCGCAGTTCCCGGCGTCTCCTCAGCCCTCCGCCGTATGTCGGCCGCTAGGGGCGGGCGGATGTTTTCCTCAAGGAGGCGCTGGGAGTGCGCCTCAAGTTGGGCTTTGACCATACTCCCGCACTGGAGCATGCACATACGGACGATGTGCTCAGCTCATCCCCCGTACGTGCCGGTCTCGGTGCGGGAGCCGGGGCCACTTCGGAAGCGGCATCGATGGGCCTGTGTCGCTGCTGCTGCTCGCTCAGCGCAGCGACTTGTCGCCGGAGGTCCTCTAGGTCATTCCGGAGGCGGCTGTTCTCTTCCTGCAACTTCACGACCTCGTCTGAGGCCGTCGTGTTGAGGAGGGCGCCAACCGCCTCCTTCATATCCGCGACAGCCTCCTTGAGACCTTGTGGAAACCTTAAGAACTAGGTCCACCCCGTCCAAGGCCAGCTGACTAAGGGCCACCGCCGACGGTTGCTCCCCTTCCGCAGATAGAGCAGCGCGTCGCTCTCGAGCGCGTCGGGCCATTTCCGAGACTACGTCGGCCGCGACGACTTTACGCTACTCCTCCGCCGACCAACCTCTCTTTTAACGGAAGACGGTCCACGCGGCCCTTCGTCCACATCAACTGCATCGAATTCGCTGCCAGTAACATTAACGACAGCAGGGGCCTGGTAACCTACCCCTGCGCGTTCTTCGGTCACCAATTTAACATTCGCAGGCCCGGATACCTGCTAACGCCGGGCGGCAGCCGGATCGCAAGACAAAACACAATTCGCTATCTCTGACATTTCCATTACGATAATGGGTGTTACTCACATCACTTACCCAAGGCCATGCGGCCGCTCTTTTTGGAAGGGTATTAATCATCCTGAGGCCTGCGGATGCCTCTGGTGCAGATATACCGCCCACTACTCGGTATCTAAAACTAACTTACTACTAATATTATTATTAATATTTTTTGAATTTTTGTACATTTTTAAATTTTGTATTTTGTTTTGTCTCTTTTTGTATTTTATCTTTGATTTTATATTTCGTAATTTTTTTTCCCCCTTATTTAAACCTAAACCTAACCTATATGTAACCTAAAACTAATCTAACCTAACCTACCCACCACCCGGCACCGTGGCTCTAAACCTCCAATGGCCCCTGGTGCCCGTAGACCGCAGGTTGAGGAGAAACCCACGGTCTTTTCCAACTCGGTCACGCGACGTGACCCTAGACCGCGGACTGTCAAAAAGGCCCGCGGTCTACACCACCTGCTCCCTATTCGTGCATTCTGCAGCTGCAGAGTGCAGATAGAGAGCCCTCGGGAGCGATTCCTCCGCTCTGGCAGAAATTCGCCGCGGACAACAATCTCCTCCTGTACAAACGACGTTATCACGAAGCTCACGCCCACATACAAATCGCATGCAAACAAGCGATGTATGTTCGTGCACAACGATCTACAAACATGTAGCCACGTGTTTGTACGAGATGACACCGTTCGCAACCTCTGCAGCATCCATACCAAGGTCCATACAAGTCCATCGAACGTAAAGAAAAATACTTTACAATCCTACTACCAGTAGGCCTAGTATGACTTTTCATTAAAAAATTCGATCGTTGGTATCAAACGCGTTTGGCTCGTCAATTGGCCCGCTTCAAGGTTATAAGAGCTCTCAACCAATGAGAGCGCCAAACGCACTCGATATCGACGATCGAGTCTCGTAATGAAAACTCATACTAACATATCGATCGATCGCCTCAAACCTGCGTACACACTCAACATAGAAGATGATCCCAAGCATACGAAAAGCGAGACCAATCAAGCACCTGCAGCTACAACAGACGAGCAATCCAGCCTACTTCCAGCCCCGCATACGAGGGAACAACGTACCAGATCAGGCCGGATCGTCAAGACGCCTGCACGCTACGTACGTTTCTCTAAGGGGGGAGTACTGTAGCACCGATTTATTAGCCGATTTTTTTAATGAATGTCAATTATTTTTGTTTCATTTACTACTGTTAATTGCTGAATTATTAAAAGTAAATAAATACTTACGCTTAAAACAATCAACATATTTATGTTACCAAACTGGAGAGGCTAGCGACGGAAGGCAATTTAACCTTCGACGCGGGCTGTATAGAAAAATATAGAAATAAGACTGCTACTACAAAATGCTTAGCCTAGGGAATGGATAATGGGATGTCATGTGTCTTACTTCCTCCCTTATAAGCGAAGTTCGGTCGGCCAGTAGCAGTCAGAGCAGTGTTATATAATCATGCAAATTACAGTGTGCGTTCGCGCAGCGGAATGTTGTTGAATTTAAAGATTTTAAATATGCAGATATTTAGTGTATGACGTCGTATAATTGTGTATGGTAAAAAAAAAGGCGTGTGGCACTCGGAGACTGCCGCGGTAAAGCTATTGCATAGACTTTTTTTTAACAACTATAACTTGCAATTATAATTATTTATTTATTTATTTATACAGTAATTTTTCCTTTGTTTTTTTTTTCTTTGATATCAATTCAAGTTTTCTTTCTGTTTTGTAATTTATTTATTTTTTACCAGCAACGTCATCAAAAGAGTGCGAAAAATGGTGACGATTAAGCGGCTAAACTATATTCAATGTTTTCTGTTCGACTTTGATAAAGAGATAGAAAGAAGCTAAGCAATAGCTTAAAAATGACGTCATGTTCGTTATCACACCCATGTCAGAATGTCATGAAATATGATGTCGGCCATCTTGGATTTCAAAAATGAAATCATTTTCGTGATCAGCACCCTGAGTTTTGGCGGGAAAGTCAAGCTGAGTGTCACGCTCGTTTTTCATTGGACTTTTAAAATTATTTATAGTGTTGTTTACTAAATAAAAGTGCGTGATTTATGTAGTAAAAAGTGCATTTAGTAAATAGTTCATAAAGAACAGTGAAATATCGCTGCATAGTGGCCACATCATGACTTTGTCCCAAACCTCACTCGTAAGACGGGTCACGCGGCCGTCTTTTTCGACATGAATAATTCATAATTACGTGGCATTGGCTAAATGCACAAACCGTGCGAAGCCAAAAAATAAAGAAATAAAGAAAAAACGCATGAAATCTATTATATTATCACTCGAGTCAGTAAGCATGTAAAATGAGAAAACTAACATAGAACGATCCGTGTGAGAACTAAACGATCACTATTACACAACAACACTGATACCTTTGAGAAAGCGGACTTCCTCTACAATAGGGCAATTCCTCCGTAAGGTCTGTCTATGCTATTACTTATAATCTCTGTCATTGTGTGCTGTGCAATCGCAAGACCGGCCGGGCACTGAGGGGCAGGCAAGACAGCTATAGTATCCTTATGACTCCACCAACTGGTATTTCGTTGACTCGGAAACGGCGCACAGGGAGCACCACGAAATATACTCAAAGACTCCGAGGTTCTTTTTCAATATACCCCACTGTTTTGTCGTGGTGGCCTAGTGGTTAAAACACCAGCCTCTCAAGTATGAGTGCGCGGGTTCGATTCCAGGTCAGGCAAGTACCAATGTAACTTTTCTAAAGTTATATGTACTTTCTAAGTATATCTTGGACACCAATGACTGAAGGCGAAGGAAAACATCTTGAGGAAACCTGGGCTTTATAAGTCTGAAATCGCCAACCCGCATTGAGCAAGCGTGGTGATTACGCTCAATCCTTCTCTGTATGAGAGGAGATCTGTGCCCAGCAGTGGGACGATAAAAAGATTGTTGATGATGAACGGCGTCGGTGTCGAATTATTTGTTATCAATTTAATATTTTCGAGCTGATCTTTAGTAACATAATCACTTCTGATTGCGTTAACATCTGACCGTAGAATTAATAAATCCTTCATCAACTTCTTTACGTACGTTCTACGTAGTCAAAGCAAACTGGTGGCAATTTGTGAAGGTCATATGCCACAAAAACTGGGATTGTTCGGGATCCGTGATTTTAAACACCGTAATCGTATATTTTAGGTCTTTCTGCTTTTTGTTCTTACGCCTTGATACATGTTTTTTTCTTGTTTTCGTAGAAACAAACAATAACTTTTTTGCCTCATCAATGTCTTCCTCAGAAAAAGCCGACGAGCATATTTTTATTAAACTTTCGTTGTTTCGTTTCGGAGATAACAATATTACTCGTACACTTAAATGTACTCGTATTAACATTGTTCACCGACATCTTTCTGTAATATTTTATTTAATAAAAACTTCAACTTCAACTCTTGATCTGGTCCCTGTGGATAGATACCTACCACAATTTTGCCAATAACACGTGTAACAAATTATAGAAATTCTTTAAAAAAATATTTCACAATAATGGCGGATATCGCCAATAACAGTTAAAAAAACGGCCGCGTGAGCACTTTTTACTCTATAAAATCACGCGCTTTTATTTAGTAAACAACACTATAAATAATTTAAAAGTCCAATGAAAAATTAGCGTGACATTCATCTTAGCTTTTCCGTTAAAAAAAAAGCTATTTTATAAAAACACTACTAAATTAATTTGAATAGAAGTACTTAATAATTAATTATATGAAAAGTTTTTAAGGTAGCCATGACAACGTCGATGACGTCTATGACATATCTCTATAGAAGACCTATTTCAGAGAGAAAATTAATCGCAAGTTTAGCACATCGCGACTATCAGTAACATGGCAAGTGTGTAGAACTGAGTTCGCGCCCTGCAATATGAATGCTCTTTTTGAAAATCTATAAATTGTTTTCAAAAGATGTAGTCGCACGCACACAAACATACCGTGCCGAAGACTGCCGAACTGAAACGACGTTAGACGATGTACGGCCTTCAAGCCACACCTCCGTGCCCGTCGGAGTGGGGAGCGTGAGGTTTTTTCGTTACGGAATTTCTGGATTCGGTCCCCGCGCTCAAGGCCCGCGATAGAAGCTATGCAATAGCTTAAAAAAAAAATTGTGCACGCAGCCATTGTGGAGAAATTCACCAAAAACTGATTCCGCTGGGCGAACGTTGTCCTGGCGGAACTTTTTTTAATCCATTGACTTTAGAAAAAAGAGATGTGTCTAAAAATTAGTGTGTATTTGTGTGTAATTGTGTACGTATGAATAAAATTAGTGCATGCATAAACTTCGGAGAAAGTCAAGTTTCCGCTGCGCGAACGTTTGGCCATTAGGTAGTTTTCATATAAAGCGCTTACATAGAGAGCTGTAGATTTTTACATACGTTGTTTTGAATTTGTTTATATTTGTTTAAAAAACAGATTTAGAAAAAATCGTAGGGCTTAAAAGATAAAAATATAAACGTAAAATATGCTTATTAGGTCTTAGTTCTTAAAGTATGCACTTTGGGGTCTAGATTTTCACGTTTATACAAACCTTGTAAGTGTCTGCAACATATTGCCAAGTATAAATGATGTTCCTTTAGTAATTAAAGAGTTATAGGACAACTTACCATGACAAAATCACTGTTTAAAAAGCAGTCAAATATCACGACATCCTAAAGGAATTGCATAGTAAAATGTATGCCAATAATTAGTGTATTCATTCAACTATTCACATGCAAAATTTCATGCCATTAAATTCAGTAATTAAAAAAAAAACAATTATAAAACTGACGAAGCATCGAAAACTTACATAACCCGACCAAGTTCGGATGGCTATAAAAAAGCGGCCGTGCAATATATTTAGGTATCATCCCAAAATTTACAGTATAATACCGGTATTGAATTGGTATAGGTGATAACACAATTGTTTCGATATAATATAAAGGTCAGTTATTTTTGTACACCTTCCTTTTTAAATGTATTTGACTATGACAAAGTAGGTACTATTTACGTAGCTACTTTATTTAAGTTCGCGCTTGACACATGAGATATAATCTAGATATAAATAGTGTAATAATCTACAATATGATAAATATTTACCTAAACAGTAGTACTTACTTGTGGTATCTAATTATTTAATTTCCCTGAGGAGTCTATAGTTAGAATCATCCGTGAAATCTTCAATACTCATCAGTCAATCATTAGCTGTATGAATTTTATTTGTCTTAAATAATATATCTAGATTATATCTCAATTCTCAAACGCATACTTAAATAAAGTAACTACGTAAATAGTACCTACTTTGTCATAGTCACATTTAATAAAGTAGGTGTACAAAAATAAATGACCATATCGAATCAACAATTGTGTTATCACCTATACCAATTCAATACCGGTATTATACTGTAAATTTTAGGATGTTACCTAAATATATTGCACGGCCGCTTTTTTGTAGCTATCCGAACTTGGTCGGGTTATGTAAGTTTTCGATGCTTCATGAGTTTTTTAATTGTTTTTCTTTAATTACTGAATTTAATGGCAGGAAATTTTGCATGTGAATAGTTGAATGAATACACTAATTATTGGCATACATTTTACCATGCAATTCCTTTAGAATGTCGTGATATTTGACTGCTTTTTAAACAGTGATTTTGTCATGGTGTCATTTGTCATGCTGACCTATGGGGTCATTCGGTGGAAGTTGCTAAGTCTATTATTGATATTGTGGCACCCACTCTAGCGGTTATCTTTAATACTTGTATTGACTGTGGAGAGTTTCTTGATCTCATGAAAAATAGTAAGATAATACCTTTGTTTAAATCAGGCAGTACATCAGACCCCACAAATTATAGACCTATTTCTGTACTACCTACCTTTAGTAAAATCTTTGAGAAATTAATTTTAAACCAAATGCTAAGTTTTTTTAATAAACATAAATTATTACATAGCAAACAGTTCGGTTTTACAAGGGGTCGTTCAACTACTGATGCCGGTGTTGAACTTCTAGGTCATGTCTATAATGCATGGGAGGATAAATGTGATGCCTTGGGCATTTTTTGTGATTTGTCCAAGGCATTCGATTGCGTTCTTCACGAGACGTTAATCAGGAAACTCCGCCACTACGGGATCAGGAACTCTGCATTGGATCTTATTACATCCTACTTGAGTGGTAGGATTCAAAGCGTTGACGTTAATGGAAAAAGATCTTCCGGATCTTTAGTAACAATGGGAGTCCCACAGGGGTCAATTCTTGGTCCCTTTTTGTTTCTTATTTACATTAATGACCTGCCGTACCTCCTAAAGGATAATCACGATATAGTGTTGTTTGCAGATGACACTTCACTTTTATTTAAACTTAAACGTCAGCAGCAGGTCACTGATGATGTAAATAGCGCGATCTCCAAAGTAGTCCACTGGTTTAATGTTAATAATTTACTCTTAAACGAGAAAAAAACCAAATGCATTAAGTTTACTCTACCTCACGTTAGACAGGTGAAAACTAAAGTGTTGATAAAGGGCGAAGAATTGGAATCTGAAGACAGCACAGTGTTCTTGGGTATAACTCTGGATGCTAAGCTTCAATGGGGTCCCCATATAGAAAAATTGTCAAAAAAACTAAGTTCTGCTGCATACGCAGTTAGAACAATTCGTAATTTGACTGATATTGAGACGGCCCGTTTAGTGTACTTTGGCTATTTCCATAGCGTAATGTCGTACGGCATTCTGTTGTGGGGAAATGCCACTGATATTCAGACAATATTTGTTTTGCAGAAACGAGCTGTTCGTGCAATTTATAAATTAAGTCCAAGACACTCTCTCAGAGAAAAATTTAAAGAAATTAATGTACTGACCGTGCCGTCTCAATATATTTATGAAAATCTTTTGTATGCTCATAAAAATATAAAATTGTTTAAAAAATACAGTGATGTCCATAATATAAATACTAGGAACAAGCACAAATTTATTGTACCTACAACAAGGCTCAAGAAAATAGGTGGCTCTTTTAGATGCCAATGTATACATTTTTACAATAGACTTCCAGAGGTGGTTCAAGATCTGAGCCTGAATAAATTCAAATCTTTCATTAAACGTAAGTTGTGTCAGAAAGCATTTTATAGTGTTAAAGATTATATTGACGACAAAAAGGCTTGGGCTTGAGCTGCGTCCGATTTCTATGCTTACACTGATTGTTCTTTGATTTTTCCTCTTGTAGTTAAATTTGCAATGGTTTGTTTTTTTTTTTTAACTTAAAGCCAGTACACACTATGTAGCCAAGCATATTGTACGTTACGGAATTGCAACGCTGACAGGGGTATTCGGCACTGGTGCAGCTACACAGGAGCTAAACTTAGCATTCGGGAACACCGTTGGAGCTGCTGAACCTTGGACAAAACTGTCTTTGCATTGTGTAGATTCAATTTCTTAGTATTGTATAATTGCATGGAACACGTGTGAGCACGATCTACTTGCTGTAAAGCATCTATTTGTTGGGTTAGTCTTTTATTGACTTGATACTGCTATGGCTGTTGAGAGTATGTCATGCTCACTCAAATGTCTCGCTGGTGGTGGCGTGTGTGTTGGATCATTAGGTTCCCTTCAATATGGTTGAGCTGAATGATGCTGATCCATACGTCATGTTCGTGAACGGACGCCGTCAGAGGGGACTGGTCATCTCTTAGCTGCTACGGCGTATTTTAATTTCTGAATTGTTGTTTTTTTTTTTCTTTCCATAATGGACGCTCTCAGCGTACAATATATTTCTGCATCGTTCTCACACGATTGATTTCAAAATGAATGATGTAATCAAATATTTGTATCAACAGCTTGATAATTTAAAAGAGTGTCCATGGAGTTTCTTGCCCGTTCTTCTCCATAGGTACCTACTCTTTGGAATGGGCTACTAGCTTCACCTTACTGACTGACCGACCTTCTGACAATTCAAAAGTGCCTGTAACTGGTTTATTTGAAATAAATGCTTTGATTTTGATTTTTAATTTTGGTAAATTGTCCTATAACTATTTAATCACTAAAGGAGCATTATTTATACTTGGCGATATGTTGCAGACACTTACAAGGTTTGTATAAACGTGAAAATCTAGACTCCAAAGTGCATACTTTAAGAACTAAGACCTAATAAGCGTATTTTACGTTTATATTTTTTCTTTTAAGCCCTACGATTTTTTCTAAATCTGTTTTTTAAACAAATATAAACAAATTCAAAACAACGTATGTAAAAATCTACAGCTCTCTATGTAAGCGCTTTATATGAAAACTAGCTAATGGCCAGACGTTCGTGCAGCGGAAACTTTAATTTCTCCGAAGTTTATGCATGCACTAATTTTATTCATACGTACACAATTACACACAAATACACACTAATTTTTGGACACATCTCTTTTTTCTAAAGTCAATGGATTAAAAAAAGTTCCGCCAGGACAACGTTCGCCCAGCGGAATCAGTTTTTGGTGAATTTCGCCACAATGGCTGCGTGCACAAATTTTTTTTTACCATGCACATTTATACGACGGCATACACTAAATATCTGCATATTTAAAATCTTTAAATTCAACAACATTCCGCTCCGCGAACGCACACCAAATTACATACAAAGTGGTGCTGACAATACGACAATAAATTAAACATCGTGTTGAGGTACACGATGTTTAATTTATTTATACACATTCTTAGTCTTCCCAAAAAAATCATATAAATATATCCATTAGTTTAGTCACAGGAAATTATTTTTCATATTTTCAACATGATGTAGATGTTGATAAGGAAGCGCTTACAAGTTAATGACCGCCGCATCCAGCGGTAGGTACTAAACTTTAATAATAATGGCGCGAAAAAAGCAAGTCGATACAGGACCGCGCTGCCGCCGATCGGAGGTCAGTGAACCAATATTTTAAAGGATGTTCTATTCCGTTTACAATTTTATGCGATTTAGTTTTAAATTTTTATTTTTGATGCTAGGTTTTTTTTCTATAGTTTAGGATTATTCCTATGAACCAGCATTGTCCGTGTTTTCATATATTGTCGTATTAAAATCACCACTCTGTATATCGGTCAACAACAATTGCGAGTAAATCACACGTTAAAACAATGTAATCATGGCGGGGCGGTTAGCGGAACAATAATGTCGTGTTCAGTAGTTTCTTCCATAATATCTCACATCAATGGCGCACAGCGCCGTCTCACGGTGACTGCAGGCACATGACATGATTCGGATCGAAAGGACTATTTCACATATTGCGCAACAGTTTTAATAAAATAAGAACACCAATTAAATAATTTTCATGAATATATTCGCACACTGGGTACTTGAAATATGTAATGAAGTGTATCGTTGGCTTGTTATTTAGTCGTAGTAAAACTATTGTACAATATTAAGGTGTCAACAACTGGTCGCCTTAATTAACTCGATACAATGTTTATGTTGTTTGTCCAAAATCAGCTTGCTGACAAGTTATGAGTTCTATATAATTGATATTTCTTTACAATGCATAAATATGTAAGGTGTCAATCCCTTTGTGCCTGGAGACTTTTATTTGGGTGATAAGTTTTTGCTGAGTGGACGCCTGCCGGGCCGTTGGTTTTGCTGAGTGGACGCCTGCCGGGTCGTTGCTTATGCTGAGTGGACGCCTGCCGGGCCGTTGTTTTTGCTGAGTGGGCGCCTGCGGAGCCGTTGTTTTTGTTGAGTGGACGCCTGCCGGGCCGTTGTTTTTGCTGAGTGGACGCCTGCCGGGCCGTTGTTTTTGCCGACGGGACGACTGCTGAGCCGTTGTTTACGGTTTGTCGTGTAAAACCAATACGTATGATGAATGTGTGTATTTAGTTATTATATTTTATTTAAAACGGCGTAAAAACAAAACTTTTTATATTACTACATCTTTTAGTTCTTAAGTCTGTATGTAATTTCTTGTATTAAATGTCTTTTTATATTTTTGCAACAAATATTAAATTTTTGGGAAATCTGAGCTGAGCCTTTTTCGTCCCTACCATGGTCAGCTCGGATCAAAACAAACAATACCATATTAATTTCACAATTAAATACTATTTATTTAAATAAACGTTTAAGTAAAATAGATCGTCCATACATAAATTATAATTACAATATTCTGATAGTCCTGGCGAGCGGCACGCGGCGGGAGCTCGCTCCTGTATGCTACACTATGTATACAACTGTTCGTCGCGTCACTACACAAGTCCCAGTTTATGTTTTTTTCTGAACTTTTTGACGTAAGCCTCCACAAGCGCCTGTATTTTGGCCGGGTTGATCTCGCCCGTCTTGTTGTGACAGATCTGGAATCAAGCATACTCATTACTGTAATTACATCATATACATTTCAATACCTTCATTTGCAAACCACTTAACTACACATTTAGAAAAAAAAAAATGTTTTTGTTTGTCTCCTAAAAACACGATATTATTTTATTAAATAGGTATAATGGAGTCTACATTATCAAAAATACTAGCACAACATATTATCTAACAACGGTATTTTAAGTACTTTCCCGTAACATGTCGCGGGCAAAAGGCTCTCAAATACTTAATTTTATAAAATATTCATACAGCAATTTGATTGTCTGTAAAATTCATCAAATTCAATACAACTTTAGTATTAGTAATTTGAAGCGATGCCACATTTCTCCCAGTCTACTCGGACTTTCGGTATCTACGTTCACTTGTGTAAAACGACGGCGACGCTGATCAGACGGTGAAGCACATAATTAAGACTGAGTGATACATAAGACCATGGTAATACCTCATGTCTAGTATGGATCAGAGTATTGGGCCACGAAAGGGTTGAATGAAAAGCAATTACATACAGCTGAGATGAGAGAGACATATGGTGTTACACGAAAGGCTATAAAAAAAAGTCTGAAAGTATCACCGGTAACTGAAAAGTGGTGTGGAAATCGGTTTTATGAGGCATGTGTTACAGAGAAATGAAGGAAATGTCTTGAGGAGAGTTTTGAAGAGTTTTAAATGTCTATGGTTATATTTATTTATATAAAATTCTCGTGTCACGGTGTTCGAACTTAAACTCCTCCGAAACGGCTCGACCGATTTTGATGAAATTTTTTGTGCTTATCCGGTATCTATGAGAATCGGCCAACATCTATTTTTCATCCCCCTAAATGTTAGGGGTAGTCCACCCCTAAATTTTTTTATCTTTTATATGGCAAAACAACGTTTGCCGGTCAGCTAGTTTATTTATACTTTCGCATAAAGAAATTTACAGAGGCGGACTTAATGCCTTAGGCATTTTTTACCAATCTATCACAGGTGGTGAATTTTGTTTACTTTAATTTTTACAGTCTTTTGATTATAATTCTTCTTCTTCAGCCTATGGATGTCCACTGCTGAACAAAGGCCGCCCCCAAGGCTTTCCACGCTGACCGGTCTTGTGCTGCCCGCATCCATCGGCTTCCCGCGACCTTCACTAGGTCATCGGTCCACCTTGTTGGGGGCCTCCCTACCACCGCCACTCCAGAACCTTACTGCCCCATCGGCCATCGGTTCTACGAGCAATGTGCCCCGCCCACTGCCACTTAAGTTTAGCGACTCTCAAAGCTATGTCGGTGACTTTGGTTCTGTAATGTTTTGTATGTAGTTTGTATTACGAAAAAATAAAGCTGTCATGTTGTGTCACTCATGCTTTCCACATATTTTTTATTGGCGACGAGGATTTTAATTATTTTAGGGAGATATCCACGTGAAAATGTCTATTGGAAAGGTCTCGGAGTTCAAAGTGAGTGATGGTAACTGGGCCACGTACATAGAAAGGCTGGAAAGTTATTTTGTGGTAAATAATGTGTCGGTAGAAATGAGACTGCCGACATTGATAGCGGCTATGGGGGACGAGGCTTATGAGTTACTGAGCAACTTGACCAGCCCGGTGAAGCCTAATCGGAAAACATACGCGGATGTGGTACAAATCTTAAGAGATCACTTGCAACCAGAACCGTCTGAAGTTGCGGAACGGTACAGGTTCCGTCAACGTAGACAGTGTGGCGGTGAAGCCATTCATAATTATGTTTCTGAGCTTAAAAAGTTGACGAAAAATTGCGGCTTTGGCATTTCGTTAGAAGAAAATTTACGCGATCAGTTTGTTTGCGGTCTGCGGTCGGAGATAATAAGGCAGCGGCTTTTCGCTGAAGAAAATTTGAGTTTTGCGAGGGCAGTTAAGATAGCACACATGTTGGAAGCTGCGGAACGGGATGCGGCGATCGTGGAACATCCAGGGCCCGGAGAGTATGATAATGGCGGAAGTACGAGCGCATCTACGCCAGTACACGCGGTCAACTCGGGGCGGGGGCGAAGCAACCGCGGCGGGGGCGGACTGCCCCTCGAAACATGCCCGCAGCGGAACTATACCTTACAGTGTGAAGCTTGTGGTGGTGATCACATCAAAGATGATTGTCGCTACAAAAAGTTTATTTGCGGTCGCTGTAGACGACGTGGTCACCTGCGACGTGTTTGTCCTCTACGAGCTGGGAGTTACAGGTCCGGCAATAATACGGTTGCTCACGTCCAGATGGAGGGCCGTGGGCCGAACTTGTCGGAAAACAGCGCTCTATCAGAGCTTTTAGGGGAGGACGAACCTCCGTCTTCGGACGAGGACACTTGGACAGCGGAGGAACCGGTACACAAACTGTCATTAAATGGGTATAAACCGGTGAGTTTACACGTTTTGGTCGACGGAAAGGATTTGTCGATGGAAATCGATACTGGATCGTTAGTTTCGTGTATTAGTAAACAAACGTATCAAAGGTTATTTTCGCATCTTCCGATTGAAAAGTCATCAATGATTTTTAAATTCTATGACGGTTCACAAGTATTACCTTTAGGAACAATAAAACCTGTAGTTAAGTATAGGAATATAGAAAAGAATTTAGATTTATTTATTTTGACAGGTGGAACCACCTCGTTATTAGGCCGACAATGGTTGTCTGAACTAAAAATTAAAATTCCTGTTTTTCATAATTTTGTTTCTCCCAATAGAGTTCACGGTCAAGATAAATTAAAGGAATTATTTGACAGATATAAAGACTTGTTTACGGAGGGACTGGGTCGATTCAAAGGAGGCAAGGCACGGCTGCGTGTGCGGGAGGGAGCGACACCTGTGTTCTGGCGCGCTCGACCCTTGCCGTACGCGCTACGGGACCGCGTCGAAGCTGAACTGGACGGAATGTTGCGTGACGGCGTCATCGAGCCCATCGACAGTGCTGACTGGGCTACTCCGCTCGTACCGGTGCGTAAGGCTGATGGTGGACTCCGTATTTGCGCAGACTATAAAGTTACTTTGAACCCAGTTCTGATTGTAGATAGGTATCCGTTACCACGTATCGAGGACTTATTAGTCAAGTTAAACGGTGCGTCCATTTTCTCAAAAATCGATTTATCACAGGCTTATAACCAAATTGAGTTAGATGATCCCGATAATCTGACAGTAATTAACACTCACAAGGGGTTATTTAAATATAAAAGGTTAGTTTTTGGTCTAGCTTCGAGCCCTGGAATTTTTCAAAGAATTATGTCCAATCTTTTAAGTGATATTCCTAATGTGGAAGTTTTTCTTGACGATGTCATTATAGGAACGAAAGGAGGGAATATTACTGACCATCTTAATATTTTAGAACGGGTTTTTCATCGTTTGCATTCTAATGGAATGAAACTCAAACCAAATAAATGTTTTTTTTTTAACTAACGAAGTAAAGTATTTGGGTTATGTTATATCTTCCGACGGAATTAAGGTCGACCCAGAAAAAGTGGAGGGCATAGTTAAAATACCACAGCCCACCAATATTTCAGAGCTGAGGGCTTTCTTAGGAACGATTAATTTCTATGCGAAATTTGTTAACCATTTAAGCACTATTCTCGCGCCTTTATATCGATTACTTAAGAAAGGAGTCGTTTGGGAATGGGATACCAACTGTGAAACTGCTTTTAAAAAAGTAAAATCATTACTCGTTAGTGCTGAATTGCTCGCTCATTATGATCCAGATAAGACCTTAATCTTAAGCACTAGCTATTGTTTTCAGCTTAGAAAAATTACACCAGTATGTGTACGGTAGGCGATTTCTTCTACGTACAGATCATAAACCTCTGGTAACGATTTTTGGACCGAAACAAGGTATACCTTCTATGGTAGCGAGCCGTCTCCAAAGATGGGCCATTAAGTTATCCGCTTATACTTATGATATTCAGTTTGTTAGGTCAGAGGCGAATGGAGCAGATGGGTTATCACGATTACCAGCACAGACAGCACTAGTCTCTCCTACTAATAATTGTTGTAAAATACCAGATCAAACATTTTTACATTTCGCACAAAATGCATTATTCTTAGATTACAATGAATTAAAAAAGCAAACTCAGCGAGACCCTTTGTTAAGTAGAATTTTGAGTTATTTGCGAAACGAGTGGCCAGTGACGTCAGAGATCCCTGCACTTCAACCGTATCATAACCGAAAACGCGAATTGTATGAAGAGCTCGGTTGTGTTCTTTGGGGCTATAGGTTAGTAATACCGGACGCATGTAGGTCAAAGGTACTATCAGAATTACACGAAGCGCACATGGGAATCGTTAAAACGAAGTCGTTTGCTCGTAGCTATGTTTGGTGGCCGGGTATTGATGAAGCGATCGAATCGATGTGCAGGGCATGTACCGTTTGCGCGGCTGAAAGCGATGACCCGCCACGGCACATACCGTGCCCTTGGCCTTGGCCGGAAAAACCGTGGGCTCGAGTACATGTTGATTTTTTGGGTCCGATAGCCGGTAAAATATACCTTGTAGTAGTTGATGCTAGGACTAAGTGGATTGAAGTTAGTCAGGTGCCCAGCACAGCTGCTACCCACACAATTATCAGACTAAGTGATATTTTCGCTCGTTTCGGACTACCGAAACAGTTAGTATCTGATAATGGACCACCTTTTACCAGTGTCGAATTTTCAGAGTTCATGGAAAGTAATGGCATTAGTCATTTGTTCTCCCCTTCTTACCACCCCGCCTCCAATGGCGCTGCAGAAAATGCAGTACGTTTAGTTAAGCGAACAATTAAGAAGGCAATTAGAGGCAACTTAGACATTTTATTGTTTTTAAATAATTTTCTTCTACACTACAGAAACACAGAGCATTGCACAACAGGGGAAACGCCTGCTTCGCTTATGTTTGGCCGTAAACTCCGTACGAAACTTGATTGTTTGAGACCCAATAGAGAAACAAAGGTTAAAAACGCTCAAACACGACAGCAGGAATCGAGGGGTAGCGTTACTCGGAGCTTAGATGAAGGGGAAGAAGTCTGGGTTCGACAATATAGAGGTAGCAATAAGTGGGAACCTGGCAGGATTGTTGAGAGAATGGGTGTTACAGATTACAGAGTTCTCGATGCGTCAGGTAGGGAAATACATAAACATGTAGATCAGCTTAAGCGCAGGCGGAGTTCTTTGATCTGTCCTTCCACTAGTGCGAATCTGGCAGAAGAATCAGAAAGAGTTTCAACTCATGGTTCCTACGGAAGCATTCCGAGCCGTCCGCCACTCCTCAGCCCGGCACGTCTGAGCCCTGTTAAAGCGAGTGATGTACTAGCCGACGATCAGTTCCAAGATTGCGTTGAATCTCCACTTGCTTTGCCCACCGAATCGGCTCAGTCTCAGTCTCGCCCGGTGCGTAGTTGTCGCCTTAATAATCCACCTAATTATAAAATATGACCTTTTATATTGTAAACCTACCTATCTTTTAAGCAACGTCTCTGGCGTTGTTAATAAGTAATAATACCGAAATTCTGTTTTGTTTAAGTTAAATACATGTGTAATGATTAAGGGTGGAGGTATTGTAATGTTTTGTATGTAGTTTGTATTACGAAAAAATAAAGCTGTCATGTTGTGTCACTCATGCTTTCCACATATTTTTTAGGTTCTTCTGCGGTTCTCCTCATTTCTGATTCGATCACGCAGAGAAACTCCGAGCATAGGCATAACTCCTCTTTCCATTGCCCTTTGTGCGACTCTGAGCCTTCGTATGAGGTCCATTGTGAGCGACCACGTTTCAGTCCCGTAAGTCATCACTGACAATACACACTGGTCAAAGACTTTAGTCTTGAGACACTGTGGTATCTTGGACGACGAGAAGATGTATCGTAGCTTCCCGAACGCTGCCCAGCCGAGCTGGATTCGACGAGACACCTCTTTCTCGTAGTTGAACCTACCTAGTTGGACTGTTTGTCCCAGGTTTATATACTCGTGGGGTCCGGATAACTGTCGAGTTCACCATGAAGTACCTGGGATTGGTGCTCGACAGCCGGTGGGAATTCGGGCCCCACTTTCGGCGGCTGGCGCCCAAGCTGATGGGTGTAGCAGGCGCGCTATCAACGCTGCTTCCCAACATGGGGGGCCCGCGCGCCGCCTGTATGCGGTTGTACGTAGGAATCGTGCGGTCCATGGCCCGGTATGAGCCCTGTGTGGGCGATGGACCTGACGGCCGGAAAACTCGCCATTCTGCGCAAGCCGCAGAGGGCGATGGCCGTCAGGGTCGTCCGCGGGTATCGCGCGATATCCTACGAGGCGGCTTGCGTCCTGGCCGGATCCCCGCCCTGGGACCTAGAGGCGAAAGTACTCGCGTCATTGTACCGATGGCGCGAGGAAGAGCGGACACGGGGCTCCAGTCCGGAGCAGCGGCAGATCGAGCTGCGCCGAGAGGAGCTCAGTCAGGTCCTGGTGGCGGACTGGCGGCAGAGGGTTATGCGCCCTACCGCCGGCCTCGCTACCGTCGAGGCGATCCGGCCAGTACACGACGACTGGCTCGGGAGGAGGCACGGCTCCCTGTCGTTCAGGGTGACGCAGGTACTGTCGGGGCACGGTTGCTTCGGCAAGTACCTGCGTCGCTTAGGCAGGGAGCCGGACGATCGGTGCCACCACTGCGTCCAACGTCCACGCTCTCCGAGTGTGTAGCTTGGGAGGAGCAGCGCCGTGTCCTCACAAATGAAGTAGGAGGCGACCTGACGCTGCCGGCAGTAGTGCGGAGGATGGTCGGCAGCTCAGAGTCGTGGGACGCGGTGGTGTCCATCTGCGAGGACGTGATGTCGCAGAAGGAAGCTGCGGAACTGGAGAGGGAGTTCCCGGGCCGCAGAAGACGCACAGGGCGCCGAGGAAGGGCGGATAACGCCCTCTTCCGCCCCCCATGAATGGGTCCAGGGGCGAGGAACATGGGGAAGTCCCCGCCCCCTATCGATGGACCCCGAGGCGGAGGCGCGCGCGAGTGTCGGCGCGCGCCTCTGAGGCGACGCACGGGGTAGTTTAACACCCCACTACCCCGTGCAGGAGACGAGGCCCGGACAGACCGGGCCAGCACGAAGGTGTGGGGCCGTGGAAAAATTTAAGACTCCCGCGGCCCCACGCGCGCTCGTGATAGAAGAGACACCGGGGTGGTTTTAGTTAGTAAAAGTCTGACAGACCCTGTCGCCCACCCCAGGGCGGCGGACATCCTTTGAGGATTTCCACCACGGAAAAAAAAGGTATATATACTCGTCAACAACTACAACTTCAACTGTCGCGAGGAGTAAGTAGGTAGTGGTTGTTCTATGTTAAACTTCAATGCTGTAAATTTTTGAGGAATTCCCTCAACTGCCATGGTCTTCATCGTCAGATTTACTGCAAGCCATCATTTTAACCCATAAAGGTGCAAAGTTCTCAACAATATAAATGAATTAATTCCAAGCACAATGTTGCTACTGTAAACCGTTGAGGAGTTCCCTTAAGTGTCCTTTGTCTTCATCATAAGACCCTTAATTACAATCACAATACATCTAGGTGTAAAGCTCTTATCAATACAAATTAATCAAGCACCAAATACAAGGTAGCTTCTGTGAATAGTTGAGAAGTTCCCTCTCAGCTCCATCATCAAATCTACTGCAAATCTTCATTAATTTAATTTATTTATTTCTCTCTTCACAACATTGGTTTAACAATATTTTACTTATATTCCACCATTGGAAGAGACTTGTGCCTGAAGTAGGATTTTGAAGAAGCATGTGTTACAGTTCACCAACCGGGTCAACATTATAACCCATATGGGTACAAAGTCCAAGTCCAAATACAAGGTAACTACTGAAAACCGTTGAAGAGTTCCCCGAACTGGCCTTTGTTTTCATCATCAGAGCCTTAATGACAGTTACATCCTATCTAGGTGTAAAGTTTTTATCAATACAAATTAATCAAGCAGAAACTCAAAGTAGCTTTTTTTTAAAATAATTATAAACTAGCGCTTGACCGCAATCCTGCCTGATGGTAAGCAGTGATGCGATCGTCGACACAACTTTTCAGACCCGTCCTCCGTACGGCTTCACCAGACATCATGCCGGAACACGACAGATCGTTGGCGGCAAGGTGAATCGTTGAGAAGTTCCCTCAACTGTCTAGGGTTTTCATCATCAGATCTACAGCAGACCTTCATTTTAACCCATACGGGTGTAAAGCACTCATCAATATAAATGAAGTAAGTCCAAACACAAAGTAGCTACTGTAAACCGCAGAGCCCTTATGACAGTCACAACCACCGAGGTGTAAAGTTCTTCTCAATACAAATTAATCAAGCACAGACACTAGGTAGCTGCTGTGAATCGTTGAGGAGTTCCTTCGACTGTCTCCCAGTTCCATCATCAGATCTACCCCAGACCTTTATTACATCGTAGTGCATCGTAGTGGCGACTAGTGCACTTCTAAGTATTTTAACTTAGAAATGCACTAGTCGCCTATACGATTTTTGAAAATTCCCCTTGATTTCTCTGGTCTTTCATCATCAGATCCTGACCTGGTGACTATGGGACCAACTGGAAAGTATACCCTTTTAAAAAAAAAAATAATTTTGCAAATCGGTCCAGACGTCTTTGAGTAATCGGGGAACATACAAAAAAAAATTAAATATTTCGACGAATTGATAACTTCCTCCTTTTTTAGAAGTTGGTTAAAAAAACAATCATAAGGGAAAAAAAAAACTCTTAACACTAGATAAACAAATACTTAAATAAGCTATATACAGACATATATGCCAATTCCAAAATATATACAAAACTAAAATGTGGGAGAGGTGTTGAGATAACTCTACCCTAATTGTTTAGAAAATAGCTCTGCAATTTCCGCTTAAATGCAAACCAACTAGTGGCCTCCTGATGTAAAGAGGAAATTCATTCTACAGAAGAATGGACTGAATATGAAATGAAGAATGAACAAAGTCAGATGTATGTAAGGGAAGATTGTTAGAAGAACGTAGATTCTTAGTAAGAAGAGTATAAGAGTAAAGAAGACCAAAGAAATTGAATGGTATGTGTGAATGATGATATGGTTAGAAAGAGGGTGATTGTCGGGATGACGTCGAATAGAGACGTATGGACGGAAAAGACATGTCGCGCCGATGACAAAGAAGTTGTGATAAGGTCAGGACGATGATGAAATAAATAATATACAACCTCACACTGACCACCTGCTAATGGCACAATATTGAAAAAATTTGAATTCCGCGGGCCGTCGCATCACATAGTAAAAATTTTGTTGGAACTACGTCTATTGTTGGTATGAGGGAAGGTACGGGTGGCGCCGCAACAAACCTTGGGCACGGCGCGGCGTAGGATATCCTTGTACTCGTCCTTGGTGACGTGCTTCTTGTTGTAGTGCGGCTTCAGCACCAGTTTCACTTCTTCCACCACGCGCTCCTGGCGGTTCAGTTTCTTCAGGAACTGTAATACATCGCCAGATGTAGTCTCAAAACACACAAACAGAACGAAACAAAAAGGTATACAACAGGTAACAAGCTAAGCATGCAAACGCGCCGAGTTCTACTAACGAAATAAAAAAATCGATCACACACATAAACAGCGTGATTGCTCACTTTGCTCTTCACTTGCATCTCGACGGCGGAGCTAGGCAGGTCGTCCAGAATCTTCAGGTTGTCCTCGTCGATCTTGACACCGACCTGCGTTTTACCTGCCGACAGAGAAAACGTTACAAGGAGTGCGGCGGACCGGACGCGGGTTGAGGCGAGCCCGGGGCGGGTCGTACCTTTCTTGCGGTGCAGCTTGACTGGCACCTTGGCGGCGGCTGTCCGCGGTTTGCGGCGCGGCCGCTCCAGGGCGCCGGCCGGCGGCTCGAACAGGTCGCCGAAGTCGCTGGAGCCCGGCGAGTACGGCGAGTCGTCCGCGTCCGATTCGTCGCGACGCCGCGCCGCCACAGCCGCCGTGCTGGGCGTGGGCCGCGGCAGCTTGGCGGCCTGCATGGGCTTGATGGGGTCAGACTTGATCGGGGACGGCTTGGCCAGGAACAGCTTGGGCGGCTGTGAGCGCGTCGGCGACGGCAGCACGATGCGCACGGGTGGTGCGGGAGCCGGGGTGGGGGCCGACGGGGCAGGGGCCGCGGTCGGCGCGGGGCCCGGCGGGGCCGGCGTCGGCGGGGCCGAGCCCGGCTCGAGCGCCGCCTGGGCCGCGTCGCCCGGCGGCGGTTCCGGAGATACGTCGCGAGTGGACTGAAGCAGTGCCATTACCTGCGGATTTCAATTTCATTAAAAATGTTTCCAAGTTAAGCGCCTATTCTCTGTGTCTGTCACATCACATTGCGCACTAAGTTTGTACCTTGCTTGTATTGTTGTTAAGTTGTTGCGTAACGATCGTAGATAGGCCAATATATAAAACGAAAGGGTTGCCACCTATATTTTGTTACAGAGTGTTGTATGTTATTTCAAATAATTATACTATATACCTTATAAGCAGGCGCGTGCGCTCCATAGAGGCATATAAGCACTGCATACCCTTATAATTTTCTAATTCGGAACACCCGAATCGTATTATAATTTTTGTACTACAGTACATTCTGTTAAAACACTACACTAAAACAGTAATATTACTGCCATCTTTTGGGGCTAGCGGAAACTAGCTAACACACATTGCAATTTATAAATTTGCTTATTTTTTAGCGAGAATGGTCGTGTATGTGAATAAAATTATTTTGTAATATCACACGTTGTTTTAATAAAAAGTATTATGATAATTATAACTGGTTAGGAGGCTGTGTACACACAAATTATTTTGTTTCCCGTGTATATTATTTTCAAAACATGATAGTAAAAATGTTTGGGGTTATGGATATTCAGATTTAAATAATTTTTACAAAGCCCCCTCTAAATACGATTCGTCGGAAAAACATTTAGATTGTTTAAATAATAATAATAATAATAATAATTTATTTCGGACAGTAGGTATCCATATTCGGTTAGTACTACAAAAATCTTAAGCCTATGTTAGTAGTAATAAAAACTAAGACAATATTGAAGTATTTGCGAGCGCAGCCAGACACTCTTTACTGTCTAACTAGGACCCGCATGAAACACTCCATTATTTTGGAGTCGGTCCTATCAGCGACTACTTTCAAAATGCTGCTAGTGCTACCCCGTACTCTACGTAGCAAGGAGGCGGTTCTCTTGCGTATAATGGCATGAAAGCCATCAACGCGGGCTTCCGCAAACATGCCAGATGCACTACAGAAACGGGGCAATCCCAGCAACATCCTGAAACCGTTGTTATATTGGACTCGCAGGGCACCGAGCGATCTCTGTGTATAACAAAACCACAGACTGCTCGTGTAAAAGGTTTGGCAGTACGCTTTAAAAAGAGAGATTTTAACATTCTCGTTGCAACGAGCAAACCTGCGTGCCAGCATGTTATTCTTAACTGCCAGTGCCCTGCGCTCCCTTTCAATGTCCATTTGGTCATCAAGATCTTCGGTAACATAGTGTCCCAAATATTTAAAATGATTTACCCGCTTGAGTTCATTATTATTTAATGTCAATTTGGGCACACTAGATGGGCATTTACCAGAAGACTTAAAGACCAAATACTCACTTTTCATGCAGTTATACATGAGACCATGTTTATTCGCATACCTCTCACAAACATGTAAAAGCTGTCTCATCGCACCGACAGCTGGGCTCAGCAGCACCATGTCGTCAGCATAGCTGATATTATTAATACAAACATTATCAACCGAGCATCCAACACGCGTGCTGCTGAGCTCAACCAACAGCTCGTTTACATACAGGTTAAAGAGCTTGGGAGAAGTCAACCCACCTTGTCTCGTCCCACATTCCAACCTGTACATTTCAGACAGTGTACCTGCCCACCTAACATTATTTGTCTGATTAGCATACCAGTAGCGAATGAGACGTTGTACCTGCGTATGCACTTCCGTTTTCTTAAGCTTTTCCCATAGAAAATCATAAGACACCAGGTCAAAAGCTTTTGACAGGTCGAGGAAACATGCATATACAGGTGTACTCCTCTGTGTATAGTACTGGACGGTGTGCTTAAGACTTAGAATAGCACTTTCAGTAGAAAGTCCGGGCCGGAACCCGAACTGAGCATCATGTATATCGAGATGTTTTTCGAGCTCTGAATCAAGCACAGCGTCCAGCACCTTCGCCACCACTGTCGCCAATGATATAGGCCTATAATTGCCCTTATCAGACAAGTCACCCGTTTTATTTTTTATAATTGGCACTACAATAGTACGCATGAGGTCATTGGGCAAGTATGAATGACTCAGACATAACGTGTAAAACATTGCCAGGACGCGTGATAGACGCGTGTTTGGAAAAGGTAGAATAGAGTCTAGTTTGAATAAACATTAAAAATTAAACATCGAAAGGCGCAATGCGAAAATTGATAGAATATAAAAAAATTCCAAGGTTAATTGATATCATCTGCTTTTTAGGTAAACAAAATTTTGCGTTCCGTGGTCACGACGAATCGCTTATTAAACGAAAAATATGGTCCACGCTCAGCCGATGGGCACGCGGGGCGTTGACCTCCGTCAGCTGTTGCCACGATGCAACAATGGCTAAATGTATTTGGGAAAAAATATAACATACATGGTGTAAAAATGATTGAAATCGATTCAGTTGCTTATTCTGAACAAACTATATTCAGGTTTCGTATAAAAAAAATATCGTTGTATAAGCGCAGAGATTTCGGTAGTGAATGCATGCATACCCCATCCGAAATCTCTGTGCACGCCGCTGCTTAACAGAACAGTAACGTACACGAAAATACATAACTTTATTTTGCAAGATTTAATTTATTTCGTATGTTGAAAGTTTTTTTTAACGAAATAAAATTTATCAATTGAAGCTAAATCGATGACTCCACTCGCCAACGCCACATTACCTAAACTCATCACAAATTAAAAGGCTAAAGGGTAGGTTTGACACGTTCACGCCTATGAACTTGTGAAATGCTGTCCGCAATGTTTTTGTTTCCATATTGTCAGACCGTTAATAAATGGTCAAGAAAAAAACTAAACCGATAATTTTTTTTCTAAAAGCGTCTCGAACTTGGCCTGTTTTATTAATTTATTCTCTAACCCCGATAGAATGAATTAGACAGAAATTAAAAACGATTGTTTTTAGTGTACACTTTGTAATAAAGCGATATACGTACATACATATAGTGCCTTGTAATAGTTTAGATAGTTGCTGAATTTATTATAATCAACTTGTACACCAACTATTATACTTATGTAAATCAACTCATTTGAATCATCTATCTTTTGTATTTATGAGGCTTTTAATTAATTAAATTATTTAGTTTTTACGTTCCTCAGATCTGAAGCAATATCTGAAGGACATAAAAAATGAAACCCTAAAAACAGATAGGAAAATCTGGACGCTACCGCTAAAAACGACTACTCGTTTTGGAACACTGTAAGGCATAGCAAAAATGCTCCACAAACTCATCATCCTTTAAAGATGGAAAATAATGCATGGGCAAGGAAAGATGACGAACGGGCTGAGGCCTTTGAAGCTTTCCTGGTCGATGTATTCACAAAAATATCCACGCCTATTTGGAAACAGATCTTCAACTCCAACTCAATCTGGCGAGATCTGGCGGATTATAAATGGTCTCCAACTGAACAAAGCTCCTGGATACTGGCTTATTACTGCCGAAATACCACGTCAACTGCCAAGAAAAGCCATCGTCAATTTTGAGTATAGGATACTATTCAGACCTATGGAAGGTTTCGGAAATCATCATGATCCCAAAGCCGGGAAAACCACCACAACTGGAGGCGTCATATAGACGAATAAGCCCGCTGCTTGTTATACAGTATGTTAAGAAAACTCTGTCCGACCCATAAGGATAATAAAGGTTAGGTAAACACATGACCAAATATAATATAAAAATTTACGTAATCATCATAGTACCAATACTAATGAATTTTGAAATAATCTTTTTTCCCGCGAATTAATTCCAACTTCCCCGAAATTTGGTAATTTTTAAAAAAGTGACAAATGCGACCACGTGCCGCGTGCTTTGCCGCCCGCCGCCCGCGGAAGGGAGGATTATTTTTTTTAAGTTTAGCCCGGCTTTGTATCCATTAGTAGAATCAGTTATCGATACCTAACAACACCTTCACGGGTCGGACAGGGTTTTCTTAACATACTGTATATAAAGTATTTGAGAAAGTCGTTGCACGTGGGCTTGATGTTATATGTTTAGAATAGAATGGCCGGATCCCGCGCGAGCGGAGGGGGAGGCAGGGTTTGGCGACGCCTAAGTCATCTTCAACTCAGACCGGATAAGTTCTCCACGTGTTCGGACGCGAGTCTCGCGCGGGCGAGCAGAATGAATAAAATGGCGGATGGCCGTTGTGTATGCGTAGGGACGCATTAGTATTGAAATTTAGTGCATTCAGACCGAGAAAAGTACTGACCGCGTTTGGACATAGGCCTAGAGCAGGCGAGGCAGGCGGTGTATATTTAAAGATGGCGGACTCGTCTTTTTGGCGTTCGGACGCCATTGCAATCGGTGCAATGAAGTTGAAAATCCGAAACATCGGGTGAGCGCGATCGGTCGCGTGCGTGTTCGCACTGGGGCGATGCGTGTAAGGATGGATGGCGCATTCGGACACTGTTATGATCGGTATAATATGTGGTAATCGGTGGAACGGACCGACGCGTCGGGCGTCCGGTGAACAGTACGAGTGATGTTGTGATTTCTACTCGGCTGCATTAGGAGCTGGGCTTTCTTCCTGGAGAAGGATATCTACAGACCATTAGGGAAACACATACACATTCATGTATTTGTTATCTGTATTATATATCTAGTTATATTACACGATAGGACGTACACATTCTTCTTCAGCCTATGGATGTCCACTGCTGGACAAAGTCCTCCCCCAAGGCTTTCCACGCTGACCGGTCTTGTGCTGCCCGCATCCATCGGCTTCCCGCGACCTTCACCAGGTCATCGGTCCACCTTGTTGGGGGCCTCCCTACGCTGCGTCTTCCAGTACGTGGCCGCCACTCCAGAACCTTACTGCCCCATCGGCCATCGGTTCTACGAGCAATGTGCCCTGCCCACTGCCACTTCAGTTTAGCGACTCGCAGAGCTATGTCGGTGACTTTGGTTCTTCTGCGGATCTCCTCATTTCTGATTCGATCACGCAGAGAAACGCCGAACATAGCTCTTTCCATTGCACTTTGTGTGACTCTGAGCCTTCGTATGAGGCCCATTGTGAGCGACCACGTTTCAGTCCCGTAAGTCATCACTGACAACACACACTGGTCAAAGACTTTAGTCTTGAGACACTGTGGTATCTTGGACGACGAGAAGATGTAGCGTAGCTTCCCGAACGCTGCCCAGCCGAGCTGGATTCGACGAGACACCTCTTTCTCGAAGTTGGAACTACCTAGTTGGACTGTTTGTCCCAGGTATATGTACTCGTCCACAACTTCGAGTGCAGAGCAACCAACTAGAATTGGAGTGGGTGCGACATGAGAGTTCGACATGATCTTCGTCTTATCCATGTTCATCTTTAGACCCACTTGTTGGGAAGCTCTGCTGAGGTCATTGAGCATTTTGCCCAAGTCTTCCAGGGTCTCAGCCATGACCACGATATCATCTGCAAAACGGAGATTAGTGATGTACTCGCCGTTGATGTTGATGCCAAGTCCCTTCCAGTCCAGGAGCTTGAAGACATCTTCCAACGCAACAGTGAACAATTTAGGAGATATGACATCTCCTTGTTTCACTCCACGCTGGAGTTGAATCGGTTTCGAGTCCTGATCCTGGAGACGGACTGACATGGCGTTTTTGTACAAACACTTTATCACCTCAATGTATCGATGGTCAATTTAGCACCGCTGGAGAGACTGTAGCACCGCCCAAGTCTCGATCGAATCGAAGGCCTTCTCATAGTCCACAAACGCCAAGCATAGTGGTTTGTTATACTCCTCGGACTTCTGTATAACTTGCCGCAGCGTATGTATGTGCTCTATGGTGCTAAAGCCTTTTCGGAAGCCTACTTGTTCGGGAGGCTGGAAGTCGTCGAACCTGCGAGCGAGACGATTCGTGATGACCCTAGAAAACAGCTTATAGACATGGCTCAGGAGGGATATCGATCTGTAGTTTTTCAGGAGGGTATTGTCACCTTTTTTGAAAAACAACACCACCAAGCTCCTGTGCCACGCCTTAGGCGTTTCGCCATTATATTAAACACTAGCTTTTCGCCCGCGGTTCTCACGCCTGGAGTTCGGTTATATCGCCTTTACAAGAGAACTCTTCAAAAGTCCGGAATCAAAACTATCCTATGTTATTTCTCAAGGTCAACTCTATCTTTGTACCAAATTTCAATAAAATCAGTTCAGTGGTTTAGACGTGAAAGCGTAACAGACAGACAGTTACTTTTGCATTTATAATATTAGTAAGGATTCACAACATCGTTCGAACAGGGCACTCGACCGTGAAGCAGGTGCGTAGTGGTGAATAAAATACGAGGAGGGTTAAAACAAAAAGAATACTGCTCGGCTGCATTTCTTGACGTACAACTACATTCGATAAGGTCGGAAATCAACTAATTACAGCTCGATAGAAAAGAAACAGAGAACAAACGTCCTTAACATCCTATTCCGAAAATTAAATTGTCTCTGTAGAACATCACATGTACCACTAGAAAACAAAGTTCTCATGAACGAACGATAACAAATGTCCATAGTTTATACTTTATACAAGACCTCGAAATTACATGAGCAACATGAAATATTTAAAACAATACCAAATGTGGGATTTTATTGAATAAAGAATAAAACAATTTTTAGAGGCCGAGAACCTCAATAATATAAATAAATGATGCATCTCTGCTCCTATGAATCTCTTTTGTTTAAAACTAATGCTAATGGAATACAGCTTTTAACCAACATCATTAATGTTCTTGTATAACAATCTACTATTATTTAACGAACATCATTCATGTTCTTGTATAACAATCTACTATTATTTAATAAGTCATTGCTAACCTTCTCTATGGGTGAGAGCGGACGTCGGTCGAGGACCTCGTCAGCGGACATGTTGGTCTTCTGCGCCGCCTCCAGCGTCATGCAGGCGCGAGGCGGGCTGGGAGCGCGCGCCGAGCTCGGCGAGGCCGAGGCCGAGCGCGTCGGCTCGTACGGGTCGTACGCGTCCGGCGAGTCCGGCGGCTCCGGCGGCGTCAGCGGCCCGCGAGCGTCCTCCGCGCCGCCCGCTTCCGGCGCCGGCTCCGCGCCGCGGCCCGGCGAGGGCGGCGTCTTGGGGCCTACGGCGTGCGCCGGCTCGGGGGCGGCGGCGGGCCCGGCCGCGGCAGGCCGCTCCGGCTCCTTCTCACCGGGCTCGCTATCGCTCAACACGATGACGTTGCGCGGCGACGGCGTTAGCTCGCGGAAGGGCGAGCGCTCGAGGTCGATGATGGCTACGGGGCGCGGCGCCACATCGTCGGGCGCGGCGGCTCTGCGTCGGCGCCGTCGGCGCTCTCGCCGCCGTTCGCGTCGTTCGTCACCATCAGCGCGCTCCTGCTCCTTGAAGCTGACGCTGACGAGGATGTTATCTCCAGACGTGAACACCTCCTTGGAGGGTCCGGCGGCGTCGCGCAGGCGGCGGTGTCGCGCGGGGTCGCGGCGGCGCCGCTCGGGAGCCGGCGGCGGCGACGGCTCGGGCGGCGGCGTGCGGGGCGATAGCAGGCGCGAGTCTACGGAGCCCGGCCCGGCCGCCACCGCGCCTGCCGACGGCGCCGGCGATGGCTCCGCCGAGCGGCTTGCGCTGCGACGTCGGGCGCGACGGCGGCGCGGGCTGCGTCTGCGTGGTGAGCGACGCCGCGAGGTTGAGCGCTCGGAGCGGACTCGCTTCTTTCTTTTCGTTGGTTTCGGGCGCGGGCTCTTGGAGCCGGAGCCAGAACGGCGTCGCTTCCGTGTCCTCTCTGTCGAGCGGCGCCTACGCGGCTCCACGCGTTTGTCGCGCTCGGGGGAGCGGCGGCGGCGGCGGGGAGGGCGCGCGGGGGACAGGCGCGGGGACGAGCGCGGGGAGCACGAGATACGCGCGCGCCGCGGGGACGACGACATGCGGCGCGCGCGGGACACGGACCGGCGCGGTCGGGACGGGGACCGACGCAAGCGAGAGACGGACCGGCGCGGTCGTGACATGGACCGTCGAAGGCGCTCGGCGGAGCGGCGGCGGGGCGCGACGGACTCGCGGCGCGGCGTGAGGCGTGGGGGCGGGGAGCGACTGAGGCTAGGCGAGGCGCGCGGCGACACGTCCCGGCCGAAGGCGTCCTTGGGCCGACGCCTCTTCTCGCCCACGAGGGTGCGCACGTCGTACCGCTCCAGGTCCTTACGGCGCTCCTTGCGGCGCAACTTACGTTCGCGGGACGCGTCGCTAGAGTCGCGGCGCTCGCGCTTCTTGTCCTTGTCACGATAATTACGCTCCTTACCGCTCTTGCTGAGTTTTTTGAAGGAGACATCACCCTTCTTGCTTTTGCCCTTACTCTTATCCTTACCCTCCTTCTTGGAGTCCTTCTTCTTCTTCTTCTTGGAGTCCTCGCCTCGCGGCTCTTTCTTCTTGTCCACGATCTCGCCCTCCTCGTTGTCAGGCGGCGGGGGCGCGGGCGAGGCACGCGACGCCTCCGAGGGCGCGCGCTCGTTGTCCGAGAACATCCCGTTACCCTCATCTTCGGATATCATCTCGGTGTCGAGTCCCTCGATACCCTTTTCCTTCTCGGTCTCCAAAGACGTGTCCTTGGACTTGTTCTCGTCAAGACAAGGCGTGTAACTCCTTTCATCTTCTGTTTCGCTGATGGACTCAGTCATTTTCTCTAACAGGTCATCATTTCTGTCTACAGAGCTTTTCCTAGGAGAGTTATCGAGCACGGGCAGTTCTTCGTCGGCCGCCGACAGGTCGTCGGAGCTCGAGGAGTCGCGGCGACGCGGAGGGGGCGTGACAACGGGCTCCGCACTGTCCACATTCTCGTCATCATGATCGTCTAACTTGTCTTCAGTCACCAACGCTGCTTTTTCCGGTGGAGTGGTTGGTTCTTCCTCGATGTCAGGTGTGGTACCTTCTCTCTCTATTTCAGTTGTTTTTTTTGTGACTTCTTGTATTTGGTCTGGCTTTTCAAGGTTAACATTAGCCAGTTCGATGGACTGGGTCTCCAGCGGGAGTTCAGGAACCTCCTCTTCCTTAGAGGGCGCGTCTGGGCGTGCTGCCTGTTCGTCGTGCTCTTCAGCAGGCGTCTCGTCCCGCGGTAGGTCACCGGGCTCCGCGAAGGGCGCACTTTCGCTATCCTCATTTTCCTCTTCCTCTTGGTCTTCTATGTCTTCGTCGTAAAGACTAACTTGTCGTTTAATCAACGTGGGTGTGTTTAGCTTAATTTTAATGGGATTACGTGGATTGGTCGTGATGGGACATCTCTTCGAGACTTTCTCTTTCAATTCTTCTTCACTTTTGTTCCTGACAGTGTGATCAGCTGCGGAACGCGGCGGGTGGCCGAGTGGTCCTGTCGTGGTCATCAGGGCGGGCGAGTCTGCCGGGGCGGGTGGGTCTGCTGGGGCTGGCGGGTCAGCAGAGGTGGGCGGGTCGTCGTCTTCCTGCACCAAGTCCTCCAGGCTATCGTGCGGCACTAGCGCCGCCAGCGGCGCGTCTGCCGGCGTTTCAGCTGAGCTGTTGGCAATATGAACACTGGTGGCCGAGTAGATAGAGAAATTGGGACAGTCGCCCTCAGAGTCGTCGTCGCTGGTGGCGGGCGCGGGCGCGACCGGTGCCAGCAGCTCGCGGTGCTCGTGCAGCACGGCACGGACGCAGCTGTCGAGCACGCCTGGCGGCACGCCCAGCCCGCCCACGCCCTGTAGCGGCGGCGGCACGGCCAGCCCGCCCACGTCCTGTAACGGCGGCGGCACGGCCAGCCCGCCCACGTCCTGTAACGGCGGCGGCACGGCCAGCCCGCCCACGTCCTGTAACGGCGGCGGCACGGCCAGCCCGCCCACGTCCTGCAGCGGCGGCGGCACAGCCTGCCCGCCCCCGTCCCGCAGGAGCGGCGACACGGCCAGGCCGCTCTCGTCCCGCAGCTCCGGGGTGTCCGAGGGCGAGGGGGGCGCTGCCGGGGCGACCGGCATATCATCGATGTCGCCGCTGTCGTCGTCGTCGTTAGTCGGCTCGGTGGGGTCGTACTTCTCGGTATCTATAACTAAACTAGAATCGCTCTTCTCGTCTTCCGACTTGTCAAGTTCAGGCGTTTTGTCAAACTTGAACATAGGCGGCTCTGGCAAGGGGCGGTACGACTGGGGCTTCGGTGGCTGCTGCGCTTGTGTCGCGGCCAGAGGTTCGGGGTTACTGTTTGCTGAGTTTTGTCGCCGGATTGGGCCCATTCTCATGTCAAGCGGGTTTTCGAAGCCCCCGAAAGAGTGCCTGTGTTGCACAGGTGGCGGGTCATTGTGCGGCGGAGCGGGCGGCGGCACATAGGGCTGCCAGGTCGGCCCTAGGCTGTACCGTCCCGGCTCAGGGCGCTGCGGTGGCTGATTGTTTTGGCCTCGGTTCTGCTCAGGAACTTGTCTCCTGTTGCGCTCAAAAGGAAGGTCATCTCCCGGCGGATACTGGTGGGGTCTTCTAGAGTAATTGTTATAGGTGTCAATGTCGTTACGACGCCCATTGTTGTTTTGATTGAATGCGTTCCCCTGGCGGTTCTGGTAGCCGCCACCGTTGTAGTTATTGTCGAAGCCGCCGGCGCGGTTGTTCAGGTTGTTGGTGCCCTGCTCGCGGTGGTAGTTGCCAGTGTAGCCACCGCCCCAGCCGCGTCCGCCGCGCGACTGGCCAGGATACGATGGTACCTTCCTCGAGGCGATCTCTCCCTGCGTGAGATCAATCTTGTCCTGTTTTTTAGGATCGTCGGATTGCTTCTTCGGCTGCTTGGAGGAGTTTTTGCGTGTTTCTAATTTTATATTCACACTGCCATCTACAGAAATAGACACTATAGATTGTTTTGAATGAAGCAAAGTTTGACTTTCGAGGATAGAGGAGAGAACGTCCGGCGCCGACGACGCATGCGTAGGTGACGGAATGGAGATCATCTTACGTCTCGCCTGGGAATAAGTTATTACATGTCATTATTAGACACAATAGTAAATGCATACGTACTATAAAATAACGAACAAGGTGCAGCTACAATTACCTGTCTGTAAGCACTAAGGATGCTGGAGGTGGGACGCGCGGCCACAGCCGTGCTGGCGCGCTCGGACATGCCGTGCTCGTCGTCCTCGGGGAAGTAGTCCAGCTGGTGCGCGTCGCCGAACAGGCTCAGCGTCGGGATACCGGCACGCGAGCGGCGCACGGACAGCTCCTGCAGCGCGTTGGCGGGAGCGGCGGGCGGGCCCGCGGCTCGCCCGCCGACCACTCCTGTAGCCGCCAGCGCCGCCCGCACGCTGGCCCGCACGTGCGAGCGCCGCGCCGCTGTGCGCGGTTGCCGTCTCTTGGTCTGCGCATAGACAACCATGTTAACTTTCAAAGACAGCTCCATTTCAAGCTACATTCTGAATGGAATATACTTACCCTCCTTTTCTTTAATTTCCTTTTAACTCGTTTAGTGACCGGAAATTTACCATTTTCTTGCACTTCATACTCAATAATTACTGTTTTAGTTCTTCTCCTCTTTGGCCTTCTACAATTTGTATGTGCAGCACTTTTACGCCTGGATGTAGTAGTTCGTGAGCTACTGCCCTGTGCAGAGTGTGATCCTCTTGATGTTGTTGGTATGTCATCAGAATTCATATGCCTTCCACGGTTACCGGAGGATGTAGATGGTTCATCTGCACTGTTCATCCTTGATGATCTAACATTCCTTCTCTCCCTAATTAATGCACTTCTAGATGAAATTGGTAAGTCCATATCTGTGATTCCAGAAAATAAGAAATCCACATCTGATAGCAAATTGTCACAATTAGGACAAAGCCACTGATCAATAGGAATCTGCAATGTAACGAAAAGTATAGCTGGTATAATAATATTGTATATTTATACAGTCACTAAATTTCAACTACTATGTGGATTACCTCTGATAGTGGTGGGGTGAGGCACTGCATATGATACCCAAGGTCACATCCATCACATAGAAGCATAGTTTCTTCATTGTCTGTGCGGCCACACACCTAAAATACAATATTTAGATTCATTTAGTTATTTTCCATTTCAAACTAATCTATTTATATTAATAATAAGTTGATTTTATTAAATATGCTAAAGTTTTTGTGCCTCTAGTAACAACAACAATGAACCTTCAATGCTAACACCTTGAACTGATGGCCCAATTGTAGTACTCATAGTGTTATAGTATGAACATATTTACCTCACAGACTGTCAGGTCCTCAATAACAAGAAATTCTACTGAAGGCCGACGTTCAACCACCTTTACAGGCTCCGTTCGTAGAACACGACCACCTGCACAAGCTCTCACTACTATAAAATCAAATGTCATTCTGTCTACTGGACAAGTGTTGACATTTTTTGACCATTCCGTAATACAATCCAAACAGAAAATATGTTCACAGCTCTGTGGTGTCCCCACTTCTTGATCAGTGAAACGTAAAAGACAAATGGAACATTTGTCTGAGTTGCCTTCTGAGCTGTCTGATGCAAAACCAGAAGTAGGTTTAGCAGCAGAGGCTGCAGGCTTAGGTGCGTCTGAGTGGTCGGTGGCCCAGCCTGACGTGTCGCTGTCGCCCTCGGAGTCGCGAAGCTTGGGCAGCGCGCGCTTCCGGCGAGCTCCCGCGCACACCACTGAGCTGCCGCTGCTGTCGCTGCCATCATCACTCAGCACCTGTAACACACTCATTGTAATACTCCATTGACCCCGTCACTAACACAACGTGTTGAAGCTTGTTCAGTCACCCTCAATCTCTTTCTGCGTGACCCCGCTACTGTGACGCTGTCGTCACTGTCCGAGCTCGAGTCCGACGAAAGCACCATCACTTTTTTAATCTTGCGCTTGGGCCGTGGAGGCGAATCCTCGCTGCCCTCCTCACTCATTCTCACAAGTAAACAGTGTCGAATGGAATTTAGTGGTCACGACACGAAGCCAGTTGCAAAGGTGTAAATGACCTCCGCCAAGTAATATTCGAGTCAACTAAGGTAAAATATGAGTAATTCATTCGGTCTGCTAATTAATATCATGCATCAAGATTGTTTTCACACAAGTTATTTCGTACGCGTTGTCTTAAACATAATGATAAATGATTCCACTATTTTGACAGCAAGCCGCTATCAATTGGTCAAGCGGCCATTTTCCTTTCAATTTCTTTTTTTTTATTCTTCATAGTGCTGTTGCAAACCATAAGCCATCATAAAAATAAGTTATACATAATTATCTTTATTTGGTTATTTATGTTCTGTATTAATGTATTTTATTTATATGGTGTATGTAAAAAAAAGTATTCAAGACTATTCTTTTGCTGAAACGTCAATATGAGAATAATCTAAGGAGTAAAAATTTATAGATACACATCAACTTGAAAACGTTCTCCTGCTTTTTATCGGTAAAAAATATCGAACTAATTTATGGATATTCTACAAATCATAAAAAAAATCATTAAAAGCCAAAAGGTAACAAGTAACAATATAAAACTTACAATGGCAGTGATGAAGTGGTCGTCACCACAGATTCACAATGTGCGGCGCACATCACTACTAGCTCATGCTCAAAGAGTATAGTCTCATGCTCATCACGGCGACGGAGACGAATGCTATTTTTGCTTTGTGGTTGTGCATTTTCGTTTATTTATATTTTCCTAGTTTTTAACAAATATAATAAGAAATGACCGCCGAAAACGAACGTGAAATATATCATAAATTAGAAGCTATGAAAGAGATCAGGTATGTTGATTTATTGTTGAGAAATTATTCAAAATGCTCTTCCAAATCGCACCTGTGGACTGGATCAATAAACACTTGACATCCTTTGAAATGTTTATTATTTCACATTGTATGATGAATCTAAGGTTAGTAATTTAAACTCTCACGATTGTAATTACTTTGAATGGATTCAATATATTTTTGGGAAAAGACCCTCTGACCGATTATTTTGTTTTAGTTTTGCATGATTACAATTTTAATAAACTAAAGATTTAAAACAGAAAAAAAATATCTTGTTGGCGTAAGTACAACATCTTTTTACTAAGAATTTTTTACTAAGAAAATAATAAAGTAAGTAAATCCACATATATGAATAGCTGGGTTTACTTAGGATAGGCTCAGTAAATAATTCTTTTTCTACCTTCATTACTTATTTTCAGTGAAAATTAATAGTTACATGTGTTAAATATTTCCAGAAATAAAACAATAACTTTGGAGCGTATGAAGCGCAGTATTCTGAATGAGGTGCGCAGCGGGGATCAGGAAGGGCGCTG
This sequence comes from Sesamia inferens, assembly GCA_037179545.1. NCBI lineage: Eukaryota > Metazoa > Arthropoda > Insecta > Lepidoptera > Noctuidae > Sesamia > Sesamia inferens. The sequence continues at coordinate 31,009,550 of CM073937.1, read as the reverse complement.
TCTGGCACAGTACAAGCGTGAAATGGAGCTGCTGCAGCAGGAGAAGATGAGCCACGTGGAGGAGCTGCGCCAGATTCATGCTGATATCAATGCTGTATGATCTTTTTCTATTTCAAGATACAATATTCAACATCTGTTCTTCAACAGTGGGCACTTTTAGATATAACTATCAAAGTTAAGTTCTGTAGTTTGTCTATAAACAAGGATATTAACTGAGAAAGTACAAAATATCACATCTAACATTTGGTTATAGTAAGATTAATGCTAAAATAAGTTTTTGCATATACATATACAGTTGAATATTATATGCTATCATCCTAAAAAGTCCTTCTGAAATCAATACACAATACTTTATTTAAAACACGTTGAATGCTTGGATGTACAGCAACACAGTAGAAGCTATTAATACCACAAGCAGCATGGAACGTTTGTTTACTTAGGTCTGCACTACTGTTGGCCGACAATTGTAACATATTAGACTGTTTGTTTTCTTTGTCTGTAAAATCTAAACCGTTTGTTTTCTTTGTCAGTCTTTGGCAGTCAGCTATGAATATTTCAATTTATAGCTGACCAATAATTCTAAGTAATTACTGCCAGTCTCCAAATAATGATGCTTTATAGTTGCTGCAGACTTTTAAGAAAATTTTGTTTGATACTGTAATAATTATGAATTGACAGAATTATAATGTATCATTCAAATGATCAAACAATCTCATCATGATTCCTTGCCCTTCTCAAAATATTTTCATTTCACCTAAACTGTTATGGGCACTTATGAAACATCAGAAGCTAGGTGCACAGTTCCAATAGATTTCTGAAACATTTATTAAAAAAGGCCAAGAGTGCTATCTTAAAATGTCAAAATACACAATGGCGGCTAGTTTTTGCAGAGAAAAACACCGCGGTGGGACTTGCATCCTAGTTAGAAGAGACATAATTTTTAACGAACTAACAGTAACTAAAAAAATCGCATCAGTAAATACATTCGAAATTTGTGGTATAGAGTTGAAGGATGAAAAATTATTGATAATATGCATATACAGAACACCTCAGTCCGACCCTAATCTATTCTTAAATAATCTAGATAATCTCCTACACGTCATTTTCAGAAAATACAAACCATCAACACGCATAATTCTAACGGGTGATTTCAATATAAACACTCTGAAAAAAGTAAAATCACCAGTGAATTCCAAGACCTAGTAAAATCTTATAACATAAAAATTCATATTAATGAAGCTACTCGTAAATCTTCGTGTATTGATCACGTATTAAGCAACATCTCAGACGCGGTTACCACCAGGCGCGTGCGCTCCATACAAGCAGAAAAACACTGCATACCCTAATAGTTTTCTAAAAAAATATATAATAATTTATAATATACTACACTAAAATAATTTATATACTACAAACTTAAAACTGAAAGACTTTGTTAATCAGTTAGTGATAACCCTACCATCTATTGGGCCTAGTGCTAACTACGAAACATCACTCGCCTTCGTCGCGACGCCCGCGCCACTTCTCGTAGCGGCGTAAGCAGTTACAAAATGTGCCTCTTCCGTATCTGTCTGTGTATAAAATTATTTGCTTGTGTGCCTGAATTGTTGTGTACGTGTGCGTAAAATTTCATTGGCTTTTAAGGGCAGGATAAGCACAACTTCTAATAATGCGACGAATTTAAGAAGTTCAGAAATATAGCATGATTGTTGTTCGTTCAAATACCTTTTTATTTTAGCAGCTTATGTTGTTTCATTATTGGTGTATTTGGTTAAATATGTACCTATATTGGTTGTTTTAAACGGAATCGAATATTCATTTATTTTAGAGTTTTTGGTTTAACACAAAAGAAAGGTTGTCTTTATAAAAAGTATTATGATAATTATATGTGGTTAGTAGGCTGTGTAGTGTGTACACACAAATAAATTGTTTTGTTTCTCGTGTAGGTATATTATTTTAAAACACGGCATTGACAGTTCGTCGTTATAAAAACTTAAAAGACCTTAAGTTTTTCAACCTACTTGCTTTTGAATTTTAATACTATACTTTATATTGTAATAATTTTCCTGAAGTTTACAAATTAGCGAAATTTAATAGTTATGATTCCAATGAGTAGTGCATTACGCATATTTATGAAACACACAGGGCCAAAACAGACTCATAGATTTGTCTATATTTCCATTTTAAAAGAAGTTTTAGCGATTTCAAAACGATTTTATATATATTTAATTTTTACAGAGTTATTTAAAAATAGATAGGCGCGTTGATTTAATTTATAGATAGTAAAATATTTTTTTTTTTGTTTTTTGAGAAATAAATTATTACTTATTTACAGTTGAGTTAGTAATACCCTTTCATTGTATTATGACAGCCTTCATGGCGTAGCGGTAGCGAACGCGGCCGCTGCGTAAGGAGGCGCGGGTTCGATCCTCGCGCATTGTAAGTATTTGTAAGCATAAATATGAATATTTGCACTGGTCTGGTCGTGCCTCGGAAAGCACGTTAAGCCGTTGGTTTCTGTTGCCATACGAACATCTAGTGGCAGTCGTTACGGGTTATTGGAGCCCACAAAAGTGCAACAATTGGTCTAACTGCAATGCTTCGATATTGTCTTCGCGTTGTGGAGGTCAGACGGCAGTCGCTTCACGGAAAATGTCGAAATTTCGCCAAAATCAGCTATTAGACTGGAAAAACGGACCCCAGATTCCAAAGCTTTGGATGCGACTGGTATTAACCCTGAGATGATGATGATGATTTCATTGTATTCATTTGGGCAAAAAAAATACCTAACACCCCACGTATATCATTTATTTGTCTTGTTCTTATCATCAATCACATACTTAGATGTTCATTGTATCCACGCACAAACATCAATTCAATGTTGACATGCGAAAAAGTACGCGACTATGCTAAATTGAAACTACCTCTACGTTACGTTTTTTAAGTTTTACCATATATAAGCACAGAGATTTGGGTAGTAGGTATATGTATGCATACCTTCAACAAAATCTCTGTGCACGCCCCTGGTTACCACAGTACTCTCACTCTATCTCTCTGATCATGAAACAGCGCAAATGATAGACTTCCCCTTAAAACGCCAATCTATACAAGATGCAATTTATTATATCTACAAAAGAGATTACAATCTCCATAATACAAAGAAATTCAAGAAATGCCTCCAATGTTTGTCTTGGTTAGAAGTTTTCATAGAAGACGCAACCAAGCATTTAAGTGTTTTCATGATTTGTTATGCCTTTTTTAAATCTATGTTTTCCCAAGGAGAAGATAAAGATAAATCTAAATAAAAGAGTAAAACAAACATGGATAAGTAAAGGTCTTAAGCGGAGTTGTAAAACTAAAAGAATTTTGCATTATGAATATTATAAAAAGAAAACTCAACCAAACAAATACACACACACAGATATAGCCACTTCCTTCAATCTATAACTCCTCGCAGCAAAGCACATATACTCACTGTAATAATAACGTCATACCTAGATCTATGTTCCTCGTTCCAATGTCAGAAAGCGAAGTAAAACAACAAATCATGTTATTAAATAACACAACTTCAGAAGGCTACGACGAACTTAGCACAATAATTATTAAGGAATGTGCCAAAGAATTACGCGGCGTTCTAACGTACCTTATAAACTTATCTTTTGCTCAAGGAGTGTTTCCAGATAATTTAAAAATATCAGTTGTAAAACCGCTTTTCAAAAAGAGGAACAATCTGAAGTAAGCAACTATCGTCCAATTAAGAAAATAAGCGATGTTCATACTATAAATACCAGGAACAAATACAATCTTGCTGTACATCACACTCGTCTCTACAGAGTAGGCAACTCGTACATGGGTCAATGTATACACTTTTACAACAAGCTTCCCATGTACATTCGAAACTTACCCATTAAACAATATAAAAACTATATAAAGGCCAAACTTTGCAAAAAGGGGTATTATAAAATCTCAGATTATTTAGAAGACAAAAAAGCTTGGGACTGAGCTGCTCGCTCTGTTAAGCATTGTTATTAAGCAATATGCGTAATTATAACGTAAATTATTGTAAACATTTTCATTATTAAAGTCTGGATTTGAAAAAAGACGATGATCCCTGAGTTTGTTTCGGCTATTTCTTCTCAGAGGTAGTCAGGAAATGCCGACTTCATCTAGTTAAAAAAAAAAAAAACATACGACGTGTAAAAGTGATCGGTGATCCTACTTGCTTAATAAACGATTTCATTTCATTTCAATTACCAATTGTGGCGAAAATATTTGAAAAGTGCATGTACAAAAGGCTTATTAATTACTGGGAGAAATTTCATATTATAAGGAAAGAGCAATTTGGATTCCAAAAGATAAATCCACAACTTTAGCTATATTTTCACTCCTGAAAGCAATTCTTAAAAATATTAATGATCAGCAATTAACAACGGGTTTATTTTTCGGTCTATCTAACTAAGGCGATCGATCTGGTTTCCGATGACATACTTCTTCAGAAGTTAGAGTCTATGAGAATCAAGGGACTGCCACTACAGTGGATAACATCATACATATCTGACAGACAGCAATGCATCACAATTACTAATATTAATGCCAATAATGAAATTGTAATGATCTATTGTAGCTCGTAAGCCCGACACTAGATGGCGCTACTAGTAGTACGAGATCCGGCTGCAGAATCAGTGTACCCATCGAGTGTTTGCTGAAAACCAAATTTTTTCACATATTTATGATTAGGAGAATTCATATCTACCAGGTTGCCTATCAAAATGTGGCCGCTAGTATTTTTAATTAAATTATTAATAATTCATAATCCGTAAGAAATTTCACTGACATGTTTTTTCAATGAAATGTCGTCTATTTTACGGTAACATCTATGAAGACTCTGAAAAATCATGGTTGCCGTTGCGCACCTGGCCGCACCTCTTCGCAGCCAGGTGTACACAGGTATGATTTTGTTACATTTATACACCCACAACGTACATTCATATTTTATAAATCAAATTAAAGCTAATTTTTTTCTGTTCATTATTATATACGGTTGCCTAATTAAATCTGGCCGCAAATAAGGGTTGCTGGCTGTTAAATAAAGTAAACATTAAAAGTAGAGTGAAAGAGAGCTAGCGCGTTACACCACTATTCAGGCGAGGATAGCGATTGCCAGCTGTCGGACAGTTTAAAGCCATTGCGCATGCGTCAGATGCTAGTGTTCTCAACCTCCGATCCAAACAATAGTAGGTACGCCTCAAAATAATAAATACTCCAAAAGAAACGTCTTGGAGTATTTATTATTTTGAGGCGTACCGTAAAATGTAATTTAATTCATCAACAATATCCGTAAATGGATATTGTTGATGAATAAAACCAAGGTTATTTATGTAAAAAAAATTGTGTTGTGCAAGTACTGTATGAAAAAGATTTGATTTTATTTTAAGTATTAGATTTATTTTACATATTCATAAATTTAAGTAAATTATAAATTTTTAAAATGTATTTTATATTTCCGTGACTCTTTTTTAAAAATCTGAATCATCGGAGCTCTCAGTCATACTATCATCGCAGCTATCACTTTCATCGCAAATGTCGGTATCGTCGTTATTATCGGAAGGCTTGTTCGTGGAATCACACAGCACACTCTCCACTTGCGCTGGAGTTGAGTCTCCCAGGAACCATATTGGTTTTAAAAATTCATCTATCAACAGCCAGCCATTATTTTCCGCGCTGAACTTGATGCAATCCGGCTCAGTAGCATTTAACCACATCGAATTAACAAAGATTGTCCGCAATAATTTTTGCTTTAAAGATTTCCAGCACGGTGGAATGTGCGTCGAGTCAAAACCTTTAATTCTTTTCATAAATTTTTGACTACTTTCTTTTGAAGCGTACATTTTGTTGAATAATAACCATCTTGCGGCATTTACACTTTGGCACTTTGGGAGTCCATACATAAGGCACGTAAAATGTTGAACTGCATCGATTTTGGTTTCGTTATAAATGTCATTAGGGTTCTTCAAAGACGCAAAAACTTGTTGAATTTGTGGGTGCTTCATAAATACATTCAAGGGTCTAACTTTCCCTTTGCTAAAGAATGCAGCTGTGTAGTCGTAACCCGTAAATGCGTGAAAAGCAGGCAAAGCAAGACATAAAGTTGCACCTAATTTTCTTGATAAGTCCGTACAATTGATGTAAACTTCGTCCTTATTATTATTTTTTTTGCAATTGCTATCCTCGTCTGAATAGTAGTGTAACGCGCTAGCTCTCTTTCACTCTTCTTTTAATATTTTCTTTATTTAACAGCCAGCAACCCTTATTTGCGGCCAAATTTAATTAGGCAACCGTATATAATAATGAACAGAAAAAAATTAGCTTTAATTTGATTTATAAAATATGAATGTACGTTGTGGGTGTATAAATGTAACAAAATCATACCTGTGTATACCTGGCTGCGAAGAGGTGCGGCCAGGTGCGCAACGGCAACCATGATTTTTCAGAGTCTTCATAGATATTGCCGTAAAATAGACGACATTTCATTGAAAAAACATGTCAGTGAAATTTCTTACGGATTATGAATTATTAATAATTTAATTAAAAATACTAGCGGCCACATTTTGATAGGCAACCTGGTGGATATAAATTCTCCTAATCATAAATATGTGTAAAAATTTGGTTTTCAGCAAACACTCGATGGGTACACTGATTCTGCAGCCGGATCTTAGACTATAGGCTCTCTCCAATAGTTTTAATAAAGTGAGATTAGACGACGGACACGTGACGGTAGATTAAAAATAAATTGAAAAAAAAGACGGGGGATCGGAAGCTGTCAAGAGGTGACAGACAGAAGAGGTATCGTTGCTTGGAGTGATTTGCACAAAAGTCCTTTAAATTAAAACTATTGGTCATATTCGGAAATTACTACGAAATATATATACGTGTTGTTGTCAGTGCAAACTTATTAATTGTTGTGCTCGTGACAGGAGAAACGGGGTAAGTGCTTACGACTATTTAACGAAGTGTAGGTTACTTAACTTGTATGTTTAACAAGGCTGACTGTTTTATTTTGTCATCAGCCTGTAGAAACGCCCCTACCCTTCTGGCAAATTGTTGCGGATCAAGACCCGGGCTTTGCTGACTTGCTCGACCCTGACCTTCCTCCGCTGCCCACGGGATTTGAACCGATCACTAAGTGACGTACTCGCCACGGTACACGGGAAGCTAGCTGGTCTTGGAACAGTATCATACTAATATTAAATAAGTTTAATGGTTCTGCTCGTCCGTATTGCAAGGAAACTTGTAGTCATTAAGTAAATTATAAGAAAGATTGTAGTCGTTAAGTAAATTTGTATTTCTTGCCTAGCTTTGTCTTTCATTGCTCAGTAGCTTGAACCCTGGACATGACAAAATGGTTTCACATAGCTCTGAATTTAATACTATTAAACGCGGTGTTCCTCAGGGTAGTATACTGGGCCCGATTTTATTTCTCCTCTATGTGAATGATATCATAGACGTGACTAAACATAAAAGTTTTCTTTTCGCTGATGACATTTCGATAATTGTATCTACTGACAAAAATGTAAATCAATAGTTATCATGAAACAGATATTAATAATACAATTGAAAATCTAATAAATTGGCTGAATGATAATAATCTAACCATCAATCTCGATAAATCCGTATATGTACAATTCAACAAATCTTATAACAAAAAAATTAACTTCACAATGAATATACCTAAACTTCAACAAGTAACACAAACTAAGTTTCGAACGAACGAGGAACGATCATAGACGAACATCTAGACTGGAAAGCCCAAATCGATAGTGTATGTAATAAAATTAATAAATTTGTATATGCTCTCAGGCAGATTAAAAGGGTAACGAACATCAAAATAGCTGTAATGTCCTATCGGGCTTATGTTGAGTCCTCATTGCGATTTGGACTTATTGTATGGAGTAACAGCACAGCTTTTAACAAAGCATTTGTAGCTCAAAAGAAATGTGTTCGAGCTATTCAAGGTATTCCGCCGGACGAAACCTGCCGACCAATATTTAAAAAACTTGGTTTGCTACCGCTACCCTCACTATATTTATATGAAACATGTATGTTTGTCCAAAAACATAAAAATCTTTTTAAAACAGCGGCAGATGTAAGCACTAGAAATCGCCGAGACCAATTTAAGCTTGTTTTAGAGGAAATCCCTCGATCAGCTAAGTATAGCAAAAGCTGCTTAGCTATGACCGTCCGAATATATAATAAACTACCATGTGAGATTAAATTACTAAATAGCAGATTGTTTAAAATTCACTTGTATAAATGGCTAAATGACATTAATTTTTATAGTATTAAGGAATACCTCGAATATAAACCAACCTAGAACATTAACAATTTTGCATGCTGTAGATATAAGCAAAACGTGTAGGATCTTATCTTTGTAATGTAACACCTTTATATACCATGTTTTATGCAAATAAATGAATATGAATCTGAATGTTATGCTTCTTAAAGAAAGGCACACACCTCTCTGTTGACTTTAAACCAAACATAGCTCGAATGCAACGTTTCTGCGCTTTAAAGTCAATATCTTTGTTGGTGGAATTCCCTCAAAAAAATATGCCATATCTGAGAACAGATGTCACCAGTCCATGATACGCAATTATAAGGGCACCGGAGTTTATTTTATATGCATGTGTATGTAGAGCATAGGCAGATTTACTAACACGTTTGCATAGTTGTTGAATATGCGGCTTCCAGGTCATTTTGTAATCAATATATAGGCCTAAAAATTTATAATTGTGTACTTGCTCTATTTTTTGCTTGTTATAATTTATATTTAGGTTATTTGGTGCTGGTAAACGTTGTCTAAAGTACATTAATTTAGTTTTGCTTAAGTGGGCTTTAAGGTTATTGATATTAAGCCAATTCATGACTGAGCTCAATGTGTTGTTTATGTTGGCTTCACAAGTATTTATGTCTTTACACTTAACGGTTACGGTACTGTCATTCGCAAAAAGAGTTACAGGATTATCAGTGGCATTGGGTAAGTCATTGATATACAATATAATATCTGAGCAATTGTGTTGCGATGTGTGCCGGGTACGATGCACCAAATGTTGTTGTGTCGGGAGTTTGGTCGTGGAGGGTCTCCAGATCAATCTCCCTCTGGGTTTAACATTACATCACCTCGCCTAACTGCCGTCTTCCTTCCTATTCACTAAGTTTTTTTAAGTGAATAATCTTAATTAACTAGCGCACTTTACCATCAACCACTGCATTACTGCTTACCACCAGGCGGAATTGCAATCCATCAGTAGTTTAATAATGATTAAAAAAAAAACACTTTTTAATGATGCATTTAAGGTGGGCGTGTCAAAGGCACCGCTGGTTACTCGCCGCCTGGCTCTTATTGATCAATAATTCTTTGTTTAATATCGACAGTCCACGTTGACTAAAGAAATTAAAAATAAGATGTAAAATAGACACTACATTGAAGTATTTTCTTGCTTCTGAGAAGCCTATCCACGACTGATCTGAGCAAAAATTAAAAGATCGTAATTAATTATTGAAAACAACATAGTTAATAGTACCATTAATTGGGGTAGATGCAAGAAGCTTACATTGAATTTACTTCACATTACAAAAACTATGTTTTTATAACATTGATTAGTTGAATAAAATAATAGGCTTTAAATGTGCCGATACAAATAAGTCGACTCTGTTTTATAATTTTTAAAATTGAATTTTAAAGTTATTTCTAGGGTCATCACTGCGAAGTTTTCGCACTAAACTTCAAAGCAAAATAATTATTGCACTTAGGTACCTCACACCGGTGCCATGGGTATGCAACATACATACATATATTTAATATACTGAAAGTATTATTTCATATTTCTGAAACTGATTGTATACATATAACATAATATGAGATGGAATTGCTGCCTAGAGTTCTGAATTAAGCCACAAACTATGCGCCTAATCCAGCGGTACCTAACCTGGGGGTAATTGCCCCCGCAGGGGTAAAATGGAGATTCTACGATTCTAGGGGTTAGCACAGGATGTCAAGCCGCCACAATTGCACATAAGTCAGAAACCGTCTGAATGTTGAGCATGACATAAGAAGCGCGTTGAGTGAAACCGAACCTAATATTATCAAACTTGCAAATGCAAAGCAATTTCAACCTTTACACTAGTTAACTCCTAGATTTATTATAATATTACTTTACTAGTTACCTGAACGTGACATAATAAACATATTTTCGTTGGTGTGCTTTTAATAATTATTAGTAGGGTAGTGACATTGGAAAGGTTAGGAACCACTGGTGTAGTCCTTTCTGATTTTGGGTGAGCCAAAATATTTTGGATAAATCCAACGTCCCACATGTTTATACAATATACTAACTTAAACAGTTTTAATGGTAGTTCTATGAATTATTAATTTTTTAACCTTCCTATACCCGCGCACATGTCTGTGAGACCGACGAAACAGTTTTTCGTAAATATATTTTTTTCCAAGAACTTAGAGAGGTCGCGCCTTCTGCTAGCTGCATGATTTGGGGCTCTCTTTGGATTGGCACGTGGCAAGCAGTCGTGCAAGCAGGGCATGTAGGTCTACTACACTCTATACCCGCGTATATGTATATGACGCGGGCAGTGCCGTTTTATCCATTAGGCATTATAGGCAACTGCCTAGGGGCCCTGCCACGTTCAGGGGCCCCTGTGCTACAGGGAAAAGAATAGGCAATGTTTCTTAAACAGTAAAAAATTAATTTGAAAATTTGCTCTGTACATTACATCGACGCTATTTTAGTACATTTCGGAACGCATTCCTTATTAGATATTATTATTATGATTATTATGATAGTTTAAAAGTTTATAACGCAGTAATATAATTGCAAGCAATTTTATCGCGGTAATTTAATTAAAAACGCTCAAAACTCTTTGTTGTGAATGCACACTTACTATACTGGTACCTACCAAGTATGTATATTCTATGGCCAAGCTACTTTCATAAGGTTGGCAGTACTGGTTCGTTGGCATGACCGGGGAATTCCCCGAGTCGTTAAATACGTATTGTATGATGTGTCATAGACATTATTTTCGAACCATTTTCAATTAAATCGTTCAATTTTTACTTCGTGCAATTCGTTTGCAAGTTTCACGGCTGTGAATAAAAAGAGAGTTTTACAATTTGTGTTTCAAAAATTACGAATTTAAGGCTAAGTGTTGGATATTTATTTATAAAGACTGCAGAAGTGCTTCAGGCTTTGTGAAAATCGGTGAAACGACGGGTTAAAAACAGTGTAGTGGAAACTAAAGTTTCATCAACTGAAGTTAAAATTACTTTACGTAAGTTTTATTATTTTTTACATATTTTATTACCTGATACAGGATTTGACAAATGTGAAGTGTCGTTTTATTATTCAATTGGATATTTTAATTAATTTCTATGTTATTAAATATTTTTACTTTGGGTGTTTATTAATATTAAGCAGGAAACTATTATTATTATTATATTGTTTGAGCTGCTAAGGTGAAATTTTCTTTACTGTTTTAAAACAAAAGATTATTCCTTTCAGGAACAAAATGTCGGAGGTACCCGTAAAGAAAAAGCATCAAAGTGGTTCCGAAAAACGTAAAAAGCGGCAAGAGCAACAAAATAAACTTAATGAACAATTAAAGAAGACACAAAACCTTTTCGAACTCGGATTTAGTCGCGAATTAAAGGAACATCAACCTCATGACACTCCAAGTACGTCTTCTACCAGCCACAAGATGGAAGTAGACCCAGTAGAGGTTCCTTGCGAGCCTTTTGAACAGATTGGCCAGGATCAAGAAACACCTACGTTAGTCAGTGCAGAGGAAGGTGAGGCCGAGACAGGGGTCATACATCAAAACGTAGTTCATCTAGGGGTGGAATACCAGAATGACATTGGCTTATGGCAAAATATTACCAACGAAATGCAAGATTTTTGGTGTACTAGAGACCCTAACGAATGTCAACACTTTGATTGTAATTTTTCTGCTTCGGCCCGACAGTACGACGACAGTAAAAGATTTTTTTCTCAGTCTATGTTTTTTCGGAAACACATCAGTGGTGGTAAAATCAAACGGGAGTGGCTCATGTATTCTCCGTCTACTGGAAAAGTATACTGTTTTCCATGTATCCTTTTTGGTGAAGCACAAAACCGATCACAATTTCAAACTGGATTTTCTGATTGGAAAAATGCGTTGCACCGAATCCAATCGCATGAGAATAATGCAACTCACCGAGTATGTGTACAGACACTCATAAGTAGACGACGCATTCACGGACGAATCGACACTTCTTTAGAGATTACATTTAATAAAGAAAAAGAATATTGGAAAAAAGTTTTAGAAAGAATAGTCTCTGTGATAAAATTTTTATCATCCCGTGGATTAGCATTTCGTGGTGACAATGAAATTCTCGGTTCTCAACATAATGGCAATTATTTGGGAATTTTAGAGTTAAGGGCCTTAGTCTCATTTAGTAGCGTAAAATGGTCACTTTAGGAAGCTAATTTCTAATTAACGGCTTGGTTTTGAGATTTGAAAAAAATATATCTTGTCTATTGATTCATGTACAACATTTACTAAAGATGATTTTTTCGTAGGATTTTGCCTTTTGCCTTAAAAAAATAGTTACCAAAACGCTATTTTTGGCTAATATTCGTTATTACTTCAAAACGGCATTGATGTGTGGAAATATTTTTACACTGAAAAATTCGCGGTTAGAAGTACTACAGATATGCAAGAGCATATTTAAATCCATCAACATTTGCCAAGAAAATATCCTTATTTTGAAACATAGGTTTAGAGGTGCTCTGCGCGGGCGCGGGCGGCAGTCGTGCGTTAGCATTCAGACGGGAGGGTTGTGTCGCTTGCTGCTCTGCTCCGGCTATCGCCGACTACGCGTGGTTGTCTGTGTGAGTGCAAATATTTACGAGCGAATCGTGTCAGTGTACGTTCATAGATTAGCTCGCAAATGAGAATTGAAGATGCGTCTGGTGGCGTAAGTATCTATCTACCTATACTCTTGTATTTATACCTACATATTACTGTATTTTTCTTTATAATTACTATTAGCTTTTGTAACCATTTTTCTTTTACAATTGAAGTTAAACAATTACGAATTGTTCCAGGAAATCTAGAAAGAAATCTTTAGACTTGAAAGGCAATAATCCGACTAACTACATCCGCTGATAATATAGAAGACTCTATTCAGGTAAGTAAACACTCGCACTTAGATTATAATTTATAGGTTTGTAAGGAGATGTAAAAATAAAAATCTTATTAGAAATTTACGTAACTTGAAAATGTGATTTTTTGTTTATGGTGATATAAACCAAAAATTAGGACTCAATTAAAGGTTTTGGTGTAAAAACAGTTTTACAAAAAGTTTTGAGTTGATAGGACTTTTAGTTTTTGCGATATTAGCAAAAATGTGTAATAAAAACTCTTACTTGGATTATTTTAAATGATTCTTCCTGTAAATATTTTATTTCTATATGTAATTGTTTAAAGTAGCCGAAGCCGATGGACGCGGGCTGGCGGGCTTGGAATGTCACAGTTATCAGTAAAATTTTTTGACGTCCTCCGTGGCGCAGCGGTCAACACGCCTGCTTGCGACGTGGAGGCCGCGGGTTCGATTCCCGGCCAAGTCATGATGGAAAACGATCTTTTCCTGATTGGCCTGGGTCTTGGATGTTTATCTATATATGTATCTATTATAAATATAGTATCGTTGAGTTAGTATCCCATAACACAAGTCTCGAACTTACTTTGGGGCTAGCTCAATCTGTGTGATTTGTCCGTATATATACAGTATGTTAAGAAAACCCTGTCCGACCCGTAAGGATAATAAAGGTTAAGTAAACACATGACCAAATATGATATAAAATTTTACGTAATCATCATAGTACCAATACAAATGAATTTTGAAATAACTTCCCCGAAATTTGGTAATTTTTAAAAAAGTGAGAACACCGGTATTATTATGAGCAAATAGCGACAGCGATGCGACCACGTGCCGCGTGCCCTGCCGCCCGCCGCCCGCGGAAGGGTGCTTAACGCATATTTATTAAGTTACCTCTTTTTGCGAAATAATATTTATTTTTTTAGGGTGATTTTTTTTTAAGTTAGCCTGGTTTTGTATGCTTTAGTAGAATCAGTTATCGATACCTAACAACACCTTCACGGGTCGGACAGGGTTTTCTTAACATACTGTAGGATAAATAAATAAATAATAAATAATATTAATTAATAATAAATAATATTGTAATAACATTTTTCGACTTACAGAAAAGAAGAGAAAGAAACCAATCGACAGAACTTAAAAGTTTAATTTGCTTTTTAGGTCGAACACTAACGCAGTTGATTCTAGGTCAGACATCCATACAGAATGTCGTCAAGAAAATGATAATATTATATATCTCTATGTGCACAAAAAAACGACGCAAGTTCCATCATCATCATTCAGGTAAAATTATGCCTGCATGTCCTACAACCTATATTTTTAGTTTACAAATATATCATATACCTGTAAAATTATTTTTTTGTTAATTCTTAATTAATTTTTCTTGATAAATTCTTAATTCCTTGACATAAATCTCTAACAGTGTTGCAAGGGTTAATTAAAATGTATGTTATATCTTTTTTTAGCTCAAAATATCACCAAAACCTCAACAAATCTCAAGCTTGTTTCATCGAAGGGCGACGCATAATTAATATTGCTTACTTTTATTCAGAACTAAAGAAAATTGCTAAGCACGGAGAATTATAGACTGTGGTTTAGGATCTGTGGATATTGTTGGAGAACGACAAGTGGGACTACATTCCCTATTTATTTTTAAATGCCGTATGTGTATGGAAACATTTTGCACATCCTACAGAAATCAATATCAGCTGTGCAGTTGTAGGGACAATAGAAATAGACTGTGGCCATTCTCAACTGCAAGAAATTTCTGCAGCTTTAGATATGCCTATAATCTCGCATGTTATTTATTGGATCGAAGAATTAAAATTTACAGATTTTAAAATAACTCGTGTTTTATTTGAAACCTCATTACGACGAAGTACATTCAATCCGACGTCACTGACACAGTATAAATAGGGTACTATCTCTTTATGGAAAACGGCCGAAACTACGCGCTTTGTAATCTCAAGGCATCTATATAAAGCACGGTTAGCGCAGCGGTTAAGCTATTGACTGCTGCGCTGCTTGTCGCGGGTTCAATTCCCGCGCGGAACAAATATTCAGAACATGTCCTACAAGTAGTTGTTCCGGGTCTGGCTGTTTGTGTCTGTGAATTTATATGTTTAAAAATGCACCCACGATAAAAGTAATTTCTAGTGTGGTTCAACGTTTTTTTTTTTAATAAAAATATCACAAAGTGCCTAGTGCGCGTTTGGTTTACGTTAACGCGATGAACTCGTTTATGTTATTCGCATTAGTAATTAATTCAAGGACACTGCAAAGACATGATACTCATATACTGAAAAGTAGTGAAAAAAAAATTCAAATATGTTGAATCGGTAGATATTACCATCTACCATTATTTTTTATGTGAATGTTATGATATATTATAATGTGTGGGTACTTGTTTTACTAATGTCTGTCAGTCTGCGATCGGCCATTAACCCTTTAACCGCCACGGCACTGATCCCTTTGACGAACCTCCAGCGCCACGACACTTTAGGTATAAGTTGGAACAGTGTTGCGAATACTCAATATCGATGCATTTGTTTATTCACAATATTAACCTTTCGAGAATATTTACTTTTATACTGCTCATACATACAGTATGTTAAGAAAACCCTGTCCGACCCATAAGGATAATAAAGGTTAGGTAAACACATATAATATAAAATTTTACGTATTCATCATAGTACCAATACAAATGAATTTTGAAATAATCTTTTTTTTCCGCGAATTAATTCCAATTTCCCCGAAATTTGGTAATTTTTAAAAAGTGACAACACCGGTTTTGTTATGAGCGAATAGCGATGCGACCACGTGCCGCGTGCCCTGCCGCCCGCCCCCGCGAGCGGCAGGCGAAGGGTGGTCAACGCACATTTATTAAGTTACCTCCTTTTGCGAAATAATATTTATTTTTTTTAGAGGGATTTTTTTTTTTTAGTTTAGCCCGGTTTTGTATGCATTAGTAGAATCAGTTATCGATACCTAACAACACCTTCACGGGTCGGACAGGGTTTTCTTAACATACTGTATATAGAGGCATTATTATAAAAATATAGGTAAGCATATACCTAAACTTAATAACACTACAAAATCTGTTCTTACCCTACCTACCGATGTACCTTCTTAATATTAAATAATTCCAGCCTATGAATGTATCATTTAAATTTTTAGCCCAGTCATATTAGGGCTTTCACCTCGGAATGAAAGATAATAAGCTGCAAATTGGTATGAACCTTTGTTTTGTCATTCTAAATGTTGTCTCAAAAGTCACAATCGTTATCGTGTCCGCGTCTCAAGATATTCAAGGTCAAAGGTCGCAAAAATCGGTTTTTCGCGAATATCTGGCTTCCTATCGGTTAAATGAGATTTGCATTTATTATAAAAGTTGTAGGCTATAAAATTCCCTACAACTTTTGTTTAAACTTTTTTTTCATACGACCAACCGTTTTGAAGGTAGAGCGCGAAGAGTGCACATCGTACAGTCATATACCTACGGCCTAATGCAAGGTCAAGCGTGAGTTATGGTTATCAGTACGTTATAAAGTCAATTATTTACTTGGAAATTATAATTATTAAACAATGCCCATTATTTATGTACTAACTATAAATTATTTATATTTAATTAAAGTAAGTAACTTGATTATTTATATATAATTATTCATATTTAACTATTTAAGTATAAAATATTATTAATTCTGGATTATATATTTTAGTTTTATTTTAAGTTAAAATGATAGTAAGAGTATATATTTTACACATATTTTTATTTATTATTAAATACGGCATAATATACATTTATCAAAATGTGAGTTCAAATATCAAAAGTATCTTTGTTGATTTTAATTGTAATGAAATTGGAAATGGAAGCTAATTATCTTCTTCTTCTTCGTCGTCTTCTTCTTCTTGTCGCTCAAAAATGTTCGATTCATTGTCATCATCCTCATTATCTGTCATGTTCATCTCCAAACCTTCCAGAATATCGGGATCATATGTATTTTCTTCATCGGGATTACTTGGATACAGTGAAGCGTTGAGGCAAGCTTGTCCGTTGCACTGGCCGCAAGCTAAAGAACATTGTAGCCCTGATTTTCTGCATCCACAGCGGGAACCACAACCATTTTTGCAATTGCAAAATATTACGTTTAGTAGTTCGGCTGGTGCTGGAGGTGTAGGTATGTAGGTTAGGTAAGTAGCCTACAAACTAAAATATATAATCCAGAATTAATAATATTTTATACTTAAATAGTTAAATATGAATAATTATATATAAATAATCAAGTTACTTACTTTAATTAAATATAAATAATTAATAGTTAGTACATAAATAATGGGCATTGTTTAATAATTATAATTTCCAAGTAAATAATTGACTTTATAACGTACTGATAACCATAACTCACGCTTGACCTTGCATTAGGCCGTATATGACTATACGATGTGCACTCTTCGCGCTCTACCTTCAAAACGGTTGGTCGTATGAAAAAAAAGTTTAAACAAAAGTTGTAGGGAATTTTATAGCCTACAACTTTTATAATAAATGCAAATCTCATTTAACCGATAGGAAGCCAGATATTCGCGAAAAACCGATTTTTGTGACCTTTGACCTTGAATATCTTGAGACGCGGACACGATAACGATTGTGACTTTTGAGACAACATTTAGAATGACAAAACAAAGGTTCATACCAATTTGCAGCTTATTATCTTTCATTCAGAGGTTGACCCCTTTTTTTACCTAATATGACTGGGCTATTGGTTAGTATCCATGATGAACCTTAGTAGGTATGTTACAAACAAACACAATTACTTGTCAAATTAAAATATCGATTTAAAAAATAAATTAAACTTATCAAATCAACATCACTTCTATGTTGAGAACTGTCGTCGCTTCGCAATTCATGATTACAAAATATTTAATAACTCTTCGTCTTCACGAAACACGAAAAAGGCCTACAACACTAGTTGCACTGAGCGATAAAGCTTCTCCTGTAGCAATTTAAAATGAGATTAGTATTATATGAAACATAGATAACAAATTAAAAAAACAGTAAACTTATTTAGTCCGTTTACTATCCCGCGGACAAAAAGACGGTATGACATTTATGTAAAAAAAATGATACGCGTTTAAAATATTAGGATACAAATAATAATAAATAACAACAAATAAAATAACTAAATAAACTGTATTTTCTTTAAAACAAAATAAATGGGTAAATAAGTACACATATTATTATTTAGCTGTCCTTTTGACTGAGGATAAATAAACAGACTTGAAAACAAGAGTTATTTACCGAATTATTATCACTATCCGTTGAACTGCTACTACTATAAATATCATTGTTTGCTTGCTGCAATATATTTAATAGTTCTTCGTCGTCGTATAACATCATCGATAACTTCTCGACACTAGCTTAGATGTAATAATAATGTGAGCACATGTTATCATGGCGATGGCGCTGACGTTTATTCAAAATATGACTAGTTGACCTTGAGCCGCACATAAAATTACGGCGACGGCGTTCGCGGATAGCCTGTACTAGTGACGTTCTGGAGTTAGTTTGTACTTAATATTTACCTATACTTATTTGTTGATTTCTACATATTACTTCACTAAAGCTTATTGAATTTTGAATAAATAAATAAATGTTTAATGAACTATGAAATTTTGATTAATGTTTACTTGATAGTTTTGTAAAAAATAGGATGTTTTTTATTAATTTACTATCAGGAGTTTCATATGCGGTACAACACTAGTCTACATGAAATTATGGGTTCGGCGAAGTAGGTTGATATTTAGACGTATCACGAACTGAGAACATGTAATTATTTCAATCAATTAGCTAAAATATGTATTTAATACTGTTAAAAATAAAGTAATTACACGAAATATATTAAGATTCAGTAAGCAAATTCAACATTTATTGTACATTTTTTAAATGACAGGACTTTCTACACAATATTCTGACGTGGCGCCTGATGTAATGTTCTTACAACACGTAATATTATGGCGTTGGCGGTTAAAGGGTTAAACTGTGTAACGAGCACTCCTTGATTTTATTTAAACATTGATCAAGAATACTAAAAATATATTATAGTACGATATTACCATTTATTAATGCAAAATATACATTTATCGTCTTGCATCCATACCCCCGTCTGAAATCGTAGGCACAAATCGCGACCTACACGCGGCTTGTCTGCATCTCTGGATATTCTTTGATTGTCGTTTTAGTTTAGCGCGCCACCGCGCGCATTTTACGAATTCGGGAGTACGGCGTTTAGCTCCGCCCACATGCACAAGGTCATTGAGGCTACTATACCCGTTAATCGCAGAGTACGATCCTTTTCTTAGTTCGCATTTAGCAAAATATGGTAATGAAGGCAAAGGAAAACAATCGTATTTATCTGCAACGATTTGTGAGGAACTTATTGAAATATTGGGAAATAAGGTTTTAAAATATATTGTTAATGAAATTATTGAAGCCAAATACTTCTCAATAAGTGTCGATTCGACACCTGATATATCACACACTGATCAGTTGACTGTAGTGCTGAGATATGTTACGTCGAATGAAGAAGTGGCTGAACGTTTTCTTAAATTTCTTCTCATACAGAACCACAAAGGGGAAGAACTAGCCACCGAAATATTAAATTTTTTAAGCCAATATAATAAGTGGCGCCCGATCAACTTTTTACGTAAGTAATTTTTTTTTGTTTATGAGTATTTATATGTTATTTATTGGTTTTTGTGTATTAATTTGAACTGTATTTTATTTTTTTACAACTATTGTGTCGATTTATGAAACTTTAAAGTTATAAAGGCTTCAAAAATGAATGATGAACGTATTTGATTATTCTTGGAGGAGTAAAGTTCAGACTCCAATTACGATGAAGAATGTGATAGCGAATTTGAAGATAGTAGTCCACCCCAAGAAGAAACCTGATTTTGAAGGAGAAATTCAGTCTTCGGACAGAGAGGATAATTCTCAATCAGAGTCTATATCGGGAAAGACGGGCGTTCGCGGTGGAATAAAACTCCTGGATCAATCCAGATTAGGCGCCCAATGAGATATCTCGTGACACAACTTCCAGGTCCTAAGGCTGAAGCTAGAAACACGGAAAACCCGCTAGAAATATGGAGGTTATTTTTCTCGTAATGTGTTTGTGTTCAGATTGCTCAGTCGACAAAAAATAATAAACCGCCTAAAAGATAGTTTACAGGCGAAAAGGACTGCGTAGAGAACGATCCAATAAAAATTGAATTGTTGTTGGATCTACAGCTGCATCTAACAATAATAAAACAGGCCGATGTAGATATTGCGCATCAAAGAAAAATAGAAAATCGCGGTACAAGTGCGCTGCTTGTGCCAAATATTTTTGTTTAGAGCATGCTGTTATGGTATGTTCTGACTGATTTGCAAACTCTAATATTTAACTAAATTTATGTTACAATGGTTTTAAAATATGTGATTTTTAAGAATTAAAACATATTTTATGTTTGTTTTGAGAATAAAAAGTTTTATGTTGGTTTTTCCTAGACCATAGAAAAACATGTGACTTTTTAGGCTGTTGTGGAAAGACTGATATTCATTAAAGTAATATATAGTTTATGCTAACAATTGATATATTTTTTTATAACATCTTAGAGTTCTTGTAAAATAAAAAAAATAAATAAACGGTTTTATAGAAAAATAACAGCTAATAGAAGCCAAATTACGGCATTTCACACCGTGCGCGGGTATAGGTGTTAAAACATTTGGCGTGCGTATAGGAAGGTTGAAACACATTTTTTGTTTAAATAAAATCTTTTACCCGCGCTAGGAATTTCTCTTGTATTATGGTGCGACGAACATATAAACTCAATGACTCGCAGGTCATACAAATATTAGTTCAGTGCGGGAATTGAACCCGCGACACGCAGCGCAGCAGTCAATAGCTTAACCACTGCGCTAACCATGCACTCAAAGTCGTGTTAGGGCTGTCAATCATACATATTTTGATAAAAACACAAGCTGACACAGACCTGACCTTACATAAAAATGTATTTTTCTGTTATAATTTGAATACATTTTCCAATTATCCTCATTATCTACATTGTTAGTATTATTATTGATCATATAAACTCACAATGCATATGTGTTGACAGATGGAGACTGTGATCAAGCAGACAGAAGAAAGCATGACGCGCAAGTTGTCGGCAGCATCGCGGCTGCACGAGGACTACCGGCCGCTGAAAGCCGAGGTGGACCTGCTGCGGCGCCAGTGCCTCGGCCTGGAGCGCCTGCCTGATCTGCACGAGGAGGAGGGCAGCCCCATCACGCCTGAGTACGTATCTGACAGCCTGCGAGGTCCTACCATGAGTTGTTAGCGAAAACTTACTCGCTAGCGTTAAACTCGCTATTGTATTTACTCGAATCGAATAGAATTCATAATGCTTGCATCATGAGTGATAAGGAGGCTTACACAGGCGCTAACCTACCGTGTCATCTTTTTTTTTGTTGTGCCTCCGGTCTGGGCTGAACGGAAGGGCGTGTCAGACTTTTTCTGAATAAAACCCACCCGTGTTCCTTTGCTTGCCTGTGCGTCACAGTCACTGGATCTCTTGAATAACCCGCAGCCCTGGCAGACATAGGTCTTCGAGAGCCACGTCACGACGCGCCGATATACCCTTGCGTCGACCCAAGCCTGTTCCTTACCACAAGCCCCCGCCCACGGTAGCCGGGATTTCAATATTGTCTCCCGAAGGCTGGCTCCTGCTGTGGCTTGAGGTGTGAGGGCGCTGAGATTCCAGGTCCCTCACGGACTCCGCCTCCTCCTTTGCCAGCATCACTGCGTCACAGTAGGAGATGACGGCCTGTCATGCACTCTGACTCCGGACCAGAGCCGGACGCGAGAAATCGCCGCCACGAGAACATTTTTTGTCCATTTGTCATTCATTATTCAGTCCAAGCTGGGCAGACCTTCACCGTATGCTCCACCGAGTCCCGAAGGTGATCACCACAGTAGTGGCATCCTTGCGTTTCCTCATGCCTTATCCGAAACAGGAACCTCCCGAAACAGCCGTATCTGCTGAGGACCTGCGCGGTGGCTAGCCACTCCTCAAAGAGGTGTCTTACCGCCGCTATTGTGGCGTGCCTAGCACTGGCTTGCTACAATCGCACTCTCCATGTTGCCATGAGATCCCGCCGGAGCTCTGTTCGCTGTACCGAGATTTCTCGTAGCAGCGGAGTTTTGGCTCCTCTCGCGATTCCCACTAGTGGGCAAGGCTTTGGCCTCCAGATCCCATGGCGGCAATCCGACAAGGAGACTCACCGCCTCAGGGGAGATCGTGCGGTATCCCCGGACTAGCCGCAGACCATGACCCTCTGGGACGCGATAAGGCTTCGGACTGGTCGTCACCTCAGGGTCCGCGCCCACACCGATGCTGTGTAAAGGGTCCCCGAAAGGGGACCTCACGACACCCGCATAGAGCGTTTGGTCCCTTTAGATTGGAGTGGAGCCAAGATTAGGTTGAAAACTTTATTTACGAAAATAGGTTTTGAATGTTACTCCCGTGTCGTTGCATGCGCATAAGTGAAATACACACATCAAAAGTGTCTAGGGATCAACATATTATATTTTTGCAATAACTTTTCTCCTGATTGATATTAATTAAAATTTTCTTTAAGGATTCATCAAATAAAGTGTTTTCGTTTGTCACAGTAACGATAAACCAAGTCACCTTTGCATTAATAAAGAAATTTGACATTTTCCTAATAAAGGGATATTTGACATTTGAACCACTAACACAAAAGTTCGAAAAAAAGACTGAAATAACAGTTTTCTCTAAAATTTTATTGGGTAACTTAAACAATTAATAATCCGTGTTTCTACCGCGAACACTAACAACACAAGAACATCGGTTTGGCATACTCAAAATGAGTTCATCCAAATCACGCTGTGGAATGGCCGCCCATGTTCGTTGCAACAACAAAAAAAGGTCTTCTTGCGACTGGATACCCTCCATATTCGGCAGAGCTCTTCTCTGTAGCATATCCCATGCTTGCTCAATCGATTTCAAGTCTGGCGACTGAGCAGGCCAGGGCAGGACATTGATGTTAGCTGCGGCGAGAGTCTGTCTTACAACTCTTGCGGTGTGCGGTCGTGCATTATCATGCATTAACTGAAATAAGGGACCGATTTGCACTTGTAGAGGAACGATGACGTCTGATACAATCGTCTCAGCATAAATTTGAGCGTTGAGGTTGCCTCTGATCCAAATCAACTCAGTTCTTCCGCCGATCCAAATACCCGCCCATACCATGATGGTTCCACCACTATAAGGATGGACTTCCTGGCAGGATTTTAAACGCTGTTGGCGTCCAGGGGTTCTCCAGTGTCGTATACGTCTTGTATCCGGTCTCATACCAAAACGAGACTCATCAGAAAAGCACACGAAACGCCATTGTTCTTCTGCCCAATTTCTGTGTTCAAGAGCCCATTGATATCGAATCCTACGATTGTGCATTGCTATAGGTGGTGGTAGGTTCACTTCATGCAAGCGGTTTCTGACTGTTTGGTCGCTAATTAAGTTCCCTGAAGAGTGATGAAGCCTCACGGCTAACATCATGGCGTTTATTGTTGGAGCTCTTCGAGTTAAGATTTGAATGTATCGGTCTTGTCTCCGTGTGGTGCAGCGATACCGTCCTCCATGGCGCTCAGCCACGGTACCAGTGCTTCGGTAACGTGTCCAAAGTCGACTGATAACACTCTGACTTGCATTCAGAGCTAAAGCCACAGTACGTTGCCGGGAACCAGCTTCTATCATTCCCACGGCTCTGAGCATTTCTTCCCTGCTTAAATGACGTCGCCGCTCCATAATAACGTTGGTTTTAATCAGTAGTAGGGAAACAGTAGCACTAATAATGTCTTCAATGCGTTGTATGTTTTTATAGGGAAAATATTGACAGCTGATTTTCATCTTTTACTCGAATTTGATTCATAGTTCCTGATTCAAATTATGAAATGCACCAAAAAGGATCCATATAAATTTATAAAATCATAAATTTATTACAAAGCCACATCTCAATCTCAAGAAATCCGCATAAAAATGCTTGATCCCTAGACACTTTTGATGTGTGTAGTAATAATTTGTGTATTCATTCATCTGTAAGCTTCTTAGCACAAACATATTTAGATGATATACAATAAGTAAAGAAAAGCCTGTCCGAACCCCCTAAAAATAAATATTATTTTGCTAAAGGTACACTTACGTACGTGTCAAAACAGAGCGCGGGTGACGATACACGCGCTTATCACGAGTTCAAGTTCATGACTTTTGTCAGGAACTCGCTTGACCTCATGCTTGGTATTTCCAAAAACCATAAAAAAAAGTCGACATTATTATTACGTGATAGCCCAACAAAAAAAGAAACATGAAAGAAATCCAGGTATTAAACACATTTTGTGGAATTTAGCCAATGAATAAACTTACGCTCAATCCTTCTCTGCATGAGAGACGTGTGCCCAGCAGTGGGACGATAAAAAGGTTGATGATGATTTGTCAATATAATTTTGCGTATTTTAATTACTTTCAATCAACTGCATAACACATGCATTGTAATCTTTCAAGTATAGACTAAGTGTAATATTATATGTATCAAAAATTTAACCTATTAGGAAATTAGCATACATGTGTGTTATATTTCATTCAAATCGGTAAAGCGTTCTATACAAATCATAAATATCTAAACATAAACTGTTTACATTAGTAGGAAGTAGGATTATTACTTTTATGAAAATCATCTATCTAGAAAAGGTTGTTAACATCTGTCTTTTAGTCGTAAACAACTCGTTGTCTAGCAACTGTGTGTTTACCTCTATTCTTTATACAATTTGGCTTTTATATAGTAAGGTGTTCGATGGAGTAAAATTGCAGTGTTTGCAGTCGCTTCCCCGCGCTGCCCGGCGGGGGCCCGGGCGGGGCGGGGGCCCCCCCGGGCCCCGGGCCCCGCGCGCTGGCGTCGTTCCTGCCGCCGGCACCGCGCAAGCCGCCGCCGCCGCCGCCAGCGTTCAGGTCTGCCCTCGACCAAGATTTCATTACCGTCTCGCTAAGGTTCGATTATGTTTTATTTTTCTTTTTGGTTCTCTTCCCGACACCCCTCCGCCCATCCTCACCCGCCCCGACCTCTTCACTTATTAACTATTCATTTATTCGATTACTATTTATTTTATCCAATGATATAATTTTATTTTTTGTTTAAAACTTTATATATGCTACTTTTTGTATATAAAATTGATTTCAAAATATTGAAATGAAAATTCACTTGCACCGAATGTTGGACCTAAGTTATTTCTAACAATGCATGTATATTATGAATACCGTTCGTTTAATCTATCTAGCGAGATTGTAAACTATCGAGAAGTTGTGAATCGTTCGCACCGCTCGCTCGCACATCGCGCTTGGTGGCATCGCTTGGCACTAGTTCGAGGACCGTTAAGACCACCAAATCAGGGACAATACACAGTTATACGTTTACTAAAACCGGACAGATAGTAAAATCAAACTGTAACGTAGACCATCCACAATAATTGGGTTTGACACGGATAGTTCTTTTTTTTTTTCATTTTCATCCTTATAAACTAGTGCTTGACTGCGATGCTGCCTGTTGGTAAGTCGGCGATGATAATGGTCGGTCGGTGGTAGGCCATAACATCGGCCACCGGCAGAAGTTGCCACCCACCAGACAAAGTCTTACCGCCAAGTGATTTGTCGTGTTCCGGCATGATGTGTGGTGAAGCCGTACGGAGGGCGGGTCTGAGTAGTTGTGTTGCGATGTGTGCCGGGTACGATGCGCCTAATGTTGTTGTGTTGGGAGTTTGGTCGTGGAGGATCTTCAGATCAATCTCCCTTTGGCACAGCATCGTTGGTCATGTTGTTGGGTTTAACATTGCATCACCTCGCTCAACTGCCGTCTTCCTTCCTATTCGCTCAGTTTTTCTAAGTGAATAGGCTCTTAATAAACTAGCGCGCTTTACCATCAACGATCGCATCACTGCTTACCATCAGGCGGGCTGGCGATCAAGCGCTAGTTTATAATTATTCATTAAAAAAATAATAACCAAAGAGATTTTATGTTACAAGTTCGTACATACACCCCCTTATTCATAAACGCTGCTTAAAGTTAACTAGTGATTAGTGATTCTTTATCTCTACATTTTTGACCTTTTAACGTCACATAACTATAACCATCGTTTATAAATAAACACTACAGTGTTTAAGGGGCTTATGCATAAGCGATTTTTAAAGTTAAGTGATGTTTAAACGTTAAAATTAATGGTTAAAGAATCCCTAATCACTAGTTAACTTTAAGCAACTTTTATGAATAAGGGGGAAAATGCGAAAAGACTTTCCCGAACCTTTGGATTATTTTCTATCTTCTGCCCGCGGCATCGCCCTCATGGATGTCGGAAATCATCTAACGGAAACGTGGTACCGGGACAAAAAAATACACTTTGTATGATAAAATCTATCTCCTTATCAAATTTTATAAAAATGTTGGTAACCGGCGACTGGTTTTCACAGGCCTAAAACTTTCTTGGACAAAATGCCGTAACTTTATGTTGCAATTAGCCATTTATTTTTTAACAGTTTTACAATTCATTTAAATGTTTCTAAACTTTGTATTGTTACTTAATAACGATATTTTGAAATGATATTATAACAAACGTGATTAGATTTATCGATATCACATTTCGATATTTATAATAGATTTGGTACACCACTACTTCTTTGTCAGAGGTACTAGAAGTACAATACACTTTTGCTGTCACTTTCTAAATATTTTTAGAAGAAAGAGAAAAAACATTAACGCGGGTAGGTGGTACGGACGACAGCAGGTCAAGCTACTCCAAACTGTTCATTTTTTAGAGATAAACCGCCTTATTCATAAAGTTAACTAGTGATTAGCGATTCTTTAACAATACATTTTTGACCTTTTAACGTCACTTAACTTAAATCATCCTTTATGAATAAACACCACAGTGTTTAAGAGGTTTATCCAAAAGCTATGATTAAAGTTAAATGACGTTAAAAGGTTAAAAATGTATGTTTAAAGAATCGCTAATCACTAGTTAACTTTAAGCAGTTTTTATGAATAAGGGGGGAAAGTTAAAAATCTATTAAGGAAATCTGACAGATTGTAGCAGCTTGATTTGCCGTCGTCTGTAGGTACATGCAGTTTCGCCTTCGAATAATATCAGAAAAGAAATTTCATTAACATTATGTATATTTATGTATTATTTTCTGGATAGTCAAAGACCAATTTATTTTTACAAGACTATTTTTACAAGGGTATTGTGCCATTAAAATATTTACTTTTTTTAATTGCTTTTTTCACTAACGCGGAAGTGTTTTCTGATCACAAAAGTGGTCGTAAGATAACTGATTAGGATTTTTTGGGGGCGACCTTTATTAGACCTATGTATATGACATAAATGTAATGGTAGATATCGCTCGTTCGTTATTGGGCGTCTACAGGCTTGATGGTCCTTGAGTTAGATACACCATTTATAACTCAAGAATTAAGTATAAAAATCATTCAGCCGAATAAAATTTGATTTCTTGCAGTTGTTTCCGCCTCGAATAGCTCAATGACTATTAAAATAATTTAAAAATGACGTTAAAAAATTAGTACAATTCATTCTTTGTTGTTGATTCTGAGGCGGTACGAAGTTCAACAGGCCGTACGGTTCCTATATTGTATGTACAGTTACAGAATATTTATAGTTCACAACTTATCGACAATTTACAATCTCGCGCGGTACATTATAAACTAACGGTGTTCTGTAATATACGGTGATATATAAGTTTGGAGTGAGTAGTGCGTGTGTGTGTACAGACAGCAGCCGCCGCCCATGAAGTCGTGCCTGTCGTGTCACCAACAGATCCACCGCAACGCTCCCATCTGTCCGCTGTGCAAGGCCAAGAGCCGCTCGCGCAACCCCAAGAAGCCCAAGAAGAAATAGTCGAGCGCCCTCAATCTCCTTGCTCGTTCTAATTCAAACTTTATTTCAGACCTGTAGGTCTATCTTGTGTTAGTATGTACTAATCCTATTTTAGTATATAACGGATATAATTATTTAAATATAATTTAATTAGCGACATGAACATGTCGGCCCAGACTCTAACACAAGGTCCGTCGACCTTGTCCGCCAGTGTAGCTAAAATACTGTTAGGGCTACCCTGAATTCATCGCAACATCGATGCACTCCGTTTGCGAATAATGACATGAAAGGCTGTGAACTTGCCCGAAGCATTGTGCGCGAGGCAGCCTCGACTATATGTAAGATACATACATACATTGCCCCTTATTATATTCAGTACCCACGTAGAGCGTTGTAAGCCTTCTGCATATAGCTAACCCACAAGCTGCACGTTTGTCACACACACATGTTGCCAGTTCCGACTGTGCTGACTCATAAGTCCTAAACGCAAGCCCTCTTATTCATAAAAGTTGCTTAAAGCTAACTAGGGATTAGTGTCGCGACACATCTGTGCAACGTACGGCGCCGAAAGCTCGCAGTGTATTTCAAGTACTCTATGACACATCAGTCGAAATTAAGCCGTGTTCGCCGTAGGGCCTAACCTTCCTTCGGGCGGATTTTTCAGCTAAAACGCATTTAATGTATTTTGCATAGCAAGCGACATTGCGCGACCGAAAGTTCGGCGGGCGAAGCTGAACGTTCGGCGTGTGTTGTGTATCGCGCACGTGGCGGTAACGAAGAGCGGCAACGTCTTCTAAGCCCTCTATAATAGCTAATATTCTATTTAATTTCATTTTTTTGGGCAATTCAGGTACGTCACAAAAACCGCACTCCATAAAGTGTCGATGTCGTTGACCGTTTGATTTGTCATAACAACTGAATATTGCGACTGACACTTCAGCCGCTGAGCTTTCGGCGCCGTACGTTCCGCAGATGTGTCACTATACTTAGTGACTGTTTAGCCAAACATTTTTGACGTTTTAACATCACTTTATTTTAATCATCGTTTATGAATAAACTCCTTAAACACTATGGTTTTTATTCATAAACTATGATTAAAGTTAAGTCACTGGTTAAGTATCACTGGTTAACTTTAAGCAACTTATATGAATAAGGGGAATAGAGTGATACTAAGACACTTGTGTACACACGGTGACACACGAGCGGTTTGGGTTCAGTTCTCTCGTCTAAAATGTATTGCGCCTTCTTGTAACCATAGGATACTCCTACTGTATCAACTATCAGGACAGCTGATGTACTTTTAAGTTAATTATACTTTTAGGCCGGTTTTTTCAATCTTCACATTACTTTAATCTAAGAAACATAAATAGTTTTGTATATAAAATATGTGAAACCGCTATTTATTCATCAAATAACAGTCTTCTAACAATTGGAAGATCAGCCCTAACTAATGCATAGTTATCTCTATTTTCCAGCTTTATGGTATTATCCAAAAAAAAGCCACAGATTAGCTATAATCATGATGTAAATAAAATAATAAGATAGTCTGTATACTTTTGTAAATAGTTTAGAGTTAGTTAAGTGAGGTTTCGACTCGTCGTTACCATCGGGTGCCCTTGTTCATAGTGCCAAATACTTTGTTGTACGTAATAACCGTCGTGAGTGTTGTGCATCGAGGTGGCACATCGAAGTCATCACTCACCATTACAGAGCGAAGGCTGCGGTGTACCACACAACTGTCGAACTGACTGCTGTGAGTGACTAACTCAAATCATCATCATTACCTCAGCGTTAATCCCAGTCGCATCCGAAGCTTTTTCAGCTTTGGAGTCTGGAGTCCGCTTCCCAGTCTAACTGCTGATTTTGGCTAAACTTCGATATTTTCCGTGAAGCGACTGCCGTCTGGCCTCCACAACCCGGAGACGATATTGAAGCATTGCAGTTAGATCAATTGTTGGGGAGTCACCCACCCCTAAAGACTTATGAGGGCTCCAACAATCCATAACGACTACCACTAGATGTTTGTATGACAACCGGGACTAACTTACATAACTGCACTAAATCAAACCATTTAGCACGACTGTCATGTCGTTGGTTGTTAGACTGTTACAGATTGAACCAGCGATGGAACAGCTCCCTCTGCGTCACTCTGAGTCAGCTGTCCACCACCGCCTCAACATCGACCGAGTACACGTTGATGTGATCCTTTCAATTAATGTCAATGAAACGGGAGTCTTCCCGGCCCTGTTTACAAAATCTGGATTTAACAGAATACCTTGTGGCCAAAATTATATACTTAGTAGGTACTATTTTATTTCTCCCATGTGCTAACCATTTTCAAAAATTGTTACTTATAATGTTGTCAAGTAAACTTAATGGTATATACTTCCTTTGTTAAATGAAAGCGACAGTTAGGTGAAGACTATTAAAACTAGTTGTAATAATTTTTTATGAAATTAGCCAGTCCTCAAGGAGAGCAGCCCGAAAACAAATTAACCGTGGTGATAACTCCAGTCACCTGTACCTAGGTAGGGTATCTAAAACTCCAACTTACTTCATATGACGTAAAGTAATTATATATCTGTATCAATATTTAAGGCATACACACAATCAGTCGGGACACAGACCTCCTCTCTGTGAGAGTCATGTACCACGCGGCCGCAGTGCGGGTTGGTGCAAGTCATATGTCGTAGATATGTTTTGTTTCTAGGAAGGAGATGCCAGTTTCCTCGCGATGTTTACCTTCACCGTTTTGAGAGCAGCGGTGATGAAATAATTGACACAAACTAAACCGGCTGACGGGGCTCGATACTAGGAGCTACAACTTGTAGTAATAGCTGCAATCAAAGTTCCTAATGTTAATTTAGCTGCAGAGTGCAGTCTGCACTCACTCACACGTTTTTGATCCTAGTTACAACACTTTAAGTATTATCGTTCTGTTTTTCCTTCCTTGTGCAGTATTTATGCCTTATTTTTCTAACTATACCTATATTCTCGCCAAGCTCCATAAAGAAAAGAGGTAAACAAACCAATTTAGGGTTATCACAACTCACGTTCAACAAATTTCCTGTTATTTACACGATTATCGACTTTTACATGCTAATAATTTATTAACAATTCCTATTGCAGCATATTTCAATAGAATTACTAAAATAACATGCATAATAACTTGGTATTTCGAAAAACCAATAAAAAGTCCACATTAATTTTATGTGATAACCCTAAAAAAAAGAAAGATGGATGAAATCCAAGTATTAAACACATTTTGTGGAATTCAACCAATGAATAAAGTTGAGGTATTTGTCAATACAATTTTGCGTATTTTAATTACTTTCAAATCAACTGCATAACACATGCATTGTAATACTTTCAAGTGTGGACTAAGTATAATATATATGTATCAAAAAATTTTATCTATTAGGAAATTAGCTTACATGTGTGTCATATTTCATTCAAGTCGGTTAAGCGTTCTATGCAAATCATAAATATCTAAACAAATAAACTGTTTATGTTAGTAGGAAGTAGAATTATTACTTTTATGAAAAACAACTAACTAGAAAAGGTTGTTAACATCTGTCTTTTAGGCGTAAACTACTCGTTGCCTAGCAACGGTTTGTTTACTATTCTTTATCGAATTTGGCCGACATATAGTCCAAAACGCTAACCTCACTGTTTTGCCTGTATTTAATGAGGAAGCTGGAGAGACTTCGACGAACACCAGAAACGATTCGTATCAACGAAGTTTTTGTGACAACTTATTTAAAAATGGGAACTTTGGTGCATTATATTATATCTTAAATATTGTCATAGAGATATAATTATTGTATCACATATGAGTGAGCTGGAGTTATTCACACGTGTCCAGATCAATTTAGAACAATTTACTATATGCAAGTGCCGGAGGTCGCGACAAGTTCTAGTTTCGACAATAAAGCTGGCGGCTAAAGGTGGCGACGAACAAACGCTTTGTTGTGTGATCCAACACAACAAAGCGTTTGTTCGTCGCCACCGACAGAAGCACTCTTTCAGGTCAGCTACTTATAGTTGATTCAGATGTTTTATGAACTCGTCACAACCGGAACAATGCTCTACTTGTATCTAATACCTACGAACGAATCACCAATTCCGAAATCTACTTACTAACCCGTCATTAACAGAAACCATTTTGGATTTTTAAATGTGTAAGTGAAAATACCAGTCATTGTGTATGTTGATAGTTTAAGAGTAATGCAATTAAGATGTGTAAATATGATTGTGTTGTAATAACATTAACGTAATCAGTATTATTTATTTGTTGTAGGAAGCTGTTAGAGTACGCATATCTTTATTATATACCTACAAGGGTGCACACTGATTTGTAACAGTTCCTCGTGTAGTATCTCATGATGTAATAATAATAAATGTTATACACCAACCACGCTTGCTACAAATGAGTTTGCGCCCCTCGGGAAGGCGAAGTGGGTAAATACATAGTAAGTGATACATGACATGTGTACATGACGTGTGCACACAGAGTGCGATCGTTTTGTTTTACAATATACAGCGTTCTCTCAATGTCGATACATCTTTTATTGTGTTCCCATTTATTTATCTCATTTCCTTTATCTTTTTATATTATACTAGCTTCTGTCCGCACGTGATAATGAATAAATAGCCTTTACCAAGAATTACTTACTCTGCCAATTAAATACAAAATATATTTTTTCAGTTGGGTAGTTCCCAGAGATTAACGCGTAAAATATACTTCAATTTTATGTCAAATCCCGATTATCCGGATCAAATCAGTGCTTTTACGTACATTTGAAAATCCGAATAATCCATTTCAAAGCAAGTCAATACTAAAGTGACAGTGGGCCGGGCGCATTGCCTGTAGGACCGATGCCCGATGGGGCCGACTGGTTCTCGAGAGGAGACCACGCACCGGTAGACGTAGCGTGGGTAGGCCCCCGACAAGATTGACCGACGACTTAGTGAAGGTAGCGGGAAACCGTTGGATGCGGGAGGCCGGTCGTCGTGGCGCTCCTTGGGGGAGGCCTATGTCCAGCAATGGACGTATTTCGGCTGAAATGATGATGATGAATGAGTTTTACAAGAGTTGTTTAGGTCCGCCCGCTGTTGGTCACACACCCACCAACTACATTATAATATACCACATTATTTTTTTGTTTATGCGAAATCTGAAACACGTGTCCCGTATTTTTAATTAAAGAATGTATGTACAAAAAGATATAATGAAAAACCACAAAGTTATGAGCTGGCTATTCTACTTGGTAGTCCCAACAAGCGGGCGAGCGCGGTGCGTTGACCTCTGGCGTCAGCTGTGGCGCTCGCGTAAGTACTATGATCTATCGTAATAGCTCGGTAACCACTCTGCAACAAAATATAACAATGGTGTAAAAATGATTGCTATCGATTCAGTTGCTTATTCTGGACAAACTATATTCAGCTTTCGCATTAACGAAATACATATAATACATATTTATAGTAAGTCTCATTAATGTCCTGTAACAGAGTTATTGAACGGAAACAGGTGAAGGGAGTGTGAAGTGAGCGGTTGCAACTGCTTATGGCAGTCATTGGTGTCGATTCTGTTGTTAACAAACTAAACTAATTTAAACTGACCATGTTTATAATCGCGTCTAAACGGTCTATGGAGTGTCTTAATTTGACAGGATTAAATTAAAATGTTGTCTTCTATCCTTTTCTTAACGAAATGGAAAGAAAAAGATGCACATAAATTAAAATTAATTTAGTTTGTGAACAACAATCGGCGCCACACTGTTAACAGGTCACTCTCTAACAACATATAACTTTTCACGGTGAGAGTTTTCATAAGCAATCGTCAGCTCGCGCGGTCCTCCGGCCTTACCATGCCCCGGAGCAGGGGGGAGACAGTTACCTTGAACGAACGTGTAGCAAAGAGCGCCATCTACAGTTACTGACCTAAAACCATATCATAGATGTCTCTGTAAAAAATTTGAAAAATAAGCATTTTGCAATTTTATGAAAAAAAAAAAAAAAAAAAAAACGATAAATTTTTAATAATTAGAAGGATATCATTTAAATTACGAATTCTAATTAAATTTTGTCTTTAAAAATCCTTGTTCAGGCAACCTTATCAGACCATTTTGTTAATTGGTAATAGGAACCTAACATGGTTCACAAGTAGGGTTACAAACTATTTTCACAAAAAAAAACGTATAGGTAAAGTGGTTTGGATAGAAAAAAAATAAAGTATTATGTAGAAAAAGTATTTTTAAAATTTTATGTTTTTATAACTTTAAAAACGTATTTTTGTGTGCTTTTAGCACATGCCAACAATTTTTTGTCATCTTTAAAGGTTACAAAGCTTGCTTGACAATTAACATTTAAAGGAGAATGGCCACGGTCCATACAAAAAAAAACCCAAGCCTGACGCAAAAAATTAGTGTATCAGATTTTCAATTAAAATTAAGTATACCTAGTTGTTCTGAGTTATGATCGCTGCTGAATTCAGTGGCTAATATGTTTTTTGGCCCTTAAAAGTTGCATAGGCGCGATTTGTCGTGTTCCGGCATGATGTTTGGTGAAGCCGTACGGAGGACGGGTCTGAGCAGTTGTGTTGCGTTGTGTGCCGGGTTCGATGCGCCTAATGTTGTTGTGTTGGGAGTTTGGTCGTGGAGGGTCCTCAGATCAATCTCCCTTTGGCGCAGCATCGTTGGTCGTGTTGTTGGGTTTAACATTGCATCACCTCGCTCAACTGCCGTATTCCTTCCTATTCGCTCAGTTTTCTGTGTGAATAGGCTCTTAATAAACTAGCGCGCTTTACCATCAACGATCGCATTACTGCTTACCATCAGGCAGGATTGCGGTCAAACGCTTGTTTATTATTATTAAAAAAAAAAATATATATATTATTTATAAATTGTCATTATTTCATATGATTATTATACAAAAGCACTCTAGAAAGTAAACAATGCTTGTAATACTACTTATATATAAACATATTAAAAATAACAAGAGTATTGTAGTATCGTATTTAATAGAACATTATTTACAAAAGTAAGTTAGGTGTTGATAAGTTTACTAAAAAAATATTGTTTGCCTCAAGCGCCAGCTAAGTAACTACTATGGGCAAATAAAATATGTTAGCTACTGAATGTAGCTATGATCACTAAATCAGGCGCTAATCAGAAGCTTTGTTTACTAAATCAGATCTAAAATCTGAAATTTAAAACTTTTGTGCCAAGCCTGGGTTTTTTTGGCCATTCTCCTTTAAATAAATAACCAACTCGTTTTGAATTAAATTTATTGATACTCTTTCTCTCTTCTCGCCACTTTAGATTTATTAAAAAAAAAAAAAACTCTTTCAGTGAAAGCTGAAATCGCAGGAACAGAGAGTAGGTAAGAAATATTTTGTTCATTTCAAATTATTTCCATTATCCGTTTTAAACATTTCGTTCAGCAATTACAAATCGTTAAGTACCCATAATGAGTATTTTGTTTTACGCATCACAGTAAAGGTTAAAAATATTTTTGCATACTTTATTTGTAAAAAAGTATAATTACCAAAAATAAAGTAGGATGTATGGTTAATTGGTTGGCAACCTTATTCACAAGATGGCCACTTTTCATTTTGTTTGCCTTAGCGTAAAAAAATTTGATTCTACAAGACCCGATGCCCACTAACAAGTTATTTTGTTTAATTTTCTTATTGTAATATTTTTCAAAGCATAACAACAAGAAAATTAAACATAATAACTTGTTATTGGGAATGGAACTATGCTTATGAATACATATATAGCTAAGTATACGTATGTATAGCATACCTATAACTCTGGTTAAGAACTCTAGATGGCGCTTCAAAATTGCTTGCATAAAAACATCACGAGAGGGCTCTCTTTTTCCCTAGTATTATTATACTCTGCCCCGGAAGGTAGTGTGAGACGGAGCCATAGAAGCATACCACCATAGAGTTGTGTCACCCTGGTTCCTAGTTCAGTAATTGAAGGTTGTCCTGTAAACGACAAGAAACTAATTTTAAAAAATGAGAGTAAAGTTCATTCATCCTCCATAGAAAAAGGAGAATCCTCACCAGACGGGCTTTATGTCTGGCGGGCACTTGTCCAATGCTTGAAATTGGGAAGTTGTTTGTATGCTCTGATTGCGTGATGTAAAATTCGTGTGACGTCACTATGATGCATTGTTCCATGTGGCGTTTGTAGGTACCGCTACAAATGGAAGGAAGTGTGAGGTGATCGAAATACAGAAACAGCAACAGGGCTCAGAAGGAGGAGGCTCTGGAGACTTCGTCGTTGTAACAATGTAATCGTAAGTTATATTAAAAAGTGTAGTGTTAAGTAGGAAAAAGTAATATCCAGCGTAGATACAGTTCTCAATCCCAACACGAGAGAGAGATACAGACACTAAGTACCTAGTCGAAACTTGGCGTTATAGTTGAGAGCTATGCCTGTGAGATGATTGTGGATGAAAGGGAAAATAATCAGAACAGCGCCTAATAGTACTGGAATAATGAGTATTTGGACCTGTAGGAATGAATCGAATTAAGTACGAGTACAAATAGTAAGTGTACGGACGAGGACGACAGTAGGTCAAGCTACACGAAACTGTCAAATAGTCATCAACCTTGAGCCTTAATGTTTTTTTTTGTTTGAAAACGCTGCCCCGCACTAGGAGTTAATCACGCATGACTCGTGGTCCCCCCAAGATGTTCCCCTGGGGGGACGACAAGGAATTTTGCTTTTACTCGTTGTCCCCCTGATTCACACTTGACCGTGATGCATGTGGGTACCGGGTTTAGAATAGTACCGATCCATATCCTCCCGTGGGTGTCGTAAGAGTCGACTAAGGGAACTCACCAGGGAAGCGGGCAGCAGCGCTTCTTCTGTGTAATATCAATTCACTGCGATCCCCAACCCGCCTGCCAAGCGTGGGGATTATGACAATCCCCAGAATGATGCACACGACACAGCCCAGGCCCCTAGTCCCCGGCAGCTCCGCTATTCCAGTCTACGGTAGCAGACTCGGCTACGGCGGAGCAAGGGGTACTAAGAATCACCGGAAGAGATCCGGCTACCATCACCAACGACGACCTTTGGCCTTGGCAACATATAACACGCGCTCACTACGGACCGATGAGAAGATTGTCGAACTGGAGGAAGAACTGAGCCGGTTGAGCTGGGACATCGTGGGGTTATCTGAAGTTCGAAGAAAGGGAGAGGACTCGATAATCCTGAAATCTGGCAACCTGCTCTATTTCCGGGAAGGCAACCAGCTGTCCCAGGATGGCGTCGGGTTTATTGTCCACAGGTCCCTCGTGAACAACGTTGTTAAAGTCGGGAGCTTTTCGACTCGGGTGGCGTGCCTTGTACTCAGAATAACCAAAAGATATTCGTTAAAGGTTATACAGGTCTACTCTCTGACGATGAGGTGGTGGCTATGTATGATGACGTCAGTAGAGCCATACATTTCTCCAAAACCTACTACACTGTTGTCATGGGGGACTTTAACGCAAAACTGGGCATGCGAGAGACGGACGAGACGAAAATGGGGCAATTTGGAGTTGGAAATCGGAATCCCGAGGTCAGATGCTAATGGATTTCATGGAAAAGGAAGGACGCTTTGTGACGAATTCTTTTTTCAAGAAACCATTGCATCGCAAGTGGACTTGAATTAGCCCCGATGGTCAGATCGAAAACGAGATAGACTTCATAATGTCAACGAGAAGGCAAGTGTTCAATGATGTCTCCGTGATCCATGCGGTTAAAACCGGGAGTGATCATCACCGTATTGTTAGAGGCATCTTGAATCTCAACGTTAGGCTACAACTCTCTCGACTTATAAAGTCTACGCTCCGTCCAGCGTTAACCCAACTCCAAAACCCCGAAAGATCGAAACTATAAAATCGCTTCGAATGCCTCAGTGAATGCGTAGATGTGGACGACTATAACAACCCCCAAACAGAAGGGTCCAAGTTTTACAAAACCCTACGTTCAAAAGAACAGAAGAAGATCTCCGGTCCCACCCGTCGGCTAATGTAAGAATGACGGGAGGTAGTCTTAAAATCCTCTGATGACGCTTCGCGTATCAAATGCCTTAACAGACAAATCTCAAAGTCTCTGACTCGCGATATACGCCAGTTTAATATAAATTGTATTAAAGAGGCTATCGAGCGGAATAAAGGCTCCAAAGTGTTCGCATGAGATTTGTCTGTTGGACAGAGCCTACTTGCAAAGCTGAAGACTGGGGATGGTAGGATCGTCACTTCCAAGCCCGAGATTTTGGGTGAGATTGAAAAATTCTACGGAGAGTTATACACATCAACACACGCACCTGTTGTAAGCCTGGCTAATGATCCTAGAGCTAGACTAACCCGACACTACACCGACGATATCCCGGACTTCAGCCTTTACGAGATTAGTATGGCCCTGAAACAGCTCAAGAACGATAAGGCGGCTGGATATGATGGAATTACGGCTGAGCTTCTAGAAGCGGGTGGCAAATCGGTTCTTAAAGCGCTTCAGAAGCTATTT
This sequence comes from Sesamia inferens, assembly GCA_037179545.1. Lineage (NCBI taxonomy): Eukaryota > Metazoa > Arthropoda > Insecta > Lepidoptera > Noctuidae > Sesamia > Sesamia inferens. The sequence continues at coordinate 30,970,824 of CM073937.1, read as the reverse complement.
AATTCCGTCATTATTAAAGGCGATACGCCTAAGGCGTGGCACAGAAGCGTGGTGGTGTTGTTTTTCAAAAAAGGTGACAATACCCTCCTGAAAACTACAGAGTACAGACCGATATCCCTCCTGAGCCATGTCTATAAGCTGTTCTCTAGGGTCATCACGAATCGTCTCGTTCGCAGGTTCGACGACTTCCAGCCTCCCGAACAAGCAGGCTTCCGAAAAGGCTTTAGCACCATAGACCACATACATACGCTGCGGCAAGTTACACAGAAGTCCGAGGAGTATAACAAACCACTATGAGAAGGCCTTCGATTCGATCGAGACTTGGGCGGTACTACAGTCTCTCCAGCGGTGCCAAATTGACCATCGATACATTGAGGTGATAAAGTGTTTGTACAAAAACGCCACCATGTCAGTCCGTCTCCAGGATCAGGACTCGAAACCGATCCAACTCCAGCGTGGAGTGAGACAAGAAGATGTCATATCTCCTAAATTGTTCACTGCTGCGTTAGAAGATGTCTTCGAGCTCCTGGACTGGAAAGGACGTGGCATCAACATCAACGGCGAGTACATCACTAATCTCCGTTTTTCAGATGATATCGAGGTCATGGCTGAGACCATGGAAGACTTGGGCAAAATGGTCAATGACCTTAGCGGAGCTTCCCAACAAATGGGTCTAAAGATGAACATGGATAAGACGAAGATCATGTCGAACTCTCATGTCGCACCCACTCCAATTCTAGTTAGTTGTTCTGCACTCGAAGTTGTTGACGAGTATATATACCTGGGACAAACAGTCCAACTATAGGTAGGTCCAACTTCGCAACAGCTCGCCTGGGCGGCGTTCGGGAAGCTACGATACATCGTCGTCCAAGATACCACAGTGTTTCAAGAAGTCTTTGACCAGTGTGTGTTGCCAGTGATGACTTACAGAACTGAAACGTGGTCGCTCACAATGGGCCTCATACGAAGGCTCAGAGTCACACAAAGGGCAATGTAAAGAGCTATGCTCGATATATATATCGAATCAGAAATGAGAAGATCCGCAGAAGAACCAAAGTCACCGACATAGCTCTGCGGGTCGCTAAACTTAAGTGGCAGTGGGCAGGGCACATTGCTCGTAGAACCGATGGCCGATGGGGCAGTAAGGTTCTGGAGTGGCGGCCACGTACTGGAAGACGCAGCGTAGGGAGGCCCCCAACAAGGTGTACCGATGACCTAGTGAAGGTCGCGGGAAGCCGATGGATGCGGGCAGCACAAAACCGGTTAGCGTGGAAAGCCTCGGGGGAGGACTTTGTCCAGCAGTGGACATCCATAGGCTGAAGAAGAAGAGAAGATATTGACTAGTAGTTGTGTTGCACTCCCTGGCCGAATTAAATTGAATCTGTATAAAAACTAAGCCAAAATATAAGAATTTAACATTAAAAACAGTTAACTATAGCGTAAATATACCTAGCAGTAAGTGTACAATGTGCTGGCCCAGGCTCCATACATTTCTGAAACATCTCCTTTGACAGGTTGTAGTAGCTTGATGTGCTGTCGTCTGTAGATTACATTAAAAGGTTAGTTAGGTAGCGCCAGGGACATAGTGGGTCCGCAGCTCTACAAGTCGTATCTGTTAGTTAGGTAGCGCCAGGGACATAGTGGGTCCGCAGCTCTACAAGTCGTATCTGTTAGTTAGGTAGCGCCAGGGACATAGTGGGTCCGCAGCTCTACAAGTCGTATCTGTTAGTTAGGTAGCGCCAGGGACATAGTGGGTCCGCAGCTCTACAAGTCGTATCTGTTAGTTAGGTAGCGCCAGGGACATAGTGGGTCCGCAGCTCTACAAGTCGTATCTGTTAGTTAGGTAGCGCCAGGGACATAGTGGGTCCGCAGCTCTACAAGTCGTATCTGTTAGTTAGGTAGCGCCAGGGACATAGTGGGTCCGCAGCTCTACAAGTCGTATCTGTTAGTTAGGTAGCGCCAGGGACATAGTGGGTCCGCAGCTCTACAAGTCGTATCTGTTAGTTAGGTAGCGCCAGGGACATAGTGGGTCCGCAGCTCTACAAGTCGTATCTGTTAGTTAGGTAGCGCCAGGGACATAGTGGGTCCGCAGCTCTACAAGTCGTATCTGTTAGTTAGGTAGCGCCAGGGACATAGTGGGTCCGCAGCTCTACAAGTCGTATCTGTTAGTTAGGTAGCGCCAGGGACATAGTGGGTCCGCAGCTCTACAAGTCGTATCTGTTAGTTAGGTAGCGCCAGGGACATAGTGGGTCCGCAGCTCTACAAGTCGTATCTGTTAGTTAGGTAGCGCCAGGGACATAGTGGGTCCGCAGCTCTACAAGTCGTATCTGTTAGTTAGGTAGCGCCAGGGACATAGTGGGTCCGCAGCTCTACAAGTCGTATCTGTTAGTTAGGTAGCGCCAGGGACATAGTGGGTCCGCAGCTCTACAAGTCGTATCTGTTAGTTAGGTAGCGCCAGGGACATAGTGGGTCCGCAGCTCTACAAGTCGTATCTGTTAGTTAGGTAGCGCCAGGGACATAGTGGGTCCGCAGCTCTACAAGTCGTATCTGTTAGTTAGGTAGCGCCAGGGACATAGTGGGTCCGCAGCTCTACAAGTCGTATCTGTTAGTTAGGTAGCGCCAGGGACATAGTGGGTCCGCAGCTCTACAAGTCGTATCTGTTAGTTAGGTAGCGCCAGGGACATAGTGGGTCCGCAGCTCTACAAGTCGTATCTGTTAGTTAGGTATGGCCAGTGACATAGTGGGTCCGCAGCTCTACAAGTCGTATCTGTTAGTTAGGTATGGCCAGTGACATAGTGGGTCCGCAGCTCTACAAGTCGTATCTGTTAGTTAGGTATGGCCAGTGACATAGTGGGTCCGCAGCTCTACAAGTCGTATCTGTTAGTTAGGTATGGCCAGGGACATAGTGGGTCCGCAGCTCTACAAGTCGTATCTGTTAGTTAGGTATGGCCAGTGACATAGTGGGTCCGCAGCTCTACAAGTCGTATCTGTTAGTTAGGTATGGCCAGTGACATAGTGGGTCCGCAGCTCTACAAGTCGTATCTGTTAGTTAGGTATGGCCAGTGACATAGTGGGTCCGCAGCTCTACAAGTCGTATCTGTTAGTTAGGTATGGCCAGTGACATAGTGGGTCCGCAGCTCTACAAGTCGTATCTGTTAGTTAGGTATGGCCAGTGACATAGTGGGTCCGCAGCTCTACAAGTCGTATCTGTTAGTTAGGTATGGCCAGGGACATAGTGGGTCCGCAGCTCTACAAGTCGTATCTGTTAGTTAGGTATGGCCAGTGACATAGTGGGTCCGCAGCTCTACAAGTCGTATCTGTTAGTTAGGTATGGCCAGTGACATAGTGGGTCCGCAGCTCTACAAGTCGTATCTGTTAGTTAGGTATGGCCAGTGACATAGTGGGTCCGCAGCTCTACAAGTCGTATCTGTTAGTTAGGTATGGCCAGGGACATAGTGGGTCCGCAGCTCTACAAGTCGTATCTGTTAGTTAGGTAGCGCCAGGGATATAGTGGGTCCGCAGCTCTACAAGTCGTATCTGTTAGTTAGGTATGGCCAGGGATATAGTGGGTCCGCAGCTCTACAAGTCGTATCTGTTAGTTAGGTATGGCCAGGTATATAGTGGGTCCGCAGCTCTACAAGTCGTATCTGTTAGTTAGGTATGGCCAGTGACATAGTAGGTCCGCAGCTCTACAAGTCGTATCTGTTAGTTAGGTATGGCCAGGGACATAGTGGGTCCGCAGCTCTACAAGTCGTATCTGTTAGTTAGGTAGCGCCAGGGATATAGTGGGTCCGCAGCTCTACAAGTCGTATCTGTTAGTTAGGTAGCGCCAGGGATATAGTGGGTCCGCAGCTCTACAAGTCGTATCTGTTAGTTAGGTATGGCCAGGGATATAGTGGGTCCGCAGCTCTACAAGTCGTATCTGTTAGTTAGGTATGGCCAGGTATATAGTGGGTCCGCAGCTCTACAAGTCGTATCTGTTAGTTAGGTATGGCCAGGCATATAGTAGGTCCGCAGCTCTACAAGTCGTATCTGTTGGTTAGGTATGGCCAGGGACATCACTATGTCCCTGGCCATACTGTCCATGGCTGCGGACCCACTGGTCCGCAGCTCTACAAGTCGTATCTGTTAGTTAGGTATGGCCAGGGACATAGTGGGTCCGCAGCTCTACAAGTCGTATCTGTTAGTTAGGTATGGCCAGTGACATAGTGGGTCCGCAGCTCTACAAGTCGTATCTGTTAGTTAGGTATGGCCAGGGACATAGTGGGTCCGCAGCTCTACAAGTCGTATCTGTTAGTTAGGTAGCGCCAGGGATATAGTGGGTCCGCAGCTCTACAAGTCGTATCTGTTAGTTAGGTAGCGCCAGGGATATAGTGGGTCCGCAGCTCTACAAGTCGTATCTGTTAGTTAGGTATGGCCAGGGATATAGTGGGTCCGCAGCTCTACAAGTCGTATCTGTTAGTTAGGTATGGCCAGGTATATAGTGGGTCCGCAGCTCTACAAGTCGTATCTGTTAGTTAGGTATGGCCAGGGATATAGTAGGTCCGCAGCTCTACAAGTCGTATCTGTTGGTTAGGTATGGCCAGGGACATCACTATGTCCCTGGCCATACTGTCCATGGCTGCGGACCCACTGGTCCGCAGCTCTACAAGTCGTATCTGTTTACAAATAGGTACATACATTGTCACACAAAACGGCATCCAATGACGCCGGGGCGTAACATATTCAAACAGAAGTTTAGGTCTACATAATAATACATACATACATACATCAAAACAGCTGTAAAAGTAAATGTGATAGTGGGTTTCTGTTTAGTGAAGGCGACGTCATGTGATCTCGCCGCCCCTATCGCCCCAGTCGCCGCGGGGCGTACCTACCTACGCACTCAATAATTATTAATTAGATCTCATTATCTGTCTGCTCTAATTACAACATATTGTGACGATTTATAACATCGCCGATGCGCATTACGGTGAGGTACATCTGTGAGTCAGTAACCTGAAGTCTGATTTTATCCTGTAAAATGTAAATGGATTTAGGGCTTCCAATCCGAAGTTCCGGAGTTTCGTAACTCCGGAGTTTCGGAGCGGTAAATTAAGCATTTTTCAAATCCGGAGTTGAAATATAACACGGAGTTGAAACCGATTTTCGTATACTTTATTTGCAAAACGACGAAAAACGCATTTTAATTCCTGAGGGTAACTCGGTTGTTAGATTCCTTCATAAGTCCTTAGCACACATAAACATAGAATACATTAGTACAACACTTCGATACTATTCGGTCGGTCGAATAATATCGAAGTGTTGTACTAATGCAGGAGGCTTTTTCTGCACGAAAGTTAGAAGTTCTCTTTCTGACTCATGCATGTTTGATTAAGTACGTCATCTTTTCTCAGAACATATTACCAAGAGCTGCAATCTCAATAAGTTCATGACTATTATTTTATTTAACTTGCTCTAAATTTTTTTTTGAGACTGTTTTTGTTGATTTTTCAATATTTTATAATGCATATTACCTAATTGTTCAATATAACGTCTGCCTGTCAGACAGTACATTTTTAACGCCATTACGGTGTCGAAAATGAAGCTCTCAACGTGATAGGTTCTTATTTACATAATAGATTACAGTGTGTAGATATTAACGGTGTGAAATCTTCCGGGCTACCAGATCTGTTAGGTGTACCGCAAGGCTCAATACTGGGTCCATTCTTGTTTTTAGTATATATTAATGATTTACCATTCTGTTTAAAGGACATCTGTGACGTTGTGCTGTTTTAACACGTTATATGAGTTCATATAATTCACTTTTTTTTCAATACATATTGAAGTTATAAAGTTTTTTAGTTATTTACATTTTCATTTAAATATATATATATATATATATATATATATATATATATATATATATATATATATATATATATATATATATATATATATATATATATATTGTTTTGCTTTGCTGGTATTCTGGCGTGGTAGCTGGCATATTTTCAATAATTTCATTGTTGTTATATTTGCTTGTGTTCATCACTATACATAGTATTGTATAAAGTCATGTGTTTTTTAAATGAACAGACAGCTGTGCTGCTGGGGAGTTTCTTCCGCCACTTCTTCTTCCCAGCGAAAGCACTATAGGAATTGTGGATGGGTGGGCGTTTTGGGGGACTGTCTTATGTAATATTGACTTTCAAAAAGTGCTGATTCTCAGCCTAATTTGAATAAATGACTTTGATTTTGATTTTATTTTATGGAAAACAACACTGGTTATTACTAAACAAGTGTTTATTTTTTATGATTGTTGATTGTTTTAACATTTTATAATGAGTATTAGTTATCTCCGTGGCGCAGCGGTCAACACGCCTGCCTGCGACGTGGCGGTTCGATCTCCGGCCAAGTCATGATGGAAAACGATCTTTTCCTGATTGGCCTGGGTCTTGGATGTTTATCTATATATGTATCTATTATAAATATAGTATCGTTGAGTTAGTATCCCATAACACAAATCTCGAACTTATTTGGGGCTAGCTCAATCTGTGTGATTTGTCCGTATATTTATTATTTAGATATTATTATTATCTTTTATAACGTCTACCGGTCAGACAGTAAATTTTTAAACAAAAAGACTGATTCTTGCTAGATAAATGTTTATTTTTTATGATTGTTTTAAGTGTTCGCGCTAGTTTTATCGATCGGGTCCGATTGTTAGTTAGTCGAGTGATAGATGCCCGATCGGAACGGGCTGGCGCAATTAGTATTGTCTATGGCGACGCGCGGCCGCCATTATTAACACACAACGTATTGCGACCTCGCCGCGAAAGGTCCGTTGCTTGAACTTCTTGACGAAATCCTCGCATGCGTGGCGTGTTTCGGACGAGTGATTTTCGGGAAAAGTACCACCGGCCGCGTTTTGTATAGTTTGTCGCGATTGTTGCCCGTTTTTTGAAGTATTTACTTGAACTATAAAACGTAACAGTGCGTCTGTAAATTGAGTTGAATTTGAATCGGAAACGTGGTTTCATTGGCGATCTTTGTCGGGCGTGATTGACACTGCTAAATAACTTCTTACGTTGGTGAGCTTTGGTGCCCTAATAAGGGAACTTTGGTGTGTGCCGACTGGTATGGGACAGTCAGTGAATTGAAGACTTCGGACGTCATTGTAAAGTCGGCGCGCGCGTCGACTTCTCCGGACTTCACGTCGCGACGGAGCACACTGAGTCCCAGGTAAGTCCCGTAGATTTACCAGAGTGTGGTCGGAGATTAATTTACTTGTGGTGTAGGCCGACCTTGTTTGTTGAATAAGCCGTGACAAATGCGCGGTAGATGTACGCGCTTTACTGGGGCGCGTCTACATCGTTTGGTATCAGAGAGCGTGGTTTTTGTATTTGTAATTGTAGGTAGATTGTTTTATTTTATGGTTCATTTCTTTCCGTTCAGAGGAACGGAGTAGGCTAGGGCATGATACGCCATACAGCCAGTTATGTTTACGAGTAACGTTTTGTTATTGTTCACTCGATTATCTTGTGCATTGGTACGAACCAGATAGTTCGTGTTTGAATGTTTTGATTTAGCTCGTAATTCATAGTCGTAATTTTGTTGAATTATTACATAATTCACAGTAATAATTTTATTCGGTTTGTTTGTTGATTTATTGTGTAATTGGTAGTAATAATTTTGTTTTGCTAATAAGTTTGATCTGTGTCGCACTTAAGTTAGGCCGTTTGCACACTGATATTTTGTATGTATACTTTGTAATATTTTTTATTTGTACATGTTAGTGTTTTGTTTGTAACGGTTGCCCTTAGATTTGGTCCCCACACGGTCTCGCGGAATTTATTGAGTTATTTACGCTTGTTTTTGTTGCTTTCCGCGCGTTCTTTAATTGAATTTAATTGTTAATTTGAACTAAAGGCTTTTATTTGAAATGGCTCCCAGTCCGCATGCTACGGCGAAGGCCGAGGTCCAGGCCGCATTGCGTTGGCTCGCGGGTGCGGCCGCCCTGATTGTTCGGCCGGATCGGGTGCAGGCTTTGTTGACCCGTTATGAAGGGTTGCCTGCGCGCATGGAAGGCTTGGAGCGACACGTTGTCGACTTCCATGCGTACGTTTTGGAACACCCTCCAGCGGATGAAGCCATAGTGGAGACCTTTAAAAGGGATGTCGACCAGGCGTACGAATTGGCTGACCAAATTACGGAGTCAGCAGAAGGGCTCCTGGCTGCCCGTAGGGGAAAGCCGACTTGGAGCGGGGAGGTTAAACCAACCCCGCCGGCTTTGTTAGGGAGACTGCCCACATTGGAGATTCCCCACTTTGACGGGGACCTCACGGCTTGGATGGGCTTCATCAACTTGTTTGACAGCTTGGTGGACTCCAGGGAAGATTTGTCCCCCAGCCAGAAACTGGCTTATTTGCGCTCCGCCCTCCGCGGAGAAGCCAGTGCAGTGGTCCAGCACCTGATAGTCAGCGATGCTAACTACCAGGTTGCGCGGCAGTTGTTGCTGGACCGCTACCAAAACGTCCGCTTGCTAGCGGACACCCATGTGGCCGCCATTTTGGCCTTACCGAAGGCAACGCGGGTTTCCTCACTAAGGAAGGATTTGGTCAACCCGCTCTTGACCGCCGTCCACTCGTTGCACCGGCTGGATTTGCCGGTCGACCAGTGGTCTTTTTTGCTTCTGCACATCGTCCTAGCGAAATTGCCCGCAGACGTAAAGGGGCGATTTGAGCAAAGGTACGGGGGCAATAGCGCCTCGTACCTCCCCCCCTTCTCGGATTTGCTTCGTTTTTTGGAGGACGAGTGCAGAGTACTGGACCAGCTGACCGACCCCACGCCGGGGACGAGCACGGGTCGTCCGGTGGCGGCGAGGGGACAACCCCGCCGTCCGACCAAACAATACTCGGCTGTTCGAAGGGACTCCCCCCCTGCACCAGGTAAACGGTGCCGGTATTGCCGGGGGGACGGACATGACGTGCGTGCTTGCGCGAAGTTCGAGGGCCTCCGCACTGCGGGACGAAGAGCCCTCGCCAAGCAACGCGCCTGGTGTTACATGTGCCTGGGGGACCACCTCCAGTCAGTGTGCCGCCAGGCTAAGGCTTGTCCACATTGCGGCGGGAGACATCACGCTCTCCTGTGCTTGAACCGCAATGGTGGTGGGTCCGAAAGGGGCCCAAGTCCCCCGCACACGGGCGGGGGCCCCAAGGGCGGGGGCCCCCCGCAGGATGTAGCGGTGGCCGTCGGGGGCTCGGGGAGGCGGGCGGTACGCTGCTCCCCCCCCCTTGATGGAATACCCTCGACTGGGGCGTTGTGTTCCTCCGTATGCGGCCCACGGCTATTGCCCCACACCTCGGAGTGGAGTTGGCAGGAGTCCCTACATTGCGGAGCGGGACCCTCTCGCCTACTGTCGGCGATCCCCTCCGATCTTGTCGACTCAGTTCACCCGGGGTCCAGGGGGGCAATCACCCCCCTCGGATTTTCATTAATGCCACTGTCGGGCGCAACCCCCCCACCGGAGTTTGTGCTGTTGCCAACAGCCTCCGTGCGTGTTTGGGGCCCCAAAGGTGATTTTGTCACAGTGCGTGCCCTCTTGGATTCAGGGGCCCAGGGTTGCATAATTTCTACTTGGCTCGTCCGACAGTTGGGCTTAAATATTGTACCGCATAGGGAATCGGTACGGGGCGTTGGAGACCTGCGGATTTCGGATCCGATCGGTCGGGTTTCGTTCTCCTTCTCCTCCCACTCCTCCTCAACGCCGAAAATCGGTACTTCGGCGATTGTTTTTGAAATGGTGGTCGGGCCGCTTCCGCAAGTGCGAGCCCCACACGCCGCCGTTAAATTGTCGGCTGGATTGGCTCTGGCTGATCCTCACTTCCACCGACCTGGCCCGATCCATTTATTGTTCGGTGTGAATGTTTTAGGTCGTTTGCTGCGTGGAAGTAAACGAGTTTTGCAGGCAGCCGGTTTTATAGCCATATCCACCTCTTTGGGTCATGTAGTAATGGGATCATTTAGGGACGGCCCAGACCCCCCTTCGGCAGACAGCGACCTCGCTGTTGGTTCTGCCTTGTCAGACATCCTCCAACGCTTTTGGGAGGTGGAGGAGCCTCCGACCGCAAAACGAGTGGACCCGTTGGACGAGGAGTGCGAATTGTTCTATCAGAACAATACTGGTCGCCTCCGCTCGGGTCGCTTGATCACTCGCTTGCCCTTTTTGTCAGTTCGCCCCCTCTTAGGCAGCTCCCGGCCACTGGCCGAAAAAAGGTTGTTGTCTATGGAGCGCCGAATGGCGAGGGACCCCGCATTAAAGCAGAAGTACATGGACTTCATGCGGGAGTATGAGGAACTGGGGCACATGTCGCTTTCGCAGCTGGATTGGCGAAATGAAGAACATTATTTTCTTCCCCACCACGCGGTTTTGAAGACTTCCAACGGGAAGATACGTGTGGTCTTTGATGGCTCAGCACCCACGACAACCGGAGTGTCGTTGAACCAGTGTTTGCACGCCGGACCGAAGTTGCATCACGATGTGAGTGATGTTTTGACCAACTTCCGTCGACATGCTGTCGTTTTTGTGACCGACATTCGCATGATGTTTCGGCAGACTGTGATTCACCCGGAAGACAGGAGATACCAGCTTGTGCTTTGGCGAGAGGATCCCGGGGATCCAATGCTGGTCTACGAGCTGAACACCAACACCTATGGACTACGATCGAGTCCTTTTGTGGCGATCCGTTCGTTGTGGGAGCTCGCAGAGCGCGAACGGCTGCGCTACCCCCGCGCGTCTGTCCTCATAAAGGAGGATCTGTACGTCGATGACGTTTGTACAGGCGCCTCGAGTGTACGAGAGGCCCTGGTCTTGCGAGATGAGTTGATCGCTCTCCTAGGAGCTGGTGGCTACGAGTTGAGGAAATGGGTGTCCAACTCGCCCGAACTCTTGGCAGATGTACCCAAGGACCACCAGCAGGAGCCTCATCTCTTTGAAAACCCTGATACTCCAGACATGCTGTCTGTTTTGGGAGTACAGTACAAACCAGTCCAAGATTTGTTTACCTACAGATTGGAGCTTCCGAGCCCAAAGGTCTGGACTAAACGCACAGTGCTGTCCACTGTAGCTCGCACCTTTGATCCGAATGGTTGGCTTAGTCCTGTAGTGTTCGCGATGAAGTGTTTCCTACAGGAACTATGGGCAGCGGAAGTGACCTGGGATGAGCCCCTCTCCGGCGGCTTGCTCCGAGACTGGGTGCGGTTTGTCTCATCCCTCCCGGAAGTCAACCGTGTTTGTATCCCTAGGCACATATTGCCTGAGGGACGGTTTTCCGCTAGCCTACACGGCTTTTGTGACGCGTCCGAAAGCGGATACGCGGCAGCCGTGTACATTCGAACGGTGGACGCACGAGGTGTTGTCCCTGTTCATCTGGTTACGGCTAAGAGTAAGGTTGCCCCACTTCGGACCCGATGGACCATACCGAAGTTGGAGTTGTCTGGCGCCACTCTATTAGCCCGATTGCTTAACCACGTCGTCGACACCTTGGGAGCTAGTGTCGACTTTAGGTCAATCTTTGCATGGTCTGACAGCCAAGTCGTCCTTTGTTGGCTGAAAAGTTCAGTCCATACCCTCGAGGTATTCGTGGCCAACCGGGTGTCTCAAATTCAGACCTCGAAAGCCCCGTTGATTTGGCGCCACGTGCCTGGCGTATTGAACCCCGCAGACTGCGCTTCCCGCGGCTGCGAGGCGCCCGAACTTGTGAATCACCAGCTGTGGTGGGGTCCACCATGGTTGTTAAAGCTGGAGGGTTCTTGGCCCCATACCTCCGCAGTGGTCGGGGCATCTACGCCAGGGGTGCATGTTCACGCCACCGAGACTGTAGCGGCTCCAGATCCGGAGTTTTTGCTTGAGCGCTACAGCTCTTTGGATAAATTGCTCGGCGTCACCGCCTGGATACGGCGTTTCATCCACAACTGTCGTAGCCCTCGTGGCAAATTTGAGTCTCCGGTCCTCTCACCGCAAGAGCGCAATGACGCTCTGTTGTATTGGGTGCGGATAGTTCAAGAGAGTGAATTTGCATCGGAGTTGAAAACCCTCCGCCAACGCACATCCAATCTGAAGGGACCCTTAGGGCGCTTGAATCCCTTCTTGGATGATCAGGGTTTGATGCGTGTCGGAGGTCGGCTTAGAAATGCTAAGCTCCCCTATGGGGCTCGTCATCCATTGTTGCTCCCCAAGAACGGCCCCTTGGTGAAGTTGTTGATCGCAGACCGCCATGTGAAAAATGCACATGCCGGATGCAACGCTCTTACTGCGATTCTCCAACGGGAATTTTGGATTTTGTCTGCGCGGAGAGTGATCCGATATGTTATCTTTCGTTGTCTCCCGTGCTACCGCTTGAAGGCGGACATCGTGCAGCCCCAAATGGGGGATTTGCCTGCCGATCGAGTCACCGAATCGATGCCCTTTGCTGGAGTTGGTACGGATTTTGCGGGACCATTTATTGTAAAAGCTTCGCGTCTCCGTAACGCTAAGACCGAGAAGGCTTATTTGTGCGTTTTCGTGTGTTTAGCTACTAAAGCGGTCCACCTCGAGGTGGTTAGTGCTCTCACGACAGAGGCGTTCGTCGCTGCTCTTGGCAGATTTGCTTCGCGACGCGGACTGCCGTCCTTAATTCGATCCGACTGTGGGACCAACTTTAAGGGTACCGATCGTTATTTAAAGGAAGTTTGTGAATTTTTAGATAAGCATAATGTTGAGATCGGATCCACACTCTCCCGCAGAGGGGTACGATGGCAGTACTCACCGCCGTCCTGCCCCCACTGGGGAGGTATATTTGAAGCAACTGTAAAGGCCGCCAAGACTCACCTTCGTCGCGTTATTGGAGATAGTATCCTAACTTTTGAGGAGCTCGCGACCGTATTTTGTAAGGTTGAGGCGGTCCTCAACTCGCGTCCGTTATGCCCTTTGTCATCCGACGCGAATGATTTGGAGGCCCTCACGCCGGGCCATTTCTTGATAGGGAGACCACTTAACGCCCTGCCTGAGTATCTTTATTTGGACATTAACTCCGGACGGCTCTCGCGATTTGAATTGCTTCAACAGCTTACGCAGAGTTTTTGGCGCCGTTGGCATCTGGAGTATTTGCACATTTTACAACAGCGCGTTAAGTGGTCAGACAAGACGAACCCACCAAGGGTCGGAGACCTCGTTTTGTTAAAGGACCCAAACCTGCCACCCCTCCGATGGCGTCGTGGACGCATTGTTAAATTGTATCCGGGGTCAGATGGTGTGCCCAGGTTTGCCGAGGTCCTAGTGGGGGACTCTGTCTTGAAGCGCGCGATCGCCACCCTCTCTCGCCTGCCCTTAGATTGAATTGTCGGACCGTTTGTTACTGTCCGGGGCGGGGGGATGTTCGCGCTAGTTTTATCGATCGGGTCCGATTGTTAGTTAGTCGAGTGATAGATGCCCGATCGGAACGGGCTGGCGCAATTAGTATTGTCTATGGCGACGCGCGGCCGCCATTATTAACACACAACGTATTGCGACCTCGCCGCGAAAGGTCCGTTGCTTGAACTTCTTGACGAAATCCTCGCATGCGTGGCGTGTTTCGGACGAGTGATTTTCGGGAAAAGTACCACCGGCCGCGTTTTGTATAGTTTGTCGCGATTGTTGCCCGTGTTTTGAAGTATTTACTTGAACTATAAAACGTAACAGTGTGTCTGTAAATTGAGTTGAATTTGAATCGGAAACGTGGTTTCATTGGCGATCTTTGTCAGCCGTGATTGACACTGCTAAATAACTTCTTACGTTGGTGAGCTTTGGTGCCCTAATAAGGGAACTTTGGTGTGTGCCGACTGGTATGGGACAGTCAGTGAATTGAAGACTTCGGACGTCATTGTAAAGTCGGCGCGCGCGTCGACTTCTCCGGACTTCACGTCGCGACGGAGCACACTGAGTCCCAGGTAAGTCCCGTAGATTTACCAGAGTGTGGTCGGAGATTAATTTACTTGTGGTGTAGGCCGACCTTGTTTGTTGAATAAGCCGTGACAAATGCGCGGTAGATGTACGCGCTTTACTGGGGCGCGTCTACATTAAGCCTTATCCTTACTAATATTATAAATCGGAAAGTGAGTTTGATTGTTTGTTCTGGTTTTACACCGTAACTACTGAACCGATTCCTTTGAGATTTTGCAAACATAAAGTTAGAAGTCCATATTAAATAATAGGGTACTTTTTATCAGGAAAAATTTAATATTTAGCTTTATAGGTACCAGTTCGATGATAGATGGCGCTGTGTGTCGTCTAAAAAAGGTAATAGGATATTGCAGACGAATATACACATGATACGATAATAGATTTCCCTCAGGAATATCAAATTGCTTCTAGCTTTATGATTATTTCATCAACACATAAACCTTTACTTTGTAATGCAATCTGCGCGTTGTTCACTTCCCTTAGCACATCATTCCAAAAGAAAAGGAAACAAAGAAATGTGAAATTGCACACAGCAGGGATAAGATTTTATGCAGCACCTCTAGTTTCTAAATTAACGTCTTGGTCACATAGTTTATCAATTGCAGATATTATTCCATCACTTTTTCACACAAATTTTTAGCCAATACTTTAACTGCACTACAATGAGCACTCCAGCGCGTTGTTGAAAGTCTTTTAACAGATGATTAGCTGTGACTGAGGAGCACTTCCCAGCGGCTTGTGGAAGTGGACAAAAAAGTTAAATATTGTCTCCACTGCTCCGAAAAATGTAACACAAGTCACATTTTGTGCGAACGAATGTTGGCCGCATAAATTAATTGAATGATCTATACAACCAATAAAAATTGCTTTATTGTTTTTTTCTTTTATAATAGCTTGCAGTAGCTATGAATGGTATACACGGGGGAGCCGTGTATACACCATTCATAGCTGCAGCATAATATAACCTTGAGAACGACACATCATAATATCTAAGCCATCATTTTCAAGCTTCTTTAGTATTTCAGCGCTCAAATCAGCTGCTTTTTTTCCATGTAAGGGAAACAATCCTAAGAATACTTCTTTGACTTCTAAGTACTTTTCTATTATTCATTTTCTTTTTTTCTTTTCTTTAGAGTGAATACTACTTCAACTCTTCCAACCACAGCCTCTGTGGTTAGATACCACAATTTTGCCAATAACACGTGTAACAAATTATAGAAATTCTTAAAAAAAATATTTCACAATAATGGCGGATATCGCCAAAGACAGTTGAAAAAATGGCCGCGTGAGCCGACTACAAGGAGATTTTAAGGAAAGCCATGATGTGGCCACTATGCTGCGATATTTCAATCTTCTTTATGAATTTGTAGCGCGTAGGTCGTGTCGCGTAATTAAAACTCAGATAAATCGAACTTTGTGTATTGCACGAAAGTAAAAGGGTACAATGTATTTGACGTGTACAATGACGCGATACAAGAGTGTGATCAAGGAATGGATATAATAATGATGTTGTATAATGATGTTGTACAATGATGTAGAATATGATAATAATGTGGCTTACAAGCTATGCACTCACTTAAATACTAACTATCTCTATACTAACTATCTCTAAATGATAGTGGGGTAACCAATAACGAATCAGCTTCCGTCCTGCGATGTCCACGCGGTTTTGCGTGCGTTCTTGATGCTGATTCGTTGATCGAGGCAGGCCACGGCGTATGATTGGTTAACGTATAACGCGCGCCAATTCAGTCACGTGCTAGATGACTCGTTATAGTTTCCCACGGACGTTGGTCCTGCAGATGTGGTCTGGGGTGAAATTTATGAGAACCCTCGCTGCGGGAGTGGGACGCGCGCCATGACTTCCGCGATCCTCGTGTGATTAATAGTCGACCTTTTTGGTGTAATTTGTAAGAGGACATGTGTAGCCTTTGTACATCGCCACAATAGCGAACACGTGTGGCCTTTGTACAATGCTACAGTACTCCCCCCTTTTTAGCAAAGCGTACGTAGCGTGCAGGCGTCTTGACGATCCTGCCTGATCTGGTACGTTGTTCCCTCGTATGCGGGTCTGGATGTAGGCTGGTTTGCTCATCTGTTGTAGCTGCAGGTGCTTGATTGGTCTCGCTGTTCATATGCCTGGGATCATCTTCTGTGTTGATTGTATACGCAGGTTTGAGGCGATCTATCGATATATTGCTAATTCGTCCTGGTAGCTGGATTGTAAAATACTTTTCCTTACGTTCGATGATCTTGTATGGACCTTGGTATGGATGCTGCAGAGGTTTGCGGACGGTGTCATCGCGTACAAACACGTGGCTGCATGTTTGTAGGTCGTTGTGCACGAAAATACATCGCTTATTTGCATGCGATTTGTATGTAGGTGTGAGCTTGGTGATAACTTCTTGCAGGTGATTGACGTAGTCGTGGTCCATTTTCGGTGTATCTGGTGTTGGTGATATGAAATCGCCTGGTAGTCGTATTGCTTGACCGTAGGTGAGTTGCGCTGCGCTTGTGTTAGAGTCGGAGCGGATAGCGGCTCTAAGACCCATTAGAACAGCAGGCAATTCGTCGATCCATTTGTTGCTGTTTTCTAGCCTAGACATGAGTGCGGCTTTTAATGTCCTGTGCCAGCGTTCGACGATTCCATTACTCTGCGGGTGGTATGCAGTAGTACGGGTTTTTTCTACACCGAGTAATTGAGCGAGGTCTCGGAATAGTCTACTTTCAAACTGTCTTCCTTGGTCGGTAGTGATTCTAATTGGACAACCGAAACGAGATATCCACACTTCGTAGAGTTTTCTTGCGACGATTTCAGCGGTTGTCTCCTGAAGTGGTACAGCTTCAGGCCATCGTGTGCACCGGTCGATCATCGTGAGCAAGTATTTGTGTCCGCATGCTGACGTCGGTAGCGGTCCAACGATATCAACGTGAATATGTTGAAATCGTTCGCTCGGTGGGAATGTTGCGATGTCACTATGATTGTGTCGCTGTACTTTGGAGAGCTGACACGAATTGCATGTCTTAGTCCACTGGCCGATGTCGGTATTCATTGATGGCCAAAAGAATCGCTCTTGCATCAGCTTCCGTGTGGATCGTAATCCTGGGTGGCTTGGGCTGTGCACGGCATTGAAAGCTATGCGACGAAAATCAGCTGTTAAATATGGACGAACGTGTGACGTTGATGTTTCGCAGAATATTGGCTTGTTAGTACCCGGTAAAATGATTTTCTTGAGTTGTATGTTGGTCTGTTGAGACAATGTAGGGATACAACTGTCGTTTTCTTGAGCTTGAGATAACTCGTCGTAGTTGATAGGTGATAGCACGTCGATAGTTTCGATGCGTGATAATGCATCTGCTACAACGTTTTGAGCTCCGCTCACGTGTCGAATGTCAGTAGTGAACTCGCTGATAAACAGTAGCTGCCGAATTCGCCGTGGTGTGTCGTTATCGGAAGGCGGCTTACGAATTGCGTAGGTCAGCGGTTTATGGTCAGTGTAAATCACGAGTTCTTTGCCTTCAAACATCTTTCTGAAATGTTTTATTCCCATATGTATTGACTGGAGCTCCCTGTCGAAAGTGGAGTACTTTTTTTGTCTTTCCGAAAATTTCTTTGAAAAATATCCGAGTGGCAGCCATTGTCCGTTGCTTCGCCTTTGTTGTAGAGATGCCCCGGCGCAGGTAGCTGAGGCGTCCGAAAAAATAGCGATTTGGTCCTCTGGCGCACTGGATGGGTATGACAATAAAGCAGCGTTTATTATGCTTTGTTTGCACAACTCAAAAGCTTTTGTCGATTGATTGTCCCACTTTACTTCCGTCTTGTCTCGTTTTTTTGAATTATGAAGGAATGCATTCAGCGGTGCCTGAATGCTTGCGGCATTTGGGACATTGTCTCGGTAAAAATTTATCATCCCCATAAATCTCCGTAAGTCTTGAATGGTTTTGGGTTTTGGGTATTCTGTGATTGCTTTGACTTTGTCTTGAAGTGGTTTGATCCCCTTGCTTGATACTTCATAACCTAGGAACTTGACGGTTTCGCTGCCGAAAACACACTTAGAGGGATTTATAGTGACACCATACGTGTCTAATCGGCGTAAAACTTCCTGCAGATCTCCGATGTGGCTTGCTTCACTTTCAGATGCAACGATAACATCGTCGATGAATGGGAACGCGTAGTCTATTCCGTTGAGCACTTTGTTTATGAATCGTTGGAATGTCTGTCCGGCGTTCTTGAGACCTGGGCACATTCGTGGAAATTCGAATAAACCGAATGGTGTAGTGATCGCTGTCTTTTCGATATCAGGTTCGAAGATAGGTACTTGAGAATAAGCTCGGTTTAAATCGAGAGTACTGAAGATTTTCTTGCCGTGAAGTAGGTAGGTAAAATCTTTGAGGCGTGGGACTGGATAGCGGTCGGGTTTGGTGACGTCATTGAGTCTTCTGTAGTCACCACAGATGCGTAAGTCGCCGTTTTTCTTAGGAACGACGTATAGCGGACTGGACCAAGGGCTTTTGCTTGGTCGGCAAATTCCTTGCTGCATCATGAGCTCGAATTCTTTCTTCACGGGCAGGTAGCGATGTGGAGGAAGAGGTCTGCACTTGTTGAACACTGGTGGGCCAGTAGTTTCGATGTGGTGTTCTACCTTGTGTTTGGGAGTATCCTTCATGCTTGATGGTCGCAGGATATCAGGAAACTTACTGAGGAGCTGGTGATACGGCTGTTCCATGTCGATACTTCGAACTGTAGGTTCGGCGGAACGAATGACTGATGCTCTGACGGTCATGTTGGTAACTTTGTCGACGAGACGTCGGCCGGCTATGTCGACGAGAAGTTGATGACGCTTCAGAAAGTCTGCACCGATGATGGGTTTGCTGACTGCAGCGACGATGAATTTCCAGGTGTACGGCCGTCGTAGGTTGAGATCCAGTTGTAGGGTTTTCTCTCCGTACGTTGGAATGATCGTGTTGTTTGCTGCGTACAAACAGAAATCGGTTTGCTTTGCTTTCCCGCCTTTTGTCCTCGGTATCACGGAAACGTTTGCGCCCGTATCAATTAGAAATGACAGACGCGAATTCCTATCAGTTATGAATAGGCGGTGAGAAGTGTTGTTCGCGTCAGTTGCCGCCTCAACTGACGCAGGCGTTAGTTTTCCGACTGGGCGCTGTTGTTGTTGTTGAAATTGCACGGACGTGTACATTTCCGCGCGTTTGCGCCGTACTTGCGATGATAATAACAGATAAGTGATTGTTCTGAATACTTGCGGTTACTATTATCGTTGCTTGTTGAACGCGATCTTGAACGCCGTCTGTCGGATGATCTGTGTGATCGTGGTCTGGATTCTTGCCTGTTCTTGAGTTCTGCCAGCTCCAGAGATAACTGCCTTATTTGATCGTGTAGGGCAGCCACATCGCTCGTGCGTGAAATCTGCGCGACCTGGTTAGGTTGCGCGATACTGTCCATTACACTGTCTGCTACTTGCGATAACTTTTCCAAGTCTGTAGTGTTGCTCACGGTGAGGACAGCGCGTACTGAGGGTGGAAGTAGCCGGGTCCACATGATGCGCAGTGTACAGTCTGGTATTTTCTGTCCGGCTAGTTCCCGCATTTTTCGCAACAGCTGTGAGGGTTTCTGATCTCCGAGTTCCATCTCATCCATCAGCTTCTGCAGCTTCCGGCTCTCGGATTCCTCGTAGACACTGATGAGTCGGGACTTCAGGGCTTCGTACTTGTTTTCAATGGGCGGGTTGATTATAATATCACTTACTTGCTGAAGTGCGTCCAGGCCTAGTCGGGCGATAGCTGCTTGATAGCGCGCGTCATCACCTTGCCTCTGTGGCGCCATTACTGCTTCGAAGTGTGTAAACCATAGTCTGGGATACGCCGGCCAAAAGTCAGACAGCCGTGCTTGTAGTGTGAGCGTGTCGACTTGCCCTCCTACCTGTGTTGCGTTGCTTACCTGTGTTGCGTTGTTGGTCGCCATCCTGATTACTCTTCTGGTGTATCACGCAGCAATACCGTGAATATAGCCTCTTTAAATCCTAGTGGTGAGACCCGCTTGTGGGAAGCCACTAGAATGTGCTAATCACGAGTACCGTCACGTTTGTCTTGATTCACGTCGCTTAGGTCACCAATGTAGCGCGTAGGTCGTGTCGCGTAATTAAAACTCAGATAAATCGAACTTTGTGTATTGCACGAAAGTAAAAGGGTACAATGTATTTGACGTGTACAATGACGCGATACAAGAGTGTGATCAAGGAATGGATATAATAATGATGTTGTATAATGATGTTGTACAATGATGTAGAATATGATAATAATGTGGCTTACAAGCTATGCACTCACTTAAATACTAACTATCTCTATACTAACTATCTCTAAATGATAGTGGGGTAACCAATAACGAATCAGCTTCCGTCCTGCGATGTCCACGCGGTTTTGCGTGCGTTCTTTGATGCTGATTCGTTGATCGAGGCAGGCCACGGCGTATGATTGGTTAACGTATAACGCGCGCCAATTCAGTCACGTGCTAGATGACTCGTTATAGTTTCCCACGGACGTTGGTCCTGCAGATGTGGTCTGGGGTGAAATTTATGAGAACCCTCGCTGCGGGAGTGGGACGCGCGCCATGACTTCCGCGATCCTCGTGTGATTAATAGTCGACCTTTTTGGTGTAATTTGTAAGAGGACATGTGTAGCCTTTGTACATCGCCACAATAGCGAACACGTGTGGCCTTTGTACAATGCTACAAATTATTCACTGAATGCACTTCTTACTACATAAATCACGCGCTTTTATTTAGTAAACGACAATATAAATAATTTAAAAATCCAATGAAAAATGAGCGTGACATTCATCTTGGCTGTCCTGTCAAAAACTCATTATTAATTTTTACATAACGAATTACTTCAGACATTTGATCGACACGTGAAACGTCAGGTGTGCAATCAAACATGATTTCGAAATATTTGGCTGATTTAATTTCGTTGACAAGCTGACATTTTACGTGATTAGCTAAAACATTTATGAACACATTTTGTATTTCTGGCGATAAATATGTTACTTAAGGTGATTTTTCCTGATCCAAATATATGTTCTTTGAGTACAGCATCAAACTTTGACGGCAGTTTAACTAGTTCTAAGAAATCACCTTTATTGGAAGACCCTTGGGTTTCATCATGTCCACGATGTAATGTGGCGGGAACGGAGCGATAAATAAGATATACGTCTAGTCTGCTCATGAGACGTTTATTGACTGCCTTACCTTACATCGATACTTACTTACTAACACCACTACATCTACGGGGTTGTATTAAAAAAAAAACGTAAACAAGGTTTTTTTTTTCACATACAATTAGACAAATATTTGCCATTTATCAATCATTATGTTGATGCTTAAACTATGTAATTTCACTTCTAAGTACATTTATTTATTAACAAAGTTATGTTTATGTAATTGACACACATATGTAATGTTATAATATTGTCCACTTGCTTATCGTACGGATATTGTTACAATGTTATTATACTTAATGCTAATACTAAACTAGTGTACATATGGTTTTGTTCGGTTTTTGTGGACAGTCTCATTTTTACCATTCTTAAGTACTATTACATTGGGCTCATTTTCACTTATTACCTGGTACGGGCCATCAAATAAATTATCCAATTTTTTACCAGACTCATTTCTTATCAATATCAAATCACCCTTTTGGTATTTATTTTATTTTATTTTATTTATTAGGGACAAAAAACAGTTATACATTAAAGCATTTACATAAATTAGATAGAAATACAGATGTGAAAACGTATAACCCACACTATTGTCCACGAAGTGACATCGGAGTAAGAGAACGAATGCATGCAATAGAAGAAAAGTTAAAAGGTAATTTATAAAAGTGAAATACTGAATTGAAAGGACAGATTGACAAGAGCAGCCGACCTATAGGTGACTTGCAAGAGATTGTGAAACCATTTTTTTAAATTTAGCTTTCGATAGTGCGAAAATATCAATTTCAGAAAATTGAGAGTTGTACGCTTCAAACAGCCGGCGGAGAGGGGCCCGCACCCCAGCGTTCGTTCTACATTGCGCAGTATAGAATAGCTGTGGTGCACGCACCTCCCGGCGCACACTAGATCTAGGTACAATGTAACATAATTTATTCGACAGCTCAGTACAATTAAATTTATTATTGCATATACCGTGCAGCATCACAACCATGATCAGTAGACGTCTAGAATCCAAGCTCAATACTTTATAGTGTGTTAGCAAATCTGCGTAGGGAATCCTTGTACGGAAGCACTTATAGTGCGTGGCACGAAGAAATTTTTTCTGAACCATTTCTATTGCTATCTTATATTTGTCATAATATGGGCACCAGACGGGTACCGCGTATTCCAACTGTGAACGGACTAGTGATTTATATAAGAAGAGAAAAGTAGAAGGCTTTTTAAAGTCATTACAAGACCGCATTACAAAACCATACATCTGGAAGGCCTTGTTAATTATGTTGTCGATATGGGTATCCAAATGTAATTTGCAATCAAGCAGTACGCCAAGATCACGCGTGCGATCGGTTTTTTTCAATTGAGTGCCATTCAATGTGTACGGGAAGTCAATAGTATTTTTGTTTTTAGTAAAAGAAATGAAATGACATTTTGGAAGACTAAGATGAAGTTTGTTGACTAGACAGTATTGTGAAAGCCTGCATAAGTCCTCTTCAAGTAGCAAACAATCCTGAGTATTGGCACAAGCCTTATAGATTTTAATGTCATCGGCATACATTAAGAATTGAGAGTTGACTATGCAGGATTTTATATCATTTATGAATAGGACAAAAAGCAATGGGCCTAAGACCGAACCCTGGGGCACACCTGATTCGACGACCACACAATCTGACTCAAAACCATTGATGACAACCTTTTGGGTCCTATGAGATATATATGAGGCAAACCACCTGAGTAAATTGCCTCTTATGCCATTGAACGCGATTTTATCTAGAAGCAATTTATGGTCCACCCTGTCAAAAGCCTTCCGAAAATCCGTGTACACAGCATCAACCTGCGTGCGCATATCCATATTTTCAAACAAGAATTGTGTAAAAATGATTAAATTTGTAGTAGTGGATTTGGATTTAACGAAGCCATGTTGCTCTGGTAAAATAAGGTGATTTAATTGTGGGAATAAGTGGCCATGTACCAAACTCTCAAAAAGCTTAGACAAGGTGGACAAGATGGAAATGGGTCGATAATTCTCAACGTTTCCCTTATCATCGCTCTTGTGAATGGGCGTAATGAAAGCCATCTTCCAGACACGGGGGAAAATTCCATCCCTGAGACACTTGTTAAATATAATGTGTAACGGGACACAGATGGTGTGAGCAGTGTTTTTAAAGAAAGAAGGTGGTAGACCATCTGGGCCGGCGCCCTTGGTTAAGTCCAATGAGGTTAGCGCGTCAAGTATGACACTCTTCTCGAGGTAAATATCCGGTATGCATACAGAATTCTCGTAAAAGGTCTCTGGAGGTGTCCAGGTGGTAGAGTCAAAAGTTGTGGGCTCGTATACAGAATTGAAGAAACTAGAAAACAGTGAACATATTTCAGCAGGGCAGTTAGATGATACATTTTTGTACTGCATAAAAGCTGGGATCCCAGAACCTTTCTTTCGATTGGAGATATACGTCCAGAAGTGCTTAACATTAATGGGTATGCTTTCTTCAACAGTTTCCATGTACTTATTATAACACTGTTTACAGAGTAGCTTGAAACGTTTACGCTGAATTGAGAACTTTTCATAATCGGATATGTTACGCAGTTTTTTCCATCTTATCCAGGCGCGTTCTTTATTTTTAAAAGTTTTTATTAGAGAAGCGCTAAACCAAATGGGAAAGGAAGTTGATTTGTGACGTGACAATGGAACAAATAGTCTGAGGATTCCATATATATAGTCATAAAATGTGTCTACGGCCTGTTCACTGGAGAGATTAAAAAACAATTCGTCCCAGCACATCTTATTTAGTTCTACATTAATGTCTTGGTAATTAGCTTTAAAGAAATTGTATTTTATTTTAGAATGACGCCTCATGGGTGTGAAATGAGTCTCCAGAGAGGTTAACACAGAAATTGGAGGATGGTGGCTGTCGGGCTGCAGCAGTACAATGTCGGACTGTGTCTGACATTCAGCGTTGCTGATAAATAAGTCTAAAATACGACCCAAACTGTTTTTAAATGTGTTATATTGAGTGGCATTCGTGACAGCCATTAAATTCAACAACAATCGACCCACATTGTTATGTGTCTGAGGACTCATGTGACTAGCACTGCCTGACCAGTCAATTTCAGGCAGATTGTAGTCACCGGCCACATAAAATGACTCAGTAGAGGGAGCCGTAAGAATACTTTCTAATGTGGACAGATGTGACACGTAAACGTCGTCATGAGTGCTTGGCGGTATATAGGCAGCGCTTATGATGTGGTGAGTGTTGGAGCGCGACGCGGGCATTTGGATCATAACGTGCTCGATGCCAGTGGTAGTGGGGCACGTAAATATCCGTACAGGTCGGAGCTCGCGCAGCACGGCTATCAGAACGCCCCCACCCTCGCGCTTGTTTGTGGTAATTCGGTTACGATCGTCTCTAAAAACCAAGTAGCGGTCATCAATGAATTCTTTGTCCAGTATATTAGGTGTAAGCCATGTCTCAGACAATATGATCACGTCAAACGACAAGGAAAGAATGTTGGTGTATAGTGTGTGCAATTTAGTACGGATTCCTCTACAGTTTTGATAGAATAATGATATATTATTATTACCGAGCACTCCAATAAACTAAGTAAAAATGGAATAAACAATAGCGGAAAGTAAAGTAATTATTATTATATTCAGGTATATTTAAAAACTTGGATTCCGTTCGTAGTGGGTAGCAGTAAAAAGTTAAGTCGAGTACATGGTTATGAGTATTAAAAGTTATAGCTAATGAGCAAGTCCTAAACAACAAATACAATTGACAAGTTACTGATACATGCACAATAATATAATCTATGGTAGTATTAATTACGTACGCGTGATAACAACACAAGAGTAAACAATCGCAAAACAAAAATATGAAATCTATTTCCGTCTCTAAAACAACAAAGATATACTGACGGCATGAGATATGTGTTTTAGACATTTTAATACAATAAATCTGAACGTGCGGCCGTTTAAAATTATAATATATGTAAACATAACAAAAACAAAAAACAAAACTATACATTATGAAGATTGCACTGAGCAATCTTGTTGACATCGCTTTGACAGCGTACAGCAAATGTTTTAGAACTATCGGCAGCCTTAACAAGTACAGTAGCGCTTCTAATCCAGACATACTTAACATTATGTTTTTTAGCCATCTCACGACAAGCACGAAATAAGTTTTTGTTAAAAAGAGTGAGATGCTCGTTAATATACACCTTACAGGGGGTACCTGACATTCCAATTAGGTCGGAGGTAACATTTTTAGACAAACGATAGGAACTTAATACATTATCGCGAAGCATTCTTGAGGCTAATTTCACGACTATGTTCTTGGGTTTGTTACTTTCCTGTGCACGCGCGTGGGGAACACGGTGAATGGCTAATATATCCTGGCGGGGAATTGAGCACCTGAGGGTAGCACCGATCCTTTCGACGAGACCGAGGAGATCTTCATCACGTTTCTCAGGCAGGTTGCAGATCTCAATATTATTAAGTCGAGCTTGCTGTTCCAGCGACTCGATTTTTAGTTCCAATCCAGATAGTTTTTCATCCATGTTGCCATTCCAGGAACGACACGAAAGCTGTAGATCTTCGACTTTACTCTCGAGGCTATTAACACTGTTTTTGTAAACTGCGTTTTCCTTCTTTAAACTATCCATCTGCTGCCTTATTTCTTCAAACTTGCTGTTCATGAAGTCCACAGAGTCCCGAATCTCCTGGTTAATGGTCTGAATTGTGGAATTTTGAGTTTTCAAGACCTTAATCTCAGCAACAAGTGCTTCCAGCGCCAAAGTTTGTTGCTTTACCAGATTCTGCATGTACTCATCCTGTTCCTGCTTCCAGGTTTTTAGCATAGTTTCTAGTTCCAGATTGCGTTCCACAAAAACCTTATTAGGTGAGAAGTCACAGCGAAGTCGTTTATGGCGAGACTGGGTGTTTACGTTCTCGGCACTGCACACAGCTTTTGAGATGTCTGAGTCCGACAATGATAAGTCACTCGTCATGCTGTTGTTCTTAGCTCTAGTTGGAGGTGAGCGCTGCATTGTGATGCTGATAAGTAGTAATTTTATGATATTATTGGCAGAAGCGCAATAAAGCCTGCACACAAGCACATTCACAGTTTTATGGGTTATTGGTTAACTGGTTTATTGATAAGTCACTATATGGAGTTAGAAGCGGGACAGCAATTATGTCGACCGTACTATTTACGCGGAGGTGAAGGCGGGGTCGGAGTCACTCACGCGCAGGCCGATGCAAAGAGAAATTACACAAACACTGAGCTTTAGCTGATTGTAAGGATTATATTTCGCGGTACAATATTTTTTTTTTTTTTTTTTGACGGTATAGTTTTAGAAATTTAACACACGTCCGCTCTCGAGTAGGGCGCGGAGCCAATGAATTTAACTGGATTATTTCTGCGATCGTAAGAACATTTCCTTTTTATTTTAGACGTAACTAAATTTTCTCTTGCTTCTTTATTCGCTAACTGTAATCTATATTTTAGTTCGAGTGCATAGTTATCTGGATTGTATAGAGGGTCTACTATAGTATTAGATAAATTACTCGGCAAATGGCATGGTTTTCTAAAGACTAGTTCGTAGGGTGTGTACTTAGTTTCGGTATGTACGGTGGTATTGTAGGAGAAACACCAGAACGGAAGCCACTGACTCCAAGTTTCCGAATGTCCATCACATTGGGTCCGCAAGAAAGCAGCTAAATGTTTATGCGTATTTTCTAACGCACCCAATGTCTGATGGTGCTAAGCAGTAGAGTTCATCTTTTCAATTTGTAGTAACTTGCATACCTCTGTCATGGTTTCTGACATGAACTCCGTGCCACGATCTGTTGTGATAGCCTTTGGCAAACCGTACCTAAGTATAAAATTATTAATAAAAGATCGTGCTACACTCACCGTATCTTTTCGCTGAATTGGATATGCCTCGACGTACTTGCTCAGCTCACATTGTAAACTTAAAATATAAACATTACCTTCTAAATCCTTATCTAGGGGCCCCACTAAATCTAAATACACCTTTTCAAAAGCGCTAGTCACTGTAGACGTTATAACCATGGGTTCTACAATATTTTTAGAGTACTTATTCATCTGACATTTTTGGCACTTGCTAACGTACCTTCGTACATCGCTTTCTAGACCTGGCCAAAAATATTTACTTTTAATATTATTTATCATACGTCGTACTCCTGCGTGTCCACTCGTAGGCAGTACGTGATATTTGTGTAGTATGTATGTCTTTTCTTCATTATCTAGGACTCGTTTAACTCCTCTTAAAATATTTATGTGTGGTCCGGACCACTTCTCTCTACTTTTTATCTCATTTATTAATTCTTTGATAAAATTATTATTGTATTGATTTTTTACAATGCATATTTCTTTAATATTTATATCATTACAAAAACTACTCAATTTATTCGCAAATTCGACTCGCGTAAAATGCGACATATAATTGGTGTCTATGTATAAAGTTTTCTCTGCGTCTAAATAAACAAAACATTCTTTTTCATAAGTTATAGATGCTTTTGATAATTTATCTTTTTTTATAAACTTTAATTCTACATAGTCACTCGGCTTTCTTAATATCTCTGCGAATCTTGGTTGGCCAAACCTCGGTTCTGCAGTTATATTAGAAGACCTTGTGCTTTCTTTATTTTCCTGATCGATTCTAGTCTTTTGCGCTCTAGTCATTACCATCGTTACTTTTTCATTTAATGATTTTAACTCGTCCGAACTTATGGTCACCCTACTCAAAGCATCTGCCACTACATTATCGTTTCCTTTTATATAAACAACATTGTAATCGTATTCCTCTAGTTGTAGTCTAAATTTTAAAAGTCTTGTAGAGGGATCCTTCATTCCAAATAGGTAAATAAGCGGTTTATGATCAGTCATTACGGTAAATTTTCTTCCATATAAATAGGGTCTAAAATATTTTATACTCCAAACAATTGCTAAAAGTTCCTTCTGGATAGTGGGATAATTTATTTCCGCTTTATTTAGTGGCCTACTAGCATAGGCTATCGGCCTCATGTTTTTGTTGCATAAAACAGATCCTATTGCTATACCCGATGCGTCTGTCTGAAGGACAAACGTGTTATCTTTAGAGAAATCCGGATATTGTAAAATGGTAGGTGACATTAATTGCTTTTTTAGATTTTCGAAACTTTTTTGACATTCATCAGTCCAAATAAATGGTTGATGTTTTCGACATAATTTATTTAACGGTAGTGTTATCTCTGAAAATGAAGGTATAAATTTCCTGTAATAATTACAAAATGCCACGAATCGTCTGATCTCATCCGCGTTTTTTGGTACTGGATAATTTTGCAATGCTGCAACCTTATCAGGGTCAGGTAACACACCACTACCTGACACTACATGTCCTAAATATAACAGTTGCGTTTTCATGAAATCACACTTATGCGGGTTGAGTTTAAGGTTCATTTTTCTGAGTCGCTCAAATACATCTAACAAGTTTTTATTGTGAATTTCGTGATTTCTGCCAAAGACTATGAGGTCATCACAATAGACGAAACACTGCTCATAAGTAAGTCCTGACATTGCTACTGACATTAATCTGGAAAATACACTGGGACTGATTTTCAACCCCATAGGTAAACGTTTCATTTGATATTGTCCCGTACTTGTACTGAAGCTAGTAATATTTCTACACTCTGGTTTTGTGCTGACTTGGAAAAAACCTTGATACAGGTCCAAATGGGTAAAATAATTACTTCCGGAAAGCGAATCTAATATTTCGGTTATGTTGGGTAGCGGAAATTTATCATCCTGTATCGAGTCATTAACCTTCCTGTAATCAACAACTAAACGCCATTTTTTTTTTTCCTTCCGTTTTTTTAGGCACCAAGAGTACTGGACTATTCCACTCGCTATTTGCGGGTTCTATAATATCGTCATCGAGCATTTTTTGAACTGGTTTATTAATTTCTGACTTCAACGACTGCGGTAGCCGATAAGGCTTTACATACACGGGTTTGGTATTCGGTTTCACGGTAATGGACTGGTCAGCGACATTCGCTGTACCTAACTTATCGCCTTCTAAAAAAAAGATGTCAGCATACTTCGCGCAAATAATTTCAATTTGTTTTCTGTCATTGTTATTTAAATGATTTAATTTTAATTGTGGTAGTAACTTTTTTACACGTTCTACACCCCGTTCTAATTTATTAAATAAACATACATCATAATTTTCTAAATAGTCTAATTCGTCGAAAATTATTAAATTATTTTTAGATATTTCTATTGAATTTTCACCGGTGTTTAATATTTTTATTGGGATTTTACCTCTTATTGGTTTTACAATACTTGCTGCCATGAATATATTTTCACCTAATTGTTTCGCGTATATGACACAATCTTTGTATATATTTTTATTTATGTGAATATAATGTATTGATTCACAACGTGCCGGAGCAGTTAAATAATCATCCGACTGTACTTTGTTGATATAGCTATTATGTATTAATAATGTACAAGTTCTATTATTACATTGTAATGTAAGTCGGTTCGTAGGTACATTTATATTTGCGTTATAAGTTCTCAGAAAGTCAAGACCGATAATACCGTCCGCTGCACATGGCATTTTGTCGAATAAGCGCAACTTGTGACGAAATACGAACCCTGTCTCTGACTGTAACGGAATGTATGCGAAACACTTTGACTCTACTTTCCCACCTATTCCTTGTATAACTGTACTTTCATTATACCTAACTGTACTACTTTTAACTATATGACCATTAATATCGATATCGAAGCGCCAGTATCTAATAAAAATTTACACATCTTATTCTCTACATATAAGTTGATGAAATCTAAACCTTTACAAGTTAACGCGTAATTAGGCTCGAAAAAACTGTTTGACATTTTCGTCATGCTGCTCACCTTTGGACTCCTGATACTTCTGACTGTCATCTTCTGATGTATAATACGTATCACGCCTTGCACCTCTGGCACCTCTGTTAAAATTATTTCTTAAATTACCTCTGTTTGACCGCGTGTAAGCACGTTGAAAACTCCTGCCGCGACTATTAAAACCATTTCCGCGACTGCCACGCGACTCAACCACATATCTTGGCTGCATCTGGTTTCCTCTAAAATGTTGCTGGGACCAGCCACGATTATAATATCCTCGACTACGGTTAACTCTACCGTTATTGTAATATTGATTTTTATTCGTACCTCGTGAATATGAATAGACAGCATCCTGCCCTGACGTCCCAGGGCGCGCGTCTTCCTCGTCCTCTGCCGCGCGTACCGCATCCTTGAGCTCCTTGTAGTCTCGGGCTGATATTACTGTACTCAGCCGCCGATTCCTCAGGCCATCTGCAAATCTTTTTATAACCATCTTCTCGTTTATAGGACTTAGTATTGCACTTGCTTTTGGATTTCCATCGGCTTGTGCTATAGTAAGCCCTATAAAGAGTTCTTCTAACTTCGCTCCATATTCTGCAATGGTCATATTACGTTGAGATAAATTATTTATTTGTGACAACAAAGAGTTGGCTGATTTTTTTGTCAATAAATACGTTTTAATATCTTTTACTAAATTGTCAACACTTTCATACTCCGATTTTAATTTCAATTTAGCTGATTTTGTTAGACGGGTTTTTAGGACAAAAGAAATCAGCAGTTTTTTACTGTCACTCGTTTGTAAACAACTATTATACATCTCTATGCCGTCGATTATCTTTTCTGTTGTTTCCTCTTTACCGTCCATTATTGGAATGAGGACACTCGCGGTTTTTAATTCAAAATTTTCCATTTTATTTCCTTCTTGAGAATCTACTTTATATCTTAAAATTTTAGAGTTCAACTCCTCTATACCTTCGCAAACTAAATCGAATAAAGATCCACATAACGCTGCAGTACGAACTTCTTCTTTGTCAAGAGACCCTAAAATTAACTTATACTCATTATATAATGCTAAAGCCTGTTCAAACTTTTGCTTTCCTAAATTTTGTTTTCGCCTCTTAGGGTCTAATTTTCCTATGCTTTCACATAACTTTTTTATGTCTTCATATATACTACTTAACCTTTCCATTAAAGGTCCTAATCATTATCTTACCATTATTATTATCTTACCATATTTATTTTAAAACTAACCCTTTCGAAACGAGGGAAAAAACGCGACACTTAAACTTATAACACTGCACTACTCACTTCACTTCACACCATTTCTTGTCCATTACTCCCGATTTCACCTTCTTGATGTCTCTTATTTCCTCTGCCAGACAACCTTGCCTGAATACGCCGCACCATTTCACGCCTCACCTCTCTTTTTATAATGCTTTGGCCATATTTTGCACATATCTTGATGAGAAAAATGATCATCAAAACGCCAACAATTCCAACGATGAATGACAGAAGGATTGTGTGCTCACGTCTGTCTGCTGATGCTCCATTCGAGCCACCTGATGCTGTTTGTGCGATCACAACCTCGTCCTTAGAGTAACTCTTCCCCATCTTTGATATGGTTTATGAATTCGAAATATTCTCCAAAATTTTCGATGCTTTTGCACGCAATATAATTATTACGGTCTTCTATCGCAATCACCTTTGATGCCATGCCACAATCCATATTGGCTTGTAGGAATATAATGCGGCGTTGCAAAACTCGCGCTACTACCTACCAAGCCGGGCTTGGCAGGGTCGCCATGTAATGTGGCGGGAACGGAGCGATAAATAAGATATACGTCTAGTCTGCTCATGAGACGTTTATTGACTGCCTTACCTTACATCGATACTTACTTACTAACACCACTACAACGAAATGCTAGGTTTTGTTTAGCCAAAAACAAAGTTATATCAAATAATCTAGATAAAAAAAATCCACTTCTGTTTTTCCGTATTAAATAATTGCAAGGTTGCGTTATCTATTGTGGTGTGAGATTTTAATCTCATTTCCAAAGATTTCCACTTTCGAAACTTTCTAAATGTTCACATGAAGTTTCGTGGTCCAATACTTTAGGAATTAGTTTCCACCAATTCTGAAATTCAGTTGTAAATGTTCTTTGTATGTTACTGAAATAAACGACAGCATAAACAGTACAGAT
This sequence comes from Sesamia inferens, assembly GCA_037179545.1. Lineage (NCBI taxonomy): Eukaryota > Metazoa > Arthropoda > Insecta > Lepidoptera > Noctuidae > Sesamia > Sesamia inferens. The sequence continues at coordinate 30,938,544 of CM073937.1, read as the reverse complement.
TATTTGATATAGGAGAAAATACCATCCATGACCATTCCTGTGAAAGGTGAGGAGAATCACCTTTAATCTTTGAACCATGACGAGATACAGTAGGAACGGAAACTTCTTTGTTCTGGTAATGTTCCCTTTTGTAAACTAATCCCATTGCTCAGAACATAATAATAAATAAGTATATTATTTACCTACTATTAAACATTATTACGTTATGTATTATGTTTAAATATTATTTGCAAACATTTTTACTTTAAAATACAAATCAATGGCGATAAGAAAACGGTTCACTAATATTGTTTTCCTTGTCTAGCATTGACTACATCTTTAATTCTTCGTAGCGATACTACACAACATGCGGTTGATTATATGATATAAAATAATGCGTTAGTGTGCCGCGGCCGGTTTAGCGTAGGCAGTATTCTTTAAGGTGAAACTGGAATTCTGTCGGTGATAGTATGACGCGACGTCGTATCGTGTTTATTTGTTTGAGCCCTAACACCCGTCTGATCGGAGAATAGCCCCTTTTCTATGGAGGATGACTGAACTCCACTTCCTGTTCCCCATGCTTCAATTTATTTTTGATAATCGCATCTCGTAGTTGACCTAGCGCATAATACGTGATGCCACAAGTGTTACTAACTTAGACTTACTAAAACATCCGGTAGGGAATTATTCGATAGAGGCAAAGACATAAAAATATATTTACATCCAACAAGAAAATACCTTTATCTAAATAAATATATTTAGATAGAGATATTTTTTGTTTGGCGTTCTGGAAAAGCTTGAACGGCTCGGTATGGGAGAAATCACCCTGAAACTAAAGAAGAACTATCTTACTGGTAGGAAACAACGAGTAAAGATAACACGACGTTACGGAGGTAGACCTTTGTTCCGAGACAGGTAGGCAGTAGGCATCCACTTAAGAGGAAAATGTCTAATAAATGGTGTTGAATAGTTCACCTCGAACAATTTGCGACGTAGTTCGAGTAGCGCAGTCGGAGAACCACCGCGCGAGCAAACAGCGGCCAGTGACCTCGCGACCCTCCGTCACGTGCACTCCGCTCAACTTGTACAGTTTATTCTGTTGCTCGGCACTAGTTACTGCCTCCCATGATGTATTAAAGTATTTAAGCAGAAAATCGGCTATTAACGCCAATCCGGCCAGCTAGTTCTATCGGATATTCACGCTGAAACCACTCTGCAAAGTAATGACTAGTTAATCATATTCTCTGTATGTAGGCTGATAAACAACTTTTAACTCAATAGGTTTTATTCAGCGGACTACTGACGCAATAGCTTATAACTCATTTTATATTGCCGTCAGCAGGGCCGATTAGATGTCACCTTTATAATGTCCTCTTTTTGTGTTTCTGTATAAGTACTTTAAGTATCAACTATAAATTGCTTGAAGTAAATGTATTTTATTTATTTATAATGATATTCGCGCGTTCTTTATGTTGCTACGTAGGTAGGTCACAAACTTCAAGGGAACAAAAAGTAGTCCGTTAAGTATTGCGTAAGCGGGCTTATCTCACACAGAATGATACATAAACAGGCGATCATATTCGCCCTCACCGACAGCGCCCTCCTTTCTCGCTCAATATCAGCGTCGTCCTTCAGGTTCATGTCGCACGTCAAAGCTCCAACACACCCTTACTGGTGGAACCTTAACATAATATAAGCTCGCTCTTTAGGTTGGTGAGCTCAATCATCCCTGCTTCACGCCCTCCACTGCCCGCACTCCAACCTGTATCAATCTGGCATAGCTCCCGACCATTTAAGATTATTGACCTATTTACCATTCCAGTGCCGAAAGATTTAACAAGTTCTGGCGCATCTTTCTTATCTAGCAACTTCCTCCACAACATCTTGTAAGAAACTGGGTCAAACGCGCTGGACAGATCGAGGAAGCAGGCGTAAACAGTAGCCCAATCGGCGAACACATTTTTTCAAAAATGATTGCGACTAGTTGGGATCGCAGTTGATATTATTTTAGTGCTATAATATCAATTGCGGTGACCGATGACAAAAATCTGTAGGTAAAAGCTAAAGGACCTTAAGTCCATTTTTTGTCATTTTTGTTTTTTTAAAGATTCATATTCAGTATACCCGTATTAATCAAATGGTAAAAGACATTAAGTCCTACAGGCACTAATTCCATTGATAGCAAATTATAAACAAAATTAAGTCCCTAAGCGATCGTATGATCACATAATATAGTTCACTATTTTAGACAATACATCTAGATAAAATGTTAAACGATCTTATGTTTTCAAGGTACGAAAAAGAAACCTTTAGAGGCAAAATATGAAGGACACGTGCAAGCAGCAAAGACTCGACAGGATCGACTTCAATGTGGAATAAATTCTGACTTTGAAATGATCACTGTCGACTTACAGAAATGTTCCGCCTCCTCTTTTTGGTGAGGTGACGGCTTGCCATACACTCTCGCTCCGGATCATGGCCTGGACCAGAGCCAGACAAGAGAGATCGCCGCCGAACCCCGCTACGAGAACGCGGTAGTGCTCCACCGCAACAATACGGGCGGCGTTACCTCCTGCCTTATCCGGAACAGGAACCTCTCGAAACGACCGTGTCCTTTGAAAACCTGCGTCAGGTGGAAGGTGAGCGCTCCACGGCACCTCTCCAGCCACTCCTCAAAGAGGGGACTTAGCGCCGCTGTTGTGGTGTGCCCAGCACTGGGTTGCGACAATCGCACTCTCCAGATCCCATGGCGGCAAGGAGGCTCGCCGTCTCAGCCCGTTCCAGTCTGGGAGCCGACAGGAGAAATCACTGTTTGGTCCTATAATTATGCAGGACAGAATAGAACCATCCATATCATCATATTCTGCTACCTGTGGTTATTAGCTAAAATAACAAACTTATAATATAATAACCACAAGTACCGATCGATTATCGGACGATCTGTCGTACGGTGAGTTTCCACTTTCCTTATGTTGTTAACACCACACATATACCACGTACGTCGAGAGACTGGAACAATTTGCCAGCGGCGGTGTTTCCATTGCACAAAAATTTGTGTGTCTTCAAGGCTAGAGTGAATAGGCTCTTAATAAACTAACGCGTGATCAACGATTGTATCACTACTTACCATCAGGCGACATTGAGGTCAAGAAATAGTTTAAAATTTATAAAAAAAAAAACTTTATGAAAGATCATACTCATATCGAGGTGTACATTCCATTATATTGAGCGAAAAAAAGCAACCCCAATTTTCCATAACAACTCCATGAAGCTGGCAACAATTTACACGATCCTGTTCCTTCGATTAGTGGAGTGGTAGAATCATCGTCATCATCATCATTTCAGCCGAAAGACGTCCACTGCTGGACATAGGCCTCCCCCAAGGTTCTCCACGACGACCGGTCCAGCGCCTCCCGCATCCAGCGGTTTCCTGCGATCTTCACCAGGTCGTCGATCCACCTTGTCGGGGGCCTACCCACGCTACGTCTTCCGGTGCGTGGTCGCCACTCGAGAACCCGTCGGCCCCATCGGGCATCGGTCCTACGGGCAATGTGCCCAGCCCACCGCCACTTTAAGTGTTGCAATTCTTCGGGCTATGTCGGTTACTCTCGTTCTTCTGCGGATCTCCTCATTCCTGATTCGATCGCGCAGTGAAACCCCAAGCATAGCCCTCTCCATTGCCCTTTAAGTAACTTTGAGCCTTCTTATAAGGCCCATTGTTAGCGACCACGTCTCAATTCCATAAGTCATCACTGGCAACACACACTGGTCGAAGACTTTTGTCTTGAGACACTGCAGTATTTCGGACGAGAAGATTCTACGTAGCTTCCCGAAAGCAGCCCAGCCGAGTTGGATTCGACGATTGACCTCTTTCTCGAAGTTAAATTGGGCCTTCCTAACTGGATAGTTTGTCCCAGGTACACGTAACTGTCAACAACTTCGAGAACAGAGTCTCCAATCTTTATAGGAGTCGGTAGGTACAACATGGGCATTAGGTCCAGTCTCATACGTCAAGCGACGTTTGAGGGAGGGCACAGTAGCTGTCTGGAACGGGAGGAAAACCGGCGGGGCCACGGCTGAGGTTACGTGGATGTTCTTCCCCGTCGTGGAGCGCGCGCGCAAGGTCCTGAAGTGCCTCGACAGGACGTCTATCTGGGCGCAAATCTTGACTGGTCACGGCGGCTTCGCCGCGTACCTGCACAAGTTTAAGTTGAAGGAGAGTCCAGCCTGTGTGTGTGACACACAGGCTACAGAGAAAGTCCAGCACCTGTTGCTGGAATGCCCGAGGCACGACCGCGACAGATACGACCTGGAAGTAAGTACTAGCAGAACATTGACGGAAAGAACTAATGCCGACCTCGTGGCGGATAAACACTACAGGCCGTATCTGGAGCGGTTTTGCCTCAAGGTCGCAAAAGCATCAATAGAACGTAATAAAACAAGGGGCAGTACAACTTAGCTAAGCCGTTAGTAGTAAGATGTACTAGTTTTAAGAAAGCTGTTTTAATGAAAAAAAAATGACTTAAGGATGTATAATTGGATTTAATGTATAAATATATAATAGTAATACGTAGTAAGTAAGTTTTAAAATGTATATTAAAAGACGAGATAAAAAGATTATGGGGAATGGAGCAGCCCTAAAAAAGCACAAGCCCAAGAACAGCTCATTTAAAGGAAAAAAACAAAAGAAAACTGGTAAAACATTAACGATAAAAACGTTTATTGCTACGCAAGAAGGAAAGAGGACGTCTTGCCCATGTTCGTTTTAAGACCGACTCGCTTGGAGGCCCTACTGAGGTCTTCGAGCATTGTACTCAGGTCCTCCGCGGTCTCAGCCATGACTACGATATCATCAGCAAACCGAAGGTGTGTCATGTACTCGCCATTGATGTTGATGCCCAGTCCGTTCCAGTCCAGAACCTTGAAGACATCCTTCAATGCAACGGTGAACAGTTTCGGGGAGATAACATCTCCCTGTCTGACACCACGCTGCAGAGGTTTTGGTTTCGAGGTCTGGTCCTGTATTCGGACTGACATGGTAGCGTTTTCCTACAAACCCTTCAGCGCTTCAATATACCGATAGTCTACTTGGCACCGCTGGAGAGACTGCAGTACAGCCCAGGTCTCGATCGAATCACAAGTTTTTCGTAGTCTACAAACGCCAAGCAAAGGGGTAGGTTATACTCCTCGGCCTTCTGTATAACCTGCCGCAGCGTATGTATGTGGTCTACTGTGCTGAAGCCCTTTCGGAAACCGGCTTGTTCGGGTGGCTGGAAGTCGTCAAACCTGCAGGCGAGACGATTCGTGAGGACTCTTGAAAACAACTTATAGACATGACTTAGAAGTGAGATGGGTATGTAGTTTTTCAAAAGGGTGTTGTCACCCTTTTTGAAAAAGAGTACCACCACAGTTCTGTGCCATGCCTGTGGCGCTTTTCCCTTAACTATGACGGAATTAAATAACTTCTGAAGGGCCCTAAGGATCGGTTCACCACTCGCCTTCAGTAGCTCTGCCGTTATTCCGTCATCGCCCGGCGCCTTGTTGTTTTAAGTTGTTTCAGAGCCAATCGAATCTCCTGCAGGCTGACGTCCGGGATATCTTCAGTGTAGTGTCGGGTTAATCTTGCTCTAGGGTCTTCAGCAAGATTTAATGCGGGTCTTGTCGTCGAAGTGTAGAGCTGTCCATAGAAATTCTGGACTTCCCTCAAAAGCTTGGGCCCGGACGTTAGAAGAGTGTTGTTAGAGTGGTAGAATAGGCGGCAATAAATAATCATAAAATGTATAAAGTTATTTAATTTCTCAGTTCAGTAAAATAATTAAATATATTTTAAATTATTGATACAGGACAGGAGAGACGTAACTACCGTAAGAGTAGATATAAGATCCTAGTATAAAGAGGGAAGTAGGTTATCTCCGACCCAATCCGCGATTTAATTGCCTACTGTCTTAGGGTTGTCACGTTTAGAACTAAATTTTAATTCAGTTTCTATAAATTGGCAAAGGTCGGAAAGCTGACGACTGTCCGCGCTTCGTCGGATTCGGTTGTCGCCCAAACCGCTAACGTTAAAGAGCTTGTTTAAATTATTTGCTTAATATTTATTATATATGTCGGAGATCGTCGATATAATTTTAATACTCGTAGAAGTTGCTGATTTGATTTACGTAGTAGACGGGCAAACGCTTGTGACGTTATTTTGTGATGGCAGCACATGGACAGAGTCGCTTTGGAAAGTGATGTTCGTCGAACGGTCACTTTGCATCGAGACGCCGACCAAGGCGCTTCTCCGAACCGAAACTGTCGGTTTGCCTATTCTAATTGTTATTATGAAGATTGGAGGGTATATCTACACGTCGTGCTTCAATTCAAAACTCACCTACGAAATGGAACCTGTACCACCACACCAAGATGCTGTCGACCCTACCGCTCTGCCGTCGCTGTCTCAGACATATATATAAAATATGTAAAGAAACCCCTGTCCGACCCATAAGGGTAATAAAGGTTAGGTAAACACATGACCAAATAAAATATAAAATTTTACGTAATCATCACAGTAACAATACTAATGAATTTTGAAATAATCTTTTTTTCCCGCGAATTAATCCCAACTTCCCCGAAAATTGGTAATTTTTAAAAAAGTGACAACACCATTCTGACGGTATTATTATAAGCGATCTGATCACGTGACGCTTGCCCTGCCCCCCCTCGCCCGCGTATGGATTGTCTACCGTACATGCAGTAAGTTACCTCTTTTTGCGAAATAATATTTATTTTTTTAAGTTTAGCCCGGTTTTGTAGGCATTAGTAGAATCAGTTATCGATATCTAACAATACCTTCACGGGTCGGACAGGGTTTTCTTTACATACTGTATAAATACACTTTTGAAATTTGGCACATTTGTTCAGACGCTGATATAGACTAACAATACGAAAACTGGGCAGTTCTGGATAATTGATAACCTCCTTTTTTGCAGTCTGTTTAAAAAAATCAATGGATAGGGTACCTTCACGTAAGCGTTCCTTGTTAGATTCCACAATTAAAAAGTTTATAACATATTTATATTTAGTATATTTTCAGGTACAACCCCGGCAATACCTACTTACTAACTTATCTATTTACTAATATATAAAGCAAGTTTGTTTGTTTGTTTGAACGCGCTAATCTCAGGAAAGTACTTCATCAGATTTATAAAAATCTTTTTGCGTTGGATAGCCTATTAATCCAGGAAAGCTTTAGGCTATATAACATCACGTTGCGATCAATAGGAGCGGAGCATATAAAAAAAACACATCGAAACCTACGTGAAACCGCGCGGCGCAGCTAGTTATTAATATGTGACGATAAAACTGGCATGTTCTAGAACCAAAACCATTAATGTGTCGGTCACGGTGGACCCGCGAGGTGGGTTATGGCAGACTACATTTCACAGATGAGAGGCCAGTGTCCCAGCAGTGGAGATAGTAGGAATAGGCTGTTTATGCAGAACTTATTTATGATTGCATAATAAAACCAGGTGTTTTTGTAAAATATGTATGTTTATATTCAGCTCAACAACTACAATGACGCGAGCAGATAACTATAATATCACAAGTGCTTCACATTAACTTCGCACTAACTTACTAATTAGGTTCATAAACTTACCGCTAAACGACACGTGCTCGAGCTCGCAATGTAACATGTTATATACACTGATCTATAAATGTTCACACACTTGAGTGTCATGACTCGTGCCATTGTCCTATGTTATGTATACTTATCAACTTAATTATTAGTAATTCAATAACTTGTATTAAATTCAAATTGAACACACATTTTTAGACGTTGGTTTATACTTGCATCGACATTTGAATTAGAGCTAAAATTCTGGTTGCAAGTTTTGGAAGTTACAACAGTTCTTTTTTTTTTTTTTCGTGTTTTTCATGATGGCAATTTGAATATAATAAGGTGTGTGGCCACTAGACGAGCGGGTAGGAGGCGCTGGAGGCGATGCCGCAGTGGTTGTTCTTGTTGCGCGCCATCTTGATGTAGCCGAGCGAGCCCCAAGAGCGGCCCCACGAGTTCTTCACGAGCCAGTAGTCGCCGCCTTCCTCGTCCGTACCGTAGCCGACCACCATAACCTGCGTCAGAAGGCACATTACTACGTATCCTAAACTATGGTGTGAAAACTGCAATTTTATCACAGACAAAATGTTAGCTCAGAGAGCAGCTCAACAGAAACGTTATTACAAAGATACTAAAGATTGCTGATGAATCATGATTCAATATAAAAGGTAAAATAAAATAGGAAAGCACATAACTAAAGACGATTGAATAAGATGAGGGTTTCAAACTATTTCAGATGTCAAGTGACCTACTATAGACTTTGGTTGGGATATGCTAATAAATAATAGGTCAATAATAATTATTTTCCTGGTAGCAAAAAAATTACATCAGTGTTTTTTTTTTTTATCAAAGCTTATGGAAAGGTCAACACTCAGGTTTATCGCAAAAACATTGCGCATTTGCTACATTCACACGAGACAACAGTTAAAGAACTTTGCTCTCTCGTTTCTGCTCATCGCAATACACTTCCTTTAATAACTGATCTGTTATAAGTTTTTAAATATTTAAGACTTTTCTTCTGGTCTTGGTTCATTCTATAAAAATAAAAGAGCAGGAGATAGATAAATTTACTGCTAAATTGCTACGAGGATCTTATGGCGCCTCAATGACATTAACAAGCTATACGTACTCCATGGTCGAGCTCAGTGGAGGAGCAGTTCTCATCGTAGTAGACGCCGTCGGAGTAGAACTGGAAGCTCTCCTGCGACGCGTCGATGGCCACGGCGATGGGCCCCACGGTAGCCACCGCCTGCATCAGCTTCTCCTCGTCTCCGTTGGGGATGTCCACGAAGCCGGTGTCGTCGGCGCCTGAGTTTTTAGGATTGTACCTGAGGAGTGCAAACAGGTTCAACTACCAGATTCTTATGGCTCAATTAAAGGGCACTAGACCAAGTAGCGATACCGTGGTATCGTACAAGTGTTTACAGTAAAGAAATCTGAAGAACCATAGGATGCATTTTGGAGAATGTGTCGGGGAACTACATGAACTATTTCCGCCATTACCGTCCATCATCGGACAACCCATTGTACGGAGAGTATCCAGTAGTTGACACCACTACGATCCGCAGGAAGCGTTTCGCCTCGTCTTTTATACCGCGTACATCGAGGAACTAGAACAATTTGCCTGCAGATCTTCAGTCAGATTATAATTTAAGTGTCTTCAAAGCTAGAGTGAATAGTCCGATGATAAACTAGTGCGTACCATCAACGTTCGCACCAATGTTTACTATCAGTACGGGCTCGCAGCCAAGTCAGGTGTTGTATGTTGGTTTGAAGTGATCGCCGCACGTCCCTCACCTGCACTTGTCGTCGACGCCCTCGTAAGGGTACGCCTTCTCGGTGTCGATGCCGCCGTTGTCCTTGATGTACTTGAAGGCGTTGTCCATGAGCCCACCGTTGCAGCCGTTGTTACCGTACGCCGTCGAGCAGTCCACCAGGTTCTGTTCTGACAGCGACACTAGGAAGCCAGTCTTGCGGAAGTGCTGACCTTCGAGAGCGCCGGTCTGTTGAACAGGTCGTATTATATTCATAGCAGTATTGTAAATAGATCGGTACCCATAGAGCTTTGTATTGGTATTCCCTACACAGAGTAGATCTGTATCTTCAAATAAAAAAAAAACGTCCGAATCTATGTAACTTTTAGATTGCGCATTCGAGTTAGGATCTAGTACGGTCAACAACAAAACTGTACTTTATGAAATGTTATTATAGAAGCTAAGAGTTAAAGAAGGAATCATAGTGATGATCTTTAATCAAATATTTTGTTCAGTAACTAAGATTTCGAAAACAAACGTGTTAATCGACCGTTCTTGCAGACTGTAGGTACCCACTAACTTCATGCTAAAATAAGTAGGTAGATAAACGTTTGAGCCGGGGTCTAGTACACACTACCACGTGCTAAGTAGGTACAGATATTTACATAATCATAATATGTATGATAAGTAAATAAAGCATTTTTTGTCAAATGTTTCAATAGCAAAATTAAATTAAATTATCGGTGTCGCTGCGTATTTGCTACTAATAGGTAGAAGACTCCTATAGTACGTGATCTGATTTACATTTGAACGGTACCTAGTACATATTATGTGTGCGCTAAAGATTAGTACATAGGTTACTTTAATGACGTGCCAATGCGATTATAAGATAATGGGCTTCTGTGTGAACAACGGAACGATGTAGTACGAATGGGTGTCAGAGCATTGCCGCATGGACACGAATCGATGACAATACAAATGTTGGTCCCCCGCTACTCAGAGTAACTCGGCGTTATCTGAATCAAAGTGCAGCTGCTGTGTTTACTCATCACACTTTCTTACAATATACACAGTAACGTGCCATGGTGACCTCAATTGCAAGCACGAAAAGTTTAATATAATAATTAATATATTTAACATATAACTAAAGGGAAAGACTAAAAAATATTTATAAGGAAAGTATAGTCGCGACGACGTTCCGTACTAGCAACCAGATTTTTTTCTACACAAAGTTGAACTTATGAAGAACAGAGTAAACTCGATAGCGATATGAATCATTACGCTATTGCCAATGATGAGTAATTCTGAACAAAACATTTGAAAACAGATGCTTCAGTGAGTCGACCTGAAAACACGTATAGGTGTAGTGTTACCGACGAGTCTGTGTCACCATTGTTTGACTACATTTGATTATTATTATTGAATGCATATCAGTAATGACCGAGTGGTTCGAAAAACAATTGTTATTCGACAAAGTTCCTTCCTCTACAGAGCGTTCTGAAAAACACATCGCTCACCTAGTAAATAATATATTGACACATCTACAAAAGAAATATGAAACTGAGTTTATTACATATCCTTAATATTTATTAGCGTCTATACTAGAACCTCGAACTTGTTGAAAAATTAGTTTCAAATATTTATAAGACCTATAATCCTTGTTCCTGTATCAAAAACGTAGATGTGTCGGTATATTACTCGTTGAGAGATATATTCCGGCTCCTAGAGTATCCAATACAATTAACGTTCTTACCTAAATTAAACTGAAACACTATTCTAAGGACCGTATTACAGAACGTCACTCAAAACTCAAGCTTTACTTAAGTCTCGTTTGAAGCCTTTTGATTGGTTGAAACTAGTTTTAAGTAATATTTAAACAGAGATCAATGCTTGAGTTTCCTTCTGGAATACAGACCTAAGGTCTAAAATCATCACCATTTTCGTGACTCGATCCCAATTGTTTGTGGTCGGTCGGCACAATGTCTTTCGTACGTTTCTTCTCTAGTCGTCCTCGTCGTCATCACTACACCAAAGATCATCATTCAAGTCATTAGAATGCCGTGTCTTACTATAGTTATTCATATTATAGAAACACGAGCCGCAGGTGTGGACTGTCATCGAGACTTACCACGGTACAATCACAATAATTCTCGTCGGCCTTGTATTTACTGCCTACTTACGTATAGTACCTACCTACAAGCACTCGAACACTCATTACCCGATTCAAATAGGTACGATACGAAATGCAAATAATCGAAGCAGACGGATACTAAATGACACAGATATCAGTCACATGACCGACATTTCGTCGGACAATAACAATAAACAACTGCCCTATTAATTACATACAAGTTATCTGGACTTCAAAATTAGTGTTTATCTACATATGTATATATTTTGTATTGGAATGAGATAACGGGACGCAAATAATATAATCACGATGTCTACACACGTCAGTACCCAGCGGTACCTACTAGAAGGATACTATTTACTAATTTCACTATTTTTAAATATATAAGTTTAACGTTTTAACAAAGCGTGAATGTAACGAATCGATCACATTCAGTCGCTTTCACAAGAAAATCATACCAACGAGAGCACTTTGATTTGGTTGAGTACGTATTAAAACCAGTATGTATTACACTGTTACATGTACTCGTACCGATGTGAGTACCCACCACCCAGCCACCGGGTGCGACCATATGAACAACAGTTACTGTGAAAAATACAGATTCAAATTAACTATCTACCGCTCAATCGGTATAACAACATTTCGTATAATGTCCTGTCGGCGGCGCGGTCATAGTAAGTTGTGTTCGTTACCCGTTACTGTAGGGCCGGTACCGACTTTCCTTCAGTCTATTCATGTAGGCGCCTACCTACTAGTTTGCTACACATATTTGCAATTATGTAAGTATTTTATATCTCTCATATTCGGTAAATACTTCCTTATTACTCCCAAGTGGGGCTTGTAGGTGACCAATTAGCGCTCCTAGGAAAGTCCTAGGGCGGTAAGTAATTAAAAAAAAAAACTTCACTATTTCAAAAAGTTCTTGTCATTACACATAACGATCATACTAGCAATAGACATCGTGCATTCAGCTCAATGGTAAAAGAGGTCTCTTCGCTATTCAGCCCTGTCTTTGTACGAGTATAATAGTCATATTTTTTTAAATTAGATTTTTATTTCGGCGAAGCTCGATTACGTTCTTAAAAAATAATTTTTAAAAAGTTGAAAAAGACGGGAATAGAAAACTTTACTTGAAATATTGTATGTTTTTGGATTTTATTTTTATATAAATTACGTGCTAATAAGGAAAAAAACATCGAGTTCTTGCAAGCAAAAATGCAAGTGATGAAGAAATAAGCTGCACTACAGATTCAATGAAAATAGAAGCTGAAGCGGCAATTAACTATATTTTATACTTGTAATGCCGGTTATTTACTTACCTCACAATCGAGATGTAAAGCGAGTAGTTAGCTCGGGTGTAAGCATCAATAGCACCCTCGAGCTGTAAGCGCCCTCGCGCAGTTATATCTCGGGATGCAACTGATGCCTTACAGCCCTTGGCTATTAATATACTATTGATGCCTTACAGCCCTTGGCTATTAATATACTATTGATGCCTTACAGCCCTTGGCTATTAATATACTATTGATGCCTTACAGCCCTTGGCTATTAATATACTATTGATGCCTTACAGCCCTTGGCTATTAATATACTATTGATGCCTTACAGCCCTTGGCTATTAATATACTATTGATGCCTTACAGCCCTTGGCTATTAATATACTATTGATGCCTTACAGCCCTTGGCTATTAATATACTATTGATGCCTTACAGCCCTTGGCTATTAATATACTATTGATGCCTTACAGCCCTTGGCTATTAATATACTATTGATGCCTTACAGCCCTTGGCTATTAATATACTATTGATGCCTTACAGCCCTTGGCTATTAATATACTATTGATGCCTTACAGCCCTTGGCTATTAATATACTATTGATGCCTTACAGCCCTTGGCTATTAATATACTATTGATGCCTTACAGCCCTTGGCTATTAATATACTATTGATGCCTTACAGCCCTTGGCTATTAATATACTATTGATGCCTTACAGCCCTTGGCTATTAATATACTATTGATGCCTTACAGCCCTTGGCTATTAATATACTATTGATGCCTTACAGCCCTTGGCTATTAATATACTATTGATGCCTTACAGCCCTTGGCTATTAATATACTATTGATGCCTTACAGCCCTTGGCTATTAATATACTATTGATGCCTTACAGCCCTTGGCTATTAATATACTATTGATGCCTTACAGCCCTTGGCTATTAATATACTATTGATGCCTTACAGCCCTTGGCTATTAATATACTATTGATGCCTTACAGCCCTTGGCTATTAATATACTATTGATGCCTTACAGCCCTTGGCTATTAATATACTATTGATGCCTTACAGCCCTTGGCTATTAATATACTATTGATGCCTTACAGCCCTTGGCTATTAATATACTATTGATGCCTTACAGCCCTTGGCTATTAATATACTATTGATGCCTTACAGCCCTTGGCTATTAATATACTATTGATGCCTTACAGCCCTTGGCTATTAATATACTATTGATGCCTTACAGCCCTTGGCTATTAATATACTATTGATGCCTTACAGCCCTTGGCTATTAATATACTATTGGCCCCGATTCTGTTATTCACAAACTAAATTAAATTTAAGTTCAGTGCATCCTTTTCTTTCTGTTTCATTATGAAAAGGACGAAGATAAAATGACAGTTTAGATCTGTCAAATTAATGCGCTCCTGACGTAAACGGGCGTATTTTTTGTCGCCATGGTTATGATTGCATCTAAACTGTCATGGACTATCTTAATTTGACATGATTAAACTTAAATGTTATCTTCTATCCTTTTCTTAACGGAATGGACAGAAAAAGATGCACATAACTTAAAATTAGTTTGTGAACAACAGAATCGACGCCATTGTATGTAGAGTCGTCTCATAGCCTTTCGAATAAAACACTGATGTTGTTTACAAAATAGGTAAATCCATACTTAATATTATAAATGCGAAAGTATCTCTGTCCGTCTGTCTGTTCAGCTTTCACGCCAAAACTTCTGAACTGATTGTAATGAAATTTGGTACACAAATAGTCTAGAGCCTGAGAAAGGATATAGATGTTGCAAAAACGGGAGAAAACGCGGACGTACATATTGCTCCCATTATTTTATCAGGCGCTTATTTAATGTCAACGCTCTTTTAATTTTTTTCGGAATGGACTACGGCTTAGAAATTTGGCATGCATATTGTTTATTGTTAGCCATATGTTTGCTATCGGCGCGCACTGTATTTAATTGTTTAATAACATACAAATTTATCTTAATACAGATTAACTTATAATTTAAAAAGTAAAAAAAAAATATGTACAAGTATATAAAAGAGGAATGGAAATAACTAGAGGGCATCAAAAAAGTCATCCGCATCGCTGTCAACAGGAAACGTGCCCAAAAGGCTGGCAGCATTGCCATTGCGCGCACTAAAACTTTTAAAATAAGTAAAAAACATGTACTACCTATAATAATATTGGTCTTCATTATATGTATATGGTTACGTTTACGTTTATTCTTGGGGTCTCAGGAATGAATTGATACAAAAAGAAATAACTTTAACATAAGTAGCATTTATCAGAGATAAAATTAGTCTTTTTAGAGGATGTCATTGTGTCGTCCACTTTAGAAGATAATGTTTTGTACGTGTAGATAATTACATACTTACCCGATACATGACGTTGTGCTGATGACGCCATATTCTAAATCGCGCTAAGATTTTTTGTGGAATAAGGTCCCTTGCACCTTTTGCTCTGCTAATTTGTCGTTTGGTAATTGTCTATATGTTCGTATCTTGGCGTCTTTGGTTGGTTCCAAAGGTTCTAAGGCATTGGAAAAGTTGAACGAAAGTTTAATTTCTAATATTTCGAAACCCATTTGTCTCGAACAGATTTGTTCGTTTAAGTACGTATTGTGTGCTATTTTAAGTAATAATACGTTCCTTCATCGTTAGTAGGTTGGTTGCTACTTGGTTGAAACTTGGTTTTGTGTGTCAACATATCCTAAAAAAATCAATAAGTTGTTGTTTTGCTGACCACACATAATTGGGGAAGTTAGTAGTGATTTAATGCGAGAACTAGATTAATATACCGATTATTAATGCAACAAGTAGGAGAAGCCCTTCCACTTTTAAATTCTGAGCAAAAACTAATTTTTGACACAATAATTCAAAATGTTGCCAGTGGCCGAGGTAGTTTCTTCTTTTGGCTGTTGCAGTTGCTTCTTCGGAAATAGCTGCTACATTACTTAGCGGGGGACGAACAGCGCACTAAGTTCTAATGTTACCATTGAACTGAGCTCCTGAGGAAATCAATATGCAACATTAGTAAAAGCAGTGATCGCGAAAGAATGTTACAGCAGTGTAAGTTGTTAGTTTGGGATGAATGTACGATGTCCCACAAAAGTGCAATTGAAACACTAGATCGCACAATGAGGAATATCAAAGGCAACCAAGATATCATGGGAGGGATGGTGGTACTTTTAGCTGGTGACTTTAGACAGACCCTTCCGGCGATTACTAGGGGTACGCCGGCAGATGAAATAAATGCCTGTTTGAAGGCATTTGCATTATGGGTTCACGTGAAAAAGTATTGTCTCACAACGAATATGCGAGTACAACTTGAGCACAATTCTCAAGCCGGGCAATATGCAGCTTCTCTTCTAAAAATCGGAGAAGATCGTATGCCAACTGACAGGAACGGTATGATTACACTGAGTCATGAGTTCTGTCAAATTGTGGATAGCTCAGATGACCTATCAAAAACCCCCTTATTCATAAACGCTGCTTAAAGTTAACTAGTGATTAGCGATTCTTTAACGATTCAATATTGACCTTTTAACATCACTTAACTTAAATCATCCTTTATGAATATACACCACAGTGTTTAGGGGTTTATTCATAAACGAAGATTAAAGTTATGTGACGTGCAAACGTTTAAAATGTATGGTTAAAGAATCGCTAATCACTAGTTAACTTTAAACATCTTTTATGAATAAGGGGGAAAATGTCTATCCGGATCTTCAAACAAATATGGCCAACCGAGAATGACTATGCGAAAGGACAATTTTGGCGCCGACTAATGAAATAGTTCATAAAATAAATGAACAAATCATGTTAAATGTTCAGGGAAATGTTGTCGAATACCTCTCAGGAGACAATATTATGGATACTGAACAAGTTACATCATACCCTATAGAATTTCTCAACTCTGGAATTATCAGGAGTGCCATCCCATAAGTTGATACTAAAAGTTTGTCTTCCAGTCCTATTAATGAGGAATCTTGACGCTCCAAAGCTGTGTAAAGGTACTCGACTACAAATAACACATTTGGGTCACAACATTGTAAAGGCTACAATCATGACTGGAATGGTAAAAGGACAAAATGTCTTGATTCCCCGTATTCCCATCATTCCGACTGATTTGCCCTTTCAATTTAAAAGAGTACAGTTCCCTCTGAAAGCAGCATTTACTATAACAATTAACAAAGCCCAAGGTCAGACGCTTAAAGTTGCAGGAGTTTATTTAGAAACAACATGTTTTTCTCATGGGCAACTCTATGTGGCATGCTCACATGTATCAAATCCAGAAAATCTTTATGTCTTGGCAAAAGATAGCAAAACATAAAACGTTGTTTATAAAACCATACTTACTTAAATGTGCTCATATCAAGCGTAATACTTTTTAACCCTTATTTTCATAACATCCTAAGCATATCCAAAACACCAACCAACGCAAAATAATTAAAAGTATGATATTTGATGTTTCTTTCCTTTGCTAACCTTTAAACCCGGTAAAATTAAATCCTACTAATACTTATTATAAACGAGAAAATTTGTGACGATGTTTGAATGTTTGTTGCTCACGCAAAAACTACTGAATGGATTTTGAGGAAACCTTGTAATAATGTAGGCATTTATCTTGGCATTCCCACGGAAACAGGTACCACCGCATGCTGTAAACTGACGTCCACGCGGACGGAGTCGCGGCCAACAGCTAGTAATAAATATTTGTAAAATCATTATATGAGGATTTAGTAGTGTATCTATTGTAGGTGAGTTCCGCCATGGGACAACATTATTTTGTTTCTGTACACAAACCTATTAGTCTGATGCAACTCAAGGAAACTAGAACTACCTAAGAAAAGTGATTGTTAGCTATTTTCCTTGAGTTGTACCTCATGAACCTAATCAAATTGAACAATTTATTGTGTTGTTCTCACCTCTAGTACACATTAAGTTATTTGTTTCATTAACAATTTGGACAATGGACCTTTTTATGTTGGGAAGGTAACACTTACGGTAGAGAATGCCCAGCAGGAGCCGCACTTGCCCTGGTCCTTGACGTCAGTGACGGCGCCTTGTTTGCGCCAGTCCACGGTCGCGGGGTACGACACGTGCGCCGGCGCGATGAACGTGGAGCCGCGCACGCTGCGGCTCTTGCCGTACAAGCCCTTGCCGTGCCTGAGCAAAGTTATCAATAGTTGGCATCACATCGCCGTGTCTTACGGCGTTAGGGATCGTCACAAAGTTTCACAACCAACCGACTAGTGCCTATCTATCAATTTGTTAACCAGGTCGTCACTGGTAAGTCACTGTAAGGTAGGCACTAGGAAGTCTCCAGCTCCATGTATGATACTGGTATTGAGCTGCATCCGGTTAGACTCGAAGAACAAGAAGAGAAGTCCTCAACGTGACTGGCAAAAAGCGAAGCAGATGAACCGTCGTATATTGTAGCACGGAATGTGGATCTGTGGCTGGTTTATGGTAATAAGTCTGCCTCATGGGCGTTTCCAAACTAACGGTAAAACAATATCACTAAATCTGTCGCGGAGAGCATGCGCACAACATCATATATTATGGTTTCCTGCTTTCTACTTAAGTTTCAGGGAATACTTAATACTAGGTATAAGGAAAATTTAATAATAGTTATGTTATTAATAATATTTAATAATAGATTACATAAGGAAAACACTTTCATTTCATTTGACGAGAACCGTGTCGTCAAATGAAATGATCAATGACGCGCAGTGACTGAGCGATCACCTGCTGCGCCGGCCTACAGGTAGTCGGTCTGGCTAGCCAGACCCGAACCAACTACCTGTGTATTACATGCGAGTTTAAAAGTTTGTAAACGCACCCGCGATACAGGAGCAATTAAGTACTGGGGTGAGACAAAACTTGGTCTTGGTCACACGCTGTGGCCATATATATTAAAAGTTTAAGCAAACTAAAAACGTAGAGGACGAGTTTATCTTGTAGAATTATCGAAGATATGAAAATGCGCGAGAATTATATTTTATACAATGACATTGACACGCTTGACCTCTAGTGTGCGTGTGTGATTATTATAAACAGTTACTTTGCTATCAATATAAAGTATAAAGGAAACTAATACTTAACACACGCAATATCAGCTGTAAAGTTAAATCTAACATGATACAACATACTATACATCACTTCAAGTGCGTTACATATTTATAACTATGTATACCTACATCGTATATTTTATACGCAGCTGTGATAATCGAGCGATTCTTTAGAATAGGTACAAAATGTAATAATAGCCATTACTCATTTCACGGAATACGTCAACGGAACTCAGGAAAAAACAACACTGCATAGTGTTGTTTTTTTTCTACCTACGTAAGTACTTAGGTTGGTACCAAATAATACGATCGGAGATAATTATTTATACACATTCAGTAACTGATCAGTGTCAGTTTTAGTGAGTCGTTATTTTAGCATTTAAATAGTTGTTTTCCATAAGAAATGCCATGATTGTGAAGGAAGCGAGCTCGCGAGGACCACACAAACCTTGCGGAACTATGATCAGCACAAACTTTGATAAATGCTATACTTAGAAGACATGGTATACTCACTTAGTAGTCTTGTTGAATCCGTTCATGGTGTGCACAAACTCGTGGTGCAACATGTCGGCGAACTTGTTGCTGCCCAGCTTGAAGGACACGGCACCCTGCTGGTAGCGCTGGTTGTGCTTGGCGATGCGGTGCTTGTTCTCCATGTAGATCTTCATACGGAACTTGTCCTCAACTTCGCTGTCATACTCTTTGCTGTGCTCCATCTAGAAATAGACTAATTATTTCAGGGGGAAAGTGTGAATTCATTGGACAAAACGTGTATATATTTCAAGTATTTATAATCAAATTATAACAAAGATTGTTCCGTTATTCAGTAGTTGCTATTATTTTGTAATATGCAACAAAAACCCTGTCATTCATTTAAGGGA
Organism: Sesamia inferens; assembly: GCA_037179545.1. Lineage (NCBI taxonomy): Eukaryota > Metazoa > Arthropoda > Insecta > Lepidoptera > Noctuidae > Sesamia > Sesamia inferens. The sequence goes on along the minus strand of CM073937.1, from coordinate 30,918,830 downwards.
TATAGACATTTTATCGTAGCATTTGCCCACCTACATTCAGTAACTAATATAGGTATTTGAAAAATGTGTGTGTTCAAATTAGCATGCCTAACTGTATGCGAAATTGTAGCCGAATCACTTGGAGAGTTTTAGAAAACAGTTTTATAAGCGCATAATATGTAAAAAGTGATTTAAGTGGACTAATCACAATTATTCGGCTGCGTTCAGCTGTCTATATAAAATAGTAGTGACTATTCCAATCTACAAGACTCCTGCAGTTCAGTAGCTTCTACTTTGTAGCACATACCTTGAAGGCACTCCACTCCTCCCTGACGAGGTCGATCAGAGAGACTGCGCTGGCCGCGGCCGCCAGCAGGCACACCAGCACTGCTATGCTTTTCATTGTTATGTGCTGGCTGCAGAACACAAACTTATCTAAGTTGCTGCTATTGTATGTAGGTATACAGTTTGGCATATTGTTTATAGAGCACTCGTCAGAGGTAGGTCTTTATAGAGCACTCGTCAGAGGTAGGTCTTTATAGAGCACTCGTCAGAGGTAGGTCTTTAGTGGCGCACAGGTTTTTGTATATCACTACATATTATAAAACAAAGTCACTTTCTTTTTCCTTATGTTCCTTTGTATGATAAATCTTTAATGCGGGTTTTGATGCGGTTTTTTTAATAGATAGAGTGATTAAAGAGGAAGGTTTATATGTATAACGACATCCATTAAGTAAATTGTGGAGAAATACTATTATTTTTGAGGTTTCTAACGTGGCGTCGTAAATGATTACATTTTTTCCGCGTTTGAACCCTACGAGATTTATCAAAATAATGTACTAAATGTTGTACACATTGAAAAGGTCTACAAAAAAGTCCGCGATGATATACACACATCAAAAGTGTCTAGGGATCAAGCATTTTTATGCGGATTTCTTGAGATTGAGATGTGGCTTTGTAATAAATTTATGATTTTATAAATTTATATGGATCCTTTTTGGTGCATTTCATAATTTGAATCAGGAACTGTGAATCAAATTCGAGTAAAAGATGAAAATCAGCTGTCAATATTTTCCCTATAAAAACATACAACGCATTGAAGACATTATTAGTGCTACTGTTTCCCTACTACTGATTAAAACCAACGTTATTATGGAGCGGCGACGTCATTTAAGCAGGGAAGAAATGCTCAGAGCCGTGGGAATGATAGAAGCTGGTTCCCGGCAACGTACTGTGGCTTTAGCTCTGAATACAAGTCAGAGTGTTATCAGTCGACTTTGGACACGTTACCGAAGCACTGGTACCGTGGCTGAGCGCCATGGAGGACGGTATCGCTGCACCACACGGAGACAAGACCGATACATTCAAATCTTAACTCGAAGAGCTCCAACAATAACCGCCATGATGTTAGCCGTGAGGCTTCATCACTCTTCAGGGAACTTAATTAGCGACCAAACAGTCAGAAACCGCTTGCATGAAGTGAACCTTCATTCCCGAAGACCGCTACGGGTACCACCTATAGCAATGCACAATCGTAGGATTCGATATCAATGGGCTCTTGAACACAGAAATTGGGCAGAAGAACAATGGTGTTTCGTGTGCTTTTCTGATGAGTCTCGTTTTGGTATGAGACCGGATACAAGACGTATACGACACTGGAGAACCCCTGGACGCCAACAGCGATTAAAATCCTGCCAGGAAGTCCATCCTTATAGTGGTGGAACCATCATGGTATGGGCGGGTATTTGGATCGGCGGAAGAACTGAGTTGATTTGGATCAGAGGCAACCTCAACGCTCAAATTTATGCTGAGACGATTGTATCAGACGTCATCGTTCCTCTACAAGTGCAAATTGGTCCCTTATTTCAGTTAATGCATGATAATGCACGACCGCACACCGCAAGAGTTGTAAGACAGACTCTCGCCGCAGCTAACATCAATGTCCTGCCCTGGCCTGCTCAGTCGCCAGACTTGAACCCGATTGAGCATGCATGGGATATGCTACAGAGAAGAGCTCTGCCGAATATGGAGGGTATCCAGTCGCAAGAAGACCTTTTTTTGTTGAACTGCAACGAACATGGGCGGCCATTCCACAGCGTGATTTGGATGAACTCATTTTGAGTATGCCAAACCGATGTTCTTGTGTTGTTAGTGTTCGCGGTAGAGACACGGATTATTAATTGTTTAAGTTACCCAATAAAATTTTAGAGAAAACTGTTATTTCAGTCTTTTTTTCGAACTTTTGTGTTAGTGGTTCAAATGTCAAATATCCCTTTATTAGGAAAATGGCAAATTTCTTTATTAATGCAAAGGTGACTTGGTTTATCGTTACTGTGACAAACGAAAACACTTTATTTGATGAATCCTTAAAGAAAATTTTAATTAATATCAATCAGGAGAAAAGTTATTGCAAAAATATATGTTGATCCCTAGACACTTTTGATGTGTGTATGTCTATCTCTTATGAATATCCCACAATAACATTTTTTTTTAATTTATCTTTTACGACAAATACCGGCTAATTTTCGAAGTGATTTTAACCAATACAGCATTAATCCTTATCCAATAATAACTTAAATACATTGTTGATTTAATATATGTAGATCTATATCGCCCTTTACAGCATATTATGATCTAAATGAATATTTTCGAAGATATTACAGATTTAAAAATCCAAGCGGCCGGAGCGGGGCGGGAGCAGCGGGCCGCTATGTTTTCTATTCTATACGTTCACAGTTTTCTGTAGTGTATTATTTTAGTAAAAAAATTTGTATATCAGCATTGCACACGTGCGAAGCCGGGGCGGGTCGCTAGTGCGAAATAAGTACAAGTCTGAGGAAATGAAAAATTGTGGCTGCAAATGACGGAATAGTTTACTAGCCCCTGGATTATTATTTTAATAATACGCGTACAATAGGGGCATTTCCAGGGTAAAAAAAATATTCTATTGTGTCAGTCATTTAGATTATAGAAAAATATTGGATACGTATATTTTGCTTTACCAAATCAATAAAGATTGAATAAAAAAGGCATCAAAGATCAGGAGTGGAGGCTGGTGACGTCACTCGTTGCTAAAGAGTGAAGTAACACGAGTTTTCAACGCAATGTATCGTCTTCTTTTTTTGTTTATATGAAAAAAGAAAAAAAAACGTGTATTTTTTTTTGGAAATCTGGCTGACGGACTAATTAGTTTTTTTAGTCAACTACCCTAATTGACTTTAGGTGTGTCCGACGACGTGAGGACATCACACTCAATTGATGTGGTGTGACAAGTGACAACATTATTTCAGTCCATGAAGAGTTGGGTGAAATTAGCTGTTAATATGGTCAATCTCTATATACATAGGTATTTGAATGACAACTCACTTCACACTCACATCACTTAGGTTCCACAGTGAAGTTCAGCACGGAATTGCACTGCTACTCTTTCTGGAGAAGACTTCAAGTGACCTTTACGTATAAATATTATAGAAGACATGGTAAATAATAGACAACCGAACAAGATTGTGAAGATAATAACTTCAGTTTTACAGTTAGGTAAGTTAGGTTATACCTACCTAGGTCTTTGCTTGCCCAGTTTAGTCTTACCGTGGGTTACCTACAAAGGGTGAGGAAAGTCAAAGGTGACAGGCGACAGCACCTAACAGCAAACTTAACTATTTATTTAATTAAAACTAAATTAGTTACGTATTAATTATGAGTGACGAATATCGTCAAGGTTCCTGTAGCACAGGAAAGTGATCGTTAACGGAATATGTTAGCGGGTAGCGGCTTCTGATCGCGTCAATAAATACGTGGTACACAAGGAAATACGGTGTACAATAATGATAATGAGGAAGTAAAACAGTGATATTGTCCATCCGACCAATCGTTTACGCTTAGTTTTAGGACCGATACTTTTATTGAGAAGACCCGGATCGAGAAATTTACAAACACGTATTATTGAATTAGAAAATTCATGTAATAATAGTGGTGACAATAAAAATAAATTGTTAAGTTTTCAAGAATTGGGCCTATAAAGTAAATTATTACCACCCCCTAAGTTGATCATTATAATTAATTTACGAATACCGAAAAAAATAAAGCAATCCTTTATTTTCATTCAAATCTTGTGATTATCAGAACAATGGTTTACCAAAATTTGACTTTGCTTAACGTTTCCGGAAATAAAATTGTTAACGCAACAAAGAAACAAAGCGACAACACACAATATCTACAAACTACGTTTGTTTGACTTGCCGTGGACGGTGTAAACCGTGGGATGATTCAACACAAAGGAGGTCCTCGTAATATCTTTGGGTTAGAATCTTTGCCCACTTAACATCAACGGTCGGTTCAGTTTGTGTAATGTCGTAAAAAAAATAACTAAATGAAACTTACCAATTTTCTACTTATTTAAATGTTAACACAAATAAATTAAAATTGTTAAAATTACGACTTTAAAATATTTTGCAGAAGCGTACTAACACCACCGTTAACCAACTGGTAATGATGCCACAGAGCAAGTAATCACTACGTTTCGGGACTCCCAAGTAAAAAAAATCTTTACGAATGTATGAAACATATGGACTGGCTCAATACCAACCTAACGAAGCTAACTAAAACCACAGATTATTAGCTGTTATTAGTGAGAACAATCAATGTCGCCAACATGAAGAAAAAAATAGGGATGGCTAGCGTTATCGATAAAATGGGATCGATAATGATGATCGATTAGTAATATTGTGATTTACTCAAATAAAAAAAAAATATTGAAAATTAATTTATTTTTATTACATTAAAATAAATAATATTTAATGAATTATACTGCCGCATTTTCCGCCGCCACTGAATGATCTGGACTCCGGGTGTGTTGTTTCTGGAAGTTCTGCAACAAATATTGAATTTATTCTGAGCCTATTTAATACAAAAATATTGTATTAAATAATCTTTTTTTATAATTTATAAATCAACGCTTGACCGCAATCCCGCCTGATGGTAAGAACTGATGCGATCGTTGAAGGTTTAACCTATTCATTCTAGACACTACAATTTGAGTGTCTTCAAGGCTAGCCTTGAAGACACTCAAATTGTAGTGTGACGGAAACACCGTCGCTGGCAAATTGTTCCAGTCCCTCGATGTATGCGGTATAAAAGAGGAAGCAAAACGCTTCGTCCGGATCGCAGTGGTGTCAACACGTCCGATGAAGGAGGCTTCTAAACTGCCGAATCGATTTCAAAAATTAATTAAATACTATTATTAAAATAAGTAATAATATTTAATGTATTTACTACTTCCACATTTTCCGCCGCCCTTGACTTATCTGGACTCCAGGTGTGATGTTTCTGGACTAATTGAAACATATTTGATAAAAATAACTAATTTCGGTAGTCGCTGTCTTTAGTTTTGTTTATTTGTTTTGACACAGACTTCCGAAATTAATTATGTTCAACACGCCTGACTGCGACGTGGAGGCCCCGGGTTTGATCCCCGGCCAGGTCATGATGGGAAACGATCTTTTCCTGATTGGCCTGGGTCTTGGATGTTTATCTATATATGTATCTATTATAAAATATAATATCGTTGAGTTAGTATCCCATAACACAAGTCTCGAACTTACTTTGGGGCTAGCTCAATCTGTGTGATTTGTTCGTATATATTTATTTATTTATTTATTTATTTTGGAAGTCTATAGTTTCTTTTTTGCAAAAAAAAAAATATTTTAGACTTTTAGTTGTGAAAAGTATCTACTGTAAGCAAACGTCTTCATTTTGTTTACTTTAATTTTTACCCATAATTTTGGTTAATAAACGAAACCACTGAACCGGTTTCTACAAAATTCCCATGAGACGTGAGTACGCAACTTAAATTCAGTCTCATGATTTTAATTGATTGCTGCATAAGCGTGACGTAGGTAGTAGTTGTCCTATATTAAACTTCAATGCTGTATATTTTTGTGGAATTGCCTCGAATGCCTATGGTCTTCATCATCAGATTTACTGCAGACCACCATTTTAACCTATAGGTGCAAACTTCTTATCTATACAGGAAAAAAATTTATACAATGCGTAAACTTTGTCAATTTATAGTTAAATAAGTTTTATAGATAAAATATTATTACTTCGATATGTTTTAGTACAAAAAAAAAAATTGTTATTGATAACGAAAGATGTTTATTTTGAAATCAATGTTCTGGTCACCGCACGCGTTCCCATTCATGTTCGGCGGAGTGCGGACGGCGGAAACATCAGAGGACCACCGCGCGCCCGCGCCGCCCCCATGTTCACTACGCGGCCAGTAGGTACCGGCACTCCACGCGGCCCCCGCATGTACCGATGAACTTAGGTCAACGCCCTTTATTTTTCATTTAAGAGATTGCCATTTTATCAGGTTCGAATTAGCCGTTATTTTCAGAGTAATTCCAAATTTTCCTTCATACGTTTATGGGCTTAGGACAGAAATGTATGGAATTAGGAATATATGGAATCAAATGGGAAGGAATCGGGAAATTTGAATGTGCTTGATGTAAGAATGTTTGCATGCCTTAAAAATATTCAATCAAAAACAGTAAAAAAAAAAAAAAATGGTTGCCTGTAAAGTCGGTTTTACGGGCGAAGATTTTACGTGACAACGTCTTTTTCTCGGTAGAATATTTATTGATATGAATATAATTAAATTGCACAATAGGAACAAGGAATTGAATGAAAATAAGAATTGCACAAATTTTAACTATAGAAATATATTTTGTTTACTAAAACATCGGTGACTCATCGTAACGTTACCGAGCGTTACACTTTTTCATAAGTGACTCCCAGCCGCAACCTAATTTAAGACGTTGTCACGTCAAAAATCCTTTCCCATAAATAATGTCAATCAATCTTAAATCAATCACTGTATTTTAATAATTGTTCAAAATGTAGTCCACCTCTTTGTAGGCATAAACGTGCACGTTTAAATAAATTGTCATTTAGTTTATTTAAAACACTAGTGTCATTTTTCACTTCGTCAAAAGCGTTTATAATCCTAGATTTTAGGTCACCTAGGCTTTGAGCCTCTTCCACATATACGCGACGTTTTATTTCACCCCACAAATAAAAATCACAAGGGGTAAGATCCGGTGATCAGGCAAGCCACGGTATAGGGCCACCACGACCGATCCAATTTCCAAAATCCAATCCGTAGTGAGGCGGTGCGCCATCATGTTGGTAGTAGAAGTTGCGATGATAGCACACCGGAACTCCTTCTATTAACTCCTTTATTATGTTTTCGAACATTTCGAGGTACTTTGGCCCGGTCAAGGCACCTTCAATGAAAAGGGCCCTATTATTTTATATTTAAATAACCAGCCCACACATTGGCACTAAAACGCACTTGGTGATGCGTCTCTCGCACCAAATGTGTGTTATGAAAAGACCTACCTCCACCAAGTTTCCCCGTTTTTGTTAGTGGCATTGCGCAAATAGCGACTTGCCAATGGAAAAAAACCCTCCTATTTACCTGTCTTTACAAATAAAAAGTTTGGATAGCCCCATAGTAACCTTCTAGAAAATTATCGATATTTAGGTCGATTGATTCGCCTAAACTCAACTCTATCAATTGGTGGTCAGTCTATTATGCAAAGAGTATAATAATACTAGGGAAACTATTATGACTTATGTCAAATCAACTGTCATTTGTCGACAACTTGTCAACCTACAAAGTTTGAAAGTAAACCTCATGCCATGCTACACAGTGATTACTTCATAGGATTACTTGCTCAGTGCTCGTTTATTATTATACTCTTTGGTGCTCGTGCTCTGTAATTCGCGTATCTGAGAGGAGCAGAAAATGCAAAGAAAGAAAGGTCAGCTGTACAAACCTAGGAAGAAAAAGAGGGTTGAGGAAGATGCTGCCATTCAATATTTACAGGCCCAGTATGATAAGGTAGTGAATTATATTTTTCACCTTAAATGCTTTTGAATTTACTTTAATTCCAGTAATGACTACACTGTTGTATACTGATATACTGTTGAATTTGTGCAAAACGCAAAATGAACATATTTAATCAAATTAAATGTGAACTTCAAAGTAGCCATGTGGGCAATGTTATGGACAGTAAAAGATAGTCAAAAACGATAAATTGGTTAATTAGGGGTAAATTTGCTATCATATTGGAAGTGCACTCTCAATTTAAAATTAATAAATTATTGTAATTACTTATACCATATTCAAGGAGCCATCAAGATAAAGGTAAACAATCCATAAAACATTTGGTGTTAGGTCACAATATATTTTATCAAAATGACTACTGAGGCATTAACATAGGAAATCAAGTACTGAGCACACTATATAATATTTTTGAATAATGTCTGCAGAACCTAAGTGATTCTTTTGGAATTATTTGAACTCTAGTATTATAAATGCCTTAAATTATTTTCTTATTTATAATTGATTACTTATTTATGAAATCATTACATGAAAAAACCTACAAAAGACTTCCCAAATTTTGAAATATGTTACAATACTACTAAATTATACATACAGGAGTGGTGCTGACAATACGACAATAAATGAAAACACATACAGTGCTGGTTCATAGGAATAATCTTAAAGCATAGAAAAAAACCTAACATCAAATATAAAAAAATGAAAATTCAAACCAAATCAATTAAAATTGAAAATGAAATAGAACATCCTTTACAATATTGGTTCACTGACCTGCAGTAAGAGCGACTGTGCGGTCTTGTCGCGATTTGCTTTTTTGGCGCCATTATTATTAGTTTAGTAAGTAAAATAAAAACAATTACACTGAATCACAGATGGACGTAGGTAATAACTAAATAATCAGATACCTCACGCCACCGAAAGTATTATTTATTAATCAAATTATTAATCGCTAATGGGTGAATCACCTGGCTTTGTAGGTGTGCAAGTCACTACACAAAATTTTATGTCTTTCAATGTGGCCATCATTTACTTGAATACACAAACTGCACAGTCGCTCAAGGTTTCGCCTCAAGTTGGACAGCAAAATCAAAATCAAAGCATTTATTTCAAATAAACCAGTTACAGGCACTTTTGAATTGTCAGAAGGTCGGTCAGTCAGTAAGGTGAAGCTAGTCGCCCATTCCAAAGAGTAGGTACCTATGGAGAAGAACGGGCAAGAAACTCCATGGACACTCTTTTAAATTATCAAGCTGTTGATACAAATATTTGATTACATCATTCATTTTGAAATCAATCATGTGAGAACCATGCAGAAATATATTGTACGCTGAGAGCGTCGATTATGGAAAAAAAAAAAACAACAATTCAGAAATTAAAATACGCCGTAGCAGCTAAGAGATGACCAGTCCCCTCTGACGGCGTCCGTTCACGAACATGACGTATGGATCAGCATCATTCAGCTCAACCATATTGAAGGGAACCTAATGATCCAACACACACGCCACCACCAGCGAGACATTTGAGTGAGCATGACATACTCTCAACAGCCATAGCACTATCAAGTCAATAAAAGACTAACCCAACAAATAGATGCTTTACAGCAAGTAGATCGTGCTCACACGTGTTCCATGCAATTATACAATACTAAGAAATTGAATCTACACCATGCAAAGACAGTTTTGTCCAAGGTTCAGCAGCTCCAACGGTGTTCCCGAATGCTAAGTTTAGCTCCTGTGTAGCTGCACCAGTGCCGAATACCCCTGTCAGCGATGCAATTCCGTAACGTACAATATGCTTGGCTACATAGTGTGTACTGGCTTTAAGTTAAAAAAAAAAAAAACAAACCATTGCAAATTTAACTACAAGAGGAAAAATCAAAGAACAATCAGTGTAAGCATAGAAATCGGACGTAGCTCAAGCCCAAGCCTTTTTGTCGTCAATATAATCTTTAACACTATAAAATGCTTTCTGACACAACTTACGTTTAATGAAAGATTTGAATTTATTCAGGCTCAGATCTTGAACCACCTCTGGAAGTCTATTGTAAAAATGTATACATTGGCATCTAAAAGAGCCACCTATTTTCTTGAGCCTTGTTGTAGGTACAATAAATTTGTGCTTGTTCCTAGTATTTATATTATGGACATCACTGTATTTTTTAAACAATTTTATATTTTTATGAGCATACAAAAGATTTTCATAAATATATTGAGACGGCACGGTCAGTACATTAATTTCTTTAAATTTTTCTCTGAGAGAGTGTCTTGGACTTAATTTATAAATTGCACGAACAGCTCGTTTCTGCAAAACAAATATTGTCTGAATATCAGTGGCATTTCCCCACAACAGAATGCCGTACGACATTACGCTATGGAAATAGCCAAAGTACACTAAACGGGCCGTCTCAAAACAAGTCCCAATTTGCAGCCATTTGCTTTAATTAGTTAAAAGATAGGAAAATCCTATCTTTTAAAACATCAACACTATCCACAGCTGTTGAGTACACCTCATTTTTTATGTGACCCCATAAGAAAAAATCCAGCAGTGTAAGGTCTGGAGATCTTGCTGGGCACCGCATTGGTTGGTGTTGGAACATCTCTGACAAACGCTCTCTTGCAGGCATCACCAAGTGAGCTGGTACACCGTCTAATTGGTACGGCATCTGCCGGTACGCATCTAGCGAAAGCTCATCCATGTAATTGGAAATGGGCCCGTTTAAGAGCTCTAAAAACTTTTCACTGTTTATAGTGCCATCAATAAAAACCGGACCAATTATGTTGTTCCTGTGAATTCCAGCCCAGACATTGACAGCAAATCGGTATTGGTGTCCCGTCTCCTGTCCTAGTTGTGGATTCACGTGGCTCCAGTATCGAAGATTTTGTCGGTTCCATAGACCATTCCTGGTAAAGGCGCTTTCATCCGTCCACATCACATTGTAGAGGAAATTCGGAACTCCACCTGCTTCTTGGTTTGTCTCGCGGTAACAAGGCATGCAGTTTCATGTACTTATACGGTTTCCTTTTGTTGCGTTTCAAAATTTTTAAAATGGTCTTATGGTGAAGATGAAAATGTCGACCATACGCAAACTAGATATTGGGTTGCGTTGGAATAATCCAAAATCCATTCCTCAGAAATCACTCTTGTACGTGGAGGAGGAATACTATCCACATGCGGGACTAAGGATCTGTTTTCCCGCATTCTCTGGACAGCTTGGTAATCTGGACATCGTGCGCACGTTGGTCGGACAAACTCTGGTGTTCTCATGCCTCTGTCGCTATGTCCGTAAAGCCAAAGCGGCATTACATTGACACTCCCCAGAAATTAAAACCATATCCGTGTACTCAGAAGCTGTCCAATTATAACTCGGCATTATTGTTTAAATAAAAGAAAACACTACACACAACTATTAAAATTAAGCATCCAATGGCAATTTCACACTAAGTGTTCACCTAACTAGGTATTTATTATTATATAAGACAAAATGTTACGTGTCTTGTCACTGAAATAAAGCGTCCAATATCGCACTATGCCGTCAATTTACCTAATGTAAACAAACACACGCGGCGGCGGCAGTAGATCAAAGGCTCGTGGCGGACCTACAGCGTCTCGCGCACAGAGCAATCACACGTGAGTCGCGAAGCGTCTCCGGATTGCACCGACAAACTAATCGTGACCTAATCTAATCACCTAAACGAGTACTTCGACAAGAAAGCCAAGTAATAAACAAAACTGTATTTATCTCTTTCGCACAAATAAATTTTTACATTAAAATGAGTGCAGTGAATTTTTCGCACACGTTATTTCCTTTTCTAACACTGATGACACGCTTTATGATTCATATTGCTCAGATTTAAAGTGTAATTTGCGCTGAATCAAATTTAAAAGATAACTTGGCGACCGCTTCAAGTGGCGAGTCCGCAACGCGATGCATAAGGTGCAGTGTACCTATGCAGCGCTACCAAACCTGCGGCCTGCACGACCTTTTTGATTAGCCCAGTGCCTAAACTACCTGCTCAATTTTGCCTATTTACTAGTAAAATTCTTTTGAATGAATAGGTTGATTGATAACTAGTACAATTACTGCAAAATTTCTCACTCGCTTCGCTTGCGTCTTCTATTTCGTTAAGCATCATCTTTTTCTTCTTTACTAAGAGCAAGAGCATCAGAAAAAAGAGCTCGATTGCGCGATTAAACGATGCCACCATACATCAAATGATCGCGCGATAGCAAAAACTAGGATTATCAAGGGCACACCAAGACCGAAATGTGTTTGCGACCCCATAAAAAAAAAAAAACGGTTGGTTACCTCTGGATGCGGCTGACATCAACATGTAAGCACTTCCTTACGAACATGTACATCATGTAGAAAATGTGTAAAATTAAAAATAATTTCCTATGACTAAACTAAAGGATATATTTATGTGATTTTTATGGCTAGACTGAGAATGTGTTGAGGTACATGATGTTTAATTTATTGTCGTATTGTCAGCACCTCTCTGTATATCTACCTATATCACAGGTACTATGAACATTTTATATTAGAATTTGAGATTTTGTTATTGGTCGGGATATACCTACAATATTTACTATTGATCATCTGTTAATCACTTCCAAATATTTTTGTTTCATAATCATCATCATTATCAATCTTTATCGTCCGACTGCTGGGCACAGGTCTCCTCTCATACAGAGAAGGATTGAGCGTAATCACCACGCTTGCTCAATGCCGGTTGGCGATTTCAGACTTACAAGTCCAGGTTTCCTCAAGATGTTTTCCTTCACCTTCAGTCGTTGGTGTCCAAGATAAACTTAGAAAGTACATATCACTTTAGAAAAGATACATTGATACTTGCCTGACCTGGAATCAAACCCGCGCACTCATACTTAGAGGCTGGTGTTTTAACCACTAGGCACCACGACTTATTAATACTTTTGTTTATTTCTTGTTATTACTTTTGTAAAACAAGTATCTGACTGAAAACTATTCTTTTCTTTTATTCATTTCTTGTGTTAATTGTATTTTTGTATTGATGTTTTCATCATGAATGAACTTGGACCAAGGATGCTTTAAAAGTTTGGGAGTTATTGGTTTCTTTTTACTCAAGACCAACTGAATATGGTATAGTAATTTGTTAAGTGTTTGAGAATGTATAAGCTATATTTAATTTTGTTTACAGATAAACCCTGCAGAAATAAAAACATTTAAAGACTTCCCACTGTCACAAAAGACTCTTAAAGGGCTAAAAGAAAATAATTATGTTACTCCTACTGAAATACAGAAACAAGCTATTGGTTTTGCATTGCAAGGAAAAGATATCCTAGGTGCAGCTAAAACTGGATCAGGTAAAACATTGGCATTCTTGATTCCCATACTGGAAAACCTATTTTGCAAGAAATGGACAAGACTAGATGGGGTTGGGGCATTAGTCATATCTCCCACCAGAGAACTAGCCTATCAGATATATGAGGCTTTGAGGAAAGTGGGACATCTGCATGACTTCTCAGCAGGTCTCATTATTGGTGGACAGAATTTGAAATTTGAGAGGAAGAGAATGGATCAAATAAATATATTGATTTGTACACCAGGCCGCCTCCTGCAGCATATGGACGAGAATCCCTTATTTGACTGTAGCCACCTTCAGATTCTTGTTTTAGATGAAGCTGACAGATGTTTAGACATGGGCTTTGAGACAACAATGAATGCAATCATCGAGAATTTGCCGCCTGAACGACAAACTCTCCTATTCTCTGCCACTCAAACTAAATCGGTAAAAGATCTAGCTCGGCTGAGCTTATCGTTCCCAACCTATATAGCCCCACATGAGCAGGCTGAGACAGTCACCCCAGACTTGCTGCAACAGAGTTACATTATTTGTGATATTGATGAGAAGATTGGGATCCTCTGGTCTTTCATTAAGAGTCACTTGAAACAAAAAGTGATTGTGTTTATGGCCACTTGCAAACAAGTCAAGTATATATATGAGATGTTCTGTAAACTGAGGCCTGGAGTCAGCTTGCTGGCACTCTACGGAACTCTACATCAAGAGAAAAGGGAGAAAATCTATAATGAATTTTGTAGGAAATCAAATGTTGTGCTCTTTGCTACTGATTTAGCATCTAGGGGACTAGACTTCCCCCGTGTTAATTGGGTAATTCAATTGGATTGCCCTGAAGATGTGGAGACCTATATTCATAGAGCTGGTCGCACAGCTAGAGGGTTTACTGGTAAAGGTGAAGGTCTTTTAATGCTCTTACCACATGAGGAGAAAATAGTTGAAGATCTACGAAAAAGTAAAATTCCCATTAATAAAATACAGGTTGATCCATCTAAAGTGATTCAACCACACAGGAAAATTGAAAGTATCCTCTCTACCAGCACAGAACTCAAACAGACTGCGCAGAGGGCTTTTGTCAGCTATCTGAAGTCAGTATTCTTAATGAAAAATAAAGAAATATTCAATGTTCAACTCCTAGATACAGATGCATATGCTAGGTCACTTGGGTTGATTGTGCCTCCTTATATCAAATTTTTGAAGAAATATCAATATGCACAGAAGAGACAAGCTGAAGAAAATGAAAATAATAATGCCAATGAGAAGTTGAATGCTAAAACAGGATCTGATGAAGAAACTTATCAGAGTGAAGAAGACAAACCTAAACATGAGCTTGAAAATAAAAAGCAGAAGAAGAAGGAATCCTTCATTGAATTTGATTTTCATAATGATACAGACACTGATTTGGATGACTTTTTGGAAATTAAAAAGCAGGATATTAACTTTGGGGATGAACCAGTTGAAGAACTACAAACAACAACAAAGAAAGAAAAGCTTCTAACCAAGGCAGCTGTTGTTAAAAAACTTCTGAAGAAGAATATCAAAGTTAACACAGCAGTGAAGTTTACAGAGGAGGGAGAGCCAATAGAAGATGAAAAGAGAGATGTGAAATCCGAACTTGCGAAACAGTACATATTGAATGACGATGGAGGACCCCACACTATAGAGAAGGCGAAGGAGGCGTTGCAAGATGAGGATAAGTTTGACAAGATCAGGATAAGAGAAAAAGTTAAAGCAAAACATAGGGAACAGAAGCGTAAACTTAAGAATAAAAACAAAGAAGATGAAGGGCCAAAAGATGACTTTGGGTCCCAATCAGAGTCTGATGGACCTGATCTGTCATGGCTGCCTGATCCTGACAAAATATATGGTAAAAAAGATGGGAGTGGTGAAAGTGAAGGCTCTAATGAAGGTAGCACATCTGAAGTATCAAATCGCTATGATGATGAATCTGCGGAATCAGGCGACGAATTTGAATTAGACCAAAAGTTCCACAGGTGAGGTTTGACTTCAGTTTCACTAAATTTAAATTTTACTCTGTGAAGTTTTTAAACTAAACCTTGTTTCAATAGTTAGTTCAGTTGGTTTCAGTCAATAAGTAAGATGGATTAACGTGATAATATGTATTGCAGGCCTACAAAGCGGAAACTGGTGGAGAGTCGCGGCATCTCGCAGACAAGCGTGACGCCGCGCAAGCTGAAGAAGGTGCAGGACGTTACCGCGTCGCTGTCCGTCGGCGAGGCGGAGGCCTTCGCCATGCAATTGCTGCAAGCGAAGTGATGATCATTGTTATCTATTCCATTAAATTAATAAATGTTTATAATCCATGAGAAAATACTGAATTTAAGAACCAAACTCATAAACACGTGCCATTTCGTTTAAGAATCAAATCATCATCTTATGGCTGAGCTTGCTAGCCAAACGTATTAGACGGTTAGTTCAATAAATACGCTTCATCCACGTATTTATTGAATGTATGTTATAATATGTATCAGAGATGATAAGATCAACGCCTCAAGACAGTATCGTCATTATCATCAATCTTTTTTTTTATCGTCCGACTGCTGGGCACAGGTCTCCTTTCATACAGAGAAGGATTGAGCGTCATCACTACCTTTGCTCAATGCCGGTTAGCGATTTCAGACTTCAAAGTCCAGGTTTCCTTTTTTTCAGTTGGGATAGGAAATCATCAAATGACTTTTCCCGCTCTGGGCGGAGCGGAAGGGCGTGTCAGACTATTACTGACTAAAACCCACCCGTGTTTCTTCGCTTGCCTGACCCACCCTGACCCAGTAGGCATCGGTCTTCGTGGACCCCGACACGATGTGCTGAAATCTCTTTGAGGCGCGCGTGAAACACGACGCGCCGTCGACTCGGGCCTGGTCCTTACCGGGCGGCGAGTTGCCCACTGCTCACCGCCCGCAGGCCCGCGCCTACGGTGGCTGGCAGCTAGTAGCGTGAGGGCGCTGGGGTTTCCATTGCCTCACGCGCTTCGCCTCCTCCTTTGCCAGCATCACTGCTTCGCAGAAGGAGATGACGGCCTGCCATGCACTCTCGCTCCGGGCCATGGCCTTTATTCATGAAATCTCACAGATTACTTTATTAAATTTTCAACTTCATTGCTAAAGCTTTAATGCTCAAGGTTGATTGAAAACATATCACAGTTTCGGGTAGGTTGACCTGCTGTCGTCTATACATATTTGTTTGTATTGTGGCGCGCCTAAAAAAAAATAAAAACGAGTGTGCTTATGACCACACGACTGAAGTGAAACTTCTTTCGCACCATCTGTATGTATATATATATACAGTATGTTACGAAAACCCTGTCCGACCCGTGAAGGTGTTGTTAGGTATCGATAACTGATTCTACTAATGCATACAAAACCGGGCTTTACTTAAAAAAAAAATCCCCCTAAAAAAAATAAATATTATTTCGCAAAAGGAGGTAACTTATTAAATGTGCGTTGACCACCCTTCGCCTGCCGACCGCGGGGGGCGGGCGGCAGGACACGCGGCACGTGGTCGCATCGCTATTCGCTCATAATAATACCGGTGTTGTCACTTTTTAAAAATTACCAAATTTCGGGGAAATTGGAATTAATTCGTTGGAAAAAAAGATTATTTCAAAATTCATTTGTATTGGTACTATGATGAATACGTAAAATTTTATATTATATTTGGTCATGTGTTTACCTAACCTCTATTATCCTTATGGGTCGGACAGGGTTTTCGTAACATACTGTATATATGTATATTTGTATACATGTATATACAATATATACATGTATACAAATATACATATATTAATTTTCTATAAATATTTAAATTTATTTCATGCTTTCATTTATAAATTAATATTTTTGCATAGACCTCCAATTTAAAAAAAAAAAAAGTGGATTCCCTCGGGGCCAAAAGGTCGGGCTCTTCCTCCTGAATCAGGGGACCCCAAACTCGGGTAGTCCACGACCTCTGGTTCCCGAGATAATCCACGGGGGGGTGAGGTAATCAATGAGGGGGGTCGGGGGGTGTTCGCAGCGTCATGTTCTCGAAGAAATTCATAGCTCTTAATCAATCAAGGTACTTAGCTTAATAATTGAGCTTATGAGGCTCGAAAGCAATTTGTACTTTGTGTCCAATTATCGTATTGTGACGATATCTTCAAGCTTCTATACTTTCGATTATATCAGAAATGTTCAGCAAAAATATATAAAACAATATAAAGGCCAGAACAGAACGAAATTTATAAATTATTTGTGCTCTTATTTAATCAATTGTTAACAAATCTTAAAAAGATCCAAAAAATATATATTGCCTTCGGCGAGATGCGAACTCACAATTTTTTTTTTTTTTTTTATAAATTATAAACCAGCGCTTGACCGCAATCCCGCCTGATGGTAAGCAGTGATGCGATCGTTGATGGTAAAGCGCGCTAGTTTACTAAGAGCCTATTCACTCTAGCCTTGAAGACACTCAAATTGTAATGTGACGGAAACACCGACGCCGGTAAATTGTTCCAGTCCCTCGACGCGGTATAAAGGAGGAAGCAAAACGCTTCGTCCGGATCGCAGTGGTGTCAACAACGTAAGGGTGGAAACTCGCCGTACGACGTGTCGTCCGATGATGGGACGGAGATGGGGGAATTAAATCGTGCAATTCCGTTGCACACTCACCAGAATGCATCCTATAGAAGACCGAAAGGCTGGCTACTCTACGCCTGTGCTCCAGGCTTTGGAGACCGTTTCGAGTTAAGTCTGGGTCGCCAATCAGCCTCTTCGCACGCCTCCACCGAATCCAAAGTGGCAAGGTGACATTTCGCAGCACCAGCCCAAATGTGGCTGCAGTACTCCACACACGAGCGGACCTGTGCTTTGTATAAAATTAGAAGCTGCCCAGGTGTGAAGTACCGCCGGACTTTCGCGATGACGCCTAGTTTTCTGGCAGCCACCCCGGCCTTGGACTCAATGAACCGCCCAAAGTTAAGGCTCGAGGAAATCTCAACTCCCAAAAGCTGAAGGCGGTCGGTACACTCCAAGGATACATTCTGAAAAGTAGGAGCCAAGGTAAACGGGCTCCTTTTGGCGGTGAAAAGACACGCCTGTGTTTTGGCGGCATTGAATGCTACAAGATTGGCATTGCCCCATTCGGAGACTGCCTGCAGTGCAGCACTCACACGCTCTACCATGGCCTCTCTTTCGGACCGGATAGTTTCCTTACTAGCCCGAGCTTCCGGCAGGTATCTCTCCACAACTGTGCTGTCATCTGCATACCCATAGATACCGGGCATCAGCAGATCGTTAATATGCAGCAGGAACAGAGTTGCAGAGAGAACAGACCCCTGAGGAACACCGGCAATGGTCGACATGGGCTCAGATGAACATCCGTCGACAACAACTCGGAGGGACCGTTCAGTCAGGAAGTCTTTTACCCAGCCAGTCAGGCCAGCGGAAATGCATACTCGACATCGAATGAATTTCATACTCGACATGTCATGCAATATTTACATGAGCCAACTCCTTGTTTGTAGTACAGACGAAATAGGACTATACTCTGCTTCCGTTCGCCTTGCCCGATCATTTTTCGTAACGCTTTCGCCAGTTTACTCCCCAAGTCAAGCGTGCCTAAAGAAGTTTCACTTCAAAAACTCGTTGTAGACCTTGTAGTACCAAGCTCGCGCCACGGGCGCCTCTGTGCTTATATCCCCCACTTAACTTCCGTTCGCCTTGCCCGATCACTTTTCGTAACGCTTACGTCACGCGTTCGCCAGCTTACTCCCCAAGTCAAGCGTGCGTAAAGAAGTTTCACTTCAAAAATGGAAGTAAATAATGTTTGGAACTTTACGTCAAAAACGAAATAATTTACGGTAAATAATTAGCTACTTATTTATTTGCAGTAAATGATTTGAAATTCGAGTGCCAATATTGTCGATATTGCAAAGTTATCAATTTTCTATACAGGGTGTAAGGAGAACGCTTCCGAAGCCAGAACGTAGATTATATACAACCTAAATGCAAACGGATAACAATAACTCTAGACAATGTGTTCAATTTTTCTGAAATATTTTATTTTTACTCGAAATTTTAATTTTTCTTGGATTTACAGATGTTTAAAAAAGTGAAAAAGTAGTATAACCTCGCCTTAGTTACTGTCAGATTATCGGAATAATCTAACTCAGTGATTCCCAAAGTGGTCCAGGTGGACCCCCAGGGGTCCACTGGAGACTTGCTGGGGGTCTACGTAGGCGTGAACAAAAAATGGGGGTCCATAAGATGTTTATGGGGGTCCACGAAAATTTATCTGCTTTTGATAGTAAAGAGCAAAAATATAAGCATAGTTTTTATAAGGGCCTACCTACATTGTTTTAAGTACCTATCTAAGCAGATAATATTTTAATAAGGCAAGCGACTGTTACTTGTCCAAACTTGCGTATTCGATATTACGTACAATTTCGTGTACAGACTTGCAAAGCGCTATCCGCCCGACAATGCTTAATGCTTGTTCAGACATGAACTTGATCACCACTATAAATACTTGATGCCAAAGGCAAACGCATTCATTCGTTTCCGGAATTTCGAAAAAAGGCGGAATTTGGAAAAAAAGTTGTGAGAAAATTTATATCTGTGTTTGCTAGTGTAAAAGTAAGTAACCTACCTTTTTTTGTTATAGTACTTAAGTATTTTGTTTACGTGTACTAGTCGGTTGATCACAACGGCCTGTATAGATAGGTAACTTAGTAACTTACAGATATTTTAATTGTCCTCTTTCGATTTGAAGACAAACACAGCACATTTTATTCAATTGTTTTTTCACGAGAGAAGCACTGCCTCTCTAAAAAGGCCGAATAAGCAATATTGCAGAGCAATTAATTTTGTAATTTTTCTTGCAAATAACTACTAATTTTATAAAACAGTAATTTCATAATCATTTTAAATTGATTTTGATGTAACTATTTTATCAAAACTATTCCTTTTCGGAAAGAGCGAGCGGTGCGCGGGCGACGGGAAAAGGGCGGGGCTTGAACTTCGATGCCAGTTTGTCACGTTTTAACAATGAAGCCGCAGACAAAAAATACGCAAATACACGGAGCGCGTGAACTCATTGATTTAATAAAATTTTAGTTATCGTTTTTATGGACAATTTTGGGATTTCGACTTTTATTTTTTCCTACACAAATATGATCAGTATTCGATACTGAGTACACCAATTTTTATTTATACTATTAAAAATTAGTGGTAAATTATGTACTTTAAAATTGATACCGTTTTGTGAAAACGTCTGTATTTGTCTCAGCGGTTTATTACTTGGTCCCTTTACAAGCCGTAATTCTATTTCCGCGTGCTGACAAAGGCTGCGGTGTGATACCTATATTCAGAAAAAAAACTTGGTTACCAAAATATTTTTTTTACAGGTAAGGTAACTGACACGAAACATGGCTACAGCAAAGAAAAAATGTCGACAATATAGTGTCGATTGTTTGAAATATGGTTTTGTTCCATCAGAGGCAGACAAACAATTGCCCATGTGCCTATTATGCAACAAAGTTTTGAGCAATGACTCTATGAAACCATCAAAGCTCGAAGATCATCTAAAAAGGTGTCATACTGATAAAATAGGTAAAGATTTAAAATATTTTCAAACATTGAAAGAAAAATATGGAAAGAGACCCACCGTGCACAGTATGTTCGCTTCAACATCTCAAAGTAACTATGATGGCTTGCGGGTATCTTACAATATCTCATTACTTATAGCAAAATCTGGAAAACCGCACACTATCGGAGAACAATTAATTTTACCCGCTGTTGAAGAGGTTTTAAAAACTGTTTTGCACAAATCTCCATTTGACGTACTAAATAGAATCCCATTAAGTAACAATACTGTACAAAGACGCATTGATGAAATGAGCTCTGATATCGAAAGCTTTTTGTGCAATCATCTGCAAAAAACTCATTTTTCTATACAACTGGACGAGTCAACGTTACCCAGTAATGAAGCATTACTATTGGCATATGTCCGATTTATTGTTGAGGAAGAAATTCACGAAGAATTGCTATTTGCCAGAACTTTGGAGACTGACACTAAAGGCGAATCAATATTTAATGTCCTGAGTAATTTTTTTACGGAAAAATCGATCCCATTTACATACATTATTTCAGTGGCAACAGACGGAGCTCCTGCAATGGTCGGGCGATATCGTGGGTTTATAAGTCATCTCAAAAGAATTATACCAGGACTTACAGCTATTCATTGCGTAATCCACCGACAACATCTTGTGGCAAAACATTTAAGTGACAGGTTGAACCAATCTCTTCATTTTGTAATAAAAGCTGTCAACAAAATCAGAAGCAATGCATTGAATACGCGTTTATTTGCTCAATTGTGCGACGAAAATGATGAAGACTTCCAACGACTGCTCTTACATACTGAAGTACGCTGGTTGTCGAAAGGTACATGCTTAACGAGATTTTACTCTGTTTTCGATCCCATATAAGAGTTCTTAGAAAGTAGAGATCCAGATTTAAAAGAAAACTTGATCAAATTCAAAGCAGACATTGCGTATTTGACAGATTTGTTTAAAAAATTTAATGATATTAACTTGCAGTTACAAGGGGACAGTCTGAATTTAATAAAAACAAAGGGGATAATTTCGGCTTTTCTTGGGAAATTGAAATTTATGAAGCAAAACATTAGTCGGCGCGAATTCTCTCAATTTCCAAACTTGTCGCAGGTAGAATGTATTGATGAGGATATCCATACCTACAGTCAACATTTAAGTGCCCTGCATGATGACTTCAAAACCAGGTTTGAAGATATACTGACGATGGATATACCACCATGGATCATAAATCCATTTGATGAAACGGAAGTGGCCAATGTTGTATTACAAGAGGAGCTGCTCGAGCTAAGCACTAATGAGGAGCTGAAAGTGAAATTTAGAAAAGGCTACCCAACATTTTGGCTGCAAGCAGAAATACCCGAAAAATATCCTGGACTGTGGGAAATCGCAAGGAAATTTTTAATAGCTTTTCCTTCGTCATACCTTGTCGAAAGGAGTTTTAGTGCCGTTACAAACCTCTTAACAAAAAAAAGGAGCAAATTAAACATCACAGAGCGGGGGGATTTGCGGTTATTGCTGACAAAAATAAAGCCAAACATTGATCGTTTGCTGACACTCCATCAGATACATCATTCCCATTAATTAAAATTATGACCTGAACCTATATTACCTTAATATTTTTTTCTTGTAATTCTATTCTTTTAATAAATAAAGTGATATGAAATGTACCATTTTTCGTTTTTATTTTACATATCGGAATATAGGGACAGAACTCAGAAGTGACACAATTTTTATTTTTTGGCGACTTTAAGAACGTGGTAGAAATGTAGCAGCAGGGGGTTCACCGAAACCAGTAAAATTTTGAAAGTGGTCCACGAGAAAAATAAGTTTGGGAACTACTGATCTAACTCAATTTGGTTATAAGCCTGTGATAAATCGATTTTTGAGAAAATGGACGCACCTTTTAACTTTACTAATAAGTCCTCGATACGTGGTAACGGATACCTATCTAGAATCAGAACTGGGTTCAAAGTAACTATAGTCTGCGCAAATACGGAGTCTACCATCAGCCTAACGCACCGGTACGAGCGGAGTAGCCCAGACAGACCAAATCGTGTAACACGGGTTTATACCCATTTAACGACAGTTGGTGTAGCGGTTCTTCCGCTGTCCAAGTGTCCTCGTCCGAAGACAGAGGTTCGTCCTCCACGGCCCTCCATCTGGACGTGAGCAACCGTATTATTGCCGGACCTGTAACTCCTAGCTCGTTGAGGACAAACACGTCACAGGTGACCACGTCGTCTACGTCCGGCAAACTTCTTGTAGCGACAATCATCCTTGATGTGATCACCACCACATGCTTCACACTGTAAGGTATAGTTCCGCACATAAATATGTAAGCTGTCACGCCCTTTATACCTGGGGTTTTTTATTGAAGTAATAAGTTTTTAGAAAAAATAAGTTTAAATGCTTAAATCATATAAAAATTATACCAAAAGATAGGTAATATTATTTTTTAGCGTTCTGTGGACATATATTTCTTAATTTCCTTTTTATTTTTTTCTAAGGAACAATTATATTCAAAATCTAGCATTCAGAAGCTCGCAACGGCTGGCCAGTGCCCGCCGAGGCGTCACCGAGGTCGAGCTCGGACGCACGCCGCCTTTTCCGAAAAAAATCCTCCCCGTTTGCGTTATGTAATATGTCAACTTTTTAAAAACTTGTTTTGATTTTATTACAAAACATTGTTAATAAAACGTGTCGTGTGCCCTGCCGCCCGCCGCCCGCGGAATGGTGCTTACGCACATTTATTAAGTTACCTGTTTTTGCGAAATAATATTTATTTTTTAGGGGGATTTTTTTTTTTAATTTTAGCCTGGTTTTGTATCCATTAGTAGAATCAGTTATCGATACCTAACAACACCTTCACGGGTCGGACAGGGTTTTCTTAACATACTGTATATACAGTATGTTAAGAAAACCCTGTCCGACCCATAAGGATAATAAAGGTTAGGTAAACACATGACCAAATATAATATTAAATTTTACGTATACATCATAGTACCAATACAAATGAATTTTGAAATAATCTTTTTTTCCCGCGAATTAATTCCAATTTCCCCGAAATTTGGTAATTTTTAAAAAGTGACAACACCGGTATTATTATGAGCGAAAAGCGATGCGACCACGTGCCGCGTGTCCTGCCGCCCGCCCCCCGCGGGCGGCAGGCGAAGGGTGCTTACGCACATTTATTAAGTTACCTGTTTTTGCGAAATAATATTTATTTTTTAGGGGGATTTTTTTTTAAGTTTAGCCCGGTTTTGTATCCATTAGTAGAATCAGTTATCGATACCTAACAACACCTTCACGGGTCGGGCTGTATAGTGTATATATATATATATATATATATATATATATATATATATACATATATATATACAGTATGTTAAGAAAACACTGTCCGACCCGTGAAGGTGTTGTTAGGTATCGATAACTGATTCTACTAATGCATACAAAATCGGGGTAAACTTAAAAAAAAAATCCCCTTAAAAAAATAAACATTATTTCGCAAAAAGAGGTAACTTAATAAATAAACGCTATGCACACCTATGCCCCATTCCGCGGGCGGCGGGCGGCAGGGCACGCGGCACGTGGTCGCATCGCTATTCGCCCATAATAATACCGGTGTTGTCACTTTTTAAAAATTACCAAATTTCGGGGAAGTTGAAATTAATTCGCGGGAAAAAAAGATTATTTCAAAATTCATTTGTATTGGTACTATGATGATTACGTAAACTTTTATATTAAATTTGGTCATGTGTTTACCTAACCTTTATTATCCTTATGGGTCGGACAGGGTTTTCTTAACATACTGTATAAATTATAAATCAGCGCTTGACCGCAATCCCGCCTGATGGTAAGCAGTGATGCGATCGTTGATGGTAAAGCGCGCTAGTTTATTAAGAGCCTATTCACTCTAGCCTTGAAGACATTCAAATAGTAGTGTGACGGAAACACCGTTGCTGGCAAATTGTTCCAGTCCCTCGATGTACGCGGCATAAAAGAGGAAGCAACGCTTCGTCCGGATCGCAGTGGTGTCAATAACGTAAGGGTGGAAACTCGCCGTACGACGTGTCGTCCGATGATGGGACGGAGATGGGGGAATTAAATCATGCAATTCCCTTGCACACTCACCAGAATACATCCTATAGAAGCATTAGACAACGCCATCATTATTTTTTTTAAAACTCCAAAAAAAAAAAAAAAAAGGAAAAAACACTATATCGTCAAGGATTTGAACCCGAAGTCTACGAGACTCCGAATCAAAGACCGAAGCCCCTCAGCTATTCGTATCATTAAGAACAGCGGCGAAATTTAGCTTCTTATGAGAAGTTTAGCAATTGTTCAGTGCCTCAAAACATAGAAAAAAGACATTTTCTGAAAATTAAACCTAGCTAGATCGATTTATCGTCCCCGAAGCTCTAAACTACCTCCCTGACAATTTTCAGCTAAATCGGTTCAGCCGTTCTTGAGTTATAAGTGAAGTAACTAACACGACTTTCTTTTATATATATAGATAGATATATGGATTAAAACAATCATAAAAAATAAACATTTGTTTAGAAGAATCAGTCTTTTTGAGGCTCGAGAATAAAGTGAAACAGAACCATAGGTAATTGTAGGTATAAAAATCACCATCAACATTATCGCTTCGGTGCAACTAATCTATGTCTTATGCGTTCGCGTCTTTATCATTCCCGCAAGAAATCCAATTA
Source organism: Sesamia inferens (assembly GCA_037179545.1). Taxonomy (NCBI): domain Eukaryota; kingdom Metazoa; phylum Arthropoda; class Insecta; order Lepidoptera; family Noctuidae; genus Sesamia; species Sesamia inferens. The sequence continues at coordinate 30,893,285 of CM073937.1, read as the reverse complement.
GCTCTCTCTTTTTTACTTACAATGGCCGCCTAAGCATTAGCAGTAAGAATGTTTGACAAAATAATTGAAACTATATTATTTATCTAAATATTTTGGAATACTTACTTATGATATGTGATTCCATGACTTATGTTGGCTTTTCTAAAATAATTCGTGCATATACGCATTACACAAAACGCCATTTTGAATGCGGATAAGATTTTCTTAGCCACCAAGGACACACGCGCGTACGGAACGAGAGTATCGAGAGTGACTAAAGCGACATATTGGAAATACCATCTTTTGTACGCTTCATTTTCAGTGCGCTAGTGACTTATCTACCATAGTTTAATATTATATCAATGTGTTAAGGTAGGTTTTTTTTCGTACTTATAGAAATTACATGAACAAAATTGTAAAGTTCAGGAATGAATAAGACTGATTTGTTTAAATACATTGTTATAATTAAATTATTCTTGATTTTTAATTAAAACCCACAATCATTCTGAAATTTAGAATTACCTACCTTTCAAATATTCCCAATCAACCTTGAGCCTTAATACTTTAGTGATAAGGTTGAAAATTATATAAAGAAATCTCACATTGTAGTAGCTTGATGTGTTGTGGTCTGTTCATCCGTTTAATGGTTTTTGCGTCCAGCTTCACTTTCACATTTATGTGTTAATAATATTATACGAGCAATAGCCAACTAATGTCAAATAATTTGGAGCTCTATTAAATTTGATTTTGATTTTTTTATTTTTTTTTGTTCCCTCCATTGCAAATGTCTAACAAGGCTCCAACACAGTTACATAAATTATTCGATATATTTTTTATTTCTTGTAATAGCTTTTTTTTTGATATGGCAAGTTGAATAGCGTAAACACACAGCATTTCTCACCTGGGTTGACGCTCGTGACCGCGGAGCTGCGGATCTAAGCTCAAAAAAGAGAGCCTTTAACCATGCTGCCAAGTCCTACAAAAAGGCACTTAAGAGGGCTAGCTTTGACCGCATTATCCATATTGGCAACAAGTTATCTGCGCAGCCTTCCGGTAGCAGATCATTTTGGTCCCTTGCCAAATCGGTCGAGGCAAACTTCTGTCGGCCCACACTGCCTCCGCTGGTTAGGCCTGATGGAACACTGGCTTATATGGCGAGAAGAAAGCAGGTCTCTTTGCATCTCTCTTTGCCCATAATTCGCGTCTTGATACTGGCGGTGCTACTCCACCCAATTTATCTCATTGCGGAACTTCAATGCCTGAGGTTCGCGTTAGGAACAAGGAGGTTCTGAGAGTATTGTGTCGTCTGGACGTGAATAAGGCTAGTGGCCCAGATGGTATACCAGTGATTGTTCTTAAAGCATGTGCGCCCGAGTTGTCTCCTGTATTGACGCGCTTGTATCGCCTCTCATTTAGTACAGGTATAGTGCTCAAGTCCTGGAAGATTGCCAACGTGCAGCCCGTGCCCAAAAAGGGTAGTCGTGCCGATCCTACAAACTATCGGCCGATTTCGATCACCTCCATACTTTTCAAAATTATGGAGCGTGTGTTGAACTTGCGCCTCTTGGCTTACCTGGAGGGCAACTCAGGCGAAGGGTCCATACAAGCCGATTCCCACCGGGTTACCTTTCAAAAATCAGTTCCATATTCATACAAAACTATTTACATTCTATTTCATTAACAAAGTATTATTAATCAAATGCCGGCGCGATTTACAATAGAAATCGTAATTTTTAGCAATACCCTAAGTATCACATTTCATTTTATAGGCGTAAATTAATCAGCGCTTCAATTTTTCGTACAAGGAACCCGACGAATTTCAGCTTACCTTGGTCAACAGTTTACTATGAGGCGAAAAGAGACAGAGCGTGTCCGACCATCTCTTTCTAATGCTCGCTAACCGTCGGTAAAACTTGATAAATATAGGCTAATGCCAAGCGGCTTGTAGTTCTCTCCTCTCCTCTATTAGAAAGAGACAAAGAAACCACGCCACTACAAGAAAGGAAACACGACAAAATTTCAAAACAAGACGCATTGCATTAGAATATAAATAACGTTGTGATTGTGTATAATTTGCTTAATATTTTTGTTGGTTTTGGATCGGTGTTTGTGTGGTTCGGTTTTTAACACTTTATTATTTTTGTAATTTTTTATTTAATTTTTTCTTAACTCTTATTCCCTAACAATAGGTACTTAACTTAGTACTTACTAACAAGCATGCATGTGTGGTATGGAGATGCACGTCGAAAAAGGCTTTTCTCAAAGCCGCTTTTATCATACTTGAAAGACACTGTTATCAAATCATCAGTCCTTTTTTGTATGGTGAAGGTGGGGCTTTTGATATTATTCTTATCTGAAGACCTCCTCCAAGATATCCTGCAGTAGGTAAGTGTATAAGTGTTTATTTTTTTGGACCGGCTTCCCTTTGTCAAAATTTCACCCTTCGCCACTGAACTCAACGATCTCCTCGGTGACCGAAAGTATGGATTTCGCCGCAATCGGTCAACTGCGGACCCACTAGTGCAACGGTCAGCAACAGGCGGACCGCGGTCCGTTTACGGACCGCGAAAGGTTGAACCTCGGACCGCCAAATATTATAATGTTAATTGTAGGTATGTCAAGTATAAACAAATACGTAATATTTTTGAACCAATCTAACTGAGTACATACCTAATCTAATTAATCTGTCTTACAATATCGACATCGATCAAAAACATCGCGCCGCCGAGTCGCCGCGCGCGCTCTTTTCATACGTACTTATAGCTCCGACGACCACTTGTAATTGAGCGTGAGGGGCGCCCGGCGCTGCCTAGCGAGCGGCAGCGGGTTTTGTTAACACGCGAGCGAGAGCGAGACGGCATGCACTAGCAACAGCGTGCGCGAATTAGTTATTGTATGTAAATGTGATTTAGCCATTCGCTACGAAACATCAGCATATTGAGTGTATAATTTTTAAGGTAATATGAGGGAAAGCATTTCATATTTCGCGTACTTAGCGAACTGTGGCGCGCTTGCGACTTTGTTTTGTAACAAACGCGAGCAAGTATCGAAATCGGGGGTCCGGACGCGAGGGCGGGGGAAAGCAGACTTTCAGTCGCTCGTCAGTCGCGCCGCAAATCGTGGAGCAACAGTTCATTTGTTTTGTGATTTCTTGCGTTTTAGTTGGTTTAATAAAAAATATTTTTTTACCTAGGCGTGATATGGATCCTAAAAAGCGAAAAGTGGACAGCGAAAATAGGAGGTTTTTAGAAGAATGGACTGAACAATATTGTTTTACGCTGCCTGATAGACCTCAAGCAGTTCCAGTGTGCCTTATATGCAATAAAACTGTTGCTATTGTTAAAAGTGGAAATTTGAAGCGACACTATGAAACAACACATCAGCAATTCCACAAAAACTTCCCTCCTGGCAGTGAGGCTCGTAAAGAAAAACTTCAGGCACATCTCAGTTCTTACAATAAAAGCACAAAATTACTAGTTCGTTGCATGAGCGACCAAGAAAAATCCACAGAAGCAGCGTTACGTGTGTGCTGGACGCTTAATAAACATCAAAAACCATTTTCGGATTCGGAGATAGTGAAGGAATGTATGTTGGCAGTAGTCACAACACTTTTTGAAGAAAAAAAAGATGTTATCACTGGAATTCAAAGTATTCCATTATCAGCAAGAAGCAATACACGAAGGACTGAAATTTTAGCTGCTGATATTAAGATGACTCTTCTCAAACTTCTGCAAAAGGCACCTTGCTACGCCATAGCACTTGATGAGTCATGTGACATTACTGATGATGAACAAATGTCAATTTTTGTCAGATTTCTTGACATTGAGTCTAAAACTTTTAGAGAAGAGTTCAAATTCAAATTCAAATTCAAATTTATTTATTTGTACACATAGGTGTTATAAGGTGGTATTTAATAAACAAAATAAGTTGCACTATGTGTCGCCTTGAAAGGCGTACAAATATTTACCCATTTGGTAGTGGGTGTACACTGTACATTAATGGCTGTAGACCTAATTATAAAATTAAGTAACAATATATATATATATAAACACCTCTTTGGGCACTTAGTTGATCCAGCCACGATGCCATTCATTATAGACTCCACCTTTAGCACGGAATAACTTTACTCCAGTTGCATATTTCTTGGGGGGAGTGGCAACGTCGTATTCTATTTAGGGATGTGGCCAAATATATTCGTCGATTAGGACATATACTCGACAAAAATTTTTCAGCAATTTCATGCATTAGTGGATCCTAACGGCTATATTTTTTGAACCCACCAGGACTTTTTAGCTCTGAATATATTTCAAAAATCAATAACTTGTGTTGATCCATTTATATACTCGCACTTCCAGTAATACTTCTTTTGATCCGATACCTATACCGTAACGGTTGATCAATTATGAATTTAATAAACCTAATCTAGAAATTTTATATTCGCAATGCTCCATACATTGTAAGATCTATATATATTTGTTAACATTTCATGCATTAGTGGATCCATAACGTCAATTTTTTTTAAATGCTCGAAGACTTTTTGGCTGGAAATATATTCCAGAAATCATATACTTTGTTGATCCATTTAGAAAACTCATACTTCGTAATACTTATTTTGATATGAATATATAATTATTTTTAGTATGAATTGTTATTAATAGTTAAAGAGGTTGAATTTTATGTCTAGGGTTTTTATACTTTATTTCTAATTTACCATTAATTTTAAGTTTTTAAACTCTATTCATCGAAACCAATCTAATGGGTCTAAGCACGATATCGCCGCGGTATGTTTTGTGCCGAAAATATTGTGTGGACGGCCTCTCTAACATTCAATGCAATTGACACTGCTTGTATAGACTCCTTTGGTATTTGTATGCGAATACATATTATTATTAAATTTTAATGTTAATTTTTAAGGGTTGAAGTTTCCGTAGCTGTTTTTTTAGGAATTAATCAGATGATTAATTCCTAAAAACCGATCCTGAATGATTCCTGATCTAGAAAGAAAAATTCTTTATTCCGCCCAAACAGAACGCACATTATAATAATAATACAATAAAACAAAAATAAACACATAATGAAGAAAAAGAAAAAAAAAGGCAAAGAAATATAATTTACTAAAAAGCCTAGTACTCAAAATAAAACAATGTTATCTTGATGTCATAACCCGTGTCTGGAGTTTTGGCGGGAAAGTTATGCCGAGTGTCACGTTAATTTTTCATTGGAGTTTTAAATTATGCATAGTGTTGTTTACTAAATAAAAGTGCCTGATTTATGTCGTAAAAAGTGCATTCAGTAAATAATTCATAAAGAACATTGAGATATCGCAGCGTAGTGTGTAAATTAAACATGTGTACCTCATTAATAATATTTTTGTAAATTAAGAAAGATAAACTCAACCGCACGTTAGTGGACATAAAATCATATTTACTACTTTTTTTTTTTTATTAAAGTATAAACCAGCGCTTGACCGCAATCCCGCCTGATGGTAAGCAGTGATGCAATCGTTGATGGTAAAGCGCAAGGTACTTAGTAATAAAGATCTAAGTACGAGTACATATATCCGCCGAAGTGCGTTTGACATTCTGGTAGATGTTTTCTCAATCTACTCATAGTTACATTCCTACGTGTATTATAAAAATTATTTCACTTAGTCGCGTTATATTTTAGCGAACACCATTACGATACGGACGAAGCGTTTCGCTTCCTCCTTTATACCGCGTACATCGAGGGACTGGAACAGTTTGCCAGCGGCAGTGTTTCCGTCGGACTACAATTTTAGTGTCTTCAAGGCTTGAGTGAATAAGCTCTTAATAAACTAGTGCGCTTTACCATCAACGACTGCGTCACTGCTTACCATCAGGCGGGATTGCGGTCAAGCGCCAGTTTATAATTTTAATAAAAATAAAATAAATAAATAAAAGGTACAGGAACTCATTAGACACATGGAATGTAAATTTAAGCGGCCGTAATTTCGAATTAGGTAGTTTGCGTTTCGTGCCAGCGTCCTAGTTTGAATTTCTTTCGAAAAAAAAAAACTAAATTCGAAACATGGAACACCAAGGAGGTAACTAGTAAAAGGTTTTATTTAAATTTCGGACTGTCTTGCAAATAGACACAATATTGAAATGATAAATAGTGGACGCTTTATTGAAAAAAAAAAAAACAAAGGAACATCATAATAGCGCCATAGCGTGGGAAAAATAATTATTGTTCATTATTCGTCATTGAACTTAAAAAATAAAATTATGTTTTTTATTTCCTCGGATTGTTTGAGAAAAGTAGTAAGTAAGAGCCTGCGTGATTTGACCGTATATTGCTTAGTATGATACTATTATCATCGGCAGCAGCGCGGGCATTGAGACGAGAGGATTCGACCCCAGGCATTTTTTCTAATACCGGGAATGAACTTATATTGGAAAAAGTTAGTAATCAATGTCAAAATCCTATAAAATTTAAATTGTCAACAGAAAAATTATTTTCTTTTGGCAATTTAAGTTTTTAACCGATTTCAAAAATAGTAGGAGGTTCTCAATTAGTCGCAACCTTTTTTTTATGTATGTTCACCGATTACTGTAAGAAGCCTGGATCCGTTTGCAAAATTCTTTTTTATTTAAAAGGGTGGTCCCATAGTCACCAGGCTCTGATGATGAAAGACTAGAGAAAGCAAGGAAACTTTCAAAATTTTTGGAGGCAACTTGTACATTTCTAGGTATATTTTTAAATATTTTCATTAAGTATTTTAAAGCACTACAATTTACTAATGATCTGGAGTAGATCTGATGTTGGAGTAGATATGAAGCCGGGAGACAGTTGAGGGAACTCCTCGGGAATTCATAGCAGCTACCTTGTATTTGAGCTTGATTAATTTGTATTAATAAGAACTTTACACTTAGATCGGTTTTAATTGTCATTAGGGCTCTGATGATAAATACAAAGGCCACTTCAGGGAACTCCTCAACGGTTTACAGTAGTTCCCTTGTGTTTGAATTTAATTAATGTATATTGATGAGCGATTTTCACCCATATGGATTACTATGAAAATATGCAGTAGATTTGATGATGAAGAACATAGACAGACGAGGGAACTCCTCAACGATCCCCTGCAGCCACCTTGCGTTTGTGCTTGATTAATTTGTATTGATTAGGACTTTGCACCTATGTGGGTTAAAATGAAGGTCTGTCGGTCGTGTCCGTAAATCTGATGATGAAGACCAACAGGAGTCGAGGAAACTCCTAAAAAACTTACAGCATTGAAGTTTATCACTGAAAAACCAGTACCTGCATGTCATGCTTAAGCAACAATCAATTATAATCAAGAAACTGAATTTAAGTTGCGTAATCGCGTCATGTCTAGCATTGTTCATACATTAATTTTGACCTCGTAGGAATTTTATAGAAATCGGTTCAGTGGTTTCGATTTTAAACCAAAATTACGGGTAAAAATAACATTATTCAAAATTACGTCATTTGTTTACAGGCCTTTTCCCAACCATATTAGCATCAGCGTTCATTCTGACCGGATGCAGCTGCACAGTACTTTTCATAACACAAAAGTGTAAAAAAAAACAACCGTCTTCCAGAAAACACTACAACGTAAAAAATAACTAATTTCCGAAGTCAGGTATGTCTATGGTATTAGTATATTCGTTTTTAGAAACAAAAAAAATGTGTGCGTGTACTAGTGTACACACGTAAGAAGTGAAATTTCTTAGAAAAAGATGGCGAAGAAGTTTTACTTCAATATAATAACATTAATAAAGATTAAAACTTAGCGTCCCCAATAGGGGGACGCTCCACGACTAAATACAACACCAAATTTAAAACTAAACTAACCTAAAGATACAGCCTGTATGTCCCAACAATTGCACGCGCCAGCACCAGGTGAGTCAGTGTGGAATGCGAAATGCGGGATGCGGGATGCGGAATCCCCCGGGGTCAGAATGTTGGGCTCTTCCTCCCGATTCGGAAGAGCCCAAACTCGGCTAGTCTAGGACCTCCGGATCCCGAGATAGGCCGCGGGGGGGTGAGGTGGCCTGGAGAGCAAGTGGGGAGGGGGGGGTAAGGGAGTGTAGAGGAGAGAGGTGGGGAGGCTAGGTTGAGTCTAGGGGGAGGGGGGAGAGGTAGGTGAGGGGGGGTGTCTAAGTGTTGGGAGGCTCCTGTCCACCTGGGGTCACAACATGAGGGGAGAGTGGGAGGGGACAGGACACTGGAATCTCGGAATGTATGTGCTATATGGGTATTGGGGGGTCAGATACTAAGGGGTCAAAATGGGGGAGGTTCCGGCTGCGGGGGGGGGGGGGGCTAGTAAGGGGGGGAATTTTGTCAGAATTTTGAAATTCTCAGCCGTTTCCGAGATATCCGGGATTTTAGGTAGGGATATGGGGAAGGACTTCGAGGTGGGTAAATATAGTACGGGATGCGGAATCCCCCGGGGACAGAATGTTGGGCTCTTCCTCCCGATTCCGAAGAGCCCAAACTCGGCTAGTCTAGGATCTCCGGATCCCGAGATAGGCCGCGGGGGGGTGAGGTGGCCTGAAGAGCAAGTGGGGGGGGGAGGGGGTAAGTGAGTGTAGAGGAGAGGGGTGGGAGGCTAGGTTGAGTCTAGGGGGAGGGGGGAGGGGTAGGTGAGGGGGGGTGTTGTCTAAGTGTTGGGAGAATCCTGTCCACCTGGGGTCACAACATGAGGGGAGAGTGGGAGGGGACAGGACACTGGAATCTCGGATTGTATGTGCTATATGGGTATTGGAATTAAGTCCAAAAACAAAGTAGCTACTGTAAACCTTGAGGAGTTTCTGGAACTGGCCTTTGTTTTCATCATCAGAGCCTTAATGACAGTCACAACTCATCTTGGTGTAAAGTACTAATTAATACAAATTAATCAAGCACAAACTCAAGGTAACTGCTATCAATCGTTGAGGACTTCCTTCGTCTGTCTCCCGGCTCCATTATCAGCTACATCAGACCTTTATCAAATTATAGTTCTTTGAAATACTTAATGAAGATACTTAGAAATGCACTAGTCGCCCCTACGATTTTTGGAAGTTCCTCTTGATTTCTCTAGTCTTTCATCATCAGATCTTGACTAAGGGACCATTTAGAAAGTTTACCTTTTCAAACAAAAAAAGAATTTAGCAAATCAGCCCAGGTGTCTGAGATTAATATCTAAGATTAATAAAGTGAACATACATAAAAAACAAAACGGCTGCTTAACCAATCGCTTCGCGCCCTTGGCAAATGCTGCGCCCTGATTGGCCCATTTGAATTGGATCAACAACTGCCCAGACGCCAAAAAGGTGGATTTGTATAAAACAGCCCTTAATTATTGTTATTGGTTATTATTATTCAACGTGACACATGTGGCTCCGAACGGAGCCACATATTTATGGACAAATGGCATCGGATCAACAAAAGGCCCCCGGATCAACAAGTGAAAATGGATCAACAAATTACTACCTATACGGCACGTCTGAGCCACAAAGTGCCCAAAGGGATATCTATATATATATATATATATATATATATATATATACAATGTTTAAACAAGTATTATAAAACAATCTTATGAACTAAAGTAAAAAATAATGCAATAAACAGATCTGAGAAAGATGGTGTAGATTCTATATTTCACTAAGGTATTCGTTTATCGTATAATAAGCTTTCTGTATTAAAAACCTACGTAGTGTTTTTTTGAAGGTATTTAAGTCTTTTGAAGCTTTTATGGATTTGGGTAATTTATTATATATTTTTGGAGCCATACCTAGGAAACTTTTTGAAAATAGGGCGGTTTGATGGGTTTTAGATTTAAGAGCACCTGGGTGGCGTTTTGTGGAAAGAGTTTGAAATAGGTTTTGGTTATGTTTGATGAACATGACTACTTCAAAAATATATATGGACGGAAGTGTTAATAATTTTAGATTAATAAAAAATGGTTTGCAACTGTCAGTATTTTTAATTATGCATATTGCACGAAGACACTTTTTTTGGGCCTTAAAGGCTAATTCCCTGTCTGTCGAATTACCCCAAAAGATTATGCCGTATCGCAGCGTGGTGGAAACGTATGCGTGATACGCAGTAAGAACAGTGCTGCGATTGGCAACCTTGTTCAAATTGTGCAAAGCATAGCAATATTGATTGAGTTTTTTTACTATATGATCAATCTGTGTTTTCCATGTCATCTGCTGATCTAACCAAATCCCTAAAAATTTTGTGTTGTTTACTATAGCAATTTTGTTATCTTTATATTTAATATTCGTAACAATGCAGTTTGATCGTTGGTTAAAGTTTATTATGTGGGTTTTTCCAAAATTAATTTTTAGGTTGTTATTAGTTAGCCATTGAATAATTAAGTTTAAACTATTATTTATTTCATTTTCGTATTTTTCTAAGTTTTTTCCTATAAATAGTGTGGTACAATCATCAGCAAATAGAGTCATGGGGTGTTGTATGGTTCTTGGAATATCGTTTATATAACATAAAAATAACAACGGACCTAGCACACTTCCCTGTGGTACGCCGTATTTTATGCATTTTTCTTTCGAAAGGTAGGTGTGTTCTGTGTTTGTTCTATTACATATTCTTAAAATTTTAGTTATTTGTTTTCTCCTAACGAGGTATGACTTTATCAACTCCAAGACATTCCCCCTTATTCCCAGGTTACTTAATTTTATAAGAAGGATTCTGTGATCTACACAATCAAACGCCTTCGTCATGTCCATGAATAATGCTGTAACTGGAATTTTTTTGTCCATATTCGAAATAATTTCATTTATTAAATCATAGATCGCCATATTAATATTTTTATGCTTTCTAAAGCCGTACTGTTCTTTAGTTAAGATATTGTTTTTCTCTAAGAATGAATAAAGACTGTTATAAATCACTTTTTCGATGATTTTGGAAAATATTGGTATAAGTGCAATAGGCCTATAATTTTTTATATTTTGTGGATCATCCTTTTTATGGAGTGGTTTTATAACAGATAGTTTTAAGTCATTAGGAAATTTACCAGTGTCTATACAAAGGTTAACTATATAACTAAGAACCGGTGAGATTTCAGTTACTACGTTTTTGATTGCATGTGTAACAATATCATCATAGCCAGTACTATTTGTATTTTTCAAACCAATAATAATTTTATGTATGTCATGTGGAATAGTGGGTGCTAAGAACATGGAATTAGGGTTTGAATGTATCAATGTCGGTTTATAATCGATGTTTTTTTTACAATTATTTATTGGTTGAACTTGATCAATGAAATAGTTATTAAATAATTCGGCAATCTCGTTTGGTGCTGTAGTACATTTATTATTTTCTGTAAGTATTTTGGAAATGTTTTCTTTTGGATAATTTAGTTTAGTTGAGTTTATTACTCTCCAGGTTGCTCTAACCTTGTTGTCAGCATTATTAATTAAGTAACTGTTTTGTGTTTTTTGAGTCAATTTGATAATTAGTTTTAGACGTTTAGTGTAGGTTTTAAATATTTTTTTGTTAGATTTATTTGGTCGACGTCTTAATTGCCATAGCATTTCACGCTTACGTTTACAACATAGTTTTATACCTTTAGTTATCCATTTCGGTGTTTTAGAGCATTGATTTTTAATTCTAACTATAGGGAAGCAAAGATCGTAAAATAACTTAAACAAGCTATTAAATTCACGGAATGCATCATCTGGGTCTGCACATTGGTAAACATTACTGAAGCTAATGCTTTGAAGAGCATTTTTGAATTTGAACATATTTTCTTTACAAAAATCTCAGAGAAATGGGTGCTCTCTCCCTTGATGTCTCTAAGGCCTTCGATCGGGTATGGCACGCTGGCCTTTTGAGTAAGCCTCCAGCGTACGGCATTTCCCCTAGCCTGACTGGCTGGGTAAAAGACTTCCTGACTGAGCGGTCCCTCAGAGTTGTTGTCGACGGATGCTAACAATATTGCCGTTAAAAGGTAACACTCGAGGAGAAGATTTATTCAAGGTAATTGATGAATTTATTACTAAATCTAACATCAGTTACGACAAAATTGTGTCTCTTTCTACTGACGGGGCTCCAGCAATGATTGGCAAAGAAAAAGGTGTCATCAAGAGAATCAGGGATAAAAGTTCAGGCTTAATATCATATCAGTGCATAATCCACCAGACAGCCCTTTGTGGAAAACTTAGCGATACACTGAAAGAAGTGATGGACAGCTTGGTGAAGTTAATAAATTTTATAAGATCTCATTCCGCTCTTCAGCACCGACATTTCAAGGAGTTTCTTTTTGAATGTGATTCAGCGTATTCTGACTTACTGCAACACAACAATGTTCGTTGGCTAAGTAAGGGTCAAGTTATTGAACGTTTTTGGTCAATAAAAGAACAAGTAGCCTCCTTCTTGCAAAACTTAGATACGCAGGCAGCTAAGAAGCACCTTAAGTTCGTAACAAATAAGCACAATATGTTGATTGTGGCTTTTCTAAAAGATATTTTGAAATATCTAAATGCGCTCAACACAGAGTTACAAGGAAATGGAAAATTAATATGTGATCTGATACAAAGCGTGTCTGCTTTTCGTCGTAAGCTGGATATCTTTGAAAAAGATATTGCAAGACAAGAATTTGTTCATTTTCCGACAATTCTGGAATATAATAAGGAGAACTCTGAAGAAGACGTTGCAGTGTTTACAAAATTTTTGGCCGATCTTAGCAACGAATTTGCCACAAGATTCCAAGACTTTGCAGAGATGGGCAAGCTATCTCTGTTTCTTAAGTCACCCTTTGAAGTTGATGCAGCAGCCGAATGGACAGATGTGGCTGCCAAGTTATTTAATCTGCCAAAGCCATCACTTCAAATGGAAATAATCGATCTGCAAGAAGATGTGTCTTTGCAAATATATAAAAAGGTGTCAACTGAAGAATTTTGGGTCAAACATGTCCCAGAAAAATATCAAAATTGCAAAAAACTTGCTATCAATTTGGCCACTATGTTTGGCTCGACATACATATGCGAAACATCTTTTTCAAAAATGAATTTTTTGAAAAACAAATATCGTTCGAGATTAACAGACGCTCACTTAGAAGACACTCTTCGAATTAGCTGTTCTTCACGAGAACCAAACTTTAAAAACCTGGCTCAAGACCGCCGATGCAATTTTTCACACTAATTTTAGGTAATAAATAGCTATACTTAATTATTATCAGTTGTTTTTTTTTTCTGGACCTTTTAAAAATTTTCGAGCAATATCCGGACCCTACTTAAAACTACTTGCCGACCCCTGCACTAGTGTATGCCAAGCACTTGTGGGGCGAAGCCCTCGAGAGAAATGGGTGCTCTCTCCCTTGATGTCTCTAAGGCCTTCGACCGGGTATGGCACGCTGGCCTTTTGAGTAAGCCTCCAGCGTACGGCATTTCCCCTAGCCTGACTGGCTGGGTAAAAGACTTCCTGACTGAGCGGTCCCTCAGAGTTGTTGTCGACGGATGCTCATCTGAGCCCATGTCGACTAATGTCGGTGTTCCTCAGGGGTCTGTTCTCTCTGCAACTTTGTTTCTGCTGCATATTAATAAAATAATAAAAAGACTTTTATTTCTTGCATAAAAATATTAGATTACAATTTACATTGTTATAAAAGATTTTATTTTTAAATATAAGAATTGCATTTGCGAAATCCATTTGTCCCTATCTTCGGTTATTGTCATCCAGTTTTTTTCCAACAATTTTTATTATGTCATTTTCCCAACGAGTTACCGGTCTTCCTCTTTTTCTTATACCGGCAGGGCCGTGCCATGACGTCAGTCGAGAAGTCCAACAGTCCACGGTCATCCTGGCCACGTGTCCCACCCAACGCCACTTTAACTTCTGCGAGAAATTTAGTGCATCTGTAACTTTGGTCTTTTTCCGTATAATATTGTGTGAGAATTTTTGGATATTTCTACTAGTTTATTAAGAGCCTATTCACTCTAGCCTTAAAGACACTCAAATTGTAGTCCAACGGAAACACCGCCGCTAGCAAATTGTTCCAGTCCCTCGATGCACGCGGTATAAAGGAGGAGCCGAAACGCTTCGTCCGGATCGTAGTGGTGTTAACAACATAAGGGTGGAAACTCGTCGTACGACGAGTCGTCCGATGGTGAAACGGAGATGGGGGAATTAAATCATGCGATACCCTCGCATACTCCCCAAAATGTATCCTATAGAACACCGAAAGGCTGGCTACACTACGCCTGTGCTCTAGGCTTTGGAGGCCATCTCGAGTTAAATCAGGGTCACCAATCAGCCTCCTCGCACGTCTCTCCACTGAATCCAAAGTGGCCAGGTGACACTTAGCAGCACCAGCCCAAATAGAAAAGAAAAAAAAGAAAAGAAACCGTTTATTTGGCGCACACCCTTATAAATACATACAGTATATGTAGTGACAGTAGTGATAGACTAATACCTAATAGTTCTATACAAAGAAAACAGAACAAAAAAAAAAAACAGAGAAACAGATAAAAAAATACAATCAACAAGCAATTATTAAGCAAGTAGGATCACCGATCACTTTTACACGTCATGTTTTGTTTTTTTTTTTTTTAACTAGATGAAGCCGGCTTTTCCTAACTGACAACCTCTGAGAAGAAATAGCCGAAACGAACTCAGGGATCATCGTCTTTTTTCAAGTCCAGACATTAAAAATGAAAATGTTTACAATAATTGACCTTATAATTACGCATATTGCTTAATAACAATGCTTAACAGAGCGAGCAGCTCAGTCCCAATGAATTTAAAGCTTCCAGCCAGGGCAACTAAAAACTAAGCGACTACACGCTAAGGGCACTCCCTGTGGGTGTACGAACCTCGGCTTAGGGCGTCGTTGGAGAAAACAGCAAGGGACGGCTGGACCGAAGTTTTATTTTAATTCGGTTTGATGACCGCGGCATTTCCTAGTACTAGCTCTGAAAAGAAACGTCCGAAACAAACTCAGAGGTCATAGTTGGGAATTTATATTTACTGGCTCAGTCCCGTTGAACGCGTCACGATGGACCTCGGCGGCGAGGTCGGTAGGTCGGTCTTTTATGTATTGTGCTGGCCCTATTGGCCTCTTGGGGGAGGGTTGTGGGGTCATCGGGATCAGTGAGGGCATGCCGTGGACGGCGCAGCTTGGAGATGGTGGAGGGGGTATAGTTAGCAGCCGCTGCTATCGGGGGATTACGGTGCTTGGCAGCAGTGTCCAAGAAGCGTTTGGAAAGACGCTTCATGAACTGCTGGATGGTGGGGATTTTGAGATCAAGGTGAAGGATCTCATTTCGGACGAACCAAGGGGCATTTGTGGCTTTACGGAGGAAACGGTTTTGGACTACTCGCATCCTATGGATATGATGTGGCTTGGCATGTGCGAAGACTGGACAAGCGTATGTCATAATCGGGCGTATGCATGCAGTGTACAAGCGCAATTTGCACTTGAGCGACAGTTTGCTACGCGGGTTGAGGACGGGGTGGAGTCGACCCAGAGCGAAGGCGGCGCGTGAGCAGACCGTCTTAATATGCTCTGAGAAGTTGAGGTTGCGGTCGAGAATCACACCTAGGTATTTGGCTTGCTTCTCCCAAGGTATCGGCTTGCCGGACATTGTGATGGGTCGTGGAGGGGGGACATTGCGTCGCGGTCTCGAGTGGAGTACCGCTTGGCTTTTTTGAGGGTTGACTTCGATCCTCCATTTTTTGAACCAGTCAGGCAGTTTGTTGACAGCAGTTTGGCGATGGAAGCGAATTCGGTCAGGACTGAGTCCCGAGCAGAGGTTGTGTCGTTTGCGAACAGCGCGAGTTGAGCCTTACTGCTCTTCGGAATATCACTAGTATACAGCGTGAAAATCAGGGGGCCTAGTACAGAGCCCTGGGGAACACCTGCACGGATGGGGTGGGGGGAGGAGAGCGCTCCTTCAATTTTATAGTGAAAGGTGCGGTTTGACAAAAAGTCCCATAAGATGAGGACGAGACCGTCAGGCACTCCGAGTTGGTACAGCTTATAGATTAAGCCGTTGTGCCAGACTTTATCTAACGCTTTCGCTGTTGAAGTAAACTACGACTGTATACATACCACGTAGGAAGCCTGCGTGTATATGTTTAGTTATTCGTAGTATCTGTTGCGGACAGAGTGTTGGGTACGGAACTCGAACTGTTCATTGAGGATAAGGCCCTTGTTCTCGGCGTAGGTTCTGAGACGCTTATACAGTATGTTAAGAAAACCCTGTCCGACCCGTGAAGGTGTTGTTAGGTATCGATAACTGATTCTACTAATGCATACAAAACCGGGCTAAACTTAAAAAAAAATCCCCCTAAAAAAATAAATATTATTTCGCAAAAAGTGGTAACTTAATAAAAGTGCGTTCACTCTTCCGCGGGCGGCGGGCGGAAGGGCACGCGGCACGTAATCTCATCGCTATTCGCTCATAATAATACTATTTCAAAATTCATTTGTATTGGTACTATGATGATTACGTAAAATTTTATATCATATTTGGTCATGTGTTTACCTAACCTTTATTATCCTTATGGGTCGGACAGGGTTTTCTTAACATACTGTATATAAGGCTCTCATAAATCTTACCGAGAACTTTGAGTAAGCTGATGTGACGGTAGCTGGTAGGTTCGGCTTTGGGTTTATCGGGCTTGGGAATGCCTATAACAGTGGCTTCTTTCCACGTTTGTGGGAAGATGTTGTTCCTCATTGCACCATTGAAGATGGTGGTTAAGAGGATGACCAGATGGGCTGGAAAGAGATGGACCACTTTGTTGGTGATGCCATCAGAGTCGGGCGCCATCCTGGGTTGAAGACCTTGGATGATGTCTTGCACTTCATCTGGAGTGATGGGAGGCAGAGGATCCTCAGGGTCGTCAACGGGCGGGAGGGAAGTTCTACGTTCGACTTCAACGTCGACCTCAAAGAGATAAAGGCTTTGTTAGCTTCGCAGGGGAAGTGGCTGTAGGCACCAACAGTCGCCTTCTTCTCGGTCAGCAGTTCACGCAAGTCCACCGGAAGTTTCCAGCGACAGTCTTCTGTCACTGTGGCCTCCCTTGAACAGTCGTTCAGGACTGACTGTACGTGATCCGTGAACGAGTCAATCTCGGCTGTCGTGTCCGCGATAGAGTCGAGCCGTGCAGGTATGGAGTACAAGGATTTCAGCCGATCGCTTACTTTCCTCCAGTCCGTTACCATTTTCGTCTGGGGTACTTGACCTGGGTCAAGGAGGCCAGTACGGGGAGCCAGTCGGATGATGACTGGGCGATGATCGGACGATAGCTCTGGTAGTGCTTTTATAGATTCTAATCGTATGTTGACGTTCTTTAGGAGCGCTACATCGAGGACGTCTGAGGTGTGGTCGGGGTATTAGGGGAAATGGCTGGGGGTCATGGGGTCCACGACATCGAGGTTCATTTAGGTGGAGAGGTCAAACAGGAGTCTGCCTCTGGAATTGATCCTGGTGCTATTCCAGGCTGTGTGTTTGGCATTGAGGTCGTCCTCTATTATAATGGAATCACTCAACTCAAGAAGTAAGGCGATGTCGTCTGCTAGGAGTTGGTGATTCTCTGCAGAGGAGCTGGGTGGGAGGTGAACCACTATAGTAATAATAATACGTTGGTGGCCTGACATGCCGAGACGGCACACTGAAACTTCGAGTCGTGAGAGGGGATATGTAATAGCTAAAAGCTTAAATTCCAAGACCATAAAATTCAAAATAAACTTAACTTTAAAAAAATAATATTCTCGTATTTTTTATCGATGTTGGTATAAAGCAGTGATTCCCAAAGTGGTCCAGGTGGACCCCCAGGGGTCCACGGGAGACTTGCTGGGGGTCTACGTAGGCGTGAACAAAAAATGGGGGTCCATAAGATGTTAATGGGGGTCCACGAAAATTTATCTGCTTTTGATAGTAAAGAGCAAAAATGTAAGCATAGTTTTTATAAGGGCCTACCTACATTGTTTTAAGTACCTATCTAAGCAGATAATATTTTAATAAGGCAAGCGACTGTTACTTGTCCAAACTTGCGTATTCGATATTACGTACAATTTCGTGTACAGACTTGCAAAGCGCTATCCGCCCCACAATGCTTAATGCTGGCTGTTGCTTGGCGCGCGACAGTGCTGGCAGTTGCTTGGCGCGCGACAGTGTTGGCTGTTGCTTCGCGCGACAGTGTTGGCTGTTGCTTCGCGCGCGACAGTGCTGGCTGTTGCTTGGCGCGCGACAGTGCTGGCTGTTGCTTGGCGAGCGAGGTGCGCTTGCGGAATATGCAAGGTGTGCTTGCGAAGCGCGGGAGGTGCGCTTGCGGAGTGTGCAAGGTGCGCTTGCGGAGCACGCAAGGTGCGCTTGAGAAGCGTGCAAGGTGCGCTTGCGGAGCGCGCAAGGTGCGCTTGCGGAGCACGCAATGTGCGCTTGCGGAGCGCGCATGGTGCGCTTGCGGAGCACGCAAGGTGCGCTTGCGGAGCGCGCAAGGTGCGCTTGCGGAGCGCGCAAGGTGCGCTTGCGGAGCGCGCTTCTAGCTGCTTGGTGAATCTCATCAATGGCGTGTGGCGCTGCTGGAGCTGCGTGCGGCGCAGCCGGTGCTGCGTGCGCTTTGCGGAACGCCCAAGGTTTCAAGACTTTAGCCTCTACTCTGCAGGCGATGAGAAGATATCAGGACAGCATCTACTCTGCAGGCGATGAGAAGAATTCAAGACAGCATCTACTCTGCAGGCGATGAGAAGGTTTCAAAATACCCAAAACGTTTGTGGTAACGTAATGGGGTTTTATGAGAGCTCAGAGATGTCTGGTGTGCAACGGTTGATAATTGCCAAGTGGCAGGTGTTTGCGAGAAATTGCCACAATCCGGTGAGTCGTACTATTTTTATTTTGATTCCGTGGCCGAATGTTCTCTTGTCAAGCAATCTGTAATTTCATTGGTGTATGTACACACGCGCCAGTATATATACAGTGTACAAGGTTGTGCCAGTGTATTGTGTAATGAACAATTTCTTTGCGACATGATAATAAGTTATTTGCAAATTTAATTTCTTGTACTACCCGTATTCTTTGTTATAATGGACTGAGAAATTTTAAATCAGGGTTTTAAAATTATGATGTCTGGTTTGTCTTTATTTCAAAACTAAAGTTCACTGTGGGCTATAGTTACGAGCTCACTTGAGCTTATGATAGTATGTGTGGCTAGACTTTTAAATCTTCTCAAGAGAACAAGCGGTAACGAACATAGAAATGAGTGCTATTTACGAAAAATCTAAATTTGATAGAAGTGAGCTAAAGTAATGAAATTTAATATTGGTGAGTTGTTTGATGGTGATAATGGCGATCGTTACCTATTGAAATCGTTGATTGGTAACAGAACTTATAAGTACCCCACGATCGCGTAGGTACGAAAGATTTTTCCAAGTAATGTCTGCTAAGTTAGATTTTCATAATGTAGAAGATGGCGAGGAGGGTGCCTCCGCCAGCAAATAGAACACGTATCATGGCTATGTGGTCGCGCTGCACGCACTAGTCTGTAGTCGTAACTGCAACCCAGTGAGGGGTTGTTCAGAGCGCGATGGGCAGCTAGTGGTGTGGCGGGGACACTAGTAGGTATGGTCGCACTGCATGCACTAGTCTGTAGTCGTAACTGCAACTCAGTGAGGAGTTGTTCAGGGGGCGATGGGCAGCTAGTGATGTGGCGGGGACTTTGGTAGATATGGTCGCACTGCATGCACTAGTCTGTAGTCGTGACTGAAACTCAGTGAGGAGTTGTTCAGGGTACGATGGGCAGATGGTGATGTGGTGGGGACCTGGGTCTCGGAGGAGACTATTAGTTGTACGGTCATGTGTTGACCTGGGAGTCGTGGACTCTAGAGTTGGTCGTATCACAAGAGGTGATGACGATATGGGTGTCAACTATGAGTTGTCACTAGCTACTGGGGTAGCGGGCGATGATGTGTTTTCTTTTTGATGATTATGATTTTGATTTGATAATTATGAGGCTTGGAGGAACCTTTTGTGTTTTCTTTTTGAAATTTGATAATTATGAGGCTTGAAGGAAGCTCTTGCGTTTAAGTTGCTAAAATGATTAACCTTGTTTGGTTTTCTAATAGTCATAGTAATTAAACGGGACGTGTGACTGTCAGGTTGGCCGAGTCGGTTTTCTGTGCCTTTTTTTTAATTTGTTACAGACATGCACGAGGACGTGCAACGGGAAATATCGAAGTTTGGCCGGAATCGGCGGTTGGCCTGGTGAACCGGATCCTGGACTCCGGGGCTGAGGGAGCTTCGGATGCGACTGGGATTGGCGATGGGATGATGATGATGATGATGAAGATGATGCACGAGGACGTGCAACTCGTCAGGCTGGCCGTGTCGGAGATCGTCGATTAATTTTAATAGAAGCTGCTGATTTGATTTACGTAGTAGAGGGGCGAACGCTTGTGACGTTATTTTGTGATGGCGTCACATGGACAGAGTCGCTTTGGGAAGTGGGGTTCGTCGAACGATGACTTTGCATCGAGACGCGGACCAAGGCACATCTCCGAACCGAAACTGTCGGTTTGCCTATTCAAATTATTATTATGAAGATTGGAGGGTATATCTACCCGTCGTGCTTCAATTCAAAACTCACCTACGAAACGGAACCTGTACCACCACACCAAGATGCTGTCGACCCTACCGCTCTGCCGTCGCTGTCTTCGACATATACTATTAAAAATTATTGGTAAATTATGTACTTTAAAATTGATACCGTTTTGTGAAAACGTCTGTATTTGTCTCAGCGGTTTATTACTTGGTCCCTTTACAAGCCGTAATTCTATTTCCGCGTGCTGACAAAGGCTGCGGTGTGATACCTATATTCAGAAAAAAACTTTGTTACTAAAATATTTTTTTTACAGGTAAGGTAACTGACACGAAACATGGCTACAGCAAAGAAAAAATGTCGACAATATAGTGTCGATTGTTTGAAATATGGTTTTGTTCCATCAGAGGCAGACAAACAATTGCCCATGTGCCTATTATGCAACAAAGTTTTGAGCAATGACTCTATGAAACTATCAAAGCTCGAAGTTCATCTTAAAAGGTGTCATACTGATAAAATAGGTAAAGATTTAAAATATTTTTAAATTATTGAAAGAAAAATATGGAAAGAGACCCACCGTGCACAGTATGTTCGCTTCAACATCTCAAAGTAACGATGATGCCTTGCGGGCATCTTACAATATCTCATTACTTATAGCAAAATCTGGAAAACCGCACACTATCGGAGAACAATTAATTTTACCCGCTGTTGAAGAGGTTTTAAAAACTGTTTTGCACAAATCTCCATTTGACGTACTAAATAGAATCCCATTAAGTAACAATACTGTAGAAAGACGCATTGATGAAATGAGCTCTGATATCGAAAGCTTTTTGTGCAATCATCTGCAAAAAACTCATTTTTCTATACAACTGGACGAGTCAACGTTACCCAGTAATGAAGCATTACGATTGGCATATGTCCGATTTATTGTTGAGGAAGAAATTCACGAAGAATTGCTATTTGCCAGAACTTTGGAGACTGACACTAAAGGCGAATCAATATTTAATGTCCTGAGTATTTTTTTTACGGAAAAGTCGATCCCATTTACAAACATTATTTCAGTGGCAACAGACGGAGCTCCTGCAATGGTCGGGCGATATCGTGGGTTTATAAGTCATCTCAAAAGAATTATACCAGGACTTACAGCTATTCAATGCGTAATCCACCGACAACATCTTGTGGCAAAACATTTAAGTGACAGGTTGAACCAATCTCTTCATTTTGTAATAAAAGCTGTCAACAAAATCAGAAGCAATGCATTGAATACGCGTTTATTTGCTCAATTGTGCGACGAAAATGATGAAGACTTCCAACGACTGCTCTTACATACTGAAGTACGCTGGTTGTCGAAAGGTGCATGCTTAACGAGATTTTACTCTGTTTTCGATTCCATATTAGAGTTCTTAGAAAGTAGAGATCCAGATTTAAAAGAAAACTTGATCAAATTCAAAGCAGACATTGCGTATTTGACAGATTTGTTTAAAAAATTTAATGATATTAACTTGCAGTTACAAGGGGACAGCCTGAATTTAATAAAAACAAAGGGGATAATTTCGGCATTTCTTGGGAAATTGAAATTTATGAAGCAAAACATTAGTCGGCGCGAATTCTCTCAATTTCCAAACTTGTCGCAGGTAGAATATATTGATGAGGATATCCATACCTACAGTCAACATTTAAGTGCCCTGCATGATGACTTCAAAACCAGGTTTGAAGATATACTGACGATGGATATACCACCATGGATCATAAATCCATTTGATGAAACGGCAGTGGCCAATGTTGTATTACAAGAGGAGCTGCTCGAGCTAAGCACTAATGAGGAGCTGAAGGTGAAATTTAGAAAAGGCTACCCAACATTTTGGCTGCAAGCAGAAATACCCGAAAAATATCCTGGACTGTGGGAAATCGCAAGGAAATTTTTAGTAGCTTTTCCCTCGTCATACCTTGTCGAAAGGAGTTTTAGTGCCGTTACAAAACTCTTAACAAAAAAAGGAGCAAATTAAACATCACAGAGCGGGGGGATTTGCGGTTATTGCTGACAAAAATAAAGCCAAACATTGATCGTTTGCTGACACTCCATCAGATACATCCTTCCCATTAATTAAAATTATGACCTGAACCTATATTACCTTAATATTTTTTTCTTGTAATTCTATTCTTTTAATAAATAAAGTGATATAAAATGTACCATTTTTCGTTTTTATTTTACATATCGGAATATAGGGACAGAACTCAGAAGTGACACAATTTTTATTTTTTGGCGACTTTAAGAATGTGGTAGAAATGTAGCAGCAGGGGGTTCACCGAAACCAGTAAAATTTTGAAAGTGGTCCACGAGAAAAATAAGTTTGGGAACTACTGGTATAAAGAAACACTGGCAGCTCTATTAGCGACCATTTTATCCTCTCAATAAAGTGTACTGTAATTCACGTTTTTTGGTAAGTATGGCCCGTCTATGTTTTATTACGTCTATGCTTGACGTGCTGTCATCTGTACATACAAAACTATTCACTGAAATAAATCATTTATCATTAAACCACAGAGTACTATAATATATAAAGGAATTATGAAATAATGCATTAAACCTTTGAGAGAACCGCCATTCACTGCAATCAAAGCAAGCAAAGATGATATCATCTGCAAATCTTAAGTGGGACTTGTGTTCCTCGTTACTGTTAATGCCGCGTCCAACACATCCTCTAATAGTCTAATGTGTAAGAGAACAATTTTGGGGAAATTACGTCTCCCAGTCTTACCTCTCGACGCAGGTCGCAGGGGGATATGTTCAGTCGACCGGTCCTCAGTTTGGTCGGTCATTGTCGCATAGGGTAATTACCCAAAATACGTTTTGTTCCTATAATCAGTTGTTTGAATGTCTACTTTGGATTTTAGGGGGTACTCCTGGCAACACCGGCAACACACCTGTCAAAAAGAAAACGGATCGTTGCACTCTCAGGAACGCTAAAATACCTTAAATAATCAGTTTTCTATGGATTTAGAATAAATAAACGTCTTGTACTTATTAATTTTAACTATGTTTTGGAGCGGAAACTATATCGTAGTTAGGGAGTTAAAATTTCTTCTCAAAGAGGAGGTGCGTATTGTGTTGAAAAATTGATGGTTATGAGTGGCTGTAACTAAGAATTATGAAACTAATTCGTGTTGTTGACGCCTTTTGTGATAAGAGACAATGTTCTGGGTGAACGATGATGTCATGTGCTCTAATAAAGAAGTGTATCTTTGTTGTTGTGGGTTGTATGTTGTGGATGTGCAGTAAGCTTATTGTTTCAGAATGTGACGTTGTCGCAAGTGCTGGAGGCCGACGACATCCTGCAGGAATGCAAGGCGGACAACAAGGCACTCATACAGTTGTGAGTATCGACATAAACTATTTTTTGATGGAGTTGCAACAAACAAAAATTTACTGTGCCTGTTGCTATCTAAAGTTCAGTAACTGATTAGTGAAGATCAAAATACATAGCATATTTAATGCCTTTTGTGCCAATGGTGGTAAGCAGTTGCTCTAGATAGTCATTACTACTCTGTGTAGCCAGTTATTACATTGTTATCAAAGTATGAAATGCATTTAACATGAAGACTTATAAATCTAATCTACGAGTTTCCTTAGACTACTTTTAAATGATTGCTCGATTCTTCCTGAAGTAATAATATTTGTATGTAGGAGATTGTAGCTGTAAATGAAAGGAAGGCTGGTGAGGTTTATAAGAGCAAACTGTCAAGAAATCCTGATTTCCCTACATTTTGACAAGTTTTTACATTTACTACAGAAAACCTGTACATAATGTACGTAATGTTGTATCCACTATTTAATGGATATTATTATACATATAAACCTACCTCTTTATCGAATCAATATCTGTTGTGAAGTTTTAAAGATTTAATCATACAAAGGGACATATAGAAAGCGACTTTATTTTATAATATATAGTAATTAAACTTCTTTTGTAAGAAAATTATTTCACTAATTAGACAAAAATGGTTTCCAGCTCTCAGTCAGTCAGCATTAGGTTTGTTAGGTGCAAACAGACTTTCTACAATATACAGGCTGGCATACCTCAGGGGCTCTGTGTTGGGTCCAACACTCTACCATATATACACAGCAGACATAACAATGTCAGAAGAGGTTCCCTCTTTTACTTCATTGATGATATGGCTGCTTTGTCTAATAACAAAAACCACCAGCAGAAAGCATCTCATCAAAGTCTATAAGTCGATGCGACAATAGAAAATAATAGCCAACAAGTCAACACACTTGGCATTTACTGTCAAAAAAGATGACTGCTAAGTACCTCGGCATGCATCTCGACAGAAAACAAAAGTGGAGATATCATAGAGAAGAAAAATATGACAAGCTTAACATCCTATTCCAAAAAATAAACTCACTCTTAAGAAAAACCACTAGAAAACAAAGTACTCATCTACAAAGCAGTATTAAAGCTTGTCTAGATATACAGAATTCTCCAGCAATTTCAAAAGAAAGCACTTGGAATAATATGAAATTATAATTTTGGTGTGGAGGGAATTGAGACTGATATCACAATCACAGTTTACTGTCCAGAAAACAGCCTTAGCAATGAGATCTATCTGACATCCCGCCTGATGGTAAGCAATGATGCAATTGTTGCTGGTAATGCGCGCTAGTTTATTAAGAGCCTATTCACTGTAGCCTTGCACACACAAACCGGTGATCATTTTGAACCAAATCTGGGTCGCCAATTAGCCTCTGCAAGTTGCAAGCCTCTTCACCAAATCCAAGGTTGTCAGGTGGCATTTTGCAGCACTAGCCCAAATTGTTACATTAGAAGCTGTCCTGGTGTGAAATACCGCCGGAGCTTTGTAATAACCCCAAGTTTCCTGGCAGCTACCTTGACTTTAGACCCAATGAACTGCCCAGTTTAGGTTAGAGGAAATCTCAACTCGTAAGAGCTGAAGGCGGTCGGTGCACGCCAAGGATATATTCCGAAAAGTAGGAGCCAAGGTGAACGGGCCCCTATTGGCGATGAATAGACACGCTTGTGTTTTGGCGGCGTCGTCGCCAGTTAGGGCAGGGGAAATGCCGTACGCTGGAAACTTACTCAAAAAGGGCAGTACGCCATACTACGCACAAGTGAGTGGTGGCATAAACTAGTAGGTCCCCAGTTGACCGATAGCGGCGAAACCCGTACTGTCGGTCACTGACAAGTTACATTTCATTAAAATCGGCCGATAGTTGGTAGGATCGGCACGACTACCATTTTTGGGCACGGTCTTCAAGCTTCCTAGAATTGGGCACTATACCCGTCCTAAATGATAGGCGGTATAAGTACCTCATAGTTAAATTATTATTTTTGGATACATATGTCTGAGAACAACTAAAACACGTTGGACCACAAAAATAACTGGTCACTTAGAAAAACCACGATATCAAAGTTATGTATATCCATAAATAGGTACATGAATAAATAATATGTTATAGGCAGTTATTTATTTTTGTTGTCAAAACTTACAAGTAATTTTTTAATATTTGTAGTATGTATTCAAATAAAATTTTTGAGTTTACACAAACATTTTATGTATAAGTCAGTCATTTATAACATACTACAGTTTCACGGATTAGTGTTGTGTATTTAAGAAACTATCACACTTTATAAGAAACTTGATTTATTTGCAGCTCTGTGTATATAAATACATACATATATTTAAACATTTCCTTTTCCTTATCAAGGAAGTGCTAACATAACTAACATTCCATAGATCCTCCTGTCCCTATAAACATTTGTATCTGATTTCAGCCTAACAAAGCCAGAGATTCTTGCTGAGCTGATAACATTGATAACAGAGGAGCCTCCGAAGAACGTGGAGCTCGCATCGCAGTACCGGCACGCTAATATCGCGTGTGAGGTGCTGACCAGCCACCTGTCCATGCTGAGCGATCGTCTCTCGCTGGACGCCACGCAGATGAACCGTCTATGCGACTTCATCAATAAGGACCCGCCGCTCAACCCCTTGCTCGCCTCGTATTTCAGTAAAACTGTGGAAATGTTACTTGAGAGAAGTCCTATACAGGTAATTTGTGATATATAACTTTTATGTAGACACATATGTAGCGCACCCTCTTGTGAATCGGTTGCATAACATGCGACTGTTAATAGAGGTTCCTTTTGGCATTGTCATGGAGGTTGCCAAGACGCCAATCGTATGATGACACTAAAAGAAGTCATCTGCATGTATTCAAGACACCTATTGTTGTCCAAACATTGCAAGTATAATAAAATAAAACAAAAAGGCTGCACAATTTGAATTGAATTGATTCTAGTAGATAACAAGTAACGAGTTGCTTCCTTCACTCAGCAGTAATTTATAGGTCATCAATGTGGTTATATTTCAACTATAGGAACCCACCAGCGTGAACCACTTCACCTAAACTCACTAAACCTTCAAAAGCAAAATAACAGCTGCTCTCTGCAGGATTGCTACCTCTACCACATAGTGTGCCTGCGCGTGCTGGACTTCTTCAAATCGAGGCGCGATTTCTTGCCCAACCTGCTGCGCCACATGTCCACGTCCGCCATCGCTGACACCTTCAAGTACTTCATTCGGCTCGACGACCTGTTCAAGAAGACCGTTATGGAGGTAGGTCAGATTCTATTCAGGTACGGACGACACCAGGTCAAGCTACCCGAAACTATTCACAATCAACCTTGAGCCTTAGTACAGCCCCCGTGGCGTAGCGATACCGAATGCGGCCGCTGCGCAAGAAGGCGCGGACTCGATCCCCGCGCAGTGCAAATCCATATCCATACTAATATTATAAATGTGAAAGTGTGTTTGTTTGTCCTTCCTTCACGCCGTAGCTAAGCAATCAATCGACCTGATTTTTGGCATACAGAAGATAGAAAAGATGGAGAGTAACATAGGCTACTTTTGGTCCTAAAAAAACATCAAGTTCCCAAGGGAGATTACTGGAATATTTGTATGTGTACACCAAATATATCCTTACTAATATTATACATCGGAAAGTGAGTTTGTTTGTACCACTTTCACGCCGTAACTCCTGAACCGATTGCTTTGAAATTTTGCAGACGTAAAGTTAGAAGTCCGGATTAAATAATAGGGTAGGGTTTTTATCCCGAAAAAATTTTATATTCCCGAGAGAAATCTATAAAGGGCGATATAACCGAAGTTAACGCGGGCGAAGCCGCCGGCGGAAAGCTAGTATTTGTATATTTATATGCATAAGTTGAATATTTGCATTGGTCTGGTCGTGCCTCGGAAAGCACGTTAAGACGTTGGTCCCGGTTGCCATACGAACATCTAGTGGCAGTCGTTACGGGTTGTTGAAGCCTTCAAAAGTACAACAATTGGTCTAACTGCAATGCTTCGATATTGCCTTCGTGTTGAGGATGTCTGACGGCAGGCGCTTCACGGAAAATATCAAAGATTAGCCAAAATCAGCAGTTAGACTGGTAAAGCGGACCCCAGACTCCAAAGCTGAAAAAGCTTCGGATGCGACGGACCCTCTGAATTCGATTATTCAGATAAGAAGTCAGAAGGTCGAGAGCTCTGTCCCTTAAACCATAATGGTACAGTTTCCTAATAAGAGTATCATGATGTACGCAATCAAAGGCCTTGGACAAATCACAAAAAATACCAAGAGCATCTTGCGATTCCTCCCAGGCCCCAAATATGTTCTTTAGCAACGCCACGCCCGCATCGGTAGTTGAACGACCCTTTGTAAAACCAAATTGTTTCACGTGCAATAAATTATATAAGTTGAAGTGTCTCAACAACTGTTTCAAAATTAATTTTTCAAAAATTTTGCTCAAAGTTGGTAATATAGAAATTGGCCGAAAATTCGTGGGATCAGTTGTACTACCAGATTTGAACAGTGGAATTACTTTGCTAAGTTTCATCAAATCAGGAAATATACCAAATGTGACACAATAATTAAAAACAATTGCTAAGAAAGGTGCGATAACATCTATTATTGAAGCTACAGTATATACTGACCAGTGGCGAAGGGTGAAATTTTGACAAAGGGAAGCCGGTAAAAAAAAAAAAAAAAAAACACTTACCTACTGCAGGATATTTTGTTACGGAATAAGAGTCAAGAAAAAATAAAATAAAAATTTACAAAAATAATGAAGTGTTCAAAACCGAACCACACAAACACCGATCCAAAACCAACAAAAATATTAAGCAAAAGTAGTGGCGTGGTTTCTTTGTCTCTTTCTAATAGAGGAGAGGAGAGAACTGCAAGCCGTTTGACATTAGCCTATATTTATCAAGTTTTACCGACAGTTAGCGAGCATTAGAAAGAGGTGGTCTGACACGCTCTGTCTCTTTTCGCCTCATAGTAAAACGTTGACCGAGGTAAGCCGACATTCGTCGAGTTGCCTTCATGTGCGAAAAATTGAAGCGCTGATTAATTTACGACTATAAAATGAAATGTGATACTTAGGGTATTGCTAAGAATTACTATTGCTATTGTAAATCGCGCAGGCATTTGATTAATAATACTTTGTTAATGAAATAGAATGTAAATACTTTTGTATGAATATGGAACTGATTTTTGAAAGGTAACCCGGTGGGAATCGGCTTGTATGGACTCTTCGCCACTGATACTGACAAACCCCAATGATCAGCAGTTTTTTTTTACATCAAGATCCTTAAAAGATTCTATAATGTCTTTAGCAGTCGAAAACGTAAATTCAAAGTGTTTGTCACATTCTGGAACACATTCTTTTAGTATGGCGTAAGCAGAAGTGGAGGAAGAAGACAAAGTTTTTGTTGTTATTATTGGAATACTAGTAAAAAAATTCTCAAACTCAGTTGCTATCTCCAAGTCCGCCTTTATATCTTCATCGTTAATTTTAAGATGAAAATCGCGATTTTGTACTTTGGTTCTTCCAGTTTCAGAATTTATAATTTGCCAAGTTGTTTTGATTTTATTTCTAGAAGATTTTATTTTATTTTTAATGTGTATGGCTTTTGCTGAGGAACAGGCTCTCTTAAAAGTTTTTGAATATTTTTTAACAAATTCTTGAAAAGCTTCATCATGGTTATATGTTTTTTCCTGATACAATTCATACATTTTTTCCCTGCTTTTATAAATACCTGGGGTTGCCCAGTCACTAAATATAATGCGGTCGCTAACAGGCAATGTTTTTTTTGTGAAAACTTTCATAAATTCACAATTAATCAAGTTAAATAGCACACTATATGCATGATCCGGGTTGCTGTGATGAGGCAAGCCCGGTAGCTTTTCAATTAAATTATTTTTAAATTGTCCTAAACGATTTTCATTTACAGGAACAAAACTCACAAGTTTTCTTTGAGCTCTGACTTCACTCTTCTGAGGAAAAGTAACTAACTGGCCGCAGTGATCAGAGTCTAACTCATTTATAATTAAATGGTCAGAAGGTCTTAGGTTAGTAAAGATGTTGTCTAAACAGGTGGCACTTGTGGCAGTTATTCTAGTCGGCTCAAAGAATCTTGCGTACAAATTATATGACTTGAATAATGAGATAAATTCATTCACTGTAGCTGATTTCTCTAGAACATTAATGTTGAAGTCTCCGCAGACAACAACTGTTTTGTTACTGTGACAAGTCTTTAATAAAACTTCCTCCATATGTTTTTCAAAAATATCATAGGAAGCACATGGGGGCCTGTAGACACTTATTACAATGAACCGCTCAAGCTCGATGCAAGCAATTTCAATAACTCGCTCAACAGAGAGGCTTACAATATCAGCCCATTCTTTAAATTTGATATTGTTACGAACAATTATTAGGGAGCCACCCCTTATCATATTCACTCTGCTGAATGAGCTACCAATCTGATGGTTATTAAAGCTGAACATGAACTGATGGGCTTTTAACCAATGTTCAGTAAGACAAACAATATCAATATAACTACAGTTCATGAACAACTCCAATTCTAATTGTTTATTTATCACACCCTGTATATTTTGATGAATAATTTTAAGGTTATTATTATTGATTATATTTTGAAAATTAAAATTTATTGGGTGTGATATTAATGTTTCTAGGTTCACATCTCTGCTAGAGTTCAACTCTATTGTCTCAATGTCCCTTGATAACGGGTACATGTCTAATTCATTATTCAAAATAGTGCTAGAGGTTGACTCTAAAATTGTAATTTAAATAACTTGGAACAAATTCCAAGCTCTGCTCATTACCACTCAGTGTATTACTTAACTGCTCAATAGAAGCAGCATAGTTAGCCAAACACTTGGCTGACTTATATATATAGTATGATAGCGATTCTGCTACCTGTCTTTTTAAAAAATTACAAAGATAATAGTTATCTTTGGTCGTAAAATAATTTTGACTAATGAGTGCATTAGAGTCAATAAATTCAAATTTTTCATTATACAATGTCATAGTTTGTAATGTCATATTACATCTATATCTAATTCTGTTTTCGGTCTGTGACAGGCCATTGCCATAAGGAAAGGCAAACAAAACTATTTTGTTTACATTTAATGAGGCCAGATTTTCAAAATATTTCTTTATCTTTACACTGTTTGCATTTCCCCTTCTCCCAATCAAAATAACAATATTTGTGGATGGACTGTAATTACCACTTATAACTTTATCTATAATTTGACTATAAAATGCTTCAGGCATACAATAATTGACTACTTGGTCATTTAAATGGTGTTGTAGTGTATGACCCATATTTTTACCCATTTCATTGCAGTACATCAATAATTTGTTTTTATTGTTTAACATTTTATTTGTTATTATTAATTCTTCTGTGTTTGGTGTGGCGAGGGAAGTACTGCTGCGACTGTCAAACAACTCCACAGTATGAGTCACTGATGGAGGAGACTCATTTGAGACAGCTGACCGTGAACAGTCTGATGGATCATGATTACAATCAGGTGTAAGATTGTTTGTTAAGGAGTTAAACATTCTCTTATTCTCACTACACTGTTCCACCAGACTGTTCATTGCTAGAATATACTCTCCTATTTCCTTTTGAGAAATCTCATATTTAGATATAACACTATTCAAGGAATCCTGTAAGCGGAGAATCTCTGACTGTAATTGTTGAATTTCAGCCTCATAATTATTTTTAATGCTTTCTAATTTTATACTATGCCCACTAATTGTTTCTTTTAATTTTTGAGAACTTTTTAATGCATTGAAGCTTTTTGAAAAAGTTTTTTTGTTATTTTTAATTAATTTCTGGGTTTTTCTAATCATTTTATTTATTTTAATGTATTTTTTAAACTTATTTTTACTACTATTTACAAATTTAACTTGAGGGTTTGATCTTATACTATTATCACAAGTAAGATCAATTATCTCAATGTTATTATTACTGTTTAAGTTGCCCAAGATTGAGTTGGCAGAATGCAACGGAGTGGTACCAACCAGTTCATCAAACAGAGCATGAGTCTGCGCTGTCTGGAGTCTCCGGCTAGCACTCTCCAGCCTGTCGATGGTGTCGTGGGCTTCGCTTAGCCTAGATTTTAGCTCAGTGTTGCATTTGACTGTGATATCAAACTCATTGCTACACTGGTCAAAGCTGTCTACAGTACGTTGAAGCTTATCCCGTTCCTCACTAATGGTAATTAGCTGATTATGCATTTCAGCCATCTCACTCTTGAGCTTCGTGTTATTGTTTAAAATATTAAGTACTTCCCTCTCATTGTCATCCTGTTCCCGTTTCAGTTCCTCACACAAAAAATACTATCGTCATATACATATCGAAATATTCCAAGAATAAAAAGGGATTTGTGGAGCGACTTTTCTGAAACAAGGTGCCGTTGAAGTGCAAAACGCTGCCGCGCTTAGTTAATTATTTGCTTTTCTTAGGAGTAACACGTACAGTACACTACCCAGCTACAGCAGGCGTGCTCGTGGTCTAGTTTTCTCGTAACTTGCCACTTGAAATAACGAAATAACCGACCACCTGAAGATCGTGTCTATAACCTGCTTTGTCCAGTAATTACTATCGAAATATCTGACCTTGCAATTTCTCTTCCCTATGAGTAGTGGACAACTCACCCCTAGACCTACATTGGTTTTTGAATAGTTATTTTAACAATTGTAGTGATCTAATTTTAATAATTATTTTTTATTTGAAAGAATATACTTTTACAATAGAAAGTCTTTTTAAAGTTCTACTTTTGTGATTCTTTTCATATTTTTTTAAACTTATGGTTTAAATTCTAGTGGGGGGTGGGGGTCGCATTTTTTTCCTTTTTAAGTGAATTTTTAAATACCTATCCAACAATATATCACACGTTAGTGTGGAAATGAAAACAAAAACACTCCCCACTTTACGTGTGTGGCCCATATACCCTAATAAAACATTTTTATCCACTTTTACTTTTGCACTTTGTCGGCGTGTTTGACTGTATACATATTGGTATCAAATTTCAGCTTTCTAATGCTAACAATCACTGAGATTATCCGCGGACGGACAGAGCGACTTGGCGAAACTATAATGGTGTGTCCAAACAAGGCAAGAAAGGTGCGCGGCAGCTACGCGCGCCATTTGCCGGACACAAATTTGCTGCGCGACTTGTTTAGAACTTCTGCGCTGCAGTCCTGCGCGCCGTGTCCGACACTTGACGCGCTCTTTATTTTGTATTCAAACCACAATGAAAGCGGCTGCGTATGTTGTAGCTCCGCTTTTTATTCGTAAATTACGTAAAAGAAGAAATAAAAGGTATTAAAAATTAAATTGAAGTTAAAAACCTAATTGTTGTTTTTAAACGTTTCTGTATGAAAATTGCATCTTTACACATTACCGGATATTTTTTGAAAAATACAATAACTCAACTGGACAGGGTCGCATTACGTAATACAACGGGTGTGTGACGTATGAATCAACCTGTTGCTTCCGGGCGACTAAAGGACCTGTTGCGCCCCCGCCCCGCAGTGCGCACGCGAACTACTGAAATGAAATGAAATTGTTTATTTTGCATGTAGGATCACTGATTACTTTTACACGTCATATTTTTTTAAACTAGATGGAGCCGGCATTTCCTAACTGACTACCTCTGAGAAGAAAAACCGATACAAACTCAGGGATGATTTTGTATATAGATATCTACGGTTGTGCAGAGATACTGACCGCTATGATCTGCCGTGAATTATGTTGTGCGCCTACTTGGTAACCAAACTGGAACCAATTTTAAGTACATTTAGGAAAAAATATAACATGATATAAAAATGATTAGAATCGATTGAGTAGATTATTCAGAACAAACTATATTCAGGTTTCGCATAAACAAAAATAACGCCGTATTTCAGTAAGACGAATAGGTTACGATTTCAATTTTACATGATAAGATACGTCCGTTCACACACAACCAACACTAAAACCGTTCGTGGCGATCGCCGTGCGCGGCAAGTAGTTTGCGCCGGCCGCGCGCGGCATTCGTTCAAACGTGGCGCGGCTAGCCGCGCTCAAATGCCGCTTTATGTCTGGTCATACCCTTAGGATTCCTAGTTGACCACGGGTCCCTAAAAATGATCCAAACTGTTTTGGTCTACATAAAAAACATGTGTTATTATCCAAAAAAATGTTATCTCACAATAACGTCAGTTATTATAAGGGTCGGGATATATGAGTTTTTCAATGACTTTTCCACGACATGTTTGGTAAACCCTCTGAAAAGAAAAGACCACTGCACTGCTGATATATTTTCCAATCAGAACGTGAATTGATCACGTCTTCAACTGTGGGGAGATCGTTGACAGCCTTCCCTTCCATCCCTGGATGTGCCGGTGTGTCTCCATATTTTGGAAGAACTGTGCAAAATTATTTGGCATTATCAATTATAGTACAAATTTTAACGTCTTTAAAAGACGGCACTATCCCAAATCAATGGCAAAAAGCTCTCATTGTCCCATTTCATAAAAGGGATTCGCGGACAATAAGAGCGGTATTTCTGTATTAAATACAATTAATAAAGTATTTGAGAAACTGTTCTACAATGTTATCTATCAATATATTATCAGAGGAATCTCCTGGAAACAATACGGTTTTTGAAAGAAACCCTTGACTGTCTCGAATTTAGCCAGTTTCTCAAACTTTGTTTTGATTTACGTTATTTATATAAATATCGAAAAAGCTTTTCATCGTGTGGATCACGTCACTCTGCTCGGTAAGCTGTACACCTACACACATATATGAGTATACGGGGGATCTTTTGCGATGAGTTATATTTGTTTAAACTCTCATGCGGTCTTTATGGAAGGTTACCGTTCCAACTTTATTAAAATTCCTAGTGGTATTCCCCAAGGATCTCACTTTGGACCTCTTTTTTTTACAACGCATATCTATTTGACATCACAGATTCTTTTGTATACTCCAATCACTAAATGCACGCTGATGACAAAAAATTTTTAGTAAAATAAAATCACCCGATGATTGTAAGGCCCTTGAAGATATCTTAATGACTTAAATAATTATTGCTCAAAAAACAAGATCACTGTTAGCGTTATATAGTGTTCTTATATTGTTATATTTAATTATTTTTGTAATGTGTGTATTGGTTTTTGAATTGACATTAGTTCTTTTTCATATTTTATAAATAAATATCCCTGTTAAATAGGAAATCTATTGGCCATAAAAAAGTAACACCCGTATTTTGTAAAATATATTATGTGTTGCTGTTGGTTACCTAACTAACTAAGCGTTACTACTTACATAATGGTAATTAAATAAGTCATTCATCAGGCCTATCAAGGCTATCAAAAACAACTCCAGATGAATAATGGTGAAACCATATTGTGGCAGTGTCAATGGCTGCTTATCTAGGAAACATAATCTGTGGCGTGATGCTGCGTGGTGTTGTTGCTTTGTATACGGTGTCCAAACACGGCGCGACCGCGTGAGCAAAGATAATTGTGATGGACGTGTTTACGCGACAGCGGCATGTGTAGCAAGACGCGCGAGGTACAGCCGTGGGCCACGATGTCAAGATGATACCTGTGTTCGCTGTAGGGGTAGGCAGAGGAGGTACTAGGATACATAGGACAGTTATAGATACGTCCAAATATAATGTCATGTCTGTATTCCCCGAGGTCACCTTTATTACAATCACTTTTCTCAAATTGTAATTGTGTAATAGGATGTTTGTCTTTTGCCCAGGCTTGGTGCTTCCTACTAGGGATGTAACGGAGGTAGTTATGTCGGAATTGGAATCGGAGTCGGAGTTTTTTAAGCATAACATAGCGGCGGCGGCCTGCAGACTGTTATGAACAGCAGGGTAATTGCGTTTGCACAATTTTGAAGCATATAGCTAGTCCATTGCTCACTAGAGCAATGGACTAGCAATATGCTTCAAAATTAACAGTCTGCAGGCCGCCGCCGCTATGTTATGCTTTAATAACCTCCGATTAAAACCTCTGATTTAAAAGTATCGGAACCGAAGGTATGATAGTAATCGGACGTTCCGATTTAACGGAGTCGGAGTCGAAGCTCCGTAACGTTTCTGCTTCCTACCAATAACTAGGCGGTCATAATATACGTCATACATTCACAGCATGCGCAGTCTCGAGACTACTGTGGGGCGTATTCCCTACGGGTCAATGTGCTACTGTATCGATTTACTTTAATTCTTTTGTGAGTAATACAAACTTTGTGTCTAAAATGATATGATTCACATTCTTGTTATCTAAGGAAAGTTTTCGTTGTGTTAGTAATATTTGCTCAGTTACTCAAACTCAGCATGTGCAAATAAAGTACTTAATAAGTAAGTACAGTTGGAATGTGTGGAAACGTGATCAGTGAAATGTCAAATTGGGGCAACATCTGGACAGTAGGATACAATAGAACAGTAGGCCTAGTATGAGTTTTCAATACGAAACTCGATCGTTGGTATCGAGCGCGTTTGGCACTCTCATTGCTTGAGATTTCTTATGACCTTGAAGCGGGCCAATCGCTGAGTCAAACGCGCTCGATATCGTCGAACGAGTTTCGTAATGAAAACTCATACTAGGCCTACAGGTGCGATCTGCATCTAACAGTACGTTTTTGTGATTGGATCTGTATTTATAACAGGATGCGATATCCGGTATTTATAATAATTATCAAAATATCGGATATTTATGATATATTTAGGATCCAGAAGTGGAAAGTATTTAAAAAACCAAAACAAAATTTTAACACCTATTTATTGATTTAAAACAAAATTAAATTAATAGACAAAAATACAAACAAATCACCAATTTCACAAATGAAAAGTCATCATCATCATCAACCTTTTTTTTTTATTGTCCCACTGCTGGGTACAGGTCTCCTCTCATACACACACACTGCGATCCGGACGAAGCGTTTTGCTTCCTCCTTTATACCGCGTACACGTACCGCGAGGACTGGAACAATTTGCCGGCGTCGGTGTTTCCGTCACATTACAATTTGAGTGTCTTCAAGGCTAGAGTGAATAGGCTCTTAATAAACTAGCGCGCTTTACCATCAACGATCGCGTCACTGCTTACCATCAGGCGGGATTGCGGTCAAGCGCTGGTTTATAATTTAAAAAAAAAAAAAAAACCTGGAATCGAACCCGCGCACTCATACTTGAGAGGCTGGTGTTTTAACCACTAGGCCACCACGACACGACGAAATGAAAAGTACTTACAAATAATAAATAGTGCTGAGTAAGCACTATTTATTTATTTATTAAATACACAAGTCGGGCCGAACACAACCGTATACCACGAAGAATGAAGCGAATGCCCCTCTCGAAAATCTAAATTAAACATCGTGTACCTCAACACATTCTCAGTCTACCCATAAAACATCATATAAATATGTCCATTAGTTTAGTCACAGGAAATTATTTATCACTAGCGACCCGCCCGGCTTCGCACGGGTGCATGTATTATACATACAAACCTTCCTCTTGAATCACTCTATTTATTTAAAAAAATCACATCAAAATCAGTTGCGTACTTTTAGAGATTTAAGCATATAGGAATATAGGGACAAAGAAAGCCGTCTTTGTTATTATAGTACATAGCGGTCGCCAGCGGCTCCGCTCGCGTGATGTCTGTTACCGCTGCAAAACGCCTTCCCAGGAAAGACACGGTCAGCAAAATGATTCCCAAGTCAATTCACAGACACCGACAGTAACATCGACTACGCAGTCATTAACAGCAGACTGCATATATGTCTTTATGAGGATGTTAAATGAAAATATTTAAATGTAATTAATACTAAGTTTTCACATTCGCGTAATAAATTTCATAAGGTTGGTACGATGATTGATCGCAACGATAGCTGGTCTGCATTTAAAATAAAATATATTTGTAAGAATTGTGGATTTTGGCCTGATGGTGGTAAAAGGCTACCAATGAGATGATACACCTGTCCTTCAATTTTAAAAGTGGGCGTAAAATTACCTACCCTAGTTTTTTTTTTGCGCCAAAAGAATTCATTTGAAAAAGACTATTGTATTTACGTATATTTGTTAAAAATAACCATATAATGGATGGTTATTAGTTAGAAGATTTTTTATTGGTTGTGGCGGCTCCTGAAGGTTAGAAAGACAAACTTTATCTGAAGCGCAGCGCATACCATTAGGTTCGTCCGCCCATTTCTTGACAGAGCAGTTATAGCAGATCTTATTCATGACTCCGATTTGGCCTGCCGCTTGTTGTGCATTATCAATCTGCGGATCATATCTGAAAGCCAGTCTGTTGCTGTTTGCTTAAATTCGATTGCTAACTCTATTTGTGGACAACTGCTGTCTTTCTGATTGATTTTTTACACCTTGTCTTCAAAAAGCCCAAATATCTTACGGAACCCAATTTTTTTCCAAAATAAAATTTAGCTTATGTTACTCAGTGATAATGTAGCTTTCTAATGAAAAAGAATTATTAAAATCGGTCCAGGACTTTTTGAGTTTATTCGTTACATACAAAAATACAAATCTTTCCTCTTATAATATTAGTGTAGAAGTGTAGATAGTGGAGATTATTCACATTTTCTACATGATGTATGTACATGTTCGTAAGGAAGCGCTTACAGGTTGCTGACCGCCGCATCTAGCGGGACCAACCGTTCTTTTTATGGGGTTAAAAAGAACGGTTAACGGGTAACGAACGCTATTCGCTCATAATAATACCGGTGTTGTCACTTTTTAAAAATTACCAAATTTCAGGGAAGATGGAATTAATTCGCGGGATAAAAAGATTATTTCAAAATTCATTTGTATTGGTACTATGATGATTACGTAAAATTTTATATTACATTTGGTCATGTGTTTACCTAACCTTTATTATCCTTATGGGTCGGACAGGCTTTTCTTAACATACTGTATATTAACAAAATCTTGCTTTAAGAAATGTTCAAATTAGGTAGTAGTTTTTAGAAACTCATTTCTACTAACGAGTTTTATAATAATGGCAATACAGCAATGACCACTCCGTTACGAGACCAATGACCGATTTTTATGATCTATGCAGATTACGGGCTAATAGCAAAATGACAGTGGAAACGTGCTGGAATGACAAAATTATATAAAATAGCAGACTAAGGCCCCTGTTGTCCGATCTGGTACCCGCCGCAATGTCAGTCGCTTGCGATCACGAAACTCTTGATGCTATTCTATCAGCTACCTGTCAGTGGAAGTCCCGGCCTCTGTCTGTCTGTTTCTTCCCGCTAATCTTTGGCGAGCATCTGATTCTTAGGCTGGAGCGATGAATATACTTTGAACACTTGGGAGGATAAGTGAAAAGTCAGTGTTCTTTTTATCGATATACCACCATAGTGAAGCCGCGGGTGAAAGCTAATTTTCCGTAATTTTTGCACATTCTTGTACAAAAAATTCGCTTATTAAAATCGTAATTGAGAAAATAAACGGAACATATTGTGCCGTGGTTTTTTTGTGCTTAGACTACTTAGTTCAGTCGTGTACTCCGTGAGTAACTACAGTATTGTACTTCAACAGTGGTTAGAAGAGCACCAGTTCTTGGAGTGCCTGATCCAGATCGTGTGCGGCACCTACGTGGCAGAGGAGTTGGCCCCAGTGCAGTTCGATCCTCCTGAGAAGGCTGAGCGCGAATCCTCGGAAAAAACCGACGCCAACCACAAAGACAACACCGACAATACCGGCGGTAGCGACGCTGATGCAGAGAAAGGTAAAGGAACTCCCATTTATGATTTATTGTAGTTTCAACGTTTTTCTGTTTTTGGTTTTCAAGTTATTGTACGAACTATGAGGTACTTTAAACTGAGTGCACATTACAGTCATAGCAGTAGATGTAAATGTACGAAATTGATGTAGGAAATCGATATTGATTGTATCTTTAATCTGTACAAGTTCATTTAGTGTTCCATGGAAAAAATAATGTTTTATTAGGCACGTTAAAAGTGGAGAGCGATTTTTTTTCCTTTCGACCCTAACGTGTGGTATATTGTTGGCTATATAATTAAAAATGAATGAGGGATTTCCTAAAGTCATTTTCTGATAATGTTAATATTTTCGGAAATAATCGCTCCAAAAGTAAAGAATAAATGTGTCCCTCTAACTTTTGAAACATTTGTTTAAAAAAATTTGAAAAAATCTCAATAGTAATGCTTAATAAAAACACTCCATGAAAATTATTTTGAACATGATGGGTTGAGCAGTTTCTGGAAAATTTTACAAAATAATTTGTAAACTAAATTTCTATTTTAACCGTATATGCAAGCTTTTTTATATTGGTATATATTGCTACGGGCTAGGGGTATTAAAATAAAAGGCTAGGGGTATTAAAGTAAAGGGTTGCGAAGTTTATTGGCAACGATCGTAGGCAATGACGAGTATAACGTAGCTGACGTTGCACCGAAGTCTTCCCTTACGTCCACGAAGTCCGTGTCGTAAACACACAATAACACTACAGATGGATGTTACTTCACGTAGTACTCACAGTTCTCGTTGGGTTGTCGCTGTAGATCTTTTAAGGGTGGGGGACTCCCGATATAAATGAAACTATACTTGTACTGTAACTATGATTTCACTTTTACTTTTCCCTAATACAAACATCAGAAGGATTATATATGTACGACCATACTGGGTGTCCGGAACCGACTGGCGTGGCTCGCCGCTGTTCGGCTCCAAGCGGCGGGGTTAGCTTACGCTGCAAATACATAGCCGCTACAATCTTCTTAATTATCGCTTCTTATTTGTAGCTTGTTTCGTGTCGATAGTCAAATGCAGACTGACTCTGCGCTGGCGTCACGGCGCTATAAACAGGGTGTCTCAGAAGTGGTAGACTGACTCATATATGTTATCAGAAAAATATAAAAAACATCTAAGTTACCTATTTAAAAAAATCTAGCATTTAAAAAAAATCGATTAAAATTTATACCCAGTGATGGTTTTTTCACTCTTGTTGCTAGAAATCTTGACTTTACTAAACATTTTCTTTTGTTTTGTCATCCTGAATAATGTTTCTGTATACTCTTAACTAATCTAAACTTTAAAGCCAGCTGCTCCAGATTAGAAGATCCCAAATGTACTATTCGAGTCTTCAAAGCCTAGACCACAGGCGTAGAGTAGCCAGCCTTTCTGTGTTCTGTAGGGTGCATTTTAGGGACTGTGCGAGGGAATTGCATGATTTAATTCCCCCCTCTCCGTTCCACCGTCGGACGACTCGTCGTACGGTGGCTTTCCACCCTTATGTTGTTAACACCACTACGATTCGGACGAAGCGTTTCGCCTCCTCCTTTATACCACGTACATCGAGGGACTGGAACAATTTGCCAGCGTCGGTGTTTCCGTCGGACTATAATTTGAGTGTCTTCAAGGCTAGAGTGAATAGGCTCTTAATAAACTAGTGCGCTTTACCATCAACGATTGCGTCACTGCTCACCATCAGGCGGGATTCCGGTCAAGCGCTAGTTTATAATTTATAAAAAAAAGAAGAATATGCCATTTTTATCTAAATTAAATATTCAAAATTAATTTTCCTCATAGCTTTAACAAGTTGTACTGAAAAAATATATACTATTCGAGTTTGTCAAGTAACTGCAAAAATTGGCCCATTCACCATTCATACTTGCTAGAAAATTTCTTCAATTGTGGAAAATATTTCTTTTTCCAAAAAACAGGGTGTTTGAACAAATTTTTCTTACGTGCTTAAAATTTATTCTAATTTACCTATGGTTTTCTTTAAGGCCGTAACTTTAATATTCTAGTTTGAGTGATATCGGGAGAGTTATTTTACAAAGTTTGAGCGAGACAGATAGTGACGCTAACGTGACAGAATACGCGCTTTTGTCGTGGAGCTGCGGAAGCCAACCCGTCTTATCCTATCCTATTCTAACGTGACAGAGACGGCGAAAGTCATTTTGCGAAGTGGAAGTGAACAGATAGTGACGCCAATTATTCGCTAATGCACAAACATTACAAATCAGTACGTTTCGCTCCTTCGCTTATTGCGCATCTTTTTGTATTCGTTCGTGTTGATTCGTGCTTACAACTTTCTGCTAATGAGACGAGTTTCTAGTAATTTAGATGTCGACACTTTGTTGTCAACATTGATGAAACCGGTAGCATTCGATGGGCCAATTTAGGTTTAGCAATGCGTTTTTATGTCGTACCTAGGTCTCAAGATATAGGGCTTAAAAGTTACGTACTGCATGTCACGCATTATTGAACCTTATGCCATTGACATAAGGTGCATTCGTAACATTGTAACGTCATGCCATCGACAAAAGGTGCATTTGTAACAATATTTTATTATACAGGAACTTGTCTTTTTTGTAATATAAAAAAGGGATTATTAAAATGGTATCACATAATCCAAAATTACCACCGAAAATTCAACAAATATCAACTTGACTAGTTTGTGTAAATTGGTAACCCAATTTCCCGAGAGATGGCGCTGTACATTGGGCTACTTTGCTCTGTTAAGATTTTTCTTGAGTTGATAGAATCGTCGTGGGTTCTTATGAGCTCTTAAATTGCCGAATTGTTACGTTGGTCTCTCTCGTTGTCATTGGAATTTATTCATTGTCGCCGATTCTTTTGGTTCATTCAGTCAGGAAGTGTTTTACCCAGCCAGTAAGGCCAGGGTAACTGCCGTATGCAGGAAGCTTACTCAAAAGGCCAGTGTGCCATACTCGATCGAAGGCCTTCGAGACGGCTATCGTTTTTCTATAATTTCTCTATAAATGAGTGGCATATATGTGGTATTAAGTTCTCAGTTGACCGATTGCGGTGAAACCTGTATTGTTGGTTACTGAGGAAATCGTAACTTTCCAGACTTGGCTTTGTTGCCAAGAGGCTCGAGTTCAATACACGCTCCATAATCTTTCAGAGTATGGAGGTTATTGAAGTCGGCCGATAGTTGGTAGGATCGGCACGATTACCCTTTTTGAGTAAGGGCTGCCCGTTGGTAAGCCTCTAGGATTTGGGCACTATGCCAGTCTCAAACGGGAGATGATACAAGCGCATCAATACAGAAGACAATTCAGGAGTATAATGAACAAACGTTTATACATCTGGTTTACTAGCCTTATTCATGTCCAGACGACACAGTAGTCTTAGAATCTCCTTGTACCTAATGGGAACCTCGGGTATTGAGGTTTCCTATTGAGGCAAATTCGGTGAAGTAGCACTGCTAGTATTCAGACGTGAATTGTGGGTAAAGAGAGATACAAAGAGTTCTGCTTTCTCTTTGTGCTGTGCGTGTTTCTAGCCAGTGTTTTATCAGGCTTGAAGGCAGTGGAGGCAGTCTTGGCTGACAGAAGTTCGCTTCGACCGATTTAACAAGGGACTGGAAAGATTGTTACCGAACTGGTGCGCAGAGAGCTTGTTGGTATAATGGGTAATGAGGTCGAAGCAGGCCTTTGGCTTTTTTTAGCGTTGGATTTATTCGAGCTATTTAACTTTTGATTTGTTAGGTTCATCAAAGCCGGACAGTAGCACAGAATCGGGCGCGGGGCCGGGTGCGGTCCCCACGGCGGAGGCGCGCGCTCGTACACAGGCGGTGGCGTCGGCCAACGCGGCCGCGCTGCTGTGTGATCTCATCGTCAACGGGTGTGCCAGGGAGGGGTGCTCTACCAGGTATGTGTTCGTGGAAAGCAGGGCCCCTACTAAAAACAAAACCATAGAAGCATGCGAGTTCTCTGTAATTGTACAATAATATTGTTGGTGTGTCAGACCGCGCACGGCGCTGTCGCTGGCGGCGCGGCTGGGCGGCGCGGCGGGCGTGCGGGCCCTGCTGGGCGCCATGTTCTCTGTAATTGTACAATAATATTGTTGGTGTGTCAGACCGCGCACGGCGCTGTCGCTGGCGGCGCGGCTGGGCGGCGCGGCGGGCGTGCGGGCCCTGCTGGGCGCCATGTTCTCTGTAATTGTACAATAATATTGTTGGTGTGTCAGACCGCGCACGGCGCTGTCGCTGGCGGCGCGGCTGGGCGGCGCGGCGGGCGTGCGGGCCCTGCTGGGCGCCATGTTCTCTGTAATTGTACAATAATATTGTTGGTGTGTCAGACCGCGCACGGCGCTGTCGCTGGCGGCGCGGCTGGGCGGCGCGGCGGGCGTGCGGGCCCTGCTGGGCGCCATGTTCTCTGTAATTGTACAATAATATTGTTGGTGTGTCAGACCGCGCACGGCGCTGTCGC
This sequence comes from Sesamia inferens, assembly GCA_037179545.1. Classification (NCBI taxonomy): domain Eukaryota; kingdom Metazoa; phylum Arthropoda; class Insecta; order Lepidoptera; family Noctuidae; genus Sesamia; species Sesamia inferens. The sequence goes on along the minus strand of CM073937.1, from coordinate 30,849,161 downwards.
TGGCGGCGCGGCTGGGCGGCGCGGCGGGCGTGCGGGCCCTGCTGGGCGCCATGTTCTCTGTAATTGTACAATAATATTGTTGGTGTGTCAGACCGCGCACGGCGCTGTCGCTGGCGGCGCGGCTGGGCGGCGCGGCGGGCGTGCGGGCCCTGCTGGGCGCCATGTTCTCTGTAATTGTACAATAATATTGTTGGTGTGTCAGACCGCGCACGGCGCTGTCGCTGGCGGCGCGGCTGGGCGGCGCGGCGGGCGTGCGGGCCCTGCTGGGCGCCATGTTCTCTGTAATTGTACAATAATATTGTTGGTGTGTCAGACCGCGCACGGCGCTGTCGCTGGCGGCGCGGCTGGGCGGCGCGGCGGGCGTGCGGGCCCTGCTGGGCGCCATGTTCTCTGTAATTGTACAATAATATTGTTGGTGTGTCAGACCGCGCACGGCGCTGTCGCTGGCGGCGCGGCTGGGCGGCGCGGCGGGCGTGCGGGCCCTGCTGGGCGCCATGTTCTCTGTAATTGTACAATAATATTGTTGGTGTGTCAGACCGCGCACGGCGCTGTCGCTGGCGGCGCGGCTGGGCGGCGCGGCGGGCGTGCGGGCCCTGCTGGGCGCCATGTTCACGTCGCCGGGGCGGGCGCGGGCACACGCGCTGGTGCACGGCTGTCAGGTGCTGCGCGCGCTGCTCGTGCACGAGCCGCTGCTGTGAGTACTCAACACTACATAACAATATTATTCATTTATTTTCATACCATTTTCGCTTATATTTTATGTGAAAACTAAGCTTCCCTCCTTTATAAATATACAAAACGATCGAATATCATCATCATCATTTTAGCCGAAAGACGTCCACTGCTGGACATAGGCCTCCCCCAAGGTTCTCCACGACGACCGGTCCTGCGCCTCCCGCATCCAGCGGTTTCCCGCGACCTTCACCAGGTCGTCGGTCCACCTTGTCGGGGGCATACCCACGCTACGTCTTCCGGTGTGTGGTCGCCACTCGAGAACCCGTCGGCCCCATCGGGCATCGGTCCTACGGGCAATGTGTCCAGCCCATTGCCGCATCAATGTTGCAATTCTTCGGGCTATGTTGGTTACTCTCGTTCTTCTGCGGATCTCCTCATTCCTGTTTCGATCGCGCAGTGAAACCCCAAGCATAGCCCTCTCCATTGCCCTTTGAGTGACTTTGAGCCTTCTTATAAGGCCCATTGTTAGCGACCACGTCTCAATTCCATAACTCATCACTGGCAACGCACACTGGTCAAAGACTTTTGTCTTGAGACACTGCGGTATTTCGGACGAGAAAATTCTACGTAGCTTCCCGAAAGCAGCCCAGCCGAGTTGGATTCGACAATTGACCTCTTTCTCGAAGTTGGACCTTCCTAACTGAGGATCGCCAAAGGCATGGCACAGAAGTGTGGTGGTACTCTTTTTCAAAAAGCTCTTTTTCGCTTCAGCACAGTAGACGACATACATACGCTGCGGCAGGTTATACAGAATGCCGAGGAGTATAACCTATCCCTTTGCTTGGCGTTTGTGGACTACGAAAAAGCCTTTGATTCGATCGAGACCTGGGCTGTACTGCAGTCTCTCCAACGATGCCAAGTAGACTATCGGTATATTGAAGCGCTGAAGGGTTTGTATGAAAATGCCACCATGTCAGTCCGAATACAGGACCAGACCTCGAAACCAATACCTCTGCAGCGTGGAGTCAGACAGGGAGATGTTATCTCCCCGAAACTATTCACCGCTGCATTGGAGGATGTCTTCAAGGTTCTGGACTGGAAAGGACTGGGTATCAACATCAATGGCGAGTACATGACACACCTTCGGTTTGCTGATGATATCGTAGTCATGGCTGAGACCGCGGAGGACCTGAGTACAATGCTCGAAGACCTCAGTAGGGCGTCCAAGCGAGTCGATATTAAAATGAACATGGGCAAGACGAACGTCATGTCTAATGCCCATGTTGTACCGACTCCTATAAAGATTGGAGACTCTGTTCTCGAAGTTGTTGACAGCTACGTGTACCTGGGATAAACTATCCAGTTAGGAAGGTCCAACTTCGAGAAAGAGGTCAATCGTCGAATCCAACTCGGCTGGGCTGCTTTCGGGAAGCTACGTAGAATCTTCTCGTCCGAAATACCGCAGTGTCTCAAGACAAAAGTGCCAGTGATGACTTATGGAATTGAGACGTGGTCGCTAACAATGGGCCTTATAAGAAGGCTCAAAGTCGCTCAAAGGGCAATGGAGAAGGCTATGCTTGGGGTTTCACTGCGCAATCGAATCAGGAATGAGGAGATCCGCAGAAGAAGGAGAGTAACCGACATAGCCCGAAGAATTGCAACACTGAAGTGGCAATGGGCTGGACACATTGCCCGTAGGACCGATGCCCGATGGGGCCGACGGGTTCTCGAGTGGCGACCACGCACCGGAAGACGTAGCGTGGGTAGGCCCCCGACAAGGTAGACCGACGACCTGGTGAAGGTCGCGGGAAACCGCTGGATGCGGGAGGCGCAGGACCGGTCGTCGTGGAGAACCTTGGGGGAGGCCTATGTCCAGCAGTGGACGTCTTTCGGCTGAAATGATGAGTGTCGGGTTAATCTTGCTCTAGGGTCTTCAGCAAGATTTAATGCGGGTCTTGTCGTTGAAGTGTAGAGCTGTCCATAGAAATTCTCGACTTCCCTCAATAGCTCGGGCCCGGACGTTATGATCTTGCCGTCGTCAGTCTTCAGCTTGCTTAGCCGGCTATGCCCAATAGTCAGATCCCTAGCGAAAACTTTAGAGCCTCTGTTTCGCTCTATAGCCTCCATTATATGCTCGGTATTATACCGACGTAGGTCACGCTTCAGAGACATTGAAATCTGCATATTGAGCTGCCGGTATCTGCAAGCATCACTTGACGAACGCAAAATCATCTCACGTCTGTCTTCCATGAGCTCGAGAGTGTAGTCCGAGAGCGTTTTAGTTCTATTTGTACGGCGGGTCTTAAAATACTTAGTCCCGACCGTACGGACAGCTTTTACAAACCCGTCATTGTATTCGTCCACGTCGCCACTTAGGCATTCGAAGCGATTTTGGAGCTCGAGCTGGAAACCTTCGGAGTTATGGATCTGGATGGGTGCTGGCCGGAGCGTAGACTTCATCAGGCGAGATCTTTCGGACACTATGTTCAGATTTAATGTGCCTCTGACCATACGGTGATCGCTGCCGCATTTGAGCGAGTTGATCACTGAGACATCATTGAATATGTGCCTTTTTGTCGTCAAAATGAAGTCTATCTCATTCTTAGTGACCCCGGCGGGACTGATCCAAGTCCACTTTCGCTGTTCACGCTTTTTGAAGAAGGAGTTCATCATAAAGAGTCCCTCCTTCTCCATGAAGCCAGCTAACATGTGGCCTCGGTGGTTCCGACGCCCAAATCCAAAATTTCCCAGTCCGAGCTCTTCACCGCTCCGTTTTCCAAGTTTAGCGTTGAAGTCCCCCATGATAACGCTGTAGTGAATTTTAGAGCTATGTATGGCTTTAGAGATGTCCTCATACATAGTCTCTACTTCATCGTCGAAGTGTGTCGAGGTCGGGGCGTATACCTGAATGACCTTCAGCGAATACCGTTTGGTTATTCTGAGTACCAGGAACGCCACCCTGGTCGATACACTCTTGATCTTCACTACATTATCCACAAGGGACCTGTGCACGAGGAACCCGACACCACCTTGGGATTGATGGTCGCCCTCCCGGAAATAGAGCAAGTTACCGGATTTAAGGATTATCGAGTCCTCACCCTCTCTTCGGACTTCAGATAATTCCAGGACACCCCATCGCAACTTGCTCAATTCTTCCTCCAGTTCAATAACCCTCTCGTCGGTCCGCAGTGTGCGCATGTTTAGTGTTGCCAGGTCGATCCGTCGTTGTTTGTGGTAGCAGGATCTCTTCCGGAGATTCTTCGCACCCCTTGACCCGCCGTTACCTTTGCCGCTACCACAATGACCAGGAATAGCGGAGCTGCCGGGGACTAGGGGCCTTGGCTTAGTCGTGTGCATCATTTGGGGTTGGCGGGGATTTGCCATAATCCCCACGCAGATCGCAGGATTTGATATTACACAGAAGAAGCGCTGCTGCCCGCTTCCCTGGTGAGAGTTCCCTTAGTCGCCTCTTACGACACCCACGGGAGGATATGGGTTGGTACTATTCTAAGCCCGGTACCACACGGGGTAAGCCCGGTACCACACGGGATAAGCCCGGTACCACACGGGGTCGATCGAATGTGGTTATTAATAATTATTATATCAATCTTTTCAAAATTACCTTTCTTAACTTATATTTTACAATATTAATTTATTCTTGTTTTCTCTAGTTAAAAAAAAAAAGCATTCGAAAAGAAGGTTAAACTAACTAAATATAGCTCCCAAATAAGATTAACAAAACTTTATCGTATTATGTCGCAAGAATGAGAGAATAAAACTGATACCATAATTATGTTAAAACTAAATTTGAAAAATAAAAAATGATACACTTTCTATTGTATACTCATAGTGTCTTTTGCTTCAATCGAAATCTGACAATTTGAGTAATTTTCACGACCTACTCAAATATAATTTCTTTGGTATTGTTTGCCAAATCGTTAAACTCTTCAAGAGCCGAGTCAATGTGTAAATGTAATAATTATAGAAATGGTAATTTTCCTATATTAATATCAAATAAGAGTTTATGTAGAAGTTTAGAAATCCGCGACTCGATCACACCGCCATCATACGAAACATTGGAGCCACTAACGAACATGTCCGGCAACAGAATGCAGGCGTCCAACGACGAGGAGTACCAGACGGGGGGCGAGGGCCTGGAGCGCACCAGCGTGGAGCTGAACGTGGCGCCGCACCTGCCGCTACTGCACCACGCGCTGTTACACGCGCCGCACGTGAGTGTACCTCGTGCTGTAGGAGGAGTACCAGACGGGGGGCGAGGGCCTGGAGCGCACCAGCGTGGAGCTGAACGTGGCGCCGCACGTGAGTGTACCTCGTGCTGTAGGAGGAGCCCACTGACGCCCGATCGAGTTTAAACTGACCTCGAATTGCATTTGCTTTTCGTAAAATGAGAATTAAGTATATACTAGAAATGATTACCTTAATAAGTCGTAGCGTTTGTAAACATACAAATGCTCTTGTAATTGTTTTCTCAGTTAAATATGGTATATCTAATTCTAGACTGCGCAAAATATACTATTTTTTATTGATTTCACTTTTTAGAACTGTCTAATATATACAGATTGTAATATTCGTATAAGTACAAATGGTACTTTATTGATACATATTTGTAATCTAAGACGCGCTAAAAAATTAGTATACAATTTGATATAATATTCCAACGTTGTGTGACATCAGACTGGTCACGACATCCTTAGCCTTACATGCGACGTTTGTGTATTTGCTGAGAACTTACACTTACAGCACCCGGCACCTACGTTGGCAAGATTTTGACTTATAGTTCTTGCAATTCACGAACGCGCGTGGCTCTTAGTTGTGTTCAAGTCGTATCTGTATACGTGTAAATGTGTGCGTGAGCGTAGACGCGCTACGGTTAGCATACAAATAATCAATGTTAAAATTATTTTTTCTTTGAAACCAACAATGATAATAAAACAAATAGTTTAATAGTAAGTTTTATTAAAATTAATTATTATTCATCGTCAGAAGTGTCACTATCTTCAAACTCTTCAGTGTCGCTATCAGTGGATTCTACATTAATCGTTAACTCGAAGTCAAATCGAAATATTTTCTATATTCTTCTTCAAGTTTTTCGACATGCAAGTTTTACGCCAGGTATCATTGTCGAAATCGTTCATACACTCATTTATTAAATTTTGTAAAATAGTCATATTTTGTCCGATATTTTTAGTTGTAATTTTATTTTTTTAAATTCCCCAAATATTTTCGATACAGTTCAACTCAGGCTGATAGGGCGGCAAACGTAATATTTCAAAATTCTTGCTTTTAACTATTTCGTCGATTTTGAATGTTATGAAACGATGTTTATTATTTTTTATTAAATCATAGAGTTCGATTTTTTTTAATCGTTCGTCACATAAAATTCCGTTATCAGTTAGCCATTTTATCATATCGCTCTTCCTTGAACTGGACGTAGGAATTTTACTGCTGCGGGCGTTATGATAGGACGCGTTATCCATCACAATAACTGCCCTTTCTGGCAAATTTGGCATAAGCTTCTCTTCTAGCCACTTCTTATAATTTTCAAAACTCATATTTGAGTGATAATCTCCAGTTGTGGAGGATGCTTTATATACCAATGAGGCATTTGGAATGAATCCATCTTTAGTACCTGCGTGCACTATAATAAACCGGCTCCCAGTACCTAATTTTTTCATAAATGGAGTATCTTTATCCTTTATGCCCCATGTATTTTGTCGAACGTGTGACGTTAAAACATATGTTTCGTCAGTGTAAACAATAGGACGTCCTTCTGCACGGCACTGAGAATTTTTTTTCAAATATTTTAAACGCCATAGTTGTAAATCATGCCTTTCTTGTAATACTCGTCGGTTACTGCTAATCTATCGCCATTTATAACCAATTTTTATGAGCAATGAACGTAAAGTGCTTAGACACCCGTCAAAGTCTATCTTTTCTCTGAGAACTAACCGAATTTTGTTTAAAGTTGGAATTTCCTTGTGTTCAATGTGATAATTTTGAATTGTACTTCAATTGAATCAAATTAGTGTCGAAATTATCAAAATCAAATTTGCTACTTCTTTTACGACGTTTTTTCACTGGTGATAGAAACTTGGCAGATGTAGAGGGCATCTCTTTTTCTTCTTTCAAAATAGAAGTTACAGTACGTTCACTGACCCCTGTTGCTTCAGCGGTTCGTTTTCTTACGTTAGCCAAAGGACTCAAATCACAATTATCATTATTATTCGCCTTCATGAAATTATATTCTTCTTGAAGAAAATGAATAACTCGGGCGATAATTGCACGACCCTACAAATAATAAAGATAATACAATGTTCATGATCGTTGATCCATACAAAAAATTTAATATTAAATTAACGCTATAAATGCATATTTAAATAACTCACCTCACTACGAATAATTTTTCGCTTTTTATCGTTATTTGACATGCTGACGGTACTTCGTGGCGGATAACGACGTGAAAACAATAAGCACATGTGACTTGAGCGGGCGACCGCTCGCTACTGACCGCTCCGTCAGGCACACACACTAACGCATTGTGCATGTACACAACATACCACAAGCAAGAGTCACGCGCGCTCGTAAATTGCAAGAACTATAATAGTATACAATAAAAGTAAATTCGCACATGATGCGCGATGAGCGATGAACACAAGTGTAATCGGGAGCGAACAGACGTAGACGTGGTGCGGGAGGCGGCGCGAGACGGACGCACCAATCGCGTGAGAGGTGAGGCGCTACCTCACACCCCGCGTTCCGAGTGCACCACCAAACAGATCTAAAAAACTATTTCTGCGCAACTGACGACTCTTGCCAAGTTACGTGCCGGGAACTGTAGGCCTAGTATGAGTTTTCATTACGAGACTTGATCGTCGATATCGAGCGCGTTTGACTCATCGATTGGCCTGCTTCAAGGTTGAAAGAACTCTCAGCCAATGAGAGCGGCAAACGCGGTCGATATCGATGATTAAGTCTCGTAATGAAATTTCGTACTAGGCCTACTGTACTACTGTCCCAGTTAAACATACATTGTTCTTTCTAGATGTTTCTAATTTACGCGACGATGCACGACACGATAACTGTCCTCCAACGCCATACAAAAACCTATTGGACATAAAATGTCGTATAATTTTTGCTTAATCCTACACTATAACAATTAGTAACATTCATATGTACATACTGGGACACTCAGAAGGTTTGGCGATAATTAAAAAAAATGTTCTATAGGTACATATATTTTTATTATATCCTTTCAAATTACTCTCCGCCAGCCTCTATACAAAGTTTCATGCGTCTGAACCAGTTTTCGTAACACTTTTTCCAGTCCGCAGTAGACACCTCGTTTACAGTTTGCTCGAACGCTGACAGCGCATCATCCGGCGACGAAAATTGTATCCCTTCGAACTGAACCTTTATTTTTGAGAATAAGAAGTCCCACGGTGCTAGATTAGAGCTGTAAGGAGGTTGACCGCTGTACTGTCCAGTAAGTCCCTCGTTTTGTTTACGGTGTGGGCGGGCGCATTGTCATGGCGAAGCAGTAAACCTCGGAGCCTTGTGTTTGGTCGCTTGTTGCTCACAAAGTCACAACAGAGAAAACTTCTGTCAAGCATTTGGTAGTATACCATTCAGCGTTAATACTTTTTTGGTTTCGACTGAAAAAGATCGCGATCAATATCTTACCTCCGCTTCTAGATCGCTTTGGTAGCCGTTGATTCGTTTTGAAACATCCAAACCGTCGACTGGCACTTCGTTTCTGGATCTTATTGATAAGTCCAATATTCATCACCTGTAACAATGTCGTAAACTCGCCGAGACGAGCCTGCTTCAAATTTGTCTATCATATCATGGCACCATTCCACCCGTGTCTACTTCTAAGTATCGGTGAGATTGTGCGACACCCAGAGTTGGGCGTTAATCAATTATTTTTTCAATCAATTAATTAATTGATTAGAAAAGTAATCGCAATTAAATTTATGATAATGAAATTAACTGCAATTAAATTTTTAGTTACACTATGCAATTAAATTAATTGAACTAATGTGAGTTCATTGTTACTTCCAATTAAAATAATAGCAATTAAGTAAGTTTTTTCATTGTTTTATGACACAAATACAACTAACAATTATTTTTATGTATCAATACGGAATCAATCACGTCCCGTGTATTTCGTCGCCTTGACTCTTGCGCCGGGTGCAGCAGAGCATCGTTCAGTCAGTCAGTGCACACCAGGGGGGGCACACTGAACACTTCATCAATTTCTACAGTCGACAGCGACATCTGAACTCTGGCGAGTGAACAACTTGGCGGCCATCTTATCCCAAGTGTCAAATAAAGGTCAAGTGTAAAAGTGTGTTCCCCAAAATTTGGTATTTTTTAAAAAATGACAACACCATTTGTGACGAAACTAATAGCGATGCGACCACGTGCCTCGTGCCCTGCCCCCCTACACCCGCGCATGTACGCCTAACGTGTTGCCTACCGCACATGCATTAAGTTACCTCGATTTTTCGAAATAATATGTATTTTTTTAGGAGGATTTTTTTTAAGTTTAGCCCGGCTTTGTAGGCATTATTAAAATCAGTTAACGATACCTAACAATACCTTCATCGGATCGGACAGGGTTTTCTTTACATATTGTATATATATATACATTAAATATATATATATATATTAAAAAAATATATTATTTCGCAAAAGGAGGTAACTTACTTACTCGGTGGTAGGCCATAACACCTGCCGCCGGCAGAAGTTACCACCCACCAGACAAAGCCTTGCCGCCAAGCGATTTGTCATGTTCCGGCATGATGTCGGGCGAAGCCGTACGGAGGACGGGTCTGAGCAGTTGTGTTGCGATGTGTGCTGGGTACGTTGCGCCTAATGTTGTTGTGTTGGGTGTTTGGTCGTGGAGGGTCTTCAGATCAATCTCCCTTTGGCGCAGCATCGTTGGTCGTGGGTTGGTTATTGGGTTTAACATTGCATCACCTCGCTCAACTGCCGTCTTCCTTCCTATTCGCTCAATCTGAGTGAATAGGCTCTTAATAAACTAGCGCGCTTTACCATCAACGATCGCATCACTGCTTACCATCAGGCGGGAATGCGGTCAAGTGCTAGTTTATAATAAAAAAAAAACTTAATATATGTGCGGTAGACAACACGTTAGGCATACATGCGCGGGTAATGGGAGGCGGGGCAGGCGGCACGTGTTCGCATCGCTATTCGCTCCGTCACAAATGGTGTTGTCACTTTTTTAAAAAATACCAAATTTTGAGGAAGTTGGAATTAATTCGCAGAAAAAAGTTTATTTCAAAATTGATTAGTATTGTCACTATGATGATTATGTAAAATTTCATATTTTATTTGGTCATGTGTATACCTAACATTTATTATCCTTTTGGCTCGGACGGGGTTTTCTTTACATATTTCTTTATATATATGTGTATATTAATATAGATTTTACTTATTTTATATATAATTTTTATTAATATTTATTAATTATAAATTTAAATATTCAATCCTTTCATACAAAAATATTTCAATTTTCAAAAGATAGTCAACACTTGTTGTTGTTCTATGTGTTCTTAGGTGTTTTGTCGATGTATTTGTACAACCCCTGTATAGTAAACCATTTGTAAACCATTCTATTAGGTAAATAACAAGAAATAACCAATAAATACAAACACCGCTGCGGAAAGGAAAATCGTTTATATGCTTGTGACAACACTTACAAGGCGCGACGCCATATTGCTGAATAAAGCGTTTCGGCGGCTTATTTGAATTTTGAATTTTTTATATGCATTTCTTACGAAATACGTATTTAAAATAAAATAAAAAAATACTTTCGGTGAACTTCTTAACCGCAACCAAGTAATTCAAGATAGAAATTATAAATCTGTCAAATAGCCTATTACAATTGATCAATTGTTAGTTGTTATGGTAACGTTTACCAATTAATTAATTGTTAATCTTTAATTGTTCTTGCAATTAAAATTTGCCCAACACTGGCGGCACCCAGCGTGAAATTATCCTCCGCAATTTGAAATCTTAAAAATTAATTAGCTCGCAAAAAATGTGGAGGGAAGTTTTGAATTTGGAACGATAATATTTTTTAAATAAACTATAACTGGCCAGTTTCTCATACATAAAAACTTTTTGTCGCATTACTTTCTAAGTGACCTGGTACCATTCATTTTATTGTATGTATGTATTATGAATTTGGCTAGCATGATTGCAGTTTTGTACTCGTACTTGTTGTTCTTGTGACTTGTTATATGTCCAGTAAATTATTTGGAGAGTAGTGTAGGTGTATGTGTCTGGTGTGCAGGAGGCGGCTCCGGGCGAGGGTGTGGGGGGCGAGGGGGGCGCGGGGGGTGTGGGGCTGGCGCGTGTCCAGGTGGCAGCCCTGCTGGCGCATCTGGCGCTGTCCGAGGTGGAGGAGGTGGCCAGCACCATGCTCACACTCGGTACGTACTCACTGCTGTACCACGTCACGATATTGTGGCGCATTCATCTTATGATTAAGCTAACTATAACAGGATGATTTAGTCATAGGTTTAATCTAGCGTTAGTGTGTAACTGTGTGGTACTGGTGCAGGTACCCCGGGCGTGCTGGTGGACATGTTCTTCCGCTACCCCAACAACAACTTCCTGCACGCGCAGGTCTACTCGCTGGTGAAGCACGCGCTCACCAACCGCGTCTACCGCACGCAGTACGCGAGACACGTCAGTATACCTCACTTTGTACTACACCTACACCTCTCATACATGTACTTGTAAATAATAATCACCATGTCTCTCTTACAACTGTTTCATTATAAACTTTGTTTAAAGTTATGTAAAGATTAGTGACTACTTAATCATACATTTATTGCTATTTAAACGTGTCGTTTCGTAAAGTAACGTTTATAAATAAAAAGGAAAAATATTTAACATTAAATACATACATTAAAACAAAGAGTATAGAAGTTAGATTTATAAACACTTTGGTTTTGTGTTTTCAGTTGTTTGTGGAATGTGATCTGTTGAATCGACTCATGGACGTGTTTGAAGAAAACACAAACAACAAGTAAGTCTTGTAAAGCTATAATTTAGACGAATAATACACATATCAAAAAAGTCCAAGCAACATGTACTATTCTTAATAATTAATAAATTATTACATCATTTCTTACTGAGTAGGCATTGTAAACTGTTTTGATCTATATGACATACAAGCAGGTTGTAAAAAAAATTGAATATCGTTTTTTTTTTACAAACTCAAAAGCGAATGGATTCGAATTATAACGTTTTCGTAGTTTATTAAAATGTAGTATTCTGTATAATTTTCTGATTTAAACAACAATTTGAAAACAAATTTGGATTTTCAGAATTTTTTTACGTCATGGATCACTCCGTCATTTGACGAAATGCAAGGAACTGTAGGGATGTTGCAGAAGCGTTATTTGCCATCTTCATTAGCGTTACGCTAACACGAGAGGTCCTGCTATGCATCACCCGGGTCGAGGAGGTATACAACCACACCTCCGGACAAACCGCAAAAGCGGTTCCGGAGGCTGCGCGGCGGACTGGCAAAGGCGATCGCAAAGGACCGGCTGTGCGTGCCCCGCGTTCCGAGGCCGTCTTTGCGGTGCTTCCGGTACCTGGAGAAAGGGCACGTCCGGGCCAAGTGCACCGCTGAGGTTGACCGTAGCGATCTTTGCTATCGCTGCGGTCAGCCCGGCCACAAGGCGGCCCAGTGTTCCGCGGCGCTTAACTGCAGCTTGTGTTCGGCTGCAGGGAGGCCAGCGGGACACAGAGTGGGCGGAGGGGCCTGTGGCACGCCTGCCAGCAAGAAGGCTACAAAGAAGAAGAAGAGGAGCTTAAGCCTGCCGGGGAAATCTCGCCTCCCCCGCAGGCTAACAGCTCCGCGGCGGACTCCCGGCCCAGGACCGTTGCCGAGGGAATGGACTGTCAATAATGGCACAACTTCGTTTCCTCCAGGGTAACATCAATCACTCCGCCAGAGCTCAAGATCTTTTGTTCCAGAGCATGGCGCAGTGGTCGATCCAAGTGGCTGTGCTCGTCGAGCCGTATTTTATCCCCGCCCGTGACGACGGGCTAGGATGCATTGACGGTTCGGTGGCCATTATTGGCGGGACTCTGATCAACCCGTCCCGGGCCCGCGGCTGGGTTGCTGCGGTGTCGGGCGGCATCGTTATCGTGGGGGCGTATTTCTGCCCCAACAAGAGTCTCACCGACTTCGAGGGTTCCCTTGTCGAGTTGGGCGCCGTCGTAGGCCGCTATCACCCTCGTCCCGTTCTGGTGCTCGGGGATCTCAACGCCAAGTCAGTGGCGTGGAGATCTCCGGTCACTGACCCTCGAGACGAGGTGCTAGCGGGGTGGGTGGTGACGACTGGTCTTGTCTTCCTGAATCGGGGCTCGGTATACACGTGCGTGCGGCAGCGGGGCGTGTCGATAGTAGACTTCGGCAACAGTCCGCAATGCTCAGTCACAGGCTCGCCGCCAGTACACTACAGTATACCAAAGACGATGTCAAAAACAAAAAAAAAAATCAAAGCATTTATTTCAAATAAACCAGTTACAGGCACTTTTGAATTGTCAGAAGGTCGGTCAGTCAGTAAGGTGAAGCTAGTCGCCCATTCCAAAGAGTAGGTACCTATGGAGAAGAACCGGCAAGAAACTCCATGGACACTCTTTTAAATTATCAAGCTATTGATAAAAATATTTGATTACATCATTCATTTTGAAATCAATCGTGTGAGAACGATGCAGAAATATATTGTACGCTGAGAGCGTCCATTATGGAAAAAAAAAAAACAACAATTCAGAATTTAAAATACGCCGTAGCAGCTAAGAGATGACCAGTCCCCTCTGACGGCGTCCGTTCACGAACATGACGTATGGATCAGCATCATTCAGCTCAACCATATTGAAGGGAACCTAATGACCCAACACACACGCCACCACCAGCGAGACATTTGAGTGAGCATGACATACTCTCAACAGCCATAGCACTATCAAGTCAATAAACGACTAACCCAACAAATAGATGCTTTACAGCAAGTAGATCGTGCTCACACGTGTTCCATGCAATTATACAATACTAGGAAATTGAATCTACACAATGCAAAGACAGTTTTGTCTAAGGTTCAGCAGCTCCAACGGTGTTCCCGAATGCTAAGTTTAGCTCCTGTGTAGCTGCACCAGTGCCGAATACCCCTGTCAGCGATGCAATTCCGTAACGTATAATATGCCTGGCTACATAGTGTGTACTGGCTTTGAGTTAAAAAAAAAAAAACAAACAATTGCAAATTTAAACTACAAGAGGAAAATCAAAGAACAATCAGTGTAAGCATAGAAATCGGACGCAGCTCTAGCCCAAGCCTTTTTGTCGTCAATATAATCTTTAACACTATAAAATGCTTTCTGACACAACTTACGTTTAATGAAGGATTTGAATTTATTCAGGCTCAGATCTTGAACCACCTCTGGAAGTCTATTGTAAAAATGTATACATTGGCATCTAAAAGAGCCACCTATTTTCTTGAGCCTTGTTGTAGGTACAATAAATTTGTGCTTGTTCCTAGTATTTATATTATGGACATCACTGTATTTTTTAAACAATTTTATATTTTTATGAGCATACAAAAGATTTTCATAAATATATTGACACGGCACGGTCAGTACATTAATTTCTTTAAATTTTTCTCTGAGAGAGTGTCTCGGACTTCATTTATAAATTGCACGAACAGCTCGTTTCCGCAAAACAAATATTGTTTGAATATCAGTGGCATTTCCCCACAACAGAATGCCGTACGACATTACGCTATGGAAATAGCCAAAGTACACTAAACGGACCGTCTCAATATCAGTCAAATTACGAATTGTTCTAACTGCGTATGCAGCAGAACTTAGTTTTTTTGACAATCTTTCTACACACATCAAAAGTGTCTAGGGATCAAGCATTTTTATGCGGATTTCTTGAGATTGAGATGTGGCTTTGTAATAAATTTATGATTTTATAAATTTATATGGATCCTTTTTGGTGCATTTCATAATTTGAATCAGGAACTGTGAATCAAATTCGAGTAAAAGATGAAAATCAGCTGTCAATATTTTCCCTATAAAAACATACAACGCATTGAAGACATTATTAGTGCTACTGTTTCCCTACTACTGATTAAAACCAACGTTATTATGGAGCGGCGACGTCATTTAAGCAGGGAAGAAATGCTCAGAGCCGTGGTAATGATAGAAGCTGGTTCCCGGCAACGTACTGTGGCTTTAGCTCTGAATACAAGTCAGAGTGTTATCAGTCGACTTTGGACACGTTACCGAAGCACTGGTACCGTGGCTGAGCGCCATGGAGGACGGTATCGCTGCACCACACGGAGACAAGACCGATACATTCAAATCTTAACTCGAAGAGCTCCAACAATAACCGCCATGATGTTAGCCGTGAGGCTTCATCACTCTTCAGGGAACTTAATTAGCGACCAAACAGTCAGAAACCGCTTGCATGAAGTGAACCTTCATTCCCGAAGACCGCTACGGGTACCACCTATAGCAATGCACAATCGTAGGATTCGATATCAATGGGCTCTTGAACACAGAAATTGGGCAGAAGAACAATGGCGTTTCGTGTGCTTTTCTGATGAGTCTCGTTTTGGTATGAGACCGGATACAAGACGTATACGACACTGGAGAACCCCTGGACGCCAACAGCGATTAAAATCCTGCCAGGAAGTCCATCCTTATAGTGGTGGAACCATCACGGTATGGGCGGGTATTTGGATCGGCGGAAGAACTGAGTTGATTTGGATCAGAGGCAACCTCAACGCTCAAATTTATGCTGAGACGATTGTATCAGACGTCATCGTTCCTCTACAAGTGCAAATCGGTCCCTTATTTCAGTTAATGCATGATAATGCACGACCGCACACCGCAAGAGTTGTAAGACAGACTCTCGCCGCAGCTAACATCAACGTCCTGCCCTGGCCTGCTCAGTCGCCAGACTTGAACCCGATTGAGCATGCATGGGATATGCTACAGAGAAGAGCTCTGCCGAATATGGAGGGTATCCAGTCGCAAGAAGACCTTTTTTTGTTGTTGCAACGAACATGGACGGCCATTCCACAGCGTGATTTGGATGAACTCATTTTGAGTATGCCAAACCGATGTTCTTGTGTTGTTAGTGTTCGCGGTAGAAACACGGATTATTAATTGTTTAAGTTACCCAATAAAATTTTAGAGAAAACTGTTATTTCAGTCTTTTTTTCGAACTTTTGTGTAATGGTTCAAATGTCAAATATCCCTTTATTAGGAAAATGGCAAATTTCTTTATTAATGCAAAGGTGACTTGGTTTATCGTTACTGTGACAAACGAAAACACTTTATTTGATGAATCCTTAAAGAAAATTTTAATGAATATCAATCAGGAGAAAAGTTATTGCAAAAATATATGTTGATCCCTAGACACTTTTGATGTGTGTATATGGGGACCCCATTGAAGCTTAGCATCCAGAGTTATACCCAAGAACACTGTGCTGTCTTCAGATTCCAATTCTTCGCCCTTTATCAACACTTTAGTTTTCACCTGCCTAACGTGAGGTAGAGTAAACTTAATGCATTTGGCTTTTTTCTCGTTTAAGAGTAAATTATTAACATTAAACCAGTGGACTACTTTGGAGATCGCGCTATTTACATCATCAGTGACCTGCTGCTGACGTTTAAGTTTAAATAAAAGTGAAGTGTCATCTGCAAACAACACTTTTCCCAACCACTGCAACTCCTGAAAGCCAGAATCAACAGTGGCGACCGCCAGAAAAACGCCGAGCAATGAAGCTCGACGAGTCCCGGAGAAACGATTCAACTGTCTTGGGTCCCGCAACGAAATTAATCAGAAAAGAATAGCGGAGGAGTAAGAAAAAAGATATTTTTTCCACTTCCCTCCATAACAAGCAGGAGACAGAACAGAACTAGGCCAAACGGCACAAAGGGACATTATTGCAACTGGGAGAAGCCCAGATTGCCAAACACCACGGAATAAAATTTGATTAAGTTAATGGGTCCTAAGTAGGTATTAATTGATTCCAATAATAGGTATGGTAAAAGCGCCTGAACGCACGGAAATTGGTTCTAGTTTCTACAAGGTCCGTATAATAAACGACTCCGGATGTAACTTGTACACTATCCAACATAATATTGCGTTCATTCTGCCAAAGAACACACTCCCACAAGATGTGATGTGCGGACTGTTCAAATTCACAGTTCGATGTAGAACACTGACACAAAGGTGAAGGAACAAGTTTAAAAGAATACAGTTTACTTTTAAAGTTGCCATGACCTGTGAGAAATTGGGCAACGCAGTGGTCAACCTCCAGCCATGTCCTAGCCAGCCGATCGCCAACGGATGGAAAGAATAGATGGAGGTGCCGGCCCTTGATGGAATTATCCCACCTACTTTGCCATTCGGATAAGAGGTCCTCCCAGACTTCAGTCTGAGGTTTAAATAATCTAGAGATTTTATTAAAGTCGCGTTGTGTAACAAAATTAGTGTCCATGGCCTCCCCCCTCGCGGAGTAGTACATTGAAGCACGTCGCTGTACCTCAAGGTCGACTGGAAGTACACCTGCCAGTACCGGTAAGGCTTCCGTACTGACCGTTCTATACGCCTTGCATAAAAATATCAATGCCAAACGTTGGCTTTGAAGCAGTTTACGTCGTGCCGCCCCTATGCTGGCCCTATCGGCCCAAACAGGTGCACCGTAGCACATACATCCTAAGTAGGTAGCTCCATATATAGTTTTTAAAGTTAGGAATGATAGACCCCAAGTTGCTTTGGATATTCTAGTTAGGGCATAAAAGTTCCTTTTAGCTTTTTCACCAACTATTTTTATATGTTCGATAAATGAAAAATTCCTTTCTAAGATCATACCAAGGTAGCATACGGATTTCTGTTTTTTAATGGGAACGTTGTTAAATTTAATAGTAGGCAATGATTTAAGATTACCTTTTAGTAGAAGTTGATAGGTTTTATGTGGCGCAAACGTTAGGCGGTTACGATCACCCCACTGAGATATTAAATTTAGGCAAGTATTGGCCAAGTTCTCAAGTCCAGCTCGGGTACTTGACTGAATGAGCAGTAGGCCATCGTCCGCGTAACCAGTAAGTGAACAGCCGCAAGGAAGCGGGATCGCGAGGAAGTCATCAAAACCCAAATTCCATAAATAAGGACCGACAACTGAACCCTGAGGACATCCCATGGTTAGTGTTTTAGTACTAGAAAAATGACCGAGCTTAAGTACCGCGGAACCGTTTATAAAGTAAGAGTAAACGAGATTATACAATGTTTCTATAGCAACCGCGGGTTTTTAATTTTAACAACAGCATAGGCCACCAGGCGTTATCAAAAGCCCCAGAAATATCCAGGAAGATCCCAATTACGTACTTGTTTTCAGATTGGTTAAGGGTTCTTCTGACAGAAAGCGCCGCGTCGACTGTAGATTTACCTATGGTGAAGCCATATTGATTATTATGGAATTTTGGACCGTTCGGTAGTAAACGTGGAACGATGAGGCGCTCAAGAAGTTTACCCAAAGATGGTAGAAGTGTGATAGGACGATATGACTTCGGATCATCCGGTGGTTTGTCACCACACTTTGGTATTATTCGTATGAAACCGCGTCGCCATTTACGAGGAAAAACGCCTTCAGCAATGCATCGGTTGTATACAGTTAAGATGGCATCACCCGCTGTTTTACACGCTTCTTTAATCATCCTATTAGATATTTTATCTTCACCTGATGATTTGTTGACCGGTAGTTTTCTAACAATATTTATAAATTCGTCATTAGATGGTACGTCTGACATTGGTGATTCAGGTGGCATAGGAGCCCACGCTCGAATCTGTTGGTGGTAGTCGCTATCGTTAGCCGGTGAATCATCAGGGATAAGTGTATTTATTAGCACTTCTGTTGTTTCCTCTATGCCTGTGGTATGTTTATCATTGACTTTAATGTTTTGAACGTATGCAAGGTCGACCGATCTGTTAGCTTTAAATTCGTGATATAAGGGAGACCACGGACCCTCCCTGTCAAGTTTATCAACGATTTTTCGCAACAAGTTACCCTTAGATTTTTCCACCGATGCTTTGTAGCGTGACTTGGCAACTCTAAAAGCATTTAAAGCGAACGTAAGAAGATCTCCAGTAATCTTTCGGCTCTTGAGTTTATTTAACTGTCTACGCGCTCTGCGATATCTTTTACGCTGTTCAACTAAGTAATCACTCCACCAGTCACATCTACGAATATTGGTCATAGATCCGCGACCAATGGCAATGTCAGCACAGTAGGTAAAGGTTTCTGACATAATGTCAGCACTTTCTTCGGCTGACAGCCCGTCCCGAGTGAATTCTTTGGCGTGACACGCAAAAAGCGAGCCGAAAAATTTCCAGTTCGCGCCTTTACATCTATATCTGAAATTACCGGGAATATGAGACGGACCCTGAATATAACCAGGAACAAATTCGTACACGATCAGGCGATGATCACTACAAGACGCGTCCGGTAGGACACGCCACCTATCCAAACGTACGTCCGCACTTGAAAGTGTGACGTCAATACAAGATTCGCCCATTTGGCTGCAGAAAGTAGGTGGTGCATCAGGGGTATTATGAATCGATAGGTTCATCTCAGCAATGAAATCCTCAACAGCGCAGCGTCGTTCGGTATCGGTGGCCCGAACCTTGCCATACCACAGAGACGATGACGCGTTGACATCCGCGCCAACGATAACTTTGCAGCCCGCGAGTGACCGCAAGACATGACGGAGATTATGTATATGAGGAGTAACAGGATCTGAATATTGAAAGTAACAGCTTACAACGAATACTTTAAAAGAAGCTGATGATACTTCGGCAACCGCACAGTGTGGCGTCATGAGGTCACGTAAAGACGTTACCGTAAAGTTAGAAGACCGCGCAACATAAATTCCGGCTCGTGCCTTGCAATCCAGTTGCACTACCCTGTGACGTAAACGTGAGTTTTGATATTGTTCTTGAATGAGTACAAGGTCTAAGTTGTAGTCAATAATTAATTTATCTAACTCTGATGTCGCCACCTTATCGTTGTGAAGGTTAAATTGCCCTATGTTTGTGCCCTATGTATGTAAACAACACTATATCGTGATTATCCTTTATGAGGTACGGCAGGTCATTAATGTAAATAAGAAACAAAAAGGGACCAAGAATTGACCCCTGTGGGACTCCCATTGTTACTAAAGATCCGGAAGATCTTTTTCCATTAACGTCAACGCTTTGAATCCTACCACTCAAGTAGGATGTAATAAGATCCAATGCAGAGTTCCTGATCCCGTAGTGGCGGAGTTTCCTGATTAACGTCTCGTGAAGAACGCAATCGAATGCCTTGGACAAATCACAAAAAATGCCCAAGGCATCGCATTTATCCTCCCATGCATTGTAGATATGACATAGAAGTTCAACACCGGCATCAGTAGTTGAACGACCCCTTGTAAAACTGAACTGTTTGCTATGTAATAATTTATGTTTATTAAAAAAACTTAGCATTTGGTTTAAAATTAATTTCTCAAAAATTTTACTAAAGGTAGGCAGTACAGAAATAGGTCTATAATTTGTAGGGTCTGATGTACTGCCTGATTTAAACAAAGGTATTATCTTACTATTTTTCATGAGATCAGGAAACTCTCCACAGTCAATACAAGTATTAAAGATAACCGCTAGAGTGGGTGCCACAATATCAATAATAGACTTCGCAACTTCCACCGAATGACCCCATAGGTCAGCAGTCTTTTTTATATTGAGAGTGTGAAAGATTTTAATTATATCTTTACTGGTAACATATTCAAAATGAAATTCCGAATTACAAACAGTGTTTACGCTCGTTTGTCGGTCGGTTCCAATTGTTAGTTCGACGATTGTTTGATAGATGGCGCGACCGGTACAGGCGAGCGTAATGTATTATAATCTGGGGTGTGGTCAGTGGCGCGCGGGGTAGCAGAACGTTTCGAGAAGTCTTAACAAAATCATCGCGCACGCGGGGTGCGTTTTGACGATTGATTTTCGGGAAGTATAGTCCCGGGCCGCGGTTTTGGACAGTTCTCGCGTTTTGTTGCCCGTGTGTTTGAAGTATTTACTTGGATTATAAACCGCAACAGTGCCGCCATTTAAATTGAATCTGAAACGTGGTTTCATTGCTGATTGTTGGTCGGGCGTGAGTTGACGCTGTTAAATAACGGTTTTTATGTCGGTGAGCTTTGGTTGTCCTCATGGAGGAACTTTAATGTCTACTGGTATTGGACAATTAGTGTGTTGGAAGACATTGGACAGCATTGTAAGTCGGCGCGCGCGCCGGCTCTCCGGTATTTCATCCCACGACGGAAACACGCTGTGTCCTAGGTAAGTTCCCTAATTTTGTTGTGGAGTGTGGTCGGAGATTTCTTTGTTGTGTAAGCCGTGACTGATCGCGGTAAATGTACGTGCTGTACTGGGGCGCGTTCAAACAGTAACATTTTCTTTAAGCAAAGACTCAGCAACAGAAGGTGATGAGTTTAGGGATTTAGTAGTTAAAACAGGAATATCCGAAAAGAAATTTTCAAACACCTCAGCGGCTTACGAGTCTGATTTTATTATGTTGTCATTAACAGTCAGGCTATAGTCAGTATTTCTATCACTGGACCTTCCCGTTTCACTATTAATAATTTTCCAAGTCGTTTTAATTACATTGTCGACGGGATTCCGTCGAGGAAGCCGCGCGGTATGGGGTGTATCGCGCGGCCCAGGAGACTCTGTGGCTGGCCATCGGCGACTCTTAAGTTGGGGGCCAGGGAAGACCTACTGGGGTTTCTAGATCGGGACCCGTGGGGCGCCTCTAACGTTGGGTAAGGGGCAAATTGTGTCCCTGGGCGCCCCCACTGGTGCAAAGTATGCAGCCCCAGTTGCTAGAGGCGGTAGTGACGACCCTCTTCCCTGAGCGAGCGGGACACGTTCCGCCGGCGATGCCACCTCAGCCCTAGACTCACCCGTAGAGAAGGGCACCAAAGTCCCCGAGGTGACGCAGGCAGAGACGGGAACGACCGTGTCCGTGCTCCGGGCCAAAAACAAAGCGCCCGAACCCGACGGAATTCCTGGCCGAGCTCGTCCTGGCTTAGAAGGAGCTAGAGCCCCAGCTGAATGGGCGCTTCATGGCATGCCTCGACCAGGGTCAGTTTCCCAGTGAGTGGTAGGAGGGGAAGCTGGTCATGCTCAGGAAGGAGGGGCGCCCCATAGCTGCTTGTCGAGGCAGGCAAACCGATCGAGGAGAGGCGATCTGCGATAATCCGTTCGAACAGAGTGGATTATCGCAGATCGCCTCGGAATAGTTTCAGCTTTAGATGGGGAAGAATTTAAGGAGCGCTTTGTAGCTATTGGTATGTTAGTAAAAAAACTCATTAAATGCCTCAGCTACGTCAGTCAGTGAGCTCGTTTTTGTAAATGGTAACATGACCGTTGTGAGGCCCCTATAAAATGGTGCGGGATAAACTCCGCCCATGGACTCCCCCGCTGACTTAGAGTCTCCGGCCTCACCTCGTGGAGGACGTGGAGAGCGGTCTGTTTCCCTCGCGAAGGGAATATACTCCTTCCATGGCTCCGCCTTTTACAGTGCCTGATGCGGACTACCACATCGACGATGACGACGATGTTCCAGAGGTGATTGCTGTAGAGATTAGAGCGCCGGTATAGGCTGAATGCCAAAAATACCACCCGGGGACCCGACGGCTTACCTGGAAAGGCTTGGGTTCTGGCCTTAGGAGCTCTAGGGTCTCGACTAAGGAGAAGCGCATGCTTCGAGTCGGGCCATTTCTCACTTCGCGGGAAGACTGGGAAACTGATCCTTATAAAGAAGTCAGGGCGCCTTGCGGATTCACCGTTCGTTTACCGGCCCATCGGGCTGCTGGACGAGGTGGGCAAACTCTTTGAAAAAGTCATTGCAGACCTCCTTGACGGGCGACTCGTGCGGGTGGGGCCGGATTTGGCGGTAAGCCAGTTTGGCTTCCGCAGGGGGCGCTCTACGGTGGACGTCATCAAGCACGTGTGAGCCCTCACGATAGGGGATGCTGTGGCCCGGGTTGGGGTTGTCTTGGCGGTTTCTACACCCTGCCCAGAGTGTCTACCATGAGTTTTCATTACGAGACTCGATCATACGCATCGACCGCGTTTGGTGCTCTTGTAGCGGCTGTGTATTTGCAGCGTAACCTAACCCCGCCGCATAGAGGAGTGGCGTCCGGTCCGCACGCCGGTCATGTTGTATCGAGCACACATGTATTGAAAATATAGACTTGTACTTTTTGTGATACTGACTTTTATTCCAATAAGTTATATGAACCTTCTGACACTTGAGTGATTATAGTGACCTTTTACTTGAAGCGGGCCAATCGATGAGTCAAACGCATTTGATATCGATGAGTCTGACGCGGTTGGTATCGATGACTAAGTTTTCGTAATGATAACTCATGGTAGTTATATTGGAGTTGCATCAGAGAGGCATTCCGGTATCACCGCATGCCGATCTATCTTTGTCTAGTGGTCGAGGCCTATTTGAAGGGCCGTCATCTACCCCGGTCACCAAGGTGTGTGGAACCGGCGAGAGATGTCATGTGGTGTTCCACAGGGATCGGTCCTGGGGCCGATAGACAACAATCAAACAACTGATGGACTTACTCAAATTCATTGGGAGAAATTGCCGAGGGATAACATTATCAGTCTCATCGATTCTATGATTAATCGGTGCCAGCAAGATCTCAGTAACAGGGGAGGCCACACTTTTTATTAATTTATGCAATTTTTAATTTATACAATCATTTAATGGTTTAATAGACTATTAAAAAAAATGTGTTTGATGTTAAAAAAGCATTAGAAAATAATATGAATAAGAAGTAACTAAGGACTGTGTTGCTTAGACTTTTTTGATGTGTGTAGATAAAGTATTAGATTAAAGATGTGACATTTCCTGAAGGGACCCTGCCCTACCACCAGTCCAAGAACATTCAAATTGTTTTTTAAATTTAAAATTCATCATTGTATTTGCGCGCACTCTTTAAGTATGTTCTAATTCGTTACCTAATTATTATTGTCCTTTCGATAAAGATTGTAGTTGGTTTTTTGTGAGGTTCGAGACTGGTATAAGCCGCGCTAATAAAGAAACGTATCTAAAATGGCCTCTGTGTGGAACAAAAAAGCAATGTGATGGAATAGCAGCTCTCGAAACTGAAGTCTGATAATGAATTATTGAAAATACATTTAGCAAGTGGTTATGGGTTTTCCATTATTAAAAAAATATTAAGTTTTCTGTATACATTTATTGAATTATTCAATACACACATACATATGAATTTTATTTTAATGTTGGTGGTCCATCACCAGGGTCATCGTAGTTTCGACCCCAGACATTTCAATGTCCTCATCACAAAATTCTCATTTCGTCATCATCCGGCTCATCGTCACTGCTGTGCCTTCCTAATTCTATTATAGAACCTTCCGCCTCCTGTTCTCTGGATACGTCACGTGTCCAATACGTTTTTTCAACTCTTTTAATGATTTGTTTCTTCCAGTCGTCAGCTGTTATTGAAGCAATGGCTTCTTTTGTAAGCTGCTCAATTTTATTATCATGTTTTCTCGGTGGTAGGCCACAACATCGGCCGCAGGCGTAGTTACCACCCACCAGACAAAGTCATGCCGCCAAGCGATTCGTCGTGTTCTGGCATGATGTCTGGTGAAGCCGTTTGGAGGGCGGGTCTGAGCAGTTGTGTTGCGATGTGTGCCGGGTACGATGCGCCAATTGTTGTCGTGTCGGGAGTTTGGTCGTGGAGGGTAGCGGGATCCGAAGCACGGTGCTCCGCTGGCCGACCGCAGGTAGTTGGGGGCTCAAGAAAGTAGGTGTGTACAGCGGGCGCACGTCCTCTCTTTCAAAGTGCACCTCTCTAATATTCGAGGTCTGCACTCCAATCTCATTGCAGTACATCACCACCTTGAGACTGAGAAGCCCCATTTACTTTTCTTGACGGAGACCCAGATCAGATGTCCGTCTGATGCGGCATACCTCAGCTACCCGGGATACGCATTGGAGCACTTCACTTTCGCTGCAGGAAATGTCCTGCAGCGTGCCGGGGTCTGTGTGTATGTCCGCAATGACATTTGTTGCCGGCGCCTCCGTCACCTCGAAGACCCTCATTTCTCGTCCCTATGGCTGTTGGTTGCCACTGGTGTGGACAAAATTGTTTACACTTGTGTCTACCGATCGCACAGCGGTGATCAGGAGACAACTCGATTATTTGACCACCTCAGTGAGGCTGCTGACAATGCGCTGCACCGGCACCCTGACGCACACTTCGTCGCTCTGGGGGACTTCAATGCCTGCCATCAGGACTGGCTTTTCCCGTACCAGAGGACCGACCACGCTGGGAGAGAAGCGCGAAACTTCGCGCTTTCAATGGGCCTTTCCCAGCTGGTAAAGCAAGCGACTAGGGTGCCTGATGTAGTTGGTCATACTGCCAATTGTCTGGACCTTCTGCTGACCACAGGTGTGTTGTAACAGTTTCCTCACCGTTGGGAACTTCAGACCACTGTCTGGTGAAGTCTGTGTCGACCTTCTCCCCACCAGATCACGACTCTCGTGGTGAACGGCGAATGTGGCGATACAGGTCAGCAGACTGGGATGAGATGCGCCATTTCTTTGCGTCTTATCCTTGGCAGCAGGTCTGCTTCTCTTCTAGCAATCCGTCGAGCTGTGTGGATGCTATAACCGATGTGGTTCGTCAAGCTATGGAATATTTTATTCCCTAAAATGACGTGCCCGTCGGTGGCTCGGCTCGCCCATGGTTCAATGCCGATTGTGCCCAAGCCGAACAGCGTAAGCACACGGCATTTCTCACCTGGGTTGACGCTCGTGACCGCGGAGCTCCGGATCTAAGCTCAAAGAAGAGAGCCTTTAACCGTGCTGCCAAGTCCTACAAAAAGGCGCTAAAGAAGGCTCGCTTTGACCATATTACCCATATTGGCAACAAGTTATCTGCGGAGCCTTCCGGTAGCAGATCTTTTTGGCCCCTTGCCAAATCGGTCGAGGCGAACTTCTGTCGGCCCTCACTGCCTCCGTTGGTTAGGCCTGATGGAACACTGGCTCATACGGCGAGAGAGAAAGCAGGTCTCTTTGCATCTCTCTGTGCCCATAATTCGCGTCTTGATACTGGCAGTGCTACTCCACCTATTTTACCCCACTGCGGTACTTCAATGCCTGAGGTTCGCATTCGGAACGAGGAGGTTCTGAGAGCACTGTGTCGTCTGGACGTGAATAAGGCTAGTGGTCCGGATGGTATACCAGCGATTGTTCTAAAAGCATGTGCGCCCGAGTTGTCTCCTGTATTGACACGCTTGTATCGCCTCTCATTTGGGACTGGTATAGTGCCCAAGTCCTGGAAGCTTGCCAACGTGCAGCCCGTGCCCAAAAAGGGTAATCGTGCCGATCCTACCAACTATCGGCCGATTTCGATCACCTCCATACTTTGCAAAATTATGGAGCGTGTATTGAACTCGCGCCTCTTGGCATACCTGGAAGGTAACGATCTCCTCAGTGACCGACAGTACGGGTTTCGCCGCAATCGGTCAACTGGGGACCTACTAGTGTATGCCACTCACTTGTGGGGCGAGGCCCTCGAGAGAAATGGGGAAGCGATTGCTGTCTCCCTTGATGTCTCGAAGGCCTTCGACCGGGTATGGCACGCTGGCCTTTTGAGTAAGCTTCCAGCGTACGGCATTTCCCCTAGCCTGACTGGCTGGGTAAATGACTTCCTGACTGAACGGTCCCTCCGAGTTGTTGTCGACGGATGCTCATCTGAGCCCATGTCGACTAATGCCGGTGTTCCTCAGGGGTCTGTTCTCTCTGCAACTCTGTTTCTGCTGCATATTAACGATCTGCTGATGCCCGGTATCTATGGGTATGCAGATGACAGCATAGTTGTGAACGAGTGTTGCACTTCAGGCTGTCTCCGAATGGGGCAAAGCCAATCTTGTAGCAACAATGCCGCCAAAACGCAGGCGTGTCTTTTCGCCGCCAAAAGGAGCCCGTTCACCTTGGCTCCTACTTTTCGGAATGTATCCTTGGAGTGTACCGACCTTCAGCTTTTGGGTGTTGAGATTTCCTCGAACCTAAACTTTGGCCGGTTCATTGAGTCCAAGGCCAAGGTGGCTGCCAAAAAACTTGGCGTTATCGCAAAGGTCCGGCAGTACTTCACACCAGGGCAGCTTCTAATGTTGTACAAAGCACAGGTCCGTTCGTGTGTGGAATACTGCAGCCACATTTGGGCTGGTGCTGCTAAGTGTCACTTTGGATTCAGTGGAGAGGCGTGCGAAGAGGCTGATTGGTGACCTTGATTTGACTCGAGTTGGTCTCCAAAGCCTAGAGTACAGGCGTAGGGCTCCAAAGCCTAGAGCACAGGCGTAGGGTAGCCAGCCTTTCGGTGTTCTATAGGATACATTTTGGGGAGTGTGCGAGGGAATTGCACGATTTATTTCCCCCATCTCCGTTCCACCATCGGACGACCCGTCTTACGGCGAGTTTCCACCCTTATGTTGTTAACACCTCTATCCGATCCGGACGAAGCGTTTCGCCTCCTCCTTTATGCCGCGTACATCGAGGGACTGGAACAATCTGCCGGCGGCGGTGTTTCCGTCGGACTACAATTTGAGTGTCTTCAAGGCTAGAGTGAATAGGCTCTTAATAAACTAGTGCGCTTTACCATCAACGATTGCGTCACTGCTTACCACCAGGCGGGATTGCGGTCAAGCGCTGGTTTATATTTAATAAAAAAAAAATGAAAAAATGTTGGTCTATGTTCTTATCAGCGTCACGTCGCTTAATTAAGTCCCACACATGTTCGATTGGGTTACACAAAAGTAATAACGAAAACAAAGAAAAGAGAGCTAAAATTCCAAGTGTTTTTTTTTTTTTTGTATGTAGTACCGCGGTGTGTGAGCGAGTGACAAAGAAGGTCCGGTGCCGCCAGTTACGGTTTTCTTTATTGGCGCGGGTTATATCGTGTGGTTCCTGCCAGAGGCAGAAGGACGTAGGGCATGTTGGTGTAAAGCTGGTCGTGCAGGAGCGGCGTGCGCGCGGGCTACATGGGGCACGTGGTGCAGCTGCTGGCGCGCGCCGACGACGCACTCAACGCGCCCGAGCTGCGCGCGCTGGCGCCGCCCGAGCGCTGGCCCGCCTTCCTGGAGCTGCAGCTGCGACCGCTGCTGCAGCTGCACAACACGCCGCTCGTGAGTATCAGTAGCACGCGGCCCGCCTTCCTGGAGCTGCAGCTGCGACCGCTGCTGCAGCTGCACAACACGCCGCTCGTGAGTATCAGTAGCACGCGGCCCGCCTTCCTGGAGCTGCAGCTGCGACCGCTGCTGCAGCTGCACAACACGCCGCTCGTGAGTATCAGTAGCACGCGGCCCGCCTTCCTGGAGCTGCAGCTGCGACCGCTGCTGCAGCTGCACAACACGCCGCTCGTGAGTATCAGTAGCACGCGGCCCGCCTTCCTGGAGCTGCAGCTGCGACCGCTGCTGCAGCTGCACAACACGCCGCTCGTGAGTATCAGTAGCACGCGGCCCGCCTTCCTGGAGCTGCAGCTGCGACCGCTGCTGCAGCTGCACAACACGCCGCTCGTGAGTATCAGTAGCACGCGGCCCGCCTTCCTGGAGCTGCAGCTGCGACCGCTGCTGCAGCTGCACAACACGCCGCTCGTGAGTATCAGTAGCACGCGGCCCGCCTTCCTGGAGCTGCAGCTGCGACCGCTGCTGCAGCTGCACAACACGCCGCTCGTGAGTATCAGTAGCACGCGGCCCGCCTTCCTGGAGCTGCAGCTGCGACCGCTGCTGCAGCTGCACAACACGCCGCTCGTGAGTATCAGTAGCACGCGGCCCGCCTTCCTGGAGCTGCAGCTGCGACCGCTGCTGCAGCTGCACAACACGCCGCTCGTGAGTATCAGTAGCACGCGGCCCGCCTTCCTGGAGCTGCAGCTGCGACCGCTGCTGCAGCTGCACAACACGCCGCTCGTGAGTATCAGTAGCACGCGGCCCGCCTTCCTGGAGCTGCAGCTGCGACCGCTGCTGCAGCTGCACAACACGCCGCTCGTGAGTATCAGCTGCAGCTGCGACCGCTGCTGCAGCTGCATAACACGCCGCTCGTGAGCTATTAACCATTAAAACTTTCACAGTATATCTCCGGTAATTGTTCGTCATTATAACTTCGTCCATAGTTGCAAAGACAAAACCTCCGGGTTCCCCAATCAGGTCACCGAAACGCAGCCAGGTGACCGACCCTGGTAAATCTACATCAGGCCCATGGAGGGCCATGAAAAAGCGTCCTTGTAGCTCTTTACTCTGCCATACCTCTATGTGATCTTTAGTGTCAAGTACAACTGGCTTATACCAGTTCTCTTTAGGCAAGGAGAGCGGAGTGAGGCCCTTGTCAACCGCAACTACATCTCGGTGCAATCCCACGATGGTTGTTAGACAATATTCTGTGAGACTGCATATCTCGCTATTGTGGGGGTCTTAGCGTTTAAAAAGCCTCGACCTCCACATTTTCGCGTATTATGCAGCCTCATAACCGATGACCGTGAGTGATGCAATCGATTTGCAGTCAGCAGTGTACAGACTCTCCTATCCAAGGTCCATTTGAGTATGCCAAAAGAGTAAATCAAAACCGGCATGACCCAATCATTGAAAGCGTGAACCTTGTTTCCGCCTGATATAATACTATTAAGTACTTTTTTCAGGCGGCCAAAGAAGCGTTCCTTCAACGATTGCTTCATGTCAGTAACTTTGATACCCAACGCTTTCGACATACCCAAATACTTACAGGTTTCGGATGCGGAGAGGGCTCTAAGATTTATGGAACCCGTGAGTTGGGTTCCCACGGATTACTCAATCTCTCCTCGCTTTACAAGCATAAACACACATTTGTCCACACCAAATTCCATTTTGATGGCACTACTGAAAGTTTTAGTATTTTTCAGTAGCTCCTTCAGTTGTAAGTTGTTGGGAGCAAAAAGTTTCAGGTCGTCCATGTAGAAGAGGCGTGATATAATCTGACCACCTCTCCTCAACCGATAGCCTAGACTTGAATCCTCCAACAGTGTGCTTAGAGGATTCAATGCTAAGCAAACCCAAAGTGGGCTGGACCAAAATTTTCGCCCTGAAATATACCACGCTCGATCCTTATCGGTTCGATATTCCTCTGAATATTTCGACATCCTGGATAGCGAAGGACTGTCGTCCATTGCCCCATACACGTCATTAGGAAGGTGCGCAGAGTAGCATCCACTTTATATAACTCCCGCATGAGCTAAGTATGTGGCACTGAGTCATAGGCCTTCTTTTAATCTATCCAACATGTCGATAGATCCTTTCGGGAACGACGTACTTGTTGGCTCATGACCATATCAATGAGGAGTAGCTCCTAAGTACCGGGACCAGACATGATCGAGTTGCTAATTATTTTGTCGTTACTATTATATCTTGTATACTAATAATAATTATTTATTCCAGGGTGGTTACTATCCTTCAGAAAACATCTACGAGGTTAGTATCTGTGTAAATCAAAATAAACCTATTTTACTTTCGAATCAGAACCAAACATTCACTTTATTCATAGACACGATTCACTAACACCACTGTATTTTCTCTTCAGGTGGAGATAATAGCCGACGTGAGTATATTGCAGTAACCTCTATTTATATAGATCTATCAAAATGTTCTCCTTCTCTAGTACTAAGTTCAATTATTGTTCGTCAGTTCAACGACATGGCGACGACGGCGACGATGGACGAACTCGCAGACGACGTTAACACTGATGGCAATGAGGTTGGTACACGTTCCTATAACATTAATTGCATTTTATTTAACAGAAAGCCTATAAGCATATTTGAAAACTTCCAAAATATAGTTGAAATCTGATTTCGTCAAAAATTTTAAATGTTATTATCTATATAACCAATTGCTGTGTCTATGAAATTTATAATACTAGTTTATCTAGGGGATCTCAGAACTAAATTTGGTTGGTTTAAGTTCAATAGATTTTGATTAGGAGGAGGTCAAAAGTGACTCCAAATGGTTCGTGTAAACATACACACGGCGCTGCTCGCCAACTTGAGAACCTGGATGAACACGCTACCGCGTGTCTAGATTGGAATCGATTCAGTTACTTGTTCTGAACAAACTATATTCGGATTTCGCAAAAATCAATAAATAACGTACATATATTTACATATACGTTATCAACCAAATTACATTACTGTATTTTTTTGTATATACGAAACCCGAAACACGTGCACAGTATTTTTAAAGTAATGAATCTATGTATAAAAAGATGTCAATCATAAAAAACCACAAAGTTACTAGGTGGCTATCTTACCTGGTTACCCCAACAAAAATATGGTCAACGCACCGTTTGCCCGCCCGCGCCTGCAGCGGCATGGCGCGGGGCCCTGTCTCACGCGCCTAGTACAGTGGAGCCCCGATAATCCGGCCCCTGGCTTATCCGGCACCCCCTGTAATCCGACATGGTCTATTATTTATTATAAATCGAATGTTTTTTTAACCGTCTTCGTTAATGCATGATTGAACAAGTGATAACTTGTACGCACCACCACGATTGTGCTCGACGCGTAGAGTATTGTTTTGTTTTTGATTGCTCAGTTTGAATTTGATTAGGTACATGTGATGAAGATAGCGGTGCGGTCTAGCGTGTGTTCATTGTTTAGTGTTTATTCATTGTGTATTACGTATTCGTACCTAGTAATGTCGTCACAAGCTCAGAAGCGAAGGCACAAAACACTGACAATTAAAGAAAAATGTGATATTTTAGACCGCCTAAATCGTAACGAATCTTTTAATAGTTTAGCAAGTGAATACGGCGTAGGCCGATCTACAATTTATGACATTTAAAAAAACCACGAGAAGATTAAACAGTTCGTGTCAACTACGGACTGTGGGCCAGGCAAGAGACAGACACTCAAAAAATCTGAACAACCAGTAGTGGAAGAAGCTTTATACATGTGGTTTCTTCAGGAAAGAAATAGGCATACGCCCATTTCGGGACCTATGTTGGCTATGAAAGCTAAATATTTTTATAAGGAAATAATAAAAAAAGATGATTTTGTGGCTAGCAGGGGATGGCTAGAACGTTTCAAAAGTCGTCATGGCATACGTTTAATTACTATTACAGGAGAGAATCTTTCTAATGATGCCACCTGCATAGAACCATTTAAATTAAGATTTTTGCAAAGGGTGAAAGATTTAAATCTTAACCCGTCACAGGTGTATAATGCAGACGAATCAGGGCTAAATGAGGAAGATGATGACGAAGTAATTGCAACTACTCCACAAGTGAAAACAGAAGACGCGATTAACGCCTTTGAGCTGGGATTGGAATACAACCTACAACGAACTTCTACTTTTAAGAAGACTGAGGGACAAAGCTTTAATCTCGCGTTTCAACAACGTTAAACAAAAAAAAAAAAAAAAAATATGAATATTTTCATGCGTGTTAAATTGATTGACTCATTTATTTTTGATTATTTTAGTATGTACATTTGTTTGTACACAATTTGTATTTCCTAATGTAAAGCTATTGCTTATTTTTTGTGAATTATATAGCATTACTAACATTAATTTTATAATAAAACGTCTCTCTATTGTACTGTTTAATTTACTAAATTGGACATACATAATGAAGTATAATATTTAGTTCAGAGTACATACACATATATAACATGTAGAATCTTATCATTGGATCTGTCGGATTACAAGGTACTCTTTTGTAAAAAAATCCGGACTATAGGGGGTCTAGGGCAGTACTCAATAATCCGACAAATTCGCTAATCCGACACTGCCCTGCAAACTGTTTGTCGGATTACCGAGGCTCCACTGTACTAAGATAGATCATTAGTCAGCTGAGTTGCGCGCTCGGTAACGACACTGCAACAATTTCTAAATGTATTTGGATAAAATAAAATAAAAAAAAAAAAAAAAAAAAACAAAATCAAAGCATTTATTTCAAATAAACCAGTTACAGGCACTTTTGAATTGTCAGAAGGTCGGTCAGTCAGTAAGGTGAAGCTAGTCGCCCATTCCAAAGAGTAGGTACCTATGGAGAAGAACGGGCAAGAAACTCCATGGACACTTTTAAATTATCAAGCTATTGATACTGGTGGTGGCGCCACCAGCGAGACATTTGAGTGAGCATGACATACTCTCAACAGCTATAGCACTATCAAGTCAATAAAAGACTAACCCAACAAATAGATGCTTTACAGCAAGTAGATCGTGCTCACACGTGTTCCATGCAATTATACAATACTAAGAAATTGAATCTACACAATGCAAAGACAGTTTTGTCCAAGGTTCAGCAGCTCCAACGGTGTTCCCGAATGCTAAGTTTAGCTCCTGTGTAGCTGCACCAGTGCCGAATACCCCTGTCAGCGATGCAATTCCGTAACGTATAATATGCCTGGCTACATAGTGTGTACTGGCTTTGAGTTAAAAAAAAAACAAACAATTGCAAATTTAAACTACAAGAGGAAAAATCAAAGAACAATCAGTGTAAGCATAGAAATCGGACGCAGCTCAAGCCCAAGCTTTTTTGTCGTCAATATAATCTTTAACACCATAAAATGCTTTCTGACACAACTTACGTTTAATGAAGGATTTGAATTTATTCAGGCTCAGGACCTTGAACCACTTCTGGAAGTCTATTGTAAAAATGTATACATTGGCATCTAAAAGAGCCACCTATTTTCTTGAGTCTTGTTGTAGGTACAATAAATTTCTGCTTGTTCCTAGTATTTATATTATGGACATCACTGTATTTTTTAAACAATTTTATATTTTTATGAGCATACAAAAGATTTTCATAAATATATTGAGACGGCACGGTCAGTACATTAATTTCTTTAAATTTTTCTCTGAGAGAGTGTCTCGGACTTCATTTATAAATTGCACGAACAGCTCGTTTCTGCAAAACAAATATTGTTTGAATATCAGTGGCATTTCCCCACAACAGAATGCCGTACGACATTACGCTATGGAAATAGCCAAAGTACACTAAACGGGCCGTCTCAATATCAGTCAAATTACGAATTGTTCTAACCGTTTAAGAGTAAATTATTAACATTAAACCAGTGGACTACTTTGGAGATCGCGCTATTTACATCATCAGTGACCTGCTGCTGACGTTTAAGTTTAAATAAAAGTGAAGTGTCATCTGCAAACAACACTATATCGTGATTATCCTTTATGAGGTACGGCATTAATGACCTAATATAAATAAGAAACAAAAAGGGACCAAGAATTGACCCCTGTGGGACTCCCATTGTTACTAAAGATCCGGAAGATCTTTTTCCATTAACGTCAATGCTTTGAATCCTACCAATCAAGTAGGATGTAATAAGATCCAGTGCAGAGTTCCTGATCTCGTAGTGGCGGAGTTTCCTGATTAACGTCTCGTCAAGGACGCAATCGAATGCCTTGGACAAATCACAAAAAATGCCCATGGCATCGCATTTATCCTCCCATGCATTATAGATATGACCTAGAAGTTCAACACCGGCATCAGTAGTTGAACGACCCCTTGTAAAACTGAACTGTTTGCTATGTAATAATTTATGTTTATTAAAAAAACTTAGCATTTGGTTTAAAATTAATTTCTCAAAAATTTTACTAAAGGTAGGCAGTACAGAAATAGGTCTATAATTTGTAGGGTCTGATGTACTGCCTGATTTAAACAAAGGTATTATCTTACTATTTTTCATGAGATCAGGAAACTCTCCACAGTCAATACAAGTATTAAAGATAACCGCTAGAGTGGGTGCCACAATATCAATAATAGACTTCGCAACTTCCACCGAATGACCCCATAGGTCAGCAGTCTTTTTTATATTGAGAGTGTGAAAGATTTTAATTATATCTTTACTGGTAACATATTCAAAATGAAATTCCGAATTACAAACATTAACATTTTCTTTAAGCAAAGACTCAGCAACAGAAGATGATGAGTTTAGGGATTTAGTAGTTAAAACAGGAATATCCGAAAAGAAATTTTCAAACACCTCAGCGACTTGCGAGTCTGATTTTATTATGTTGCCATTAACAGTCAGGCTATAGTCAGTATTTCTATCACTGGACCTTCCCGTTTCACTATTAATAATTTTCCAAGTCGTTTTAATTACATTACTACTGTTTTTTGTTATAAAAATATAACATGGTGTAAAATGATTGGAATCGATTCAGTTGCTTATTGTGAACAAACTGTATTCAGGTTTTGTATAAAGTAAAAATAACGTTGTATACATGTATCAACTGTTAGGAAAGACGCGCGGTGCGGGTGTCCACCGCGCGGAGCCCTCAGTGATGCCGCAATGGCTTTAGTCACGCCCGAACGTCTCTTTGGGCTCTGTGTTTTATACATATACTGCTGCCCTTTTCAAATAATTTAACGTCTTAGAATGCGCAGTTTTATTTCAAAATCACCTCCCAGCCGAAGGTTAATGATTGGTGACAGATTATAGTTATTGCCAAATGCTATAGCTACTTGTCTATTTCAGATGTGTGGCGCCGTGGGTTTGTCCGGAGAGTCACCGGACTTCATAGCAGACGGACTCGGCATCGACGACGCAGATAAAGTAAATACTTCAAAATCAAAAACGTGTATTTCAAATAAATCAATTACTAGGTGGCAATTTGCAATTAATTAGATACTTATGGACTCAATTATATTATAATGTTGATGCAACCAACAAGCTTCACTTACGCGTCGTAAATGTAAAAAAACAAAACAAACTTAATAAAAAAAAACTCAAGAAAGCAAAAACTCCACAGAAACAGTAATAACAACAGGCGATTTAAACTGTATTTAGATAATTGTAATTGTTGTAACAAATATGTAGACGCGCCCCAGCACAGCACGTACATCTACCGCGCATTTGTCACGGCTTATCCAACAAACAAGGTCGGCTTATATCACAAGTAAATCAATCTCTTACCACTTCACAACAAATCTAAGGCACTTACCTTGGGACCCAGTGTGTTCCGTCGTGGAGTGAAGTCCCGGCGAGTCGACGCGCGCGCGTCGACTTACAATGACGTCCGTTGTCTTCAAATACACTGACTGTCCCATACCAGTCGACACACCAAAGTTCCCTTAATAGGGCACCAACGCTCACCAGCGTATGAAACCGTTATTTGGCAGCGTCAATCACGCCCGACAAACAATCGACAATGAAAACCACGTTTCCGATTCAAATTCCACTCAATTACAGGCGGCACCGTTACGGTTATAATTCAAGTAAATACTTCAAAACACGGGCAACAAACGCGACAAACTATCCGAAACCGCGGCCGGTGGTATTTATTTCCCGAAAATCATTCGACCGAACGCGCCACGCGCGCGATGATTATTCGTCAAGAGTTCTTAGCAACGGACCGCTGCCGACGCGGTCTCAAAACGTTGTGTTAATGGCCGCGCGTCACCTAGACAATACTAAATTACGCTCATCCCTACCGGTCGCGCCGTCGATCAAACTCGACTAACTAACAATCGGACTCGACCGATAAACTAGCGTAAACAAAATATGTGTGTATATGTTAATCAAACTTATTTTATTTTATTATTTGCAGATGCGGACAGCTAAGAGCAATTTCTTAGAGCTGGCCAGCCAAAGATTTGATGATGAGTAAGTTTTTATGTAGTGTAGTGGATTATTATTGTTATGCTATGCACTAAAATGAGAAATATATTGAAGAAGTTCTGTGTTTCAATATGGAAACTGTACTTTGAAGAGCGTCTTCTCTGGAATAGTATATCTAATTTGCAAAGAGAATATTCTTACTATAGAACTATTAAAAAATCCAAGACACAAGTAAAAAGTTGATTTCAATAAAAGAGTTCGTCTTGTGTTGTGTCTGAAGTAGTTGTTGCTCGTGATGCAATACATTGTTGTCCGCAGCATGTGGGAGGAGTCGGGCGAGGCGGACGAGGACGAGCCCGCGGCGGCGGCGCGCGACCTGCTCGACCAGCGCTCACGTACGTATCACTTACTGCTGATCCGATCCAAGTGTTCGTATCCAAATATCAATACTTCGAACCATCACTCCATAGAAAAAGCACATTCCGTTTTTCATAGTTTTGCAATTTCCCCCCCTTTTTTTTCTTTAATCCTTTAACCGCCATCGCCGTAATATTAAGTGTTGTAAGAATATATCACACGCCACGTTTCGTAATTTTAAAAGACCTGTCATTTAAAAAAGGTGATAATACCCTCCTAAAAGCTATAGACTAATATCGCTCCTGAGCCTTGTCTATAAGCGGTTTTCTAGGGTCATTACGAATTGCCTTGCTAGCAGGTTTGACGACTTCCAGCCTCCCGAACAAGCAGGTTTCCGAAAAGGCTTTAGCACCATAGACCACATACATACGCTGCGGCAAGTTATACAGAAGTCCGAGGAGTATAACAAACCACTATGCTTAGTGTTTGTAGACTATGAGAAGGCCTTCGGTTCGATGGAGAGTTGGGCGGTGCTAGTCTCTCCAGCGGTGCATAATTGACTATCGATACTTTTAAGTGACAAGTGTTTGCAAAAACGCTACCATATCAATGCCTCCAGGATCAGGACTTGAAACCGATTCAACTGCAGCATGGAGTAAGACAAGATGTCATATCCCCCAAATTGTTCACTGCTGCGTTGGAAGATGTCTTCAAACTCCAGGACTTGATATATCTGGGACAAACAGACCAACTAGGTCGGTTGAACTTCGAGAAAGAGGTGTCTCGTCGAATCCAGCTC
This sequence comes from Sesamia inferens, assembly GCA_037179545.1. Lineage (NCBI taxonomy): Eukaryota > Metazoa > Arthropoda > Insecta > Lepidoptera > Noctuidae > Sesamia > Sesamia inferens. The sequence continues at coordinate 30,811,567 of CM073937.1, read as the reverse complement.
GGCTGGGCAGGGTTCGGAAAGCTACCGTACATCTACTCGTCGTCCAAGATACCACAGTGTCTCAAGACTTACAAGTCTTTGACCAATGTGTGTTGCCAGTGATGACTTACAATGGACCTCATACGAAGACGAGAAGTAAAAATTTGCAAGTTTTATTTATTTCAATACTTTGTTTATTGATAACTATATTTTACAACATTATGCAAAGGAGAATCAGCGCCTTTTGAACGTCGATTTTACATAAGACAGTCCCCCCAAAACGTCTGCCCTTTGTCTCTTCTAGTGCTTTCGAGAAGAATTTCTGGAACAAACTCCCCACCAGCACAGCTGTCCGTTCATTTGAAAAACATCACTTTATATAATATTATGTATGTAAAGTAGCTAACATAAGAAAATAGAACATTAAATTATTGTAATTACCATAAAATGTGGAACATTGCACCTAGCGGTTCTCAAGTGATGTTTTTGAAACAGCATTTTCTTAAATTAAAAAAATTAAATAATTTAATTTGTGTACATTTATTTAGCATCTCCGACAAAAAAATACATAATATATACACACATCAAAAGTGTCTAGGGATCAACATATATTTTTGCAATAACTTTTCTCCTGATTGATATTAATTAAAATTTTCTTTAAGGATTCATCAAATAAAGTGTTTTCGTTTGTCACAGTAACGATAAACCAAGTCACCTTTGCATTAATAAAGAAATTTGCCATTTTCCTAATAAAGGGATATTTGACATTTGAACCACTAACACAAAAGTTCGAAAAAAAGACTGAAATAACAGTTTTCTCTAAAATTTTATTGGATAACTTAAACAATTAATAATCCGTGTTTCTACCGCGAACACTAACAACACAAGAACATCGGTTTGGCATACTCAAAATGAGTTCATCCAAATCACGCTGTGGAATGGCCGCCCATGTTCGTTGCAACAACAAAAAAAGGTCTTCTTGCGACTGGATACCCTCCATATTCGGCAGAGCTCTTCTCTGTAGCATATCCCATGCATGCTCAATCGGGTTCAAGTCTGGCGACTGAGCAGGCCAGGGCAGGACATTGATGTTAGCTGCGGCGAGAGTCTGTCTTACAACTCTTGCGGTGTGCGGTCGTGCATTATCATGCATTAACTGAAATAAGGGACCGATTTGCACTTGTAGAGGAACGATGACGTCTGATACAATCGTCTCAGCATAAATTTGAGCGTTGAGGTTGCCTCTGATCCAAATCAACTCCGTTCTTCCGCCGATCCAAATACCCGCCCATACCATGATGGTTCCACCACTATAAGGATGGACTTCCTGGCAGGATTTTAATCGCTGTTGGCGTCCAGGGGTTCTCCAGTGTCGTATACGTCTTGTATCCGGTGTCATACCAAAACGAGACTCATCAGAAAAGCACACGAAACGCCATTGTTCTTCTGCCCAATTTCTGTGTACAAGAGCCCATTGATATCGAATCCTACGATTGTGCATTGCTATAGGTGGTACCCGTAGCGGTCTTCGGGAATGAAGGTTCACTTCATGCAAGCGGTTTCTGACTGTTTGGTCGCTAATTAAGTTCCCTGAAGAGTGATGAAGCCTCACGGCTAATATCATGGCGGTTATTGTTGGAGCTCTTCGAGTTAAGATTTGAATGTATCGGTCTTGTCTCCGTGTGGTGCAGCGATACCGTCCTCCATGGCGCTCAGCCACGGTACCAGTGCTTCGGTAACGTGTCCAAAGTCGACTGATAACACTCTGACTTGTATTCAGAGCTAAAGCCACAGTACGTTGCCGGGAACCAGCTTCTATCATTCCCACGGCTCTGAGCATTTCTTCCCTGCTTAAATGACGTCGCCGCTCCATAATAACGTTGTTTTTAATCAGTAGTAGGGAAACAGTAGCACTAATAATGTCTTCAATGCGTTGTATGTTTTTATAGGGAAAATATTGACAGCTGATTTTCATCTTTTACTCGAATTTGATTCACAGTTCCTGATTCAAATTATGAAATGCACCAAAAAGGATCCATATAAATTTATAAAATCATAAATTTATTACAAAGCCACATCTCAATCTCAAGAAATCCGCATAAAAATGCTTGATCCCTAGACACTTTTGATGTGTGTATGTATAACACAGAGAATGAGCAACAAGATGTAGTTGGTAGGTAGTGAACGAGTCCACGTTCACTTGGAGGATACGAGACCACGGCTTCACACTTTATGAATGTTCTGACAGGTTTAAAAAAAGCTCGTATGAACTTTTTGGGTGTCTATAATTTAATGTAAATAAAAGTGTCTATAAATTTTGTAGCTGACAATAAGAAGGCACTGTTTAATCATTTTCAGCTGTGTGGCACAGAACAGGACGGAACAGTACGATGTAGGATGTTTCAGCGGTAATGATGACTAAGGGTATATTTATGTTGTGTGTAGCGTGGGACAGCGCGAGCGACGCCAGCTGTGCGGGCGGCAGCGCTGAGGGCTGGGCGCACTTCGATTCCCGGGATCCCTTCGCCGCAGAGCCAGCCCCCGGCGAGGCCCCGCCCGTCGAGGCCCCGGCCGCCGCCGGCACCGGGGGCCCCGCGGGCCCCGCGGGCCCCGGCGCCCCGCCCAGCGCGCCTGCCTTCGCAGCCGAGGATGAGTTCGCGCCCTCGCACGAATTCTCTCCCTTCTGGTCATATGCTGACACGCACCACCCGCACGGTCAGTATACTGCTACCAGCTTACCAAGAATAACGATACATTTATTTAGCTGAGCACACATTTCAGTGGATTGACTTCCTAGACCTCTCACTAGGATTTCGTGTGTTGTGAGATCAAACTCCGTCATTCCATTAAACTTTAAGTATTTTTTTTTATTTTTTTTCAATTACTTACAAAAAAGAAAGCAAGAAGATTTTTGTATTATGTGACCTCCGCTCTGCCACTTATCATAATCGATATGCAATTGAAAAATGAAAACAAAGAAAATATAGCATAGTTGGTGAAGCAAATGTAGTTGAACTTGGATGCATTCAGGTCGAGGAGGGTACGATTTAGCCAATCTGCAGTTTTTTAAAGGTCAGTTTCAGATGACATCTTAACCTGTACCTATCAGCGGAGACTGGCGGTAACATCTGCATTTGACTAAATGAGACCCCGTTCAAAATATAAATAAGTAACCATGTCGGACCGAGTACATTTCCCTGAACAACGCTGTATGAACCTGTTTCTAACGATCTAGTAAACTCTCCACTTTTACTGATTATTTGCGGTTAATCAAATAGGATTGCAATAGCTCGTTATGTAGATTCTTTCGCACCTGTTTCAAAAGTATGCAAACAGTTACTATTTCGAAAGAGTTACCGTGTACCTGGTGTACTGACAAGTGAAGGATCACGGGTGGGTTTTAGTCAGTAAAAGTCTGACACGTCCTCCCGCTCCGCTCAGAGCGGGAGAGGTCATTTGATGATTTCGTGTCCCAAACACAACACAACAACGTCTACTTTTAATTAATGGGGTTATTGTTGCAATTGTTTGGTGGATAATCGAACAAAACACAACAACGTCTACTTTTAATTAATGGGGTTATTGTTGCAATTGTTTGGTGGATAATCGAACAAAACACAACAACGTCTACTTTTAATTAATGGGGTTATTGTTGCAATTGTTTGGTGGATAATCGAACAAAACACAACAACGTCTACTTTTAATTAATGGGGTTATTGTTGCAATTGTTTGGTGGATAATCGAACAAAACACAACAACGTCTACTTTTAATTAATGGGGTTATTGTTGCAATTGTTTGGTGGATAATCGAACAAAACACAACAACGTCTACTTTTAATTAATGGGGTTATTGTTGCAATTGTTTGGTGGATAATCGAACAAAACACAACAACGTCTACTTTTAATTAATGGGGTTATTGTTGCAATTGTTTGGTGGATAATCGAACAAAACACAACAACGTCTACTTTTAATTAATGGGGTTATTGTTGCAATTGTTTGGTGGTAATCGAACAAAACACAACAACGTCTACTTTTAATTAATGGGGTTATTGTTGCAATTGTTTGGTGGATAATCGAACAAAACACAACAACGTCTACTTTTAATTAATGGGGTTATTGTTGCAATTGTTTGGTGGATAATCGAACAAAACACAACAATGTCTACTTTTAATTAATGGGGTTATTGTTGCAATTGTTTGGTGGATAATCGAACAAAACACAACAACGTCTACTTTTAATTAATGGGGTTATTGTTGCAATTGTTTGGTGGATAATCGAACAGTGGGCAGTTGGGTTCGAGGATATAGGAGGATAATAGGATTATTGAGCCGCGCTAGTTCTAGTTTTAGTCAATATGAATATCATGTTAACATGGATCAATAAAACTATTGCCTTCATATATATTAACGCTCTTATATTTTACAATTTGGCCTAACTTTGTAATTAGGATCATTCACTGACTTATTAGAACTATTTTCTGTGTTTTTTTTTGTTGTAAAATAATGTTTTTATGGTGGAATATTTGTTGCAAAATTAACCTTAAATCAGATAACTAAGGAATAACAGAAAACAAAAAATAGATAATTTTTATTTTCTATGAGGATACGATATCACTCTTCTTTTAAATACAGTTTTTAGTATTACACAAAAATGTTTCGTGCGCAACGACGGCGCTCGTGCTGCAACGTAAACGTAGTAAAAGAATTAGAGATATTTAATTTAATCGGATCGCCTTCTAAGAAGTTTCCCTTCATAACTACGTTACTTATTACAGATTCAGATTTAGAAGCAAGAATGCGCACACTTCGTCTAGCAGGTGAGTTAACCGACAGACGCATGGACGAAGCGTCCAGTGTTGAGCTCGCCAACAACCTGTTGACGGCCATGTCTGCCATGTCCGCCGACGTCATCGCCAACATCGTCAACGCCAATCTGCCCGGCGCGTCAGACGTGCGCGACGTGGACACTCACGGCGTGTGCGACGTGGACGCTCACGACGGGCGTGGAGTGGACACTCACGACGTGCGTGGAGTGGACACTCACGACGTGCGTCAAGCGGACACAAACGACGTGCGTCAAGTGGACACTGACGACGTGCGCTCGCCGCAGGAGGCAGGCGGTCGGCCAGCAAGCCCGAGGTGATCCGGCCGCCCCGCCCGCTATGTGTTCCACGTGTAAGCGTCACAACGTGCAACAAAATGGCCGGATGCGTTCACTTATACCTTTCTACCATCTCCTTTATTCAAATACAAATTCTCGTGACGCGCAAAGACTATTCATCTAATCGATCCATTAATAATAATAAGAATAAATTGTGATTATCAGTGATGAACTAATGTAAGGCTCGCCAGTGATTATGAAATTTGTATGTAGTATCGAATTCGATGTGTCTTACAAATAAGTGTATTAAATGTTCAATTGGGGCAGAAATCATACTTAAGCATTTCCTAATCGTGTATTTTGTAATGATTACTTAGGTAAGCGAAATGTAGTTTAGTTGAACAAATTATGTCATAATCGTAGTGTACAGTGGGTACAACCGCTCTACCCGGTGAGGAGTCGAAGTATCGTTGCATCAGACATACTGCAGAGCGTCGAACTCCAAACAGCGAGCGCACATGCTCCCACACAGACACTTCACACACACACACACACATACATACCCGTGATACACACATACATACCCGTCACACAGACACATATTCCCGTGACACACAGCGGGTGCACACAGACACATATTCCCGTGACACACAGCGGGTGCACACAGACACATATTCCCGTGACACACAGCGGGTGCACACAGACACATATTCCCGTGACACACAGCGGGTGCACACAAACACATATTCCCGTGACACACAGCGGGTGCACACAGACACATATTCCCGTGACACACAGCGGGTGCACACAGACACATATTCCCGTGACACACAGCGGGTGCACACAGACATATATTCCCGTGACACACAGCGGGTGCACACAGACACATATTCCCGTGACACACAGCGGGTGCACACAGACACATATTCCCGTGACACACAGCGGGTGCACACAGACACATATTCCCGTGACACACAGCGGGTGCACACAGACACATATTCCCGTGACACACAGCGGGTGCACACAGACACATATTCCCGTGACACACAGCGGGTGCACACAGACACATATTCCCGTGACACACAGCGGGTGCACACAGACACATATTCCCGTGACACACAGCGGGTGCACACAGACACATATTCCCGTGACACACAGCGGGTGCACACAGACACATATTCCCGTGACACACAGCGGGTGCACACAGACACATATTCCCGTGACACACAGCGGGTGCACACACACACATATTCCCGTGGCACACAGCGGATGCACACAGACACATATTCCCGTGACACACAGCGGGTGCACACACACACATATTCCCGTGGCACACAGCGGATGCACACAGACACATATTCCCGTGACACACAGCGGGTGCACACACACACATATTCCCGTGGCACACAGCGGATGCACACAGACACATATTCCCGTGACACACAGCGGGTGCACACAGACACATATTCCCGTGACACACAGCGGGTGCACACAGACACATATTCCCGTGACACACAGCGGGTGCACACAGACACATATTCCCGTGACACACAGCGGGTGCACACACACACATATTCCCGTGACACACAGCGGGTGCACACAGACACATATTCCCGTGACACACAGCGGGTGCACACGGACACATATTCCCGTGACACACAGCGGGTGCACACAGACACATATTCCCGTGACACACAGCGGGTGCACACAGACACATATTCCCGTGACACACAGCGGGTGCACACAGACACATATTCCCGTGACACACAGCGGGTGCACACAGACACATATTCCCGTGACACACAGCGGGTGCACACAGACACATATTCCCGTGACACACAGCGGGTGCACACACACACATATTCCCGTGACACACAGCGGGTGCACACACACACATATTCCCGTGACACACAGCGGGTGCACACAGACACATATTCCCGTGACACACAGCGGGTGCACACAGACACATATTCCCGTGACACACAGCGGGTGCACACACACACATATTCCCGTGACACACAGCGGGTGCACACAGACACATATTCCCGTGACACACAGCGGGTGCACACAGACACATATTCCCGTGACACACAGCGGGTGCACACAGACACATATTCCCGTGACACACAGCGGGTGCACACAGACACATATTCCCGTGACACACAGCGGGTGCACACAGACACATATTCCCGTGACACACAGCGGGTGCACACAAACACATATTCCCGTGACACACAGCGGGTGCACACAGACACATATTCCCGTGACACACAGCGGGTGCACACAGACACATATTCCCGTGACACACAGCGGGTGCACACAGACATATATTCCCGTGACACACAGCGGGTGCACACAGACACATATTCCCGTGACACACAGCGGGTGCACACAGACACATATTCCCGTGACACACAGCGGGTGCACACAGACACATATTCCCGTGACACACAGCGGGTGCACACAGACACATATTCCCGTGACACACAGCGGGTGCACACAGACACATATTCCCGTGACACACAGCGGGTGCACACAGACACATATTCCCGTGACACACAGCGGGTGCACACAGACACATATTCCCGTGACACACAGCGGGTGCACACAGACACATATTCCCGTGACACACAGCGGGTGCACACAGACACATATTCCCGTGACACACAGCGGGTGCACACAGACACATATTCCCGTGACACACAGCGGGTGCACACACACACATATTCCCGTGGCACACAGCGGATGCACACAGACACATATTCCCGTGACACACAGCGGGTGCACACACACACATATTCCCGTGGCACACAGCGGATGCACACAGACACATATTCCCGTGACACACAGCGGGTGCACACACACACATATTCCCGTGGCACACAGCGGATGCACACAGACACATATTCCCGTGACACACAGCGGGTGCACACAGACACATATTCCCGTGACACACAGCGGGTGCACACAGACACATATTCCCGTGACACACAGCGGGTGCACACAGACACATATTCCCGTGACACACAGCGGGTGCACACACACACATATTCCCGTGACACACAGCGGGTGCACACAGACACATATTCCCGTGACACACAGCGGGTGCACACAGACACATATTCCCGTGACACACAGCGGGTGCACACAGACACATATTCCCGTGACACACAGCGGGTGCACACAGACACATATTCCCGTGACACACAGCGGGTGCACACAGACACATATTCCCGTGACACACAGCGGGTGCACACACACACATATTCCCGTGACACACAGCGGGTGCACACACACACATATTCCCGTGACACACAGCGGGTGCACACACACACATATTCCCGTGACACACAGCGGGTGCACACACACACATATTCCCGTGACACACAGCGGGTGCACACAGACACATATTCCCGTGACACACAGCGGGTGCACACACACACATATTCCCGTGACACACAGCGGGTGCACACAGACACATATTCCCGTGACACACAGCGGGTGCACACAGACACATATTCCCGTGACACACAGCGGGTGCACACAGACACATATTCCCGTGACACACAGCGGGTGCACACAGACACATATTCCCGTGACACACAGCGGGTGCACACAGACACATATTCCCGTGACACACAGCGGGTGCACACAGACACATATTCCCGTGACACACAGCGGGTGCACACAGACACATATTCCCGTGACACACAGCGGGTGCACACACACACATATTCCCGTGACACACAGCGGGTGCACACACACACATATTCCCGTGACACACAGCGGGTGCACACAGACACATATTCCCGTGACACACAGCGGGTGCACACAGACACATATTCCCGTGACACACAGCGGGTGCACACAGACACATATTCACGTGACACACAGCGGGTGCACACAGACACATATTCCCTTGACACACAGCGGGTGCACACAGACACATATTCCCGTGACACACAGCGGGTGCACACAGACACATATTCCCGTGACACACAGCGGGTGCACACACACACATATTCCCGTGACACACAGCGGGTGCACACAGACACATATTCCCGTGACACACAGCGGGTGCACACACACACATATTCCCGTGACACACAGCGGGTGCACACACACACATATTCCCGTGACACACAGCGGGTGCACACAGACACATATTCCCGTGACACACAGCGGGTGCACACAGACACATATTCCCGTGACACACAGCGGGTGCACACAGACACATATTCCCGTGACACACAGCGGGTGCACACAGACACATATTCCCGTGACACACAGCGGGTGCACACAGACACATATTCCCGTGACACACAGCGGGTGCACACAGACACATATTCCCGTGACACACAGCGGGTGCACACAGACACATATTCCCGTGACACACAGCGGGTGCACACAGACACATATTCCCGTGACACACAGCGGGTGCACACAGACACATATTCCCGTGACACACAGCGGGTGCACACAGACACATATTCCCGTGACACACAGCGGGTGCACACACACACATATTCCCGTGACACACAGCGGGTGCACACAGACACATATTCCCGTGACACACAGCGGGTGCACACACACACATATTCCCGTGACACACAGCGGGTGCACACACACACATATTCCCGTGACACACAGCGGGTGCACACACACACATATTCCCGTGACACACAGCGGGTGCACACACACACATATTCCCGTGACACACAGCGGGTGCACACAGACACATATTCCCGTGACACACAGCGGGTGCACACACACACATATTCCCGTGACACACAGCGGGTGCACACAGACACATATTCCCGTGACACACAGCGGGTGCACACACACACATATTCCCGTGACACACAGCGGGTGCACACACACACATATTCCCGTGACACACAGCGGGTGCACACACACACATATTCCCGTGACACACAGCGGGTGCACACACACACATATTCCCGTGACACACAGCGGGTGCACACACACACATATTCCCGTGACACACAGCGGGTGCACACACACACATATTCCCGTGACACACAGCGGGTGCACACACACACATATTCCCGTGACACACAGCGGGTGCACACAGACACATATTCCCGTGACACACAGCGGGTGCACACACACACATATTCCCGTGACACACAGCGGGTGCACACACACACATATTCCCGTGACACACAGCGGGTGCACACACACACATATTCCCGTGACACACAGCGGGTGCACACACACACATATTCCCGTGACACACAGCGGGTGCACACTCGCAACCGGTATTCGTGAACAATGAGCACACGTACGTGTCTGAGTGTGTGGAAGTTTACGTCCGTTGTTTGGTGGAGCAGACTTCTGCATCTATCTACTTTGTGCTGTCGTAGAATGTTGTATTGTTTAGTTTAATCACGTTGTTCATGATTTTATTTAAATAAAATCACCATATGAAGTGATTGCTCTGGCGGTTGTCTGAACAATGTCACTCGTATTGGTTAAAATTAACCAAACTCATGCTTTTATCGTAGAGTCCTGTTTTACAAAACTACTGCTAGTGTAAAGATCTCTTAAACATAAATAGGTGATATGAACTGCCTTTACCACGTAGCAAGGTAAAGTCATAATTATTATGTAAAAAAAACTATGAAAACTCTCCACAAACGTAGTTTTGTAGTCATTAGTTCACAGTATTGTCTAGATAGCTTGCTGTCTTACTAAATATTCCAAACATTCTCGTGAACATTTGGGGTCCAAACTGTAAATTTCTTCTGTCCTTATGAGGAGCACTTTCCAGCGGGAACCAGTACCTCGTTGTTGATGGCGAGGTAATTGATATGGTTTCCTACCTGCTTATTTGTAATATACTTTTTATGAAATTTGTTTGTACCACACAGGGGCCGTGCGCGTACTCGTAACTCGGAGCGGATTGTAGTCAACGGTATTATTGTAAATAGTAAGAATTATTTGGGCAATTATCGAGCTTTACCTTATATTGTAAATTCTTTAATGTTATAGTGAATGTTATTGACAAATGATGTGACCGGAGGATGGTGACTGGCCCGCTGTGAAATGTAATACATTTTGTGTAGGTATATTCGTACAGATGGCTCGTGTGTGACGATTAACGGCTGACTGAATACGCCTTTAGTATTTGATATTCAATCTAAATTGTTCAGGCGTTCATTCTGTGAAATGAATCTGCGCGGCTTAACCGGATACAGAGAGTGAGACTTAAAATTTGGCGGACATGGAAGAAATGTTTGCGAGATAACACAAGGAGCAGTCTTCAAAACGACATGATTGTCCACCTGCGGGGAAAGGAAAACATTGCACTTTACTGTAAAAGTATTGCTCTTTGTGCGTCGTCAGTCAGCTGTAAGGCTAAGGACTCACGAAGCCGCGGCGCCGCGGTGGCGAAATGGAGTTTTATTTTCAAAACTCACGAGACCGGAGTTTTTGCGGTTACGCAGCCGTCGCGGTAGCGATTATCGCACGCAAACTTGGCGGTAGATTATCGCAAGACGAGCGGTTGGAAGATGGGTGGTTAAACGATCAGTTGAGTTCCAGACTACGAACAGTTTCTTGTACCAAAGTAATAAGAAGATCCACTTCAATATTGTTATCCATTTTGTTGACCAACGCGTCATTACCACTCACTACGCTACGAGTAATAACACGTCACTGACTGAATGGCTTCGAAACCGCCGCGGCCGCGGGACTGCGAGCCGCGTCCGCCGGTACGAGATGACCGCCGCGGACCGATGTGACCGATGACGCAGCGGGACCCGCAAACAACCGCGCACACAAGGGCGTAAAACGCGACGTGAAATGTGCTTTAATTTTTTTACATATATGTATATCTGCATTCTACAGAAGCTGCGGGCCCGCAACCGCGGCGAATGCGAGTGAACACCGCTCCGTGAGTTCTTAGCCTTAAACGACCCGTTATAGATTATTCCTTATTATCGGATTAGTAAAGTCTATAATTCAATATTATAATTATTCACAACTCGCACTCGTATCGACCTAATCGCAGATTTCAGTTTACCAATTAACTAATTATAAAAAGTCACAGTATTGAACTTAACGAATTAAAACCAGCGTTAATTGAAAAAGGAATGTCTTTATCTAACGTGTCCGTAATTTCGAGAGTCATATTTTTTATTAATGGAAAATCGAGTAAACTTTTGTTGGAATAGAATTTATTGCGAAACAACCTTTTATAGCTTAACGACACGTCGACTGAACGATTTGTCGAATATATTAATCGACTGAATGCTCTTTGGAGTTATACCTAGTTGTTGTAGTTAACACAAATGAAGGAACATATGTTTATTACGAAAAGATGATTTTTGTTATGATTTTGAAACTATACAATATGTAAACAAAACCCCGTCCGACCTATAAGGATAATAAAGGTAAAATTTGAAACTTGAAATAATCATCATAGTAACAATACTAATGAATTTTGAAGTAATGTTATTTTTTCGCGAACTAACTCCAACTTCCCCACAATTTTATAAATTTTCAAACACCGTTTTCGACAATATTATTGGCGGCATTTTGTTTGACCCTTTGGCGGCGTCCGTCTGTGATGTGCTGACCGGCGCGGCGACCTTAAAGTAATCACCAGAGATGTACTATTTATTGCGTAATCGAAAAACACAGATTAGCCAATTTTAAAAGTACATACTTCCGTTTCATTATCGATTAATTACTAATGACCTTATTGTAACACAAGTTTCAGTAAACAGAAACGAGAAGGTCTTATGAAATATGATTTTAGTAAAATATTACAAACAAACAATGTAAAACATTTTAACGGTCAATATAATCGACATTGAGACAAACTGAAATTAAAACTTTGGCATGTTATCGCTTTGCAGCAAAGTAAGATCTTCATTTACAGCTTTTTTTTACATATTGTAAAATAAAACCCATTCCAAAGAGCATTTCAAATAAATATTCGACGAATCGTTCAGTCAAAGTAGCATTTGGGTGTTTTAATGGCATCAGTTAGACTATTACACATACGTGTACCAGAGTGTGACACGACGCTATGCGTTGTTTTGTCTTTCTTTGTACCTTATTGTTCCTAAATCTAGACTGTCTGTCTAGAAACCAGTGTTTACCAATTACTGATACACACTGATTGATTGCATCAAGGGGTACTCACAGAACCAAAATACAAGCAGGTTCTTTTTAAGAAAACATGATTGTGTTCATTACTGTGATAAATGTGAAAATCTAATGACAGATAATACATGTTTTATTTGAGGATAATCAATATAAAATACACCTGATTTAATTTCTATTTAACATTCCTGCAATAAGGAGTACGCAAGTTTGAGATTTTCTTGAAGTGGTACGTAGAAAAACCACTATGAACCACTGGTCTAGACTATTGCAGCCTAATTTACGTACGAGTGTGTAGTGTTGGCTTCTTATGGTGCTTGAATAACATAAACGTACACGGGCAGTTAACGTTAGAAGACCTAGCATGGTCACAATTGGTCGTTTTCTATGGAGAAGAATCTGATAGGAATCTCGAGTTCATATCGACGTTCATATCTACTTTATATCAGTTCACATATCGACCGCAGGACATGGTTGGCCATTACTTAACCAATCAGCGAGAGCGATTTTCGTATTCGCTTTGATTTGGTCTGAGCTTTAGTCTTCCCGTAGCAGGGCTCCATTTCCAATATGACTTAGTCATCGGTTAGGTCGTATATAGTGTTCTGTCCGTGTCGTGCGCGGCCACGATGCGGTGCTACACTAAACACCCTTATTACACGAGGCGTTTGCTACCTAGTTTTGTGAACATATCCTGGTAATATCAATAGGTTAGTATTATTTGGTTTTGTTGGACGTTCTTGAGAGCAGATTCGCGATGCCAGGTTTGGAGGTAGTATTATCGTTTTCTTCTAACTCGCCAAAGTCAAGTTCTTCGAATGCATTAACACAATCATAATAGTTTATATTTCGTTGAAATTTAAATTAGTGTAATTTGGGACTCGCAATATTATTATACGTGGTTAATATTTTTTTTTAAATAAACTTACATTTTAAGTCTTTTATCAAATAATTGAGTTGTGCAGTACCTAAGTGCATGAAAATTATCGCCAAAAAGTCGTAAGATTTTATATGAATCTGAATCTTTACAATCTAAAATTATATGAATTTTTACTTTTATACAAAATGTAATCGTTAAAATGATGAGATATGTACATATGTTATATGTTAGGAATATGTTTACATTTCTGTAAATATACCGCAGACATGTTGAGATTCATACCGTACGAACGTACTGCCGCACTGCTGCACTGCCTCTCTGTCGCACAGTTCACGTATTCATCCTCGCGCTGAACAAATTTTAGAAGATAACTTGTATAGGACGCACTAGTTTTATTGTTAGTACGTTTGTGTAATTCGTGTCATCGTTGTAGTTTAGTTACAATATTTTTGTAAACTTCAATGTTTCGCAATCCTTATTGTTAGTCGTGTGTATATGTATAGAAGGAACCATGTAACGAATTTGATGTGACAGTCGGATGATCGTGCGATGCGCTTTGTGTGACAGTCGGATGATCGTGCGATGCGCTTTGTGTGACAGTCGGATGATCGTGCGATGCGCTTTGTGTGACAGTCGGATGATCGTGCGATGCGCTTTGTGTGACAGTCGGATGGTCGTGCGACGCGCTTTGTGTGACAGTCGGACGGGTCGTGCAACGTGCTTTGTGTGACAGTCGGATGGTCGTGCGACGCACTTTGTGTGACAGTCGGATGGTCGTGCGACGCACTTTGTGTGACAGTCGGATGGTCGTGCAACGCGCTTTGTGTGACAGTCGGATGGTCGTGCGACGCACTTTGTGTGACAGTCGGATGGTCGTGCGACGCACTTTGTGTGACAGTCGGATGGTCGTGCGACGCACTTTGCTGTTACAAAAAATCTAAAATTAGTTGAGACGTTATAGTCGCTCCGCTCGCACAGCGCCCGGGAGGTGCTACAACATACAAACTCGAGTGCGCCGCAACTGTGGGAGTTATATTTCGCCGGTCACCACGGACAGTAACATTGTGATTATTAGCTCATAAGTTTAATATTCTTGTTGTATTTCATTAAAATTTTACTATTAAATAAAATAAACAAATTTTAATAATGCGTTCTCAGTGGATTGTGTTCTGGGCGAAAGAAGCGGAATGAGGTGATTAACCCTCGCATATAATGACGTCACCGTGTGTGTACAATGTAGTGAGCGAGTTAAGGAAGACGATTACTGCTCCACGTAATATTTCCGGCACATCGTCGGTGCAGTGGGCGCGCCGCAAGCTGCACACTACCAAGAGCTTCGTATCGTTGATGGTCGTCTTCCTGAAACGTTAGTATTATAGTTGTTAGCATTTAAATCTGTGAATGTAAACTTTGTATGAGCAACTAGTTGCCTTTGAGTGTTGTTGTCAAACTTTATATTTAACTTGATAGTAAGCGAGCCGGTAATGTTTTTGATTTTGGTTTATATTTTAGTGCTGTTCATACACAACTCTTTGTAAATTTTGATGAATGTAAACAAGTATTACGTAACACGCGATAACAAATTATTGTAATGTTAAATTTTGTCAAGTTTCTTAGCAAAATATATGTATTAGTGTTGTGTGACTGCACGTGTTGATTCGCTTTCACTGGTATTTCTAGCTATTTATACAATGTGCAGGATTTTGTGATAATGTGTAATTTTGATTTCTACCTTCAGCTAACCGCGACCGTCCTCGATGTTATGCTTCCTTAGTGTGCGATCCGCGGCGCCTTGTCGCTGTGTCGATGGCAAAATCCATATAATAATTAGCTATCGATAGAATGATTACAGTTGCGACATCCGTCTCATGACAGGCCGGAATCATTTCATGATCGCTACAAGTATGTAATGTGTGTACGGTGAAGCGCCGGGATGGCGGGATGGCGGCAGGCTTGCGCTGGTTGACTGAACTTTGTTGTGTGTGAGTGTGTGCTAGTGAACAAGTAACACGGATGTCTTAAGCTCTCGAGCCACTGCAGACAAGTGCCGGGTGTATGTCCCAATGTGATACACAATTTCAATGTAGACTTCAGTATGTTAATCGTATTATCTCTAAGTATGATCGCAACTTGTGATTACTTGTGAGCATCTACCGTGTACATAGTACGTAGTACGTCGCCACGTAGTGAACGATCAGCTGTGAGCGCTACGGTGGGCGCATAATGCCCGCCTTCTGTTTGAACGAGAACTGTGCCTTCCGGGCGCAGACGGCGCCGCGCCCGACGCGCCCGGCACGTAATAAATGCTCGTATGTATTCTATTGTATTTATATCATAGTTAAAGTTTTATTAAAAAAGTTGCTCAATATGTCTGTTGTTTATACTTATTACCTCTTATATTTATAAGATATATAAATCCATACGCACACCACACTCCAGCGCATACTCATCCGACAACACATTCCACCACTTCATGAAGTTCTTGGCACGTTCAACTCATTTCCTTTCAGAATCCGAATGCTTTATTCAACATTATTTTTCTTTATACGAAATCTGAATATAGTTTGTTCAGAATAAGCAACCAAGAATCGATTCCAATAATTTTTACACGTTATATTTTTTCCCAAATACACACATCAAAAGTGTCTAGGGATCAACATATATTTTTGCAATAACTTTTCTCCTGATTGATATTAATTAAAATTTTCTTTAAGGATTCATCAAATAAAGTGTTTTCGTTTGTCACAGTAACGATAAACCAAGTCACCTTTGCATTAATAAAGAAATTTGCCATTTTCCTAATAAAGGGATATTTGACATTTGAACCACTAACACAAAAGTTCGAAAAAAAGACTGAAATAACAGTTTTCTCTAAAATTTTATTGGGTAACTTAAACAATTAATAATCCGTGTTTCTACCGCGAACACTAACAACACAAGAACATCGGTTTGGCATGCTCAAAATGAGTTCATCCAAATCACGCTGTGGAATGGCCGCCCATGTTCGTTGCAACAACAAAAAAAGGTCTTCTTGCGACTGGATACCCTCCATATTCGGCAGAGCTCTTCTCTGTAGCATATCCCATGCATGCTCAATCGGGTTCAAGTCTGGCGACTGAGCAGGCCAGGGCAGGACATTGATGTTAGCTGCGGCGAGAGTCTGTCTTACAACTCTTGCGGTGTGTGGTCGTGCATTATCATGCATTAACTGAAATAAGGGACCGATTTGCACTTGTAGAGGAACGATGACGTCTGATACAATCGTCTCAGCATAAATTTGAGCATTGAGGTTGCCTCTGATCCAAATCAACTCAGTTCTTCCGCCGATCCAAATACCCGCCCATACCATGATGGTTCCACCACTATAAGGATGGACTTCCTGGCAGGATTTTAATCGCTGTTGGCGTCCAGGGGTTCTCCAGTGTCGTATACGTCTTGTATCCGATCTCATACCAAAACGAGACTCATCAGAAAAGCACACGAAACGCCATTGTTCTTCTGCCCAATTTCTGTGTTCAAGAGCCCATTGATATCGAATCCTACGATTATGCATTGCTATAGGTGGTACCCGTAGCGGTCTTCGGGAATGAAGGTTCACTTCATGCAAGCGGTTTCTGACTGTTTGGTCGCTAATTAAGTTCCCTGAAGAGTGATGAAGCCTCACGGCTAACATCATGGCGGTTATTGTTGGAGCTCTTCGAGTTAAGATTTGAATGTATCGGTCTTGTCTCCGTGTGGTGCAGCGATACCGTCCTCCATGGCGCGTCACGCAGATCATAGTACTTCCGCGCACGCAACAGCTGACGCCAGAGGTTATCGCACCGCTCGCCCGCCCGAGCAGAGCGTTGACCATATTTTTGTTGGGACAACCAAGTAGGATAACAAGCTCATAACTTTTTGGTTTTTCATGATATCTTTTTGAAATTTTGTACATAGATTCTTTACTTAAAAATACTGAACACGTGTTTCGGTTGTCGCATAAACAAAAAATAATGTTGTATATTAATTTGTTGTAGCTAGGGGTACTAAAATGCCAGTTAAGGGTTACAACGTTTATTGACAACGATGGTATAGTCGATAGTAAGTAATGACAAGTAGAACGTAGCTTAAGTTGCACCGAAGTCTTCCTGATGTCCACACACAACAACACCACAGTCGTCACCAGATGTAGTCCTCTAAGTTCTCGATGCAGTTGTCACTTTAGATGTTCTCAAGTATCGCTTCGATAGTCAAATGCAGACCGACCCAGAACGAATGTTCCAAATCTATCTCGTAGTAATAATAATAATGTTCGATTTCCACAATATACCTATTTACTACCTGGCAGTTCACACAACGAAACAAACAAGGAAACGAAGTTTCTAGTAATTTCGATGTCGACCCTTCGTTGTAAACATTGACGAAACATAGCGTTCGATAGGTCACATTAGGTCCAGCAATGCAATTTTAGATGATACCTCTACAATGCCTAGGCCACAAATTATAGGGCTTAAAAGTTACGTAAGGCATTTCACTCAATATTGAACCTTATGCCATCAACATAGATGCATTCGTACCAATATAATCAGATTCCATGCGTACTAGTGTTTTATTAAATAATAAAGTACTGTAGCAAGGTTGTATAATTTCCCTCTAAGACTGAATTACCTCATTTTACTCAGTTTCTGAGTGATTTCTTTGGCATAGTGAAATTACAAGGACGCGTAAAGTTACACACATTTTGTTACATGAGAAAGTTATAATAACTGTGTCTTAGGCCCGGCGTTCACTATCGGCATCGGCAAGGTAAAGGAACCTTCCGCATCCCTACATGCAAGCGCACACTGTCGGAAACAATGCGCACACTGTCGGAAACAATGTCTTGGCGTGCTGCAGTGTTCTTAGAGATGAAGCGTCCTTAAGCATCCTGCCAGGCTACCCTTGAGTGTTGGCTCGCCGTCAGCGGCGCGGTGGGCGACGTCGTACCGAAGAATCCCGAAGCGTCCTCAAAGCCGTCGATGTAGTAGCTCGTAGCGGTATTTTTGTTACTAATTACGATTAGATATCATGGAAATTTCTAGTTTATTACCTTAAAGTTATAATGCTTTTTATCACCTAAAATCGTCAGCCGTGCCAATGACGCAAATGTGCGTGGCGCCTTATTCTTGTTGTTTTTTATTATGTTTCAGTTCCGCCGCGTGCCCGACGTACTGGCTGCGCAACATTTTTTATCATTAACATTCCTAGTTTCCAAGTTCATCGGATCGTGCGTTAGGATTTTTTTAAAACTATATACTTATATAACTGTTTCAGAAATATGAAATAATACTTTCAGTATATAAAATATATGTATGTTGCATACCCATGGCACCGGTGTGAGGTACCTAAGTGCATGGGTTTTTTAATAATTTTGATTTGAAGTTTAGTGCGATAATTTCGCAATGATGACCCTAGGTACTAGTCCCGAACTCCCAACTTACTAATTTGTTAGTACTTGCTAACTAATCGTCCCGAGGTGAAGTCGCTGTTTTGCAATTGCTCTGCCGCGCTACGTGCCCGCCGCTGATAAGCGACTCCTGCCGTCGTATACGTGCTTCAGGAACATGTGTCTACGGCTGCAAAGTACTGGTTCCTTCCATCGTTCTGCGAGTGAGGGACGCCCTGGTTCTCGTTTTGGCACCGCTTTGGTGACACAGATTATCGAGCACTTTAGCAACGAACCTAGAACTAGTAATAAATAACCTGATGTGGCGAACATTACGGGACTACGGTCAACATTCCTACCATCCGAACCAAGAACTCTCAACTGCAGACCACGCGCCAAGAATATACTTTTGTACTCGGTACAACAACCGGGTGCAAACCGACCCAAGGTTTCCAACAAAGGTGCTGTGAACGGACGAGGTTTCATTTACTAGAAATGCTATATTAAATACGCACAACGAGCACGTGTGGGCTCGCACCAATCCGCATGTCGCCACTACCAGCAATTTTCAGCATCAGTGGCGTATCAACGTCTGGGCTGGTATTGTCGGTGACCAATTAATCCGACCATTTTGGTTGGACTTCCAACTTCTCAACGCCGAGGAATACTTGAATGTACTTGCAAGAGTTATGGAAGAGACCCTTGAAAACTTACCTGTGGGCTACCTACTGTCAAATTGTGTTCCAACGTGATGGTGCACCAGCTCATGACGCGCGGCCTGTTCGAGAATACTTAAATGACCAATTTACCCAGTGGATGGGCTGAGGAGACCCATATCCTGGCCTCCTTGTTCCCCGGACCTTACATCAATGAACTTTTTTTTTTGAGAGATTAAGTACGTAAAAAATTGTGTTTATTCGCAAGTGTAGTTCATTAGACGAGATGAAATCTAAAATTGAAACGGCGTTTGCTTCGGTAGCCCCGGATATGTTAACACTCGATCGTCCTTGTTACGTAGAAAGTGTTTGTGTGTAGAAAATGGAAGTGGTCATTTTGAATCCTTTTTATAAACGACGACGCCCAAATTCTGTGATTCATAAAATCATACAAAGTTCTTTTTGTGATATTAAATTCCTAATACATTATCTTAAGTGCAGTGACTTCACAGACCTACTTACTGGACAGTACCTACAAGCCTACACGTACGTAGGTACAATTTCAGTGTGTGTAATGCATGATCAAGCGCGGTAATTTGGTTCAAAGATGGAGAAACACGGTAAGGTGCCTTAGAGCTTACATAACTATGATCAAAACAAAAAACACTTCTTTGCAAAGAAATTAATGAGCGAGTGTTCAAAATGTTATCTACCTAACATATTATCCTGTAATAATGTACTGGGTAGTTACTTGTTGCGCTCGGAGGAGTTCCTACCAATCTTTGAATTTGTAGCGCGTAGGTCGTGTCGCGTAATTAAAACTCAGATAAATCGAACTTTATGTATTGCACGAATGTAAAAGAGTACAATGTATTTGACGTGTGAAATGACGCGATACAAGAGTGTGATTCAGGAATGGATATAATAATGACGTTGTATAATGATGTTGTACAATGATGTAGAATATGATAATAATAATCTCTTACAAGCTATGCACTCACTTAAATACTAACTATCTCTATACTAACTATCTCTAAATGATAGTGGGGTAACCAATAACGAATCAGCTTCCGTCCTGCGATGCCCGTGCGGTGTTGCGTGCGTTCTTGATGCTGATTCGTTGATCGAGGCAGGCCACGGCGTATGATTGGTTAACGTATAACGCGCGCCAATTCAGTCACGTGCTAGATGACTCGCTATAGTTTCCCACGGACGTTGACCGTTGGACCGGCAGATGTGTTCCGGGGTGAAGAATTATGAGAATCCTCCCGGAGTGAGGGTCGGAACCCTCGCTGCGGGGGTCTGCGTCGCTGGGACGCGCGCCATGAAGTGTAGCACGGGCGCCACACAAAGGACCATAAATCACTCACACCAGATCACAGCCACACAAAGGACTATAACTCACACCGAGGAACGCGGAAGTCATGGCGCGCGTGCTACAAATTCATTCTAACACATAACATAATCATCGTCAGGCTTAGGTACTCTAGCCGATGGTATAGTCAGAGGTTTACAAAGTAGGTACATTCACTGTTTGCCAAAGACTTAATTTTAGATTTTATTTTATTTTGTGTACGATGCTGCTTAAAAGTAAAATCGATTTACTTGCACTGAAAATTGTATTGCTGTGTTTATTTATCGGATTATTTGTAATGTATAATTATTAATTTAATTTTTAATTATTAGCGTAGGTATGTACCTACCTTTAAAAGTTTATCTATTAATAGTCTTTTTTTGTTAATCTTTTTTTTTTTCCCTTATTGATTTGTATTTCATTTAATTGGGTGATCACGTTTTTGAGTTGCACCTGAATGAGAATCTCCGACGTGGCTGCCTGATGGGCTTGAGCTGCGTCCGATTTTCTATGCTTACACTGATTGTTCTTTGATTTTTCCTCTCGTAGTTTAAATTTGCAATTGTTTGTTTTTTCTTAACTCAAAGCCAGTACACACTATGTAGCCAGGCATATTGTACGTTACGGAATTGCATCGCTGACAGGGGTATTCGGCACTGGTGCAGCTGCACAGGAGCTAAACTTAGCATTCGGGAACACCGTTGGAGCTGCTGAACCTTGGACAAAACTGTCTTTGCATTGTGTAGATTCAATTTCTTAGTATTGTATAATTGCATGGAACACGTGTAAGCACGATCTATTTGCTGTAAAGCATCTATTTGTTGGGTTAGTCGTTTATTGACTTGATAGTGCTATGGCTGTTGAGAGTATGTCATGCTCACTCAAATGTCTCGCTGGTGGTGGCGTGTGTGTTGGGTCATTAGGTTCCCTTCAATATGGTTGAGCTGAATGATGCTGATCCATACGTCATGTTCGTGAACGGACGCCGTCAGAGGGGACTGGTCATCTCTTAGCTGCTACGGCGTATTTTAATTTCTAAATTGTTGTTTTTTTTTCCATAATGGACGCTCTCAGCGTACAATATGTGTCTGCATCGTTCTCACACGATTGATTTCAAAATGAATGATGTAACCAAATATTTGTATCAATAGCTTGATATTTTAAAAGAGTGTCCATGGAGTTTCTTGCCCGTTCTTCTCCATAGGTACCTACTTTTTGGAATGGGCGACTAGCTTCACCTTACTGACTGACCGAACTTCTGACAATTCAAAAGTGCCTGTAACTGGTTTATTTGAAATAAATGCTTTGATTTGATTTGATTTGATAGGAAAAAAAAAGACCAAAGTAAGTACATATTTACGTAAGTATCTTTATTGACGCGAATCAGTAGGTAATGTATGCCGCTAGGTATTTAGCAGACGCGCGGTCTCACCTGTAGCGTAGGTTTAGGGTTGTCGGCAAAATGTTGAATTAATATTTTTATTTATTTTGTAGGAAAAAAAAATCTTAGTATTTCAAATATGACTAGGTCAAGTAGAAGTTTATAAGGTATATTTCAATATCTGAAAGTATTGTTTCACCTTTCTGAAACACGTTACAAACGAACAGCTTATAATTTATTTCGAAATGTATTTGTGTCAAGTTTGAACGTTATTAACTAAGGACTATGATTTTTATATTTCACCCTTTTCAAGTACCTATAGAATTTAAATAAAATCCTTATTAGTGCACTCTTACATAATAAAAGAAGATCTTTTACAAATCTTCGCGGTTCTTGTGCTATTGCCTACTTTAAGCTGTATCAGTCAGCCAGTTTTGTTCTTTTATGTGTAAGGACAAACGGATCGCCCAGAGGACACAGTGGAGGTCTTCCCGGCTTGGGTAGAGCACCGCCGTGTCCTCGTAGCGGCGATCGACATCGACCCTGGTCCAGGCCATGGTCCGGAGTGAGAGTGCATGGCAGGCCGTCGCCTCCTGCGAAGCAGTGATGCTGGCAAAGGAGGAGGCGGAGCGCGCGAGGCAGCTGGCAGCAGGAATCCCAGCGCCCTCACGCCACTAGCCGCCGCAGGAGTCGCCCTGGTCGTGAGACGACATCGAACTCCCAGCTGAACTGAAGGCGCGGGCTTGGTCGGGCCTGGTCCGCGACCGGGCGGCGAACTGCCCACTGCTCACCGCCCGGTAAGGATCAGGCCTGAGTAATTAGTGTATAGAAGAGGACTTAACAAAACAACGATAATACTTTGATATAATTTTATTTTCATGTTTTTATAATTTATTTATATATAATGACTATAATAATCATCTACCAAACTAAATAATCAATATAATTCAACAGCATCCTTTATATACAATATGTATAGTTATTATAGTACTTTATAACCCTCGTTTCAGAATGATTAGAAAAAAGACGTTCGTCTAATCATACAAATTAATTTTGAAATCAATCCTACGCGTTGTTACATAACAAGTAATAATTTGCCACAAGATTTTTGTTTTTTTTTTATTATTTATTTACAAATACTTATATTTATAATTTAGTCCCATAATTTCCAAATGAATCGTTAGCGTGTGTAATGGAAATGTCGTGCGTTACGCAGACTCGACAGCGACGTCTCGAGTGCGTGGCGCGACACGACACGACACGACACGACACGAGACACGCGAGACTTGCGCCACGCACCGGATGCAACGTTCATAATGCAACGTGGCGTACTTCCAAATATAATTAACAATTAATAAAATTGAGAAACTTAACTTGTCCATTTACATTACAACGTAGTTAAATACAATATTGCACGGAGCATGAGGTACGCAAGTAACACGTAGTGACATCAACAAGGACTAGACGCGCTTATGGTCGACAGTCGACAGTCGTCAGTCGACAGTCGAGGCACAGAGCACAGTGACGTCAGTGACCGGCGCCAGCGCACTGCGCCGCACTGTGTCTGCTAAGAGATACAATAGAAATCAATTTGTATTAACAACGAAACTTTGTTTCAATTTCTTAACTAATTTGATAAAAATATTTTCTACGCGAACTATATGTGCCTATTTATTGAGACAGGTGGCTAACGATAGCTTAGTACAGACTGATGGATGCTACGCACAGAGAGACGCGATGCAGTGAAACAACACTTACCTTACTTATTATAGAGGTTAAAATGAAAAATCTACTAGATTTTAAAGGGTACCTATTAGAAAATGTAAAGTAATCGGCGTCTCAAAACTATACGATCTTACAATAAGTCTGATTCCCGCGACGTCTGTCACGGGTTGATATATTATTTTGATATGCCACTTGAATATAGCACAGCGGTGTTCGTGCAAGTTGGTCTCCACCTAAAATCATGTAGCGTGAACGTTAAAATTCGCTTAAACTTAAAATCTATTTAGCTGATTCATCGATAAAATTGGGTACAATGGTACGAAAATATTTGTTAAATAAAATCGTTAGTGACTAATTATAACAAAATAATCTGGTTAAAATTTGATATTTTACTGGAAGTAAGTTTAAGTTGATATTTGTTTGTTCGAGACGTAATATTAACGCTATGTTGTAATAGTGAGCTCACAGTAGGTACCAGCGCACGTCACTCGCACTATTGTCTAGACCAGAGCTACATTATATAAACTCATTAGAACATGATTACAAGTTGTAACATTTATATTATTTAAATACACAGCATGAGAACAGTACAACGTTTGGCATCCGATACCGTACACGGCTGAAGTACCTATACTCGCTAACTAATAATACGATTAAATGAACTAGCTTATCTAAGGTATAAAATTGTCAAGCTAAATAAGGCGATCGAACGACACTGGACGTATAAATACGAATAGTATCTGAACGGAAAATATTACAGCATTTCACTTTATTATAATGAAACAGTTTGTCTAACACTGGTGACATTTAATGTGTATCGTATTCCTCTACGAGAAAGCGACGAGTGAGGAAACTTAACCACGCAACGGAAAGGCTTGATGCGGTGACGCCATAGGAAACTTTTATTGCTATGCGATACACCGATATCTACTATTCTAATTATTTATATGCGGCGACGAGACTCGCTCCTGCCCACACGACGCTTATCGATAGAACAATCTTCACGTCGGCAGTAATCCTCAGAATCTATATCTACATACAAAGACCTAGCAACACGATTGCATAATTTTTTTTTTCTGGATTCTTCCAGTTCCATACAATCTTTAGTCCTACAAGAATACCAATTTACTAATATTGATACATGTATATTTATATATACATGTCATGGAGCGAGTCCCTCGCCACGTACTTATATATATTAACGATGTACACGGGAGCTTTATTCATTAGTTTACACATAATAGTTATCGTTTTATTTTATTTTGTTTAATTTTAGCTAGCAACACCGACACGACACCGATTGGTCTGGTTTACTTTAGGCTGGCAACCCGCACGTAGTATTGCTATCATTACGTCACAATAACCAACTAAAGGTAACGCACGGACGCGACGGCGCGCGCCACGTGGCCGGCTGTACATACACATGTTCACAAAACGTTTCAATTCTAAATAGTTAACAACACATCGGCTGACGTAGTGCACCCTGCGAATAGAACGAACAGTTCAACACAAGCGGGAGGTACTCAGAAGAGAAACTAAACTACACATTATGTGTCAAAGAAATCTCCAGTGAGAAGTAACAAAAATTATTGTCATCCAATGCTTAAATTTCCAATCTTTATAACATATTTTTTGTTTAATATAATTTACTTAATACTTTTATACAGATCAAACATCGTCGATTTTCCTTACCAGATCAACATCGTCGACTATCCTTACGTAATTATTAGATTAGTGTTTACTTTGTATCTATAAAATGTACATCTACACGTACTGTAATAGCAACATTCAAATAATCTCAAGTGTTACACCGATGCTAACACGTTCGCATATTCACGTATACATAGGTAACACACATTAGCCTACCACGCTGGAGCAAAGAGCCGCGAACTGAGTAGTAAAATCGTCTGGCGACGGTTGGGTCGCACGAGACTGTCGGGTCGCACGAGACGGTCGGGTCGCACGAGACGGCCGGGTCGCACGAGACGGTCGCGGTACAGATGGCGGTGGCTACTATCGTTACCTAACCGTAACAGAAGACACGAGGAGAGTCCGTCAAAGTACGACGGAACACTACTGTATTATTTGTATAAAAAGACTTTTAAGTAAATTAGTTTATAATAATGTTTTCATTTTATTTACATTATCACATCGCGTGACCGAATGCGGAGCGAGCGCGCTATGTACATCGGGGAGCACCGGCTCGGGCTCCAGGGCTCGGCCTCCGGGGCTCGGGCTCCGGGGCTCGGGCTTCAAGGTGCCGCGACGGAGGCACACGAATAATTGAACGATTCAGTGTGTGTTCATAGGAAGCGGGACACTACTGATCAAAATCGACTACACTCGAGAATATCGATACTTTGTGCGTTCATTCATATCGAGTCACGCCTATACGAGTCAAGAGTAAGGTTCATAAGACGTCTACGTGGTAGCTAAGCTCTAGCGGGCGGGCAACGCTCCGCTTTCCTGCTGCACCTGCCGGGGCGACACTGTGCTGACTGATGCAATCGTCACGCTATTAAAAATCTCAGAATAAAGCACTCTGTGGCATTCGTCAACGACAGCCCGGACCCCTGGCGGAGTCTAGGAATCGCACCAAACTCGAGCTGCCACGAGTCTGTCTGGGGACAATTCGTTTTTGGTACGTTTTAACATAGAAATTCCTCATATAAGTTACAACGTCCCGCCTTCAGAAGCTTGCGTGTAAGACTTAACCTAGGGTAGCTCACAGCTGGTACCACTTCTTGTCCTTATACTTGAGCATGAGTTGGTGCGCGGAGGAAGAGAATTCTGCGGCCTGGTTGTGCATGCGCTCCGTGTTGTCCTCCAGCTTGGAAAGCTTGTCGCCGCGCTCCAGTACCAGCATGTGTGCTCGCGACACCTCGCTGGTGGCGGAGCTGGCGCGGGCCCCGAGCTGCTCCAGCTGGGCGGAGCCGCCCGGGATGTGCTTGGCCACCGTGCGCAGCGGCTTGCCGCTGCTCTCGCCGACTGCAACCCCACAATACATCGATATACACACCGCTTACGTAACGATAGCTTCGACGCTGGCTTTTTTAGAATTGAATGAGCAATTAGGTCAAAAACACCAGACATCTAAGTAACTTTGAATGCACAATGCACAAATCATAAGTTCAGTATACACTGAACGATAAACCATTCTTACATAGTTCTTCTCTGTCGAGTGGTCTGGAGCCACCGCCGAACAATCCCCGAAAGAAACTCTCCTTGGGAGGCTCCGGCATATCTCGCGGCAGGAACAGCTCGCCGATCATCTCGTTCAGCTGCTGGCTGTAACACGTCACACAGACTGTTAGCGACAGTACACTGATTAACAGTGCACATATTGTAGGTCACATCCCGTATACTGACCAGAATTCTGCGTCGATGGTGAATTTTTGCACTTCAGTGGGAGAAGCAAGGTACAGTCCGTGTCCCCTGTTGCTGAAGCAGAACGTCTTTGCTATCCTGCAATACCACACACAACAAACGTTTTACAAGTAGCCTCGACGCGCATATTGGTGTCCACTTTGTGGCGTTTATATTGTTCATAGTCCAAGAAGAAAAAGAAAGAAGATTCATAGACCAAGAACGAAGACGATTAAAGTGGGGTAAAAGTAATTGTTCTATCAATGTGAACGTCTCACCTGATATCCTCGCGGTCCAGTGGCGTAGTCTATTGGACAAACTTTAGTCTAACATATAAGCGTAACTAACGAGTACTATCGCGACTAATAATAACAAGATAAACATTTAAATGAGAAAAAATAACATTCAGAAGCGGACATGCTGCAAGCGAAGAACGAGGAAGAACACATGTAGCAGAGCAGAGTAGCAGCCCAGCGAGGAGTAGGAGAGAGATCGCACAGAGAGAGTTACAACTATGTAGTGGACGTGAGTGCGTGTCGTCTCTGTACACGTGTGTGAGTGTGTGAGTGTACGGGCACATGACACCGAGCACTAGGGAAGCATAGTGCAGGACGCAGGCAACTCCCGGAGGGCAAATCATTTTGAGCGACGCTCCATTTTTACGGAAGGTTGGAAATTGTCATCTGTGTGCCTCTGTCAGTCTGTCGTAAGTAGTAGCGGGAAGTAAGCTCATCTCATTTTCAATACTGTGTTTCCTTACTTCGTGTAAAATTTGTATGATTCCGTGGTCAACGGTGTGGGTTATGTGTTTGTTTACTACTAATGTTGCTAACTATTAGCGCATATCTGTTTTTGTAAGTGAAATTCAATAACAAATAACCTCGTTTAGGTTTTTGGTATTCTAATTTAGTTTGTAACCAAATAAACGCCTATTTTGGACGCGTTTGTGTTGGAAGCGTATAATGATTTGCCCGTGGCCGAGTGGAAACTTCAATGAAACAAAACAGGCGAGGGGCGAGGGTCGAGGCGGGGCGGGGCGGGGCGAGGGTCTACTAGGTCGTGTGGAGATGAGGGTACGAAGCAACTGTCAAAGTTACATGAACATATCTAGGTACGCAACAGAGGCCGGAGTGAGCGACTCCACATGACAAGTGACGGTACGTGGCTAACGCATGTCATCTGCATGGACGGCGACTTACTGGTCGGTGTCCTCGTTAACAATGAGCTGCTGGCCCCATATGGACAGCATTGGGTCTATGATACCCCTCTGTTTGGACTGTGTCTGGAAGCTACCAGGAACACAGACACCAGTCAGCGGTGACTCGCTCCGGCGCGCTCCCCGGCTTTGTGCGCCGGCGCTCCCGGTTTGTACGTCGTCAGTAGTGGTCTGTACGTCGACAGTAGGTCGGCAACGAGTTGGTCACGCGGGACGACACCGACAAACCGAGAGCGCCACTATACGTGCGACACAAAGGCGAGGTGCGCGCCGATTAGTTAATCCATCACTGTTCTAAGGGTGAAAAGTTAGACAAATGTAAGAGATGCAGGGCGGTACACACTATCGTAAAATGGTCGGAGGGTAGCGCGAGGTGTCGGTTGCATTCCGTGACGGTTAGGTGTTCGTTCCGGTCAGTGTCGGGTAACCAGTGTGTATTTACATCCATATACATTAGCAGCACCAAATAAATAGTTGAGTATTTATGAAGTTATACGGTGTTCTCTCATTAAAATAAAGGCCGGTTTGACAGCGCGTTGTATAATAAATACGTGTGTTGTGTTGAGGGCGATGTCCGATTGTTTAGTTTTAAACTGAAAAATAGAAAGAGTGCCAAATATCGTAAGCACAGGTGGTGCTCGACAGATTTGCAAAATTTTGTCTACGTCGTGATGAGAAACAGCGCACTTTGTACGAAGTAACTGAATGCTCCACACGCTCGATAGAAAATACCACCGTCCTCGCTTGGCGCAATATGCGCCCGCGCCGCCTGAGTCGCGCGAGTCGCGTCTTGCGCCAACCGAGGCTACGCTTCTAACATCGATCGTTACTGTACAGGAAGTTTGTCTTTAGGCTCCCAAATGATAAAATAGCGAATGATCGATACAACTAAAATCTCTGATGGATAAATAATGAATGCAAAAACCGTAAAAATGACAAATCTTTGATAGCCCAAAATAGCATTCAACATGATAAAACTGCGAAGCTAATGATAAAAGGTACTATATTATAAAACAAGCCGTTTATCATTTAGTGCCTTTGTTCAGTGCAGAGAAATTGTCTAATAGTGATCTGTGTGCCGCCAATCGGTCCCGACAACGCGGTGGGACGGCACCATGTGCTCGCAGCGACACTCAGTGAAGCTGCAGTGTCGCTGCGGCACTCGGCGCGGCGTGCGACATGACGGGACGGCACCGCGCGCCCGCAGCGACACTCAGTGAGGCGGCAGTGTCGCTGCGGCCGCGAGGGCGGTTTACGGGCGCGGCCTCACCCGAGCTCCGACAGCGGCAGGAAGTCCACATCCACCAGGGGCCGCAGCGACGGCAGGCTGTACGCCACCAGGTGACCCGTGGACAGGTAGTTCACCAGACATACACTGTCTGGAAATCATACGGTTCTACTATTGTTTGATAGTACACCTGGTCGTCTCGAAAAACTTTACATATTTGATACATTTAGCCGAGACTCACTTCTAGTGATATTTCTTTGGACTGGACTAAAAAACTAAATAATCCCACGATCCCTGTACCGTTGTACGTGCTCATAACCATAATGATCGCAATACAGTTTCTCAATAGGTGTTTTAATTTCTGTGTACCTACACTTGCAACATGGAGTTACCTTTCAAGCTAACAGTTTCAGCTTTGACCACGAAGTCGGTCTCTACGATCTGTTGCCTGTAGACGCAGTTCTGGCTGGGCAGTGCCACGACGCGCGCCTGCTTCTCTGAGGCCACGACCACGAACTGCCGGTCGCCGGCCGCGTCCGACCCCGGCGTGGGGCTCATGCGGCTGCCACTACTCGAAGAGCTTTGTTTCGTTGGCGTACGCTCGCGCCGGTCTCTTACCTGCTGCAAAAATATTGTCTGTTTAAGACACACCTCTGGTAATATGATAGTTGACCATCACTGTATAAACGTATACTTACATCTTTACTATCGTCTCTCCAACTTTCGTAGGAGTAAGGTATTAAAGCACCATTGCAGTCAAGAAATGACATCGTTAGGATTGAACCCTTTAACCTAAATAGCGGACCACCTGAAAATACAAAGATATCTTCAAAAGTACCAACATCATCAAAACATAAAATAACCTTTAGTCGTTGACAGCTCGTCCCTAAATATCGCTGAAGGCTGTCATATTATTGAAGCATTGAAGGGAAGATATTCACTATAGTCACGTACGGTTTATCGCTCTGGGGTATGCCGTAAGATATTCTGGGTTATAGCTCAGTCACTTTAGGGTTTTACCTCGGAATTTGAGATAATAAGCTGGAAACTCGTATACAGCTTCTTTTTGGCGTTCTAAAAGTTGTCTGAAAAGTCTCATATTATCTCGTTCTGCGTCGTAAATTATTCGAGGTCAAATGTCACGAAAATCGGTTTTTTGCAATCATTTCCGTTTCTATTGCTCCAATGATGTTAGCACCTATTATCAAAATTGTAGAGCATAAAATTTGCGTCAAATTTTGTTCTAAACATTTTTTTATAAAGTCAGCCGTTTTTGAGATAGAGAGCGGAGAGCACCCTGCGCTCAGGCGTATATACTGTAATACAAGGTCAACCGTGAATCTAGGTGAATAATACCTTATATATATATATATATATAGTTACTAAATCATTACAATAGTATTTTATATATATATATATAGTTACTAAATCATTACAATAGTATTTTATATATATATATATATAGTTAGTAAATCATTACAATAGTATTTTCTTCTTCTTCTTAAACCTATAGAGGTCCACTGCTGGACAAAGGCCTCCCCTTTAATAGTATCAAACAATAAATATTTTTTATAGGTAGGTGCACTCAGGGGCGTGCACAGAGATTTTGTTGAGGGTATGTATACATACACCACCCAAATCTCTGTGCACGTCCCTGTGTATACAGTATGTTACAAAAACCCTGTCCGACCCGTGAAGGTTTTGTTAGGTATCGTTAGCTGATTCTACTAATGCGTACATAACCTGGCTAAACTAAAAAAAAATACCCCCTTAAAAATAAATAACTTAAATAAAATAAATAGGTAATTTCATGGCAACACAGGCACAGGTCATGACCTCAGTTGACCTCATGCATGTAGGTATTGGTAGTCTAACCACGTTTATCGACTCTAGAAAGAAACAATGATACCTACTTAAGCAGCTCGTGAAAAGAACTTTTTTTTAAGTAGGAAGGCCGTCTGACCCTCCGAATGTATCTTCGAATTTCATTCGATGAGCACAATGGCTGTGGCGGAGATGTTGTTCCATATTTCGTTCACTAAGAACGATACCGGCCTGGTCCCACGAGATTAGCACGGTGTTTCACAACGTTAGTCCACTCCTACCAATCCACTGCTCGCCGAACTGATAGTGGAGGTACTCACGTACAGGTCGGCAAAAATATGGTGGGGCACCGTCATGCTGGAACCACATTGACCAAGAAGTAGTCACATCCGAATCGTTCAACACCTGATCACAACACAACACAATTGCAGTTTTACAAGGTACCTTCCATCAGCAGGTTACATTACGTTAGAAAACACTAACGTATTGATGATGATGATTGATGACGTATGATTATGATCACACAATAAACGATACGTCTACACGCACGCAATGTCTACGCGAAACTAATAAATTTAAAATAAAAATGATTTTTATTTCATAAAAATAGGTACTCTAACTGCACGGCGGTGCCCTTTGACTAGAGGTGTGAAAGTATTCAAAATATTTCTCGTATCGATTTTTGGTATCAATTTTGTATTTCAGAATTTCACGCATCGATTCAACATCGCATGGCATTCTTTAGATTTTAGAACTTTCACATAACTTAATCAGGTGAACTTAAATGCTTTACATTGTTTATAATATTCTCCTAAAATCGTATTTCATAAGACCTTTCTAGTTCCTATTTACTAATAATAGGTACTTGTGTTACAATATTGTTATGAATAATTAATCGATAATCAAAAAAAGTACTTTTACCATTAGGTAATCTGCGTTTTTACAACAAATCATTCGAGCAGGTAAAAATCGAATAGTAGCGACAAAAACAAAATGTTATTACGCAAAAACTAGTACAGCTCTAATTATTCCTTTGCGCGTCGGCGGCTAGACACACTGACGCCGCCGACAGTTATAAGGTCTAAATAGGTGTTTACACTTTTTTAAATTTCCAAAATTTTGGGGAAGTTACAGTAAATTCGCTGGTAAAAAAGATTATTTCAAAATTCATTAGTATTGTTACTATGATGATTATGCAAAATTTTATATTTTATTTGGTCATTTGTTTACCTAACCCTTATTATCCTTGTGGGTCGGACAGGGTTTTCGTAACATACTGTATATGGTAAAACTCAAAAAGACGTAACGTAGACGTAGTTTCAATTTAGTATAGTCGCGTACTTTTTCGCATGTCAAAATTGAATTTATGTTTGTGCGTGGCTACAATGAACATGTAAGTATGTGATTGATGATAAGAACAAGTCAAATAAATGATATCCGTGGGATGTTAGGTTTTTTTTTCGCCCAAATGAATACAATGAAATCATCATCATCTCAGGGTTAATACTAGTCGCATCCAAAGCTTTACGAGTCTGGGTTCCGCTTTACCAGTCTAATTGCTGATTTTGGCGAAACTTCCACATTTTCCGTGAAGCGACTGACGTTTGACCTCCACAACCCGAAGGCAATATCGAAGCATTGCAGTTAGACCAATTGTTGGAGTTTTGTGGGCTCCAACAACCCGTAACGACTGCCACTAGATGTTCGTATGGCAACCGGGACCAACTGCTTAACGTGCTTTCCGAGGCACGACCAGACCAGTGCAAATATTCATATTCATGCATACAAATATTTGCACTGCGCGAGGATCGAACTTTTAGAACGCCAAAATGAAGCTGTATACGAGTTTTCAGATTATTATCTCAAATTCCGAGATTGACCCCTTTTTTGCCTAAAGCGACTGGACTATTAAGCTCGCCTTTGTAATTACAGCTGTCCTTACAACGCTGTAATATCGTTTTTGTAACTGATATCCTATGTTGGTATGTTGTATGGGTGTTGTTACACTTTTACGCTTAAAACTACTGAACGGAATTGAATAAATGAGATTTGACATGAGTATAAGATAGTTTTTAATTGGACAAGTCCAGGGGATGGAAAAGAAGAAAAGAACCAAAGTCACCAAAATAGCTCTGCAAGTCGCTAAACTTAAGTGGCAGTGGGCAGGGCACATTGCTCGTAGAACCGATGGCCGATGGGGCAGTAAGATTCTGGAGTGGCGGCCACGCACTGGAAGACGCAGCGTAGGGAGGCCCCCAACAAGGTGGACCGATGACCTGGTGAAGGTCGCGGGAAGCCAATGGATGCGGGCAGCACAAGACCGGTCAGCGTGGAAAGCCTTGGGGGAGGCCTTTGTCCAGCAGTGGACATCCATAGGCTGAAGAAGAAGGAGATCGAAACGAATGCGGGTGAAGCCGCGTTGTGCCGCTAGCTTCAGCACCATAATAGATAGATAATATTAGTTAAGCGGACGATATGGTTCTGCTCAGCCCGTCAGTGAGTGCTCTCAGAAGATTTCTGGGCATTTGCAGAGCGTATGCAACGTCGCATGGACTCAAGTATAATGCTAGTGAGAGTGTCCTCGTGGTATTCAAGACAGAGAACAAAGGTCCGTTAAATATGCCAACAATTAGGATCGCGGGGTCGTCACTAGTGAGGGTGACTGAAGCAAAATACTTAGGTCACTTGCTGACGGATCGCCTGTGGTCGCCAAATAGTCGATCGTTCGCTTGGCGGTGTGTGACGAGGCGTTGTCGTGGTGAAGCAGGATCCTTTTGCAAGGTCGTTTCTCTCGAACTTTTTCCAAGACAAGTGGCAAACAATTGGTAGTGTACCATTCTGCAGAAACTGTTTTTTGATCCTCTAACACAATTGTTGCGAAATGACCTATCCTTCCAAAGAACGAGGCCACCATTTTTTTTCTCGCACTTCGATCTCTCTTCACTTTAGTTGGCAACTCCTCGAAAGGAAACACCCACTGAGCAGATTGTCTTTTGGTTTCAGGATCATAACAGTAAATCCAGCTTACGTCACCAGTTAGTATGTCGAACACAGCATTTGAGTCACCTCCGTTAAATCTTTCAATCATTTTACGGCACCAATCCACACGATGGAGTTTTTGAGCCTCAGTCAAATTATGAGGTATCCACCGGGCGCAAAGCTTCCTGACCGCTAAATGTTCGTGGAGGATTTTGTGCACTTGACTCATACCGATGCTTAAGCTTGTCCGAATCTGCTGATAGGTTGTTCTTTTGTCAGTCTCTATCATACGCCGCACAACACAGATGTTATCTTCAGTCGTCGCCGTAGAAGGCCGTCCCTCACGTAAATCATCAGTGAGATTAGTGCGACCACGTTTAAACTCATTAAACCAGTTGTAAACAGTCGCACGAGATGGGGCTTCATCGTGAAAGGCCAATCGTAGTCTATCATAACTTTCTTATTGGCTTAAATGACATCGAAAGTCATAAAAAATCATTGCACGAAAATTTTCTCGTGTTAAATTCATGTTGACGTGACACGGACAATTTTCAATTTGCCACCAAATAATAACAAATGAATGAAATATATACTCAGTAATATTGCCAAAGAGTTCTATTTTCAAATTTTAGAATTATTTTTTTATTATATTGTTTATAAGTGGCCAGTTCTAAGAACTTTCAGTTTGACCCTCGTATGTTGGCCCGCAGATTCGCACGATGTACTACAGATGTAAAATTGTTACTTTTCAGAGCCTTCTGTCAATCATTCTACACGTGCAATCTGTGGACCAACTTTACGCGGCGGGCTTACAATGCCTTGCGTGTTCAGTACAATGACATTCTGAGAGCAGTGTTGAAGAAGCCCAGGTAGGTATTGCAGTGTCTCCGAAATGTTTGCGGGAGCTTTAATCGATGATTTTTCTCCATCATTAGGAAAAGAACCGCATCGATGATGAGGTCCGTGGTAGCTCCAACACTGTCTTCAGAACGCTAGCGTGCAAAATAAACGGTCCGTTTACTGTATACTAGGCGAGTGTTCACTTACTAAGAAATAGGAAATAGCCTATAGAATAGTATATAGTATAGACCTACTGACCTTGATTTTGTACTAACAAATTAGTAACACCCTGTTATTTTGTACTAACAAATTACTAACAGCCCGTTATTTTGTACTAACAAATTACTAACACCCTGTTATTTTGTACTAACAAATTACTAACAGCCCGTTATTTTGTAGTAACAAATTACTAACACCCTGTTATTTTGTAGTACCAAATTACTAACAGCCTGTTATTTTGTACTATCAAATTACTAACACCCTGTTATTTTGTACTACCAAATTACTAACAGCCTGCTATTTTGTACTAACAAATTACTAACACCCTGTTATTTTGTACTAACAAATTACTAACAGCCTGTTATTTTGTACTACCAAATTACTAACACCCTGTTATTTTGTACCAAAAAATTACTAACACCCTGTTATTTTGTACTAACAAATTACTAACAGCCTGTTATTTTGTACTACCAAATTACTAACAGCCTGTTATTTTGTACTAACAAATTACTAACACCCTGTTATTTTGTACAAACAAATTACTAACACCCTGTTATTTTGTACTAACAAATTACTAACATCCTGTTATTTTATACTAACAGCCTGTTATTTGTCTTTTATGTGATCTACTAACAACCCTACGAACGGTTTATGTTTTATTTTATTTTTTTGTTAAAAATGTATAAGCCTATGTCTGAAATAAAGATATATTATTATTATTTGTAGAATAAAGAAAATTAGTGCTGCTGTAACATGCATACGTACCGCTGGTGGCGACCACGACAGGCTGTGTGTGCCTGTGCTCCGTCTCCGGTAGGCTGATCGTCATGGTGAGCACCGAGCCTAGCGTCGTGCCGATCCATAACGTCGGCATCAGTGCCGTTGGGTCTGCCAAAATTAAAATACATAAAATAACATGCGTTCTTCTGTGATAAATATAGTAGAGTCTAATTTATTAACTTATTTTGATAAATGTCGATAAAGAATATTTTTTTTTGTATACTGTAAGAAAGTATTATAGGCATTGTTTAAAAATATCTCAGCAACTTGGGAGTCTGGATTTGTGACCAGTCGATGGCAATATGCTTTCCTTCTATAATTCTATCACACAACTGATAAAATATTGTGTACCTACTAAGAGAACCACTCTAGCTGAACTCGGCAAGGGATGTAAAACTTTACTAACTGTGCAAAGAACAAAATGTATGAACTCACCAGACTTTTTGGTGTAGCTGTCAGCAAAGGCGAGACACTGGATGCCCTCCTGCGAGATGTTCTCGAGGCTGGACATGGAGCTGGAGCGTGACCGCGAGAACGAGCTGTCCAGCTTGTCTGACCGGCCGGTTGGCAACATACACACACTCGGTTACTGCCGCCGCCGGCGCCTGCGACTCGCGCCGCGGCGGCGGCGGCGGCGGTGAGGGCACATCTACTGCGACGGTAACTAATGTCGGTTGGACTAAATAACACAATTTGTGTTTCGAATTTTCGTTTTATTTTTTATTTTATTTTTTAAACATTATTTTTTTATGTTTCACAATGGTTGCTCCGCTGAGCTTAGCGTATTTCAATCTTTCCTTATCGTAATCAATAACATCGTATTCTAATCAAAGAATAGAAAATCGAGTATGTTGTGTCCCTCACCACCGCCGCGTCTACAGTAGGTACGGTTGCAAACTAAAGCGAGCTCAGCTCACGGGCTCGGTGTAATTAATTAGTGCGGTTGTGAAATTAGCTGAAATCATCAGTCATGTGCCATACACCAGTGCATTAGATATAGGTAAGTACAAGTTAAAGAGAAGGAATATAACATGCGTCAGAAGAACCGTGTGGTGGTCGCATCTCCCTTCAATCTCAGCTTATTTACACAACGTCAAGTTAATGTCAAGTATGTTAGATATTATTGTTAGTCGTTCGATGGATAGGGTTTTGACCCGGGACATGAAATGGTTAACACAAGGCAGAATGCGGCGCAAGTGAGGCGGCGGTCAAAACACCGTTCACCCCATTCGATACCAGGCATCCTCGGGTTATCTTAACTTAACGAGCACATTGATAAACAGCTCTAACGATGAACATAGCGTATGGGAAGCGAGCCGAATGCTACAGAACAGAAGATGTACAAAGAGCAACACAAATATGTGATGGAGATGGAACGGGGATGAGACCAGGTGACAGGCACTAGGTGTAGTGTGGCGCAGCGTGGCCGGACACGCAACACGGCTAGCGGCACTAGGGGCATGCAGCTACTGCACTGTTAGTAAGATAATACCGTAAGCATACATAGACATAATGACAGCCGAATATAGAGGCAGCCAAAAACGAGCCATATAAACTTTTTGCTTTGTGGTCGAGCTAGAAAAAGAAATAACATTCATGTACTCAACAGCGTTACAAGTAGATAAAGTACAGTAAGGCAAGAGTCGCGTCAGGACCGAGCGTCGCTCTGCCAGACCGCTGCAGACGAAGGCAAATAAAGGCATAACGTGAACGCTGTGAGGATAAAGTATCGACCGGAAACTAAATACAGGAAAGAACAGAAATGATAATAATATAGATCGTGTGTCTCATACAATATGGAAAGCCTCGCGGATTTATGCACATATAACATATATATATTATATATAGTATAGTAAGTAGGTACGTTCATCGTAACAATAACAGTGAGAGATTATAAAATAGTTTTGAGTAGTAAGTCACCTTTTAGTTGTACAACTATGAGTCATGCCAGTCGGAAGAGTTCGGTACAAGAGTGCGCAGACCAAGAGTGTGTGTGTACATTACAAGACAGTCACAGCCACGTCGCACTAGAGACAGCTACGTGCGCCGACGCACACAAGCAGAAATAAACGAACACCATACCAGAAACTTAAGAACAAAACGAAACAATGCAAATGTTGTATTGGATACCATTGGGTTGCATAATGTGTAAGTACTCCATAGATGCGAGAGTCTGCGGAACAGTTGGTTCTGTACCGACAAATAAAACCACAAATGTTACAAGCACGGTCACAGGGGCGACGCGTGCAACGCTCGCGTGCAGTGCGCGTGACACGTGGCGGCACGTCGTGGCACGTGGTGGCACGTGACAGCACGTGGTGGCACGTGGTGGCACGTGGTGGCACGTGACGGCACGTGGTGGCACGTGGTGGCACGCGAGCGGAGCACGCGCGGCACTTTACATCTGTACAGCAGAGGGCGGCTCAAGCCGACATGGACATACATGGAACACCATCAAACATGAGGAACTCATTCTAGCTCGGACTCGGAATGACAACGAAGGATAAAACTACTCGGATATAACAACTAGAGAAACCAAATCATAACTTAAAATAGGTGAGGAATATTCCAATGGTTACCTATTAAATGATTCCGATCTGAAATTGGAAAGTTTTCAAATAAATAAATATGGAAGTAACTCAACAGTTCAACACATGAGGCGTTGGGAACTAATAAAGGATCTCTACGAGACTGTGGCTTGGTGTTCAGCAACTAATGTCCAGTTAATATTGCCAATTCAAAGTACCTATTATGATTAACTTAGAATCATATCTACAGGGTAGCTTGTAATTCAACGGATTCCTTCCCGGGCGTGACAGTGTGACTCCAGTACTAAATATAAACACCTTGCAGCCAAGAGAAAAACAAAACAAGATCTGTATATTTCTGAAAGTTTCCTTTTCATTAATATCGTTTGTCAAAGCCTCAAATTAAAACAAAAAAAAAGACGTGTGGCACTCGGGGACTGCCGCGGTAAAGCTATTGCATAGCATTTTGTATCAATTTATGCAATTATAATTATTTATTTATTTTATTTATGCAGTATTTCTTTTTCTTTGATATTAATTCAAGTTACACTTTTTGAGCGTGGTGACCGATAAGAAAACAAATTTTTCTTTTATTAAATAAATAAAAAGTTAATATTATTTAAAATATTTTTATTATTTTACAAAACATGTGGGTTTTATTACCTTACAGTAGCTGTTGGTTATTCAGGAATATTTATCATTGAAACTATAGGTTTATGATAACTGAAATAAGAAACATAAGTTTGCGACTTAATATCCTCTAAATACCTAGAAAATACCGCGTCAATGGTGGTCCCATATTTTGTTGTGGACTCTTGTGGATCATTATTCATTTTCAAATTCAATGTTTTTGATAGAAAAGTTGTCAACCGCTCTGATTTTTTATCAGCGAAGTTAATGTTGAAATCGCCAGCCAAGATAAGTGGAAATTTATTACCATTTGTACCAAGTATTTTCGAGCCTTCTTCAGTGTACTCCAGTAAAGTGCGATGAATAAAATGCTCTACCTCGTCCAATTTTGGATTCGGAGAAATGTAAATTGCTACCATAACTATTTGTAGGCCATTTCTAAGTTTGCATAAGCACGCACAAATATCTCCAACAACTGAGCGCCTAACATTAACATCGCTAACGTGTGCAATATTTATTTCAATATTCGGAGTCATAATATTAGTAATATCATTTTTATTTTGGTAAATAGCTACCCCACCTTTTGAAACAGTATCTCGTTTGAACTGAACAATACAATTAAAATTAGGTATTTCAATTGGATTATCATGCGTCATGCAAGTTTCGGTAAGAAGTAACACATTTGTTTGTCTCGTAACTGAATCTTGTAAATCGTATTGACTGTCGTATTGTCGATCGTATGACTATTTAGACTTTGGCAGTTGAAAGTCATTATTGAAATGCCATTTCTATTACTAATGAAATCTAATACACTTTGAGCAATCGTCTGAACACTATTTAAAGACAGTCTTTTGAATTCTTGCAACAATTGAAAAAATGGCCGCGTGAGCACTTTTTACTCTATAAAATCACGCGCTTTTATTTAGTAAACAACACTATAAATAATTTAAAAGTCCAATGAAAAATTAGCGTGACATTCATCTTAGCTTTTCCGTTAAAAAAAAAGCTATTTTATAAAAACACTACTAAATTAATTTGAATAAAAGTACTTAATTATATGAAAAGTTTTTAAGGTAGCCATGACAACGTCGATGACGTCTATGACATATGTCTATAGAAGACCTATTTCAGAGAGAAAATTAATCGCAAGTTTAGCACATCGCGACTATCAGTAACATGGCAAGTGTGTAGAACTGAGTTCGCGCCCTGCAATATGCATGCTCTTTTTGAAAATCTATAAATTGTTTTCAAAAGATGTAGTCGCACGCACACAAACATACCGTGCCGAAGACTGCCGAACTGAAACGACGTTAGACGATGGGGAGCGTGAGGTTTTTTCGTTACGGAATTTCTGGATTCGGTCCCCGCGCTCAAGGCCTGCGATAGAAGCTATGCAATAGCTTAAAAAATCGTACTAAAAAAACAAATTATCGATAATCAAAATCATGATCTACGAATAAGTATGAACTTTGACACCATTTATAAGTAAAATCAGTCACAGTGCAGCGGCGGCCGAGTGGTATCGGCCGCAACTTAAAACTTGTAGGTGTAGGTTTGAGCCCCGCAGGCGCTCTGAGTCATTTATTTCATACCACCGCTCTCAAAACGGTGAAGGAAAACATC
The DNA here is from genome assembly GCA_037179545.1 of Sesamia inferens. Taxonomy (NCBI): domain Eukaryota; kingdom Metazoa; phylum Arthropoda; class Insecta; order Lepidoptera; family Noctuidae; genus Sesamia; species Sesamia inferens. The sequence goes on along the minus strand of CM073937.1, from coordinate 30,769,718 downwards.
GCGAAGAAACCAGCATGTTCTAGATCTAGAGGCAAAACTTCGAAGTACCTATGTGACATCTACCAACGGGTATTGGGCCCGCGTGGTTGATTACGGCGCACTCTTTCTCAGTGAGGGGAGTCTGTGTCGCACGAGTGCGAACATTATAACGTGATTATGTTGTATGTGGAATACCTACTGTGAACATTAAGTGCTAACATGTCAGTCCGTCTCCAGGATCAGGATTCGAAACCGATCTAACTCCAGCGTGGAGTGAGACAAGGAGATGTCATATCTCCTAAATTGTTCACTGCTGCGTTGGAAGATGTCTTCAAGCTCCTGGACTGGAGAGGACTTGGCATAAACGTCAATGGCGAGTACATCACTAATCTCCGTTTTGCAGATGATATCGTGGTCATGGCTGAGACCCTGGAAGACTTGGGCAAAATGCTCAATGACCTCAGCAGAGCTTCCCAACAAGTGGGTCTAAAGATGAACATGGATAAGACGAAGATCATGTCGAACTCTCATGTCGCACCCACTCCAATTCTAGTTGGTTGCTCTGCACTCGAAGTTGTTGACGAGCACATATACCTGGGACAAACGGTCCAACTAGGTAGGTCCAACTTCGAGAAAGAGGTGTCTCGTCGAATCCAGTTCGGCTGGGCAGCGTTCGGGAAGCTACGATACATCTTCTCGTCGTCCAAGATACCAGTGTCTCAGTCCACTGACCAGTGTGTGTTGCCAGTGATGACTTACGGAACTGAAACTTGGTCGCTCACAATGGGCCTCATACGAAGGCTCAGAGTCGCACAAAGGGCAATGGAAAGAGGAGTTATGCATATGCTCGGAGTTTCTCTGCGTGATCGAATCAGAAATGAGGAGAACCGCAGAAGAACCAAAGTCACCGACATAGCTTTGAGAGTCGCTAAACTTAAGTGGCAGTGGGCGGGCCACATTGCTCGTAGAACCGATGGCCGATGGGGCAGTAAGGTTCTGGAGTGGCGACCACGTACTGGAAGGCGTAGCGTAGAGAGGCCCCCAACAAGGTGGACCGATGACCTGGTGAAGGTCGCGGGAAGCCAATGGATGCGGGCAGCACAAGACCGGTCAGCTTGGAAAGCCTTAGGGGAGGCCTTTGTCCAGTAGTGGACATCCATAGGCTGAAGAAGAAGAAGAAGATTACAGAGAATATAACTTCATTAGATGCGTGACGTACCTAGGTGTAAAAAATATGTATAAAAGATATATTAAGAGATGCTGAGACTCCATGAGATAGTCGAGAAAGCTTGCGATATTTTTCCCTCGGCTATGTAGGGTGCTTACGTGTTGCAAACGGATGATACTACCATGTCCTGGAAGGAATTCGATGGATTACAACTGACGCCGTTGGTAAATTGATGTACCTATGTAAGGATGGCATCGTAAGGCCAATATTATAAACAAACCTGATGTGAGCTTGGAGGTACTTCAAACATTTACATTTAAAATGCAAGTCACTGGCGCCGGTGTGGTCATATGTAGTACCTAAGTTATTAACTATGTATGTAATTGATAGGAAATACCTCCAAACTTACAGTAAGTCAACATGTTTGAGTATTCAGTTATGGAAAGAAGTATTTCAGTGAGAGTGTAAAACAAAACAATAATGTAAAAAACAAAAAAAAAATAACAGAGATAACATTGAGAGTTTTAACAGACCTCTGAGCGTGCTTGACGCGGCGCCGAGTACTAGGAGAGCATTCATTGACAGCTTAGATACAGACAGATAAAGCGTAGCTTCAGTTGTTAATTACTGTTGGCGCTGAGCGATAAGTATCTGCCAAAATGCAATATCGTATCCGGTCAAGTTCTAGATGCTTCGCACGATGCGTCACGCCGGCTCAAGCGAGCGCTCGTCCGCGGACAGAATAAAAACCATAACAAACAAACCATAAAAACAAAACGGAAGAAACTGCGACTGCCTCAGAACGGAAGGAGACTTAGCCGAGTGGACTCGGTACAAGGTGACTGTACTACCAAAACTGCAATACTGGCGCGTCGTCAGCAGCGAGTGCTGCGGGGCGGGGGGCGCGGCGTACACGTCGGACGCCGTGGACAGGCACTTGTGCAGTTTGCGGGTACCTTGCGACCGCGACCGGCGCACGCGCACCGACGTGCTGGCGCCCGGCCCCGCCCCGCCCCCGCCGGCCCCGGCCCCGCCCCCGCCGGCCCCGCCGCCCCCGCCGCCCCCGCCGCCCGGCCCGTTCATCTACAACACACACACCTCCTAGCGACCGCCCTCCCCCTGCCCCCCCACCACCGAGCCGGCCCGCCCGCGTCGATCACACAACCAGTGCACTACCAGCTCTGTAATACTCAGGAAACCACTGTTGTAAAGAGTGTCGATGACTGACACAGTTTGCGTGATTGACGCCGCAAGGCTCGACAGTTACAGGTCGGCTGCCTCCACCGTTACAGAACTTGGACACGGAAGACCCTCTCTGTTGTGACGGCGCGACAGATGTTAGCACTCCCGTGATCTCTGTGCCGGGTACAGTATTATTAGTGCCGCGGCTCGGCCCGTGCGGCCGTTGTTAGTGGTGTGGCTGTGGCGTGACTCATACCTATCCGTGGCGCGACGCGTGTCCCGTGGGCCTGCGGGCTCGGCTCGGCCCCACACAGGCGCGCTACTAACTCCCCTGGGGAAAGTCGGGCCATGAGCGAGCGATACTGGACACGTCCGGGTGACGGCTAACTGATGTCAAGCTACAAGCGAGAGTGGTGCCAACTCTACCGACTACTCGGCTCGTACCATTAGCACTTTACCTACATAATCTCAGGACATCGACAACACAGAGATCACCTATGGTTGATGCAATCATTTAAATTATAAATTATTGTTTAATTACCAAGAAAGTCAGCGAAAAGATATTTTAGGCAGTTAGAGTCTTCGTCGGACGAGTCCTTTTCCTTGGAAATAAAAGAAATATACACATCAATCACCAGCAGCGTGCTGACTTACAAGTATGTGACAGTAGACGAGTAGGGCGCAGCACAGAACACGTGCCACCTCTGTACATGTGGTGTACATACATAACGTGTCTTATATACACTTACTTATCATATACATTATACATAGTTTATAAACCAAATCAATTAAAAAGCCAAATATCACAAGAAGCACAAAGCGTGTTAAAGTCGTAACTCGCAATCTCTTACCGTTTATGTCTACAGCCGAATCATTAGCGACCGATAGTTCTCACTAATAATAATATTATGTTACAAATTAGTTGAAAATGTTTCAGTACATCTAACTACCATCACCTCTAACTAGTCAAAAAATCTATGTCCCGAACGAAAAGGGGGCTACGATACCAGTGTGTTGAATCAAAAATCGCAAACCATTACCATTCATGTCGAGGACTTAACTACTCTAGAAACAGCGAGGAACGTCTAGGTGCTACAAAGGAGACACCGCAGACCGGCTAGCGATGTTCTGATGTACTGATGATGTACTGGTGAGGTGAGCGGGGTGACGCGGTACTTACTGAAGCGCCGCATGAGTCCGCCCAGCGAGCCAGCCCCGGGCGGCGGCCGTCGCTCGCGGTACTTGATGTTGGGCACGGACAGCAGGCGAGCCTCGCGCTCGGCCCGCGCCCTCCGCGCCGGCCGCGCCGGGCCCTCGGGCTCCCCCAGCGGCAGGGCGTCGGGTCGCGCCGGGCCCGGAGCCGCCGGCCCCGCCGGGCCCCCCTGGGCCTGCCAGCGCTCCTGTAGCTCGCGGTGCATGCGCTCGTAGACGTCGGCGCCGCGCTTGTCCTGCAGCTCGCGGTGCATGCGCTCGAACACGTCCGAGCACACGCGCAGCGGCGACGAGCCCTCCTCCTCCACGTCCGACGGCTTGGTCTCCTCGCTGGACGGCGACTCCGCGCCGGGCGATGGCACCGACCCGGCCCCCGGTCCGGGCGAGGGCGACGCCGGCGCCGGGCCGTCCGGCCGCTCGGGGGGCTCGCAGTAAAACTGGGAAGTGCTTTTCTCTGCGATCACCTCTTCCTGACTGTTCTCAGTGGGTGTCGTGAATGCCGCCTTGAACTTGAGGTCCACTTTAGAGAGCTGACGTTTTAGATTGAAATTTTTCCAGGAGGTCGACTTCCTTCGGGTGTCGAGTTTAGCCTTATCGTCTGGAGCAGGCGAAGGTCCGGCCGGGGCGGGCTGTGTCGACTGTCCGGCCTGTCCGGCCTGTCCGGGCGGTGGTCCGGCTGGCGGCTCGTCCAGGGACAGGTCGTTGGGGCTGGCGGCGGGAGACGGTCGCGTGGCGTTCTCGTCCAGCTTACAATCGAGGGATGGGAAAAAATATAAATGTGAAGTAAAGTCGCGCACGACGACAGTGAGCCGTGCTAGTATGGGATGCCGTGAGCTGTGACGACGGAGCGCTACTCGGTGCGACAGTGAGAGCGGAACGAGCTACGTCCGGCGACAGTTTAGTACTAGCGGATACACTCAGGTACCACCCACTCTACTGGGGAACGGACGCGGACAATCTGTAAACTTGACATATAAAATATTCTATTTCAATATATATGCGATAGGAGAGAAAGACAGGCCGAATGTAAAGAATTTCTAACGATGCCATGCCATGTTACTACGGGGACAAGCCGGGGGTGGCGCTACTGCTGAATTACTTTAAAGTAAATTACAAACTCATTAGAAATAATATAAAATAGAGGGGTGTGGCGAGCGCTCGCCAGAGTACAGATGTGCGGTGAGCGCTCGCCAGAGCAAATCAAAAGTAAGTAAATAAAAAAGCAAATTAAATATAATGTGAAATAAACTGTCACTGCTGCGCTGTCTCCTCCGTGCTCTAACAGTGCGCGCGAACAGTGAGCGAGGTGACTTCTCGTCAACACCACCATCTCGTAACATCACCTATTAGTTTGTTCGATTGTTCGTTTATGTTATTCTTCTTCTAATATGTTTGTAACTGGCCGCTTTGTTCAAACACTACATCGCTAACATTTTACAACTTCGTAACCTATGTATGTATAAATACATAGTCAGCTACATTTACAAACAATACAGTTAAGTGTTTGACGTCTTGTTTCCTAGATAAAACACACCTATAAATATAATATTGCTCATTTACGATTTCTGAATTATTTTTGATGGGCTGTAAACGTAAACGCACTAAGAGCAAATGTAGGTACTAAGTAGTGAGGTAGTCGTTGCATCAGTTGTAGGTACCTAAGCGTCACCCTGCGGACGCGCTCAGTTGATAATAATTTAACAACTAAAGCTACTGGAAAAGCCTTTTAGTCTTTTTTGAATCAGTCAGGCCATAAAGTATAGTTCCGTGGCTACATTTAACTTTTATTTACAAGAATTAATTTCAGTTTTCGAACCTTATTATTTTTAATTTTGGAGCCTCAGAGAAGCTAACTAGTTTTAAATAACGTCAAATTGAAGTTTTTTAAAAACAATAGCAAAATGTTTTATTGAATATTGTTTAGAACACAGCCGGCGCCTAGTTTGGGAACAACGCTGTCTCCACAATGTAATGTGAACTTAGAAATAAACAATATAGAGTTTTCTTTTACATGATGGTCATGCTTACTTGAAGCGCTTGAGTCTCAATGTTAACAGCCGCACGGGTCGGTCGAAGGTAAGTTACACTTGTCGCGGTCGATTCACGGATTTTGTTTAGGTATATCGTGCCTTATACGTATCGAGACCTCTCCGTGCCTCGGAAAGCACGTAAAGCCGTCGGTCCCGGATTTCGTTCGTAAGGCTTTGAAGCTCGTTAGGGAGTCAGAAGCCCAAAAATGTAATAACGTCGGGGAGCTCAGATAGGCATTCCGCTTCCAGTTCCGGTGAACCTGGATGACTCACCTGGTCGAGGCTGGGCGAGCGCTGTCGGTCGGTGGACCTGGCGGCGGGCGCCAGGTACAGCGCGTGGGGCGCGTGGACACACACCAGGGCTCGCCGCAACATGTCCACCACCACCACGCCGCGCTCGCCGCCCCACGCCATGCTGCACACGTCATGCTCACGATCAACTTCTTTACCAACTAAATATAACTTCAATCTCTTTCTTTGTATTTCACTAAGTAGCGTCTGACATGAGTTAACGTATTATAGGTACATATATATTTGTAGTTATGTGTTTCATCACGTTTAAGTGGTTTATTGTATGTCTGAAAGTTTGTCATAGTTATGTAGGTATCAGTTTTTCTTGAGTTCCATATAGTTTTGACATGTGTATGTAATAAGCCAGTATTATTTAATAATCGAAGAAGACAATTACACATTGCCATTTGTTTTATAGAATTATAAAAAAATCCATTTGAAGCTTAAGGAATGTTAGTGTAATACTTTAAATGTATGGTGTAATGGTTTTTTAAATAAACTAGAACGCTTTATCAGCAACCGATGCATCATTGCTTACCAGCGTGATTACGGTCAAGCACTAGTTGTAATATGTAAAAAAAACGTGAATATCTGGTGATTTGTATATTAGACAGTGGGCGTACTCCGAGATATTGGGACGATTAAGCAGCTTCATTGGCGTGGCTGGAAACAGCCGCCATACAGCGCTTTATGGAGAGTTGAAGGCGTGCATCGCCACGACGTGCGGCTCATCGTTCTGCAGCGACATCAGAATAACATCTATTAGATAGTGGAACAGAGCAGGAGGTGGTACGTACAGGCCGTAGGAGGAGTTGATGGTGAGCGTGGTGACGGCATGCGGCGCGCCGCTCTGCAGCGCCACCAGCGTGGGTTGGAAGCCAGCAGCACGCCGCGCCCCCCCCCGAGCCCCCCGCGCCCCGCACGCGCAGCGAGCTCGCCCCCCCCGCCCCGCCCGACCACACGCCCGACTGGGAACAACCAACCACTCAACTACACATACGTTTTTCAAAATAACGAATATCTGACTCGTCGATCAATTCTTCGCGAGATGGTTGCACGATTTTTTCCCTCGCCGCAACCGCGGAAGTGATGTTCTGTCACACACCGGGCCCGGCGTGCTGGTCGCAAATACTAACCTGACGCGATCCTCGTGTGTATTAGGCTTGTAATCAACACATTTTGCGGCGATAACAATATTGCTTGCATTGTAGACAAGACCAAAGGTGATATGTTCAGACCAGGCGCGTGCCCTCTATATAGGCAAATAAGCACTGCATACGCCCTTATAATTTTCTAATTCGGAACACCCGAATCGTATTATAATTATAATAAAATATATATACTACAGTAAAAACTTTGTTAAAACACTGCACTAAAACAGTATAAAATGCCATCTTTCGGGGCTAGCGCAAACTAGCTAACACACATAACAATGTACGCGGAGCGCGGCTTCGTCCCTAACGCTACGGATGCTAGCGGGTGTATGTGAATAAAATTATTTGATTGTGTGCGTAAACTTTTCGTGTGTGGCCGCAGAATTTCATTCATTAAGGCAGAAAAAGCAGTGCCTATATCATAAACGGATCAAGTTTAGAAACTGAATTATTTAGAATTTGAATGATAAATTACCCCTTTTTTTGTCTTCATTGTTTTTAAGTGCATTAGCGCAAATAAATTAATTGAATTAGTTTATTTACTTTAGATACGTATTTCTTTCTAAAATATGGAAATTTATACCTGTAAGATCTGTTCTGGGGATGTATGTTTAGATAAACTTAAGACAGTGCCTTTTTCAACGTTAAGTTTTGAGAGAATATATTAATTAAACGGAGTTGTGTTCGCGATGTGGATGTAACTCAAAAGAAAGGTCACATGTTGTTATAATAAAAAATTAAAAAGTATTATGATAATTATAACTGGTTAGCAGTTGTACACACAAATAAATTATTTTATTTCCCGTGTACTTACATTATTTTCAAAACGTGAGAATTAAAACGTTTGGAGTTATGCATATTCAAATTTAAATAAGTTTCACAAAGCCGCCTCTAAACACGATTCGTCGGAAAAACATTTAGATTCTTGTTTAAGGTGATCGCACATTTGTCAGTAAAGTACGCGCCGCATTTTAGAATTCGTTGTATGTCATGATATGAAACCTCGTATATTTATCCGCATCGTATGCGCCGCATTTTAGAATTCGTTGTATGTCATGATATGAAACCTCGTATATTTATCCGCATCGTATGCGCCGCATTTTAGAATTCGTTGTATGTCATGATATGAAACCTCGTATATTTATCCGCATCGTACGCGCCGCATTTTAGAATTCGTTGTATGTCATGATATGAAACCTCGTATATTTATCCGCAGCGTATGCGCCGCATTTTAGAATTCGTTGTATGTCATGATATGAAACCTCGCATATTTATCCGCATCGTATGCGCCGCATTTTAGAATTCGTTGTATGTCATGATATGAAACCTCGTATATTTATCCGCATCGTATGCGCCGCATTTTAGAATTCGTTGTATGTCATGATATGAAACCTCGTATATTTATCCGCAGCGTATGCGCCGCATTTTAGAATTCGTTGTATGTCATGATATGAAACCTCGTATATTTATCCGCATCGTACGCGCCGCATTTTAGAATTCGTTGTATGTCATGATATGAAACCTCGTATATTTATCCGCATCGTATGCGCCGCATTTTAGAATTCGTTGTATGTCATGATATGAAACCTCGTATATTTATCCGCATCGTATGCGCCGCATTTTAGAATTCGTTGTATGTCATGATATGAAACCTCGTATATTTATCCGCATCGTATGCGCCGCATTTTAGAATTCGTTGTATGTCATGATATGAAACCTCGTATATTTATCCGCATCGTACGCGCCGCATTTTAGAATTCGTTGTATGTCATGATATGAAACCTCGTATATTTATCCGCAGCGTATGCGCCGCATTTTAGAATTCGTTGTATGTCATGATATGAAACCTCGCATATTTATCCGCATCGTATGCGCCGCATTTTAGAATTCGTTGTATGTCATGATATGAAACCTCGTATATTTATCCGCATCGTATGCGCCGCATTTTAGAATTCGTTGTATGTCATGATATGAAACCTCGTATATCTATCCGCAGCGTATGCGCCGCATTTTAGAATTCGTTGTATGTCATGATATGAAACCTCGTATATTTATCCGCATCGTATGCGCCGCATTTTAGAATTCGTTGTATGTCATGATATGAAACCTCGTATATTTATCCGCATCGTATGCGCCGCATTTTAGAATTCGTTGTATGTCATGATATGAAACCTCGTATATTTATCCGCATCGTACGCGCCGCATTTCGTAAAATACGGTAGGCATCCGAACTCCAAAGGAAGCATTCTGATGACGTCATAGAACACAGCGCGCGCGGCGCGTGCTGCTACTCAGCGTTGCCTCATTCAGATCCGAAGAACTTGAATTTTTCATAGTAAGATGTGGTTTTAGAATATGTAGCAATTAGCCTGTATGTCATGTGCAGATATCTGAAAAATCGTTGATCATCTTCTATTAAATCTGGAAATAACGTATGATATTCTCCATATAAGTTCCTTTTTAAATTAATGTTGTGAATCCAGAGTCTTTTTTTTCTTCGAATTTAATTTTCTTTTCCTCTGCCAATAAGCAGGCTATTACAACAATTTCTTCCATAGTACAATTTCAACGCACCGTTTCACACCAGAGGCAAGAAAAAACTGCAAAAATTGTTAATGGCAGCACACAGAAATGCGGCGCGTTCGGCGTGCACTTTACTGACAAATGTGCGATCACCTTTAAAATTCCAAAGTTTTGGAAAAGGTAGAATAGAGTCTAGTTTGAATAGACATTTAAAATTAGACATTGAAAGGCACAACGCGAAAGTAGATGGGAATAGAAATATTTTCAAACGGTTATTCGACATCTGCCTTTTAGGTAAACAAGATAGTGTTCCGTGCATCGCAACATCGCTTATTAATGGAAAAATATGGTCTACGCTCCGATCAGGCGGGTGCGCGAGGCGTTAACCTCTGACGTCAGCTGTTGCGCAATATATACTATGATCTACCGAGCGCTCAGTAATCACGGTGCAACAATGCCTAAATGTATTTGAGAAAAATATATCATAGTGTAAAACTGATTGGAATCGATTCAGTTGCTTATTCTGAACAAATTATATTCAGGTTTCGTATAAACAAAAAATACCGTTATATAAGCACAGAGATGTCGGTAGCGCGCGCCCCCTCCGGTAGTGGTTGACACGTCCAGGCAAAAGTCAAGTTCATCTTGAGATATTGTGAATATCGATCGTCCTTCCTAACTTAACAAGTTCACGACAGGAGAATATACACGACGACTAAACATAACACCGTCAACCATTTCTTGTTTAAAGATTCGTAGAAAAACCTGAATATAGTTCATTACCATAAAATGTGCCCAAATTAAATTGAATTGCCCTTGAATGCCGTTTCCTACAAGATTACATTACTCAACATACTCTTCTGCTGTCTCCGTCCGCCGCGTCGCCCGCTCGACTGAACGACATGGAGCGGCCTCCTTCTGCCTCCGGGGAGCCCTCCTCTTCTAACGTGTCCGTTATCATTGGAATTTCTAATACCTGAAACAGTAGATATAATATTTTTTTCTTCTTTTAAAAGCGTTGTCACACACTAGGTATTTCTACTGTATTGTGGGTGCGTTTACAAATATTTAAACTCACATGCACAAACAACCAGATCCAGAACAACTACTTGTAGCTTATACAAATATTTGTTCCGTGAGGGAATCGAACCCGCGACACGCAGCGTAGCAATCAAACATTTAACCACTACGCCAACCGTGCCGTCAAAATAAAAATAGGTAACCTTTTTTAAAAGGTACGTCTCATCATCAACATCATCGTCTCACAAGAAACACGTCCACAGCTGGACATCGCCCTCCCCCAAGGGGGGGCCTTGGGGGAGGGCGATGGGGTTAGACGACTGGTCCTGCGCCTCCCGCATCCAGCGGTTTCCCGCGACCTTCACCAGGTTGTCGGTCCACCTTGTCGGGGGCCTACCCACGCTACGTCTTCCGGTGCGTGGTCGCCACTCGAGAACCCGTCGACCCCATTGGGCCTACGGGCAATCTGCGGACCACTGCCACTTAAGTGTTGCAATTCTTCGGGCTATGCTGGTTACTCTCGTTCTTCCGCGGATCTCCTCTTTACTGATTTGATCATGCAGTGAAACCACAAGCATAGCCCCATAGTGACCTTGAGCTTTCTTATAAGCCCCATTTTTAGCGACCACGTCTCAGTTCCATATGTCATCACTGGCAACACACTGGTCAAAGACTTTTGTCTTGAGAAGCTGCGGATTTCGGACGAGAAGATTCTACGTAGCTTCCAGAAAGCAGCCCAGCCGAGTTGAATTCAACGATTAACCTCTTGCGTATCATGTTATTTCTAGTTATCACTCATATTTACAGTCCATAAATCGTCAGGTCAGTTGTCTCGGTGGTAGGTAATAACATCGGCCGCCGGCAGAAGTTACCACCCACCAGACAAAGTCTTGCCGCCAAGCGATTCGTCGTGTTCCGGCATGATGTCTGGTGAAGCCGTAAGGAGGACGGGTCTGAGCAGTTGTGTTGCAATGTGTGCCGGGTAAGATTCGCCAAATATTGTTGTGTTGGGAGTTTGGTCGTGGAGGGTCTTCAGATCAATTTCCCTCTGGCGCAGCATCGTTGGGTCGTGTTGTTGGGTTTAACATTGAATCACCTCGCTAAACTGCCGTCTTCCTTCCTATTCGCTTAGTTTTTCCGAGTAAATAGGCTTTTAATAAACTAGCGCGCTTTACCATCAACGATTGCATCACTGCTTACCATCAGGTGGGATTGCAATCAAGCACTAGTTTATAATAATTAAAAAAAAAATGTCATAAGGAGCATCCTGCACGGCATGGGGTGGTCTATAAAATTCTAGGAATAGTTTTAATCTAGGTTTTAATCGAAGTTTTTTTTATGTTGAAATGATGTTTATTTCGGAATACAATAATAAGACCGATGTTTACATGATTTCCATGTACTGGTATTTGATTAAAATTCCGTATCAAATTGTTTAGACCTGATCTGGTAGGGAAGGATTGGCTGCACGGTTCGTGCAGTGGTAAAGCTATTGACTGCTGCGTTGCGTACGGAACAAATATTTGTATGACCTACAAGTAGTTGTTCCGGTCCCCTAATCAGCGAACAAATTTTTGTCAAATGATTGCAACTAGTTGGGATTGTTTAGACCGCCCATTGGTCCGTTCGGTCCAAACGATCCCAACTAGTCGCAATCATTTGACAAAAATGTGTTCGCCGATTAGGGGGCGGGTCTGGCTGTTTGTGTATGTGTCATCATCATCATCTCAGCGTTTATCCTGGTTGCATCCGTGGCTTTCGCGTTGGAGCCCGGGGTCCGCTTTCCTACTTAATTTCCTCCATTTCGCGCGATCTTTAGCATCCTGTGGTGTGAGATTGTTGGCACGCATGTCATCTCTCACAACGTCAAGCCAGCACCTCTATGGTCTACCCCGCTTGTTCCGGCCCGGCGGAGGCGCCATGGCAAGACATTTGTGACCCACGTAACATGCCGGTTTTCGTAAGACGTGACCGTACCAACGTAGGCGACCCTCCTGCAGCTTTTCCGCTATGTCACGGACATGAAGACTGCCACGGATGCGGGAGTTCCTGATGCGGTCCTTCCGCGTAACTCCACACATCCACCGCAGCATGTTCATCTCCGTGACACACAGCTCCTGCTTGTGTCGCTCAAGCACAGGCCACGCCTCGCTGCCATACAGGAGAACAGGTCTAATGATGGTCTTATAGACCTGCCCCTTAAGCTTAACCGGCATTTTGGTGTCACAAATGACACCTGACACCTCACGCCATTTTGCCCAAGCTGCGGAAATGCGTGCCCTGACGTCGCAATCAATGTCGCCGGACGCGTGGAGTATAGACCCCAAGTATTTAAACTGGTCTGTGCACTCGACCATGTCATCGCCTATGCGCACGGACATGGGGTCTGTCGTGTTGCTAGCCATATACACGGTCTTCGCCACATTGAGTTTCAGACCTCCGTTCTCGAGCGAGTCCTTCCACACATTCACACGCCGCACCAACCGATTCCTGTCCGCGTCCGCCAGCGCGATATCGTCAGCATACATAAGCAACCAAGGAGGTTGCTCATGTGAATCCCTGATGCTATCCGACAAGGCGTCTAATATCACGCTGAACAGAAACGGACTAAGAACGGAACCCTGGTGGACTCCGACGGTGACGGGGAAGGGTTTAGTGTCACCAACAGCGATCCTAACAACGGAATCGGAATTGAGGTACATGTCTCGAATTATGTCAACATAGGCCTCTGGTACCCCTTTGGACCTCAGTGCCCACCAGATCACCCCCCGAGGGACACAGTCGAAGGCCTTCTGCATATCAAGAAACAGCAAATGCAGAGGCGTGTTCTTCGATCTGTATCTCTCCATGGCGATCCTTAGTGCGAAGATAGGATCCATGGTTCCGTACCCTGGACGAAACCCATATTGACACTCCGAGACAGCACACTCCCGCCGGATCCGGGAGTCCATGATCCTCTCAAGGATCTTCTTCATGGTGTGGGACATGACCTTTATACAACGATAGTTGCCACACTCCTGTACCGAGCCCTTGCCTTTGAAGACTGGAGGAATAATACTCAGTCTCCATTGGCACGGGATTTTGCCGGTCAGGAGCACGTGGTTCAAAAAGCTAGTTAACACGCCCACACCGCGGGGACCCATCGCCTTCCAGGCCTCAATGGGAACTCCATCAGCTCCGACAGCTTCCATCAGCTCCGACAGCTTTCCGATTTGCCATGCGACGAAGAGCCGTATGGACTTCCTCAGGCGTTATCGGGGGCACTAATCCAAGATTTGGAGGGAGTTCCGGTGTCTGCACCTCTTGGTGCTGCTTATTCAGCAGCTCGTGGAAGTACGAGCGCCATCTCTCCTTCACCGCGAGGTCTTCGCATAGTAGGTTGCCAACAGGGTCTTTTACGCAGCGGCACTTGGATATATCCTGTGCCGCTTTGACCCTAGAACGTGCCAACTTGTAAATGAGCTTTTGCCCCTCAGACGATTCCAGCTTCTCGTAGAGCGGTTGCAAGTGATCTCGTCTGGCTCTGGCTACAGCTCTTTTAGTGGCACGTTTGGCAACTTTGTATGCGTCGCGATCTTCAGGGGATCCGGACGCTTGCCACGTTTTGAAGAGGGCTTTCTTCACCTTAGTCTCCCTCTGGACTGTGTCGTCCCACCACCAGGTCTCCTTGTCACGTTTGCGGCCAACCTTGGAGACGCCGAGCACTACCCGCGCCGCCACAGTGATAGCTGCCTGGATCCTGTTCCTGTGTTCTTGAACTGGTTCCCCATCGGTACCGGCGCACTTGTCGCCAATAACCGCCGCAAAATCCTGGGACCTGTTTTCATCCAGCAGCCACCACCGGATCTGGCGCGGGCAGTGCTCTACACGTCTGCGTTGGGTCTTTACGCAGAGATCCATGACAAGGAGCCGGTGTTGTGCAGTGAGACTCTCACCGGGTATGACTTTGCAGTTGGCTACTTTGCCGATGTGGTGCCTCCTAGTCAGTAGAAAGTCGATCTGGGTAGCACAACGTCCGCTCCGGTAGGTGACAAGGTGCTCCGGTTTCTTTTTGAAATAGGTGTTCACGATTGCAAGATCAGCGGCCGCACACGTTCGGAGAATATTGTTTCCTTCTGCGTTGCGGCTACCGTATCCAAAGCCACCGTGAACACGATCAAACCCATCACACTTCTCACCCACATGACCGTTCAAATCACCACCCAGAACGACTCCCTGGGACAACGGGATCCCGCGAAGCAATCCTTCGAGCTGGGTCCAGAACAACGTCCTTTCTGCGTCACCGCACCCCGCCTGCGGAGCGTAGGCACTTATCAAGTGGGTTACAACCCCATTGACAAGCACCCGCAACGACATCAGCCGATCACTGATGCGATTTACCTCCAAGACGTCATCCTGGAGCTCGCCAGACAACACCACGGCGACCCCATTTCTCCCACTAGGTGCACCCGTGTAGATCAGCTTGTAGCCATTCCCAATAAGCCGGGATCTGCTGCCTTTCCACCGAGTCTCCTGCAGGAACGCCACGGCCACCCTCCGCCTGTGGAGAGTCTCGGCCAGTTCTCTCGCGCGCCCAGTTAGCGTGCCAACATTCCACGACGCGAAACGGATTTTCATGGTTTGGGCTCGCTTCTTCAGCCGTGACCGCCTCTGACACGGTAGCCCTAGCCCACAGGTCACAGGAGTCGGGCGAGGCTCCTGCGCGCCGTTTTGCGGCGGCGCCCTAGCCGTGACATGTGCTCTTATATTTCTGTCCATTGTAGATTGGCTTATTTGGCTAATTACAAGTGCGACTGCCGTCTGACCACTAAACCCCGAAGGGAAAGCCGGCGTCAGCGCCCCGTTCGTTGGTCAGCAGGTGCACCGTCTGGCAGGTGGGGTTGACTTGGGTCCCAAAGATGGTGGTGGGACCCCAGAGCACCCAAGCTGTTTGTGTATGTGTGTTTATATGATTGTAAACGCGCCCATGATACACGAGAAATTTCTAGTGTGACATTTCGCATTTAAAAAAAAATAATAAAGGATTTTTCTTTAAAGTCATCGAGATGTGAACTGAAATGGATTCGAAAATGTACGGACGCCGCTAGGACAAGCTACTCCAAACAGATGGAAAGAAAATTTATAGATTGTAGTAGCTTGGTGTATTGTGGTCTGTCCCTTTGCTGTGGTCATGATTGTAGGGGCATTTACAGTTGTAGGGCCACTTACAAATTGGCCTTAAGTGGTTTTTATTTCAATAATTTAACCCGGAATTAACCCGAATATTATTTTCATGTATACAGTCCGAAATGCTATGTTTTTTTTTTTTTTAAATAAATACTTTTTATTATATTAACTGTTATATATGAACCACACTAGAAATGTGTATCACTTGATAATTATTTATAATGAAGAAATTCTATATTTTTGTAACGTCGCTGTAGGTACTATTGTATGACAGTCATGTCTGACTTGCTATTAACCCATTTGCCTGTAAATATTGTATACTCCAGGTAATGTAGTAGCTATTATGTGGACAATACAATATGTTTGTCTAATGCTATTAAGATAACAGAAGATAATATATTTCCTTACATGTGCCATATATATAAAAAAATGCATACCTTTGTGCAAGTTTTTTTTTTTTTTTTTTTTTTTTTTTTTTTTTTTTTTTTTTTTTTTTTTTTTTTTTTTTTTGATATGGCATCTCGTAGTTGACCTTGAGAGGCCGTGACTACTTAACCGGACTTTCCTGTGGATGCCTTAAATGAATTTAAAGCCTCCAGCCAGGGCATTTGTGCAAGATGGTAACAATTGCAACATTCTTAGATACAGCGGTGCGATTTTGTAACCAAGTGAATTGTCATTTTCAACTAATGCTAGTGATTGATGTAAAAAAAACTGCCGATCATTGGGGTTTGTCAGTATATACTGTAGCTTCAATAATAGATGTTATCGCACCTTTCTTAGCAATTGTTTTTAATTCTTGTGTCACATCTGGTATATTTCCTGATTTGATGAAACTTAGCAAAGTAATTCCACTGTTCAAATCTGGTAATACAACTGATCCCACGAATTTTCGGCCAATTTCTATATTACCAACTTTGAGCAAAATTTTTGAAAAATTAATTTTGAAACAGTTGTTGAGACATTTCAACTTATATAATTTATTGCACGTGAAACAATTTGGTTTTACAAAGGGTCGTTCAACTACCGATGCGGGCGTGGCGTTGCTAAAGAACATATTTGGGGCCTGGGAGGAATCGCAAGATGCTCTTGGTATTTTTTGTGATTTGTCCAAGGCCTTTGATTGCGTACATCATGATACTCTTATTAGGAAACTGTACCATTATGGTTTAAGGGACAGAGCTCTCGACCTTCTGACTTCTTATCTGAATAATCGAATTCAGAGGGTTGATGTTAATGGCAACAAATCTGCAGGATCTGAGGTCACCATGGGCGTTCCGCAGGGCTCAATTCTAGGTCCTTTCTTGTTTTTAATTTATATTAATGACTTACCTCATCACGTGAGGGATAATCACAACATAGTATTGTTCGCGGATGACACTTCTCTTATTTTTAAAGTCAAGCGTCAGCTAGCAAATTTTGACGAAGTTAACAATGCACTTTCGAAAGTTGTCCATTGGTTTAATGTAAATAACCTTCTTTTGAATGAAAAAAAAACTAAATTCATTAAATTTTCTACGCCAAATGTCAGGCAGTTAAGTACCAATGTTCAACTGAATGGAGTAGAGTTGATCCCTGTCGAGTCGACAGTTTTTCTTGGATTGACTATTGACTCCAAGTTACAATGGGGTCCTCACATTGAGAAGCTGTCGGGTAGACTCAGTTCTGCCGCTTATGCTGTTAAGAAAATTAGACAGATAACTGATGTGAATACAGCCAGAATTGTTTATTTTAGTTATTTTCATAGTCTTATGACTTATGGGATTCTTCTCTGGGGAACTTGTGCGGACATCAATACCATCTTTGTTTTACAGAAAAGGGCTGTTCGAGCCATCTACAACCTTGGTCCTAGAGATTCTCTTAGAGAAAAATTCAGAGAGGTGAACATTCTGACTGTAGCTTCGCAATATATATTTGAAAATCTTATGTATGTACATAAAAATATATCTAATTTTAAGAAAATAAGCGATGTTCATAATATAAATACCAGGAACAAACACAATCTTGCTGTACATCACACTCGTCTCCACAGAGTAGGTAACTCGTTCATGGGTCAATGTATACACTTTTACAACAAGCTTCCCATGGACATTCGAAACTTACCCATTAAACGATATAAAACCTATATAAAGGCCAAACTTTGCAAAAAGGGGTATTATAAAATCTCAGATTATTTAGAGGATAGAGAGGCTTGGGACTGAGCTGCTCGCTCTGTTAAGCATTGTTATTAAGCAATATGCGTAATTATAACGTAAATTATTGTAAACATTTTCATTTTTAATGTCTGGACTTTAAAAAAGACGATGATCCCTGAGTTTGTTTCGGCTATTTCTTCTCAGAGGTAGTCAGTTAGGAAATGCCGGCTTCATCTAGTTTAAAAAAAAAAAAAGAAGAAAAAAAAAACATGACGTGTAAAAGTGATCGGTGATCCTACTTGCTTAATAAACGATTTCATTTCATTTCATTTCATTTCATTTCATTTCATTTCATTTCGATTGCCACTGCTGATAACACACTTTAAATTCATTTCACTTAAACTTTCACTGTGAGACTATAATAGAAACGCTCGGCCATGTTCGTCACATGGTGGATATGTTAATTTCAATAAATATTATTACGTTATTAAAATATTCGCATAAAACATCAATAAATAATAAAGACCCAATGGAACATTAAAATATAAGTTATTCATACAATAGCCATGATAACAATTACAAAAAAATAAAAAATAAAGAAAATAATAAAAATATCCATATAATTAAATTGTTCCATTAGAAATTAACAAACACAAAAAATATTTATGTATGCAAATAAGTTAGTTTGTTAATTGAAATGTTCCTCTGAGAACTCGTTAACATGTAAGTATTGTTTATTTATTGTTTCCATAATCTCTCACCACTCCGGTAACATTCGTCTGTATTTAGTTACATATTTAACTTCGTTTACACTTCAAGAGATAGTTTTGAAACAGTAGAAGTTAAGTGAGATTAGAGATAGAGTGGATAGTATGGACGAAAAATGTTGTCGGGTCGACCGAAGGAGCAAGAGTGTGAGAGAGATGGGAAACGTTGTGTCCTCACGTGTGTCTCCCCGTGCGTCTCGTTCTTGCGGAACTTGAAGAGCAGCACGTGTCCGTGCGGCAGCGCCAGCGCCAGCCGCCGCGACTCCGCACACAGCGCGATCTGCTGCACGCCCAGCGGGCTCTCCTCCTCCGGCCACGGCCCACCGCGCCGCTCGAACACTGCCGGGGACACTACCGTCACATACTGATACCGAATATGAAGGCCATACAGGTGAAACTAAGCCGAGGCCCCTCAGTATTCCATCCAAATGTTGTCTGTAAAAGATCGCTCTTAGCGATAAGATCGTCCATTGTATCACCTGTTATAAAATCTTTATATTTATGTTGTGTAATCTATATGGTGTACATAATAAAGAGTATTCTATTCTAAGTCCGCTCTCTGAGCGGATATCCAGCGGATCAACGGATTGGCCCGCGAGGAGTTGCTGGGACTCTGAATAGAGACCCGTAGGGACGTCCCTATAAAATAGTGCAGGATAAACTCCGCCCATGGCCTCCCCCACTGACGCAGAGTTTCCCGCCCTAGCTCGTAGAGGAAGTGATGAGCGCTCTGGCACCACTTTGGGGATTGCCCTCAAGACACGGTGGAGGTCTGTCCGGCTTGGGCGGAGCACCGCCGTGTCCTTGTGATGGCGATTTTTACCGCGTCCAACCCTGGTAAAGGCTATGGTGCGGAACAAGAATGCACGGCAGGCCGTCCGTGAAACGATTATGGTAGCAAAGGAGGAGGTGGAGCGCGAGATGAAACGAGAATCCCAGCGCCCTCACGCCACTAGCAGACACAGGATATGCCCTGGTCGGGAGACAACATCAAACTCCCGGTCACCGTAGGCGCGGGCCTGCGGGCGGTGAGCAGTGGGCAGCTCGCCGCCCGGTAACGACCAGGCCCGAGTCGACGGCGCAACTTGTTTCACGTGCGCTTCAAAGAGATGTCAGCACTAAGTGACGAGGTCTAGAGGCTATTGGCGACCCAGATTGGATACAAAACCATTTCGAAAGACTGGAGCACAGGCGTAGAGTAGCCAGCCTGTCGGTGTTCTATAGGATGCATTTTGGAGAGTGTGCGAGGGAATTGCACGATTTAATTCCCACCTCTCCGTTCCACCATCGGACGACCCGTCATACGTTACATCGTGAAACTGTAACAATTTGCCAGCGGGGGTATTTCTGTCTGACTACAATTGTGTATATGAGTGTTTTCAAGGCTAGAGTGAATAGGCTCTTAATAAACTAGCGCGCTTTACCATTCATAATTGCACTAGTTTATAATAAAAAATACAATACCTTGTTCAATGTTTTAAACTTTTAGAACTACTAACCTTTAGAACATTTTAATTTGTACAAAATTTGTAAGGTCCCTGCACTTGCGTCCCAAAATTTAACACTACCGTCGGCATGTCTGAAACATTACAAAAGATATTATAACTTCATTAAAACCTAAAGTCAAACCAGATGACGACTTTGATACACATCATTTTGTCGAGACTACGACGGTTAAGAAGACCGCGCAGACCTTGTCGGTGGCTGTTGTTGTGAAATATCAGCGGTAATGTATTAACTGCTTAGACTGAATGTCACGTTTAGAGCAGATAGGTACTGCTTCTCGTAATTTTAAAATGGTTTAGAGCCTGATTTTATTTCCAGAAGTCATCACATTTTGATAAGTTTCTAATATTAATTTGTTTGTTGTCAAAATGAGATTAGGAATCGATTTTGATCATTTTGAATTACGAGAATTTGCTTTCTGTTCTCAGCAACTTTGAGCGGAACCATGTTGTACTAAGAGATACCCTCTGAGCATACCCAGTAAGAATAATCTCGTTGTAGGAGCAGGAGGCGGGCTCCCACTCTCCGCCGTTGATAGGCCACAGCTTCTCGCTGAAGCCCGTTGGCTTCTTGTTACCCTGCCGGCCCACCGAGTAGAACGCTGGGATCTGGAAACACAGATAGTTTGTTTATATTATTAGTGTTTAACTACTTTGTTTTCTCCTCATGGTACATCATGTCTACATATTTATTTTCATATCTTCGGTATAGCTTGAAACTACAAGCTATATGCCCGATGGCACTCCACTTCGACAAGACTGAAGGTCATAAATAAACTTTGAACCCTGTAGGGGTTGAATTTTCAATAATTCAGCTTCATATCATTTCCGTAACATGAAGAACACTTGTGCATAATATCGTGCTCCTGGATAAAGCGGTGTGGGCTATGCGTCGGTTGCTTTGTTTGTATAAGTTATCAACCTTTAATAGTTATAGAACTCAGACTAATGCCCGCTGCTTTAACGGAGTAGCTCTAGTAACAACACCCCGCACCCCGCACCCCGCACCCCGCACCCCGTTGTGTTAACTAATCCTACCAAAGAACTTATGTATTCGCCTTGGTAGGTATAAAATTAAGTCAAGGTGTGATTAACTTAGTATAGCCACACTGCACTTATCGATATAAATAAATAAATAATAAGTATTTTCTTAAAACATAAACTTATGGATCGTAGTTTTCTGTACTGTCTGCTCCGCGCCATAGAAATTACATTATGATTTCCTTAGAATTTAACACAAGAGCATTTTCCAGACTTCACGCACCAAGCGTCCAGCGTGCAGGAAACTTAACAATTTACATATGTATAATCAAAGGAAATGCACCCCTCACCCATGCAAACGGTGTGATGAACGAAATACACGAAAGACTGTATATATTTTCGTGTTCTTTGAGTGAACTCGCAAGAGTTTTAATAAGTATTGTTAGTTATATTTAAAAATTAGTGTATATTTAAGTATTAGTGGATAACTGCACTGTCGCATTAGGTTAAGGCCTGTGAGGACAGTTGTAAGAGTGATAAATAAATAAATAAAAATGTTATACTTATGTTATTTTGAAATGATTGCTGCACTCATACCAGGTCGGAGGGACAGTCAGCGAAGTAAGAGCAGCAGGTGACAGGCGATTCGTGGATATCCATGGGGTAGGGGTTCTCGAAGCACGGGTACCCTGGCGACTGCAGGTCGATTACCACCAGGTCGTTCTGCAGCAGCACCACTATCGCGTACGGCTCCTGGTAGTCTGGAAATAACAGGGAAACAGGAGTTATTTATTATTGTATATTCTCTTCGCTCTGCACTTTATCCAGCATAACATTTGAATCCTAACATTAGTACCTATTATTTTTTCTTTAGTAACAATACTCTGCTTTGTTGTATCGGTAATAAATAATAGTGGTGCTTACCGGCGGTGTGCGGCGTCTCACAGAGCGTCACGAAGTCCACCACGCTGTGCTCCATCTCCAGCACTGTGGTGGACTTGCCGTTTAACACCGTGATACTGTGCGTCCGCCCCGCCTTGTCCGAGGGGAGTCCGCCGCTGAATATCACCAGGCTTTCTCTGGAACACCGGGGCGGTGGGGGTTAGTTCCTCGGATTAGCATGATCTTAAACATTGTGGCCTACCTACTTGACTACTTGTAAATTGAAATCAAGAATAATTTACAATAACATAACATAGTAAGAAAAATTAAAATAATGAAATGAAGACATCTCAGGGCAGTCTAATAGGCCTGCGAGTTGGCTTCTACGACATATCATTTATTTTAGACGTCTGACGACGACGGCTCATTTAAGCAGTAGGCGTACTGCTTAAATTAGCCGTTTAGTAAACCGCCTGACGTTTGGAAGTAGCACTCGCCTCGCTTCGCTCTCTCAGCTCACACGCGGTTCTAATCTAACCCATTTGGTCGGGGTGCCCTGATTTTCTTACTGTGACCTATTTGACTTGCACTAATTGCGTGCATTGGTTACAGTTCCAATCTAAAATATAATTTATTGAATAAAATTCAGGCCGTTAGTGAAACGGCCGCCGTTTATTTAAAAGGGTAGGCGGTTAGCTAAAGTTTACAGAAGCCCGTTGACCGCGACACATACACAGGGTGACAGGAACTTTTTTATTTCTTTCATCTCCACTTCATTTTATTTGTTCTCAACTTAACACTATGTTCAGATTTATATTTGGTTTGATTCGGGTTTGAGAGTTGCCTTTACGCTAAATGAATTAATTCTCTGTTCGCTCTGGGGTGCTTAACTCCAGCCACTGTTTACCAACCGATGATTGATCGCGAGCGGTTTCCTCCATTACATCCTTTTTAATGGTTTTGACCTTTAACTCAATTGAAAGCTTTACAAACCAGATTGTTTTTACGATGTCTTCCTAAGTTAAAATCCGTACAACATTAAGCTGTACCGATCTCTCGAATGAGATTAACAGTTCAGATGTCGGTATTAAAAGTTTATAGTGGGATTAAAGCGACTTTGTAATACGCCATGTGGCGGAGGATGGAGGGCGGAGGGCGGAGAAGATGAGCAACCGGTGGCAGTCATGTTTGTTGCTTTCCGTTTCATTAGCCAAGGAGAATAATGAGCGGTATCAGGCGATATCACACGACGCAACGCCTTGATATAGCTAACGAGATTTTTAAAGATACTAAGTATTATTAAAAATAACTGAGAATTAATTAGACTGAACATTTCGTTATATCGCGTGTAAGTAGCTAGTTTACTTATTAAAGTTTTTATCGTTGTTTATAATTTTATTACATACTAAGTGGGCATCTCATGAAACTAGCATTCTAAAGTAATTGCAAAAGATCGACAAAATAAACAAATAAAACAAGTCAATAAAGCGTAAATGTCGTTGAAGGTTGCTGATACAAGACAGGTGGTGTTGGCTGACGGGAGCACCTGTGTATGTATATTATACAAAAGTTTGTCTTCTGACTCAACCGAAAGTAATGTTTTGACAGTAATTGTTGTGTAAATGTATATTTTGTTCGCGTTCGTTTCAACACAGTGCCGTAGACCGGCACCAAGTAACAAAGCGCGACTCACCCTGTTCTCGAGGTCTTCCATTCCAGTCTGAGTATAGGTTTACAAGGTTCTAGTTTGCCGTCTTTGTTCGCTTTAGCTGAAAATATATAAACGATATCGTTAGTCCCCACATTAGACTTTCGTGTTTATGAGATATTGATTTTAACAGTTATCTGGACAAAACTATCCGTATCTAACAGACAAAACAAGATTTTATATTATATCTATGATCTTTAAATACATATAAGTACATACAAGCTGATACAAAACAATTCGATTGACTCGAATCGATTTGTTTCATAATTAATTTCTCTGACTGTGCATCAGTATGATAATAAATCAGTAAAATAAAAACAATACTTTAGTGTTCATATTAAGCTGGGTGGTGTGCAATAAACAGTTGCATATATCTGTTACAAAACTAAGAAAAACCTAAAGCACACTGACTGACCATGTGGGTAAGAGAGTGAGGAGGGGCGGGGCGCGCGCGTGCTCCAGGTGGCGAGCGCGCCGTCGGCGTGCGCGGTCATGAGCTTGCCGTCGTGCTGCCAGGCGGCGGCGCGCACCCCCTCCCCCGGGCCCCCCACGCCCAGCGCGCCGCGCCACTCCGCCGCGCGCGCGCGCAGGTCCCACACCACCACCAGGCCCGTCTCGAACGCTATCAGCAACTGGAACATAAACGGTGCAAGCTTCAGTAACACATTTCATCATGTTCATATGCCTGTTTCAAATGATGTGGGGCCGGCTTCTGATCTTACTTAATGTAGCCGTATTTAAATAGTATTTGAGATCGAACATAACATAACCTGACCAGTGACCACCACAACGCACTTACTGGTCCATTTGAAGTGCTACACTTCGACACACAATGGATTATTATTTAGTTAAATAAGTACCTAATGACATTCCCACATTTTCACGAAGAATATTTCTGTAAAAAAATATTTCTAAGCATTTATAAAACAAAATTCGATAAATTTGTACCTTGCTGGCATCCAAGGGATTATCACAAATTTCGACGACGGCGCCGGGGTGGTTCTGCCGCGTCCTGAAACAAAGGTATATTCATTTTAACTTGACGTTTGCTAAGATTTACGATGAATAATTATAAGTCATCAGTTTTGCTCGTCGTTTTAGTTAAATAATTATGTTTGCGTCGGCGTAGGTATTCGCTTGTTTAGTAAAATCAGAAATCAGGCGTTTATTAAAGTATTCTGTGTCTCGACTCGTTCAGGCGCTATTCTTCTGTTCATTCAGCTATATGGAAACATGGAAGTTTTCTTCGTAAAATAATAATAACAATACTTCTAGACTACCTTGCGAAGATGAAAAGCCTGCTTTTGCTTTTGTAGCTCTGATTGTATTCAGCAGTTAATATTTATTAATAAAGTCCTCCGTACATTACTTTCATACATACTAAAGTAACAACAGTCTCGGGCTCACACACGCACTATTAGCAACAGCATTCTCAGAAATACTTAATAATACATGTCGATATCAGTTCTATCAAGTTTCAAATGCTCTGAAAGATACTCTTACGCGTATCAGAAACTAGGGCTAATTATGCATATAGAATTTATAATTTAAAAAAGTTGTCAAACCGTATTAAGCACTGCCTACATCAATGGCCATGGCAATACCTAAGGCCAATATAATTTAAGTAACTATACCATGTACAAGTCTGAAGTTTGATGAAGCGCTTTTGCGTTAATGCTAACGCATTGTCGTGCCGGTGTCATAAAAAAAAACAAAGAAAATATTTTTGTTGAAGCATTTGCAAAGCATCACTCAGTTGGAAGACAACCAGAACAATTTCACAATGTATAGCAATTTCATGGTGTATGACTTCACATTTTATTTTCTTTTCTTTTTTAAGTTCAAATATGTTTAATTTTTGCTTTTTGTAATTAGTTGTATGGTTGTCTCTTAATATTGAATAAAGTTCATTTATTATTATTATTATTATTTGGTCTTTAAAACTTAAGTATTGTCTTCAAAGCAGCCTCACCGTCAGTGTCGATTTGTATCGCGTCAGGCTCATTGACAGGAGCGCGCGGCGGCGCGGCGCCACTTGTTGCGACCGTGCGGCGTCACCCTCCTCCACCCAGCCGGGTGGGGGGTGTAGGGGGTGCGAGATTAGAGTGGTTTCAGTGGGAGCCGGGAGGAACAAAGTCGAGGTGGCTTTGAACCTGTACTCTAATTTGTATACGTACAGCTGTTCTCGTAAACCACATCGGAAATAAAAGAATAGTGGTGCTCCATTGATGCGAGAACACAAAATAAAGAATGGTTGAAAATGTAATTAAAACAATTTTTTTCCAGCATTTTCCATAAGCATTTGACACAATAACCTTGTACATATGTAGGTGCACGTTTCAGTGCTCCCTGTCGCCGATGAGCGGACTATAGGACAGGTATGTATGTTGAACAGAAGGGCGAAAGATACATCTTGATTTTTTTTTTTAAACTTATGCTTAACAACAAAAACAGTAGGGGTATAATGGTTTGCAAGAAAATAATGAACACTTTCTGCAGAGATGGTGTTATACATATGCTGAAGCCTTTTAACAAAACGTTTCACACGTTTAATGGCCGTATTCTATCTGAGCACAACGTTCATATCAAAAGACAGGTGTTCAATGCTTCCATCCAATTACTTATATATATTTCCTTCACACAGCAGACGTTGTATGAAACTCCCGAGTGGAGTGCCAGTAGAATAAGTAATGCAGACGTATTGTGCTGTCACTACTTATAAGAACCGCCATCACACTCAGTAAATATTGTTTATGGTAATGATAACTTCAAGAAGTATTGTCTGTGGTAGTGTGGTACTTTTCGTCTATTTCGTGAGGCTGAAAACGTCACTCTGTTGCTCGGAGTAGGCCTGAAACGCGATATTTCACTATGGCATATTGACACAACTCTTACGATAATGTTCGAATCGCATCTTTATTGTTTGCTAGAGTCGAATATTTTAGTTTCAGACGGAAAATGTTCTACAATACTTTATAATTTGTTTGGAATGTTTACTCAGTCATTCACTTCTTGACCTATATCACTACTTGTACCCGATCAGCCTGGAATGTAAGTAAGTGCTTCCAAAGTAGCCACACATAGCCTGGTAATAACGCGTAGCAATCCTTCGCTCACTCACTAATGGAGATTGCGCGTACACCCCTATAGTACAGATTGGCCGAGCTTTTATGTCGCTACATATTAATCTGGACTTTATTGCAGTCGACAAATATGTAACAACTATGAATTGTAGACATTGTTCATATTTAGGGTTGACATACATTTAGCTTTGGCAATAAGTTCATCCTGGTGACGTAGAACCTAATTTTATTTTGTTCCTTGCGACATGTTACGTTGCTTACGAAGACGTGGCCAGTGTATCGCATGGACTCCGATAGCGTTGCTGGCGTAGAAGTAGCATGTAAACGTAACCGGTGTATACGTAGCTGACGTAGACGTAGCCGATGTAGACGCCGCCGGTGTAAACGTAGCTGGCGTAGACGTAGCTGATGTAGACGTAGCGGGTGTAGTGATTGTATTTTGACAACGTAGCCGGCGTAGCATATTGGTTATGAAAGCGTCTCGGGCGTAGTGGCCCGTATTGGTACTGATTATGAATTTTTTCATTGGCAACATAGTAAAAACTGTACTAAGAGTCATACCTACGCCATCTTAACGTAACTTAGATTATGAGAAATAATTTACAGGTGCTTGTTTACATAGTTAGCGCTACAAGTGTACATAATATGTTACGTCTCAGTCTGTCGCGTGCATACAATTGTATGTATGCGACAGATTGATGAGCCATGGCAGCTTTCAATGAACTAAATCTATACTAATATATAAAGCTGGAGAGTTTGTTTGTTTATTTGTTTGTGTGTTTATTTGAACGTCGGATTTCAATAATTCTTTTTGGATTGGATAGTCTATTAATCCAAGAAGGCTTTTAGGCTATTTAACATCACGCTGTGACCAATAGGAGCGGAGCATTACTAACTCCACCCGAACAAAGTCGCTGGCGGCCGCTAGTAGATAATAAATCTGATTAGATTTATTGTCTTGTAAAGGTCTTGTCCACGTTTTATCATACTTTGTGTGCACTAGAGTCGCAGGACATTGCGAGACAAACTGAAGTTGGATACCGTCCCGGCTGCCGGAGAGCCAGCCATACATCCCGGAGTACTCAACTGCGAGCTAAACGTCTTTAGTAATATAGTAATAATTGATTGAGTGCAAACTCACATTTTATTTTTGAGGCCATATTTTAAATAGTAACAGTTAAAATAAATTCTGTAAAAATATTACGAAGGAGATTATAGTATCCTATTGTAATTCTAAATGGTTGTTAACATTTTTTTTGCCAACAAACAACAACATAAAATCGAACGAATGATAATAAAAAACTTCCGCGAAATAATTCTTCTTTCCGATAACCTACAAGCGTCGCTCCTCTGCCCGCAACATACAATAGATGTCACGCTACAGGCGGCCGTCGCTCGGCAATTGTTGCTCGCGATAACACGCTGCTACCTTGCGATAAGCGACATAAAGCAGTTCCGGAGGGGAGTTCGAGTCCGGTGTTGCCAATTCTCGCCTCGTCCGGCTGCAGTTATTTACGCAGCCACACCCTCGTCATAGTCTCCCTCATTTGCGCTCTTTTGCGGAATCAGGTCAAGAGAATTGAACATTTCCTGTGATTAGACCTTTCGTTGCCTACTGTCAACGAATCAAGAGCGAAGTAATATAGTAATAGGTGTTTGTAATTTTGTAATACAAGGTATGTAAGTAAGCATCACAAGGAACTTTTATCACCCTCGCGCGCATTTCGCCTCCGCTCTTGTTGTGCCATAATTTCTATGATTATATTTTAAGACTGCGACCTATTCGTTTGCAATTCAGCGTGATTTTTAATATATTTCATAATATAGTCCCCACGTATCCTGTGGACGGATATCATTAAAACGTCACAATATTTTTAAGTACCATGGTATCTAACAATGGGTGTCGGGTGACAACCCTGGGCGTTTTAATTGTTACTATAATGCCATTGGCGGAAGTTCGTTACCAAGCGCCAATGAATGCGCGTTATTTGAATTGCGAACTCTACGCGAAGTAATAGGGTTGGTGCAGCCTCAGGGCGTGTTATAACGATCTTTAATGCCTGTGAATTCAGCGTTTACAATAATGATGGTGGCGAAGAGACTGTCGTCCCGACAAGTTCTGTTCATATCACAACTTTATCCAATTAACTGTTCTATGATCCTTACAAATTATTAACTGCTACTGCTGAAGTGTGGTGCTGTTAGTTCGTGAACACCTGTGAGAAACAATTGTCACCAAAATTGGGAAGGCTGAGTCTCTAGATTCCCGTTTTAATGAGCATGAAGATTTGGAGCGAAGCGGTGACGTTAACGAGGTATAGGGAGATACACACGGCTGTGTTGCTAAACTTCAAGATATTTAACTCCATTAATTGATGTGGTTGTTCGTCAAAACTCCAAGTTCCATCAAAGTTAAGTACTTAACACGAAGAAATAAGTTTATCCAACTCCGTACCGAAATTCTAAAACACTAAATAGTCTAATTTAAAACAATTAAATTCAGTCTGTGTTTTGGCGCAGAATGTTCTTAAAGTAGAAGCGAAGTATTTAAAAGTAACTCGAAATTAAATCGTCTATCATTTAGGCAACATTCAAAAGTGGCGACAGTTAATGTTTTAACGTAATAAATATCAATTTAAGGGCGAAAAATTGGGGATATAGCATCCTTGTCTCTGACTGGAGCGTCCTAGTCTCTGGGTGAAACGTCTTGTCTCTGGGTGTAGGAGTTACTACGTTTAGTAGAATTTTTTCCGATAACTTTTACTGTTATTAGTAACCTGCTACTAGTTTTTGTCCCTGTAGTTAAATTAACATTTATTAGAAATAGGTTTCATGTTTTGAATAACTTTAAGTCGATAACAATTGGCTTTGTTTAAAAAACTTCCTCTTGTTCCACGTTTCAGCTCCCACAAGAGAAAGTGTTCTTGATAAAGCGAATACACACTAAGAAAGAGGCCACACGTCGATGTGCCGCCAGTGTGTACTGACGGAAGGTAAACGTGTCATCGGGCGCGATTCAAATATGTAATCGAACAAAAATAACCTCTATATCGGATACTTTTATGATACCACACTTTGCTAACAAGAGAAAAAGTCCCTTCCAGTTCTCACAGTCTATAATAAATACTCGTTACCTGAAAAATATGTGATGATCCTAATTCAACATGTCGTTGTTTATCCTCGGTGGACGGACATTATTTCACGTAAACTAATTTCGCGAACTGACGGCGCTGCGCCATAATTTCAATAGAGCGATGCAGAATCTTTTGAGCTAGCTTTTCCGTTAAATGTAGGTAAATTGGAAATAGGAATGTATTTGAATCACGTTTTCGTTTAGTTTTGTCGGCGTGCTGGACAGAACGTCGTGAATACTAATCGATTTTGTATCGTATTTGGATAACGGCGGCGTGGTCCGGTCACTTCGTTACCTCACAATATAGTAGGTATGCTTCATTACAAAGCAGATTTTTCTTTTGTAAATGTTTTTATCTTATGTTGTTTTAAAAGATAAATAGAGATTAAGGAGACGTGTTAGTAAATCTTAGGCGTACCTACTTGATGACGAAATATTTTAGAGTAGGTCTGCAGCTTTGTAATATGGGGGCCTCGAGAAAGAAAGAAAGAAAGGTCTTGATAAATTATGTCCCTGCGGAATGATATGACAAACGCATTCCGTCGTGCCTTACAAACTGTAACACTAGATAAAACGTTGTAAATCTGTCATGTTCTTTTATTTGGAAATCTCAAGTTATCTTGCGTAAATTTAACTTATGAAACATGAATCCTTCAATGATTATTCAAGTTTCTTTAGTTTCACGAAATGGTGACTCTTTAAGATATTTATTTAAAAAGTACTGCCACGTCACAAACATTTAACATGCAAAATCACTTAAAACTATTTATGCCCTGATGCATGTGACAATAATGGTGTACATAACATTGGCTCGAAGATGGAATACAATAATAAAAAATAATACCTATTGAAAAAATATTCTGAAATTAAAATTTAAGAAATAATACAGTAATAATTGTTGATATATTAATATAAATGTCATGTCATATCAATAAAAACGAAGAAATGTAAATATAATAAGAAGTAACAACAAGTCAGTTATAAAAGAACAAATGATGTTTATAAATATACGCAACTTATAGTAGAACACATCAAGATCGGGTATTGCTGTGATAAGGGAATGATACTTATCAGTTATTGTATGGAGAGGTGCTTGTCCTAAATTAGACTTTACAGATGGGGTGTTGTTGGCAACTGGCTGGTTTAGTCATTCGTTTTTTAAGCTTTATACTTTTTTACGTTTCTTTTTGTTAAGTCCAATGTTTTGACGTTTTTAATTTATTTAGTTCTTCGTTCCTGGCATTGTGCAGTTGATTTTGATTAATTTTACAATATAAGTAATGTTTTCGTGTCACACGTGTACATCACCTCATAGAGTCCACGCTCACTAACAGGTGTAGAAAATATATTTGAGTTTCCCGCGAGGATAGGTACAATGAAAGATAAAATTAAATTTATTGTTTTTATAAAGTTTTGTTGAATGCGACGCACACAGACACACACAGCCAACAGAGTAACATTTGGAAAATCCCCCGATTGCATATTTTGTTCCAATACAAAATAAACCACAAACATGGAACAGTTTTAGTTATAAACGAGTTAGTCTGGGATACAAATAGGTTGATTTTGCAACAGAATCGTTTACGTTTGGTACTTACTGCATCGACGCGGACGGTGTGATCACAGGAGGCCAACAATCAGAGAACACAAATAAAAACATTTGAATAGAAGCAATGGAGTGAACTAATTGCCGAAGGTGATTGCAATACCTATAGAATGTGCTGATCTAGTTGAAATATGTCAACACATGACGCTGTAATGCTGCTTTGGAGTTTTTCACACCATGTTTTTTTCACATTTAAAACTTTGGAATAAGGTAAAGGGCGGCCAATTTGGCCAATGTTTTATGTAGTAATTTCGACGTCCAAAAAGTGCCGTGCAAGTGTTTTCAGTATGAATAAATAACTCTTGATTTTTTTTTTCCTTTTTTATAGGGTGTTATGAGAATCAGCATCATGTTTTGTGGGAGTTTTCTATCAACATCACACCTAGGTGTCCCTTAAAGCGCACTAAGTATCCGAGTTCCTGCTATTAGATGCAACTTACAAGGATGCCAGTATTGGAGCATTGTTCAAATAGACTTTCCATCTGATCATCCATGAAACTAACAAAAAAATGGAAAAATGGGCTACTCCAGATAATATAAAAAAAGAGTTAATACTAGGTGCATAATGAAATGCTAGCAACAGTTAGTACATTGCAGAAAAAGTGGTGGAAGTTTGCTACTTTTAAAATTGCTCTCTGGCTTGTGGTAGGTAATAATATTTATATAATAGTGTTTGCAAGTTATCATTATTAACATTGACCCTTTGATAAAGTACTGAACCATTTTCACTTTTAAAATAATTGATAGTTTATGAAAGAATTTCAGTAAGTAATCTGAGAGCGTTTCTTGAATCAGTCACGAGTCACATCTATCGTCACATGTCAGCGCGTGTCACGGAATCGTTAATAAGTGTGTATTGTTAATACACGTATAATGTGTATCTATGTATATGTACCGCCTCCTGTACGCAGGCAGTTGTCAATAATGATCATTTAATTATCAAAGTGATCAGAACATAAATCAATCAATCTATTTTAATAAATTTCAACAGCACACAACACAACAGTGCTTGCTGAAAACCATTCCGACGGTTAAAATTATATGTTATTTGAAGATTCCGTTCCCAACAAACATCCCCACTTATAAGAGGAACCATATTGGAGTCCCTTTTGTATAATGTGACTGTTCATATAGAACAAACCCTTGCTTTTCATGCGGTTATTTCTCTTCGTGTAATTGTATCACCCGAACCCGACGACAACAAATAGGCACGTGGAATTTAATTAGTTAATTAGGCACATCCCTTCCCTCTCACTAATAAGATAACATGGACCCTCATGTCAGTTCTATTCGTCTACGTTTGTCGAGGAGGTGGGGGTCACTTTAGGCCAAATGAACTGGTCAATAATATACGTTTGTTAGATCCGGGTCGAAGATGAAACCAGGGTTTTTAAATTAGAACTTAACATTTACTAGTTTCAGTTAAAATAAAGCCTTCATTCAGGGCTTCATTCCGCTATAATATCAGTAATATTTAATTGATAGAAAAAAAAACCATCGACTCCTGTATTTTATTTCATAAAAGATAAGGAAGATCAAGATAAGGAGATTGAAAGACGAATCCAAAATGCTTGGAAGACCTACTGGGCCCTTAAACAACTTACAGTAAAGGATCGTAGCTAATCTAACCTACGATGCACAACGATGGTGACTTACTGAAAAAAAAAAATGTATGATATGATATGTCTTCCGAATACACCCGGGGAGGTGAACATCGTTACTCACTGAACACCTGAAGGTAGACACCGTCGTCGATGAAGACCAAGGCGAAGGTGTTGTGACGATCCAATATTAGTTACAAAGCTAAAATGGAGATCGCACAAGACAGAGAGGTTGGAAGAATAAAAATAATAGACCCTACTCTCAGTCTTCTTCACACATTCACAACAAGTTTATACACTTGTTACCAGAAGTAAAGCTCGCCGCGGGAACGGTAGATACGAATAGGTACTGTTCTTTGAGCGAACTAGATTCCCCGACCGTCTGATTTTAGGAAAATGTTAATATCTATTATGGTCATGCCATGACGTCACGCTGGCAAGGGGCGGGGTAATAAGCATTACAGGCAGGCCAGGTCACAATTTATGAGCTCAATAAGGACAAAAATGTCGTCTCCTCAGACGTTGTAGCGGAGGACTCGTATTTTTCGCTCAATTTGTTTTTCAAGGTTTTCTTTTGATTATGTTTCTAGCTGGTGTTTTTCAAACAATATCGCAATAAATTCTTCAGCAGCACAGCTATCTGTTCAGTTAAAAACACCTGACTGTATACAATAA
Organism: Sesamia inferens; assembly: GCA_037179545.1. NCBI lineage: Eukaryota > Metazoa > Arthropoda > Insecta > Lepidoptera > Noctuidae > Sesamia > Sesamia inferens. Next base: position 30,735,917 of record CM073937.1, on the reverse strand, counting down.
TAGATATGTAAAATAACTACTATAGCATTACAAGTCACAGAACATTAATTTACATTATTAAACAGTAAGCTAGCCACCCCAATATGGCATAAAGCAAAAATAAGTCATAAAAATAACTAAAAACTTACTACCTAAATAAATATTGTTTCTAGACAAAGGGCGTGGCAGCTTACCTATTTAAAAATAAACAATTATATAAACTGATGTTATATCAGTTAATAAGCTAATTCTGGAGAGAGAACATAAACATTGTCTTGAGTTAATCAGGGCGACCAACTAATAGCCGTCGATAGAGTAGTATACGTTTGAATGGAGATTGGTTTTTTTTTTGTGATTTAAACACATTATAAGGCAAGTCTAACAAAGAAGACGGTACATATCTTGTAAATGTTTAGATCAAGTAAAACAAATGAGTTATCTTGAAACTGGTGAAAAAGGGCTCAAGACAAAAGTCATGGACCAGTGTGTGTTGCCAGTGATGGCTTATAGCACTGAGATGTAGTCGCTAAAACAAAGGGCCTTATAAGAAAGCTCAAGGTCACTCAAAGAGCAATGGAGAGGGCTATGCTTGGAGTTTCAGTGCGTGATTAAATCAGAGATGAGGAGATCTGAGAAGAGTTGCATTGCTCGTAGAACCGATTCCCAATGGGGCCTACGGGTTCTCGAGTGGCGACCACGCACCGAAAGAGGCAGCGTGGGTAGGACTCCGACAAGTTGGACCGCCTACATGCTGAAGGTAGCAGGAAACCGCTGGGTGCGGGAGGCGCAGAACCGGTCGCCGTGATCTTTGGGAGAAAAATATGTCCAGCAGTGGACGTCTTTCGTCTGAAATGATGATGATGATGAAAGGGGGCTCGTAGTTTGCCCTTATCTCTGTTAATATACAAGAGACTAGCTGCGCCCCGCGATTTCACCCGCGTATGTGTCGATCCAGTAGTAATAACAAGTAATAAAATAGTTATTCCTGGTTATAAACTATCTGTGGATGGATTTGGATGTAATTTGTCATTACATCCAAATCCATTCAGAGGATTTTGCGTGAAAGAGTAACAAACATCCATCTATACATAAATAAATCCTCACTAACTAACAAAATTATAATAAGAGTAGGATTAGCGATGATAACTTGTGAAGCAATCGTGAGAGTTAAATCTTTGATGAAATCTCTTAGAGTAACTCTGGCGCCGAACAGCTCATTGTTGAAGTACAAATATATTTTGTATGTCAGCGGCTTTACCCCATAGTAAAATACCGTAGGACATAACGCTGTGGAAATAACTAAAATATACTAAACAAGCTGTATCAACTTGTTCTGCATCAGTGTGTCTTACTTTCCTGACAGCTTGGCCACGCGAAATGACCCTTCCTGTTAGGCTTGATATATGTACTCTCCACTGAAGTTTGGTATCTACTGTTATTGCCAGAAAAACTTCTATGTCCACAGTTCCCAAAACTTACTTTTAATAAACAAACGATTTCTTTATTATTATTAAGCTTATGCTTTTGAATATTTTAAAATGCGAGACGTTAACATAATTAGCTAAACTTCAAGGTATGCATTCTTCTGATAAAGAATTGTGAATATGATAAGAGCCGAGCAGGTACTACAGGTAGAAGTTAGTTTCACATTAACAATATAAATAGTTACTTCATCAGAGCAGAGCGCAAATATTCGCCGAAATAAACACACATAATGTTGAACAAAGTTCAACTCGGCTTGTGTTGCTGACAGTTTTGTAACTAGAGTTTTCGCCCTGCAAAGGACGCGCACACGCCACATAACCAAGCGCTCACAAAGGACTCAATATACAACATATACATTTTGACGAAAGTTTAATTAACAAATGAAATTGGAAAATTCTAATTATTTTCACCGTCAGCATCATCACGTTGTGATTGTCGCGCGACCGCTTTACAGAAAGGTTTTGTAAATTAATAACATGTTTTTGTTTTATAAAATGTACATACTACATTATATTTAAGAAAAAGATAGACACTCTAGAAATGTGGTGTTGGAGAAGAATGCTTGGGGTATCATGGACCGAGTTTAGAACAAACATTTCTATACTCCAAGAACTCGGCATCAAACAGCGTCTTTCAGAAATAGTACAGTCCCGTATACTCGGATTTTTCGGTCACGTATCAAGGCGCAATAGTGACTCCATAGACCGTTTGGTCGTCCAGGGCAGAGTGGAAGGGAACAGACCTTGTGGAAGGTCACCGATGAGGTGGACCGACCAAATCAAGTCGGCAGTGGGAGGACCTATTAATAAATGCTCCAGACTGTCGTTCAACAGGGATAGATGGAGAGAGATCGTGCGGCGTGTAACATTAGCGTCTCGGATTCAGTCATAGTGACCACGACCGTTCTGTCAAGAGCGAAACGAAGGAGAAGAAGACACTATATTTAGTGCGGCGCGGGGGTGGTAGTATAAAAATTTAAACTAAGTACTTGATAATCAACAGTGTAGGTCCTGGAGCCTAGTCTTGGTTTAGATAGTCAATTAAAAAACCGGTCAAGTGTGAATTGGACTCACGCAGGAAGTATTCCTTGCCATTATCTTTAAAAATTGTTTTTAGTATTCATTGTTGTAGTCAACATGGAGGCGGAATGTATGTAAACGTCTGTATTGCAGGCTGAGTGAAATACAATCACTAGTTTAGTGTGCTGTAAAGAGATTAACAGATTGTGAGACATTAAGTACCTGCGGCGCTAGTAATAATACAACTTGTAACAATACATTGTGTCGCGCTAAGTGTTTCAGTCGATTATATACTCAACAGACCTCAAAAATACCTTTAAAAAAGAAAATTCAGTCTTTGATTTAACATGAAGGTAAAATTTCTTATTATGTTGTGGTGGCCTAGTGGTTAAAACACCAGCGTCTCTAGTATGAGTGCGCGGGTTCGATTCCAGGTCAGGCAAGTACCAATGTAACTTTTCTAAAGTTATATGTACTTTCTAAGTATATCTTGGACACCAATGACTGAAGGTGAAGGAAAACATCTTGAGGAAACCTGGACTTTAAGTCTGAAATCGCCAACCCGCATTGAGCAAGCGTGGTGATTACTCTCAATCCTTCTCTGTATGAGAGGAGACCTGTGCCCAGCAGTGGGACGATAAAAAGGTTGATAATGATAATGATGATGAAAATTTCTTATTTTTTTCATGTACAGATGATTGCAAATCAAGCTATTACAATCTGTCAGATTTCTTTATTATATTTTCAACTTTATTCCTAAAGCATTAAGGATCAAAGTTGATTGGGAATATTTGACAGTTTGGGGTAGCTTAACCTGTTGTCTTCCGTACATACATAGTTAATACATTAACATTGAAAAGTTGGTACAACTTGTCGACTGGCGACGGCGTTAGTCTTCATTACCTGCCAATGTGTTACCATCACATACAAAGGTTGCCATCTGTAGCGTGTACACTCAACATGCTTAAACTGAACTGAAGCTAAATAATAAAATACGTGCTCCGGGACAAACGAGTGCGATTAGCTTCGTCATACATATTCCGTAATGTGGCCGTTAGAGCGCCGTACCCTGTTCAGATAATGTTTTACGGCCAATGTGCCTTAAAACAAGTCGTTTCGCTTTAATTACCGGCGATATGAATTGTATGTCTCTCAGGGAATTGTGTAGAACGACCATATTTCTCATTATAATTTGTAATCCCGTATAATTATAATGAATTTGGCACAACGTATAATGCATAGAAATATGAGTTTCATAATAGCTTGTGTTTAAACGCCCACCAGAAAAGTACTCATTTTACTATAAAATAATTCGAAATATGCAACATGGATTATTGTTCACTAAATTGTATTTCGTATTTGCTTGATTTAGCCTTTAAGGTTAATTTCGGCAGATAAAAGCAAGAAACTAGCCTTTAATAAATTATACAATGAGGTTGTTAAGAAACTTGGACGTAGCGTTCGCCGACCGTTACCGCGACACTGCTCACTCGGCTCACGCCCTTTTGTCAACCGCCAACCCGCATTGAGCAAGCGTGGTGATTACGCTCAATTCTTCTCTGTATCAGAGGAGACCTGTGCCCAGCAGTGGGACGATAAAAGGTTGATAATGATGATGATGATGGAAACACCGCCGCTGGCAAATTGTTCCAGTCCCTCGATGTACGCGGTATGAAGAAGGAGGCGAAACGCTTCGTCCGGATCGTAGAGGTGTTAACAACGTAAGGGTGGAAACTCGCCGTACGACGGGTCGTCCGACGGTGGAACGGAGAGGGGGGAATTAAATCATGCAATTCCCTCGCACACTCTCCAAAATGCATCCTATAGAACACCGAAACTCTGGCTACTCTACGCCTGTGCTCTAGGCTTTGGAAACCATCTCGAGTTAAAACAGGGTCACCAATCAGCATCTTCGCACGCCTCTCCACTGAATCTAAAGAGTCCAGGCGGCACTTAGCAGCATCAGCTCAAATGTGGCTGCAGTACTCCACACACGAACGGAGCTGTGCTTTGTACAACATAAAAAGGTGCCCTGGTGTGAAGTACTGCCGGACCTTTGCGATAACGCCAAGTTTCCTGGCAGCCACCTTGGCCATGGACTCAATGTACCGACCAAAGTTTAGGTTCGAGGAAATCTCAACTCCCTAAAGCTGAAGGCGGTCGGTACACTCCAAGGATACATTTCGAAAAGTAGGAGCCAAGGTGAACGGGCTCGTTTTGGACTATTTAAATTCATCCATTTTGGTCAGCAAAAATAATATAAATACAACATCTACAATTATTCTGATGAGTACATGTTTATTTTGGAACTTAAAATGTTATTTTAAGGCATCTTGGTACCTATAGATTGAGTATATTTTATAAGCTAACTTGGTACTAAGTCTAAAAATTATTTTGGTAAGCTTTAAATTGCTTTTTATTAAAAGGAATTTAATAAAAAGCAAAATAAACACTAACATGGTGCAACATAATGTTATATTATACAAAGTTCCGTAGCACAGTATTCGGAGCATTCGCGCTACGCTTTGTAGGACATTGTTTCATAGCTGTCAAGGCGTAGCGGCTACGTCGACTGCTACGAACGTACCGTCGTAGCATGAGTTTGTGACGACGCGACGGTGCAAGCTACAAGTGTGCTCAAATGATATTTCGGTGAGGGGTTCCAAGAAACAGTTTATAGTGCAAATAGCAGCGTTAAGCAATTGTTAAAATAATAAATTACAACGAAATGTTCATTTTTTTTGTCCATGTGATTGCTCTCAATTTTCGCATAACAAGTGGCAACAAGAATATCAATTACAAAGCATAATGCATATATTCCCAGAAAGTATGTGTAGACGCTCAAAAGTCCACTTAGTTATAGTGTCACCGAATTGAAAATTAAATTTTTTGATTTAGGTTTCTAGTCAAGGCGAAATTCCCAAGTTGGGAAGCTTTTATGAACCTAAGTAACAAAACATTTTAAACCAAAACACAGTATTTCAGACACGAGGCAACACACTAGGAGTGCCAGCAGCTCGTTCTGTCGCACGTGTACAATAGCTACAACAACACATCCGACGCGACGCGCGACTGTTACGTCTAGAACAGGTGTGGCGACCGATTTATAAATGCAGATTGAAGGCGGACACATGTGACTGTAGCGTGGCTGACAACGCTATAAATGTTATAGTTATTTTGCAAATTTTGACAACATCTGAGGAGTTCCTGAAGTGTTAAAAGGACCCCAGTCTGCTCTCGGTCACAACCAGCCACAGGTCACATACATTTTGAATGGTTTTAGTTACGGACATTGACCTCCTGAATAAATTCATCTACTTAATGAAAAACGTTCAAAATCAACTTGTATCTCGGTGTTATCACCATATGCATGTAAGAAACTTGACAAAATGTAGGGAAATTAGACCGCTTTTTGGACGGATGACGCTGGTTTTACCTTGGATTTAAATTAAATGAGAGTTTTGTTACCAAATTTGTCATACCCGAGGCAATAATGGTCTCGAAATTTTGAGTTCTTTAATAGATTTTGTATGACATAATCTGTCACCTGTGACGTTCTGTCTATCTGTCAGAAAGTCACAATGAATGATACTCATTTATAAATATTGCAAATGATCTCTCCTTTGTAATGTTTGTAAATTAGTAGTGTTACGGTGGATTGACGTCAAAAATGGCGCTAACTATCGACAAATCAAAAAATTAAGACCTTGATTTAGGTCAAATAATAACGCGTAAGGAGGTAATCGTTATTATTTAACGCACGTATGTTAAGTTAATCCATCATTTGAAACAACCGGACCTGAACCACCAGTCAAAGCATAGTACATAATTTTTTACGTTTACAAACAAACACTAACAAAACTAGAGCACAGCGCCGACTGCTCCCAATAATATCTAACAACAACACTGGCGCTGCAGCTAGCCTCGGGCAACTAGTATTGCAACTATCTGTTATCAGCCGGCGCAGGCTCCCACGCCGATTGAGGAGGCACGGCTCCCTGTCGTTCAGGGTGACGCAGGTACTGTCGGGGCACGGTTGCTTCGGCAAGTATCTGCGTCGCTTAGGCAGGGAGCCGGACGCTCGGTGCCACCACTGCGTCCAATGCGGGGAGGACACGGCGCAGCACACGCTCTCCGAGTGTGTCGCTTGGGAGGAGCAGCGCCGTGTCCTCACAAATGAAGTAGGAGGCGACCTGACGCTGCCGGCAGTAGTGCGGAGGATGGTCGGCAGCTCAGAGTCGTGGGACGCGGTGGTGTCCTTCTGCGAGGACGTGATGTCGCAGAAGGAAGCTGCGGAACGGGAGAGGGAGATATCAACTTCCTTCCCGGGCCGCAGAAGACGCACCGGGCGCCGAGGAAGGGCGGATAACGCCCTCTTCCACCCCCCATGAATGGGTCCAGGGGCGAGGGACATGGGGAAGTCCTCGCTCCCCTATTGATGGACCCCGAGGCGAAGGCGCGCGCGAGTGTCGGCGCGCGCCTTTGAGGCGATGCACGGGGTAGTTTAACACCCCACTACTCCGTGCAGGAGACGAGGCCCGGACAGACCGGGCCAGCACGAGGGTGTGGGGTCGTGGAAGAATTTAGACTCCCGCGGCTCCACGCGCGCTCGTGATAGAAGACACACCGGGGTGGTTTTAGTCAGTAAAAGTCTGACATACCCCGTCACCAACCCCAGGGCGGCGGGCATCCTATGAGGATTTCCACCCCGGAAAAAAAAAAAAAGGCTCCCACGCCGATGGGTACTCACATGATGACCCATTTAATTGGGATTCCTTCAATGACCGCGGTCTGGTGGAGGGTGTACGCTTAACGTTACGTGGTCGGTGCGAGTTGTTTGACAATGAGAATAAAAGAAAATTATCTGTTACTGTTAAAGTATATGTTATATGATGTAAAAAAAAATCATAATTGTTACATAACTTAATTAACTTAATTTTTAAGATTTTTCTATCTGTAATAGGAGTTTTTAACATTACAACTGTAGGATGACAAATAATTACAGTGTGCTTAGTATTTTATCGGCAGTGATGGTAATGTTTCACATTTACATTTTGATTCATATATTTTATATTTCATACTAACATAATAAAAATACATTAAAAGGTTCTTCACAATATCGACCCGCTGAGAGCAATGTATTATTGCGTTAGCTACAAGCAGGGAACTGTACTGATGTCAACACTCAACAACAACTGTCCAACTGACGATATGCTCCACGTCTATTTGCCTACCTATTACTTATATATCTTAAACAAACACATCGACACAAACATAGCGTACATATCTGCGACTATATGACGTGTGTCATTGTGTAGTGGTCAAACATGTTCTTTTGTGACAGTACACACACACACACACACACACACACACACACACACACACACACACACACACACACACACACACGCACGCACGCACGCACGCACGCATGCACGCACGCACGCACGCACGCACGCACGCACTACTTTACTCTCGTTACCTAAATTCATTTATTTTTTGTTAATCTGTTTGCAATGCATAGAATTCTGTAAAAAAATCCTATTGGGAGAGGGCACTGGCTCCTGTAACACAGGTACATCACCTAGCACAGGAGTCAGGGACTTCACACTTATTTGTACCAATTTTTGCATAATAAAAATGATTACAATTATTATTATTATAGTTGGCGGTGTGAACCCAAGTATGAAAAGAGTTGAAACGATGTAGTCCGCTTCGCCCGCTCCGTCCGTCAGCTGGCGGTGTGGCCTACGCTTCATAGATTTTGTCGTGCAACAAACTGTAACTGGTAGGCAAACTACAAGTTATAGTGTTAATGTTCAAAGCATAGATAGTTTACAAGTGTTTAAAACTATTGTGTCTATAAAAAACTTATGTACGTCAGGGGTTGAATAATTTCACAGAAATAAATTAATATTTGTCTTCTGTCCTTTTCTTAACGAAATAGAAAGAATAGCACTGAACTTACATTTAATTTAGTTTAATTTTTTTTTTTTTTTTTTTTAATTAAAATATAAACCAGCGCTTGACCGCAATCCCGCCTGATGGTAAGCAGTGACGCAATCGTTGATGGTAAAGCGCACTAGTTTATTAAGAGCCTATTCACTCTAGCCTTGAAGACACTCAAATTATAGTCCGACGGAAACACCGCCGCCGGCAGATTGTTCCAGTCCCTCGATGTACGCGGTATAAAGGACGAGGCGAAACGCTTCGTCCGGATCGTTGAGGTGTTAACAACATAAGGGTGGAAACTCGCCGTACGACGGGTCGTCCGATGGTGGAACGGAGATGGGGGAATTAAATCGTGCAATTCCCTCGCACACTCCCCAGAATGTATCCTATAGAACACCGAAAGGCTGGCTACTCTACGCCTGTGCTCTAGGCTTTGGAGACCAACTCGAGTTAAATCAGGGTCACCAATCAGCCTCTTCGCACGCCTCTCCACTGAATCCAAAGTGGCCAGGTGACACTTAGCAGCACCAGCCCAAATGTGGCTGCAGTACTCCACACACGAACGGACCTGTGCTTTGTACAACATTAGAAGCTGCCCTGGTGTGAAGTACTGCCGGACCTTTGCGATTACACCAAGTTTTCTGGCAGCCACCTTAGCCTTGGACTCAATGAACCGCCCAAAGTTTAGGTTCGAGGAAATCTCAACACCCAAAAGCTGAAGGCGGTCGGTAAACTCCAAGGATACATTCCGAAAAGTAGGAGCCAAGGTGAACGGGCTCCTTTTGGCGGTGAAGAGACACGCCTGCGTTTTGGCGGCATTGAATGCTACAAGATTGGCATTGCCCCATTCGGAGACTGCCTGAAGTGCAACACTCGTTCGCTCTACCATGGCCTCTCTTTCGGACCGGATTGATTCCCTACTAGCCCGAGCATCCGGCAGGTATCTCTCCACAACTGTGCTGTCATCTGCATACCCATAGATACCGGGCATCAGCAGATCGTTAATATGCAGCAGAAACAGAGTTGCAGAGAGAACAGACCCCTGAGGAACACCGGCATTAGTCGACATGGGCTCAGATGAGCATCCGTCGACAACAACTCGGAGGGACCGTTCAGTCAGGAAGTCTTTTACCCAGCCAGTCAGGCTAGGGGAAATGCCGTACGCTGGAAGCTTACTCAAAAGGCCAGCGCGCCATACCCGGTCGAAGGCCTTCGAGACATCAAGGGAGACAGCAATCGCTTCCCCATTTCTCTCGAGGGCCTCGCCCCACAAGTGAGTGGCATACACTAGTAGGTCCCCAGTTGACCGATTGCGGCGAAACCCGTACTGTCGGTCACTGAGGAGATCGTTACCTTCCAGGTATGCCAAGAGGCGCGAGTTCAATACACGCTCCATAATTTTGCAAAGTATGGAGGTGATCGAAATTGGCCGATAGTTGTTAGGATCGGCACGACTACCCTTTTTGGGCACGGGCTGCACGTTGGCAAGCTTCCAGGACTTGGGCACTATACCAGTCCCAAATGAGAGGCGATACAAGCGTGTCAATACAGGAGACAACTCGGGCGCACATGCTTTTAGAACAATCGCTGGTATACCATCCGGACCACTAGCCTTATTCACGTCCAGACGACACAGTGCTCTCAGAACCTCCCTGTTCCGAATGCGAACCTCAGGCATTGAAGTACCGCAGTGGGGTAAAATAGGTGGAGTAGCACTGCCAGTATCAAGACGCGAATTATGGGCAAAGAGAGATGCAAAGAGACCTGCTTTCTCTCTCGCCGTATGAGCCAGTGTTCCATCAGGCCTAACCAGCGGAGGCAGTGAGGGCCGACAGAAGTTCGCCTCGACCGATTTGGCAAGGGACCAAAAAGATCTGCTACCGGAAGGCTGCGCAGATAACTTGTTGCCAATATGGGTAATACGGTCGAAGCGAGCCTTCTTTAGTGCCTTTTTGTAGGACTTGGCAGCACGGTTAAAGGCTCTCTTCTTTGAGCTTAGATCCGGAGCTCCCCGGTCACGAGCGTCAACCCAGGTGAGAAATGCCGTGTGCTTACGCTGTTCGGCTTGGGCACAATCGGCATTGAACCATGGGCGAGCCGAGCCACCGACGGGCACGTCATTATAGGGAATAAAATATTCCATAGCTTGATGCACCACATCGGTTATAGCATCCGCACAGCTCGACGGATTGCTAGAAGAGAAGCAGACCTGCTGCCAAGGATAAGACGCAAAGAAATGGCGCATCTCATCCCAGTCTGCTGACCTGTATCGCCACATTCGCCGTTCACCACGAGAGTCGTGATCTGGTGGGGAGAAGGTCGACACAGACTTCACCAGACAGTGGTCTGAAGTTCCCAACGGTGAGGAAACTGTTACAACACACCTGTCCGGATCAGTGGTCAGCAGAAGGTCCAGACAATTGGCAGTATGACCAACTACATCAGGCACCCTAGTCGCTTGCTTTACCATCTGGGAAAGGCCCATTGAAAGCGCGAAGTTTCGCGCTTCTCTCCCAGCGTGGTCGGTCCTCTGGTACGGGAAAAGCCAGTCCTGATGGCAGGCATTGAAGTCCCCCAGAGCGACGAAGTGTGCGTCAGGGTGCCGCTGCAGTGCATTGTCAGCAGCCTCACTGAGGTGGTCAAATAAACGAGTTGTCTCCTGATCACCGCTGTGCGATCGGTAGACACAAGTGTAAACAATTTTGTCCACACCAGTGTCAACCAACAGCCATAGGGACGAGAAATGAGGGTCTTCGAGGTGACGGAGGCGCCGGCAACAAATGTCATTGCGGACATACACACAGACCCCGGCACGCTGCAGGAAATGGTGCTCCAATGCGTATCCCGGGTAGTTGAGATATGCCGCATCAGACGGACATCTGATCTGGGTCTCCGTCAAGAAAAGTAGATGGGGCTTCTCAGTCTCATGGTGGTGATGTACTGCAATGAGATTGGAGTGCAGACCTCGAATATTAGAGAGGTGCACTTTGAAAGAGAGGACGTGCGCCCGCTGTACACACCTACTTTTCTTATTTGACTTTTTCATTTGAAAAAAAAAAAAAATGAGTGAATAGGAAGGAAGACGGCAGTTGAGTGAGGTGATGCAATGTTAATCCCAACAATGCGACCAACGATGCCGGGCCAGAGGGAGATTGATCTGGAGACTGCGGGGACGCCCGAACCCCCCCAGGGATCGCCATCGGGTCCTCTCGTCCGGTCGCCAACCGGCACGATGGGGCCACCCTGGGATTTTTCGCAGTTGGCGGGGCAGCCTTTCATATGTGGCTGGCACACTACTTGGGCCCCCAACTACCTGCGGTCGGCCAGCGGAAAACTGTGCTTCGGATCCCGCTACCCTCCACGACCAAACTCCCGACACGACAACAATTGGCGCATCGTACCCGGCATACATCGCGACACAACTACTCAGACCCGCCCTCCAAACGGCTTCACCAGACATCATGCCGGAACACGACGAATCGCTTGGCTTGACGAATTTAGTTTGTGAATACCGCGTATATCACGGGACTGGAACAATTTGGCGGTGTTTCCATCTGACTACAGGCTAAAGTGATTAGGCTCTAAATAAACTAGCGAGCTTTACCATCAACGATTGCATCACTACTTACCATCAGGCGCGATTGCAATTAAAGCACTAGTTTATAATTATAAAACAAAAAAAATAATCGGAAACTGGACACTAAACCTACGACGTGACTTCATAATATTTTTCATGTATCTGTAGATATGCATTTTTATTCACATCTGTCTCAAAAAGTAGCGTTGTGTGTGTATTCAAGAGCACACATATGTACAGTGTGACTTAAACTAAAGCTAAAGTTGTGTTCGTTAAGCACGCCAGCATTTCATAAAGTTTTTCAATCTCAATTTTAAGCGTGAAAATATTGGCGTTAGCGTTCTGGTACTCACAGAACTTATGAAAGCATAAAGAAATGTTTCTTTCCCGAGATTAAACGATAACCATTTCTAATACAACGCGATAAAGCTGTATCGACTCGTGTGATGTCACTTATTGAACTGAGTTATTCACATACTCGTAGTAGGCTTTCGTTTGACTGAACAGAGCGGGAACGAATCAGTAGAAGCTCTCTGTATTGTTATCCTCCATTCAATTAAATTGCTTTAATATGAAAGTATTGAATGTATTTCTGTCCTATTGAATAGAAATACCTGGTTCGAAGTACAATTGATTTTAAATGAAAGTAATTGGAAACGTTTTGTAGAAACATTCCATTATGGCGGGTTCTTCATTATATTCCTTTCAATTTCAAGTACAACCACGAAGAAATTTGTTACTTGTTATATTATGTAAAACGACTTTTATTATATAGAATATGCTCTACACAACCAAAAAATACACATCATATTAACATTATACTGAAACGTGACTGAACTCATTTTTGTGCTGATAGTAGTCTGTCAATCTCATCATCTTCCTTCAATATAATCTTCCATGTGCTACAGTGAAGCACTTTGTTACATAACTAGTAGTTGCTCAGACACAACGCGTAGTCAACGCATCGCCCCGTTCGCTCGCTAACAACCCATTTCAGCAATTTGAACTCGTGTTCAGCTGGGCGACGTCTATGCCTTGTGGAGTGAATATGCATTAACCTTTGTACACTATCAAGTACATGTTGCAGAGGAATATTACAAGATATTACGGGGTTTGGATGAGGCTCAAGTTTATTACCCTACAAAATTCATATAACTTCTCGTAAGTTCAATTTGTATGAAGAAAGGAAGAATTTTAAAAGTTATAAAGAACAAAGTGTGTTTTGTAGATATAAAGGTCGACGGGGTTCGTGGCACCGTGGTAAAAAAAAATATTTTAAAGGAAAGATGTTGTTCGGTGAAAAGTTTATATTGAAGTAAGCGCTAAGGTAAACAAGGCTTTCAAATAAAATAAAAATAGAATAGAACACAATGAAAATAATAAAACGTGCCAGTAGGCTCTAAGGCCTGGTTTACACAGCTGAGATTAGGCATAATCTACAACAGCCCCACATAATCGAAGCTGTGAAACAAAAAAAAAAAATCTTCACAGAAAAATTAAATTAAACCTAAACCAGCTACACATCTCTTGTGTGCTATAGGCCCCAGTGTTTTAGTGAGAACATCTGCAGGCATATCACAACTCTGAAGATATTCTAACTTAACAACATTAGAAGAGACCTTTTCTCGAATAAAATGATGTTTCGTATCTATGTGCTTCGTCCTGTTGTGGTGTACAGGATTGTGAACGAGATTTATGGCACTCTGACTATCTAAATACAGCTTAACTGGCGTAAGTTTACCTGTTATTTCATGGATAAAACGGCGTAAATAACAAGCTTCTTTAGTAGCGGACGCAAGCGCCATATATTCGGCCTCTGCAGAGGAGAGCGCTACCGTGGGTTGTTTTTTCGACTCCCATGACACAGGTGCTCCACCTTGTACAAAAACATAACCTGTGTATGACCTTCTGTCGATCGTACAGTTTGCCCAATCAGCATCACAGAATCCTTTTAAGAGTTCTCCATTTTTTCTATAAACCAATGAGTAGTTGAGAGTGCCTTTCAAGTATTGTAAAACTCTTTTTGCAGCATTCCAATGCTCTTTAGTATAACACGTATTAAATTGACTGAGATAGCTCGTCGTATACGCGATATCTGGTCGTGTGTTTACAGACAAATACATAAGAGAACCAATAAGAGTTTGGTATGGAAAATTCTCACTAACCTGATCATCACAACGCTTTTCCATCGATTTCTTTACAAGTGGAGTATTTACCGTCTTACACTCTATCATATTAAATTTTTGTAGTAGTGAACTTATGTATGACGATTGATTAATTTCTATAACATTTTCCTGTATATTAAAATTCAGGCCTAAATACTTTTTCAAAAAACCCAAATCTTTTAGTGAAAAATTACTCGACAAATCCTTTTTGACAATGTCAAATGTCATTTCAGAGTCAAAAAATACTAAAAAGTCATCGACAAAGACACTAAGAATAACGAGTTCCTTATCAAAAAGTTTAGTGTATACGCAAGATTCAGAAGGAGTTGGAACAAAACCTATTTTTAAAAGTGTTTCATTTAACTTTTTATTCCAGGCACGCGGTGCCTGTTTTAGGCCGTAAAGGGATTTCTTTAATAGGCAAACCTTACTTTCGCCACCCTTTTCTATGAAACCAAAAGGTTGTTCCATATAAACTTCCTCTTCCAAGTTTCCATTTAGGAACGCGGTATCTACGTCCAAATGTTTTATTTTTAAACCAATTTCTGCAGCCAACGCAAATAAGGCACGTAGGGAAGAATGATGAATTACTGGCGCAAACGTTTCGTCGTAATCCACTCCTTTAACTTGCTTAAAACCTTTTGCGACCAGTCTAGCCTTGTATTTCAGTATATTTCCACTAGCGTCCTTTTTCAGTTTATAAACCCACTTGCATGGTATTACTTTCTTGTTTGGTCTGTCAACAAGATCCCAGGTCTTGAGCTTCATAAGAGAATTGTGCTCATCTTGCATAGCATTTTGCCATTTTTCGGCATCGTCAGCATGAACTGCTTCATAGTATGTCGTCGGCTCATCCAAATCATCAGACAATACATTATAAGTAAGAAAATCTGGTGGTTTCCTGTTTCGTGAGGGGTACCGACGCTCCTGGATAAATGGCTGCTCTTCCAAACTAGCTGGTTCTTCATCAAAACGCTGTGTGTTTATTGGTGAAGACGTTTCAGCTATAGGGTCGATACTCTCAACACAATCGTGAAATTCAATTTCATTTTCATCTCTTTCAGCATTTTCTTCAAAAAGTAAAACTGAGTCCGACTGTACCTCAGGTTCCATCTTAACTGAATCTGACTGTACTTCAGGTTCATTCTGCTTTCGTTTCAAAAATGTAAAGCAGTTTTCAAAAAAGGTTACATCCCTAGATTTTAGGATTCGCCGTGGGTTAGAAGGATCTCTAAAAATATAACTATTTGGATCTTCAGAATAACCCACAAAAATAGCTTCTTCAGCTTTCATGTCCAACTTTTTTCTATTACATGAAGGTATATGGACAAGGGCTCTGCATCCAAAAATTCTTAGATGACTAAGATCACATCTTCTGCCACACCATTTATCATAGGGTATATCCCCACTTAAGGCTCGATGAGGGGACCTATTTTTTAGGTATACAGCTACGCGAAATGCGTCTTCCCAGTAAGCCTTAGGTAGTGAGCTTTCAGCCAGCAGCGATCTCGCCTTCTCGGTTATAGATCGGTGGGTTCGCTCTGCAACTCCGTTTTGTTGAGGGCTGTAAGGCGTCGTTGTTTGATGCGCGATACCTTTTGATGAAAGATAATCAGCAAAAACTTTATTAACAAACTCTGTGCCGCCATCAGTTCTAATCCTTTTTATTTTAAAACTTAATTGATTTTCAACTAAAGTTTGAAAATGACAAAATTTATCTTTTACTTCGGTCTTTGAACTTAAGAAATACGCAAAAACTTTTCGGGTATAATCATCAACTAAAGTTAACATATATTTATTACCTTGAAAAGAGGTTGTAGACATAGGTCCACACAGATCACAGTGGATCAACTCTAAAGGTGAAGTTGCTCTATTAAAAGCTATCCTTTTAAAAGGTTTTCTTGCTTGTTTGCCTTCTACACAAGCGATGCAACTTGATTTATCTACTACGAAAAATTCTACCCCTACCTGGCGATTCTTCAACCGATTCATGCCTATTCGACAAAGGTGTCAAAGTCTCTTATGCCAGATTTGATACCTATCCTGACAGTCAGAGTGCTCATCTTTTGTTAAATAATTATCAGCCACAGTGTTGGAAACATTTGTAGAGCCATTAAGTACATACAATCCACCACAGGGCGAAGCATGAAGAAGCGAATCACCTGTAACACAAAAGGTATCATTTTTATAAAAGTTACATCCATTTTTATTAAAAACACATATAAAACCCTTATCTACAGCTTTTTGTACAGATAGCAAATTAGCATTTAAGTCTGGTACATAAGCAACGTCAGAAATTGTATTTATTTTATTTTTAGGTGTCGAGATCGAAATATCTCCTAATCCTAAACATTTGATCTTTTCACCATTTGCGACAGTTACGGTTCCTCTATCAGTCAACTTTATATGTTGAAACCAATCACGCCTTGAAGACATATGTTTAGTTGCACCTGAGTCTACATACCAAACATCCTTGTTTTCAGATCCAGAAGTATTCAAAGCAGTAAATGAGGAGTCATTTGTACTCGTAACATTACCCTTTTCCTTCTTCTTTTTCAATGGACAGTCTGGTCTTTTATGTCCGGGTACATTACAGTCATAACATACTACTTCCTTCTTCTTTTTGGATTTAGGTTTCACTTTTGCTTGAAATACCGAATCCGTCGTTAATGTGTCGCTTTTAGACATTTCATTAAGGAGTCTCGTTTTTACCAGGTCAGTAGTTACATCAACATTGCAATTTTCAAGCGCCATAATGAGGGGCTCATATTTTGGAGTGAGTCCACCTAAAAGTATAGCGGCAATCGACGTATCTTCTATCACCTTCCCAATATCTTCAAGATCCTGTGCAGTTGAAGTAACTGCATTTATGTACTGTTCAATGTCTGCATAATCTGCGAGACTTAAGCGGTACAACTTACGTTCAAGAGCTATTCTTCGTCCTATACCGTTATCCTCAAAAGCTTTCTGTAATGATTTCCACGCTTCCGATGCAGTCTTTGCACTTCTAACGTGAGTTATAGCTGCACCATCTACAGTTAGGCAAATCTTAGCAAGAGCTTTTGTATCGTACTTTACCCTTATAGCCTGAGGAGTTGTGTCACCTTCTGGGTATCCAGTAACGGCAAACCAGAGATCCTCGTGGAGTAGGTAGTTTCTCATTTTAAACTTCCACGTCGGATAACCCTCCTTGTTTCTTAAGCCAAAGGTTGGTAATGACGAAGAGCTTGACTTCGCCACAACATTACTATCACCAGTATCATGTGACATGTTTACGCACACCAAAAAAATACAAAAAACAATATTTTCCAAAAAAATACACTTTTGTATATATTTCACACACGGATTTTATACTCCACAATTTCGTGCTGATAACGTTTTGTAGATATAAAGGTCGACGGGGTTCGTGGCACCGTGGTAAAAAAAAATATTTTAAAGGAAAGATGTTGTTCGGTGAAAAGTTTATATTGAAGTAAGCGCTAAGGTAAACAAGGCTTTCAAATAAAATAAAAATAGAATAGAACACAATGAAAATAATAAAACGTGCCAGTAGGCTCTAAGGCCTGGTTTACACAGCTGAGATTAGGCATAATCTACAACAGTGTGCATGTAGAATATGTCAGTATTATAAACGTTTATGAAAACTTAAATTTAGTTTGTTGTCGACTTCATTTATGATGCTTGTCACGCGTATCTATAGTGCGCAGGTTCCGGGCACATTACACACGAACATCGTTTATGTGCCAATAAAGAGGTGTTGATAGTGACAAGTTGACTGTCACCTACGACACCTCGTAACACTTAGGGCACACTTAGATTCGGTTCTTACTTTTATTGTCAAAATGTAAATACTTTATTCCGTTTGATAGCATAAAATTTATTCGTGTCCCTGAGGTTTGGTGTGGATGGACCATCAAATGACCTCTCCAGCTCTGAGCGGAGCGGAAGGGCGTGTCAGACTTTTACTGACTAAAACCCACCCGTGATCCTTCACTTCCTGTGCGCCAGGGCCAACGGTTTCTTCTCAATCAACCCGCTGTCCTGGCCCAGGCATTACCCCGTCACGATGTGCTGACATTTCTTTGAGGCAACGCGAATCACAACGCGCCGTCGACCTGGGCCTGGTCAGCGAGCTGATCACTGCTCACCATCCTCAAGACTGCGCCTACAGTGGCTGGGAGATCGTTATTGTCTCCCGACACTGACCCGCAACTGTGTCCACATAAAGCGCACTACACACCAAAACCGGCCCGGCGGTATATCTCGGCAACATTTTGCCGGCGGGATGGTTGGTGGCTTCAGTCATTGCAAGTCTTAAAACTTTTCCGGCGGCATGTCAACGGCTCGACATCAGAAACTTATTTGGTAGTTAGTGATTGCCGTGCGTCAAACGAGTTTTATAATTTTTGTGCCATTCTCACAACAAAAACAAAAATACTGGCACGAAACTGCAGCTGAAATGTCGCCGGGCAACTGAGCGATTGCGTACGCTAGCCGCCGGCAAGCCGCCAACGTATCGGCGGGCAACACGCCCGGGCTAAGGTTGCCGAGGTGCTTCAACATGAGTCACCGGGTAGTGCCGGCGGGCTGTGCCGCCGGGCTTTGGTATGTAGAGCGCTTAAGTTTTACTCAGCTCTGAACATCACAAACTTCTCTTACTGTTGATGATTACATCTTGTTGATCGGTATCCGTGATTGTTACATACACTTTCAAAGAACGACACATGAAAATGGCACGCCAGAGCGAGGTAAAACTGGCAACATATAAAGAAAGTGATGTAAACGCGAATATGTCTTGTAGAATTGTATTTCCTTACTGAAAAGGTGAGGGGAGGAACGTTTATTTCTTAAATGGTGTAAGAAAATTGAAGTTATTTTATTTGACGGACTGAACAAATCACTTTGAAAAGGAAAAATATTATGAAGAAGATTTAGAAAGCTAAAGTGTTTTCTAAGTGTTCTTCACGATCACGCTCGCCCTCGTCGCTCGTCGCTGGTGCTCTGAGACCACATTATTTACCATATCTGCTATCGCCATTATTTTTGTCTCTGCAGTCAATCTCGTAACAACATAAAGCAGATTTCAAAGCGATAGTATCCTCGAGACGACACCCTACGTAGATATGATATCGTGTGAGATCGTAAAGCGCCGCATTGTGTCGCACATAACCGTAAAGGTCGCGACTGAGGGTAGGCAGAAACGCAAGTAACGAGCCGCCGGACTGCTACATAATATATGTTCACGTGAAATTTTTACTATCCACGATATTTTTCCACTGAAATTCGTATTTTATATTTCGGTACTTAAAATAAATCTTCTATTTTAAGTACATAAATAGAAAAGTTTTTTCGTCCCACACTACGTCGGTATCTTGCGTGGGATAGACAATATGACTAGAAAATTGCCTTTTACCTACTATAAAAACTTGAAACATCAAAAACTATACTTGATTACTTATTCTTGTCAAATTTTCCTATTAGACTAAGCCTATTCAGTGATAAGAATATCTCCTACAAGTGAACAGCCATGAAAGAATCTTCAAAGCTCAACGTTCGTCTACGTTTAAACAAACTGTTGATCATTCAGCAGACAGTTTGTGTATCATATGCTGTGATGATCACATAATATGTCATGACTTAAGTGTCACTTTACACGTATTATGACGGCACTGTTGGCGCAATGGTTAATTGATTGACTGTTGCGCTGCGTGTCGGGCGTTCGATTGCCACACGTATGTATGACCTGCAAGTAATTGTCCCGTTGTGTATTTGAGTTTTATGTTTGTAAACGCACCCAAGATACAAGAGTAATTCCTAGTGTGGGGCAACGTGTTTTTTTTATTGTATCTTTTTAAATAATATTATTAAAAAAATATAGTTTATAATACATACATATTTTTTCATTATTATTATTATGAGGAAAGCAATAGACATTAATTTGCAAATTACCATATCGTAAGAACAGGCTACACAATGACCCGTCGAGCTGTATTTTTACGTGGTCTCCTACATCTCCGGCTTGATTTATTAAATCCGTCTTACGAGCCCCCTGGGGTGCTATATCCAGGGATGATAAAGTATTCGTGTCTCTGCACTGCTCCTTCATATGAAGGTGTTTAAAATTATAATTCATAGCGTGTTCCGCCCCTGGGTGAAGTTTACGATCGACCAGTTGAGGAAAACCTCAAGAATAATGATGAACGTATCAAAATCTAATTCAGTTTAAGCAAAAAGTTATGCTTTTGGATGGATTTTGGTCAAAGTAAGTAATAAGTACCCCTTTTTTTGCTAATCTTTCTGTTCCGTATTAGCAGGAAAGGCGCTCCACAGAGTAATCTAAGTAAAGTGACCTATCATTGAGTGTTTGTTTTCTGTAGGAATAGTGTTATACTCAGAAAATTTAAAACTATTTAGGAATTATGATTTTGGAATGATAGTACTTAATACAACATAGCCAAATACTCCCACGTGACTGAAGTTATATGTTTACGATCGGTGATGTGAGAACACACGTAAAACTGAAGGAAACTAGCGCTGCGAGTTTTATGACGCGAATCTTCGTAAAGATGGCGAAGCGGGAAGATTCTGTTTCCGACTGTTTTCATGTGATAGGGCTGCGCGTGCGGGGGGTGAGCAGGTTTACGAGTATCGAGGGGGCTTTATCTATAAAGCAGATCCAATGGATCGATAGAGTAACAAATTTATACCCAATTACTGTATCAGGTCGTAAATATGCACCACGGTGTCTTCAGAAATTTCTGCTTTCGGAAGACACCGTGGTGCTTAGAGACTGCACTCTGACATTGATACCTGACTGATAGTGCTTTTCCTTTCATATAATCAGTAACAGTAACAGCCCATAATCAGTCGATTGACAAAAAAATTTGAGACAACCGGGTCGATGATCGATGAAGCAGTTCCTGTACGTCAAAGAAACGCAAGATCGTTGGAGAATATTGTTGCCGTTCGAGACAGTGTCCGAGAAAACCCCAGACAATCCATTCCGCGTCGTGCGCAAGAACAGAGTCTTTCTGCGACATCAACATGGCGAATTTTGCGCCGAGATTTGGGTTTTCAGCCATATAAAGATTCATCAGGTTCCGGGTTAAAGAGCGGGAGATTCATCAGGTGCCTTTACACTCCGAAAAAGTAACTGTTTGGTGTGGATTTTGGTCCGGCGGTATTATTGGCCCTTATTTCTTCGAAGAAGCGCTTGGAGCCGTGCTCACTGTCAATGGCGACCGATATCGGACAATGATAACAATTTTTTTGTGGCCTAGGGTAGGTGGTTTCTTATAAACATGTGGTTCCAACAGGACGGCGCCACTTGCCATACAGCACGGGAAACATTAAATTTATTGAAAGAGATGTTCGAGGGCTTCGTCATCTCGCGTGGTGGCGACATCAACTGGCCCTCGAGATCGTGTGACTTAACACCGCTCGATTATTTTCTGTGGGGCTACGTGAAATCTCTAGTGTATGCAGATAAACCACAGTCAACTGCTGACCTAAAGGCCAACATAACTCGCGTTCTTCGTGAAATTGAGCCCCATTTATGCGAAGACGTCCTTTAAAATTGTTCCACCAAAATACACCATCTACAGCCGAGTCGCGGTGGCCATTTGGCTGATATTATTTTCCAGACATAATGTCATTGAATATTCTTTAAAATGTAATAAAAATTGTGGTAATATCACTTAAACAGATTGTATTATTTCATTTCAATGTTCGAGCGCTCTTAATGAAAAACCCTGTATAAGTTTGGTGTTTCTATACAGATTTCTATGATTCTTTTATTATTGAATAGGTAATAATGTTAACTTTTCTTAACTATGGATGAGTGAGAGAGATAAACGTAAAAGTCAACAAATATAAGCAGAAAGCTCCGAACTGCTAAGCTATCGGGTGTTACACGTGTTATTGTGAGTCAACCATAAAAGATAGACATATACTGTTGAGGGATATATTTTAGATAATTTTATGTAGAACATTTTCGTCATACATGGTTTCTATGTAGCTTTAACCATGAAGGCTGCACACGCGACGGAAGCTAAAAAAATGGAGTAACTTTTCCCGTTTTCCGAACGTTTCCCTTCACTGCTCTGCTCCTATTGATTGTAGCGTGAAAGTATACTATAACCTCCCCAAGAGTATGATGAATAATTGTACTAAGTTTCGTTAAAATCCGTCGAGTAGTTTTTGTTTCTATAAGAAACATACAGACAGACAAAAATTTTACTGATTGCATTATTGGCGTTTGTATCGATCACTAATTACCCCCTGATAGTTATTTTGGAAAAATATTTCATGTACTGAATTGACCTCTCTACAAATTTATTATAAGTATAGATAACCGCATTGTCTCAATTACTGGCTGGTTGCTCGACAACGGTCGACCAGTTTTAAAGATTTAGATAAATTCATTATATTATCATATTTATCATAGATACATGTTGTAACTACATTAATGTATAATTAACAGGTGACACTTTATAATCGGGTATGAGTTTACCCTTCCTTATGATGATCATGAGGGCCTTTAGTCAAAGGACTGTTACAGCTATTACATATTGTACTTAAACCCATTGTGATCTTTAACGGAATAGGAATCGAAATAATAATTTATAACTTGATCAATTAAATTATTTAATGCTTAGGTGTAAATCACAAAGCTCAGATTTGTTAATCGTGAAGGCCTTTACAAAACTGTTCGTCTGAACAAGTATTATTTATTAATCGTGAAGGTCTTTACAAAACTGTTCGCCTGAACAAGTATTGATTAAATTATTAATCGTGAAGGTCTTTACAAAACTGCTCGTCTGAAGCAGTATTATTTATTAATCGTGAAGGTCTTTACAAAACTGCTCATCTGAAGAAGTATTATTTATTAATCGTGAAGGTCTTTACAAAACTGTTCGCCTGAACAAGTATTAATTATTAATCGTGAAGGTCTTTACAAAACTGCTCATCTGAAGAAGTATTATTTATTAATCGTGAAGGTCTTTACAAAACTGCTCGTCTGAAGAAGTATTATTTATTAATCGTGAATGTCTTTACAAAACTGTTCGCCTGAACAAGTATTAATTATTAATCGTGAAGGTCTTTACAAAACTGTTCGTCTGAAGAAGTATTATTTATTAATCGTGAAGGTCTTTACAAAACTGTTCGCCTGAACAAGTATTATTTATTAATCGTGAAGGTCTTTACAAAACTGTTCGCCTGAACAAGTATTAATTATTAATCGTGAAGGTCTTTATAAAACTACTCGTCTGAAGAAGTATTATTTATTAATCGTGAAGGTCCTTACAAAACTGCTCGTCTGAAGAAGTATTATTTATTAATCGTGAAGGTCTTTACAAAACTGCTCGTCTGAAGAAGTATTATTTATTAATCGTGAAGGTCTTTACAAAACTGTTCGCCTGAACAAGTATTAATTATTAATCGTGAAGGTCTTTACAAAACTGCTCATCTGAAGAAGTATTATTTATTCATCGTGAAGGTCTTTACAAAACTACTCGTCTGAAGAAGTATTATTTATTAATCGTGAATGTCTTTACAAAACTGTTCGCCTGAACAAGTATTAATTATTAATCGTGAAGGTCTTTACAAAACTGCTCATCTGAAGGAGTATTATTTATTAATCGTGAAGGTCTTTACAAAACTGCTCGTCTAAAGAAGTATTATTTATTAATCGTGAAGGTCTTTACAAAACTGTTCGCCTGAACAAACACAATCTTGCTGTACATCATACTCGTCTCCACAGAGTAGGCAACTCGTTCATGGGTACACTTTTACAACAAGCTTCCCATGGACATTCGAAACTTACCCATTAAACGATATAAAACCTATATAAAGGCCAAACTTTGCAAAAAGGGGTATTATAAAATCTCAGATTATTTAGAGGATAGAGAGGCTTGGGACTGAGCTGCTCGCTCTGTTAAGCATTGTTATTAAGCAATATGCGTAATTTTAACGTAAATTATTGTAAACATTTTCATTTTTAATGTCTGGACTTTAAAAAAGACGATGATCCCTGAGTTTGTTTCGGCTATTTCTTCTCAGAGGTAGTCAGTTAGGAAATGCCGGCTTCATCTAGTTTAAAAAAAAAAATTGAAAAAAAAAGGCATATGACGTGTAAAAGTGATCGGTGATCCTACTTGCTTAATAAACGATTTCATTTCATTTCATTTCATTAATTATTAATCGTGAAGGTCTTTACAAAACTGCTCATCTGAAGAAGTATTATTTATTAATCGTGAAGGTCTTTACAAAACTGCTCGTCTGAAGAAGTATTATTTATTAATCGTGAAGGTCTTTACAAAACTGTTCGCCTGAACAAGTATTAATTATTAATCGTGAAGGTCTTTACAAAACTGCTCATCTGAAGAAGTATTATTTATTAATCGTGAAGGTCTTTACAAAACTGCTCGTCTGAAGAAGTATTATTTATTAATCGTGAAGGTCTTTACAAAACTGTTCGCCTGAACAAGTGTTAATTATTAATCGTGAAGGTCTTTACAAAACTGCTCGTCTGAAGAAGTATTATTTATTAATCGTGAAGGTCTTTACAAAACTGCTCATCTGAAGAAGTATTATTTATTAATCGTGAAGGTCTTTACAAAACTGTTCGCCTGAACAAGTGTTAATTATTAATCGTGAAGGTCTTTACAAAACTGCTCGTCTGAAGAAGTATTATTTATTAATTGTGAAGGTCCTTACAAAACTGTTCGCCTGAACAAGTATTAATTATTAATCGTGAAGGTCTTTACAAAACTGCTCATCTGAAGAAGTATTATTTATTAATCGTGAAGGTCTTTACAAAACTGCTCGTCTAAAGAAGTATTATTTATTAATCGTGAAGGTCTTTACAAAACTGCTCGTCTGAACAAGGATTATTTCTTGGGTCAAACAATTTTGGAATACAGACACCATGCGCGTCGAATTCCGTGTCTGAAGTAGGTGGTATCCCGAAGTAAATATACAAAGAGACTCAAAGGTATACCGTTGCAATTAAGAAAATAACGCTTAATGGGTTGGTCATCGGAAAGGTTCGTCATTGACTCGAAGTCAGAAAACCATGTAATAGGTAATACCACAGTTTACAGAATACTAGTAATACGAACTGGTGTCCAACATTCCACGACACGGCGTGACTTTTATGTAAAATAAAAATTATCTTGTGGCATTAGACATTAAAAATAGTATACCTACATAAATGAGCTGACACAACACACTAAGACTTTTTTCTTTGCAGTGATGATACCAGTGTTACGGCGGGTAAATTGACCCCAATTTGTTAAGTGTGGGCAACAAGCTGCCCGGCCGTCACTTAGCGACGTATTAGTCGTTTGCCGGTTACCTAACGGCTTATCCCTTTATTGGTGTTTCGGATTATACCGTCATTGAAGGCTGAGAAATGCCGTTACCGAGATTTAAGATTGCTTGGAGTTTGAGAGATAAACTGGAAAACTTCACAGACGTCACCACTTATACAAAGATTACTCTTACAAGAACGATAGTCCCGCCACTTGTAGGTAAGTATGTGGGTTCTTATAACTAAAATATATTTATATAGTTATTTATTCTTTCGCAAAAAGAGATGTACAGAGACGGACTTAATTAATACCTTCGGCATTCTTTCAACCATTGAGATTTCAGTCAACCATGTTGGGAGGAAAGAGATATGGCAGATGCTTTAGTCGAAAACAATGATAAGGAATAGAAAAAATTCTTAACACTAATTAAACAAATAAATTAAATTAAATGTGTACGTTTTTAAAAGTTTCTACAAAAGTTGTTTTGATTGATTATATTTTGTCCCCCGCCAAACGAACGCACTCAACCTAATGCATCAAAGGAGAAGTTTCGTAAGTTGCCGAAATACAGTTAAATTGAGAAATATAAAACTAGCGCTGAACAAAATACCAAGCAGTACTATGTCTTTTTTTTGCTGTTTAGATCCGTTCTTGACTTCGATCTCGCCTAACTGTAAGCCACGGACGAGGTCTATGATAGAACGAGCACGCCACGAAAATGCCTGTTCAAGTTTGTTTTGAAGACAGACTTGTTGTAGAATGCACAGAAGAGATGAAAAAGTGGAATGGAACTCAGAGGCCGGTCGGCACGTGGATATTACTCGTTGTAACTCATATTATGGACTGTGAGATCCATTAGTATCACGCTAGGTGTTGTAGCGGTACCTACAAACGCCACATGCGAACAACGCGTCATAGTGACGTCACACGAATTACATCTCGCAATCAGAGTTTACGGTGCAACTAGCATATATACAACTTCCCAATTTCAACCATTGGGCAAGTGCCCGTCAGACGTGAGATCAACAACGTAAGTAGGCCTAGACATCTTCAGGTTTAATACACTACCTTCAAGATGCCTGTCGCACTCACGGTGTATTGTATGTCATATGTCTTTCATGTTGATTGACTCAATTTTAAAATCATTTTTAGGGTTCCGTAGCCAAATGGCAAAAAACGGAACCCTTATAGATTCGTCATGTCTGTCTGTCCGTCCGTATGTCACAGCCATTTTTTTCCGAAACTATAAGAGCTATACTATTGAAATTTGGTAGGTAGATGTATTCTGTGAACCGCATTAAGATTTGGATGCAAAAATAACACAATAATAAAAAAAATGACTTAAAAAAAATGGGACTCCCCATACTTAGAACTGAAATTCAAAAAACTTTTTTTTCATCAAACAACTGTGTTTGGAGGATAGTTCTTCAAAAATGATATCGAGGTTTCTAAAATATTTTTTTTCTAAACCGAATATTTTGCGTGACAGACGCTTCCAAAGTGGAAAAAAGTTGCCCCCCGCTAACTTCTAAAATAAGAAAATGAAAAAACCTAAAAAAAACATATGATGTACATTACTATAAAAACTATCAACGAAAATTGTTTTGAACGAAATTTGGTAAGTAGTTTTTTTAATACCTCGTAAATCGTAAACCGCTTATTACCTCGTAATCTTTCATACAAATAACAATTTCATACACATAAATCAATGGTAAGAAACCCTTTGTGCGTGAGTTCGACACGCACTTGGCTGGTTTTTATAACATCAATAAGTAATGCATGGTACTCACACTTCGATGGCCTTGTTCCAGTTGATGACGTAGCCGGAGAGCGCAAACGTCTCGATGTTGACTACGTGCACGTTGCCGCGCTCCGTGCCCACGTGGATCCACTTGGAGGCCAGCGGCAGGTGGAGACACGTGATCCTGTGGGGAAGGGGGGGTGTCAGCAAGTGTGGCAAGTAAGAGTGGTGGCACATATCAGATAGGTACTAAGGAACACCGACGTGCAGCTGTTCATAAATTCAACACATAATTAGCCCCGGAGTAGAAATTTTTAACACATTTTTTCCAGGCTTTTTAGGCAGGAAATTCTGCTGAATTAATGGCAATGGTTTGCGCGTTGACGCAACCTGTATAACAATATGTTTTTAAAAAGTACCGGCCGTATCCATATAAATATCTGAATACGACTGTTTTCAGAAGTCACTTTTCATTCAAGATTCGCTTTATGAAATGAAATTTATTAGTTAAATGTAATGATATTTACCTGATAAATTGTAATTACGCAAATGTTAATATAAGAAACTGTTGAAGCTAAATAACATTTACATGGAACATAGAGATGGAACTTGGAACAACAACAAACTGCATAATACAACTCTTAACGATAACGTAAAGTAATAAATGAATAAAAAATCCAAATAATAATATCAACAAGAACAGTTACTTTCACGTCCAATTTAAATATACAAACAACATTTACTACCGTATATACCTCATTCATATAAATACAAGTCAAGTGCAGCACTCAACTATTCATTCAATAAGCTTTCTGTTCGAAGCACCGCGTCGATATAATTTCAGTCAACTTTCAGGTCTCAGAGCACAAAGGAGTCCATTCACAATGTGTAGAATGTGAGAGTGACCGCGGCAGATCAGGTGTATTGGCTCAATAGAGGTAAAGAAGGTATCGTGTCATATCTATTCATTAGCGAATCCAATTTTAGTTTGCCTCCATTCAGGCCGTTATTTCGGCCTGTGTGCTCCACATAGTCTATTGTAGTCTGACGTTTACAAGTCCATAAGGACCCTATTTACGATAAGCTTATTAGTTTCGTATGGCTCCACTATAGTTGAGGTCCACGTATTATGTGTTCGTACACTTAGTGTGCCAGTGTGCCAAAGGCGAAAAGATTTTATTATTATAACCTAGCATATACATACAATACTACAATATTATACAACATAATTATACAACAACAACATAAGGTAGTATACGCCTACTCTCATACAAGTTAACCTCTAGTAAGGACATAAAATTATTCGTTGGATTAAAAAGTTTAAACAAAAAAAGCGACAACTTTACAGAATAAGGGACATTACGCAAAACTTGGCGCAAATAAATTCAATAAATTTGTAGTTTTGTAGTGTAAAAAAACCGATGTAGTGAAAGCGATAATACATAAAAAGTTTATTTACTCCATTAAATGAAATTTTTAGAGATATAAATGCAAGCATCCGTGGTCTATATTCCTCGATACGACCATTACGGCCGAATATTGCAGTATCACCCTCTATTAGAATCGATTGCTCCTAGTTACACTGCCTGAAAATTGTTAACAAAAAGTATCTGCTTAGCCAAAAGATATAAATTTTTATGAAGAACTATAAAAGTTTATCGAAACGGTCAAGGCACGCAGGCTGCGACACAAAACGAGTACAGAAAAACCACTTCTACGGTACATAATGTGACAACGAAAAGAAAAACTGGCGGAAAATGATGACAGCAGCGGGTCGAGGTAGGATTCCATTTTCCCTACACGGTGACATTTTTTTGAAAGTTGGTCTTCTGTTCTTATTTTGTGGCGACGAAGCCTGTTCACAGCGTAACGGGCGGCACTGATGTTCGTCGCTGTACACTTTTTAATTAACCCTTTAGGTGGTGATTATGTGGCGGTCTCGAGGTCGTATCGTTGGCTTTTATGGGCAACGATACCAGCAGAACAACGTCAGCTATTGTTTGTCAATACCGCGTTACTGATTTGTCAGCAAATTGCTTCACATTACTGAGCTTACCAGAGACATTGTGATGTTCAAACTCACAACTCCTCACTTCGCTATCGTTAAACTATTTATTACTTAACCTAAATACATTCAAGTATTTTACAGAAGCTTTAAATAACAATAATCTACGGAAAACTATTTATGGAAGAAATCAGTTCTGGTTGAGAATAATAGGATCTAGTAAGAGTCTACGCAGAAGATATAACACTTAGAAGCATGCCCAATTGCCCATTCACACACAAGTAAACAAGAGTCGTGCAGCATCCTAGATACGACGTATGCGGTGTTCTGATTAGCTACAGCATGCACAGTGTTAGTTGCGCTGAACGATAGCTTGATTGGAGAGTGTTCTATAGATACATTGTAGTAGGATAGTGTTGTGAAGCATTGTGTCCAACCGCGGGAGTCCAATTTCAGGACGGAATAAGTAATTTTATTTCAAATGGGATTTTGGTTACACTTGGTACGTGTGTAGATGGTGTAGTTTGATAGGTACATGCAAGTTGAACTATGAAGTTTATTTTCTTCAAAGCAAATAATTTTTGGAGAGCGGGAGAATATAATAGTCAGATCTTATGTATACGAAATGTTTATGAAAAGGTTAGTATGTGTTGTGTTTGTCCATCGGGCTGCTGGCGACGTGGAGACAGTGCGTGCGAGTGCATGCGAGTACGTGCGGGTGCGTGCGACATCAAACTAACACACACTCACCCCTTTATTTCGTTAGTCGATAGTGAGAGTTTGATGCGTGATCTGTAACAGCGCAAAGTGTACGCTCAACTATGTGCACATGTTACAAAATGCTCATGTGTGCATTCGGTGTCGGTCCGTAGTATGTATGTTACAATAGATGGTTGACGCTTCAAATATACAGAGAGCCTGTGGTCCACGACACTCGTTTCAGAAACCATTCTCAAATCACCATACTGTTGAACAGTTTTTTGCGTCACTTCTTCTCCCAAGGGAAAGCACTAGGAAGTATTGAAGGGCAAGCGTTTAAGGGATGCGACTTTTATAATTTTGTCGTTCGAAAAGTGCGGACCCTCTGGTTAATTTTAATAAATGACTTTTGACTAGTGAGTAGCTAGAATGTCACAACGCTTGTATTTCAATAACCAAGTAAACGATGACGCAAATACATATGTGCAAGTCACGTCGTGTTCGGACAGCCATATAAACACTAATACTGTGACATTCTGACTAATCATTTGTGACTTGAGTTTGTAAAATGTTACTTTTGAGTAGCGTCGTGGACGGCACGCTTTAGAACAAAAGTAAAGTTTTTTTTTTTAATTATTTTGTGCGTACAATAAAGTGTAAATAAATAAATAATTCACTAGTTTACAAAATTTAACTTTTTGTCTGTTGCCGCGAATTTTGTGGTTGATAATGTTCACTTATGACTTGTTTTATGGTTTATGGTTTAAGACATTTATTTCTCAAAAAACAGAATACAATGATTCACTTACAATGAGAAACACTGGTTACAAAAGTAAACGTTCCTTAAAACGAGAATCGGAACGGCATATTTTTAAAGTTAGACAAGTTCATTATACAGTATTGTTAGTTATTGACTTATTGTTATGTTAGTAAAATAAGATAAGGTAAGTTATGCTAAAATAGTTTGACAAGATTAGAGTCGAGCGAGTCTATAAGATTTACATATTTACATGTTTTCGTCAAATCTACCCTCAAAATTTTTTGAGCAGCTCGAGTTACTTTGTTTTTGATTTTTGTCATTTAAGCGTATATATTAAGCGATAATAGGCATATTTTACTGTGTTAAGATTAGTATCCAAAGTTTTTGCGTCATGAGTAGTTCAAGGAGACGTTGTTTAAACAATCCAGATCATTTTTGTTATATATGCGGGGAATATGTGTTCAACGATTGTAGAAAAGTTATATCAGAGTTGGTGAAAAATACCTATTTTGAGTATTTTGGAATGCTCTTGGATAAAAATGAGAAGTCTTGGGCTCCCAATTGTGTTTGTAAATCGTGTGTGGAATATTTAAGATTGTGGAAAAATGGTAAAAGAAGTGCCTTTAAATTTGGAACACCGACTATTTGGCGAGAACCACGAAATCATCTCGAAGATTGTTATTTTTGTAGCGTAAACGTAAACGGTTTAAATACTAAAAATCGAGCTAAATGGCAGTACCCAAGTACTAGTTGTGTTCAGCGTCCAGTGCAGCGTTCAACTGACTCTTCAGTGCCTAAAAATATATCTGAACCCATGGAACAAGACATCGAAGGACCAAGCTCATCACAAAATGATGCTGATTTTGAAGGTATGTCAAATGAGCCAAAATGCTTTTCCCAAAATGAGTTAGATGATCTTGTAAGAGATTTAAATCTTTCTAAACAAGCTTCAGAATTGTTAGCATCAAGACTGAAAGAAAAAAATTTGCTTTCCTCAGATACTAAAATAAGTTTTTATCGTAAAAGAGATAAAGAATTACGGCGTTATTTTTCCGAAGAAAACGGTATTACCTTTTGTTCAGATATCAAAAACTTGTTGATAAAAATGGGCTTGAAACAATATGAGCCAAACGACTGGCGTTTATTCATTGACAGCTCAAAACGTAGCCTAAAATGTATTCTATTACATAATGGAAATAAATACGCTGGGGTACCTATGTATTGCCCACAGTACACAGTTAAAGGAAGAATATTGTAACATTTCGCTAGTCTTGAACAAAATAAAATACAATGACCATAAGTGGCAAATTTGTGTCGATTTAAAAATGGTGAACATTCTTCTCGGTCAACAAAGTGGTTACACTAAGTTTCCCTGTTTCATATGTCTTTGGGACAGTAGAGCTAAACAAGAGCATTGGATAAGAAGAAACTGGCCCTTGAGAGAAAGTATGAAGCCTGGAAAGCAAAATATAGTCCAGAATTCATTAGTAGCTCGTGACAAAATTATCCTTCCACCATTACATATAAAACTGGGCATCATGAAACAGTTTGTTAAATCACTAGATAAAGACGGGAACTGCTTTTCTTACATTTGCTAAAAATTTCCTCAGCTCACTATGGAAAAAATAAAAGCCGGTATTTTTGACGGCCCCCAAATTAGACAACTTACGAAAGATACTCAATTTAGAAATTCTATGACTGAGTTACAACTAAAGGCTTGGACAGCTTTCGTCTCTGTGATGCAGAATTTTCTCGGAAATAAAAAATCTGAAAATTATATTGAACTTGTAGAAGACCTTCTGCTACAGTTAAAAAATATGGGGTGCAATATGAGCATAAAACTCCATTTCCTCCATAGTCACCTGGACAGGTTTCCAGAAAATTTAGGAGATATGAGCGAAGAGCAGGGAGAGCGTATGCATCAGGACTTACGTGTCATGGAAGAGCGCTATTAGGGATTGCAATCCGGTCCGGCGGATCCGGTAATCCGGCGGATCCGACGTGTTTTTGAATCTCTCAGATCCGGTGGGTCCGCTGCGAATCCGGCATCGGATCCGGTAAAACAAAAGAAGTGCAAAAACCAAATCAAAATTCGAATTATGTGCTGTAAGAAACGAAGATAACAATTCAAATTATAACTCATTATTGCCAATGAAACAAAATATAACAAGAAAATAGGAATTGGAAACAAAAATCCTGCAAAAAAAAAAAAACTAGTGTGTAGGAAAATTAAAACTAATGAAAAGGAAATAGACTACGTGCAAGCTATTAAAAAAAGAAGACTGCACATGAAGAAGAAGGAATAAAGGGAAAATATAACGCTGTAACGCTAAGTAATTTATATTTATTCAATGGAGATTAGGCATTTTCAGCCGCAGACTACATTTGTAGCTCTATCAAATCAAATCAAAATTGTTTATATCAAATTAACCATCCGTTTGTGCTTTTGACCTAGTAAGAATAGTTACTTACTAGTTTGAATAGTCAATATCTGTCAGTCCAAGTAAAGTGAAGCTAAATTGCACGTTCCAAAGCGTAGATCTCTATGGAGAAGAACGTGCAAGAAACTCCGATGGAGATTCTGATGGAAGAAGACAATGCAATCAATACCGTCTGCCACCATCGACCGGATCCGGCCGGATTTGCGTGAATCCGACGAAATCCGGCCGGATTGAAAATGAAACCGGATTGCAATCCCTAAGCGCTATCAGGGTTTCTGGGATACAAATATGATGTCCGACTATTGTTGGTCGCTAATACGTCATTTTCCAAAGTCTACACATCAGAGAAGAGCTTTAAAACGAAGTTTTTTAGAACTCAATGATTAATTATTTTTTTTAATAAAGTTTTTCTTAGTAAATACATGTTTTTTTCTGTTTTATACCTACATAGCTGAAACTCAGAAACTAGAGCTGATAAAAATCTTTTACTTATATTTTTGAAAATAGCATATCATATGTAGTCAGCAACAGCTAAAATTTCTTTGGCAACAGATGTACTGTAAACTAGTGTAAAGACCTGAAAAATTTGACTGTTATGTTGATATAAGTATTACATAACTTAAGGTTACTGAGATTTAAGTCTAAAAACTGTGTTGTTTGAAATGATTATATACAAGTACAAAAGGTTGTGCTGTATCACAACTCGTGCTTATGTAAACTGTAATTTCAATATTTGTTGCAACCAAGAAAGACTAGAGACTAACCAGTTCTTTTTTTTTAACTTGTATAACATAGATAATAAGAATGCATATCGCGTGCCTGTACTAGACGAATATTAATCGCGAGAGATTGTTTTCATTACTCACATGACGAGAGCTATTCTAAAAACAGTGCTCAATGTGCCGTCAAGAGTGCCGCGTGTCCACAACATACCGTCAGGTATCTTCAGACAAGTGATTAATATGTTAAGATGTGATGTAGGTGCAATTTGAATATAAATTGCATCGTCAAAGTTGAGTGCCCTTCCAACCTACCCTCAGGTTGGAAGGTTCGTGGCGGCCATTATAGCCACGTTATCATAAATGAATTAGTTGTTATTGACATACATACTTCGTGGATGGCTTAAGTACTAAGTCATATTGTTAGTAGGTAGTTATTAAGCATTTAATAGAGATCCTCATGAGTGCTTTTACTTATGGCACAACTACTGTAGGTGGGTGTCCGAGCCAAGGAATGGTTTGTGTATGTAAGAATCCTATCAACAGACCTACTGCCGCAAACGTATATTACCCTAACGTTCGAGCTATCAGCCGCACAGGTTTTCAGCCACGAGCCCTTCTAAAGGAAACGACCATCATCGACATAAAGTGGCCATGGCATAGGCTCCACATCTACACTTTTGCGCGGTAAACTCTGTTTGCGAGATGTAGGTACCTGCGTGACGTCACTATGACGCGGTTTGTGTGCGTGGCGTTGTAGATACCGCTACACTAATCTATATTAATTATTTAGCATTTAATTTCATCTGATTAGCATAACCATGACGTCACATCTTTGTCACTCGGCGCAACAGTTAATTAACATTGGTAAAGTTGCTCATTAATAAGTCAGTTACCAACAAACTCCCCACTCTTGCTCATTACTACATAATTGATAGACAGGATTTAATATTACTCCAGGGGTGACAAACTCGCTTGAAGGATTGAAATCTTACTTATTTGTCGAGCAAAGAGCAATATTTGTAACTAAATGGATAATTAGAAGAATTTTTACAACTTCATGTCAAACGTATGGGTATCTTTGATTTGGCAAATATTTTTAAAATAACCATAATTCTGAACAATGTGATAACTCATTCACAATTTTTTAGTATATTTCAAGTATCAAGATTCATTGACACAAACAAATACTTAAAAGGTAACAAAAACAAACTCATGCGGCAGCATTGCTTGATATAAAGGCAATCCAGTCTGTTGCCAATCATCGCGAGGACGGTGTTGGCGCTGCCCCCGCACGTCACTGCGTCCGTGCACCGCTTACCGATTTTATTTTCTTTTCAACTTTAATTATGCTGACACGATGTATACAAGTTAATCATTCAACGCTGTGAAAGGCAAAGGTTTGCCATCCCTGATCATTTGACAGGGTACCTACCTACCGCAGTATTTTCTTGGGTAGCGGTGTGTGGTGGAAGAATCCCACAGTCTGCCCGTGCACAGCCAGCACGCGACGCATTTCAGCTGCGTGTATTAACGTGTTTGCCAGCCTGACTCCTGAGTGTATGTTTCTAGTAGAGTTTTTATACGTTATACGTCTTCTCAGCCTATAGAGGTCCACAGCTGGACAAAGACCTCTCCCCAAGGCTTTCCACAATGACCGATCTTGTGCTGCCCGCATCTTACTGTTGCTTATTCCTTCGTAAACTACTTTTAATATTTGTTTGAATGCAACATCAAGTCTTAAAAAGGACTAATATTTTTACCTAAGAACTTTTCTGTTTATGAGCTACCTGTGGTTTCAAAATACACTGAATACTGTCGTACTAAGCTCTAAGCAATTTGTAAAGTACCAATAGCAGTCCATAGTCTATGCGTTTGTTTGTTCTCAAGTTATTTCGAACTTTTCCTATTTAACGAGTCGCCAGGGTTTGTCTAACTTGGGAGGATTTTCGGAAGAAAGAACGTTAAACTAAAAGCTTTCGGAAACTTTGATTTGTATGAAGTAACTTGCGACGTGTGATACACTATCTAATGCGGATCAGTTCGCCGATGAGATTTAAGGCAATAACAATACAATTTTAAAAACATCTAGTTATCCTATAATGACTACGGCTAGTAACACTCCGCCGCCTCAGGGTAGAGATAGTGAAGTAGAATCATGGATTCAAACAGGAAAAGGAGGTATTCCACAAAGATCAATGTCTGACCATTAAGAAAACAAAATTGTGTGCACATGATGACCACCACATGGTCGCTCCCGTAAATAAAACAAAAGATGATCCTTTGTAGGTCGATTCGTCTTTAGATCTTTGATCGTATTTATGCTCGCAAGCAAGCACAACCCTTACAGTGGTCAGATATACATTTTGGAAATACTTAGTACCTTGTGAATTACTACTACAATCATTGATCCACACACATAGGTTTAACAAATCTCACGAACCTACCCAAAATTAACGGAAAATAATTTCCAAAGACTCAATTACTAGATCCAGCTGCTAAGCATAAGAAATAAGTTTTAAACAATGAAAACAATGTAATAACATCTTACTAAATATCGTCAGGGTAATAATATTCGAGCCTAAATAATGGTGTTGCTATAAGTGTAGACACACCTCTACGGTGTACCTGGTAACGAACAACTATAAAAATAGCAATGAATTAATATTTTACTACCAAGATTGATTTCACCATTAATTAGTTACTTATCCTACAAAGGCAAAAAGAAGATGGTAAGCAGTGATGCAATCGTTGATGGTAAAGCGAGCTAGTTTATTAAGAGAATTCTTCATCATCAGCATTGTCGGTAGTGCTCAACTGACATCTTCCTTCCTATTCAAAAAACTAAGTGAATAGGAAGGTAGACGGCAGTTGAGTGAGATGATGCAATGTTCAACCAAACAACACTACCGACAACGCTGCGTCAGAGGGGGATTGATCTGGAGACCCTCCACGACCAAACTACCGACGTAACAACTTTTGGCACATCGTACCCGGCACGTATCGCAACACAACTGCTCTGATCAGTCCTCCGTACGGCTTCACCAGACATCATGCCGGAACACGACGGATCGCTTGGCGGGAAGAGTTTGTCTGGTGGATGGTAACCTCTGCTGGCAGGCGATTTTATGGTCTACCATCAAGAAAATGAAAATACGATATAAATCCAAATGTTATCCTAAATAATATTCAATAGCTCATATGTAGTGAAGACACCTGACAACAGCTCAGCTTTCACGGCGACAAAACAACCCTGACGTCTGCTGATGTGAGCCTGACAGCAGCTCAGCTTTCACGACGACAAAACATTCCGTTGTTTGTTGACGCGCGCTTAACGACATCTTGGGTTTCACAGCGACAAAACTTCCCCGTTGTCTACTAGCGTGCGCCTGACAACAGCTCAGTTTTCACGGCGACAAAACATCCCCGTTGCCCTGACAACGCTCGAATAATTATGCCGCCCCGGAGCCCTCTAATGATGAATTAAACATAGCAATAATAACGAGCCAGAGACAACACCGCTCTGATTTATAGCGATTAAAGTTTGCTTGTAAACTGTCGACCAACTTTCATAAATTCCGTTTTAAATGTTACCGAACGAGTTTAATTACTGTCCTATAAATTATTGTAAACTGTAAACCCATTTGGGTCGATTCTTTTCTACTTTATTTTGCTATAAAATATAGGACGTTTTCCTGATCAAACAGAGACAAAAGAAGAGAAAGAGCAACGCCGGAAATGGCCCCAAACGAGCAGGCCCGAGTCCAAAGCAAAAATTCTCGTCACGACCAGCTCCCGATCATTGAGGTACAAATGATCCCCCGTGCCCCGGTCGCAATGGGTTCACGTTAATTAGTGCTCTGTATGCAAACAGTTGGGGGTCGTTCTGTTTGAAACTGCGGCGACGCTTGCAAGGAATTCCTTTTTATTTGGTGTTTACGGTCAAATAACTATACCGCAATTGATTGCACTTGACGCAAAGAATGACGACTTTGTAGAGCGCTGATGGAGGCTGAGAGAGACGTCCGAGAGCAACGGGTTCTCTTATTTTTTCAAAAAGCGTACGAGTGTTATGTTTTAAAGGCGATACTGTTAAACCACATAATATGTATAAAAGTTATGCAGTGAATAGTTTTAATAATAAATAAAGCGGTACATATATTGCTTTTGATATTCTAGAAATGTTGTGTAATTGTCCACTGTACAGCAACAGAAAAAATAATATAAATCATCTGGAAATGGAAACAAACAAAAAATGGAGTCATAACATCAAACGGATGGCTGGAGACATAAAATTATCCTGAACTAAATTATTGGAATGGACCACCTCAAGCGGAATGAAATACGACCCGGCGCCAACGGACGGCAAAAGAGGGGGAGGGTACGTAATAAAAGTTCATATAATTGTGTCAAACAGACTGGCTGGCCGCCCTGCGGGCTCCCTTCCCGGGCAAGATTTGCTCTAACTTTTAAGACGTAAAACTGTCCAAGTTTGTAATTTGTAAACAAGTTCACTGCCTCTCAATGTACGATACCAAAGTGTAGCTGGAAATGAGCGGAAAAAGCTTTTAGTGTTGCGAGCATTAGAATGATTTTTTCCTATTGTAAGTTATTGTTTTTTGTTCTATCATCAGTTATTATTTTCAAACCCAAATTATGTCGTTTGCATCTGGAAGATTTCTACGTTGGCTAATATAAGTTGATATTTATCTGCTAAGTTATTTACTATTTATGTGCGTTAAAATAAATGGTTTATTTTCGGTCAATGTTGTGAATGAAACATAGTTGAACCAAATGCACGTTGTCTGTATATGTCATATGTAATAAGTTTTATTACACAAGTTGGCTCTCAGCATTACTTTAATAAGTAACACTAGTGCCGCGCCGATTGGCGGGCTGTCAATGTACCGAGCAAGTGGTTAGTCGACCTCAACCCGGGTAATAAAATTTATTTAATGTTTAGTTTCATACTAGTGCTAAATTTAACATTATAATAGTGCAAGTTATCATACACATAATGCATTTGCGGAACACGTCTTGGGTATCGATAACCTGTATCTTTCTTTCAATTTCATGATTCATGTTTCAACTCTCGTGAGGCTCTGCTCCGTGTATGCTTTTCTGCATCCGCGCTAATCTATCCTGTAAAAATCTCATCGTGAAAATATAGGTGAAATGAGCTAGAAATAAATTGCCTAGAATGTCTTAGCATAACGTGAAGTTAATGACTGCTAACTGTGTCGCGGTGAGATTTTGGCAGCAACGGCCTGCACTTTTCGCAAACCGACTGTAAGTTTACCGTGCCTATATCCCTATGTTCCAAACTACAAAGGTTCATAAGTCTGGAGTAGGCTTCGTATGACAAAGATTGCAAATTATCGACACCCAAAAAAGGACAAGCACAACTCACACACAGTGTCAACTTCTGCAGCCATACCTTTCTCTCTGGAACTTGAGTGAGTGCAGCCTCTGCGGCGACTTCTGGCGGAAGGTCCAAAGGTGCAGCTGGTCATCGGCGGTGGCTGTGACCAGCGCGCCCTCGTTGACGAGGAAGCTGGCGTGCAGCACCGCCTCGCAGCACTCGTGGCGTACGTGCGCGTCCACGCCCGGGCCTCCTAGACTGATGTAATCATTCAGGACATCATTGTTTTTATGGACGGAATTATTTAATTCATATTTATTATGTCGGCAGATTGCACCACACATAATACGAACGTCGCGGGTCTATTACAAACGCTCAATTCGTGACCCATAAAGATTTTGATCAAATAGATGATTTTCGGGAACTCTTATAAGATAACGAAAAGGTAATATTTAATTGATCTACTAAAAAATTTTAGTTGTGTTCCATCTTGTAAGTCCCTGATGCTCTATCAACTTGCTAGTCTTATTAAAAACTACGTGTACTTAGCTACTGAAAAACTATAAGATTTTAACCTATTGTCGCTAACCTCTATTGGCGCTTTAAACTATTAAGTCGCTGGAACATTTAACTTTTGGCTTACGAGCTGCGTGTACTATCACGACCAAAAGTCTTCTATAATAAAGTTTGATACACACTAATACACTTTAACAATTTGCTGCCCGCTTATGATTGTTAGGTGCTGCTAATTTCAACCCTCGCCATAAGTGTCTCGGTAGCTAAGTGGTTTTTCGCCGTGATAAGCATTCAAGATAGTTCGAGTTCTAATCTAATGACGTACAATTTTTTTTTCAAATGTTTATTGGTGAGTTATGACTACTGACAACAAAAATATCCAAAAGTACCGATCCGAAACTTAACGATGATACTTTACAATACATGTTTGTTCACGTGTTCATGTTGGTGGGGATAGTTTGTATTGTAGTTTGTAGGCGCTGTCATCGCGCTGGAATGAGTACGATTTGTTATAAAAGGTTTATTTATTTGTACTTATTGCTTGCAAAATAAACTATTTACAGACGAAAGTCGGTGGAGGCCTGAGAGATCTAAGGTTCATTTGATTATATACAAAAACACCCCAACTCGAACACACATCATCAAAGGAGCGCTTACCTACGTCGGCCACGTGAAGAAGAAACGTAATTACATATCAGAATGTTTTCTGTGCCTACAGTTGGTAACTCGAGCAGCACGTTGACTACAAAGCCACCGCACGAGTGACCGGAGTGACAAAGTAAAAACGTTTCTATTATGTAGTTAGTACCGTTTAGTTAATCCTCGCGCTGTACAATCAGGGCCCACCTCCGGGACGTGGGATAGTTACAGGTCACTGTTAGAGGTTTTGCTTTGTTTAACGTATTTTCGGGATTCCCTGTTTTACAATGAACGTTTATACAAATTATGATGATTTGGATCAATAAGATAAAGACTTCCAGACAATTTAGTAACTTTTGAGTCTTGTTATACACTGAGCTTGAAAAGCAGTCTTAATTAAGTATATAAAAATATAATTACTGAAATAGGAACCTCTACTAATTCATCATCATCATTTCAGCCGAAAAACGTCCACTGCTGGACATAGGCCTCCCCCAAGGTTCTCCACGACGACCGGTCCTGCGCCTCCCGCATCCAGCGGTTTCCCGAGACCTTCACCAGGTCGTCGGTCCACCTTGTCGGGGGCCTACCCACGCTACGTCTTCCGGTGCGTGGTCGCCACTCGAGAACCCGTCGGCCCCATCGGGCATCGGTCCTACGGGCAATGTGTCCAGCCCACTGCCACTTTTGTGTTGCAATTCTTCGGGCTATATCGGTTACTCTCGTTCTTCTGCGGATCTCCTCATTCCTGATTCGATCGCGCAGTGAAACCCCAAACATAGCCCTCTCCATTGCCCTTTGAGTGACTTTGAGTCTTTTTATAAGGCCCATTGTTAGCGACCACGTCTCAATTCCATAAGTCATCACTGGCAACACACACTGGTCGAAGACTTTTGTCTTGAGACATTGCGGTATTTCGGACGAGAGGAACCTCTACTATTTCATAGTTAATAAAAGAGTACAGATGGTTGATATTTAAAGTAAATATCCAATTTATCTGAAAGGGCTATTAGCCAAATTACAACATTCATTACAAATTTTAATCTCAGTCCCTATTCGTCTCAGGAGTCCAATTTAAAAGGCTCAAAAATAGAATCCTAATGAAATAATTTTTTATTCGTATCCCGGGCACCTAAAACGTAGCTTACACTTTATGAATAAAGATGAGAGGGTACCTAAAGCGACGCATTGTAACCTCTGTGTGAGGTTCGTTAGGCTTGGTTTCAATATAATCGGAGGAGGGAGTCGGAGGTGTTGCCAACACGAATAAATTACTGTCGCTAAGGCGATGGCAATATACTAAAAGTATTTTTTTAGCAAACAGAGATTAGGGAGGTCATCTTTTTGACTTGTTATTTTAATAATAGCGTGACTGATTGAATATATTTTTTAAGACGGCAATTTTATGGCAACTTGCTAAAAGAAATTGTGTGATTACAGTTGCAATTAAGGTCACTGCTAGGAGCTGCCCTCTCTGATGAAATTGCTTAGTTATCTTACAAGCCAGTTGCATCACATATTAATAAAAATAAACTGATAGTTACATAAAAACTTGGAACCTAAACTTGATCTTCGCCACAAACTCATTTGCACTCGTTGGTGCATTCGTATACCTACAGCAACGGGAAGCGGAACGGTGTCATTTAATTAGGGGAGATATATGTATAAGATATGCCTGTTTGTTTGTATGTGTGTTTCTTTGTCACTCTGTGTGAAAGACGTGGGATTAATTATGATTGATGGTTAGTAGCTGGTCTAATTAGGTGCTAATTACTTACCCATATTAATCCGCTTTTGGGCAAATTATGTATTTATATTATTACGAAGTCATCGAGTGTAACTAACTCGTGAGAAGATTTTCAGGCTTTAGGGGCAACTGAGCGTTTTGCAGGACAATTCCATCCTGAGCTAAATACATTATATTGACAACTTCTTTGAAAAAAATATTTATTTTGAAGCTAAACTGAGTAATTACAAACACACACTTGACAACATAACGCCAGCATAACTTGTCTTGTTTCAAGTTCAGTCCACTAATAGTGTTGAGTGTGATAAAAAAAAAACTTAATATTAGAAAATCTAAAATTGCGCAAAACTTTGTGAATTTCGAATGAATTTCTCAACAAATGTTCATCCTGTTTGGAAGCTGACGGTACCATATAACCTTATGAGCGTATTTTCCAAATATTTAATTAACTCAAACATGAATGTACGTTACTTAGCTAATTATAATGTTATAGCACATAAATGTAAAATATAATTTACATTTACATTAGGTATGTTTTATCTTTAGTACTCATGAGGAATTAACGAGAATTATCACCGAGTTAGGGTATCCTTTGTTTACAGCAGCCGTTTTGATGAAGTAGGGATATGGTTTAATCCTGGAAACTTGCAGCTGTTATCATTACAGTTCTTTAAATAATCTCGTCATATTTAGTTGAAATATACCTTTGTTTCCCTAGTTACTACCAACCTTACAACCAGTTATAATAACGTTAAATTTTATCCTTTACAAACAACATTTAACGTTTTAAATCTCAAAATATATCTTGAATGATAATGGTGCTATCTAAGTATCTTCTTCATCTTAAAATGTGTATTCTGTTAACTGAATACAAGAAACATTTGCTCAATAAACCTATTTGTTCCATAAACAGTGTTAAGCAGAACAAAGGCTTAGCTACACTACCTATATACTAGGTACATATGTATAGCGACGTCATGGTAAACATGGCAGATGAGTCTAGAACTAACTGTAT
The DNA here is from genome assembly GCA_037179545.1 of Sesamia inferens. Classification (NCBI taxonomy): domain Eukaryota; kingdom Metazoa; phylum Arthropoda; class Insecta; order Lepidoptera; family Noctuidae; genus Sesamia; species Sesamia inferens. The sequence goes on along the minus strand of CM073937.1, from coordinate 30,692,781 downwards.
TAACAAAGCTGTTATGTAACGTATATGTAATTATATACTTCGAAGGGTGCTTGCTCGTTGTACAGAAGTTAGTAAGCAAAGAAACAATTATGTTTGTTTCGTCGTGAAACAAACAATACACATAAGCAAATTATAAATCAGAAAAGATCTATAACTGTACGAGGATTTTCTGGCGCGTTGCAAACATGAAGCTGACCCCTTTGTGTTGTTTTTTCAATACATTTCACGAACTAATTTCACTTAGGTAGTGTTCACCACTCTGTCAACGTAATTCGAGCGCCAAAAGATGTAGTAGTCAGTGGTTGTAGGGGCCTCGCACATTCACTAACTTTGCAGAAGGCCATTGACGGTTAGATATAGACAACGTATATAAGTTAACTTGTTTAAGTTAGAATTAATTCCATCAGAACTGTAGGACACGGTAAAGCTCCTGTTGTAAAGTGAAACTATTGACGGAGAAATTGGTGCGTACGAGGATGTTGAAGAAGTGCGGTTGTGAAACACACCTGTTCACACTTGTACAAAATGGAGATGTTTATGATTCTCATTTAGGTAGTTACTTAGCGTTGCTGCTAATGAGTTTAAAAGTTCGTGAACAGAAGAAACTTGTGCCATTTCATAACTCATTAGTTCCAATGGATGTTCATTTCTTTAAAGTTTTGTTTCGTTAATTATTTTGTTTGTTAGATAACAATGTTAAATTTGTTTATATAATATTTATGAAAGTAACTAAATTGGTTGGATTAATTGTTTTACAAAATTATTTTAAAAGAGGCAAGTGAGATGATGTTATAAAAGGTTTTTAAAAGAGTTCACCAAGCTCGCAGACTGTCATCCTGTTAGTAACTTCTGGATAGGTAATAATAAGAAACTGAAGCAGCTGAAACGAGATCATTTTAATATTTACCATTCAGCTTCACCATTCCAGAATAATATTCATGAAAGATATCTAAGCTATTCAAAAAATAAAGTCTTGTATTTTATTTAACGTTTTTCCGCCATTGTTATGATCGTTTCCCGCCATTAAGGTCTCAACAAGGGCCGAGATACCATTTTATGTTTATTTTAATTAGTTTAAATGGATCCTCTGTAATGATAATTTCGGTGGCATAATATTAAAGAAAATTATGATAAATATCTGTTGAGTTGGTACTGGAATGTTAATGTGTTTTATTGTAATTACCGCGGCGGCTCCGTTTACGCATAGGTACATATTCTAAATATATTACTTAAAGATGTTTATGGTTACAATGTTAACGCTTCGTCCTTTCATAACTTGGTAAGGTTCACGCCGTCAGGTATACCACCGTCCAAAACATTTAGACCACTTTGTATGATTTTATTTTTTGTTCCGCCTCACACTACATACGTATCTCGATTCTAACTTCAATCCTTAAAACGAAGCATCAGCATAACAGTATATGAATTAAATACAAGTTTTAAATGGCAGTTTATTTGCTCTGTAGTAACAACAGAAAGAGCTTTGACCTTTGGAGACTTTGATCGAAGCGAAATTTTCAATCGCGCAACATTTTCACCCGAAGCACGTACAGCAATATTAAACCGACCGCTTATACAATTGCTCGGAACGACCCTACCATTGTAAAATATTACGGTTCTCTATTAAACTACCTAATTGAGGATCTTAGCACCAATTTCCTTGTACCTGGCGAGTGAGGACGGTGACGGAGCAAAGACGCGCGAGCAGTGCTGCGGACCGCGATCCTTCAACAAATTGACAGAGGTAATAGAAAAAGGTCACAAGCAATTGAATAAAAGAGATATAAAATCTGAGACTTATGTAAATGTACGAGTCGTTCGTGAACTGTTATCGCCTAAGATGAGATTTTGCTGCTGGACGGGATATGATATGATTTTGTGCATATTTCTTTCCTAAAGGAACGAATTTTATGATAAAGCCATCAAAGCAATAGGTTTGCCCGTTTGATCTTTACCTTATGATTTTTATTTAAGGAGCAAGTTATAATTTATATCAGGTACTGCACCTTTTATTCTGGATGAAAGGACCAGACTAGATTTTCGCTGTAATTTCCGTGCGATTTTTTCGTTACTCTCGTCAATGTAAAATAATAATTATCGTCTGGTATTACTGCCATTATTACATCTTGTTGTCGTTGGGTCTCAGTCAATTTATTTCGGCATCTTTATTTAGGGTCGAACTACAAACAAAAAGATCAGAGTGGGGAAATATTTATAAGACGTTGACCCAAATCCGGATTTAAGGGAAAACCAATATGTGGTGACTATTACGCTAAAATAAGTTTCAGGTAGATAAACATTAAGCTAAAATCCCAGAAATAGGGCTAAACTAATCTTTCAGCCAATGCATACTTAATAACTACTAGCTTTCCGCCAGCGGCTTCGCCCGCCTGGAGTTCGATTATATCGCGCATTTTAGATTTTCCTCGGGAATATCAAATTTTTCCGCAAATAAAAGTACAATATTATTTAATCCGGACTTCTAACTTTAAGTCTGCAAAATTTCAAAGCTATCGGTTCAGTTGTTACGGCGTGAAAGCGGAACAAACAAACAACCAAACTCACTTTCCCATTTATAATATTACTAGCTTTCCGCCCGCGGTTTCTCCCGCGTGGAGTTCGGTTATATCGTGCTTTTTAGATTTCCCGAGAGAATATAAAAATTTTCCGGTATAAAAAGTACCCTATTATTTAATCCGGACTTCTAGCTTTAAGTCTACAAAATTTCAAAGCAATCGGTTTAGTAGTTACGGCGCGTCAAAGCGGAACAAACAAATAAACAAACTCATTTTCTCATTTATAATATTAGTAAGGATATATATATATATATATATATATCTCCAAAATAAGGAACATTGAAAAAAAATGGGTAATTCATTCAAGATAGCTCTTGATTATATAAAAAAGCTCCACCATAACGTCTATTTGCTCATCGGTTCGCGGCGCTGAATTCAATTTCGATACCTACGAAAACGAATTGTCAAAGTATCAGTCAGAACGATAAAGCTAGTCGCCCATCTCAAAGCGAGCAGAACGTGCAGGCACTCTGAAAACGATCAGATTACGTTCCTCTACTTTGGCCGTGGTCTATCTCGGCAGTGACGTCTTCCTACAGGCGTCCAATGAGTGACGATTTTCGCCCATCACTCGATTTCGTGAGACGTTCAATTCAGTTCCATTTCAGCCCAGCTGTTTTTTCGCCCTTTATAAACGTCTCCAAGCTATGTATGTAAATAAAAAAGAAAAATATCTTTCTGGTAAGTTTTCGTCTCTGAAGGCAAACTGAAAGTTATAAGCGCTGTCTATGTATCTGGGAGTTGTGTTAAACGTGAATCACCCTTGACCATTTCCCAAGTTTTATTGCAATTCATGGGTTACGCGATAAACTTTTTGATGTATTGTTCAAAATAAAGTTATACTTTCATTGAGTTTGTTCTTTAAACATGACTTGTTGTATAAGGAGTTCTTGCTTTTATTAAAAAGTAATTTATTTGGCGGCTTGCTCCAGTTAGCACCGGTTAGGACCGGTAGGCAAAAAATTACCTAATTATTTTTTTAAATTAAACAACCTATCAAACTTGTTACTTTTCCTGAGAATTGGAGTGATATAATTAGCTGTAAGTACATGAAGTTCCATTTGTAACTTGGAAAGTAGGTACTTGAGACACAGTTTTTAGACGTTTTACTTTTGAATATTTCATGACGCTCACGGAAATGGTTTATTTAAATTAAGTTAAGCAACTTTGAATAATTTAAAAGTTTCTTTATTGAGTAGGTTTATTGTCATAATAATGGCTCGTGAAGGGTTACGACGTTCTAGATAGTGGATAATTAGGTACGCAATTTAAGCTTTTAAGCATCGGATCTACTTTCCTAATAAAGCTCTCAAAATGCGAGTCATTTAATTATTGCATAATTAAAAAGGGTACAGGGATTATAAAACCGAGTTGGGCCTATTATCAAGAGATCTTATAAAATATTATATTCCAAAATACCCTCACGTAAGAGTAACAAGATTATATGCTTTTAAAACCGCTCAGGCCACTCGCCGCCGGGCCAGACGGAACAGGACGACGACGGGTACACGGGTAGCGGGTACTAAACAAGGACCGTTACTAAAAATATTGTTTTCTCTTCCATTTTCCTCACATTTACTTTACGATGCCTACATAAAAGGCGCCCTGCTGTGAAATTTCATTAACATCGGTACAAACCAACGCAACTGCGACTTTATGACGAATTAAAAGAGAAAAATAAACGTTTCAATAGCCTACGAGAGTTAAAAAGGTTTTATTGTTAGATATTTCTTATAATTTTTAATATAAAAAGTAAACATAGGTTTCACTCGAAATTCTCAAATTCAAGGGAATCTTGCTAAGGAACAAAATTACGTCGTGCGGACAACAAGCAACAAGAAATATCTAAGATGGCGACCCAGCTCTTGTTGGGAAAGCGTAATTTCAGATTTAAAATAAATGGCTTCGTTATCTACGGCGCGTTCACTTTAGCTAATATTGAAAGTTGATATCAGATGGAGATTGAAAATAGAAATGCTTTAGTAATTCGCACTAATTAGCAAATTTTATGCTGAAGGGATAATATTAATTAATGAGCCTTTTCGGAAGGAAAATCACAGAGTTTCGATGAAAGTTTCACGATATATAATTGCCAGGTTCTTACCTCTCATCCATACTAATATTATAAATGTGAAAGTGTGTTTGTTTGTTTGTTTGTCCTTCCTTCACGCCGTAGCTAAGCAATCAATCGACCTGATTTTTGCCATACAGTTAGTTGAAAAGATGGAGAGTAACATAGGCTACTTTTGGTCCTAAAAAAAACATCAAGTTCCCAAGGGAGATTACTGGAATATGTGTACACCAAATATCCTAATATTATAAATCTGAAAGTGAGTTAGTTTGTTTGTTTGTTCCGCTTTCACGCCGTAACTACTAAGCCGATTATGAAATTTTGCAGACATAAAGTTAGAAGTCCGGATTAAATAATAGGGTACTTTTTTATCCCCAAAAAAAATTATATTCACGAGTGAAATCTAAAAGCGCGATATAACCGATCTCCACGCGAGCGAAGCCGCGGGCGGAAAGCTAGTTAATTAATATACTTGAAGTTACTGAATATCAAATTATTGAGTTATTCAACTATTGCGTCCAACGGTTTCATAATGTACTCGTACTCGAATATGTTCATGAAGTTAAGATTTAGAATTGGAATTAACGACTCAGTAGTAATATGTGTATAATCTGCACCAGGTAATTGGTCGTTTTCCTATTCATATAAAGTATACTGTCTATAAAGTCGTGAAAATAAATGAGGGCGCTGCGGTCGTGCATACAGCAAACCTGTTGACTTGTCTGAAATCATTTTGATACTAGCATATTATTTTATACTAGAAAAAGAACTGGTTTTAATGGAAACACAAATCTATGGTCTCTGGCGTTTAAATAAAATGAGTAAAAGAAAAAAAATACATATTTATTATTATATTTTTAACGAGTTTTTACCAATGAAAAGTATTCCAAAACATAATAATTGCTTGCATCATCTGATTCCAATTATTCTTCGTTAAAAATAATTTTCATTGTCAGCTGCGTTACTAACAACGTCTGCGCTACTGCTGTCATCAGCGTGCTACCTTCGCTTAGGCGAATAACTGACTTATCTATATCTTGATATAGGGTTCACTCCCACATTTTCCTGAAATTTTAAAAATGATAATATATAATTTCTACCAGAAGATGGATAGCACTAATTTTAATTCCGAACATGATATAATTCATTTTTAAAATCAGTGGTAAATTAAATCACCTAAAGTATCAACATTTGCAATTTATACACAAACATATTTGCAATCTAACCTATAAATGCGCAATACGATTTTAAGATTAAAAATCGTTTACATTTGAAACTTCTAGCAGATAAAAACAAACAGTAACATGATTACATACCTGTTTTAGCAACTGTTCAGGCATAAATATCATCCATATTTGATAAACGTTGTTCAGCTTGGTGTACTAACAAACATCGATGACAAAGTTTAAAAATAATTTCCCAAGCACCACTCCGGTTTGTTTTTCTCATATTTAACACAATTCTTCGATGTTTTGTTTAAATAGAATTGAAAATGAATACAAATTTCAATAAAAAACAAGTCACAAAAGAAATTGATGACTGCCGATGACATTCGATGTATTTGTATTTACTAAGATTTAGTGTTGCCCTACTTTTAAAATTGTTAGTTTCAGAAAGATACATTTTCACACTTTATAGATCGACTGCCGATGACATTCGATGTACTTGTATTTACTAAGATTTAGTGTTGCCCTACTTTTAAAATTGTTAGTTTCAGAAAGATCCATTTTCACACTTTATAGATCAGCTATTGGTACCTAAACAGGACACTGATTCATAATCACAAATCTAATCTTCAGCGCAATCGACTATGTACACAGCCTATATAGCTTTCTAAGCATGAACAGGGTAAACAAGTAGTATACCAATCGAATCAACCATCAATTTGTAGTATACATAGCGAAGCCATTACGGACTAATACAAGATAAATAAGGGCTAGTGGGTAACTTGTTGATGTCACACTTGTAGATTTGTTCTACAAGTAGGTATTTTATTGAGGACTGAACTAACGCCTCTCTGCACGGTGGCGGAAGTGAAGCTGTTGGCGGCATGCCAAATTCATTGCGCGATATCATTTTATCTAGGATTCATCTACAAGATTTAGCAGCAGTAAGCACCAAATTCTTTTGATTATTATATTTGTCGTAGATAATGATATTATTTTAATAAAAGTTGCTCATTTCACATACATAGTAGTGGGGTAGACGCTGTGACGTTATTTTGTAATGGCGTCACGAATCTTTTTGGAAAGTGATGATTGTCGAACGGTCACTTTGCTTTGAGGCGCGGTCCAGGGCACTTCTACGGGTGAAACTGACGGTTTGCCTATTTAAATGGTTATTACCAAGATTGGAAGGTATATTTACAAATCGTGTTTTAATCAAAGCTTCACCTACCAAATCGAGCTCTTACCGCCATACCAAGATGGTAACGAGTCTATCGCTCTACCGTCACTGACGTCGTCATATTGATATTTGTAAAACTGTTCGCCGACTTATTCAATTCGCTTTTCAAATGGACGGCATCTGCCATGTTAGGGACTCTTTCTTAAAGAGTATGCAAGTCTGATTATTGTCATCCTTTATAATTCTTTAAATACTATTTATACAAATCTGCAACACTCATACTATACAAATAGAAAGTTATCACAAACAACAGAAATATTTGCACATTTCGCGCCAAGATCTGCCGCCATATTTATTGTTTATATTTATTTTATTGTTGAGTAGCTCCATCTGCGGAAGATTGGCGCGGCTTCAACATTGGGCTACTCGGATGGAAGCTAGTGGAACTGCGACACGCGGCAACAGCTGGGGCCTGCCCGGTGGCAACCGAATGTATTTCTTTACTGATTTTTTTGGCAAAATTGGAAGGTGGCCTACTGATAGTTTTATTGGCAATGGTAAATTTTGTCAGGATTTAGGGATGGTATTGGTTATAGAAATTAATGACCGATTTTAGTAACATCTGAGAGATTTCATCTACAACCGGCAAGACTGGCTTAATGGGGAACTTGCACAGCAGATGATGTTTGTATTGGTCATATCTGCTTGATTATAATGGATAAAATTTTGTAATAGAAAGCCTTTGTTCCGAGGCTTATGCGAGAAATTTATTAGTTGTTTAAGTAATTATTAATGATTATTTTGCAAATCTGAACGTGTAACCTACACGTAACAGGTCGTTATACCACGTTACAACCCCTCACGTTCCGAAGGTCGGCAGTTAATCCCCTCTTCCTGAACCACCCTATTAACACTATCCGGCCTACATCCCAGTTTATCTGCCCTAGAACCACGTGCGAGATAATAAGCCGGGCGATCGACGCCGGGTGGTCGCCGGACATCCCGCGACCGTGCCGTATCCGTTAGCCGGGAGAACGTTGAAAGTAAACCTTTATAAGGCTGGAAAAGGTGTTTTATTGAGATCAGGGGATAGACAGAAAGATGAATTTTGAGTGGTAGGTACTCAACAACTAGTAAAAACATGACTTAACGTAATCATATTTGAGGTGGAATAAGAATCTCGAAAAGTTTATAAAAGAAGGGGCTGTATTATCGTAATTTCTAGGTAATTGCTAATTTATTTTATGATAACGTACGTAACGTTGAAAAATATTAGGTCCTTACAAATGAAATTGGCGTTTTGTGTTGGAGGAATAAAAGTCGATTATTTTTTTAATATAATATATTTATTTAATCAAAGTATGATCCATTGCTATCTATGCACTTCTGCCATCTCATAGGTAGTTCGTTTATGCCTTTTCTAAAAAAAACATTAGAACGGGAATCAATAAAATCTTTGAAGGCGGTTTAGACTGTCTCTTCGGAGTTGAATTTTTTCCCCTGAAAAAAGTTATCCGAATTTCTACGAAAATGGTAATCTGTTGGAGCAAGGTCCGGGGAGTACGGTGGATGTCTTAAACATTTCAATTGAAGCTCCTCTAATTTGGTAGCAGTCTGTTGTGCAGTGTGTGTTTATCCATCATTATGTGGAGCTGCTGATAGTAGAGATCTGCAGTAATCGTCTGGCCAGTTTTAAGGAAGCTGTAATGCACCATACTGGCATTAGTCCACCAAACGCTGACCAATAACTTTTTTATAGTAAATTTTCTCTTGGGGCAGAATTTGGATGGTTCACCGAGGTTCAGCCATTGCGGTGTGCGCTTCCTATTGTTGTAGAGTATCCACGTTTCATCATTCGATTTAAAATCCAGTACAGCGGTCCAGGTTCGACAAGCTCTGATTGTAAAATGTACAGCAGTCCAGGTTCGACAAGCTCTGGTTGTAAAATGTACAGCGGCCCAGGTTCGACAAGCTCTGATTGTAAAATGTACAGTGGTCCAGGTTCGACAAGCTCTGATTGTAAAATGTACAGCGGTCCAGGTTCGACAAGCTCTGATTGTAAAATATACAGCGGTCCAGGTTCGACAAGCTCTGATTGTAAAATGTACAGCGGTTCAGGTTCGACAAGCTCTGATTGTAAAATGTACAGCGGTCCAGGTTCGACAAGCTCTGATTTAAAAATGTACAGCGGTCCAGGTTCGACAAGCTCTGATTGTAAAATGTACAGCGGTTCAGGTTCGACAAGCTCTGATTGTAAAATGTACAGCGGTCCAGGTTCGACAAGCTCTGACTGTAAAATATACAGCGGCCCAGGTTCGACAAGCTCTGATTGTAAAATGTACAGTGGTCCAGGTTCGACAAGCTCTGATTGTAAAATGTACAGCGGTCCAGGTTTGACAAGCTCTGATTGTAAAACGCCACTACTAATGTCGAATTAGTAGTGTACGTAAAATCGAAATCATTTATTTAATTAAAAGCCTCATAAGTTCAGACGGAAGATCGTTAAAATGCGTAAGTTCATATAAGTATAACAAAATTTTGTATATAAGGTGATTATTATTAAATTGAGCGTTAATCTAAAGTGTAACAAAGTAAAAAAATACATAAATTGTACTTATATTGAATCCAAAAAACAACCTTTTCAAACTTCTTCGTTTAATTTAGGAGAAAATGTATGTACGCACACAGCCACACACGTTTAGTTCTCCTGGTACTTGCTTTCTACAATGACAAGTCTTGTGCTGCCAGCAACCATAAGTTTCCCGCGATCTTCAACAGGTCATCGGTCCACCTTATTGGGGGTTTCCCTACGCTGCGCCTTCTGGTACGTGGCCGCCACTCAAGAACTTTACTTTTGGCCACATCGGCCATCAACTTCTCTCGTAATGTACATTAATTAAGTTACGCATATTGTAGATAGCTAAATTTGATGAGCGTAACGAAATAGGGGTCTGACTGATAATACCAATTAATAATCTTGGAATACCTTACTTGCTGGGTTCTGACAAAAGACAGGATTATAAATGCGAGTCAAAGAAATAAGATTTATTACCCAGATATGATTTAGGACGGTCCCTAGACACGGAGATAATAAGGACGATTTATGTTTTTAAAACGCTAGTCAGGTTCAGAGCTAAGATTTGAGAACTGAACAAGGAGAAGTAAATACTACCAATTTTTAATTTAGAAATATTCAGAAGAATTGACGTCACGAGTGATTGAGCGATTGACTGTTATGTTGCGTGTTGCGGGTTCGATTGACCTACAATAATTGTTGTGAGTGGTTGTTTGTGTATGTGAGTTTATATGTTTGTAAACGCACCCACGATACACGAGACATTCATAGTGTGGGGGAAAGTATTAAAAACAAAAGTCCTAAAAAACATCACAACTTGCTGAAGATTAATATGTATCTAATGTCCACCCCCTTTGGCTGTCACGCGACAGTCAACAGACTACACTTTCAAAACCCTCGACAAACCACAAATCCGTAAAGACAAGTCGGCCATAACCCACATAAATTAAATAGTGACCAATCCGCGTTCGTTTAATTAAATCACGAACCGGTCGAAAAGCTCCGTTGAATTATAAACGGGCCTTGCAAATAGGGCTCTAATAGGGCAGGGGTGGGACAAAGCAAGGGGGAGAGCTACAGGAGGGTTAAATTGCGGTCATTTGGAGATTAGTAGAAAGTGTTCTGTAGACTGTTTTATGGAGAGTGGAGAAGAATAAGTGATCACTTCACAGGGATAAACCCACTGCTTTGGGTCACTTGGAGCGGTAACCATTTGCAGAAACTCTCAAGTACTTAGGTACTCTTACTTTTATAAAAGTCCTTCTATAATTGCAATTATAGGTTACAAAATCAGTTGAGAGCCTTATAGCACGCAAACTAGTTTATGTGAAATAACTCATATTCCTCGCCTTTTCCCGACTATTTTGGCGTTGGTTTCCAATCTAACCAGATGTAGCTGACTGTGAGTGTTTTAGATGGACCTACTGCCAGTCTGAACTACATATCCCAGATACTGGATGCAAATACCAAGGGGTATAATGGTATAATACACTTGGTAGGACTGTTTGACAGACTTACGGGCATTCGATTTGTGACATGACAAATGAATCTAGTTACTTCAGTTGTCATGTCATACATCGAATTCCTAATCAAATTATAACGTTTCTAAATTAAAGTTATTACGTAGTTAATAATCTAAAGCGATGAATTATTACATTATATTATTACAAATACTTGCGGTTGTGTGACAGACCACATGTCTGCCTACACCTTCTCAGCAAAAACCTTCACAAGTTCGATCTGATTCAATTCGTGGTAGCTCCCGCCAATTTCCTCTAATATCTAGAACTAGATTAGGGCCGAAATTCCGACCCATACTTTTAGAGAGTTCCAGTTAATATAATAAAGCTAAATGTTATCCGAGCATTAGGACGATGTTTATCGAGCGGGAGGAGGGGGTCACTCCGGAGGGGGTCACTCCCCAGGGGATGAATTGGCCAACAGATACTTAAGAAAAAGCGATCCCACCTGTAACCTATTAAAGGTTATATAGGTATTTTGACTAAGTGGTCTCCCTGTTCTATATATCTATTAACATTTTGAAAATCCAGTGAGAATATTCACTTGCTTGTATTATTATACACTTTTGCTCAATTAACTTGTCAGTAAGTATGTAATCTCCGCAGAAATCCTAATAAAAAACAATCAATCAGCATAAACGAATAATTGATACACACAATCACCTACACGTGCATTTTGTATTGTTGCAACAAAATTAGCTTTGGGCAATGACATTAAATCTTTTCTAAAAACGTATCAGGAGGCTCCTGTAACCAATAATAAACCTGTGAGGAAAATAGAGAATTATATCGCGCGCTCACTTTCATCTAGGAATAGAGCAGTGAAAAGCTTGTAATGCTTATATCACCAAAAACAATTAGATAATCGCCAAAGAGTCTCGGCACAATATTTAACTAATGAAAGCCCGATCTTTTGTAAACCTGTAATTCATGAAGTAAACAGATGCATGAATAATAGGAAAACCTATCGATTCAATCCAACTTAATTCATTATTCTTACAAAACAATAATCTGTATACTTAATTATTTTGACATAAGTACACTACTGGGTAGTGTATTGATCAAGAGGACCGGACGTGAACACAGACATGAAGAATACTATTTAAAAATAAAATAACGCAATAAATATGAATTATAAGTATACCAGAAATGCTAACACAAGTAAGTATAATTGACAAATACTGAACAAAGATTATTTTTTAAGCTACCCATGCATAACAATAATAAGTCTAAGCTATAACTTATCTTAATGATAAAGTTTGTAATTCTAGTTTAATAATACGAATTACAACGGAATCGTTGAAAAACGACTTTATGTAAACTATTTAGATAGGAAGAAAACATGCATTATGAAAATACATGTCATATTTAAATATTTAACGAAAAATCATATGTCATTTCCATTTCGAGAAAACTATGTATTGAGCTAAACGTAATAAATTATCGATATAAAATAGTAGTGGCACATCACTAATTGCCGCACAACTCATGCGGCGTGTTCGTGGAATTATTTACGTAAACGACGACATTGTTTATCGCGCACGACTATAATTTCATTGCTGGTTTTAGCAGTTGTAAAAGTAGACATGTACCTACAAGCTTTAGTATTAGTAGTTATTGAATGAAAAAAGAATTGTTTCCCATAGGAAACAATTTCACATAAGAATCGTAGCAGTGATTGGAACATATTAATAACTAGCTGCGCGGCGCGGTTTCACCCGCGTAGGTATCGGTATGTTTTTTTCTTATATGCCCCGCTCCTATTAGTCGCGTGATGTTATATAGCCTAAAGCCTTCCTGGATTATTGGGCTATCCAACGCAAAAAGAATTTTTCAAATCGGTCCAGTAGTTCCTGAGATTAGCGCGTTCAAACAAACAAACAAACTCTTCAGCTTTATATGTTAGTATAGATGATACAACAAAACCAACATTATTTTTAAAATTAAGTTCTTACATATCAAATTTCATCCTTTTTTTATAAAGAAACAAATATTGGATGTTTCTGCGTACTAAACAACATTAACTACAATGAACGCTCCTCGCGCACCTGTGTTCTACGAAATACATGCGCGACGACAAGCGCATCTAAGCGACTTCGATTGCTTTATTATTAATCTCCGTCACGAATCGAATCAAAACCAAACATTAGACCAATAAATATCGAAAATGTTAACGGGATTCAGTCTCAATTATTCTAAATGCACTTTAATTGTCACTCAAACCCTAACGCGGAGAGGATCACTCTAACCCACTTAAATCACTACAAAGGCGGCGGATATAACCGGCTCTCGCCAGTCCACGCCGGATCAAGCCGGCCGAAGCCGGTCAGAATCGCCGAACATTTCGCCACTCGACATGTAAAAAGCTTTCAAGAAGCTGCCGCTGTTTGTCAAGCACTTAAAGAGGGTGCTGAGCTGTCGACAACTTTTGTTTCAAATGTAATTTTATGGTGTGAACGGATCAAGGGGTGATTAAATGGAATTGAAAAACGCAACCAAAAACACATCTGGACTATCGAATTTACTTGTATGTTTAAAATCGTAAACGGTACTGTACTATAAATTGTCCGGAGCTGAGAAGTAAGCAAGGCAAAGCAAAGTCAGCTTGTTGCATGTCCCTCATTCCAAGTCTGCGTAGGTATAGGCAGAAATCGTAAACAATCTGTGAGAGATGAAGTTTTAATAAGCTAACTGGTAAACATGATTAGGACATTATCAATACCTTTTATTTCTACCTTTTATTAACAATGTGTGCTGTAAGTTTCCCGAATGAAATATAGTCTCAAAAATATTCCAATATAAAGACTGAAATGATTGCTACCTTTTTTAAGTTTTGAAAACGATATCATTTGACTTTCATACCCATGTTATCAGGCTCCAAATAAAATGTATACACTTTTTATTACAGTGAGCGATAGCATCCAAACTGTTTACGTATTTATGAGGCTGACCGTACTAAAAGGCTCACAAATAGCGTGTTATTTTGATCCTACATAATAAGAATAACTCGATTACTGGCAGTGACAGCCTCGCCGACGACGGTACCTTCTCGAATGCAAGTGGATAGATTGAAATTCATAGGTGATTGGATCAGTTCTGATCGAGATCGAGAGTATATATATTAGTTTTGTATATATATTCAATTAATATTTCTCGTTTCTTTGAGAAAACGTAGACATCGAGATATAAAATGTAGGCCCCTTTGTCTGTTTACATAGTTTTAACAACCCCGCCATATTCTGCATTTATCTGTCTCGTGAGTGAGACAACATGTTGACAAATAACCGGATCCCGCTAGTACAGAACTTGTTAATGTTTACGAGCTTTGTGTCTCAGATTATAAAATGTTGGACAGTTCCAGTATGAGATGTGGAGAAAGGTTTCAGTTAAGTATTTCGTCTTTCTACTTTAGTCAGTTATTACATAATGATACAATCATCGAAAGGTGGAGTTCACCGACATTTGTAGGTAAACTGTGTCTTTGTACCGATGTCGACGCCGAATCCATAACCAAAGTGAGTGATAAGCAACAATGTTGCGCGGCTAGTGACACTGCACCGCACGATAACAACTCGCCGACTGAGAACTTTCTTGATGCTGTCGAGGTCGGCTATTTGTTATTACATATTTGTTTACTGTTTTTTATTTCGAGTGCAGAAAGTATACTTTTATTAGTTAACTTTAATTAAATTAGCTTGACCCGCGACGTGCAAGTATGTAGCACTGATTAATTTGATTTGACGATTCTGCTGTCTGCGTAATATATGAACAGATATGGATGTTTTTGATTTACATTGATGGTAGATTAGTAGTTATTTACATAGTCTCATACCTATTCCCTTTATTTATATAACAATTGTTAGCTGCACTTACAGTGTACACCGTATAAGCGCGCATTTTACTAAAAAACTACAACAAAAAATAAAACAAACATTTAACACAAATTTGCTGCTATACATAAATATGTCAACTTCGGACTCCTGATCAATTAGAGCGTTTATCTGATTTATCGCC
The DNA here is from genome assembly GCA_037179545.1 of Sesamia inferens. Classification (NCBI taxonomy): domain Eukaryota; kingdom Metazoa; phylum Arthropoda; class Insecta; order Lepidoptera; family Noctuidae; genus Sesamia; species Sesamia inferens. The sequence goes on along the minus strand of CM073937.1, from coordinate 30,677,679 downwards.
TGGTTGTGGGAATATAACGAACAGTCAGCATGTGGGCAGGCATATAAGTAGGTACTTCGTTAGATTTAAAAGAAGTTCGACTCTTAGAAGTAGATGTACATTAGATATAAGAGCTTGGTAGACAATTGAGTCTATCAGTAGTTCTGGATAAACGTATCCTCGCATAAGAACACGATTTAGGAAAATGGTCGCTTTAGTTTGAGAACACCTGCGTGTGCTGTTACTGCGTTGTACTTGGTGTTGTGTGAAAAGGATACATTCTGAGGTTGCCGCCCTTGTCGCCGATGGCGAGTAGCTTCTGTATGGGGTCCCATGCTAGTGCTGTCGGCGAGAACGGGAACCCGTGCCGAAATGTCTGTGGGCAAAGAGAAAAGAGTTGTGAGTGAAATAGCTTGAACATTATATTAAAATACACACGCAAGTATTGGTTTCGCCCTTACACAGTCCGAGATTAATTGTTACCAAGTTTGTAATTAGCATTTAAAAAGTTGAACGGCTACTATTAGAATTTGGTTTGAATTTCAAATATAATATTTCATATTATTTATTTAAGTATTTAACTATATATATATGTTTTTCGCGTCTTTGGGTTTGAAGATTTGGGGTGAATACGAAGAAATGCTTTAAATAAAATGAAGGGTACAAAAGTTTTCACGTCGGCTAAGCATCGCTTATCGTACGACATACAACCGTAACAAGGTAAAATTGATCATTTAAAAACACGAAATCTCTGAAATACACGAGCTTTTAAAACACGTTAAACCTGATTTATTGCAGCAAACGAAATAAAAATGTATTAATATTAATTTAAATTTGATTAATGGAACGTTCGTTTGTAATTAGGGAGTTTTTTACTGATTTTGACAAAGTGAAACCGACTTTCAGAAACTCGAATTTATTTCAATTAAACCATTGACAGGCATTAATTAATTCATTCGTTCGTTCATTTATTCATAACACAATTTAAATTGTTTTAAATATCTACATACACATGCGACCTACACACAAATATAAAGAACTAAGAATTATTTATTTACGAAATTTATATTAGTGCCAAACAGTTTTAAATATAATGTCCTACCACTTTCAAATACAAAGTCAACACAGTTATAAATTGAATGACAAAAGTTGTAAATATCATGTAATAATGTCTACAAAGTAACGTCAAACAGTTTTCAATATAATGTCAAACAATTTAAAATATTATATCAAACAGTTCTCAATATAATGTCAAAAGATTCTAGAATTAATAAATTAATTTATTTATTAACATTTTTCTAATTAAAAGGCTTTTAATTTTACTTGCAACAAATTTTAAACAAGTGTGTGTCAATCAAGATCTTTAGCTCAGAAGGCAATGGATTAAACATCTCTTCAGCTTGGTACTTCCAGCAATGCTCTACTATACAGTATGTTAAGAAAACCCTGTCCGACCCGTGAAGGTGTTGTTAGGTATCGATAACTGATTCTACTAATGCATACAAAACCGGGCTAAACTTAAAAAAAAATCCCCCTAAAAAAGTAAATATTCTTTCGCAAAAAGAGGTAACTTAATCAATGTGCGATATGCACCCTTCCGCGGGGAGCGGGCGGCAGGGCACGCGGCACGTGGTCACGTCGCTATTCGCTCATAATAATACCGGTGTTGTCACTTTTTAAAAATTACCAAATTTCGGGGAAGTTGGAATTAATTCGCGGGAAAAAAAGATTATTTCAAAATTCATTTGTATTGGGTACTATGATGATTACGTAAAATTTTATATTATATTTGGTCATGTGTTTACCTAACCTTTATTATCCTTATGGGTCGGACAGGGTTTTCTTAACATACTGTATAAGATTTTGTTGTTTGAAATTTTTTTTCGCGTATTCTCTTTAATCTTACGTTCTTCTTGTGATTCAAACTCATTTAGATATTTGTAAAATAACTTATGAGAATTACTACATATAAGCTAGGTACCGGTAAAATACCCAAGATTTTAAAATAATCCCTATATATAAAAACTATTGTCCTTATGGCTCGATTCTGTATAATAAATGCTCTTTGCCAGTTATAACTATAGCTGTTTCCCCAGAGTACGATGCCTTACCTTATCCCAGACTAGGACCGCGCGGCGCATAATATATACCTTTAACTGTTCCAAATTTAAATCATCCCTCCGCTCCGCCCAAAGCGGGGGAGGTCATTTGATGATTTCCCATCCTGAATAAAAATGCTCCTGAGTGCGTAACATGTGGACGATATGGATCAATCAATAGCAGCAAGCTCCGGTTTCCAATTTAAAAGGGAATCTATGTATAATAATCTCTGAGAATTTGACAATGGCACCGAATCTCTCGTTCAGACACTAAACTAATTTTAAGTTAAGTGCATCTTTTTCTGACCATTTCGTTAAGAAAAGGATAGAAGATAACATTTTACTTTAATCCTGTCAAATTAAGATACTCCATAGACAGTTTACACGCGATTATAAACATGGCGACTAAAAATTCGCCAGTTTACGTCAGAAGCGCACTAATTTGACAGGTCTAAACTGACATTTTATCTTCTATCCTTTTCTTAATGGAATAGAAAGATAAAGATGCACTGAACTGACATTTAATTTAGTTTGTGAACAAGGGAATGTTGTCCATCGTCCACTAATTTAATGTTGTCTCCATTTATGTGTAAGTATATCTAAATTGAATCACTATTATAAAAAGGTACTTAAGTTACAATGACTACTTTTTAAGAAATCAGAAAAAAATATTTCTTGTAAAGTATGGACATTAATTGTAGCCAATTGTTTTATATATATAAAAATACTACTAGAAATACGATATGTAGCAGCATAAAAAATCGGAAAGGAATTTTAGTCTTTTTATTAAAAAATAAAGGAAATGAGTTACATGGGTCCCTTTTAATTTATCAGTTGAAGATTTGAGCGATTTGAGGTCGGCGCAATGTGTCTTCTTCTTATTAGACTTCATCTCCTTAGTCCCCCCCTTCTTAACATATCATCAATCACACATTCCATCCCACGTTTCTATGGTCTACCCTACTATTATTAATTTTGTGTTTGACCTTTTAAGTCAAACACAAAATTAAACTATTGCAGCTTATCGACGTTTGTTGTTATTTCGCTAGCGCACAAGAGATAAGCTACATAGCAACGTGCTGTAATTTTCGGTAGGTAACACTTTCTAAGTTGAGCGCGCTATCAGCTGTTCGTCGCTATATCCAGTGGAAGTATTGTAGGTTTCCTGAACATATTATTTGTTTTGATAAGTTTTACGGGCGTAATAAATTGTAAGTGGATTGAGTGAGAACAACGGTAGATGAATCGTCATAACATGTTCTGGTTCAAATTAAAACTTTGTTTTATGGATGTCAGCAATTATCCTCGAGATCGCAATACCGGGACGAAAAGTAGCGCCATTCATCTCTTTGCTATTTTATAGAATTCCGTTCAGTGGTGGAGGCGTGAAAAGTTAACATACAGCTATCTGTAAGTCTATACTTACTTTGAAATTTATAATATTAGTATTTAACAAAGACAAGTAGTAGAGTTCACTGTCATAGAACTCATAAGAGCCAGAGTCGAGCAACCAGACTGAATTGTAACAGTTTTGGAGGAAAAAGTTACAACGATACGTTGCCATAGCTAGCTGTTCTTTACAACAAGTAGTTGTCCGAAGGCCTGCTAGCTCTATTATTTACACATCTATCAATCTTTACTAATAATAATAAAGCTGAAGAGTTTGTTACAACAAGACAATCTCTGGAACTGGCGTCAGATAAGGCTACATAGTACAGGCTATTAATATTACGCTAGTAAGGACAAAATCCATGATGGTAAGCGAAAATGTGGTAAATAATAATGTGGGCAGACGACATGCGATGTGACAGGGTTGGTAACGGACAAAGTTACGGACAGTGGACTAGTGAGACACATATCTGCAATGAAATACGACATAAAACTATTTCGGGTGAACGAAAATAATAGGTGTTTACTTCTTCCACACAACAACACGTTCGATAAAGTTTACTATCACACAACGTTAAGATAGCCGCAGTTTATAACAAAACACATTTACCTAAATAAAATAATAAATAGGTAGGTAGGGAATCACTTTTTGTTATTACATTGTTACTTATCTAGCAACTCAATGAATAACAATAAGTTATCTACTACTAACGCATCGACAGAATGTGTTGCACAGCATTATCTGTTTTTGAAATATAAACATAAGCCGACAAACTGAACTGAAGGCTCCCTCCTGTAGTCGGGAACAATATTTACGCATTCATAGTATCGATTTATAGTATTTTTTGAAAAAGCTAAGAACTAATAATGCTGATGTAAACGAAAATATTTCATACTTAAAAAAAAAAAGAGTTACTTAGAAACATCATAAATTTTAAATTACGTGACCCATATGCATACTCCTTCCGTTTATGTGCACTGCTTTGTTTTCATTTCACGAGGGATGTCCATGTACGAGTATGAGAAGTTACCTATTTTTTTAATTGCTTCACTATCTTCGCTATTGTTTAGTGTTGCACAGAATACAATTTCTTTCCATTTCTCACGATAATATATTGTGCAAACAATGTTCAATGTACGATTATATTACAATGGTTCCGTTTTTACCATTAGGCCACTGAAACCTAAAAAGGCAAATGGAGGAGAAAAGAGTTCATATTAAAGGTGTCATAAACATTAGAACAGCTATGGTGTACTAACACCATAGCTTAGCATAGCATAGATTTTGAGTTTAAGTTTATGTATTCAGAAATCACAATGTTCTTGTTTACTAAAACAAGAACATTGTGATTTCTGAATACATAAACTTAAACTCAAAATTAATTAATGTATTTTAATAAACCGTTTACAGTTACACTTTAATTCTAAAACAGTCGGCCATTTGGCAGAAAGTTTAAACGCATTCATTACATTGCGTAGATCTCCATGGAGAAAAACGGGCAAGAAACTCCAAGTACACTACTTAAACACTATATTAAGTCCTGGGCACATGATTCTTATTGGTTGTATATGAGAACAAAGTAAACAAAAAATCACAAAATAAATCTTTTTAAAAAGGTTTTGACTTTTTAGTGAGAGTTTGATTTTGGAGTTATCCTTCTCTCAGGTACACCCGTCTAGGAGAAGGACAACTCAAGCAAATCAATGACCATCAAATAACAGACTACATACTCGAAATATTCGACCTTAATATCATTATCGAGGAGTCCAACAACCGATGCTACAGACTCCAACAATTAGCCCTCAATATTGTTTCGTCTTCGCCCTTAATATCGAGAATTTCAACAACCCCAGTACACCAAAATTCTAGAAGAATTAAAGCTAGTAGGATGTAGTTATACACAAAGCAAATCCTTATTTATAAGTATAAAAGTTAAACAGAGCCGTTTACTTTCAAAGCCATATTTTATACTTCTCAAGATTTTTATAGTAATTTTAACTATGTTTACAATATCTTCCTTAGTCCCTTAGTCAGAACAAACCATTAACTTATGTTCACAGGAATCTCTGCGACCTCAACCGAAGCTATCCAACACGAGTACATACCGAAACTATTAATATTAGAGCAGGTTCGATCTCCACATAAAACATACTCTTATATTATTTACCAGTTCCAGCTTTAGCGCTCAGAAGTGATGGCCATTGAGCAGATACGGACTTCGGTATCAGCGATGCAAACGAAAATACACCTGAAGAATTTCTTAGCAGTTAGGGTTTATTACGGAATGACATTTTGCAACTCAAATTAGAAGCAGATATCTTCAACCAATATTGAGCTGAAATGCTGTATACACATTTACTTAGGAGGACAATATGTGGTTACTTGTGCGAGGCCATTCTAAATCCAACATGACGGCACACCCAAGATGGCGGTCTAATTATAATGTTTAAAGCATTTCTACAATATAGATATAAAATGAAAGGGCAGGGGGAAATAGTCCAAATATAAAGAAATGTTACTGTAAATCCAATGTGGCAGACTAAAGGAAAATGCCTTACTATGCCCAAATAGAGACTTTGGGCCTGGGTACTTACATATTAATAGCATATATGGAATGATAATATGGAATTTAAAGAATGCAATGCTAAAGGAATTGGTGTAATAAAAAGTCAGGATTGTTAAGGCAGGTTGTTGTCGGTGGTAGGCCATAACATCGACCGCCGGCAGAAGTTACGACCCACCAGACAAAGCCTTGCCGCCAAGCGATTTGTCGTGTTCCGGCATGATGTCTGGTGAAACCGTACGTAGGACGGGTCTGAGCAGTTGTGTTGCGATGTGTGCCGGGTACGATGCGCCTAGTGTTGTTGTGTTGGGAGTTTGGTCGTGGAGGGTCTTCAGATCAATCTCCCTTTGGCGCAGCATCGTTGATCGTGTTGTTGAGTTTAACATTGCATCACCTCGTTCAACTGCCGTCTTCCTTCCTATTCGCTCAGTTTTTCTGAGTGAATAGGCTCTTAATAAACTAGCGCGCTTTACCATCAACGATCGCATCACTGCTTACCATCAGGCGGGATTGCGGTCAAGCGCTAGTTTATAATTATTAAATATATATATATATGTATGTATACCTACCATGGCTTATAATTTTATAAATAGGTACAACTTTTAACAATCACTTTACTGTAATAATTAAAAAGCATTTTTCACAGGAATACACGACAGTGACACATGGTTAATAATATGGTTCAACTACCTATCTGCTGAGAATTTTATTAAAAATTTCTAATAAATGTCTTCGCAATTTCGTAACAATTGACAGCGCCAATGTCCTCTCGAATGAGTTACTGAGGTCTGGAAGGAACCCGGGCTGGCGTCAAGGCTAGGGTCATAATTATCACTGGATATCGAGTTCAAGTTCGCGTTTCCATACGATAAACCCTTTATCGTGAGAAGCGGGAGAGGGATCCGTGTTCATGCCGTGGCCGTGGGCTGAGAAGGATTCCATCCATTCTCAAAAAAATAATAATAATAATAACTCAATTGCTAACGAAGTCGTCTTGTGATTATTTAGTTATGACAGACAGCCGTGCCGCCTAGCTGTCATGTGAGTTTCTATATAATTGTCACTTATCAGCCAAAAAATCGATATCTATTTTTTTCTTTGATTAAAGCTCCTCTTACATTTTCATATACCTATGTTTTTATTACTTTCAGTTTTTAATTCCTGTTCTAGATACACGGATTCAAATTGGCGAGCAGCACCGTGTATATGTTTACACGAACCATTTGGAGCCACTTTTGATTCATTACTAATCAAAATCTATTTATTAAATACACTAAACAAGAACGTATGTTTACCCATTTAGATCTCAATATTTTTCTCGGTGAAGTCGATCACCACACCATATTGTATGTAATATTGAACTTGACTCCCATTTTTTACATTTATGTTTTTGGTGGGATTTTCAATTACTATTAAGAACAGAAAGAGTGACAGTTAATTTTGTGAAGTAGGTAGTGTTTTTATTGTGATTGAAAGAATTCATAGCAAATCAACTATCAAATAATTTGTTTAGTTTTTAGATGCTCATAGAAAAAATAAATGAATAATATGACGATACCTATATGTTTCGATCTGTTTAGATAAATGAATGCCCCGATTAATAAACATGAAACATTAAAAAAAAATGAATATTATTGTCATTTTATGACCGAAATAGGGCATTTTCCTTTAATAGGCAAGTATTAAAATTACAATATCAGTATCAAGTGAAAGAACTTACTGAGAATACAAATGCAGGTTTTAAAAATAATGAGATCCTGAAACTACTTTATATGTATAGATATACGCTCACATCATAGCAACTTTTACGATGTAAATTAAAACATTTGCAACTTCTTTATCATTCAAGTATTTTCTCTAAGTAATGGAACACGCTGATGATACTTGAGGCGATGCTCGGTAGGTTCTGTAGAGGTCCCGCTGTGATTGATGACAAGTGTGCCAAACAAAAGTAATCACAATTTACCTAAGAGTTACGAAACAAAGGTGAGTGAGTAGGCACGAGTAATTAATTCACTAAACTAATCAGAGAAAATGGAAATGGTTCAAATGTATCATAAAGATTATTTTACTACAGAGTAACCGAATTCGTCCAAAAATCATAATCAATTTTATTTGTATAACATAGGTAGGGAATACAGTTCTTAAATTTATGTTTATAGGTCGCTATGTTATGCTAAGAAGCATACAAACATACATACTTGCAAGCAAAACATTAACAATTTTTAGTCAATCATGCTACATGCAAAAAAAAAATCTACTCGTACATTTGGTGACATATAGAATACTCGAAAATACATAAACAATATTTCATCCAGTCGTAGATATGGCACCTTTATTCGTACCTTTACATCTAACGCACCTGTTTTACAGCAAATGAGAGTAATTACAGCGACGTGCCTTCATATCCTCCGACTGTCTCACAAGGAGGGTTCGGAAATTATCCTGACCTGCCTCTGAGCACCGCCGTCAGACATTAACGTTCCCAAGAGGTTATCACAAAAACAACAACAATTGATAATGACGCGCGGGGCGATAATGAGACAAATAGTTGGGTTAGTATAAAAGGGGGATGTGAGGTGAGATGAGCACAGTTGTGGACCGGCAGCAAACATGAGGGTACTCCTGGTATTGGCCGCCGTGGCCGTGGCAACAGCCACTGTCATCAAAGATGAGCATGTACTCATCGGCAAGGACAACCTGGGTGAGTTAAAATTTTACCTTTTTACAACCAAAATTATTTTGTATTAACTTTGTCCATTTATTTATGTGAAAATGATTGTATGGTTTATTTGAAGATTCATATAATTAACGTTTCTTATGTTTTAAATTTCAAATTCACTGCCAGAATCAGTGAAAGATGAATTGAATTAAGGCAAAGCAAAGAAGAGTTGCAGTTGTAAAACTGATGATAACATTGGCGCGGATTCTATTGTTCACAAACTAAACTAAATTTAATTTAAGTGAATCTTTTTTTTTCCATTTCGTTAAGAAAAGGATAGAAGATAACATTTTAGTTTAATCCTGTCAAATTAAGATACTCCATAGACAGTTTACACGCGATTATAAATATGGCGACAAAAAATTCGCCAGTTTACGTCAGGAGCGCACTAAATTGACAAGTCAAAACTGACATTTTGTCTTCTATCGTTTTCTTATTGAAATATAAATAAAATGATGCACTGAACTTAAATTTCATTTAGTTTGTGGACAAGGGAATCGAGGTCATTGATTTAATAAAGTAGGACCAACTGGTCGAAACGACTCTGAATTCTATCTCGAAGCTTTAAATGTCAAAACAATATAAAGCCCTTAAGGGAAACAAAATTGAAACAAGACTTCGTAATCACATTTTTTTTAACGTTTTCTCTCACTAGGATACTATGAGATACTGCTGTATCGTGGGTGTGTTTACAACCATTTAAACTTGCAAACAGCCAGACCCGAAGGAACTAGCTGTACAAATATTTGTTCCGTACGGGAATCAAACCCGCAACACGCAACAAAATAGTCAATCGCTCTGCTTGCATCAACCGCGTCGTCCAAGCTGACATTTGATGTTATTCTAAATTTCACAACTCCACACATACTTTGTTCCCAAATTAGTGGAAGACTCTTAAAGTTTAATTGTTTGAACAGTAACGATGGATATAAAGACGAAGGAGCTCTGCATCTTGAAGCTTCTGAATCACATCCTGCAACCGACCATGTACGACGACATACGGGACGTCGCCAGGGAGTGGGTCATCGAAGATAACCTGGACAAGTACTTGGTAAGACTCGTTTACTTTGTTATATTAACCACAGTATAATTTTTCATTCATGCTGATAATTCTATATTATATGTGCAGAAGACAGACGTCGTAAAAATGTTCCTCGACACCTTCAAGATGGGCATGCTCCCGCGTGGCGAGGTATTCGTCCACACCAACGAGCTGCACATCGAGCAAGCCGTCAAGGTCTTCAAAATTTTGTTCTTGGCCAAAGACTTCGACGTGTTCATCAGGACCGCGTGCTGGCTGAGGGAGCGCATCAACGGAGGCATGTTCGTGTATGCCCTCACCGCCAGCGTGTTCCACAGGACAGATTGTCGCGGCATCACCCTCCCTGCCCCCTATGAAATCTACCCCTACTTCTTCGTCGACAGCCACGTGATCAATAAGGCCTTTATGATGAAGATGACCAAGGCAGCCACTGACCCCATTATCATGGACTACTATGGCATCAAGGTGACCGACAAGAACCTGGTAGTGATTGACTGGCGCAAGGGACTCCGCCGCACACTTTCTGAGGACGATCGCATTTCTTACTTCACCGAAGACATCGATCTTAATACTTACATGTACTACCTGCACATGAGCTACCCCTTCTGGATGACCGACGATATGTACAGTGTGAACAAGGAGCGCCGCGGAGAGATCATGAGCTACGCCTACATGCAGCTGCTGGCCAGGCTCAGGCTGGAGCGCCTTTCTCACGAGATGTGCGACATCAAGTCTATGATGTGGAACGAGCCCCTCAAGACCGGCTACTGGCCCAAGATCCGTCTGCACACTGGAGACGAGATGCCGGTACGCAGCAACAACATGATCTTAGTGACTCAGGACAACCTCAAATTGAAGCAAATGTTGGATGATGTTGAGAGCATGCTCCGTGAAGGGATCCTTACTGGCAAGATTGAGCGCGTAAGTATCATTTAAGATTTTATTTTCCACTATAAAATAGTTGAAAATAAAATCTTTTCATTATATGTCATTCTAATCAAATCTCGTTTTCATTGAAACTTATTCAATGATATGGTTCTCTGCAGCGCGACGGAACCATCATCACCCTGAAGAAGAGCGAGGACATTGAGAACCTGGCCAGGCTGGTGCTGGGAGGTATGGGACTGGTCGGCGACGATGCTAAGTTCTTGCACATGATGCACTTGATGAAGAAACTGCTCTCCTACAACGTGTACAACCTTGACAAGTAAATACCACGATACAGCTAACTTTTTTCACAAAATTTCAACCGTATTTCAGACACTCTGTACAGTGTCGTTATTTTCTCGCCCATATCTCAGTTTTACAAGAGGGATATTTAAAGTAAATTTTTACTGAAAATTATACTACCCTTAGTTTTTTCTTAGTACAGCGAGATCAGAAGCGGCACCAGGAGTTTGGGTCCAAAGTTAGAAAGTCAAGGTTATAAAATAAATAAATTAGTGGACTTGTACTCATCTCTACAGTAGGTACAGTACAGTAATCTTATAGCGGTCACAATCATACCAGAAATAGTTTTTCCATAGTGCATATAGAGATCTGACCATCAGCTGCTCGAGTAGTCAAGGTATTGATTGACCATTGAGCTCGGACTAGTTTTTTTTTTCTTTGGGTTAATAATGAACCTAAAATGGTCTTATAAAGTTTTGGTGCGGTACGAAATTACTTCTTTTATAAGTTTGTTTTACAACTTTGACACCCTGTAACTTGAAAGCGCAGACTGACTTTCAAGTTCATGATTATTGAATGTTAGATTATTACCAGAAATTAACTTATTAATATCAAAATCGGTAGCGAATATCAAACGGTACCTCCGCTACTATCATGTATTAATAACTTCACGTTTAACAGGTACACGTACGTGCCCACAGCTTTGGACATGTACTCAACTTGTCTACGCGACCCTGTCTTCTGGAGGCTGATGAAGCGCGTGACTGACACCTTCACGCTCTTCAAGAAGATGTTGCCCAAATACACCCGCGACGACTTAGACTTCCCCGGCGTCAAGGTCGACCGCATTACGACCGACAAACTCGTCACCTTCATGGATGAATACGACGTTGACATCACCAACGCATTGTACCTTGACGACGGAGAGTTAAAGAAAAAGCGTTCCGATATGATCACGGTTGCACGCATGCGCCGCCTCAACCACCAACCCTTCAAGATCTCCGTTGATGTCACCTCTGAGAAGACAGTTGATGCTGTCGTCCGCATCTTCATCGGTCCTAAATACGATTGCATGGGCCGCCTCTTGAGCGTCAACGACAAACGCCTCGACATGGTTGAGATTGACACCTTTATGTACAAAATGGAAACTGGCAAGAACACCATCGTCCGCAACTCTGTAGAGATGCACGGCGTCATTGAGCAGAGGCCGTGGACCCGCCGCCTCCTCAACAACATGGTAGACACAGTTGGCATGATCAGCAAGACGGTTGATGTTGAGAGCTGGTGGTACAAAACTCGCGTTGGTTTCCCGCATAGGCTCCTCCTGCCTCTGGGTCGTCTTGGCGGTATGCCTCTGCAACTGTTCGTGATCGTCACCCCTGTGAAGAACAACCCTATGCTGCCCCTCGTCGACATGAGCATCATGAAGGAGCGCAGAACTTGTCGCTGGAGCGTTTGTTTTGACACGATGCCGCTTGGTTTTCCCTTCGACAGGAAGATCGATATGAGTCACTTCCTCACTCATAACATGATGTTCACCGACGTGATTGTGTACAGAAAGGACCTGTCTAACGCCATCAAGGACGTGGACAAGTCTGACATGGTGATGAAGAAGGATGACCTCACGTTCCTGGACACTGACATGCTGGTCCACAGGTCTTACAAGGACGTTATGCTGATGAGCAAAGACGACATGTTGCGAATGTAAGTTTATTCTGATACCCTCTGTTGATTATATAATAAATAGCACTCTATAAATGTACAACTTGTTTCAATGAACTTACACTTTACTGCTCACATTCCAAACATATTTCAGTAGAATATCTCAATGCGGGCACAAGTTTCGTTGCAGTTAATGGATTCTTCTAAAATTCATCTCCTCGTCCGTGGAGCGTTAATAAAATAAAATAGAAACACAAAATTTCAATTAACTTATTCGTAAAGCGAAAGAAGTTGTGAAACATATAAGATTTCTTATTTTAAGCTCGAGACAAAATAGAGCTTCCTTTTGTGTTTTTAATAAAAGGTTTCGCCTAATTGGAAGGTATTTCATAAATAATTGGGAACTCGGTAATAGCTGAAAACAAATCGCAAGGGACGGCCAAAGTCTCAGAAGTGTGTCCCAAATAAACAAACACAGTTAGCGCAAACATTTAGAGTCCCTTTGATCCCGGACTCCAGACTCCGGATTGCGGACTGCGGACCTTTCGAGGCAGGCTTTTCTTATTTCACATTTATTAGGGAGGCTGAGCGAACTTGGAAATAAATAAACTTGGCCACTTTTGGTGCCACGGTAACATGATTAATGGTCCTCTTAAATTAAACAAAGGCCTGTTTGGATCAACATACAACTTAGTTTCAAGACTTTACCGCGGGTATTTTCTTTTTTTCTCATAAATACAAATCAAATATGAAAGAAAAAGCAACCTTTAGCTGACTTTTTTTCTTTAAGAATATAAAATCATTACGGTAACAACAGTACAATCTACTGAAAAAAAAAAACAATCGATTTCCAAAAAGAACACTGCAAAGTGAAAAATTACTAATTTCGGAAAACGAGTTATTTTTTAACCGACTTCAAAAAGGAGGAGGTTACTCAATTCGACCGTATATATGCTATTTTTATGTTTGTTCTCGGATAACTTTGTCGTTTATGAACCGATTTTGCTAATTCTTTTTCTTTTGGAAAGAATTATTTCCTCAAGAATTCATTCCCAAGGTGGTCCCATAATAAGGGCATCAGGGTTTGATGGTTGAAGATCAGAGAAATCAAGGGGAACTTTCAAAAATCGTAAGGGCAACCAGTGCGTTTGTAAGTTTTTTCATTAAGTATTTTAGCGTCAGCATCCATTGTAACCGGATGCAGCTGAACAGTACTTTTCACAACTAAAAAGTGTAAAATAAAACTTTTTTTAAAATAAAAAAAAAAACAACGAAATTCCAAAAACACTACACAGTGAAAAATAACTAATTTCGGAAGTCGGTGTCAAAAACTAATATACAAAAACCAAAGACACCGACTTTCTACATTATTTTTCAGTTTGTAGTATTTTCTGGAAGACGGTGGTTTTTTTGAAAAAAAGTTTATCGTTTTACATTTTATAGTTGTAAAAAGTACTTTTTAGTTGCATCCGGTCAGACTGGACGCTGACGCTAACATATTTTAAAAAAGGCCTGCAAGCAAACGACGTAACTTTGTTTACTTTAACATTTACCCGTAATTTTGGTTTAAAAATTAAATTACAGAACCCATTTCTATAAAATTCCTATAGGAATATTGAAATGAAGGTATGAGCATTGCTAGAGTCTGCTAGAGATGAGGCGATTACACAACGCAACTTAAATTCAGTCTCTTGTAATTGATTGTTGCATAAGCATGACGAGTACGCAGTGGTTGTCCTATGTCAAACTTCAATACTGTAAATTGTTGAGGAATTTCCTCGACTGTCTATGGTCTTCATCAGATCTACTGCAGAACTTCATTATAACCCATACGGATGCAAAGTTTCATCTAAATTAATTAAGTCCGAACACAAGTTAACCTGAGGACTTCCCTAAACTGGTCTTTGTCTTCATCTTCAGAGCCCTAATGACAGTCACAACTCACAGCTCATCTGGTGTAAAGTTCTTATCAATACAAATTAATCAAGCAGTTTGTGCTTCATTAATTTGTAATATTATTGTATACAAGGTAGCTGCTGTGAATTGTGAGTCTCCCGGCTCCATCATCAGATCTACTCCAGATCTTTATTAAATTGTAGTACTTTAAAATATTCAATGAAAGAACTAAGAAAAGCACTAGTCGTCCCTATGATTTCTGAAAGTTTTCCTTGATTTCTCTGGTCTTCCATTATCTGATCCTGACCTCATGACTATAGAAACACCTAGGATGCCTTATAGCGGACAAAAAAGAATTTTGCAAATCGGTCCAGGCGTCTTAGAGTAGTCGGTGAACATACATAATAAAGATTCCGACGAATTCAGAACGTCCTCCTTTTTTGAGTCGAATAATGAATACATTATTTGGTAACGGAAAAAAACGCACGTATAAAAGTCGACTTCATTAATTAATAAGAATCCCTCAATACTTTTTTATAGAATAATCCCAAATGTCAAAGGATTGAGTTACCACCCACCAGACAAAGTCTTGCCGCCAAGCGATTCGTCGTGTTTCGGCATGATGTCCGGTGAAGCCGTACGGAGGACAGGTGTGAGCAGTTGTGTTGCGATGTCTGCCGGGATCGATGCGCTAAATGTCGTTGTGTCGGGAGTTTGGTCGTGGAGGATTTCCAGATCAATCTCCCTCTGGGTTAAACATTGCATCACCTTGTTCAACTGCCGTCTTCCTTCGTATTCACTCAGTTTTTTGATGAATGAGCTTATTAAACTAGCGCGCTTTACCATCAACGATTGCATCAATGCTTACCTGTCAGGCGGGATTGCGTTCAAGGACTAGTATATAATTATTTAATAAAATAAAAACCATCAAATTAAATAAAAAAAATTAATATCTACAATGATAAAATCGTAGGTAGATAGGTACTTGTGTAAGAAAAAAACTATTTCCAAAAAGAAAACAACTGACTTCCACAAAAAAAAAAACACCTCAAAGTGAAAAATAACTAATTTCGGAAGTGGTAAAAACGAATATACAAAAACCAAAGACACCATGACCATAAACATGTATATTCGTTTTTCGAAACCGACTTCCGAAATTAGTTATGTTTCATTTTGTAGTGTTTTTTTTAAGTTTTATTTTACGATTTTTAGTTATAAAAATTACTGTTCAGCTGCATCCGGTCAGACTGGACGCTGCCGCAAACATAGTTGGGAATAGGCTAGCAAGCAAATGACGCCTTTTTTTATTTGAATTTTTACCCGTAATTTTGGTTTAAATACCAAACTACGGTTTTTATAAAATTTCCCTGGAACCGGACTGCATGTATGAGCAATGTTCGAGATGACACGATTACGGAACTTAATTTCAGTCACTTGATTTTTTTGATTGTCGCATCAGCATGGCGAGTAGCACTCAGCAGTGGCTAGTGGTTGGCCTACGTTAAACTTCAATGCTGTAAATTGTTAAGGACTGTCTATGGTCTTTATTATCAGATCTTTTGTTGTAACCCACATAGATGCAAACTTCTCATCAATATAAATTAATCGAGTCCAAACACAAGGTAATTACTGTAAATTGTTGAGGAGTTCCGTGAACTGACCTTTGTCTTCATCATCAGCTCCCTAATGATAGTCACAACCTATCTAGACGTAAGGTTCTCATCAATACAAATTAATCAAGCACGAACATAACATAGCTGCCGTGAATCGTTGAGGAGTTCCCTCGACTATCTCTAGGCTCCATCATCAAATCTACTGCAGACTTTCATTATAACCCATATGGATGCAAAGTTCTCATTAATATAATTGAATGAGTTCAAACACAAGGTAACTAATGTAAATTGTTGAGGAGTTCCCTGAACTCATCTTTGTCTTCATCATCAGCTCCCTAATAACAGTCACCATCCATCTAGGTGTAAGGTTCTTATCAATACAAATTATTCAAGCATAAACACAAGGTTGCTGCTGTGAATCGTTGAGGAGTTCCCTCGCCTGTCTCCCGGCTCCATCTACTATCCTACTTCAGACCCTTATTAAATTGTAGTGCTTTAAAATACCTAATGAAAAAACTTAGAAATGCACTAGCCGTCCCTTCAATTTTTTAAATTTCCTCTTGAATTCTCTGGCTTTCCACCATCAAACCCTGATGTCCTTATCATGGGACCACCTTGGGAATGTATTCTTTCCAACAGAAAACGACGAAGTTATCCGCGAACAAAACATAAAAACAAGCATATATACGGTCAAATTGAGTAACCTCCTCCTTTTCGAAGTCGGTTAAAAAAGAGAGACTTCGGCAATGCGAAAATTCTACAATACGACACTTTTTTATATAGCTCCTGCTTAAATCTACTATTTTTACACTCAGTACGAGTTTCCTATTTCATTCTACAACATTAAACACAATAATACTTCTATGAAAGTGCTATAACTTTATAGTTACAAAGGTAAAAAACTACAATTTGTGAAGTACAAGTAATTCCATCGCGAAGCAAACCGGAATACCTCGAATACTTTAAACTCTTCAAACTAGAGCCTATATCGGTTCGAAACAATTGCACCAACATTAAAATCTCTGTGAGTCGCAAGCGCTAACCCCGCGCTTGCGATTCCCTGACGTGCCTACGTTATTAAGTGAGGCGTTCATTGTGCAGGCGTAATGTTCCGCGCACACTCGCGACGTGCCGACTTACTGGTATTTCTCAATTACATCATGGCTACAGTCTCGACGATCCGTTACATATATTTTGAATAACTTCCTGCACGGGAACGCACGGGAGCGGACGAGCTTTCTATTCGATCGAGTAATTGAAATGCTTCAGACATTTAATATCCACTGCTCTCAACTTATGCATCGTCTGTATGTAAGGTGTGTTAGATTAAATTGGTCTTTCAGTTAGACGTTTATAGAGCTAAATGACAAATTATGTCCTAAAGCAATTTGTAATGGTTGTTTAAATATCATTCTGTGACGTTGCCCCGAGATCGATTAGATCATACATACACAAACAGGAGCTAGCTTTTCATTTACATGTAGTGTACGCGTCTCCGAATAACTCCACATAATATTAAATGTTGATAGCCTCCGTGGCGTAGTGGTAGCGGACGCGACTGTTGAAGCCCCCAAAAGTCCAACAATTGGTCTAACTGCAATGCTTCGATATCGCTTTCGGGTTGTGGAGGACAGACGGCAGTCGCTTCACGGAAAATATCGTATTTTAGTCAAAATCAGCAGTCAGACTGGTAAAGCGGACCCCAGACTACAAAACTGAAAAGCTTCGGATGCCACTGGCATTAACGCTGACATGATGATGAATATTGAATGTTGTAATAAACGATTTTTACCTTACTTTTACACACCCTTACTTCCTTACTAATATTATAACTGGGAAAGTGAGTTTGTTTGTTTGTTCCGCTTTCACCTCGTAACTATTGAACAGATTGTTTTGAAATTTCGCGGACGGAAAAATTTGATATTTCCGAGGGAAATCTAAAAAGCTCGATATAACCGAACTCCACGCGGGCGAAGCCGCGGACGGAAGGCTAGTACATAATAAATAATTATAGTTTTTTAACACAATCGTAACACCACCACCAAGTACATAACGTTTGAATACCAAATCCTGCGGTTTTCATATTAATGTACCTCAATACATACAACTTGTGTATCATAATACGTCACAACATACTTCATGCTTGAATAACATTCATAGTTATACCTCTCCGTGCCACTTGGTGCTCTAGCAAGGGATTACGGATGTTATGAGAAGGATGAAATGAAGGAGGAAGTTGTTTGTGGTGGACATCGAATTAACCTGGCTTCAATCCGCACAGGCTAATTTCTGTTGCGTTTCGTAATTCTAGATTTTCCATTAAGTAGATAAATATAATCTTTTTCATATTTCCTCTGTACAAGAAATAATTAAAGTATAATATAATAATAAGGAGTCGTGGTGGCCTAGTGGTTAAAACACCAGCCTCTCAAGTATGAGTGCGCGGGTTCGATTCCAGGTCAGGCAAGTACCAATGTAACTTTTCTAAAGTTATATGTACTTTCTAAGTATACCTTGGACACCAATGACTAAAGGTGAAGGAAAACATCTTGAGGAAACCTGGACTTTCAAGTCTGAAATCGCCAACGCGCTTTGAGCAAGCGTGGTGATTACGCTCAATCCTTCTCTGTATGAGAGCAGACCTGTGCACGGCAGTGGGACGATAAAAATATTGATGATGATAATAATAAGTAAAGTTAAATAAAAGTCATATAAATATTACGAGTAAAGTATAATGTAATAAAACCATGTAGTGCAGTGTTAGGTCACCACATTTTAGTCGTTATTTCTACGTTTATAATTATAATTAATAACATACTTGCTCAGATTGGGAGCGCAGAGCGTCGTTAGACTGCGGTAATGTGTATATGTGAACAGCACATATTGTAAGTAATTTGGCTTGCCTTAGAAACGCTGATGAAACTCTGTAAGTTGAATAGAATAGAATTCACATTTGAATGAAAGTATTATTATTTACGTTCCATGAGCAATACATTTGATAACAAAATTAAAAAACTTGCATGTGGCTGACTTAGCTCGCAAATAAGTCGCAAGAACAGCTGGTGCTTTTGAAACATGATCTACTGATTAATGATTCAATTAATACTACAAGTACTTTGAATGCTGAATCGCTTACTATTTCCTACACCGAGTTCCCTTAATTCCGTACAACCACAGATTACATGATTACGTGTTCCGGCATGATGTGTGGTGAAGCCGTACGAAGGACGGGTCTGAGCAGTTGTGTTGCGATGTGTGCCGGGTACGATGCGCCAAATGTTGTTGTGTAGTTTGGTCGTGGAGGGTCTTCAGATCAATCTCCCTGTGGCGCAGCATCGTTGGTTGTGTTGTTGGGTTTAACATTGCATCACCTCGCTCAACTGCCGTCTTGCTTCCTATTCGCTCAGTTTCTCTGACTCTTAATAAACTAGCGCGCTTTACCATCAACGATCGCATCATTGCTTGCCATCGGGCGGGATTGCGGTAGAAGCGCTAGTTTATAATTATTAAAAAAAAAAAAAAGTACAACCGACAAATATTTAATTAAATAATATTTCCAATTATTTAATAAGAATATTTCCAATTATTGACTAAGATAATTTCCAATTATTTAATTAAATTCGAACATGGAGTCGACAATAGAAAGCGATGTTCCCTTTACATCCTCCGTCTGTCTGCATCCGTCGTCGTCTCGTTTTATAGCTCTAGAGCTATAAAATATGCATTGTTCAGAGCGAGTCAGTTGGTCGTAAGCTCATTCTGCAACATATTCGAAGCTATTGGCCTTACAATATATCTCGCGGCAACGGCAATCATTCGCACAATCATTTTGTAACATACGATCCGACAAAGGAATATGAGAGAATTGTCTAAGTTTGAGAATTCAAGAATTTAAACGTATAAAATGGAACGACTATCAATGGATGAAATAACCTGATCGGAACACAAACAGATATCTAGATTGTTCTCGATGCAATGCCCATAAAGTGCTTTCTTGATCTTCTCTATTTTTAATTAATGTTAATAAAGAAGTCTCACGAAGCGCAGTAAAATAGCTGTTGTTATTTCTATTTTAAAATAATATAATGAATATGACATGAGTCGAGTCGAGTGCAAGAGAATGCATCGCATACATATGTATGTATTGAGATTATATCTCGAAAGCTGTACCACTTGTCTCTGGAGGAATGCTGGAATAAAACAATAGTAGGTAGATAGTGTGTTTAGCACTTCTGAACTGTCGTTACGGTGCTTTGAATGTTACTTTTAAGTTCGTTATGGGGTGTACGGACACGTTAGAAAAGAGATCATAAAACTATATGCTTTTTGAGAAATAGTGTGTTTGAAATGTCTCAGCAAGCGGTACAGAAAACAAGCTACCGAAGACTTGAAGCCGATGAACGCTCAGTAACAGGTCTTTAATTTCTGATGTCACAAGCATATTTCCTCCATATTACATGTCAGACGCAAGCGGATGGCCGCAATAGACAAATCAATCATAAAGCTAATACATCCAATACTGGGGGCGCCACTATCGCAAGACGTCGTCCCGACCAATCAGGACATATATCAGTTAATTTGTCGCGGTATTTATCCAGCAGAGCGATCGGCAGAGTGACGGCTGATCGGAAATTGAGCGTCTCTTTGAAAGCATCCACTCTGGCGCTCAGCACCCGGGCGGGGCGCAACGGGCCTCAATTAAGATAAACCTAAGAGGAATTTAGCAATAAACTTGTTTCAATTACATGTACCTTTTTCTTTGACACTTTTGAAGACAGAAAAACTGTTTAAAAGTGTTTTTTTGCTATTAACTACGAGCTGAAAGATTGCAATGGCTCTGTGTGCGAGCGCAAGAAATTCGTTAGCACATTTTATCTGCTAACGCAGTATGCTTTACGTAATGAATGTAATATAACAAGTTAACTCAATGATACAGGCCAATTATCTCCTCGTCGCGCAGCGGGACGATCCTAATTGACTAATAGCTCAATATTCATCACTAATCCGATTAAAAACGTAAATTATTTATAAAGACCCTTTACTGGGAAGGTAGTTGTAAATTATTAGTTAAATTGCGCAGTTGAGTTGGGTCATTTGTGAAGCTTTATTAATTTGAAGGGATTTTGTTTTAAAATGTCTAAGTATTTGTTAAAAGTGAATGTTTATTCTTAGTTTATGGAAGGTACAATTTCATATTTATTTTAGAAGTTGAGAACGCTGGAATATTATAAAGAGTGACGTCACTTGAACCAGATCTATTCTATTCTATTTTTATTTATGGAAATTGAAGCCGATGTCGACTATAATAAAAACAAAAACTCGATGTTACATTGGACCTTTTTATATCTTGTGAGATTTGAACCAGACCTGTAGGCCTAGTATGAGTTTTCATTACGAAACTCGATCGTTGATATCGAGCGCGTTTGACTCATCGATTGGTCCGCTTCAAGGTCGTAAGAACTCTCAACCAATGAGAGGGCCAAACGCGCTCGATATCGACGATAGAGTTTCGTATTGAAAACTCATACTAGGCCACCTGGTGGTACCTGGCAGGGCGAGTAGTAAATAATACCAGATATTGTGAAGAACAAGGTACCCGTAAAATTGCTAAACTGTACTGGCAGTGACCAGGGAAAATTGTTTGCATAACAGTTGGATAGGGTTGATAGGAGTGGCGACCGCGTACCGGAAAGTGAAAAGTTAGTACCTACCACAGGGGGAACCGATGAAATTCTTCGACCTTGTAAAATTGTAGTAGGAATTCACTGGATGCAACAAGCACAGGGGCTGTCAGCGTGGCGAGGCTCGGTTTCTAACCGACTGAGGACATCTCTTGGCTGAATCGATGAAAATACGAAATCTTAATCTTCCGAGAAATACCTACTTGTACAGAAAAGTCAATTTTCTATAAATACCTCTTTTATAAAATATACCATGTGTATGATATCTTTCTAACTTTCATCCGCATTCATTTCCAACTACCTGCCGTAAGTACAATAATGCTTTTCAATGTGAGCCCGACACAGTTAGCTTGTAGCGCTAGACACAATAAGGACGCCACGCCTCCGTCTCAACACACAATGAGCTGCACCGTGCAGTCTGATACACTGAATTATCAGCAGGCTGCAGTGAGGATCATTACTCACGGGCTAAATATTGATTGCACCTCACCTGGCGAGGCTTTCTTTGTTTGGTTTTAGAATATAAACTACAAAGGGATTTAAATATGTAGATATATAAATGGTGCGAGTGTGATAGAGAGTTGTTTGCGACACTACATATCCTTTATAAACGGTTTAAATTTTCCAGGAAATAATAATTATGATGAATTATGAATAATGAGTATTAAATTAAAACAAAACTAGTTTAACTAGCTTGTATTTGTTGTGAAGCTTTAAGCATTCCAAGCAGCATTAACGTACACCAATTTAAAGCTGGGTTTCTTTATGAAAAGCTTCTCCTATTTAGTGAAACGTTTATAAAATATTTAGTTACAACAATATATCATTACAGTTTTGTTCCACTTTGACACACTCAGTTAAAAACCTCTTGGAATCTTCTCAAACTCGAGCTAATGATCCATGAACTTGTGCAACGTAACCTGATAACAGCACAAAGGCTCGAGTGAGCTAAAGCTTATAACAGGCCCTGGAACACAGACAGCAACGAGCCGCGACCGAAACACTCAACTGTTGCTCGTTGCTCTGCATCTATAATACATATATCGACGTTTGAATAAAAAACTACCTACTAACTACTGTAACGTAAATAAAAACATGCTTAGCTATAGAATTTTTGTGCTTCCCAATAGAGACAAGCCAATCTGAATTAATCCATTTAACATGAGAATTGTTAAGACTATATCAAGTGCGAGCTGATGACATAGAAGGAGGCAAAACATCTGAGACATGGGAACTTTACCAACCCGCAATAGGCCTGCATGGTGGATTACGGCCCACTCCCTCAAACCGAGAGGAGGCTTGGGTCCCACAAGTGGGAACATTATTGTTTGAGAACAAGTTTGTTTGTAACATGTTCACGCCAGTTTACAATATATGTACTTTGTACAACTACAAGAAAACAACAACAATATTATTATGATAATAGATGGCGCCAGGTAGCTTTCGTACCTATCATCTTTATTTTATTAGAATCTTACGCAGACGAAGTTGCGGGCAGACAGCTACATAGTAAGTAGTAATTAAATCTGTCTAAACATTACTGATATAAAGCACAGCTTATGCGTACGATTAATTGTGTGTGTGTGTGTGTAACAAGAAAAGTTGGTTTATCTTAAAGCTGGTATACATTACCATGACTTAGTTATTGTTAAGATGCTAACTCACGGGGAGTTGGCAATTTAACAATAACTTAAGTCATTACATTAGCCTGTTAATAAGTAACAAGTTTTAACATAACGAAAAGTTAGGTTTCCATTTTTTAAGTGTTAAGCTCCGAGGTTTATTTACTTACTAGACTTACAAACATACATTGAATCTATTGCCGTGAAATCCCGTACGAACTAATCTTAAAAATATACCTGCGATTATCCTTTAAAAAGTTCTATTCCGGTAATCTGATTTCATTTTACTCGCTAACAAAAATCGCTCGAAGCTCCCAACTTTTAAAATATAACTGTATTCTTACTAAAATTGCGTTTCAGCAAAAAGGTTTATCAATTTGTCTGAACGATGAATCCAATATTTTGTAGTAACGAATTTTAGATTCTCAGTCAACAATATTTTTCGAGGAAATAAATAGCAATTACGAAATCATAAGGTTAAGAATAATGTTGTTACGACAACAAAGGAATTGACATCATAACGAATTTTTGTGCGTGGGCAACTAGATTATTTGATAACAGAGTCCGCCTGTGCCCTCTCACCTTTCGACCGACGTGCCAGTCGGCGCGACTGTCCCGCGGGGGCTGAACGCTCAACCCTCGGAGCACGTAATCAAACAGACACCATCTTCACTCCCAACTGAACACGGTTGGGAGCGAGCACGGTTTCTGTTTTTTGCTGCTGTTGGGCTGTTATGGAAGGTAACAATCTCCCCCAAGAGCTTAAGCTGACAGTCAAGAATGTTAGTTTTTTACTTTGAAAAGCTTTCACTTTACTCGAAGGCATTACGGACAACTGAAGGAAGTATTCCTAAGTAAAAGCATAATATTCTTGACGTTTGAAAAATAATCGACTATTGCAAAAGTCGTCGTTAAATGGAATAATGGATCGCCCAGTGGCCTACATTAGGGGAGTATTCTCCTAGTGCGGGGCGTGTGCGGGGCGGCTGCGGGGCGGCTACGGGTGGCTGCGGGGTGGGAGCGTCCGCTAACCGGCCGCGTTCGTTTGCTCTGTTTGCCACACTCCATTCACTTTTCAATCGCATTTCATCAGTTTTCAATTGTCTCGCTTCATTTGCGCCGCCCTTTGTTTGTAGTCCGTTGTATTGAGTGCACAGACGAGATGGATACCTACACAGATCACAGATATGTGCTACGATGATGCTCAATCTATAGTCAGGGATCAGATATTAATGAATCATTTTAATATACATAACTGTTTGATATAAGTAATTAATTGTAGCATTTGCTGGTCTGCAGTTTGTTGTTATTCAAAAGTGCTTTTACATCTACATTTAAAAGTTAATAAATCTTAGCTAAAATATTATCTTGTGACGTCGTTCAACAGTATTAGCCAGCCAGCAGAGGTATTTCATGCCCTGAAACACTTGACAACAAAGTTTTAATACCATCAAACGTTTCCGACCGCCGCCACAGCAACCCGGCGACGGAAACTAATCGCGAATTCAAATTCCTTTACAATGCGCTCTTGAACGGGTTAACAACATAACTGCTGCACTCCAGACAATGAAAATTGACCCTTATTACTTAACTTCAAAGCTCAGGATGTAAGCAAAACAATTTGTTAGGAGGGACAAAGTTATTGTTATTTTAATGGCGGAAACGCGATTCGGTTTGTTATCTGACACCATTGTTTGTGTATTTACAAGATGCGGTGTTGTCGGCGACAATCTGTACATTTCTCGTCTTGAATCGCGCGAACTTGCATAAAAAATAAGAGAATAACAGCCCTTAGCGGTTTTTGTAAACATTATTGATGATTGAGCTGATGACTTTCACAAAGAAACAAAAATGTTGCGAGTCAAAACAGCAAAAGTATGCCAACACTAATTTCTCTTCACAAACCGTAAGTTAAAAGAAATAAACTTTTCTCCTGACCGCCTGGCCGGCATCGAGTAACAGCAGCTGTGTAAACCTTTTAGAATTCTACTGAAACGGCTCCCTAGTGCTTCTAGGCACATCCAATCTGGGTTCTCCCAGCTGAGTAATCTCTCTTTGACAAATCGCCTCCCGGTGTCTCCTCTCGCAGTCGGAGGCGCCTCGCCCATCTGTCTTACCTATTTGCGATTGGGTTTTTCAATTTTCTGCGCGTTGGTACCTTAAAAATCGTTGCGAGGTTCAACTTATTTAAATAGCTTAAAGTTTTCCGGAAAAAATATGATCATTGTTTTATGTATATGTATTTTGCTTAAAAAAAGTAAAGGAATTTAAAAACTTTTTGGGTTGGGTCTTAGTTGGCATAAGGTTTTTAATTCTAAACGAAAAAAAAAAACCAGTAAAGAGTTTGTGGTATAAAGCGAAAATATCGTCTAGATACACAAAGCCGTCTTGAGCATCGTCGGGAAAACATCAAAGAATTTTTCAACGCTGAAAGTTGTCGAGGCATCTAAAAACCCATAAATAAAAGGCCGTGAGCCGACGGGCCACGTGAGAGGCTTTGAAGCCCGCCTCAATAGAGACACGGTGTGACGATTTGATGAAGGTGACGACAATTTCTCACTCGGTTAGCGAAGCCTTCCACAAAAGGAACCGCTCACTGACATTTATCAAGGGGATCTTCTTTTGTTTCGGGGCTGTACGTTAAGCGGGTCCGAATGGTAATTTTTCATTGGACCTTTTTAGTGGAATTATTTGCAAATGGGAAGATTATTGAGGAGGTTTACAATGGTGAAAATATATAAAATTGAATTGTAATTCTTTATACTGCACTCGTGTTAGTGTTAGACAAAAGAGGTTCATAGAAGCAGAGACGCACAGCACTTAATTTTCAAGATTTTTTAAATTTTGTAATTAATAATGGTATCAATATAAAATTTAATCAATTCTATAGGCAGTTATTGAATAATTAAAATAAAAACAGAACAATAACAACTAAATAAAAAATAAATGAGAAAATACCTCACAATTATCGACAACTGAACGATAATCAGTATACTATTGTAATGTGTGTCATTATAATGTGGAAAAATTCATTTGCGTCCCAGGTACTGACCGTCTTTGTTTTGAATGAGATTTTTAACATAGACTCTAGTAGTCATGTTAAAACCAAATAATTTATTTAATTAAAACCCTCATAAATTCAGAAGATAGTCAAATAAATAGATTTAAGTATAAAAGTAAATAAGGTGATTATAATAAATTCAGCACCAATCTAAACTGTACATAACAAAGCACAATATACATAAATTATACGTTTATTACAAAGTGAAGACTAAAACAAATTTTTTTAACTATTGTCTAATGCCCTCGCGTATGGCGTATAGTTTTTTAATAAGTACACATTATTTCGCGTAAGAAAATGTCAGCTTAGTTCTCTAAAGTTACTTAAGAACTACTAAACATGGATCCTTCCATTTATGATAGAATTAGAAGGCGGCCCCACCGCAGGAGGAGTGCAATTTAAAACTGAACTAACTTCTTAATCAATGTTCGCTCGAACTTTAAAGTGTCTAATTGGAGTTAATTTTAAGATCCTTTATGCATTAAAATTTATCAAGCAAGTATCAACGAAATTGAACTCGAATTTATTAAAGACACTGTGACAAAAACAACTGTGTGAAACAGACAGGACCCTGAAGGGAACGATGCGGTGCGCTACGGACGAAAGTTGGTGTAGCTGTTTGGGTTGGACACAGTTCTGGTGGTATGCAGAACTTAGTTTATGGGCAGCAGCTTAGCTCCAGTTTAGTGCTAGTTTAGAAGAAGAAGAGAAGTGTTAAATTCGTCCGCAAAAATAGCTCATTTTTTAATAAGATTAATAATAACCCAAAAACAACGTTGCCACTAACCAATGTATTATAATTTTGTGCACAGTGAGCGTACACAGCTGTACACACGTAAAAGCATGACCTGTTCAGGAATCGCTAGGCTCAACGTGTTTTTATAATAAATCTCTCTCATGTTTTACCTATAGAATGTTTTGCACAAAAACTCTCCAATAGTTGGAATGTTTAGCTAACGGTATCGAGAAATGAGTGGTTTCAGTAAAATATAGACCATTAACAGCGGGAAATAATCTTATTTTCGTGAAAACTCCAAAGAGACTGTTTTCAAATTAATAATTAGTGCGATTTTAGGTGATTTAACAGTTTTTTTTTTTTAATAATTATAATAATCCCGCCTGATGGTAAGCAGTGATGCGATCGTTGATGGTAAAGCGCGCTAGTTTATTAAGAGCCTATTCATTCAGAAAAACTGAGCGAATAGGAAGGAAGACGGCAGTTGAGCGAGATGATGCAATGTTAAACCCAACAATACGACCAACGAAGGTGCGCCAAAGGGTGATCTGCAGACCCTCCACGACCTAACTCCCAACACAACAACATTTGGCGCATCGTACCCGGAACACATCGCAACACAAATGCTCAGACCCGTCCTCGGTACGGCTTCACCAGACATCATGCCGGAATCATATATATATAATCATACATCATCAGTTCTTACAGATATTTTAGAGACACTTATAACTCTACTTTTTATATGCAATTTTATAATATGTATAATGTTAAATTAGTATTATATTTAAAAAAATACGTTTCCCCACACGAGGAATTACTTTTGTGTCGTGGGTGAGTTTACAATCATTTAAACTTACATACACAAACAGCCAAAAATATATAATTTGATGTAAAGTACGTTTAAATTGAGTCAAGTTTGAAATATATTTTGTCTTTATGGTAGCAGTATATTTAAAATTTTCGGAACCATGCAAAGTATGCTCTTGTACATTAGGTTTGTTTTTTTTATCGTATTAGGTATACATTCATGTCGGTATGTTGGTCTAATAGATCCGATTTTTGAAGCTTTTAGATTATATAAGAAATACTTAAATGATTAATGAGGCTCGACACAATATCGGGAGTTTTGTGGAGATGTCATCATAACTTACATTTATAATCCTGGTCTTTTTCATTAGGTTGATCGGGGGTGCAGGAGTTGAACCTGTCGCATTTGTTATGTATATTTTAAAGCTTTAGAACCTTTTTTTTTTGTTCCTAACTCCGACTTGTAAAGGGCCACCTCGGACGCTTACCTGTGCGAGCTCCCCCGGGCAGTGACAAGCGTGTCGTGCGCATAACACGTCAAGTCGGCGCCCAACGGGAGCTCGCCTCTCAACACCCAGTCGTATCCGATGTTCCACAGGAGCGGTCCCAAGACCAATCCCTGTAGAACAAACCTGTTGGAGATGTCCAAGGACACCGCTAATACCACACCACCCCGGGACACCGTATTCTCCGCCAGGCCCTTCACGCGCATGATAGCGGCTATTGTGGAGCGCTCCCGACGAAAACCAAACTGGTTGTCGTCCAGATTCGGCCCCTCTCTGCACAAGTGGCCGACGAGGAAATCTGCGATAATCTGCTCAAAAAGTTTGCCCGCCTCGTCGAGCAGCACTATGGGCCGATACGCGGACTGTGAGTCCGCGGGGCCAGCCGCGGGTCCGCCAGCCTGAGCAGGATCAGCTTCCCCTCCTTCCACACACTGGAAAACTGACCCTACTTGAGGCATGCCCTCAGGTGGGGCTCTAGCTCCTTCAGAGCCAGGGCGAAAGCTCGGCCAGGAACTCCGTCGGGTCCGGGCGCTTTGTTCTATGAATGAAGGGTTTTTTTTTTTGTTTTGTTTGATTTGTACAATTAGGTTTAATTGTGATTAATTTTGTTTTTTTTTTTTAATTTATGGGGAATTGATTGTGAAGCTGTAGAAAATTAACAATAAACTAAGTCATCAATTTCCAGAATCAGTGCTTGCTAAATTAGTTTGAAATTATAGCTACAAGTTAGATTATTGGTAGTGAGAAGTTTATTGTAGGCCTTCCTGTACATTATTTGTTTATGTTGTTTGACGTTTATGCAAACATTGTTCGTTGAGTCAACTAGTTTTGTTTCATATTTATCTTTTGTTTTGTTTTAAAAGCATTTCGACATTTGTTGTAAGTATTTTAATAAAGAAAACCATTTACTTATTATCAGTATATATATTTGGCATTCTTTTATCAAATACAACTAACATCGTTTGTATCCAACATGCTCAGCACATAAACTAAATTAAAAACGTTGTATTTATCTCGGGCACACTAAGGAGTTAATTTAATAAAGCGAGCTTCTTGACATGTTCAGCTTCATGATTTACAATTTTAATTTGTTTTTCATTCGGGACCCTTTCATTAGCATACACCACATATGTGGCGCGTACCCACGCATGCGGCCAGCTCTTGCTTTAATTTTGATCAACATTTATAAAGGTAAGCCGGTGTTACCGTCTCATTTCCTTTTACTTTGGCATTCATAACGCAACTCTTAGAGAATGTTTAAAAATGGAAAACCATTTTGTTCTTCGGATATGAAGTTTTAGTAGCTGATGTATTCATTACTGGAGGAATGAAGAACGGGTTGGAAATGATGAAGTACATATTTAAAATGCAGTTAGTACAGTGATACGCACCGACTAGGTACAATCTATCTCCTGGGCTTATTAGTCCTACTGATAACGTACAGAGGATATTGAGAGGGCTGGTAGTAGTACTAACCCCCTCAATAGCCTCTGTACGTTGTCATAGTTACCATTCTCTCTCTTCATGAACTCGTTAATTTGGAGATGTAATAATGTGCGTTGTGTGACGATCTCACGTAGCGTTATTAATTCAGCATTATCTCGTGAGGTTTATGAATGTAATGGTATAATAATTTAAGTAGCTTGTATGTGTATTCACTTTAATAATTTCGAAAATGTACTGGTTCAATGTAAAGCAATTAAACAATAGGAATAATAATTTATAATGATGATAATATATTCAACAAAGTCACAATAAAACCGGAATTTTAATATATGTTTGTCTTTCTGATTCGTCTGATCTTTTGTGGCAATATTCTGTATTATTTACACCATAAAAATACATATGCGCGTCGGCAGATGAATATATCTCACGTTTTATTTACGGACCTGGTCTGAAAGACATTTCGGGTTAGGTCTTCAAGCCCGATATCGTAACATTGACCTCAACAAAGTATTGTGACGTACCTACACTTTCGTTCTCATTACAATACATAGCGGTCTGTTTCTTCTGTAGAATTCATATAAAGTTTCTTTTTTTATGTTATTACACATTTTTCTTCTACAATAAAATCACAATCACTTTTGTGATTGGAAAACCAAACATATATTTAGATTAAGATGTTGACTATTTTGTGTTTAGTTTACGTCTACATTGCACGACAGTCGACTGCGAAGAGAATGGTTTGGTATTTTTAAGCCAAGTTGAAAGCAATTTAGAAAATATAGCAAACTATGCTTGGGCCAAATTCGATAAAGAATAGAGGCAAACAAAGACTAGAGCAACGACTTGTTTACACCTCAAAAGAAGATGTTAACAACCTTTTCTAGATAGATGATTTTCATAAAAGTAATAATCCTACTTCTTACTCCACAAAGTAAACAGTTTATTTTTGTTTAGATATTTATGATTTGCACAGAACGCTTAACCGCATGTAAGCAAATTTCCTAATAGGTTAAATTTTTGATACATAAATATGTATATTATGCGTAGTTAATATTTGAAAGTATTATAATGCATGTGCTATACAGTTGATTTGAAAAGTATTTAAAGTGCTTACGCAAAATTGTATTGACAAATGTCTCAACTTTATTCATAGTCTGATTTCCACAAAATGTGTTTAATACCTAGATTTCATCCATGTTACTTTTTTGTAGGGCATCATGTAAAATTAATGTCGATTTTTAATGGTTATTAGAAATAACAAGTTAATATGTTATTTTAGTGATTCTATATAGAAATTGTTAATAAATAGTTAGCACGTAAACTATTATTTACATGATTATCGACTTCGATAATTATGTAAATAATAGGAGATTGATATAACGTGAGTTGTGGTAACCTTAAATTGGTTTGCTTACCTGTATTCTTTATCGAGTTCGGCACAAGCAAGTTAATGATTACAAAAACTATTGTTGATGGTAACACAAACTAGTTAATGATAACACAAATCAAGACACCATAAAAGTGGTTTCGAAAAGCTTAAACTACGTAGTTTCTTCTGCGCCAATAAAAAAGCCTTCAAAACGGCCGTCGTTTTATATAAAAAGCGCATTAACATGTAAACCCTCGTAAGTAAAACCCTGAACGCGTCGTTACACGCGTCGTTATCTTCAAAAATGGTTAGAAAAGATCCGAGTATTAAAAATAACAAGGCTGAAAATCACCACAGTCATCATGATAAACTTGGGATGGAGATTTGTGATGTATTTGGGGTTAATTGGGTTTCTTTGCATTCAAAGTATCAAAAAATATTTGTTCCCTAAATAACATATCTGGAAATTCGTGCAGGTCTTTAACTCCTAATGGAATCCTATAACATTATTATTTATTCAGTATGAAGAAATAAAAGACTGATATAGACTATTTTAGGCACATGATTTCAAATAACAGCACAAGACATATATACAAGAAAATAAATCCACTTCGTTAATCCGTTATCATATATCATGATATCGTTTCGACTGAAGATATTGTGGAGAAAATAGCATATCTATTCTATGTAAAAATACCAACATCAAGAATCTCCCAAGGAAACCAGTATGGATGTAGCAATCAACGACTTTTTCTTTTTATTAACATTATTATTTCAGAGAATCTCCATAGTGTACATAATTAAAACCACAAAATAAAATAATAAAATCATAATCTATAAGTGTGTTAGTAAAATAATAATTGTACCTAAACTTGTGTTGTTTGTTTATGTCAAGTCTGGTCTTTCTGCTGGTCTGCCCATAGGCGCAGGGCGAGGCAGTGGGGCTCATGTAACATTAATGTTTCAGCAAGTGGTCAGCTGTGGTTTTCTTTCAGAGGAAATTAAACAGCTAGCTCAAAGTTAACTTTTAAAATGTATGTCGTTATATTAAGGTTATGACTTTATGCCATATCATTTATTAAACCTGTGATAGAACACGAGTTTATACAGAAGTATTCGTAGCATTACTTTGCTACGGGTTCTGTATTGACCCGCTACCTGACTACCCTCGTAGAGCACGGACTACGAATGTCGATGTGACCCGCGTAGCACACGAGCTACGGGTGAAGATACAACCCGCGTAGCCATCGGGCTACGAGTGACGAAGCTACGACCTTGATATGTACTCATTCAATATTACATTTTATGTGACTGTTGGATCCCTTTTTGCGATGAAGGATTTATTTTAATTTTAAAGAAACGTTGCTCCACACATAGAATTACTCCTGTATCGTGGGTACGTTTAGAAACATTTAAATTCATTTACACAAACAGCCAGACCCGGAACAACTAGTTGGCACCATCGGACGACCCGTCGTACGGCGAGTTTCCACCCTTATGTTGTTAACACCTCTACGATCCGGACGAAGCGTTTCGCCTCCTCCTTTATACCGCGTACATCGAGGGACTGGAACAATCTGCCGGCGGCGGTGTTTCCGTCGGACTACAATTTGAGTGTCTTCAAGGCTAGAGTGAATAGGCTCTTAATAAACTAGTGCGCTTTACCATCAACGATTGCGTCACTGCTTACCATCAGGCGGGATTGCGGTCAAGCGCTGGTTTATATTTTAATAAAAAAAAAAAGAAGCGATTTACATAAAAGTCCATTTGTATCATATTTGAATAACGCTACCTACGCAGATCTTAGATAGAAAAAATAATATAAGGATCGACGCAGCCTATCACAAAATTGTTCATGAATTCATACATTTAGAAAGCTCACAGAAGGTCCTTACGTTACATACATATTAATGACAATGTACAAGAACGTCGTTTACAGAAACCAAAACAAAAAACCACGTGTAAGTGAGCGTGCAGGTGAAAAGGAACTCTATCTCTGCGACTAATGGTTTCAATTTGTTCACGTCAAGAGATGGGTAGTTACTGCGAATTTGCATAGAGTATCAGTTGGCGGGCTGTAATACACGGGTGTCGTTAGGATTACTAGGTGGGTGGTCACAGGAGGCTCGTCTAGCAACAAGCGGTACTAAGTATGTATAATATATATAGTTAACGTGTCCAGCGTTCACTTTGACTATGATGGTAAATGGAGATTTGTAAATTTAAAAATAGTAGCCGATTGTAGATTTATGACCGGTTAAAGGTAATAAATAATAGTTTCTGAAATTCAAGTGGATGGCATGCAAAAGAAGAGGTAAATGCCCCGCAGGGAGCTGCTGCAGCTACCTACGTTGATGATGATGTACAGCAATAGGCTCACCACCTAGTACCAACATGTTACTCCTCGACACGGTTAGTGCAGTGGCTGAGCGATCAACTGCTGCGTTGCGTGTTGCTGGTTCGAATCCCGCACGGTTCAAATATGGAATACAGTTAGTTTAAAAAAAAAAAACGTTGCTCCATACTTGGAATTAAATATTTATTCCATACAGCAGCGCAGCAGTCAATAGCTTAATCACTGCGCTAACCGTATGGTCAGGTTGTTCCAGGTCTGGCTCTTTGTGTATGTGAGTTTAAGGCCCGTATTCCAAAAGCTCACTCAAAACTCAAGCATTACTTTTAAACTCGTTTCAAACCATTTGATTGGTTGAAATTAGTTTTAAGTAATGTTTAAACAGAGATCAATGCTTGAGTATCCCTCTGGAATACAGACCTACATGTTTGTAGATGCACTCACGACACAGGAGTAATTCCTAGTGCCGGGCAACGTTACTTTTACTTCTCTTTTTGAATATTTATGCTCTGCGCATAATAGGAAACTTCGTTCTTCCAATAATTGTCTTCTACGATGTCCTTCTCACCGCTCTGGTTTTCTTAAGTCTTCATTTCTTGTCCAGGCGGTTTTCCTTTGGAATGATCTTCCTCAGAATATCAGGACGTTGACCAGTCGGTACACTTTTAAAATTAAAGCTCGGGAGTACTTAAGCAAGAAATTGGCAGATTCATCAAACATATAATTTATTCTTTTTCTCTATCTATATTTTTTTATCCCTCTCTACTGTTTATATTTTGTATGTATTTATTATAATATTTTTTTTTGTGTTTCTGTTTTAACTTCTTTTTTATATCTTTGCACCTACCATGTTTTGTCTCTGCATCACCTTAAGGTAGACTGGTAGAAAATGCCTAAGGCATTAAGTCCGCCATTATGCAATGTTTTTCTTTGTGCATTTGCACCTTTGTAAAAAAACGAACAAGAAACTCCATGGACGTGTGCGGTGTGCATACACCTCAAAGGGTGACAATACTTTAACAATCACAGGAGAAAAGTTATGTGAATGTTTCAATGTTGGCCATATGACACACATTAAATATCTTCTATATTCTTTCTTAAAACCTGGTATTAGAGATGCCGATGCATTCCACTAGTTTCCACCATAAATCCTTTACTGTACAAGCAGTTCAGCTATGGAATGACTTGCCCGTGTCCGTAAGGCGTGCTCAAACACAGTTTACTTTTAAAACTATGATAAAAAAGCACTTCCTCTCTCTTTAAACATATTATTATATTTAATGTGCTCTTGTATGATATTTATTAATTAGATGTATAAATTTATTTAAACTAGTATGATACACTTAACGTATATATTTATTGTATAATCTATGTAAATAGTACACTGTAGACTACCTACATTATTTCTTTATAATTCCCCTTAGAATTCCATCCAAAGTTTGTCTGTAAAAGATCGCTCTTAGCGATAAGATCACCCATTGTATCACCCTTTGTAAAATATTTTTATTTGTGTTCTGTAATCTATATGGTGTGCATAATAAAGAGTATTCTATTCTATTCTATTCTGAATCCATTTGGTTGAACTATGTTTTGTACTTCGGATTTTTGTTTAAACCAAAGCAGTACTTGAACCGAGTAATTTTGGACTTACTAGATAGACTTTGGGGAATATTTCCCTTTCAATGCAGCATAAAGACATACAAGCCTGTGTGCACTGTAAATACGCTCGATAGCATTTTTCAATTACGCCCTAGTTGGTACTTGTGACCACGGCTGAGTCCGTGCTCATGCGAACAAATTGCGTCCCCGACGCGCAGGGGAACGAATCACTGTAATGCGTAAACTGTACACAGTATTATGCTTTTAGTCTTCTGATAAAACGCATGGTGTTGCTTAGAGGCGTGGCTGTTTGACACCTCCCGTCACCAAAGGCTGGCTTTTACTTTAAAAGCATTCATGTGAACGTGGCAGTTCTTCAAGCACGCTACCAGTCAATTTAGAATTATGATTTAGGCATGCTATGGCAATTTCAACTCTGTTTATCAAACCATAAATATGTCATCATTACCTGGCATTGTTATAAGGCTGTCTCTCTTTTACAGCCTTAACATCCGACGAAATTGGAATATGATTAAATTATCAACTCGAATGGACATTCTGTATCTTCTTGCATTATACATGAACTCTATTTCACACATATTGACCTCAATGTACGTATTCTATGACGCGTAAAATCTTGCAAAAGTGTGCGTAATTACAAACGGCGGAATCGGCGTTACAATTAAATTTTAATTAGAATGGGCGCTGCTCGTCCCGAGACCATGTACTCACGGCTTTATTTCAAATGTTGAGTTCTTCGGTCGGCGCAATTACCTGAAACAATTAAATTAAGGTTGTATTAACTTATTTTGGAGTAAAGTGGATAAATACATAATATGTATCTATCTGTAAGCAACGGAGACAGTGGTCGTGGTAATAAAAGCGAGCAGCTCTACATACCCCCACCGTGTTTTAACCTAAACAAATATATACTCTATTTTATTAACAATTTATTTGATTTCAGAGTTACTATCACTATTGAAAAATAATGGAAAAGTTTGAAGTTGTAAATAAAACTTTATTGCGTACAATAAGTACTTTTTCCATAACTCATACTTGATTACATTTTTAGCAATTAAGTCATGATTGCAGATTGGTGTTGAGAAGGTCAAGTTTTTTAGAGTTTCTATTTAATTCGTATGCAACAGTTTGTTATTGCAAATATTTATTTCATTGCTCATAAGGTTATATTTACAATATTTCATTCTCTATATGAGAGCAGACCTGTGCCCAGCAGTGGGACGATAAAAAAGATTGAAGATGATGAAGGCTTATATTTAAGAAAACCCACAAATCAATAACTTCGACTCACAATCGTTACCTTTCAAAAAGTTAACAAATCATCTGTTTACCCAAAATTATGTAAAATGAAGCTGCTACTCAAGTAAAACTATTCATCACAACCATTTATCCAACCAACTAGCAAATGACTTGACAAAACAAAACAGAGCGCCCTCCGAGTGGCCATCAATCACGTGGAGTGCCCTCGAAGTCGACACAGTCGCATCAACAGGTCTCCAACAGCACCGCACAACTTAAGCTTGTTAGGTGAGGGGTTTCAGGGCTTTTGACGTCGATTGTTAAATTTTAATGTTTGTTTCTAGTGTGATAGACAACAAGTGTCGATGGTATCGGAAAACAGCGCAGTTATATTTGTACTTCATTTTTAATACTTAACTAAAATGACTATATAGCTGGTCGCCAGTGAGAATATGGAGATTCGGTTCCTGGATTCGGCTGAGCTGTGATTTTGGGTTATTTCATACTAATTTGGCAATATTTTGCATCCTAATACATAGGACCTACACTTATCTGGTAAAAACACAATATAATATACAAAATAATACCTAGATACTATTGGAATACAACTATAACGAATTAAATAATTAACGGAGAAACTCCGATCATATCTAAAGCAAGTCCTAGTAAGTTTCAAGTTTCCTTGCTACGCTAACGTCAAATAAAACCGACAAGTAGTAGCAAACAGGACCGCAAATATTCGAGTAAAGGCACCTCTAATGAAAACTTACACAACTTCGCCTTTGATACAACCAACAGTTTGTCAACTTGCGGACCAATACCGCGACCAGTACCAGGTTGTGTCCGAAGTATTTTGCAACTAACTTATAAGGACCAACTTATTAATTTCGTTGAATTCGAATAATGTTGATTTCATATCTGAAAGTCTCTCAAAACTTCATAATGAAAGCAAGCCAATATGGTTTCATTTCTAAAGGTTACTTAGAGTTATAAAGTTTTATTTGTATCAGAGATTTTTGACGTGACAACGTCTATTAAAATGGTACGGCGTGGAGTCATTCTCGAAAACACCGTAACGGCCGAATCTGACGCCACACGGAGTCCACGCCTACTTTACCCCCACCCCTAGAGCGTGTGTCACACTCGTGCGCGAGGTCTATTACCATGTAATAGACGTTGTCACGTTCAAATATCGGCAGTAGACGGAGTTCTACAGACAACCAATTTTTGTTAGTTGTTATAATGATACCTGGCAATATTTATTATTAATTTATATATTCTTTATTGAACACCAATCAAGCATCGAACAAAATACATTCAACACAAAACATACAATGGGCGGCCTTATCGATTTCTTCCAGGCAACCAATGAATGGACAGATTCTCCCGAACCACACATGGGACTGTCGTTGGTGCAAACATCATTATTACAATATACTAAGGTAGATACACAAATACAAACATACACATACATAAATACATAGATACTGAACATAACAGGTAAGCAAGTAAATTAGCCATAAAGTGATTGTAGAACAAGATCATAACGACAAGTAGTATTCCCTCACAAGTCTCTTGAATTTCTGCAACGATTGTGCGCGTTTAATTTCAATTGGCAATGCATTCCACAAACGTGGGGCCTGAACAGTGAAAGAATTATCAAAGAACGCTGTGGAATGCATAGCCATTTTGAGCTTTAAGTTAAGCAGAATTGCCAATAAATCTATTTTTTAAATACTAGCACACTATCTTTACTCGTTGCCACCTCAACCAACACAAACCTGAGGGAAATACTAATTTCTGCGGACAATAACCGTCATCCTTTTAATCACAACCGTCACGCTGCTGGTCGCTTTGATCTAAACATGGCGGCCGCGGGACAGCGGGACACTATCGAGAGCTCGCGCCGTGACACCTTTGTGTGGCGTGTATTGTGCGCGCCTTACTGTCGCCATGTTCCGACACCTGCTCCACTTGTAGCGTAACACGTTCTAAGCTTTAGACGTTTAGGTGTTAAATGTGTTTCAAAAGATAATAAATACTATTTATTGCTTTTTTACTGTATTAGATAGAAGTTTTATGAATTTTGTAACAAACATAAATCATCGTTTGATATTTATCGATATTGGTACTAAGAGGACAAAGGGCAAAACAAAATATAAATACTAAATTAAATACTCCGCGACTTTCCGGTGCTAGTCTAAAGACAGTGTCGAGCAGCTGTGTCCGGGAGTTCTTTGTATGATGTACAGTGTGCTCACCTTACTGCCTGCTGTCAGCCGTGGTCCGGCTTCTGTCCCACTTACAACGTGACACGTCCTATCATGATGCAGTTCATAAATTAAATACCAATATTCAGTGTGGATTTTGTTTATCTGTAGATTCGGAAGAAGAAACTAAATCGACATACTCAAACTTTTTTTACTCTTTTATCTCTACAAACCAAAACAGAAAATTACATTACATTTTCTTTATCAAAATTTACTTATAAGTCAAATTACATGCCCGCTATGTGCCCAGCCCACTGCCACTTAAGTTTAGCGACTCGAAGAGCTATGTTGGTGACTTTGGTTGTTCTGCGGATCTCCTCTACATATGTATATGTAGGTAAATACTATTCAAGCTTGTTCGACAGTAGGGACACATGATACGAGTAGTTTAACATTCATTATATCACGAAGAAACATTATACCCTTCATGTATAATGTATACTGCAGCGTGTTGTCGCGGGTCTTACTCTTACGTCCTCACTGTCAGCGAGTTTCCCGCGTGCTATTTAAAGCGACACGTTCCCAAGTCCGGACCGTAGCTAATGTCAACTATGTGCTCCTCTGCTTTGTGAGCCGCCACATAATTGTGAACTTGAACAAAGATAGGAATGTTTCTGTTGAGTGCGGCGGAGCTTTTGCAGTGTGCTCCTTCTGTGATGAAATCGTACGATGCTTTGAAAACTATCTACTTGTGTTTACCTACAGTGGACCTATTTGAGTCATTTTACCAACGCTTTTGTGTGAGCTCGTTAGTAGTTTGTTACAAAAAGAACTTTGGTCATTCTCTCAGAGAAATCAATTACTCACCTTTTACTATACCCACCCACTGTTGGCCTATTTTTCGCACAAAGGACTATTAAGATACTCGTAAGTCTGCGAGGTAAACCAATCTATCTTCTTTTTCCATACAGCTCTGTCGAGGATTTTTAAATTGGGTATAAAATATTTCTGAGACCATTGGAATATAACCATTTACAAAATATCGGCACGTCGAATATATTGTAATAAACAACACTTTAGTGTCAATAATAGTAACAATACGTAATAAACATACGAGCTAGGTGCCCTAACATTGGGACAACCATCGCAGTGGTATCAATATTCTACCGCTTATCACAAAGTATGTGTATCATTGAACCACTCATGAAGCCATTTCGTGGTGATCGCCACTTTGCCGGTCGCGTTGTTGTGAGTTATCTCTTTTATTCGGTCCAACGCTTCGAGAGAGCAATTTTATATGAACGTTGTAAATGTATGACATGAAAATGTAGATATATATATATATATATATATATTGTGACAGTATAGTGGATATGTTATTGTAGGATATTGTTGTCTCGCGTTATATCTGTGTGACATTAAGACACAAAACTGGGATGAATGACCGAGCTAGTTAAAATTTGTTAAACATTAGATTTGAGGTTAACACAAAACGGGGAAAGATGTCTTTTATCCTTTTTAAATGATGGCTAATGATGAAATCACGGACTTCATGAAATTTTGGATATCTAGCACTAACCGAGAACATTTTAACAAAACTCAAACAAACGTAATTCCAAGAACTCCGTCGTGTAACTTGCTCTAACTTCAGCACAATTCGCGTCATTGGTTTGCAGAAACATATAGCTGACGCTGAGGTCCGGAGCGAGGATGCCTGAAGACATGTCCCAACTTATGCTATTTCACTTTAACTTCGCCTTACAACGGTGCAGCTTAAGTGACAGCTTTCAAGTTGAAGTGCTCAGCTTAGATTGCATGACGACATAGATCGGGGTTCATGATTGAGAAAGTATATTTAATAGTTGAACCGTCTATGTTGGCTCAAGGCTATCTCGGAGCTGTGAATGTTAGCTCAATCTTGGGAGTTCGGTTTCCGATAAGACTGTTAGCAACTAACAAACTGCAAACACTTAACTTGCAAACATTTTTATAACTTTTTCAATAGTTCTAATCGCTCTGAAATCAACATAATTAAAATTAAAGTAAAGTTGAGATTTCTTTTACCTGAAATAAGGTCAATTATGAATATTTTCTTGTTTTTGACTTTTTTTTACACAATCCATTTTGATGCGGTTTTCACCAAAATTTAGAGCATTTCATGTGTTTAATATATTAACTATAATAAGGCACTTAGTTAATTTACCATACAATATGTCTCGGAATAGACGAATACCACCAAAGACTTCATTTATAATATGTATTATGTTATAATCATAATACAAACACTGAAATTTTATAATTATGTATGAAACATTGTATTGTAGTGATCAGCGCATCACAATGACGTCACTCAGATCCCGCATCCCGCAAGCAGAGTTTACTGTGCAACTAGTATATATACAACTTCCCAACCTCAACCCTTGGGGCAAGTGCCCGCCAGACCCAACATCCGTCTGGTCGGAGGATCTTCCCTTTTCTATGGAGGATGAGCGAACTTTACACATCTTGCTCCTCATAACTTTAAAATATTTTTATTAAATTAGTGGAGTCTCCCTCTTACAAAGAAAAACCCCCTTACGTTGTTAACACCATTACGATCCGGACGAAGCGTTTCGCCTCCTCCTTTATACCGCGTACATCGAGGGACTGGAACAATTTGCCAGCGTCGGTGTTTCCGTCGGACTATAATTTGAGTGTCTTCAAGGCTAGAGCGAATGGCGGTGAGCAGTGGGCAGCTCGCCGCCCGGTAAGGGCCAGGCCCGAGTCGACGGCGCGTCGTGTTTCACGCGCGCCTCAAAGAGATGTCAGCACATCGTGACGGGGTCCATGAAGACCGATGCCTCCTGGGTCAGGGTTGCGGGTTGGTTAAACAAGAAACCGCGGCCCTGGCCGCCGCACAGGCAAGTGAAGAAACATGGGTAGGTTTTAGTCAGTAAAAGTCTGAGACACCCTTCCGCTCCGCCCAGAGCAGGAGAAGTCATTTGATGATTTCCCATCCCAACAAAAAAAAAAAAGGCTAGAGTGAATGGCTCTTAATAAACTAGTGCGCTTTACCATCAACGATTGCGTCACTGCTTACCATCAAGCGGGATTGCGGTCAAGCGCTAGTTTATAATTAAAAAAAGAAAACACTATCAATTTTCCACATAATTTCGTTTGCCAAATTATTGCTTCGCCAGAAATCTCTTTTTTACACTAGCAAATGTGCCAAGATACATTATTCCGGTTGGTCTGACAGAAAAATAAAGATAACATATAACAAGCGAAAAGATTCTGACACGTACTATCGGTGGCAGATTACCGAAGCAACCTTCTGTGACGTCAGGGCATCACCTCTTCATTATGTACATACTATATACATACACTAGTATTACGTAAACGTATGAGTTTATTGGTGCATTATATTTGTGGTTTCCTTTGCAGATGATATTGCTATTGTCATGAATTTATGAGCGAGAGTGAGTGAAATTTAGGGGTTGTTAGTTTCATGTGACGATTTATAAGCTCAACTTTATTGAGCGCAATTCAGAGTGGTAGAGACATCAATGTGCAAACGGTGACCATGAACTCGGCACATGATTCTAGACGCCGTGGCGCAGATACCTCCTGTAGGGGTGTAGAATCATGTACTGAATCCATGGTAGCGAGTTCTGCATCAATGTGTCTGTCACCCTGTGATATATGTATGTGAGAAAATCATATATCATCTCTAAGGAGATAGAGAATCTCTAGAGAGGGAGAAAGATAAGTACGAATACAGATAATTTAAATTTTCACAAAGTCAAGTGTTTTGACTTAGACACCATTAAAAATACCTTTTTCGTTTCTTGCTAAAAGTTGAACGTTTATTACAAAAGAGACTTTGTGCGAGCGAGTTTTATTTTGGTAAATGGAAAGTTGACGTTGTTCATTATAACTAGTTTGACAGATTGCACGCGTAAAGTGTCTCCTTTGATTTATATGAGGGAAAAACAATCGGTCATGTCTAAAAGATAAATTTAGTAATCTTCTGAAATGCTTTATAATGAAGTTATTCCACATTAGAGTTCTGTATCCTTGTCCTCTTACAAGAACCACACTTTAATACTTTTTAATAAAATAGCTTCGTACTTCCGTGGTGTGACACACCAAACTAACAGAACTATCAACAACCTACAACTGTCAACTACTGGATATAGTCATCTCCAATTGGGTTGTATCCTAAAAAGTAATTTAATGTCCATCAGATAGATTTATAAAAAATATTGAACACGATTTTTTTATTTTTTCTTTCGCTCAAATACTTAGGAAGATACATTGATTTGAAATGTCGCATGACGTCACGCCGTGGTACAAACTATACCATGGCGTAACGTAAATAACCCTCACTCAGTAACTAATACGCTATATCTCAGTAGTTTTCGGCAATTTCGACAAAATATAAAATACAGGTCTTAATTTTTTTATTATCTATAAGACGGACTAATTATTATTTTGAGTTTCATACCTTGGATACATCCCTATTGCAGCAGCATTTTTTTTATAAACTAGTGCTTGACCGCAATTCAGCCTGATGGTAAGAAGTGATGCAATTGTTGATGGT
Source organism: Sesamia inferens (assembly GCA_037179545.1). Classification (NCBI taxonomy): domain Eukaryota; kingdom Metazoa; phylum Arthropoda; class Insecta; order Lepidoptera; family Noctuidae; genus Sesamia; species Sesamia inferens. Next base: position 30,634,311 of record CM073937.1, on the reverse strand, counting down.
AAGACGCGCTAGCTTATTAAGAGCCTATTCACTAAAAAAATTGAGTGAATAGGAAGGAAGACGGCAGTTGAGCGTGCTGATGCAATGTTAAACACGACCAATGATGCTGCGCCAGAGGGAGATTGATCTGGAGATCTTCCACGACCAATCTCCTGACTCAACAATATTTGGCGCATCGTACCCGGCACACATCGCAACACAACTGCTCAGACCTATCATCCGTACGGCTTCCCCAGAACATGACAAATCGCTTGGCGGTAAGACTAGTCTGGTGGGTGGTAACTTCTACCGGCTGCCGGCAACCCTCATCCAGCTCCCTGCGAAGATCGTCGGCCCATCTAGCTTGCGTGTGACGAATCACCTCACTCAGGATTCTGCCCTCAGAGAAACTTAACGCGTAACTCGTTCCGAAGCTCGTTCAGTGACCTTCAATTTATAGACCAGCCGAATCGTGAGTATCCACATTACGGCTCTGTACGTCATAAAACACCCAGACAGACGTTATAAAATAACAGAAATATAGAAAAAATATTACCACCCTTAAATATTTGAAATCTAAAATATTACTTACGTGTGTATGGCATTTTGTGGCAAGCACAACTAGTATAATTCAGATATGAATTTCTTTAAAATATTTTCTAATTTCAAATTATGTATTTAATTTCACGACACAGTTGGTGCAGTGGCTGAGCGAGCGACTACTGTGTTGTGTGTCGCGGGTTCGATTCCCGCACGGAACAACTGAGTGAACCGGAACACTGAACGTGTGAGTGTGAGCTAGTTAGTTTAACTAATGAAGATTTTGTAAATAGTTACCAAGTTTTTCAGGTTATTACATAAAGCTTTTTTTTTAGTTTTTGCAAGGGATTAGATTCTTAAATAACCTCACCACGTGCAGGGATTGATTATAAAATAAAAAATCTTTAGAAAAATTAATAAGTTTAAATTTGTAGCCTAGATTTTAAAGTGACCAGCTCAATATCTAACTGACAAGGTGGGAACTGTTTACCGAAATAAAATATTTTCAGCAGCGTCATATAGATAAGAAAATCCAAAGTTAGAGTAACTCAAATTCCATTCGCAGAACTGTTTCCCAGAAATACGCGAATCCTCACAGAATCCTTATTTAACCCTCCATCAGCTTGCGAAGTAAGCCCTTGGCCGAAGTGTATCATAAAAAAAACGCCAGTTATTTCCTTTGACAGGTACTCGGTCTCGAGGTAAGCTGCTCAGATGTGGGTGAAACATACTAACAATGTTGCCATTTGTCAAAAATGTATCGCGGGACGTTGAATTGGTATTTATCGAACAGGAGAATTTATGGCGTACAGAGCTTTTTATATGTCAGCAATGAACTCAAATTTCATAAAGGTTATAAGTTTTAGGTATATAAATAATATTAATAAAAACCTTAAAGTATTCAATTCAAATAGACAGACAACGCACTGATTTGAAATTTTGACAAAAGGGATTAAATAGCATTCTAGCATTCGGACACACTTGCTTGACTTATACACCGGTAAAATGTTAGTTATGCTGTATTCTTTGTAACCTGCATATGTTTTATACTTTCTCACACAAATCTTACAAAAACTGATTGAAACAATAACCCGTAAACGTAAGCTTTGCACTCGGTGGAGAGGGTAATCATAGCGTGAAGCCCAGGTATAGGGTAGCCAGCCTTTCGATTCTATGGAATATATTTTGGAGTGCGAGCACGAATAACATGAGTTAATTCCGCCGTTATCGTTCCATCATCGGTCGATCCGTCGTATGGCGAGTCCGGGATCAGGACGAAATGTTTCACCTCGTTTTTATACCGCGTATATCGAAGGCCTAGAATAATTTGTCTACGGTGTTCTTCCAGTCTTATTACACTGAAGACACTTAACTTCAGGCCTAGAGGGAGTAGGCTCATAATAAGTTAGTGCGCTAGTGAGCTTTACAATCAATGGTTGCATCACTACTTACCAACAGGCGGGATCGCTGTCAAACACTATATACATTAAAAAAAAAAGTTTGTAAAAAATTGTTTAGTACAATCATTATTATTTGTCTGTTTTTATTTATTATGGTAGTTTTTTTTTTTTAGTTTTAATTTGATGTGTTACGCGTATACGCAATAAACTTAAATTTCAATAATTAAAATAAATACATATATATTATTATATACGGACAAATCACACAGATTGAGCTAGCCCCAAAGTAAGTTCGAGACTTGTGTTATAGGATACTAACTCAACGATACTATATTCTTGGTCCCTTTTTGTTTCTTGTTTACATTAATGACCTGCCGTACCTCATAAAGGATAATCACGATATAGTGTTGTTTGCAGATGACACTTCACTTTTATTTAAACTTAAATGTCAGCAGCAGGTCACTGATGATGTAAATAGCGCGATCTCCAAAGTAGTCCACTGGTTTAATGTTAATAATTTACTCTTAAACGAGAAAAAAACCAAATGCATTAAGTTTACTCTACCTCACGTTAGGCAGGTGAAAACTAAAGTGTTGATAAAGGGCGAAGAATTGGAATCTGAAGACAGCACAGTGTTCTTGGGTATAACTCTGGATGCTAAGCTTCAATGGGGTCCCCATATAGAAAAATTGTCAAAAAAACTAAGTTCTGCTGCATACGCAGTTAGAACAATTCGTAATTTGACTGATATTGAGATGGCCCGTTTAGTGTACTTTGGCTGTTTCCATAGCGTAATGTAGTACGGCATTCTGTTGTGGGGAAATGCCACTGATATTCAGACAATATTTGTTTTGCAGAAACGAGCTGTTCGTGCAATTTATAAATTAAGTCCAAGACACTCTCTCAGAGAAAAATTTAAAGAAATTAATGTACTGACCGTGCCGTCTCAATATATTTATGAAAATCTTTTGTATGCTCATAAAAATATTTTTTTTTTTTTTTTAAATACAGTGATGTCCATAATATAAATACTAGAAACGAGCACAAATTTATTGTACCTACAACAAGGCTCAAGAAAATAGGATGCCAATGTATACATTTTTACAATAGACTTCCAGAGGTGGTTCAAGATCTGAGCCTGAATAAATTCAAATGCTTCATTAAACGTAAGTTGTGTCAGAAAGCATTTTATAGTGTTAAAGATTATATTGACGACAAAAAGGCTTGGGCTTGAGCTGCGTCCGATTTCTATGCTTACACTGATTGTTCTTTGATTTTTCCTCTCGTAGTCTAAATTTGCAATTGTTTGTTTTTTTTTTTTTAACTCAAAGCCAGTACTCACTATGTAGCAGTGGCGAAGGGTCCATACAAGCCGATTCCCACCGGGTTACCTTTCAAAAATCAGTTCCATATTCATACAAAACTATTTACATTCTATTTCATTAACAAAGTATTATTAATCAAATGCCGGCGCGATTTACAATAGCAATCGTAATTTTTAGCAATACCCTAAGTATCACATTTCATTTTATAGTCGTAAATTAATCAGCGCTTCAATTTTTCGTACATTTACATTGAAGGAACCCGACGAATTTCAGCTTACCTCGGTCAACGTTTTACTATGAGGCGAAAAGAGACAGAGCGTGTCAGACCATATCTTTCTAATGCTCGCTAACCGTCGGTAAAACTTGATTAATATAGGCTAATGCCAAGCGGCTTGTAGTTCTCTCCTCTCCTCTATTAGAAAGAGACAAAGAAACCACGCCACTACAAGAAAGGAAACAGGACAAAATTTCAAAACAAGACGCATTGCATTAGAATATAAATAACGTTGTGATTGTGTATAATTTGCTTTATTTTTGCTTAATATTTTTGTTGGTTTTGAATCGGTGTTTGTGTGGTTCGGTTTTTAACACTTTATTATTTTTGTAATTTTTTATTTTATTTTTTCTTGACTCTTATTCCCTAACAATAGGTACTTAACTTAGTACTTACTAACAAGTATGCATGTGTGGTATGGAGATGCACGTCATATCATACTTGAAAGACACTGTTATCAAATCATCAGTCCTTTTTTGTATGGTGAAGGTGGGGCTTTTGATATTATTCTTATCTGAAGACCTCCTCCAAGATATCCTGCAGTAGGTAAGTGTATAAGTGTTTATTTTTTTGGACCGGCTTCCCTTTGTCAAAATTTCACCCTTCGCCACTGCTATGTAGTCAGGCATATTATACGTTACGGAATTGCATCGCTGACAGGGGTATTCGGCACTGGTGCAGCTACACAGGAGCTAAACTTAGCATTCGGGAACACCGTTGGAGCTGCTGAACCTTGGACAAAACTGTCTTTGCATTGTGTAGATTCAATTTCTTAGTATTGTATAATTGCATGGAACACGTGTGAGCACGATCTACTTGCTGTAAAGCATCTATTTGTTGGGTTAGTCTTTTATTGACTTGATAGTGCTATGGCTGTTGAGAGTATGTCATGCTCACTCAAATGTCTCGCTGGTGGTGGCGTGTGTGTTGGGTTATTAGGTTCCCTTCAATATGGTTGAGCTGAATGATGCTGATCCATACGTCATGTTCGTGAACGGACGCCGTCAGAGGGGACTGGTCATCTCTTAGCTGCTCGGCGTATTTTAATTTCTGAAGTATTGTTTTTTTTCCATAATGGACGCTCTCAGCGTACAATATATTTCTGCATCGTTCTCACACGATTGATTTCAAAATGAATGATGTAATCAAATATTTGTATCAATAGCTTGATAATTTAAAAGAGTGTCCATGGAGTTTCTTGCCCGTTCTTCTCCATAGGTACCTACTCTTTGGAATGGGCGACTAGCTTCACCTTACTGACTGACCGACCTTCTGACAATTCAAAAGTGCCTGTAACTGGTTTATTTGAAATAAATGCTTTGATTTTGATTTTATAATAGATACATATATAGAAAAACACCCAAGACCCAGGTCAATCAGGAAAAGATCGTTTTCTATCATGACCTGGCCGGGGATCGAACCCGGGGCCGCCACGTCGCAGGCAGGCGTGTTGACCGCTGCGCCACGGAGACCGATCCATAATAATTTATTTGCATTGAACGTGTGTTTATGCTCACTGCATTGTTTTATGTAGCACCTGCGTAGCAGTCTCGTAGCACATATACGGCGCCTACGCTGACGTCTACGAAATTTACATTACGCACATTACGCATAAATAATCGCAGATTTTACCAACCAATCCTAGCAATACTGTATTTCCTATTACGTGTTCTTAGCTAACAGGAAAAGTTATATTTTCCTCAAAAATAATAAAAAAAAAGAAAAGAGTATAAGGTGTATACTAGTAGACAGATCTGAAACTTGTACATTAAATCGCTGTTACCACAGACTACTGAAACTGATGCTGTGTTATAGGTTAAAGTCAGTCCAACATTCGTCACGTGGTGTGTCATGTGGTGTCGTGTACTGCCGTACTATGTAATTGAGGTGTTCGTGGATCCATGATGTGTGCTCGGGTAGTGAATCTACGAGTGGAATGTTTTAGATGTGCTGCGCGATTTGTTAATAACTTTTAAATCTTTACGGTGGTAGGCCATAACATCGGCCGCCGGCAGAAGTTACCACCCACCAGATAAAGTCTTGCCGCCAAGCGAATTGTCGTGTTCCGGCATGATGTCTGGTGAAGCCGTACGGAGGACGGGTCTGAGCAGTTGTGTTGCGATGTGTGCCGAGTACGATGCGCCTAATGTTGTTGTGTTGGGAGTTTGGTCGTGGAGGGTCTTCACATCAATCTCCCTTTGGCGCAGCATCGTTGGTCGTGTTGTTGGGTTTAACATTGCATCACCTCGCTCAACTGCCGTCTTCCTTTCTATTCGCTCGGTTTTTCTGAGTGAATAGGCTCTTAATAAACTAGCGCGCTTTACCATCAACGATCGCATCACTGCTTACCATCAGGCGGGATTGCGGTCAAGCGCTAAAATGATGTTTTATGTTTATCTTAATTTACATTAAAAGGAAAGAGACATGTGGGTTAAGTTAATGAGAATAAAATAGCTAGTTGGTATTTTTATGTATCTCCTAACAATATTAGCCAATGGCAAAGACAGTTACAAACAATCAACAATCCTAAAACAAAATTAATAACGTTCTACCCTTACCAAAAAACGCCCTTAATATTAGACTTTACCTTCAATAACTCAAAGTTAGAAACTGTTAACGAATTTACCTTACTCGGACTAGTTATAGACACACATATAAATTGGAAACCACACATACAAAAAACGCACTCTAAAATTTCAAAATTCTCTTACGCCCTCCGTGAAATAAAAAAGACTACCAATTTCGAAACAGCGCTCACCACCTACTATGCCTACGCTTATGCATGGCTTAGCTATGGTGTCACCCTTTGGGGTAACAGCACAGATGTACAAACACTTTTCATCCTGCAAAAGAAACTGATAAGAATCCTCGTAAACATTGAGCAAACAGACAGTTGTAAACCATTCTTTCAGAAACATAATATCTTAACTCTTCCCTGTATTTACATTCTAGAATCATGCAAATTTGTTCTGAAACACCAAGAGCTGTACTCAAAACGAGATGACAACCAGTCACGCTATCAACTCAGGCATCGTTCTAAACTAAACATTCCACGTTCACGGTTAAAAATGCACTCGACAAGTCCCTATGTGATGTCTATTAAACTGTATAATAAACTACCCGCACAAATAAAAAAAGAAGATAAAATAAATATATTTATAAAAAAACTTAGACAATTTCTTATAAATAAATGCTACTACTCTGTCAACGAATACCTCAATGATAAAAATATAAAGACACAAACTTAAATAGACATACATACATTCGCACACACACACATACGCACACGCATCCTCACACACACACACACACACACACCCACAAACGCACCCGTTAGCAAGCAACGTAGTAAATTGTAAAAAAGTGCTTCCTCTCTCCTAACTTCACTTATTTTGTTTGTGCCCGACAGGGTCCACATGAACTAATTTTAAGTATTACCATCTAAGAATACATGTGGAAAACAATAAAAGTATTGAGTATTGAGTTACATAAAAATATATATAAATCTCGTGTCACCAAATTCGTTCGAAATGACTTGACCTATTTATATGAAATTTTTTATGCATTTTAGTTAGATTTGAAAATCGGCTACTATGTGGATAGTGGCCGATTTTCAAACAAATTACAAATTCATGTTTTTTGAAAATCACAATACTAAATTTTCACCCTTCTACGATAAACCCCTTTTTAATAGTCATTCCATTGAAATCTAGTAAGTTTTAAAACAGTTCTTCAATGTTGGTATATAAATCGTTATATTAAGGTCGCACGAGTCCGCGGGGACATCGTACAGACAAAAATTCATTGTTGTACCTACTTGTAGTACGAGAGCTACGGTATAATGTTACTACACCTATACACACACCCGAATTATTTTTTCATATTAATAGATACCTAGCGAGGAAAGTAGTCATAAATTATGCACAAACTTACTATTTAATATTATATGTAACACTTCTCTTTTGTGAACACACCACTATTTTAAAAATATTTGTAGATTTTGGAGGCGTCATACCTTAAAAAATACTTGTGAATCACATCGATGTATTTCTAATAATTATAATAATTTATTTCGGACAGTATCCACATTCAGTTAGTACTACAAAAAATATTAAGCCTATTATTTTAGAAATTAAAAGTAAAACAATAGTTATTTATTTGCGAGCTAAGCCAGACACTCCATACTGTCTAACTAGGACCCGCATGAAACACTACATTATTTTAGAGTCGATCTTATCAGCGACTACTTTCAAAATATATTATATCAGTTATAATAGGCAGTTATTTCTTGGGCTTTCAATTTTTAGAAAGATTTTTGTCGAGTTACAACACATCTTACACATTCTGAAGATTTTACTAAAATTCGAAGTAGCGTAACTGTCCCTACTGTACAACCAATGCCTCAAAACTTCATGACAATGACCACACACACACACACATACAAACGCGCGCTCTCGTAGCCCGTGTGACGTCACCACATTTTCACCGCTCACAAACCCGTCGCTATCGAGATTGGTTTCAACTGTTTGCGAGCGTTTAATTAATTTACGTCAGCTTTCACGTTTACTTTACCGAAGCACGTTAACGATTAAATTCTCTTTAAACTGAACGGTGGATATTCGCAGTTAACAGAGATAGAGTTTTAAGTGAATGTGCAAATAGATTTGAAGGTAAATGAACGATTGCCGTGAGCTTTTTTTTTATATTGTCTGAACTACTGCGAGGTGAACGCTGTGCTCTTCGGGCAGTCGGGTTTTGACTGTTTGAAACAAACTATAACGTATACTTGTTTTTTTTTAAATATTGTCATGGTTTTAAACAATAAAACTCTCATTCGTATCCCATTTGTACCAGCTGGATACACTTAGTATTCTAGCCGCGAGGAAATATATAATAAGTTAAATATAATCAGCGGACAAAAAACCCTGTATTATGTTGCGGTGCGCGCTGAATATTATAATGTAGACTTGATGAAATTCAGCAGTGGTTTCGATTTCATGTGGTTAATGTAATTATGACCCTCGCGGCGTGTTGGGGCCTATCGGATTATGAAGCCGCTCCGGATTATTTATTTACTTAATTTAAATTTTATTTAAAAGGTTGTCGTTTATTTAAAGAGTGAACGGAACAGAGCATTTGTCTGTACAAGTATTGACGCGTACATATCATAGTGCTATTGTAATAAATTCGCAGGATTATGATGAATAGTAATAATTTCAAATAATTAAGTAATAGGAATTAAAGGAAGGAATCAACTTCAAATATAAGAGTACAATTGCTCACCTACGAAATAGTGCTTAAAGTTATCTAGTGGTTAGTGAGTTTTAACTAAACATTTTTGACGTTTTAACATCACTTAACTTTAATCATCTTTTAAGAATAAACCCCTTAAACACTATGGTGTTTATTCGCAAATGATATTTAAAGTTAAGTGACGTTAATACGTCAAAAATGTGTAGTTAAAAGTCACTAATCACTAGTTAACTTTAAGCAACTTTTATGAATAAAGGGGTTAGCGTTATGAATATTTCCATCCATGACCACGGTTTGACAATAGCTGCATCGAACTATTCACTTTAACATTTAATACATGCAGTCGACTACCTACGTAAGTTGACATCACATTTCATAATACTCACGGCGATCACACGCGCCATCCAACTCGACTGTTAGCGCATGATTGATCTTTAGATGAACTATAGGAGGGCAGATTTCAGTGGGATGCTAAGTCATTAATCACAATTAGCTTAAATGCCAGACTAGGACGTAAGTAAGTCGACGAGCTCCACGAAGACTTTGGAAGCCGATATTATTTTAGTTCCGTTAATGATGATTATATAACTAATATTACTACGCAGTTGGTGTACCTGACCTTCATAATGATGCCGTAAAGATAGATCATCGCAATAATTATCCTATCTAGGGTGGGAGTACAGAATCAGGAACTGAACCCATGGTACCAGGTTGTGCGTCGATGTTAACACTCTGAAGTGAAGGTATAATCCTCCGCCAAGCCTGGTGAAACAAGGCTAGGGTATAAGATTATTGTTTCACCAGAAGGCTGCATCCACTTTCAGTATAATCTTAGAACAATACCCTAAAATTTAAGTTATCACTAATTCAATAACGAACACCACAAACTTATTATTAGTATGAAGGTAGTATGAGGAAAGGAAGCCATGTCCATAGCATCATAATGCTTGGTACCTACAACAACACTATTCATAGTGAAGGTATTGTTCTAATCAAGTGCATGCATATTAGTAAATTATCGCAGCCTGGTTCCGCGTCGCTGAGCTGATGCAATTCCTCGCACACAATTACTTGTTCAACGGGTTGTGTGTGGCGCTATGCTGCCGGGAACCTGGAGGTTTGCATTTAATTACACGTGGAAGGATTTCGCTTTTGTTATAGGAATATGGCGGAGAAACTTTCATCGAATATTAAGTTTATGTAAGCATGAAATCTTAAGCATAATTTATTGAATTAGTTCAAAAACAAATGTCTTTGTAGCTTGCTAGGCCATATTTGATTCAGTTCCAAACATCAAAACTCTGTTAATTAGTATTAAAAGCGGCAACACACGGCCGGAATCGGGCGGTGCGCGTCCCGAACCGTTTATATTAAATTCTCGCGACGCTGGCGCCGCTAATTGGCTGCTAGTGCTCGTTGCCATAGCAACCTTTGCGCTCGGCTGAGCGGGCAGATTGCCTGACCACTATCTGTGCGTGTTAAGGCTGTACACGTACTTATATTGGTCAAGCAATCTGCCGGCCCAGCCCAGCAATTAAAATTTTACTATTTTGCTTGTAATTTAACAAATTTATTATATGCAGTTTAAAGTATTACAGAAATAGAAGTGACCTCACCTTTCCCTCACACACAGATTTCAAATTGTTTTTTTTTTTAAACATTATAAATTATAAATAAACAAATATATACGGACAAATCACACAGATTGAGCTAACCCCAAAGTAAGTTCGAAACTTGTGTTATGGGATAATAACTCAACGATACTATATTTATAATAGATACATATATAGATAAACATCCAAGACCCAGGCCAATCAGGAAAAGATCGTTTTCCATCATGACCTGGCCGGGGATCGAACCCGAGGCCTCCAAGTCGCAGGTAGGCATATTGATCGCTGCGCCACGGAGGACGAATGACGAATTAATGAATTGTGATTTGAATTTTTTTATCGTTCATGGTTTATATTAGCTTCGCATGTTTTTCTAGTAAAGCAACATATTAGAAATAACCAGATTTTTTTCTAAAAGAAAGGTTCCCATATACTATCTACTTAGTTTAATAAGTAAATTACATTTTCTTCAGGGTCCAGTGAGGCATTTTCTTTGTAATACGTAGACTAAAGAAGTTTGCAAAAATCAATTTGACTAAAATAGTAGATGCAAAGGCCAAAAAAAGTCTTGACACGGAATGATAATAAAATTCAGCACACACCTTCGGATAAAATAAAGAAGTTATCTTTAAAAATATTTTGATTGCGTTTCGTACCTTCTAATAATTATTTCTATAAAATTCAATCTGACAAAGAAAAAAGGCCGAAATAAAAAAGTTCGCTTAATTGAATTTTAGATTAAAATGGCATTCATGTTTACGGAAAGAAACGCAATTTTATCAAAGCATTTTCGGATAATCAAACATTTAAATCATGCATACACCCTTTTTTCAGATACACCACACGTAAAACCAAACGCCACGCAATCTCCTCATCTAAATTAAATACAAATTTTATAACAACCTTGACGTAACATAATCCGCGCTAAAACCAAACCCGACAAAGCACCGTGTTTAACGTAGATAACGCGGTCTTTTGTGCGTGCACACAACAAGCGGGGTCGCGGTAGGGAGGCTCCGGTACGCGGCCATACGAGCATGGCACCCGGTACGCGGCCATGTGACGCCACCTTTAATAATTAAAGCTGCTATTATTTTCGCGAGCATGAGATGAAATAAACCAGACTTTATCAACAGTGCGTTATTAACTTCGTGGTACTATCTGTGCCTCTTCGTGGATGCGGGACGTCTGTTGGTGTCATTATAAACGTGTTGTTGTTTAGTTACAGGGTTTTTAGGAATTTAGTGATAATAAGTTTTTTCATGTGACTCCAACCCGTACTGTACCGTCATGGATTACAGCCTCTCATGGCGAGGAGGACTGTGTCCCAACAGTATGTAATATTTCTGACACCACACGCTGGTTGTGCTACGATTTATCATAATTAACAGTTTAATTTATGTAATTGTCGCCCTCCGTGGCGCAGCGGTCAACACGCCTGCCTGCGACGTGGAGGCCCCGGGTTCGATCCCCGGTCAAGTCATGATGGAAAACGATCTTTTCCTGATTGGCCTGGGTCTTGGATGTTTATCTATATATGTATCTATTATAAATATAGTATCGTTGAGTTAGTATCCCATAACACAAGTCTCGAACTTACTTTGGGGCTAGCTCAATCTGTGTGATTTGTCAGTATATATATATGTAAAAAAAATACTTTCAACAAAATCGAGAGTTTCCAAACGATTCAGAGATGATCATTTAAACAAAAAACACATACACATCAGTGGCGAAGAGTCCATACAAGCCGATTCCCACCGGGTTACCTTTCAAAAATCAGTTCCATATTCATACAAAAGCAATAGTAATTCTTAGCAATACCCTAAGTATCACATTTCATTTTATAGTCGTAAATTAATCAGCGCTTCAATTTTTCGTACATGAAGGCAACTCGACGAATGTCGGCTTACCTCGGTCAACGTTTTACTATGAGGCGAAAAGAGACAGAGCGTGTCAGACCATCTCTTTCTAATGCTCGCTAACTGTCGGTAAAACTTGATAAATATAGGCTAATGTCAAACGGCTTGCAGTCCTCTCCTCTCCTCTATTAGAAAGAGACAAAGAAACCACGCCACTACTTTTGCTTAATATTTTTGTTGGTTTTGGATCGGTATTTGTGTGGTTCGGTTTTTAACACTTTATTATTTTTGTAAATTTTTTTTTTTGACCGGCTTCCCTTTGTCGAAATTTCACCCTTCGCCACTGATACACATACTAACCCTTCGCCCTTAGTATACATATGTCAGTAGTATCTTACATATAATCCTAAGTAGTCTATCTCCTGTAGTAATCTGGCGAACCTTAAAACCATGTAACCTAGCTTGAATGCCAGATTCCATTAGAATGATTTTTCATGATTATCCTTTAAATTGTTAAATTATACTTATAGTAACAGCATTGCATCTACAATAATTTTTGAAAAATATTTCATTATTCCTTTTTACAAGTTTTCCCGGGAACTGAGAATTGTATCCTGTTTAAGCAAAATGAGCGTTCATCAAGGTACCTCTGTACAGTACTCGATTCAGTACTTGACTTCCCGTACAACTTCTGAACTCAATTCAAACGCTAAGTCCGTCTTACCGTTTAATTTCAACTAAACTCCAAATTAATTTCCGGTGAATCAAATTTTCACTTTCCACAACGTTTGCGTTTGCGATAGGGTTGACTACATCTAGAGGGGAACAAATTCGTCGTTTTGACTATGTACTTATAATATCTAATATCTATCTGCATAACTAGCATCAAAACATGCGGTTGTTTGGAACCCTGCGTTCTCCCGGAACAAAGAGCACAGCTAGCAGAAATGTGTTTTCATAATATGTGGCGAACAGTACATCTATTATGCATTTGAGAGATTAGTGTTAGTGCTGCGCTGGGGAACAGGGTAAAGCCCTAATGTATTATTTTGAAACGTTAATAACATCCTTCGCATTTCACATGAGAATGTTTATTCCAAACTGATTCTCTATGAATATACTGTTAACGAATATGTGTGTTAGAATAATGATCTGTAAATACGCCAAGTTATGAAACGATGCACAAATAATATAGTAATATTTATAATTATGTTTTAGCTTTGTCGGGCTCGTGACTTGCATAGATGGCCGAATAGCGTATCTTTTACAGGATTAAGTAGGTATGCATGGTTCCTGTGATCGTACATGCGCGTGACACCGCGGGGCGTAGCCTGAATAAAACGTAAATCCGAAACAAAACGTGTTGTTTGTTCAAATCAGCACGCGGTACGTGTACAACGTGTACACATGCATTAGACGTAACATGACGTGTAAATTCGTTTTGTCCGCTGACGTCACGCCGGCGTTGTCACTTGTCACCGGTCCGGCGCAGATATGTTTACATATGAATACGACTCTGTTATTTTCAATGTTAAGCTCGTTGGATTGAATTTATATATACGGACGTTAATTCTTTAAATATATCAATAGGAAGTAAACGTGTGACGCGTTTGCTTTCAACAGTGATTGTACACAGTAGGGCTTTCATGAACTTTTCATGAACAAAGATCTATCGATTGGTCAAAACAAGACGGGGACGTGACTTAAACATACATATTTAAGTCTTAAGAAATAAATCCAGTGGTGCTTTCTCTATACAAACGTATTCCGTTGTTTTCTTCGTGGATAATGCTTTTAGAGCAATTATTTTTCTACAATTTTACACCGTGATTATACGTGTCCCTATCATTTGACTTTTTCCGAAACTTAATTAATAAAGGAAATACGATACTTCAAATATAAACTCAAAAATAACTCATTTTTACCGTGATGTTCAGATGACTATTAGACAAACGTGATAAGTTTTTGACGAAAAAGAAAATAATAGAAGCATAGGTATACTTGTTCTCTAAAAAATAATTGAGATCTGTCTTGTTTTGAAAAAGAAAACAGCGGAATAATAAACGTCTTTTTTAAAATCAACCTGAGCTGCAACTGTCCTTTTCGCACTTTACCGGGAGAAGTTGAAAGCAGCGCGACGGCAATAGTTTCTTCAAATACCTATTTTCCAAATTCCTCTGCACTAGAGTCCACTCTTAATGAGACAGATTTGATAAATATTACAATTTGGCTTATTATTTCGTGATAGAAAGAGGAAACGTCCGAACAGCAAAAAAATATGTAGCTCAGTTAGAATAGTCTTAAACTACATTAAGTAAAGATTACATTCTGTATGCCCGTCAGATTGTGGAGCCTATAACTTTTTTCCTGACAAGACATTTAGTTTTTTGGTCAGTTTTCGTAATTTAAACGTTCAAAATCAAAGTCGCAGTATAATCTCGTCAACAAACAAGTGTCAAAAACTTGTCAGAAAGTAGAAAAAATAGATGTCGTTTGATAAATTGGACTGTGAACGTCCTCAAAATTACGAGAATTGCACCTCAGATATAAAACAGCACCTGGACCTGTTTTCTCTCTGTAGTAACTAGGATCGATTGTCATAAAAGAGAAAACTTTATTCGTTTGTATAAACACCGTGCCATCAAAAATCTATTTTAGACAAAACATTAGATAACCTTCGGCCTCTATAAGTCAGTTTCAGTACCGTTTGAAACACCTCTGTGCCACCTCACCTTCAACAAGTTTATCTGTGATAGAATCTGTAAAAAGAAAGAAGAGGCAGTAGCACGAAGGAGAGTGGGCACGTTGAACAATGGTGAATATATCGAGGTTGGTGATCAGCGCCATAAGTGCATTAACATTGCTATTTTTTTACACATAATCTCAATATTCCAGGAAATATTATTGTCATTTAACGGATACGTCCGCGAGAATGACGTAAATTAAATACAACTAAGAGTCTACTACTACTATCGTAAACTACTTCGTGTCCACTCAGATAATATTATAAACCATTTTTGTGACAAATTTGATCAATGTTGGTCTAACCTTTCGTTGAAGTGAAAAACACATAAACAGATACATTAATTCACAAAGTAACACCGTTATAACATTATTGGGAGTGTTGTTTTTTTTTTTTTATATAATTAAATTATAAACTAGCGCTTGACCGCAATCCCGGTTCATCGTGGTGTTAACAACGTAAGGGTTGAAACTCGCCGTACGATGGGCCGTCCGATGGTGGAACGGAGATGGGGGAATTAAATCATGCAATTCCCTCGCACACGCCTCAAAATGCATCCTATAGAACACCGAAAGGCTGGCTACTCTACGCCTGTGCTCTAGGCTTTGGAGACCCTCTCGAGTTAAATTAGGGTCAACAATCAGCGTCTTGGTTGAGCCAATCACTGTTGAGCTTGCAACAGTGCCCGACTGCACAATAAGCCTTCTCCCCGTTGGCTAATTAATCGGCTTCCCATCCATGCTCAGACCATAATATTGTTCGTCTGCCTATTACCATGGTAACCGATTGTTAACATCCGTACAGTTTCCACTATTAACCATTTGAAAACGAATACCTATCATAATACCACACACTATCAGTATGAGGACTTTCATTTGTAAGTGAAAATTCCTTTGTGTCAACTAGTCTTAAGTGAAAATTTAACCGAAGTTTTGAGAGTTTAGGGTTGTATTTCGCGAATCATCATTTTGATGTAATTCACGCCTCCCTTTCGGGTAGGTAGTAGTAATTGGTTGTCGTTGGTAGGTAAGCTATTACCCTAAGATTTATTTTACCTGTAAGTGTTTAGGGAGACTGGCTGAATAATATCTGTCTGGTTATAAGCCCCGAGGCTAGTTGAAGGTTTGTTATTGTTTATCGTGTCTGTTAAAGTGGGTTTTGAAAATAGACAAGCATATACGATACGTGATACTTTTCTATGTACTACTCAGGCTATGTGACTTTAGGAAAATCAGATGAGTGAAGAGTAGTTCATCTCATCTTATATTTGGAATATAGTTGATGTCTGCTACTCTGTACGGAAAAACTGTCAAAAATTAAAAATGTATTCTTATTACAATTAAACAATCAGTTACTTTGTTACAGAAACATAGTACACCGAGAGAGGACTTAATCCTGCGTAAATGTTTACCGGAACTCTTCCTAAGAAGAATTGCGTTTTTGTGTAGTTATTTTACTTACACGTTATGGAGTAACTTAATATTCATCTTTTTCTACTGTAGTGTTTACAATCTCTTAGGACGAATCACCTTAAGGTAGACTAGTGAAAAAGGGCTAAGACATTAAGTCCGCCATTGTGCAATGTTTGTGCATAAAGTTTTAATAAATAAATAAATATACATACAAAACTTTTAATACTGTCAAAGCGACGGAAGTAATGAAGGAAAACCATTTTAATATCAAACAAGTAAGTCGTTCACATTCAATTTCCTTACTTATACAAAAAACGCAGAAGACAAAATGGCGTTTCATTTGACTAACTTGACTTCTGCTTACTCTATTACCGTAATCGCGTGAGGGTTACAGACGCGCCCCGCCCACTTGCTGTTCTATGCAAATTACATGGCCTGGCTGTTGGACTAGGTCGGCAGGTAGGCAGGGAGCCAGGCTGCTATTAACGTTATTTATCTACCTCGCTGCAGGCGTCGTCGGTAATAATAAAGGGTTATTAGTAGAAATCAACTTAACGCTGTGTTCTGATCAACTATCGCCTGCTCAACATCATTGAGTTATTTGTTTTTCATATCTATTACTAAACAGATGTTGGTGTGATTAAGGTTTTTCAGAGACTGGATGCTGATTGGGCCCTCCACAATAGCGGCGGTAAGTCGCCTCTTTGTGGAGTGGCTAGAGAGGCGTCCCGGCGGCCTTACCTTTCGCGTTTCGGTGAGGACCTGCGTCACCGGAATCGGTTGTTTCAGGAGGCCCCTGTTCCGGATAAGGCGGGAGGAAATGCCATATTACCATTGTGTGGATCGCCCTGAGGACACGGTGGAGTACGGCGGTGCTCTACCCAAGCCGGGAAGACCTCCACTGTATGAAGTGGTCTTCCCGGCTTGGGTAGAGCACCGCCGTGTGCCATGAGATCGAGCAATCTGTCGCGTCCGGCCCTGGTCCAGGCCAGAGTCCGGAAGAAGAGTGTATAGCAAACCATCACCTTCTGCGAAGCAGTGATGCTGGCAAAGTAGGAGGCAGAGCGGGTGAGGGAGTGGGAATCCCAGCGCCCTCACGCCACCAGCCGCAGCAGGAGACGCTTTGGTCGGGAGACACCATCGAACTCCCGGCCACCGTAGGAGCGGGCATGCGGGCGGTTAGCAGTGGGCAGCTCGCCGCCCGGTAACGACCAGGCCCGAGTCGATGGCGCGTCGTGTTTCACGCGCAAGATGTTCTGAACTGTGGCCCTGGCACACAGGGAAATGAAGAAACACGGGTGGGTTTTAGTCAGTAAAAGTCTGACACGCCCTTCCGCTCCGATCGGTAGAGGTCATTTGATAATTTCCCATCGCAAACAAAATAAAAGGACTGGATACTAATTCCATTTTTAGGGTTCCGTATCCAAATGGCAAAAAACCGAACCCTTATAGATTCGTCATGTTTGTCTGTCCGTCTGTCCGTCCGTATGTCACAGCCATTTTTTTCCGAAACTATAAGAGCTATACTATTGAAATTTGGTAGGTAGATGTATTCTGTGAACCTCATTAAGATTTTGATGCAAAAAATAATAAATATTGGGGTCTCCCTATACTTAGAACTGAACCACAATTTTTTTTTATTTTTTCATCAAACACATATTTGTGGGGTATCTATGGTCTTCAAAAATGATATCGAGGTTTTTAAAATATGTTTTTTTCTAAACCGAATAGTTTGCGTGATAGACGCTTCCAAAGTGGAAAAAGTTGGTGCCCCCCCCCCCTCTAATTTCCAAAATAAGAAAATGAAAAATCTATACTACATTACTATAAAAACTACCAACGAAAATTATTTTGAACGATATCTAGTAAGTAGTTTTTTTAATACCTCGTAAATCGTAAACCGCTTATTACCGCGTAATCTTTCATACAAATAATTTAAATCCTTTAATTTCATAAATCAATGGTACGGAACCCTTTGTGCGTGAGTCCCACACGCACTTCCAGACGCACTTGGCCGGTTTTTATCCTATAGATACTTTTGACTTTCTTGCCCGTTTTTCTCAAAATATAAAGTTAGTTGCTAATTCCAAAGCGTAGGAATGGGCGACTAGCTTCATGTTTCTCATTAAACGACCCTTTCACGATCCAAAAGTGCTTGTAATTGGTTTATTTGAAATAAATGCTTTGAGTTGAGTAGAGTTATAGGGAGAATAGAAAGGCTGTTTAAGTCCAAACTCAATTAAATCCCCACAGAGTTGAACCTGCAACAAGTATAATGAAATGTGATTCGCCAGTGGCGCCAAGACTATCTTGTTATTGTATTGTCGGGCATCTCTAAATTGAGGCAGTATGGCAAACGATAAATAAATAGAAATAGTAGTAGTTAACTCACTACATTTTAAACTATAAATAGATTCATTTCTGGCTTTCTGCTGTTGGTTTGGCTTCCCAGTAGGCTGGCAGTTCGCTGTGTTGGGCTTCTTTCTGCTTTCGTTGGGCATATTTTCAGCCTGCAATTTTATATAATAAACGCTTGTGGCCGTTAATTTGGCTGGAGTGTTAATTTTCTATTGGTGCGGTTACGTTTTTATTTTTATATGTGGCAAAACTTTAGCTACGTTTTATGTAAAACTGTAACGGAAAAAGTATCTATAGTCTATAGTATAGAAATTCAAAAAACATGTGATCTCGAGTTGAGACGAAAATTATCCACCCGCCAAATATAAACTAGAACGGTTTGAGGTTTGAGAACGGTTGCACTCGCTTCGACAGTTTATCAATAAAATATTTACAAAAATAGTGTGGCCTTTACATTTCGAGGAAGAACAGTCGATCAATATGCAAACTATCTAAATTGAGTAAATAACGCGGATGTACCTACCGGACAACTTTAGGCTGCGGGCCAATTAAAGTACTTATAGTGTTTAGCATTTTAATGTCAGTTGTTAAAAACTGCTGTTTGAGATTGCAGTATCGTGAATACTTTTAAGTCGGCGGTTTTAAGGTCGTTTTTTAAAGGGATCAGTGTGAGAGAATGTTTTGTTTAGAATAGTAATAATAATGTGGACAATTAATTGAAAGAATCAATTCTCTATTTTGTAGGTATACATGTCTTTGTTTGTGTTTTTTACAACTTTAAGCTAAAAAGCCTTAAACTAAAGAAACATTAACTTTTTCACTTATATTTACAATATTTACATTATAACGTAGCTGAACTACTTTAGTTTATAATTTAACAGACTCATTAAACAAGTACAATCTACATCACATTAAAATCCAGCTAACATAAATACTAAGTACTAAAAAGGTAATTACATGACAACAAAAGAGCAGCCGAGAGCGAAGTCATACGAATTACGACAAAATGTATACTGGAGCTACTTAATGACAAAATATCCTATTATCCGAGGACTCTCTTAAACAAATTTATTCGGGTCGTAAATAAAAATGTGCGGTTCTGTTATTTCGACCCTCTGTGCAAATCCCGGGACTGGCTGTTCGTTTAAGTAGTCGAAAATAAAACCTTGACTTATTTGCTAAAGGTACTTTTAGCTAATTTGTAGGTTTCTTAGCTCTCTTGTGGAGTTCATGTAAAATATACATCTGTAATAAAAGTTAAAGGCGCCTAAAAGTGTTCTACGAAAACCTAGTATTAAAAGAGCATTTAAGCATCTGATTTTATTTAAGTGTATTTTTAGTACAAATCAAACCGAATCAATCAAATTTATTCGACGTACGTCTACGTAAATTGGAGTAAGTTTCCTTACAGGAAACTTAAAGTAAAAGCGTTCCCTTTTCCATTAATTGGGACGGATATAGTGTTACAAATTCTTTACCCTAGTGTAAATGTACAGAAGTTCTCCACTAATAGTGAAATAAAAACGTTTTGCAGATATTTTAACATTCGAGCAGAGTGCAGTAAATGACGTTACGTGGAACGTTTCTAATGTAAAGCGATATTCAAGAATATGCATGTTATTCAAGCGCCCGCAGGCACAGGGGGAGGAGATTTTACAAAGTGCCACATGAGTAGGGCTACCATTTGCATTTTTTTAAATGTTGTTTTCCGTGTATATACAGAAGTTCCAGTGCTCTATTTATTATTAGATAAGCCAAAACTACTCTTAAAAAAACATGGTAGGGATGTTTTATTAAACTACAGTGTTAAGTAAGTCATCATCATCGTTATGTCAGTTAAGTAAGTATACCTGGCTTATAAGCGACGTAGATTTACATGGACTTATAATTATACTGAAGTACTTGTTACTTTAAGCACATAATCAAAAATATCCTGTTACCTCAGGAGGCCTGTGTTGGACTTATAATTATACTGAAGTACTTGTTACTTTAAGCACATAATCAAAAATATCCTGTTACCTCAGGAGGCCTGTGTTGGACTTATAATTATACTGAAGTACTTGTTACTTTAAGCACATAATCAAAAATATCCTGTTACCTCAGGAGGCCTGTGTTGGACTTATAATTATACTGAAGTACTTGTTACTTTAAGCACATAATCAAAAATATCCTGTTACCTCAGGAGGCCTGTGTCCCAGTACTGGGAACATTATAGGCTGAGTATGTATGAATATGTTGACTTGTACCTGTCGTGTACGTGTTGTGTACCTGTCGTGTACGTGTTGTGTACCTGTCGTGTACGTGTTGTGTACCTGTCGTGTACGTGTTGTGTACCTGTTGTGTACGTGTTGTGTACGTGTTGTGTACGTGTTGTGTACGTGTTGTGTACGTGTTGTGTACGTGTTGTGTACCTGTTGTGTGCGTGTTGTGTACCTGTTGTGTACGTGTTGTGTACGTGTTGTGTACCTGTTGTGTACGTGTTGTGTACGTGTTGTGTACCTGTTGTGTACGTGTTGTGTACGTGTTGTGTACCTGTTGTGTACGTGTTGTGTACGTGTTGTGTACCTGTTGTGTGCGTGTTGTGTACCTGTTGTGTACGTGTTGTGTACGTGTTGTGTACCTGTTGTGTACGTGTTGTGTACGTGTTGTGTACCTGCTGTGTACGTGTTGTGTATCTGTTGTGTACGTGTTGTGTACGTGTTGTGTACCTGTTGTGTACGTGTTGTGTATCTGTTGTGTACGTGTTGTGTACCTGTTGTGTACGTGTTGTGTACCTGTTGTGTACGTGTTGTGTATCTGTTGTGTACGTGTTGTGTACCTGTTGTGTACGTGTTGTGTATCTGTTGTGTACGTGTTGTGTATCTGTTGTGTACGTGTTGTGTACCTGTTGTGTACGTGTTGTGTATCTGTTGTGTACGTGTTGTGTACCTGTTGTGTACGTGTTGTGTATCTGTTGTGTACGTGTTGTGTATCTGTTGTGTACGTGTTGTGTACCTGTTGTGTACGTGTTGTGTATCTGTTGTGTACGTGTTGTGTACCTGTTGTGTACCTGTTGTGTACGTGTTGTGTATCTGTTGTGTACGTGTTGTGTATCTGTTGTGTACGTGTTGTGTACCTGTTGTGTACCTGTTGTGTACATGTTGTGTACCTGTTGTGTACGTGTTGTGTACGTGTTATGTACCTGTTGTGTACCTATTGTGTACCTGTTGTGTACGTGTTGTGTATCTGTTGTGTACGTGTTGTGTACCTGTTGTGTACCTGTTGTGTACGTGTTGTGTACCTATTATGTACGTGTTGTGTACCTGTTGTGTACGTGGTGTGTACCTGTTGTGTACGTGTTGTGCAACAGCTGTTTAAATAAAAACAAAACTGTATTATACTTATACAGTATGTTAAGAAAACCCTGTCCGACCCGTGAAGGTGTTGTTAGGTATCGATAACTGATTCTACTAATGGATACAAAACCGGGCCAAAGCCTGGAGCACAGGCGTAGAGTAGCCAGCCTTTCGGTCTTCTATAGGATGCATTCTGGTGAGTGTGCAAAGGAATTGCATGATTTAATTCCCCCATCTCCGTTCCATCATCGGACGACCCGTCGTACGGCGAGTTTCCACCCTTACGTTGTTGACACCACTGCGATCCGGACGAAGCGTTTTGCTTCCTCCTTTATACCGCGTACATCGAGGGACTGGAACAATTTGCCGGCGTCGGTGTTTCCGTCACATTACAATTTGAGTGTCTTCAAGGCTAGAGTGAATAGGCTCTTAATAAACTAGCGCGCTTTACCATCAACGATCGCGTCACTGCTTACCATCAGGCGGGATTGCGGTCAAGCGCTGGTTTATAATTTATAAAAAAAAAAAAAAAATATTATTTCGCAAAAAGAGGTAACTTAATAAATGTGCGTTATAGCACCCTTCGGCGGGCGGCGGGCGGCAGGGCACGCGGCATGTGGTCGCATCGCTATTCGCTCATAATAATACCGGTGTTGTCACTTTTTTAAAAATTACCAAATTTCGGGGAAGTTGGAATTAATTCGCGGGAAAAAAAGATTATTTCAAAATTCATTTGTATTGGTATTATGATGATTACGTAAAATTTTATATTATATTTGGTCATGTGTTTACCTAACCTTTATTATCCTTATGGGTCGGACCGGGTTTTCTTAACATACTGTATTTTGTTCAAAGCGTTTTCAATTTGTGTAAGCTTTAGAAGCTAGGCTTATCAATTTTAGTTGGCCAATAGGACAAAATAACAAGTTTTATATTTAATGAGAGTCCCTACGTGTAAAGTTTATTAATGATGTTACGACTTATTATTTCGATAAAACATCTCCACACTCAAAGTTCCCCAGCACAGCCCTAGCTCTCGCAGCTCCTACTCCACCCTACATTCACTGGGAACTACTGTTTTTACTGAGTATGAGAACGTTTTCTCTTTCTTGTTC
This sequence comes from Sesamia inferens, assembly GCA_037179545.1. Classification (NCBI taxonomy): domain Eukaryota; kingdom Metazoa; phylum Arthropoda; class Insecta; order Lepidoptera; family Noctuidae; genus Sesamia; species Sesamia inferens. Next base: position 30,611,108 of record CM073937.1, on the reverse strand, counting down.
TAGTGTTATTTTTAAGCTCATTTTATGTTCAACGACAGTGGTTTTGAATACGAAAGCTTATCTTTAATTGTGCAGAATTGTGTTTCTAGATTGCTATTACAATATACTATACGTATTACAAGATAGTAATCATTACACTTTAAATCTTTTCGATTATGTTACTTATAATTAGTCATAAATGTATTAATTCTCGGGACTGTCAAACTCTGGAACTTAGCTTCCAATTAATGCATAGTTGATGTCGTATTTTGTTGACATTCATTGCAAATCCTACTAAATTTATGATAAATAGTCGCCTGCACAGGTCTACCACCAACGTCAGCACACCCGGTTGGATTGTCCTTACTTTAAGCAATCCACTAACTGAAAGATTCCGGTCATTCGGTTTTTTTACTTATGTGTCGAATATTGACAAGGGCTACTTTTTAGGGGGATACTATGCAAAAGAACCCGTGAAGGATCTATAGCTAATTTCATCAAAATTATACGACCCTACGGTAACTAGCATATAGTCAGAATTTAAATCGTCTATTTCCACACGGTCAGCTGTCAGTTGCCACACATAATAGGCGTCTATTCTGCACAATATATTATTCGAAGAACTTCTCGATTTTCTTCGTGTACAGGCTGTAAAATGAATACCATCCCATATTCCTAGAAACTATTCGCTGTTGTTCCAAGAACCCGAAATACAAATGACCATTTGCTTTTCTGGAAATTCATCGTCGGAATATGAACTGGAAATCTCGAACGGAGTTTATGTCTCTCAACCCAGTTTTCAAATGTTATTATTTTGTACACAATTCTGGGTATCAAAAGTAGAACTTGTACTTTATTTGTGAAGTGTCTTCGTGTAGAATGTTGTTTATTTCTAAAGTAGCGAACTTCTTATTAATAAATAGAAATAGATATGTAATAAGTGACAGTATTTATTTAACTTTGATTAAAATAAGCAACATTGCTAAGATATTTAAGCTTTAATAACCGCTCATCAAAAGATGATATATTTTAAATGTCAAAGACAAGAGTAAAGAGAATCTATAGGTAGTATCTCAAAGGACGATGGCTTATTAAAATGTGCAGCGTTCTGATTAAAAGTTTCAAGAACTTTCTAACTGGTGATGTTTGCGTGAGACCCGCTCCAGTAAGGAACTAGCAGTGATCTGAGCAGGCTACGAGTGCAGAAAATAACAAAATAATGAGGTTTTAAAATAACTACTTTCAACTACGCCGAAGGGCTTTTGTAAAGTTTCTTGTGGTGAATGAGAACATACTCCTACTAAGAAACCGAACTATGTAAGCAATAAAAATATTGCGTGTTATGTACTGGATATGTTTCCATATGAAATATTACATCATAGTTTATTTTTCCTTAATTTTTATTCAGTCCATACTGAATATATATATAGGTGCTGTGTGTGATAAATGGAAAAAAATATAAATCCTGCCGGGCACAGCAATATTTTAAATAAATTGAAAAGCAATAATGGTAGTCAAGATCCACGACCGTTTGTTGACTTTCTATGTTTTATACATCTATTTGAACCAACACACACACACACACGTTACATAACTAAAATAAAAAACTCCAACCAGTAACAACGAACTACCCTCAAATTGAACCACAAAATTCTCCTTTCATTTCAAATAATTTCCCCGTGATTCGGCGAGATTTACTGAATTCGCTCTCTCGTATATTCGCGGGCTGAAAGACCGCAATGTATCGGTTTTCAATATAAATCGCAATCTGTTCCAACTACCCGAGGTTTCAGTATTCCTGACTCACCTCTGATACGATACGTTCATTAACGAGAATATAATATACTGAAGCGTAATATTTGGTGGGATTCACATTTCTACGCGATTTCGATATATTCATAAATATGTATATATATATAATGCTTTAGCCAGCACATAACATTTTACAATGACAGTAATCAAAATCCGTCTATCCCTATCTGGAATAATAAGACCCGCAGGCAAGATGTAGTGAACAGTAGTGACCCCACTGACGCCATCTCCAGGGAGAAGTCTTGTTCCTCACCTCTGACTTGCGTTTATTGGTCGACCAGAGCAAAGAAACAGACCTACCACCTCATTTTTGGCTTTATTAACCGGCTTGAGTGGAAATTTCCTAAGAGGCCTCAGTGAGTTTTCTTCGGTCCTTCGTACGTCTTTCAAACGGGGATCCCAGGGACCCGAGATATGTTAAAAACTCCAAATAATAATAGGAGAGAATAGAATACTATTTATTAGGTACACCATATAAACTACACAACATAAAAATGAAGAGTATACAAAGGGTGACACAATGGGCGGAGTTATCGTAAAGCGATTTTTTTACAGAAAACATTTATTTTAGACCCGTCCATAATTTTAGCTCAATGTTACTCATTGAGCTTAAATAACTAATGTTCGAATTTTGAAACAAAAATTAAACAGGGGCATGAAACCGCAACCACATATGCAGCCCGGGGGTTTCTCACCGATCAGTAAAAACACTCAGTATAGTGATGGCGAATCTTAGTCTAATGATAGCGATGAAGCCACCCACAACAAATAACCTTGATGCACTAAAACACCATGGCAGCCCCAACAGTACCCTGAGAGCATTATTTTATTAGACACGAAACTCGAGCATTATCCATAGGTATTTCAAATAACGTTATTTTTTAAATTGTTTGGTGTGACGACCGAAGGGTGTTTATACCGTGCCGCGTACTGTGACCCAAATAAACATTTTGTAGCTAAGCTCCGCCATTTATTGACTTAGAAAAGTAATATTAAGTGAAGATATCCACGGTACGTAAGGCATACTAACACAGGTGATCAAATTAGACCTGACTCTACTTTGGACTTATGTTTTACTAAAATAGATATAGGTACCTAATCATATTTTCTTTATTTTTCATCCCTAGTTCGTCCCGACTCAATTTTCTGAAATTCGTTCACAAATTCAATACCATTTTGTGCTATTCCATGCGAAATTCATTTTAATTCTATTCATTTTATTTTTTCAGGGTTTTAGCTCGAAAATTGGTTCAGAATGAACAAACATTTTTACATTTTCTAAATAGATTCGTGTGACGCATAAAACAAAATCATGTACAACACACCTCCGGTGATCTCCTCTAAAAATCTTACCGTACAAAAGTTATGTATATCTGAATTATCTGAAGTGAGCTTTGAACCGTCAATAGTATTTATTTATTTAGGACAACCAACAAATCTTACACTAGTTTTATTTATATATAACACTGTGAGATGGTCACAGAATTGCCTGCTGAAATGGAATAACATTCTCAGGAAGCACATTTAAGTTGCACTTACGACTTTGTTTTAATTAATCATTAATATACTAGCCTAGTGGTGGTAGCCTCTCATTTGAGACTGGTATAGTGCCCAAGTCCTGGAAGCTTGCCAACGTGCAGCCCGTGCCCAAAAAGGGTAGTCGTGCCGATCCTACCAACTATCGGCCGATTTCGATCACCTCCATACTTTGCAAAATTATGGAGCGTGTATTGAACTCACGCCTCTTGGCATACCTGGAAGGTAACGATCTCCTCAGTGACCGACAGTACGGGTTTCGCCGCAATCGGTCAACTGGGGACCTACTAGTGTATGCCACTCACTTGTGGGGCGAGGCCCTCGAGAGAAATGGGGAGGCGATTGCTGTCTCCCTTGATGTCTCGAAGGCCTTCGACCGAGTTTGGCACGCTGGCCTTTTGAGTAAGCTTCCAGCGTACGGCATTTCCCCTAGCCTGACTGGCCGGGTAAAAGACTTCCTGACTGAACGGTCCCTCCGAGTTGTTGTCGACGGTGGCTCATCTGAGCCCATGTCGACTAATGCCGGTGTTCCTCAGGGGTCTGTTCTCTCTGCAACTCTGTTTCTGCTGCATATTAACGATCTGCTGATGCCCGGTATCTATGGGTATGCAGATGACAGCACAGTTGTGGAGAGATACCTGCCGGATGCTCGGGCTAGTAGGGAATCAATCCGGTCCGAAAGAGAGGCCATGGTAGAGCGAACGAGTGTTGCACTTCAGGCAGTCTCCGAATGGGGCAATGCCAATCTTGTAGCATTCAATGCCGCCAAAACGCAGGCGTGTCTTTTCACCGCCAAAAGGAGCCCGTTCACCTTGGCTCCTACTTTTCGGAATGTATCCTTGGAGTGTACCGACCGCCTTCAGCTTTTGGGTGTTGAGATTTCCTCGAACCTAAACTTTGGGCGGTTCATTGAGTCCAAGGCCAAGGTGGCTGCCAGAAAACTTGGTGTAATCGCAAAGGTCCGGCAGTACTTCACACCAGTGCAGCTTCTAATGTTGTACAAAGCACAGGTCCGTTCGTGTGTGGAGTACTGCAGCCAGATTTGGGATGGTGCTGCTAAGTGTCACCTGGCCACTTTGGATTCAGTGGAGACGCGTGCGAAGAGGCTGATTGGTGACCCTGATTTAACTCGAGTTGGTCTCCAAAGCCTAGAGCACAGGCGTAGAGTAGCCAGCCTTTCGGTGTTCTATAGGATACATTCTGGGGAGTGTGCGAGGGAATTGCAAGATTTAATTCCCCCATCTCCGTTCCACCATCGGACGACCCGTCGTACGGCGAGTTTCCACCCTTATGTTGTTAACACCTCTACGATCCGGACGAAGCGTTTCGCCTCCTCCTTTATACCGCGTACATCGAGGGACTGGAACAATCTGCCGGCGGCGGTGTTTCCGTCGGACTACAATTTGAGTGTCTTCAAGGCTAGAGTGAATAGGCTCTTAATAAACTAGTGCGCTTTACCATCAACGATTGCGTCACTGCTTACCATCAGGCGGGATTGCGGTAAAGCGCTGGTTTATATTTTAATTAAAAAAAAAAAGCCTATTGGTTAAAACACCAGCCTCTCAAGTATGAGTGTGCGGGTTCGATCCCAGGTCAGGCAAGTACCAAGGTAACTTTTCTAAAGTTATATGTACTTTCTAAGTATGTCTTGGACACCAATGACTTTTTACAAGGTGAAGGAAAATATCTTGAGGAAACCTGGACTTTAAAGTCTGAAATACCCAACCCGCTTTGAGCAAGCGTGGTAATTACGCTCAATCTTTCTGTGTATGAGAGGAGGCAACTACAAACTATGAACTACAAAGATATGGTATGACAGCTTATCGTGCCTTAAGTTTTGAAATAATATTAAAACATCCTTATTTGTCCTATTCAATGATTGGAAAATTCGAGTTTCATATACTGGCAACACACTTTTTAAAAACGGGAGTGGAACAAGATGGTTTTAGGAACACGCGGAACAGGCGGTTCCTTTGATTTGAATTGCTGTGAGTTGGTTGGAAGTCACACAATTCAGAATCAGAAGCTCTAACATTCAGGTCACAGTCATTCATAGGCAATGGTCGACTTTGTTTTGTAGGACAAGTTTTAAAATATATTTCTTTGGTAAGTATGTTTTATAGTTAACAAAGATCAGAGGCAGTAGCAAAACAAGGAGTTATAAATACAATGAAAGTGTTGATAAGTTGTCTCTTCAATCTTCTGTCTCTTTCGTGGTGTATCAGTACGACAGCAAGAGCCGCGTGTGTCTTATGATAGATTATCAGCCACACTACCAATAAGAGCACACGCAAGGCTCCCGCTGACGACCGAAGTCTACAGCTACCGGGGTCAGGCTCCGTCTTCATCTGTTGGTATTAGGCTGCCTCTTGTCTGCCGATATTAGCTCCCTAATGACTTTATAACAGAAGGCCGGGAAAAGGTTGCTATTATAAAAAATAACAAACTTAGTCGGGTCGGCCGACATACATACACAGAGAACTATGCTGAGCTATATAGAGGTATGCTGCTGTACCTTTATGTAACGAAGAAAAACACAATTTGACGTTATTTTCCCGTTGTTATATGTTATGTAAGTATAGGAAAAATAATGTCAAGTTATGAAATCAGTGAAGGTCGCGGGATACCGCAGGCCGGTCGTCGTGGGGATGGTTTTAATGTAGTCAAAGACACAGTTCCATAAATATTCAAAAACATTTCGTTTGTTACCAGTACGGAAAAAAATATAAACATAAATTCTTGTAGCATTCAATGACGCCAAAAGACACGCCGTCTTTTCACCGCCAAAAGGAGCCCGTTCACCTTGGCTCCTACTTTTCAGAATATATCCTTGGAGTGCACCGACCGCATTCAGCTTTTGGGAGTTGAGATTTCCTCGAGCCTAAACTTTGGGCGGTTCATTGAGTCAAGGTGGCTGCCAGAAAATTTAGCGTCATCGCAAAGATCGCAAAGGTACTTCACACCAGGGCAGCTTCTAATGTTGTACAAAGCACAGGTCCGCTCCTGTGTGGAGTACTGCAGCCACATTTGGGCTGGTGCTGCGAAATATCACCTGGCTACTTTGGATTCGGTGGAGAGGCGTGCTCAGAGGCTGATTGGCGACCCAGATTTAACTCGAAACGGTCTCCAAAACCTGGAGCACAGGCGTAGAGTAGCCAGCCTTTCGGTCTTCTATTCTATAGGATGCATTCTGGTGAGTGTGCAAGGGAATTGCATGATTTAATTCCCCCATCTCCGTTCCACCATCGGACGACCCGTCGTGCGGCGACTTTTCATCCTCACGTTGTTGACACCACTACGATCCGGACAAAGCGTTTCGCTTCTTCTTTTATACCGCGTACATCGAGGGACTGGAACAATTTGCCGGCGGCGGTGTTTCCGTCACACCACAATTTGAGTGTCTTCAAGGCTAGAGTGAATAGGCTCTTAATAAACTATCAACGATCGCATCACTGCTTACCATCAGGCGGGATTGCGGTCAAGCGCTGGTTTATAATTTACTATGTAGGATCTCTAAAATTCTCATAAAATTATACATATATGTACATCAAACTGAGTCTGTCTTTCATTTAACTTTTTACATATGTATGTTTGATAACAAAGATCTGATAAAATAAAGATTTGAAAATCAGATTCCCAAACTTTAGTTAAAAAAATATTGTACGACAAACTATTTAGTTGATTAAAAGGCTTTTATAAAAGAATAAATCAACTCTGAATGTTCGCTTGAAAGTAGAAGTGGAAGTTTATTAAATGAACTGAATGGTCGGCTCTCGTAAATCGTTTCCAATGAATGGATTGAGAAGGCATTTAGTTCGGTAACACTTCACTACTGAGATTTTAAATTGAATAGGATTACAATGAGCTTAAGTTTTCTGTTAGTTCAGCTTGTGGAGTTTAAATAGTTAAAAAATGTTTGCAATCATATCAATGAGTTGGCAGGATCATACCAGGTGGCGTTCTATGGAGTCTGTAATCTCCCTTGGTAAAATAGTATAAGTCTGTGTAGGTGTAGTACATTTTTATATACATCTAAAACATTAGCTACTAAGTTATCAGCTAAAAGTAGTGTTTCTGGTAATAATAGGCAATGTTCATAAAATATTCTACATTAAGTTCAATCTAATAAAATAACTATAACTGAAACTTTCCTTTAAAAACAGTTGTGAAATCCAGGCTACAACTGAAATGATTTTATTATGTAAGTAGGTTTGTACAAGCATTTTTACAAGTCAATCATACTATTATTTAAAAAAACTAGATGATGTTTGTAATTTGGACGGACAGACAAACAGGCTTATCACACTTACAGGTGAATCTATAAGGGTTCCTAGTTGATTACGGAAGCAAAAAACGGCAAAAAACAATTATAAATTCTAAGTAAAAATACGATCGCTTTCAATTAATATTCAAATGAACCCAAAAAGCGCAGGGATCGCGACCACTAAATCAACGTTACCTAAAATAATTTTCCTCTCCTCGCAAAAATGACGTTGTATCAAAAAAATGACGGCAGAATATTCAAAAGGTCTGGAGTTGAATTATTCAGATGGTTGATTATTCATGGAGCCGCTCCTTGCTCGAGTTCATCGCACGTCATTCAAGCTCATCGTACGTCATGCTTGTTTAATTAACGAGTCTTGCATGTTGAAGATGATAGATATCAAGATTTTTAGACGAAAACTTGATTGGAGACTCTGTTCCCGAAGTTGTTGACAGTTACGTGTACCTGGGACAAACTATCCAGTTAGGAAGGTCCAACTTCGAGAAAGAGGTGAATCGTCGAATCCAACCCGGCTGGGCTACTTTCGGGAAGCTACGCAGAATCTTCCCGTCCAAAATACCGCAGTGTCTCAAGACAAAGACCGACCAGTGACCAGTTCGACTAGTGTGTGTTACCAGTGATGACTTATGGAAATGAGATGTCGTCGCTATCAATGGGCCATATAAGAAGGGTCAAAGTCACTCAAAGGGCAATGGAGAGGGCTATTCTTGGGGTTTCACTGCGCGATCGAATCAGGAATGAGGAGATCCGCAGAAGAACGAGAGAAACCAACATACCCCGAAGAATTGCAACACAAAAGTGGCAGTGGGCTGGGCACATTGTCATAGGACAGATGCCCGATAGGGCCGACGGGTTCACGGGACGAATGGCAACCACGCACCGGAAGACGCAGCGTGGGTAGGCCCCCGATAAGGGGGAACGACGACCTGGTGAAGGTCGCGGGAAACCGCTGGATGCGGGAGGCGCAGGACTGGTCGTCGTGGAGAACCTTGGAGGAGGCCTATGTCCAGCAGTGGACGTCTTTCGGCTGATATGATTATGATGATGATGATGATGATGATGAGACTGATAAAGATTTATGAATAACTTTATTCTTTTTGAATGAAAAAGAATATTTTAAAGCTTGAGACTGACCTCTATAACTGAGTTGTACCTTTAGGTACATGTTTTGAAAGTAGATTACAGCTTGATATCGAAATTGGCTTTGAATTATGTATAGTGTATCGCTATCTTTAAATATTGAAGGCGTTGTTAAGAGAAATCCATTTTCTCTACTCAACATAATCTTTAATAAATCTTATTACAAAGAAAACATTACAAAAGCACATAAATTCACATTTGCTTTACATTCTCCAAAACCCTCGAAAGAAGAACATTGTACCTCATCTTAATATAAAGTAAAAGAATAAAAAAAACATCAAAGCAGCATTTAATATGGCGGAGTCGCAGCTGCTTAATAAGACGATCTCAAGCAGTTTTTAATATAACTAGCAGGAACCGCATCCATCTGCCTTATCCCGGATAAAACTGGATATAATCGGTTTGAGGCAGACACTTAGATTTACGCGACATTTTTATTATTTTGTACTTTTACGAGACAATCAGAGGATTGTGAAACAATGATAGGTTTCAATAATATAGAAAACAAAACATCACTGTGTCTGTAATACGTATAATATAACACGCTCAACGTGATAGGTTGCATATAATTCTGAATGTAAATTTAATTATAATTTTTAAACAGAATTGTTAAAAGATAAATACAAATTTGCTACAAATCAGAATTCTATTTCGTTCCAATTTAACGATGGGCAAAGTACGTTCACTAGACTGTAATCTTTTTTGTCGAAGACTCAAAGAATATGGCCGGAGGTGAATGGCGAAGTTTTAATTAATCTACAGTTAGGAAATAAATCGACTTTTAAAAGAAAGTAGCTTTGTCCCCAATATGACAAAGAAATGCTGCTACATTTACCGTCTTCTACTGAGAAAAAATGAGTTTTTTTCAGGTTTTTGCAAAAGACTACAATGATTTCAATAAGTAATCGGCTTTTATTCGTCAATTTCGATAGTCCTATTTATAGATTTGTTTGAAAGAACTACCTGCTTTTGACACATCAAATCAATACCGACCGATGCTATGTATGAACCTATCTAATAATGTTGTTAGACGAAGGAGACTAGTCTCTACGACACAGGGAATCCTAGTGTGGAGGATAGTGCTATTTAAATATTGTAATGATTTTCTGAACAATAAAGTTTTTATTATTATATAAAAATAAAATGCAAAGTAATACATAAAAATTGATTTAAGGAAGACGAGATGTACATACTGTAATAGAGACATAAACAAATATCTATAGATTTAGAATTAAGTATCGTCTTATAATAAAGAGGCCGTAAAAATAAAACATCTACAAGAACAGTTAACCTGAGACTCATTAAAAATAGTCTCCCAACTCACAAACAAAGTAACTCCCCACAAATAGTGTTTCCGTTGACCTAAATATCACAAGAGAATGTATGCTGTCACAAGAGTTGTCGACAAGGTGTGCAAGTGTCGGGCGTGAACTACCCGGACTCGGTTGGACGAGACACCGGACAGCGAATCGGCGGGGGTCGAGCCGGGACGGGCAGAGGCCGTTTGATCTGGGTACCGGGTTTTATCAGGTAGCTGTAGTTTCGAATATTTTAGTATGTGAGTGCCTAATTTTTATTGTGTTTTGTAAGTTAGAATACTTTAACGTCACAGATTTTATTTCCATGATATTAAGATGTTTTCGAAAACTATTAAGTTTTTTTTTTAAGTTATAAACTAGTGTGGTTATGTTTGTTTATTAATCTTATAATAAATAATTTAAGTTAATAATAAATTGTTTAGTGTTAGAACGTTCTCAGCGAGCAAGTTTGAGATATCACGAAGCAGCCACGCCACTCAGAGACACTAAATCATAATCCATCGCATGCCAAATAACAGTAAGTTGGTAAAAGCCAGGTGATCGATACGCGGTATGCACAACACGTGTACAGTAACGAGCATATTCGAGCACAGTTTGAGCATCGCGAGCAATTGCGTTTGTTTGTGAGGCTGTACGTGTACCTACGTGTCGTACGTGGCGTGCAATAATCGTGTGTGCTCGATCGCTAACAAAGAGTTTACGTACAACGACAACATACTGTACCACAATGGACTAAAGTGCAGGTATTCAAATATCCCACATATATTAGTAAAAGCTTCCAGATATTTTTTATTTTGATTTAAAAAAAGAGAGGCTTTCGTCCAGCGAAACAGCAGTTAGTGAAATAAAACCAGGGGATAAAAATTGTATTCTGCGCTGCAAAATATCTCTGTTATGTTTTTGTATTTTTTTTTTTTTTTGCTTTGCTCGTAGACTTTGAAATTGCCAGAATAGGATTCATCCGAGCTCCTATTGGATGAAGCTTTTTACTTACTTTTTAAAATAGGTAACATTTCAATTGCAAGGTACTTCACCAATGAAAAATAAACGTTTTTGCAACAAATTCAATTTTCAACTTTTTTGTCGATATCTATTTGGAATACCCCGCAGCACCATCAACTCATTGCACTCTAAAACCCACTTGTTAGCTAAAAGTCACAACAAAACGTATACTAAGCGCGCAGAGCGTAAATCATGAAGAGGAGGTATCGGCGGTTGGACTCAGATTCATGTACCTCCCACCCGCCCTAAGGATATTATAGCTTTTGCGAGGTCTCAGGCACCAGTAGACCTAAGATACTAATCTTAACTGGTTTTTTGCATCCCTATTGTAATGTGAAAAGGGTATTGACGGGTAAATAATATTCGTATAATTTTTCAAGTGTGTAGCGTTATAATTTAGGTATTTATATAAAATAATGATTTTTATGCAAGTTATAGAAACTAAAATACGGCGAACATGTGATTAGCCTTGACTACGCTAACTGTCTGTAACATAACTCACTAGTAGCGACGTCTGTCTGACTGTCATTCATTTTGTAGTCAAGTTCAGCTGAAGAAGCATACCTGCAACAAAGAAACATAACATTATTAAACAACTCTACAACTTTAAGGACATATTACAATAAGTTAAATATATAAAAGTATGGAAAATATTCAATAAATTGTAATTATATTCTGAAGAACCGCCATTTCGATAAGTAAAGTTACATAATTATGTTATGAAGTAGTTATATTCTGGTTTAGATTATCGTTCAGTGAACTTGTTAAATTCCATGAAGACACCATGTGCGCCGCCAGGTCGTACCGTCAGAATTAAATCTACATACATTATATTACTTATTCATAAGTCTGGTTGTATTCTTACATCATATTTTAGAATGAAAGTGAATTTATCAAATAATTCTATTTTCTCTTGTAATACCATTGTACTTCTCGGAGCTCTGAAGGCTTAGTTAACCTGATTATATAATTGTTTTTACCAAATATAAATTCTAACTACTTTTATATTTTAAGCCCTGTTATAAAAATATTTTAACGTTTGTAAACAAATTAAATAAGTTATAGTTTTAAGCTGTAATATTATAATTATAATATTGTACACATTTAACTAGTGCTTCTAATAACAACTTTAGGTTAAATAATATTTAATAATACATTGGTTTTGCCTCTCATTTGTTTCTCTATCTCCTTTCCCCCGTTGCCTACCACATGTAATATCAACATTTGTATTCATTGGCACAAGACAACTTGTCACGGCTACCCTCGAATCCAATGACAATAACATTAACTTGTCCCTTCCAATAATCGCACACATATGTGTGCGATTATTGGAAGGGACAAGTTAATGTTATTGTCATTGGATATTCTTTGAATGCTCGCTATAAAGTCGATAGCTTTATAAACCACGTCTGGATGATATCACGTAGGACATGCCGTTTATCTAGCTTGCAGAAGGACTTACTAAAATATGTACTTTATAAGGTACTCACTTACGTGGATTTTCGGTCTGATGTTAGGAAAATGGTAAAAGCCCTGTTACAACTAACTACAAATATATTTTCTAAATGAGCTCAATACTCGTATTTTGTCCAGGTTGAGGAACACGCCGTGAAGTCACCAAGACGCACAGAGGAAGCGTTGTTATCAACATTGGTTCATACTTTGCAGTAATGTTAAAACTAAGTGGAGTATTTCATTTTCCTAACATTCCTAGCTTAGTTTCCGCCACAACAGTGGATGACGGAACGCAAGATAGTTTTGTTAATCAAGCAGGAGTTTCCTTCCATGTTAGGTTTGTCTGGCCCGCTCAGTGGCGAGTCTCGCGAGCTCGCGTAATTGTACGTAGCACTGGTACTAATACGGTACTACATGTTAATTGACGATAACTGAGGACGATTCGCCTAAGTATCAATTGTGCTAACGTTGTACAAAATACCAATGTAAATCGAAAGTCTTATTTTTCTTATCCTTCTCAGAGTATAGAGGTCCACTGCTGAACAAAGGCCTCCCTCAAGGCTTTCATTCCTTTGGAGGGGTTTGCTACAAGCCCCACGTTTGGCAGGCGGGTTGGGGGTCGCAGTAATTTGATATTCCACATGAAAAACGCTGCTGCCCGCTTCCCTGGTGAGCGTTCCCTTAGTCGCTTCTTACGACACCCACGGGAGGATATGGGTTGGTACTATTCTAAGCCCGGTACCACACGGGACTGCAAAGCTGAAGTTTAATAAGCCCTAGGGTTAAAAAGACCTTGAAAATAATATTATTGTACCACAATGTAATAAGGTTAAAATCATAAATATAGTACATCCCAGTGATTTGCTGGCGAGGCGCCAAACCGCGCTTTATTTAAAAGCATTTTATACGTGCGATTATTAGGGAGGGCATTACCATTTTACCACAGAATGGCGGAAATTGTGTTTTATCCAGATTGACTTTCAGACCGCTGCCAAAAAAGTAGATTGGAGTGTTTAACTGTATTATCAGCGGAATCTTATTACATTCGCGATGCGAGCTTAGTTGTATCATTAAGACTAGGTACCTCAGGACGAGGTCATAAGAGACAAACAAACTGAACAGGTAGGTATGTGAAAATATTCACATAAAAACACGATCGTCTTCAGCATTATTATAGAATGAAAAAATCCTCTTCATTTTCATCGGATAATACACAAGTACCCAAGAATGATAAACAGCAAGATATATATAAAAAATATATATAAAAGCATGAAACATAATTATAATGCAAAAAGAAATAAAAGACAAGAGCATTACGTAACTAAGTATGTTCGAAGTAAAGTAAAACAACCAACTTTCTTTGTTTGTTTCGTTTCGCGGTTTCACGAAAACTTAAATATTTCAAACATTTTAAAATTTCCCTTTGTACGAACGAATATCCTTACATTGGAATAATTCGAATGCTTACTCCATTGTAAATTATGATAAAATTATAAAAAAGTTGTACTGAAATTATGTTAAAATACGACTCTAACAAGCCAACAATACGACCGTCTTATGATGAAAAAATAATTTATTATGTTTGTGTCAGTCAGCGAAATTTTATTATAAAATTCCGAGAAAAATAGTGTTGGAGTTTTCTTGAAATGAAGATGTCTTCTTGAATAATATGTATTTCAAACGACATTTTTCATTTGCTGAAGCGACAAAGTCCAATAATAAAACTTTAACTCAAATACATTTTAACTACTGAAAGGATAAATGAATGCTTGTTATGTTATCATCTTGAGTTCTTTAACAGGAAAATCATGTTGCAGACTTTGTGATTATCTTAAATTGTCTTATAGGAATAATTGCAGTTCACGAGTGTTGTATGCAATATTACGTGAACAGAATGATTGGTCTAATTAACTGATGATTTTTTCTTAATGCTCAAATCAGTGCTTGACCTGGTGGTAAGCAGTGATGCAATCGTGGACGGCAAAGCGCACCATACTACTTTATAAGACAAAGTACCTGTGCAGTGACGTCATACATCAACAGAGAGACTTCATATCATAACATTATCACAAGAATCACGCAGATCCCAAGAGATCTATCGATACGTGGACGTGATAGATCGCCGCAAATCAAGTGATACGGGTAAAGGGATTTAGAGGCAGGTTGGTTTGAGATCATATTCATACCTTATTTTTGAATAATACCGAGAAAGATTCAACATGTAACTAGGTTACTCAGATGTTCGAAACTTGTATAAAAAAAAATTCGCTGTGTTAGCACAAATTGTGTTTGATAGACTTGCAAACTAGCACAAGAAGATCTTATAATTCAGCGAAAAACTTTATTAAGAAATATAAGGACCTGTTTCCAAAACGACCGTTTAGAGTAGAGAGCACAGTACAAAGCTGGTATCATTACTTACAAGTTACAGTAGCTAAGTTGCCGGCTGCGACTCCGCGCTGGCCGGCTTCCAACTAATTCTTCAGCTAAATATAACGCAACACATTTTCCATTTATATTTCCTAAAAATATATTCCGAACTAAACGCGGCATTTTTTTATGCCATCACTTATCCGGCCTATTGTTGCGTCTGGTTCTGTTAAGGAAATGTTGCGATACTGAGGCCTTTGTTTTTTGTAATTGAGACACACAGTAACAATGTACATATAGTAGGGTTCTGGTAGCATTATTTTTAGCATTTCGAAGTAAACCCAACTCTTGAGGCAAGTCCGCCCGACTGGCGCTTAGCTTTGTGTAAATTATTACATCATCACTGCATTGACGGCGGATTTTTCTATGTTAAATACAAAAATCCGAATAATCAGTAAAGCCAACTATGATCTATGTTATGCAAAAAAGACTAAAATACCAGTGGACAAGGCATGTAGTGAAGCTAGAAGATGATAGGTGGGCTAACAAAATAACAAAGTAGAAGGGCTCATACGGTAACCGCTTCAAAGGCAGACCCCACACGAGATGGTAGATGAAATATCAGACATAGCTTGCCTTTGCTGGTCACAAATAACTGAAGACAGAGATACACGGAAATCTTTAGACGCCTTCACCTTAACCTCAGGAGGGGTTCTAGCAAAGAGAATACGAAACTCAAATAACATTTTTTTTACATATTATAAATAATACTACTCTCGCACACACTGTAAATTACATTTCTTTTCCAAACTTAGTAAACAAGAAATAAAGGGCTTTATTATCATTTATGCTCTCTCATGTGAAATTTTTCAACTTTGTATAATGCCCGTTAATAAGCCCGACATTATCAAGTTCAGTTTAGCCAACAATAGAAAATGACTTGTGAACCGGGTAAAGTTTATTGATCCCTTCTAGCTCATGTCAGACAGTTTCTGAAGTAAAGACGTAAAATCGTTTGCGGTACTATAGTGGGATTATGCCCTGGATAGGATTAGGTCTCAACTTACGAGTTCTCAAGCAAAAGTTAAAGAAAACTTTGGCAGTGTATAAGATCAGATATCGGAATAGTTTAACATCGTAATCTCTTATTAAAAGTGGTATGGTCAAATGTTTTCTATTCTAATCAACGGTTTTTTTCCACACGAAAAGGGTATATGACCTCCAAGCATTCTATTAGGATTGTATACAGTATGTTAAGAAAACCCTGTCCGACCCATAAGGATAATAAAGGTTAGGTAAACACATGACCAAATATAATATAAAATTTTACGTAATCATCATAGTACCAATACAAATAAATTTTGAAATAATCTTTTTTTCCCGCGAATTAATTCCACCTTCCCCGAAATTTGGTAATTTTTAAAAAGTGACAACACCGGCATTATTATGAGCGAATAGCGATGCGACCACGTGCCGCGTGCCCTGCCGCCTGCCGCCCGCGGAAGGGTGGTTAACACACATTTATTAAATTACCCCTATTTGCGAAATAATATTTATTTTTTTAGTGGGATTTTTTTTTAAGTTTAGCCCGGTTTTGTATCCATTAGTAGAATCAGTCATCGATACCTAATAACACCTTCACAGGTCGGACAGGGTTTTCTTAAAATACTGTATACTTAGTAGTTTTATTTGCATATAATTTAATTTTGCTTGAGAAACTGCAAAAATTTTTGGCACATAACGAATCAGAGAAATACGAGTCAATCACATGGATATTCCAACTTTATACACATAAGACCAAACCGATATCCTAAATCACTCGATAGCATGCCACCCTTATCTCATAACGCAAACCGGACAAATGAAAACAAACTGGAACCTCCTCCTATTGAAACAGGATCAAAGAAAATCGCAAAAACGTGCGGTGTTTGTGATCGAGTTCCGGTCGCGATCGACGGGAAGCGGCCGGAAGTTGGCTTTGTGACGATAACCGCGGGAAGTCACGCCGGAGAGAACTACGTCGTGTGCTCATTTATAGGGAGAGGGGTTGTACCGTCAAACGTTTTTAACTGTAAAGTCAAATTCATTCTTACTGTTATAGAGATAAGAAGAGTGTGTTAATGCAAATCAAGAAAGCACGTGTGAAGGGCACCGAGCTGTTTGCACGGTTTGCGCAATGTAACTTTTCTAAGTTATATGTACTTTTTATTGGACACCAATTTTATTTTTATTTTTTTAATATTTACTCGTTAAAAGTTTGTTCGTTTTGTACCATTAAACCAGAAATGGTTTGTATTGGTATTCACATTCGCTATAACAACTCTTAAGACAGCATAATATATTTTGTATTAATTCTTAATGTACCCTCACCATTTTTTTTCTTATTAATAATATAACCAAATAACGTAGGTACACAAAGAACTACTACTATAACAAAAATAGTAAAAAAAGGTTAAAGGGTAAATTAAAAACAAACGTATAAAATTAAATAATTTGACAAACAAGTATAGCTGTAAACATCTATCCAGTAAGTGAAATGAGTCACATGCATGTTTTGAATCTATGCAGCTCGTTACTGGGCTGCTTATTAAAAAGATCGTTTTTTTCTAGTGTACCTACCCACATATTATAAAACCAATCCGAAAGAAATTCCAATATACAGGTGCTTCGCTTTTATTTGTTTTATTAGTGTGTTAAATAAAAAGTTATTGTTATATTTTTAGTTTAATATGTAGTCGTGATAATATTTTTTGTATTTTTGCTTATAGTTTTTCGAGTTTATTTCGTTTTTTATTGATTGTGGTATTAATTTATTTTTGGTGGATATTAAAAATTATACTGTTCACCTGCCATAATAATTTCTAGTCTGATGTATTATTAATTTGTTTTTGGTAATACTTCTTGTGATTATTTTGTGTGATATAAGTATTTGAATGCCTTTGTTATTAAACTGTTCAATCAGGAGGGCTGCTGTGTATATTGAAGTAAGGACGTTACTGTATCAATTTTTTTTTATTTAAATTGTTGTGGCTGATAACATAAATAGTACATTATCAGACATAATTACTTGGCTTAATCAAAATAATTTAATTATAAACTTACAAAAAACGAAAATAATGCACTATCATCAAAGAACTGTAGCACCAAAAGTAAATATCAGATATAGTAACTGTGTGTATGATTGTCCCGTTGGTAAATATTAAAGACTTTAGATAATTAGACTGGTTTATTACACTTGTAGAATTGTTACATTGGAATCGACATCTTCTAGTTCAGATCCTAAGTTACAATGACAAGACTATAGACTATATTCATAGACACTAATACATAGAGATGGTATTAGTTACTCGACTACAGAGTAGTGATGTATGATACAACATCCCCCCTGTTTAAGTTTAAATTAACCCTTGACAAACAATATTATAGAAACCTGACTTAGTTACAATTTAGACAATGACTTAAGACTATAGTTAGGTCTTAATCTAGGATACAATGTTCTACTTAATCTATTTCATCAATTAGCCTTCTGGTTGGCTTTACAACTCTTCCAGAACGAGTTACATGTTGACTGACTGAGGATTGAGATGAGAGCTCTTGAGGTCTAGACTCCTGCATGTTACCTTCCTCTCTCCCCTGCGACGAATTGGATAGCATAGGAGAATATGCAGGTCATTGAAAAGGTTTTTAAACCTACAGAATGGGTGAACCCAATACGAAGAAAGAAAATTCAAAAAATGCAAAAGTCGGATGGCGTCGGTGGCAACCATGACACCGGAACTGCAATGAACAATGGCTTGAAGGCGCTTAAAATATCGTCAGATGCAACAAACAACAATTACGAAACCTGGAAGCGCTGGTGGCAATAGTTCGAATTATACTTGTTGGCAACGGGTTTGGACAAGTCCGGTGAGAAACGCAAGATCGCCATTTTACTACATCACATTGGTGAAAAATGCTTAAATATTTTCAACACATTCAACATAAATATTGGAGAAAGCACATTACATGACGTCAAGGCCAAATTCGACGAATTTTTTCAACCTAGAAAAAATATTACCATGTATCGTTACATGTTTTTTACCACACGTCAACAGAAATCGGAAAGTATCGAGGATTTCTTAACCGATCTCGAAAATAAGAGCCAAGATTGCGAATTTGGAACGCTCAGAGAATCTCTTATCAGATATATTTTTATCGCCAACTTGAGTTTGGACTTAGCACATGTACGTCAGAGACTGCTGCAGGAACCTGATCTGACATATCAGAGGATGCGAGAGCTAGCTAGGACACTCATCGTCGCACAGCAGGATGCAGACCAAATTGTCAAGAGGTCCACTAGTGAAGAGTCTGAAAAAGTCATGCATCTGCGTCGGAGGAGCCGTGGTCGAGCGGAGCGTCAGCGACGGCGAGCTTCACCAGTCAGTCAGCAGGGATCCAGCGCAGGGAGGTCAAAGTCAAGTCCCAGTCCTGAGAAGCGCTCGAAGACGTGTAGCCGCTGTGGACAACACCACCGCTACAAATGTCCAGCGCAGGGAGCTAAATGCAGGTCATGTAACTCTTATGGTCATTTTGCAAAATTTTGTTACTCCAATAATAAAAAAATCAGTCATTTAGAGTCGTTTAGTTCAACTGGTAGTCAAGATAATTTTGTTGGAATTTTAAATTGTCATAACTTCAGTCATAGTCATAAGTCTAGTCAATATAATTGTCATTTAGAGTCACAAAGTCATCACAATCAAAATCATTACAGACATAGCAGGTTGTCATACACACAGTCAGATCCTATACTATATAAGTTACAATCAACGGTCAGGTCGCACATAGGCCAGTCGCAGTCAATGTCTAAGAGATCTCATGTAGACTCATCTTGTCATAAAAAATATCCTGTGTCATATTTCTGTGATGAAAGTGGTGATAATGTCATATCTGAGAGGTCTAACAAAAAATGCCTCAGTGATGAAAAAAGACTGGTGACTGATAAGTCTGAGAGATCCAATGAAGACTCTTGTCATATGTCATATTTCAGTGATGAAAACACTGAACAGTCTGAGAGATTCAGAGTCAAGTCAAAAAAGTCAAAAAGTCTTAGTCGAGATTCATATCTTAATGATGAGTACAGACACAAGTCTGAGGAATCTCACACAACAAACACTTGTAGAATTATTACAGCAAAGTCAACACATAGTAAACAGGTCAATACAGTCGAGTCAAAAGAAAACAAATACTATTCTAAACAGTCATGGAACATAAACATTTTAGTTGGTCATACACAAATTAATTGCATTATTGATTCAGGAGCTGATATTAATATTATGTCAAAGAAAACTTTTCAATCTTTGAAATGTCAAAGTCAAATGTCACTTGAGAAATGTCAAATAAACGTTAGTGGGTTTGGTGGTATATCAATACCCATTATAGGTAAAGTTAATGTAAAATGTAGTTTATCTTTAAATAATAGCACTATTAGTGTAAATATAGTGTTTATAGTCGCAGATTTAGTTTGTCCGAATGTTTTAGGTCTACCAACTTGTGAAAAATTAGGTATAATTCAAAGAGTTTTCTCTGTGTCTCAACAAAATTTTAGTGAACAAATTCTTACAAAATACAATGATGTATTTCAGGGTCTTGGATGTCTACCTCAAGTCTGTCGCCTGAAACTCAAACCTGAAGCAGTGCCATGCGTGGATGCTCCGAGAAGAGTACCCTTCGCTTTACTGAACAAACTGCGCGACGAATTGGATCGCATGGAGAAAATGCAGGTCATTAAAAAGGTTTTTAAATCTACAGAATGGGTGAACAGTATAGTGATAACAGTCAAAAGCACAGGTCAGTTACGAATTTGTTTAGATCCTAGAAATTTGAATAAGAATATTATAAGGGAAATTTATCCACTTAAGTCAATAGATGAGATCAGATCTCAACTAGCAGGAGCTGTTTGTTTTTCTCATTTAGATGCATTTTCAGGATTTTGGATGCTTAAACTAGATGAATATAGTTCTGATTTATGTACATTTCAAACACCTTTCGGTAGATATAAATATTTAAGGTTACCTTTTGGTATTAATGCATCGTCTGAAATTTTTCAAAGAGTCATGATGAATTTGTTCGGTGATTTAGAAGGAGTTCTAATATTCATCGATGATATTTTGGTATATGGACCAAACGAGTCAGTACATAATGAGAGAGTACATAAAGTCATGCAACGAGCACGTGAAGTCAATTTAAAGTTCAATAAGTCTAAATGTAAATTTTTAGTTTCAGAAGTCTGTTTTTTAGGGTATGTTTTTAGTAAAGATGGTGCTAGGGTTGATGAAGAGAAAGTAAAAGCAATTGTCAATATGCCCACACCAAAAAATGTCAAAGAATTGCAAAGAATATTAGGTATTATCAATTATTTAGGTCCCTTTATTAGCAATTTGTCTCAAAAAACTCAAATTTTAAGAAATCTTTTGAAGAAAGATTCAGTCTGGACTTGGGATGAAAATCATAGTCAATGTCTTAAGAGTTTAATCGATGAAATTACAAAGTCACCAGTTTTAGCTCATTATAATCCCACTTCTGACACCATGTATGATTGTCCCGTTGGTAAATATTAAAGACTTTAGATAATTAGACTGGTTTATTACACTTGTAGAATTGTTACATTGGAATCGACATCTTCTAGTTCAGATCCTAAGTTACAATGACAAGACTATAGACTATATTCATAGACACTAATACATAGAGATGGTATTAGTTACTTGACTACAGAGTAGTGATGTATGATACAACACTGTGAAATTGAAGAGGTTAAAGTAGCAACATTCTTAGGTTTATTACTAGATAACCAACTAAACTGGAAGGCCCATATAGATGGCCTAAGTAAAAGAGTAAATAGATCATCGTACGCACTTTTCCAAATTGCTAGAAAAATAAATATCGATGCGCTACTAGTTGCATATCATGGCTTAGTAGCCTCAATTTTGCGATATGGCATTATTTTTTGGGGAAACTCTACTGATAAAGATGTCATATTTAAGGCACAAAAAAGGTGCATAAGATCGATGTGTGGTCTGAAAATTGACGATAGCTGTGTACCATTTTTTAAGTCGCTGAAAATTTTAACCTTACCATCATTGTCATCATCATCATCATTCATCATTTCAGCCGAAAGACGTCCACTGCTGGACATAGGCCTCCCCCAAGGTTCTCCACGACGACCGGTCCTGCGCCTCCCGCATCCAGCGGTTTCCCGCGACCTTCACCAGGTCGTCGGTCCACCTTGTCGGGGGCCTACCCACGCTACGTCTTCCGGTGCGTGGTCGCCACTCGAGAACCCGTCGGCCCCATCGGGCATCGGTCCCACGGGCAATGTGTCCAGCCCATTGCCACTTCAGTGTTGCAATTCTTCGGGCTATGTCGGTTACTCTCGTTCTTCTGCGGATCTCCTCATTCCTGATTCGATCGCGCAGTGAAACCCCAAGCATAGCCCTCTCCATTGCCCTTTGAGCGACTTTGAGCCTTCTGACTGTGACTACCATCATTGTACATTTATGAAATTAGTGTTTTTGTCAAGACAAACATAAGATTGTTTGAAACAGTGTCAACGTTACGAGATGTTACTATTCGTAGTCAATATGCAAATGTTTTAAAAAATCAGCGTTGTAATACTGCTTTAGTAAAAAAGAGTGTTTTAGGAATGGCACCGCGCATCTACAACAAATTACCAGTTGGCATAAAAAATTTGAATATTATACAATTCAAGACAAAATTAAAACATTTATTAATTGAGAAATGTTATTATACAACTGATGAATTCCTAAATGACAAATTAATGTAGACTTATTTATTTTGACTAGCGAAATTACTCCGTATTGTGACATTGTTTTTACTCATTTATCATTTATTTTGACATTATATAATTAATCATTTGTTTTTTTTTTTTTTTTTGCATATAGCATGATTGACAAAAAAATGTTAATGTTTTGCATGCAAGTATTTGTACGCTTCTTAGCATAACATAGCGACCTATAAACATAAATTTAAGAACTGTATTCACTACCTATGTTATACAAATAAAATTGATTTTGATTTTGATTTTTTTGATTTTGAACACTAAAATAAAAAAAAATCGAATTAAAAGTCCGATACGAAAATATTGGAGTCGTTTAAAATACGAATAGTTTCTGTCTGAGGGGACGGGAGGGTAGAGGGGCGGGAACAGCGGAGGCAGGACAACTTATCGGTGGGCCGGACCATAAAAATGTCGAACCCTCTGATAAATCATTGGCACCACATTTGTACAGAACAACCCTGCTGTGCGGTGGGTACCTCTGTATGTGGAATGTGATGTAGTTGCCGATGTGAGTGATTGATAGGAACAGGATATACGAAAGGTTTGTCATTCATTCAGTTCATATGTTCTTATTAGTGTGTCCATGGCAAAAAAAAACATAGTTATCGTGTTTTATTTGTTTGGGCAAAAATTCATCAACGCGATTACCATTAGATCCCCTGTTCGCTTTAAGACAAATTCGCGTGACGTGTGCATGTAACAGGATATGTGGTGCAAGATGAGCTGAGTCAAATGAGGAGAGAGTCTCCTTCTTTCTCATTTGGTACCTTTTCCTTCAGGCATTGCCGCCGCCGTTTATTGGAAAAATTAAGAATGGTAATAGTTAAACTGACTACGTAAGTAATAAATAGAGCAGTTATTTAAAATTGCATTAACGATAATTTCCTCATCAACAACCGACCCACTGGGACAACCTTTAACAATAGCTGTCCGCGAATTACTCCCTCTCTAAATAGGTATATTTAAGATATTTATTAATCAAAGGAAAACATTTATTTAAAATAAAATACACCAATTACAGGCACTTTTAAATTGTCAAAGGGCCGGTCAGTCAGTAAGATATATAAATGTATCCATACTAATATATAAAGCTGAAAAGTTTGTTTGAACGCACTAATCTCAGGAACCACTGGTCCGATTTGATAGGCTTATAGATAACAACAAGCTGCGACGAACATGAGTGGTGCATAACAAAAATGTAAAATTTATGCTATATATTTTGGGGTTAAAATAAAATGTTCAAATAACCAACTCCACGCTAACGAAGTCGCGGGCGGTCGCTTGTGTGTAATAAAACAAGATACAAGCTAATTGTAGCCCATTTCAAAGCGTAGGTTTCTTTGGAATAGAACTGCCAAAAACGCAGTGGACACTCTTTTAAAATCATAAAATTATTACAAAATATTTGATAACATCATTCATGTTAAATTTATCCATGTGAGAACGACGTAAAAAGACGTGCATGTTAAAAACGTCTACATATTAAAACATAAAAACAATTCAGAAATAAAAAATACAATGGCAGCTAGACGAGCCGTCCGTGGGCACCCACGGGCGGCTCAAACATTTTGTTTTTCCAATGGTGAGCAACTCAACAATGTTTCCGAATGCTAATTAGTATAAGCACACTTCTGCAGCAGGACCAGCGTTAAGCTAAACACTTTTGTCAGTTGTCACTACCTTTTGTGAGTGTATAACGCAGCACATCATCAGGCCTTTATTCATCAACTCTTTCTACAGTGTCGGTACCCAAATGTGACCTAACTTTATC
Source organism: Sesamia inferens (assembly GCA_037179545.1). Taxonomy (NCBI): domain Eukaryota; kingdom Metazoa; phylum Arthropoda; class Insecta; order Lepidoptera; family Noctuidae; genus Sesamia; species Sesamia inferens. The sequence goes on along the minus strand of CM073937.1, from coordinate 30,586,605 downwards.
AATAGGCCCGTGTTCCTGGCGCCTTTAAAGATAATTTGGCGTCTGAATGACATTGACAGGGGGTATATGTAGTTGGTAAACATTTCTGGAATTATCACAGTCATTGAGTATGCTACTCGTAAAAGCAAGATGGCAGCGCCTGTTCCGAATTCTGTCAAAGTAAACCTTGTAGCGTTGAAAGCAGTTTAATAGAAAAACCATTTGATATATGAGAGATGTTGTCAGAAAACTTTTTATATTTTCTCTTCGAAATTGAATAAGTCACTATATATAAAGTATAGCTTTACATAAAACACCGCGGCAGTAAATAGAAACGAATGTATGTGCTAAAGATTCCGGTCACGGCCGCCACAGCTGCTGGTCGCTGGTCGCAATGCGCTGAATTAAATCGCGCCGGCAATATTAAAGTAATATTAGTAGGTTGTGTGGACGGGGCGACAAAGGGGAATCGTACTGTCATACGATAAAAATTGAATTAAAAGAACTGATTGAAGTTTAAGGATTTTTTCAAGTTAAACAGGTGCATTCTACGACAGTTATATTTGCTAGTTTTTAGATAATGTATCTGCCGATTACAGAATACGTTTTCCTGACACTTGTGACTTTCAAACAAACGAATACGTGTTTTGAGAATATTATGTTTATTAGCTACTAAGTAGTACTGTCGCTCTGATGAGTGTTGCATCGCATTGTCTCTACGGCTCAACCGCTATGTATGTCACAGTCGAAACGTTGGTGGATATTACGTTATTTGAATCCCCAATACTTGACAGATAAATTATCAAGATTGACGACACGGTTGGTGCAGTAGTTGAGCGATCCAGTGATGCGCTTCGTATCGCTGATTCATTTTCCGCAAGGAACAAATATTTGTATTGTTTATTTACATGTTTTTAAACGCACCCACTATATACGAGAGATTCCTAGTGTGAGACAATGTTTAAAAGAAGCTCTTACTATAGCGCCTTACGTGGAACATGGTTAAACTGTAAATGCTGATATGCAACTAATAATTAACATTGAATTAATGAAATGGCAGTTGTAGTAACGAGCCACATCGTCAATTGTCTCCTTATCAATGAGCCAGCGAGACAGCCCGCCCGTCAAGCACGTCTTAAACCCATAACAACCATAAACCACCAGGCATTAATTAACGGTTATAACTACCTCCGGTAACGACTATCGTGTCGTGGGGAGTAAATCGACCGCAACTATGATGTGCGCATGTAGTGCAGGCGGTGGTACAAAATTTGTATGGCCTACAGGTACGTTGTTCCTGGTCTGGTAGAGATTTTAAATGTTTGTAACCGTACCCACGACACAGGAGTCATTGCTAGCATGCTTCATGCATCCACCTTTAATAGAAAAGGATTACATATGACGGGGAAGATAAAGTACATATTGCATCATGTTAAAACTGGCGTGGCGAGATTTACAAAGAGCAGGTGCCTGTCATCTTTTTAAAATGTAATTTTAATCCTAAATGTTAACAATGGGACAGATAACAAAGTGCAAGCTAAAATGAGCCTTCAGTTACTTTAAATATTTTTCCCTTTTTCATCGATTCTCTAACGCGTCAGTACTAAACCTTGTTACTAGAACGGCTCAATCTCGCTGTTGAGAATTAAATATATTTTCAAGATCAAACGTTTAGACGTGCCAACTATACAAGAACACGAACAACTAGTTTCGTTTATAAATGAACATACATAATTGCGCAATCCCCGATTCAATTCAAGTAATAGTCTGAAAGCTTTGATATAAACCGGGATTAGATTTGAGCGCTGTACGTGTAAGGGGTTATACGATATGATACGGTTTATCCAGGCCCAATGTCCATTGTATCTAGTTTACGATACGCCTAACTTTCTAGATATAGGCTCTAAGAAGTACCGTTAGTCTTTATATCCAAGAAAATAAGCAATAAAGTCCGAGTTTATAGTTCTCCCTCCACGCAATGTTAGAACGCTACACACAACTTGTAATGGAATTGTCGAGTGCAGTTGCGCGGTTTATGCATAGCGCGGTGCAACTTTCAAACTCAGCTGTTTAAAACTCTCCGCTTATTGTTATTTTTTGTTTTTCTGATTTAGTAGTTTTGAGTGTAGTGAGTTTTGTTTTGAGTTTTTCGTTGCAAGTTAATGCGGTCACGTTACTGCAGAGACGTGATTGTATACAAAATAACAGGAAAATGTTTGTATGTTCATGTTGTAGTTGGAACAGTAGAGGACAAATTTTATTACACTATGAAACTAGAATATTATTTAGATGCTACAATTTACGGACATTTTGTCAAACGACATTGAACACAATTACATCCCAACAGGCATTTAGCAAATAATAAAGCTCCTAACAAGCCAACAGCACCGCCTAGTGTCAAAGTTAGACAGTTACAGCTAATTGCGAGCTCGCTATAGAGTCGTAATTGCCAAACATGCATTCACATGTACCAAACAATATACACCGCACAAATCACAATCAAGCACGGATTTTGTCGCAGGGATTTTAGGACTTAGCGAGTAAATGTTAAAGGTGAGTTTAGTTAGAACGATGGAGGTCGTGAATAATTAGATGAGTCAGCGCCTGAACAGTGTGAGATACGGTGTTCATTGGAAGATATTGCCGGCTAACAGCGATATATTAGTAAGTAGAATAAATAATTGTGTGGACTTAGGATATAGCTCCCAGGTTGTAGTGGAACGAGATAGTGATCTCGAGTGATGTAGTCGAATGCGAGGGTTGTTAGTAACACGATACGAATATAGACCATTGTTAAGTGGATTAACCCTGGCTGGACGATCAACCAAGTTTTCATATTCACAGCTTTAATGTCTACATCTAAACATGCACATGTTTAAAACCATAAACTGAACACAACATTATAAATAACTTCTATGTACGTTAACTATCTGCTGCAAAAATGAGAAAACAACTCTTTTTTTTTTTCTCTGTCTCACCATAACAGGGTAAACTCAAACGGAATCACAAAAGCGTAAGCTAAGTATGGCCTGCTCATACATTCCTCGCCCTTCGAGGACAATAACGTTAAATAAATATGAGAGGAACAGCGGCGGTCTCCAGGCGCCAAGCGGAGAGGGTCGGAGGACAAACATATCAGCTACAGATCCTCTGACACAGTGAGATTTCACCGCCTTGAGGAAAGAGTCAACAAAGAAATGCTTATCACTTGACAATTGATAGCATATCGATGTTTACTTCGGGACAGTCTTTGGAATTGGGAAATGGTATTGTTTTCGCAAACTATTGTGTTCACTTGACATTTGTAGTCTCCGCAGGGCTAGGGAGCGATGTAGTACGTACCTAGTACTGTCATTGTGAGCTTAATAGGTACGTAAGACTACTGAGGTGAGAGTACAACCATTATTTACTTTTCATTTTCAATAAGTGACTAACATCTTCAAGAGAAATCGCAAATTGATTTAGCGCCCGGAACTGTTTAAATAACCGTACCATAACTGTTTGAAAAAATAATCAAGTAATCAATCACGTATTAATTTCGAAGAAACATTACAACTACAATTTTTTTTTCTATTCGTCATAAATTAAATTAAAATTCATGTAAGTTTATTGTTTGTTACATATAGACAAAGAATTACAATAAACATAAGAATCTAATAAACTGTAATCGTTACCACCCCAGTTGGTCCAGTCATGTCGGTCGTTGTTCTAAATAAACAACTTTTAAATAACCAACAAAAACACCCTAAAAGATTATATTTACACTTTATTCTGAAATCTCTTCACAGACCGATGTACCCGCCGAGCTTCGGGCGGCCAAACATAATGAATGAACAACATCGCTCAATATTTACTTATCTTTATGCCGTGAACAAGCACGTTTAGTCGCTCCTTAAAAATGTAAACGAAAATAGAAAGCTCAATTTTGAATAAAAAAACACGCGACCAGCGTGCGGTCGCGGCCGGGATGTTGAGGTAATCCTTAATTACTCGCGTTACTGCTACATATCCGGAGCAGTTTGTGATGTATGATGAATATTTTATGTTTATACGGAATTTAATATTGTTGCTATTGTTTTTGTATTAATTTGAATTCCCACTTCAACTCAACCCAAATGAAATCAAAATATTTTTTATGTAAAATAAAATTGATTGGAACTGGGTTATTGATACCTTTTCATTTAACTGTCAGTTGGGCCGGAGCTAAATTAATTGAAAGTAAATTGATATCTGAAGGCTCCCGTCATTAAAAACGTTAAAATGTAGTCACAATGTCAACTCAGCGACAAATCTTGCCAAAAATGTTGGTACATTGGAGATAATTGCTCCTCAACGTGGATTTTTTAATTTATCTAATATGTAACACTTTGCTTAAATACATGATATAACATCATTTAGGTACAGAACATTTAGAGCGTTTTAAAAAATAGCCCTCCATAACATTCTTTAAATTATAACCTTAATTAATTCTATGTAATAAAACCCAACATCATCTATTTTCATAAATGAGTGTTATTACTGTGCCCCGGTACAACAGAACAAGACTACAACAGCTAGGTCGAGTTCGACCTAACCACAAGACATATTTCACCTGCACAGTAAATCACCAGGGATTCTCAAATAAATGCGAAATTTAGTTCATCTATCACACAAAGTGGTGGGAATACGTACCTACTGGGGACGAAATCAAGTCCTTACTAATGCATCCACAATAGGATTGAAGAGATTACAGTTGTGCGGCGTTATAACAAGGGTGTCCTGAGGATGATGTCGAAGAAAATAATTATTCGCTGTCTTACAGGCTCAAGAAAATAGATGACTTGTTTAGATGGCAATGTATACGTTTATGAAATATGTAAGGTAGACTCCGTCCGACCCATAAGGATAAATAAAGGTTAGGTAAACACATGACCAAATAAAATATGAAATTTTACATAATCGTCATAGTAAGAATACTAATGAATTTTGAAATAATCTTTTATTTCCGCGAATTAATTTCAGCTTCCCTAAAATTTGGTAATTTTTTAAAAAGTGGCAGCAGCATTTTAGACGGTATTATTATAGTATATTATAGCGATGCGACCACGTGCCGCGTGCCCTGCCCCTCTTCGCCACGCACATGTATTGCCTACCACACATGTATTGGGTTACCTCTTTTTGCGAAATATTATTTATTTTTTAGAGGGTTTTTTAAAATTTAGCCCAGCTTTGTAGGCATTAGTAGAAACAGTTATCAATACCTAATAATACGTTCACGGACCAGAGAGGATTTTTTTTACATATTGTATAAATAAACTTCTTAGCGACATTCGACAGAATAGAGAGTCTGTGTTAATAAATTCATATATTTGTATATAGCGAAAATTATGCTAGATAAGATTAAGATTTATTTATGACAAAAAGCCTTGGGATATTGACCTGCTCCAAGGCAGTGAATGTTGATTACGTATTTGCAATTGTGCACTTTTATTTATTACATTTTCCATGAATGATGTGAACATTCGCCGAATAAACTATCACATATTGTATTTGTGGTGAATTTTATGTTTAATATTTACTCTGTGAACTTTTAGATAGTTGTTATTATTAATGTTTGAATACTTTGGTCAATTAATAATTAGTCATTACCGTTTTCCTATATTTTTTTTTATGTTTTTCTTACTTAGTTGTTAGTCATGATCTGGCAGTTGGAGTACTTTACACGATCTATCCTAATGTCCTTTCTTAGATCATTATCATCATCATCATCTCAGCGGTAATCCCAGTCGCATCCGAAGCCTGTGTCCAGCTCTGGAGTCTGGTGTGCGCTTTACCAGTATAACTGCTGATTTTGGCGAAACTTCGATATTTTCCGTGAAGCGACTGCCGTCCGACCTCCACAACCCGAAGGCGATATCTAAGCATTGCAGTTAGATCAATTATTGGACTTTTGAGGGCTTCAACAACCCGTAACGACTACCACTAGATGTTCGTATGGCAACCGTGACCAACGGCTTAACGTGTTTTCCGAGGTACGACCAGACCAGTGCAAATATTCATATTCATGCATACAAATATTTGCACTGCGCGGGGATCGAACCCGCTCCTCCTTGCGCTGCGGCCGCGTTCGCTACCGCTACGCCACGGAGGCTGTCCTTTCTTAGGTCTTGTTTGTTAAATCGCTGAGCTCCTGAAGTGCTCAGTTGAGCTGCTCATTTTCTGAGAAATGCGTGCACTGACTGGACGGTCCTTTCAACCTGTTCAGTTTCCTCCCTCAAAAGACCATCACGAAAATCATTTTTGCATGGTATTCATATAATCTGACAAGATTAATGTCTGGACTTTATAAAGGCCAGAGAAGTCAGATAGAAAACGCCGAACTCACGTAATTAAAGAAATAAAATATGGGCTGCTATGTGAACCGCTACGGCTGCTACGTGAACCGCTACGGCTGCTACGTGAACCGCAACGGCTGCTACGTGAACTGCTACGGCTGCTACACATCGTAGCACACTTGCATCATTTCCAGTTGGAGCTACACGGCTATACACTTTTAGATGCAAATATTTATAAGATTTGTAACATAAAATATCACGCCTATAACAAAAAGAGGGCAGATAAAAATACACAATACACAATAAAATAATAATATTATATGAATCTCGGCTCGCCCATGGTTTAACGCCGACTGTGTTCAAGCTGAACTGCGTAAGCACACGGCATTCCTCACCTGGGTTGACGCTCGTGACCGCGGAGCTCTGGATCTAAGCTCAAAGAAGAGAGCCTTTAACCGTGCTGCCAAGTCCTACAAAAAGGCGCTTAAGAAGGCTCGCTTCGACCGCATTACTAACATTGGTAACAAGCTCTCTGCGCACCCTTCCGGAAGCAGATCTTTCTGGTCCCTAGCCAAATCGGTCGAGGCGAACTTCTGTCGGCCCACACTGCCTCCGCTGGTTAGGCCTGATGGAGCACTGGCCCATACGGCGAGAGAGAAAGCAGGTCTCTTTGCATCTCTCTTTGCCCATAGTTCGCGTCTTGACACTGGCAATGCTACTCCACCTAATTTACCTCATTGCGGAACTTCAATGCCGGAGGTTCGTATTAGAAACAAGGAGGTTCTGAGAGTATTGTGTCGTCTGGACGTGAATAAGGCTAGTGGTCCAGATGGTATACCAGCGATTGTTCTTAAGGCTTGTGCGCCCGAGTTGTCTCCTGTATTGACGCGCCTGTATCGCCTCTCATTTAGGACTGGTATAGTGCCCAAGTCCTGGAAGCTTGCCAACGTGCAGCCCGTGCCCAAAAAGGGTAGTCGTGCCGATCCTACCAACTATCGGCCGATTTCAATAACCTCCATACTCTGCAAGATTATGGAGCGTGTGTTGAACTCGCGCCTCTTGGCATACCTGGAAGGTAACGATCTCCTCAGTGACCGACAGTACGGTTTTCGACGCAATCGGTCAACTGGGGACCTACTAGTGTATGCCACTCACTTGTGGGGCGAGGCCCTCGAGAAAAATGGGGAAGCGATTGCCGTCTCCCTTGATGTCTCGAAGGCCTTCGACCGGGTATGGCACGCTGGCCTTTTGAGTAAGCTTCCAGCGTACGGCATTTCCGCTGGCCTGACTGGCTGGGTAAAAGACTTCCTGACTGAACGGTCCCTCCGAGTTGTTGTCGACGGATGTCCATCTGAGCCCATGTCGACCAATGCCGGTGTTCCTCAGGGGTCTGTTCTCTCTGCAACTCTGTTCCTGCTGCATATTAATGATCTGCTGATGCCCGGTATCTATGGGTATGCAGATGACAGCACAGTTGTGGAGAGATACCTGCCGGAAGCTCGGGCTAGTAAGGAAACAATCCGGTCCGAAAGAGGCCA